>CM048744.1:695246354-696581354 GCA_026315105.1 Locusta migratoria
GTCAACAAGTTTCGCTTCTTCAGAAACGCTTTTGTTACCATAGCCATTCTGCATTTTATATCTTCTATACTTCGGCCATCAGAAGATATCTTGCTACTCAAGAAACAAAACTCGTCTACTACTTTTATTGCCTCATTACCTAATTTAAGCCGGCCGAGGTGGTCGAGGGGACTGAGGCGCTTCAGTCACGGTCTGCACGGCCACTACGGTCGGGGGTTCGAATCCCCCCTCGGGCATGGATATTTGTGCCGTCCTAGTTCGTAAGTAGTTCATAAGTAGTTTGTAAGTTTGGGGACTGATGACCTCGTAGTTAAGTCCCATAAGCTTTACAAACATATGAACCTAATTTAATTCCTTCAGCATCGCCTGATTTTCTGACTCTACATTCCATTATCCTTGTTTTACTCTTGTTGATGTTCATCTTATAACCTCTTTTCAAGTCATTGTCAAGACCATCCCGTCTACATTCTCCTATGCACGCGAATATTCCTTTGTTAGGAGCTGTCCTGGAGGTAAACACTGACAGATTGGAGTCTGTCCGACTACTCTACGCGGGCCAGAGAGGACGCCCACCGATACTTAAACTGGAGGTCCAACTCCCAAGCGTCAATTGGGTTCAAGTGTGGGCTAATGTCAACAGCCCTGTATGGCCCACAGATGTCTCGGCAGTGTAGTCAACAACACGCTGGCCACCCACCAACGCCTGGCACACGTCCGCCTTACAGGCTGGGCAGCTTGTCGGAACTGCGACACCCAAGACACCCGAGAACACCGATTTCTATGCGGGCTTGTCTCCACAGTGTGGGGACCTCTGCCGCGGCATGGTGGCACTGACTTACGGAACAGTACCGGCGACGGTCCAGACTTGCTGGGTCCTGGTACCGGGACTTGAAAAACAACCAAACTAAATGCGGCGGTGCGGATCATTGGCCACACGGTATATGCCAGCATACACCTTGAACTCAAAAAATGTCATTCCATACTTGGGGCATTTATGGCAAAATCAGCTACAACAACTCAGAAAATACGGCGAACTGTTTGGAAATGTACTTGCCGTTAATGCACGACTACCATAAGATATTTGGTAACTAAATATAGGGCACCGATAATTTTAATTACCCTCTGTTTTGCTTTTATTTTATTCAGTGACATGAAACCTTCATTTACGTTGTTTCTAAAGTATATTCTTTATCGTTTTAGAGCACATGAACTTCTTGGGCAGAACTATAATGTGCAGGAGTATCTTTGTGTGTGTTAATTTGGAGGTGGGCAGTAGGCTGTCTGGGAATGGTATCGTCTTCTAACTAATTTTCTGTTTGTTTTCCTTTTCTCCTTTATCTACTTTCCTAGTTGCAAGATACTTTTCTTGCACTTCAAGAAGGGTGTATTTCGTTCCTACATTGATCGCGTTATTCATGTTATATTATTAACCTGCCTCGATGTACTTAATATGGCGATGGCTTTCGTCTGCCGGCCGCAGTGACCGAGGGGACTGAGGCGCTCCAGTCATGGTCTGCACGGCCGCTGCGGTCGGGGGTTCGAATCCCCCCTCGGGCATGGATATTTGTGCCGTCCTTAGTATTAGCTAGTTCATAAGTAGTTAAGTCCCATAAGCTATTTGAACATTTGGCTTTCGTCTAAGAAAACGTCCTTTTAGTTTAATCTTTCTAGCCTTGATGAACGCGTGTGCGCAGAAGCTACGCTTCTAATTTCGGACGATGTCCCGGATGGATGTCGTTTGCACTTTATTTTGTTTTGTTTCGTCATTGACGTCATTTAGTTACAGAAGGTTATTATTCATTTTGTAATAATCGCGCGTCGATGATCCGGAAGCAGTCTTTTGGTAAACTTCTTGCTCGATTTTCTTTTACCTCGTTTACCTTTCGAAATCTTCGTCCTTACGACGGAGTTTTTAACTAAAGAAAAAACGGTCCAGATCTTGAGTATTTTGTGCAGTAGTGACGCAGCAGCAGAGGTGAATGTGCTGGTGCGTTATCGTGATAAAGAGTGATAAATAGGGTCGCCATATTTCAGGCCTCTGCCTTTCCTCGCAGGCTTTCGTCTTGACATCATAACCGTAGACCCGTTTTCTCCTGACAAACAGCTATTTATCATTTGCGCAGTTCGAAACCGATTATGAGGGGATGGTCTCTCTGGTCTTATGAGCCGTGGCACGAACTTGGAGGAGGTAAGAAGCATTACAAGATGCTGTGTCACATTTCATGGCACAACTGATATGTTACGTTCTTCTGCAATCTCTAGACAGTCAGTCTTTGATTGGCACGCACAATTTCGTTAACGTTCCTGACGTGAGCGTCCAACCGGTTTTAAACCACGTGAACGAATCGTAACAACGAGCGCGGCTTATGCACTCACTACCGTTGCTGTGGCGTCGCTTTTCGCCAAAACACCGGCGGTCTACTTAAGTCGCTGCGCAACTTTAAGAATCCCAGACATTAAAACGTTCCCGCAATCTAAACATAACTCGACTATCTGGCTGCTGGGACATTCGTCCTACGCCATCATCGAATTGCGACTCACAGGTGGTGTTGACTTTATGTCATACCTGTGGCATGCCCACCGTAAGTCAAGGTCTTTTGAAAACTACCGGACACTGTTTGCTAACTTTTTGCATGGTTACCAAAACGTTACCGGCAACCAAATGAGGCAATATAGATACTTTCCTTTATTTTGTGTTCACATACTTTTGCGTGTCTTGTTATTGGTCTATAGTGGAACGGTATTTTCTCGATCAACATTTACTCCCCAGGGGGGAACTGTCATTAGGTGACAACATTTCTTTTCTTTTTCCCTTTGTTCTTCTTTTAAATTGGCAATACTTCTGTTTTATGAAGTCATCCTTATGTTTTTGTCTCTGCCATGACCCTGTAGTCTACAGGCGGTCATAATCCTGAACGTATAGTCTTCCTCACTCTCGTAGGTAGTGAGGACTATTATTCGTCTTAGTTTTGTTTGATCATTGAGTTTCGAACTGGGGAAGTTCGTATTAATTAGAGATACTTCTAGTTTCCAATTTTATTATTCTAAAGGGAACCTTTATTTCCTTTTGTATTATGCCTATGGTTTTATTTTTAACCTTTACATTCACAGACTGAACAGTCTCTCAGTTACCGTATTCATCGGAGACATGACTTTTTATATACACAACAGGTTCTGTTTTGTTACAGACAGCAAAGGACTGCAATAGGTTATCTTTTTGGCAGAGGTGCAACTTGTTTCGGAAGTTTCTCTCTCCCTCTCTCTTTATTTATTTTTATTTATTTATTTATTCGTAATGGCGTGAGATAGAAGGCGGGGAATCCAGGGTGAGGCTTTTCCATTGCACTTCAGTTGGGCTGACCCCTGCGATTACCTCTAATGTAGATAACTCGGGCGCATAATTTTTGTTAGTCGGGACTGCGTACACAATAAGCAGTATATGGAGTTTGACAGTACAAGAAAAAAAAGAAAGAAAAATGAGAGAGAGAGAGAGAGAGAGAGAGAGAGAGCGATAAGTCGCTCCACAGGGTCGCCCGCAGTGTCGGTACCTCTCTGCCTGCTTCGCGTGCCGGCCAATGGGAAGAAGGGGGTTGGCCTAGAAATGCCGGCGCACCGCAGCCACGACTGAGTAGGGAGTCCAGTCAGTACAAAGAGATCCACGATTTCGACAGTTGCAGGAAGTTCAACCGAAGAGCACCAACTACTAGAGCCACCAGTCAACAGTACTACTACCTGATGTCGTAGTATTACGTAGCAGAACAGTATAATAGCTAGGACAAGTTGTAACAACACCAGAAAATCAAAGTTAAGTGTGATAAATAGTTGATGTGGACTAATCATTTCTTTGCGTTGCCGACCCATGTCCACATCCTTGCTCGTCGCGGTCCACCTCCTCCTACTGCCGCATCCCGAGGTCACAATAACCGCAGGCTTCCTGTATCATTCAGTGTGTGTCTGTGAAGGTTTTCTTGAGTTTCGCGCAAAATTAAATGCACCTGTAACTGCCTCCTCGAAATTCGCAAACTATGAGAGACAACAGCAGCAATACAGCACTGAACAGACACGCAGTAATTATATTTTCGGCAGTTACGCGTTCAGCACGGGCTTATGCAGAGATACCTACCGCGTTTTGTTAAAACACTCTATTGGCGGGAAATTACGAGTGTTCGGGAATTTTTGAATTCCACAGACGCTGCAAGAGGGGCGTTCTGTATCTCGGTATTGGCTATTGTCAACGTTACAAGAGTACCGTGTCTCGAATAGTCTTAAAATATACTGATTCCTCTTACGTATTGTACTACAGAATGAGTCCACATGGAGGCTTACCGTCAGTCATTCTTCCTGTTAACAACACGCCACGGAAACTAATAAATGAGGAGTGACATTAGAACATGGAGTACTCTTAACTCAGATAGCGCAGAATTATTTTTGGTTTTAATTTTATTTCTGAAGGTATAAATTATCTTCATATGACTTCACAATAACGTTATAAGTGATTTTTTTCCATAAACACACCATTAGGATGTCAAAATGAATGTTTTAGAATTTTCATGAATCATTGTTATTAAAACGCTATTTAAAATGAAACATATACATATAAATGTTGCAAAAAGTAAAGAATGTTCAAGAAACATGAACCTAACTATGAGGAAATCTTTATCATCTGTATTGACCTCAACTTTGCAGCCGTATCCTACCACTTTGCAATCAACAATAGAAACTAAAATTTCTTTAAAATGGGAGGAGATTAAACAAATGAAATACGACACTGTGCACGAATTTGTAACTAAAACTACGATAAACTAAGCCACCGTTCTCATCCTTCTGGAAGGAAGGAAGGAAGCTTAGGGTTTAACGTCCCGTTGACAGCGTGGTCATTAGAGACGGAGCTTGAGGAAGGAAATCGGCCGTGCCCTTTGAAAGGAACCATCCCAGCATTTGCCTGGAGTGATTTAGGGAAATCACGGAAAACCTAAATCTGGATGGCCGAAGGTGGATTTGAACCACCGTCCTCCCGAATGCGAGTCCAGTGTGTTACCACTGCGCCACCTCGCTCGGTCCTTCTGGAAGTACGTCAGCGCATCTGGGTTAAGAGACGCACCGTGAGGTCACCACAAATGTCTGGACTCCTGTAAGAATTTCCATATTTTTAGCTGCAAAATTCTACAGTTAGTGCTAGCACTCGTTACTGTGTACGTTTTACATTATAGGAGCACAATACGTTCCTGCGCTCCTAGAAGCAAAGAAACAGCTCCTTACGAGTCAGTGAAGGCATAAGTATTGTTTAATTTGACGAATCAAATTTTTAAGCGTTTTCTAAGACTGGTGAGTATACGTTATTTTTGTTTGAAGTAAGGTAAGGATGCCAGAGCAAAAAAAACTATTTGCTACAGGAGGTAGTCTGCTGGGATCCGGACCAGCTAGAAGTATTCCCTTATTAAGTGTAGCTCGCAGGAGGGACAGAAACAAACTCATTGCTTTAAGACGTATAGAGTAGACAATGGATTATGTATTTCTTGTTATCAAAGTAGAAGCTATACAAATGTATTTAATGATTTCTGTACAAGGAGCGATCAAAGACTATCCTTCTGAAGCCGTATATGCAACCTTGTGCAACTCTGACAGGGGTACGTAACCACAGACGATATGAAGACCACTGTACTATTTTTATCTTTAAGGTACAAGAACTTAAGAACTCAAATTGCCATGAAGCAAACCCATTCGATGAAACGTGAAGTTTCCGACGCGACGGTTGCCGTTGCTCAGCTGGCGCGTTATCTGAGGGTTGGCTGCCCTTTGTAATTAACAAAATGGAGCGGAGAACTCATTGATCAACATGGAACATAAACGACCCCACGAACGCAAGAAGCTGTCTAGCCTAAAGGATATATGGCATTCTATGTTGTCAATCAAATCGTTCTAATAACAGTAGGATCGGTGTCTCGAATCCCACGAAACCGTTCTAATTTTCTATTATGTTCTAATACGTACACCATTTAAATACAAGAAAATATCAAAGACATGGTAACTAACACAGATCTAGTTATTTTTACGAAAATTGCTCCGTTTGTTTATTGTCAATTCTCCATATTTTATTAAAGGTTTTTTGTTACTGTTGTTTCAATTGAAAAATATCCCACATTTTTCGGGCAATACTGACAAATCAGATGCTTTTTATTTTGACAGTGTTTATTGATTTATAACAAATATGTAGTCTCACATGCCAGTGTCATAAGATCCAACTTTCACGGCATCCAGAATATCGCATTGTTTTATTTGATTTATCAGATGGAAAGCAAACTTCATTTACGATCTTTTGTCGAAACGTTTATAAGCGAACCACACAGACCTGAACATTTCATCAAAGATTGGAGAGGATGAACGATTTAATGTATTTTTACGTACTCTTTTGGTAGAGCTAAGGCGTTTCTCAGACCAGCACAAAGGTGTCCAGAATCACATCGCCAGCCTTTATGACAAAGAGAGTGGGTATAAATCAAACAATTCTTACTTTTCTAACGACGGATCAAACCACATTAAAAATGGCGATTCTTTTGGTATATTACAAAGTTCAGTCCTAATAATATTCAGGTAGTTGATAAAATTAATCATCCATTAAACCCTATTAAACTAATTTTCCGCCGGCCGCAGTGGCCGAGGGGCTGAGGCGCTCCAATCACGGTCTGCACGGCCACTATGGTCGGGGGTTCGAATCTCCCCTCGGGCATGGATATTTGTGCCGTCCTTAGGATTAGCTAGTTCATAGGTAGTTTGTAAGTTTAGGGACTGATGACCCCGTAGTTAAGTCCCATAAGCTATACAAACATTTGAAGTAATTTTCCCCCACAATCTAATATCTGCGTCAGCTCGGCTGATCGGAGAGGACCATCGTCTCGTTAGGGGAAATAATTTTCCGGGTCCCTGGGTAATAAATAGAATAAACTGACAAGATGGAGGTCAGGAGCTGTAACATTCAAATCAGAAGAGCCAACGTCGTCTTCGCGGGAAGACTTCTGTTCCCGCCCTCGTCTTAAAGTTGCCGTTACGACAGGCCGAGAAACCGGACCTTGCGGGCCGGAACGAACTAACAGTACTCTCGGACAAGTTGGTAGTACGTCACTAGTGTTACCGGCGAATGATTCAACGGCGAGAAACTAGTGTTAACAAATCCGGTATGAGCGACGTGGCCGGTATCACACACAAACTTTCAGATTTCAGACAGTCAGATGGGTACCAAACGTTGTATATGATAGAAAATCAAGAAACAGTTCTATATCAGTCGTGCTACGTGCTGCCGTGCAGGAGAACGTGGGTAAACGGGAAGTATCACTTGTACGAAGTACGGGAAAAGCATAGCTGTTAGCAAGATTCGTGTTGAGTTCCCGCGGGCAAGTCGATAAAGCATAAGTTTGTCGTTTCAAGAGTCGTGTGTTAATTTCCTCGTAATATGAACATTTTGGCCCACTTAGATTACGGTAGTGACACTGAAAGTGGACCTTTGCGATCGCCTTTTGACAGCTCGAAATTTAAATGACAATAACGGCTTAACCGTACAACTCACATGAAAAGTAAACAGATTTGTAGAAGAGAAAATTGTCTACAACTTTGCTCTCTTATGTTTTTCTCATATCTTGCATCGTTTCAGAGACATTTGCAAAAATAACGGCGAGTTTAAGATGTCTGTCTGTCCGTAATGTGTTTTTACTTTTTAGGTCGAACCGTTCAACCGATCGGCACCAAATTTTTCAGACATAATTGTTGGCCACCAGAGACCAGAACCTCCCTTTTTCAAATTTTTCGGACAAAAAGTACGTTAGTAACACAAAAAACCGTTTGTAAAATAATTGTAATTGCAAACAAACCGTTCATCGCACACGAAAATAACGGAATTTACAGAGAAGAAAATTCTTTACAAGTGTCTTCTCTCATGATTTTTTCACAACTCGTACCGTTACAAAGACATCTGCAAAAATAACGGCGATTTGACAACGCCTCTTGATTTTACGTAAGCCAGGCGTTAAAAATTTCACGTGACATTCCTCTGGCATACACCATATTGCTTCCTGTATTTTGATTTCAAGGCAGTGGCGCACTGAAGAATTAACAAAAGCACGTCGATCATAGTACGATTAATTATAATCTAGTGTCTAAAAATGTCATTTTAACTGTTAGCAGTTGTCATCAATAGAACAAGAATTAACGAACTTTGCCGTTATTGTTCGCCGTGGTGTAGTGGGCAGTGCGTTACGTTGTGCGTATGTGGTATGTAGATCGATACCCGCCGATACCAATTATTTTCGCCTTGGCTCTTATTAATTAAATATAGCTATCTTCTGTTATCTTTAGAGTTGTGTAGATGTAAGAGTGCTCCCTCTAAAATGTAGTTCCGAATTCCACAAAGCTCTAGTACTTTATATACAAAGTTACTGTTATCATTACGACATTTACAACAGTCATTGCAAAAGTATCTCCCCAGTTTGTGTAAATGTGATAAATAAGTCTACGTTTGTAATTCGTTGGTATATATTTCATGATATATTCACAAAATAGAACAAATCTAATTTTCAGAGAAAGCACTGTTACCTTTGAACAAGTCAGAATCTTGCAGGATATGGTCGTGTTCAATTAACAAGAGTGTGCGAAAAACCTCTTAGGAAACAAGATGGAAAAATTGCAAGTGGCGGGTTTTATTTTATTTTTTTAATTTTTATATATTTATTTTTTATTTTATTTTATTGTATTTTATTTTATTTATTTATTTATTTATTTATTTTTTTATTTTTATTTATTTATTTTTTTTTTTTTTTTTGTTCTTCGTGTAGATCGATGCTTTGTAGTCGTCTGTTTATGTTCGTTCCGTGTTCTTTGTTGAAAATTTTGCTCAGTTTTTTTTCTCTCTTTTCATGGGTTCTTCGGTTTGATCGGTCTTTGGTGAACGTTGGTAGCAAACCTGTAGAGCAGTGTTTTTCAACCTGTGGGTCGCAAAGACTTGTTCTGGGGGTTGCCGACACACGAGGAAGTAGTGGCACCACTGAACAACCAACCCACTGCACCTCTCACTGCAAACGGTTCCCTAATACAAAAGTATTGGCTTAATAAAAGAGAAATTTGCGTTCTGTTAAAATTATATATTCGTTGTTTAACATTACTTCTGAATTGAATAGAACGTCGATTTTCTTGCATTACAATGTGTTATAGATGAATAAGCAAAGGTCTGAAAACCATTCCTTAGATAAATGTAAAAGATGCAATAATTTCAAGAAATTACAAAAAAATCTATTTTAGAAATTGTCTATACAGTGGCAGCTTTCTTAATCAGCATAATTCGGTTCTGAAGTTCGAAACACATCGTTATGCAAAATATACATTTCTATCGGAATCCGTGTAAAATAATGTTTTCATTCCGAAAAATCACATTAAAAACAGCGTCCAATAATTTACAAGAAAGCTGTATCAACACAAAAGAACATCAGTTTCGTCGCCTTTGAGATAACGAACATAAAGAGTTCATGTAGAGGGAGGTTCAGGGGGTTGCCAGAATATTTTTAATTGGAAGATCTATCGCCAGAGGCATTTCCTTGTATTTACATAAAAATCTATTTACATCCTGCACTTCATAACTGGGAAGAACAATAATTTTCCAAGTCGTCGTTTACCGTCATTTAGACACAAGTGACTACTGTAACATGACCATTAATCTGCGACACCCCATAAACAGTGAATATGTCACACTTAAACAAACAATCAGTAGGGAGCACTGCATTTGCCTTGCTTTGCTCTGACTGCAGTATGTGTCATTTTATTGAATTTGTGTCCTGCTTGTGTTACACAGTTTGCAGATGAAATCTGCTTAAAAGCTGTCATTGTGTGGGATGTGATCTGATGACGGTTTCGTTTTAGCTGATATTTGTAAAGGACGTATTTCAATGACGGTTTTAACGATACCCCTGATCTGAACCTAATTTTCGTTTTCTTCTGTTGCAGGTGAGTACCCAGTGTTGAATACCTCTGCACCATGCAAGTCTTACCTGGTGAGTTGTATTCAGTTTGTCTTCTCGTTCCACGACGATTTCCAAAGTCCTACATCTCGAAACAGTGCAGAAAACTGTACCAGTACACTGTACAAGTGCTTTGTAGCTAAGTGGAACTTTTTAAAAGTTACTTTCCTACAAAATACGGAACTTGCTGTTTATATTTACATTCGACTCAGAGGTTATCCCATTTCGTGGGAAGAAAAATGTGAATGTTGGTAAGTCTATACCTGCAGTACGTACTCTGGAAGTGGAGCCTGTATGATGCCAGGGCGAGAGTTCTGCGTACGGGTTAATTCAGAATCGCTATCTCCGGTTTCTGGGGGCTGTACAAGATGATTGTGATCATTGTGATGATGAACTCATGTTCTGAAATTAATCTTTTACTCATATATGGGCTGGAGAAAAAGTAACGACTATTATCTTTCTCGGAGTTGACATTATTGACAGAGATGCTTACCGTTACACGCTTTCAATGTAATTCTCCCCTCCCGTTATTTGTGACCTTTTGCCGAATGGCCGGCCGCGGTGGCCGAGGAGACTGAGGCGCTCCAGACACGGTCTGCACGGCCACTACGGTCGGGGGTTCGAATCCCCCCTCGGGCATGGATATTTGTACCGTCCTTAGTCTTAGTTCATAAGTAGTTTGTAAGTTTAGGGACTGATGACCCCGTAGTTAAGTCTCATAGACTTTACAAACATTTGAACATTTTTTGCCGAATGTTTGGAAGGCGTCGTATAACATCCGAGCGTCTATTTTTGATGACGTCGCGTGTTGCCCGCTCTATGACGTAGATGAGTGTTTTTCAACCTTTTGCTCGCGATCTCCTGGGGGGGGGGGTCACGAAGTCTTCCCCGGCGGTCGCAGGAGGATGCAGTAACGGCATGTTCGATAGTAAGTCTACGTTTCGTGACGTTAAACTGCTGTGGCAGAAGGGGCAGACGGTAGTGATAGGATTTCGTAAAAGTCGCTTAATTAACAACTCATCCGTTGGTGGGAGACTGCCTCTGTTGTGACACTTTATGGGTGGCTCTCAATGAGACATCGAAAGAGTGACAGATGCAGGGTGTACCTATGCCACTATTGATTTCTGATGTTGGGCAGACCGAAACGCGTAACAGTGATGCCATTTCTCCATTTCATGATGAATTGTTTATTAAACGAATTAAATGCGTTTCTGCAGTTCTGCTACAATTATTTACAATGGTGACAATCGTCTTGTACGACTTTGTGACATGTTCACAATACTGCGTCATAGTAGTTTGCTCCTGGTAACGAGTTTTCAGTGCAGTATTATTTGTAATCAACTAATATCAATACAATTTTGTTACTGTATCATAGAATTTTGCTGCTAGATAAGAGGTTTTCAGTATCCTTTCGAAGAAATCGGATGTTTCAAAAATGTTCAAACGTTTTTATTACTTATGGGACTTAACTACGGGGTCATCAATCCCTAAACTTACAAACTACTTATGACCTAGCTAAGACTAAGGACGGCACAAATATCCATGCCCGAGGGGGTATTCGAACCCCCGACCGTAGTGACCGTGCAAACCGTGACTGAAGCGCCTCAGTCCCCTCGGCCACCGCGGTCGGCTCCGATGTTTATGAGTACTCCTGAAATATTAAGAAATGATGCTTTTTTTTATATTATTAGTTTCCGCTACTTCAGCTTTCACCAGATGTGAAAGGCTGCGCAGATCTTACATACATCTGAGAAAGAAAATTAAATACCTTGCGTTTCGAATCAGTGACATAGTTTTGTTACGGGCCTGTAGGGATCGCCGGGCATTTTTACTCGGGAAGGAGGTCGCGCGCTCAAAAAGGTTGTAAAACACTGCTGTATATTCGTAGTTTCAGAGAATACACGGAAACAATGGAACACAAGAGTAAAGAAACAATTGCACCACACGTGCGGAAGTATTAATAATAACAATAATAATTATAATTATAATAGTGGTGCACGAGTGATGCAGTTTATTTATTCTTATGTACTGATTATGTTTGTTTACTCTGTGAAACTACGAATAAACCCGACAGGTTTGCTACTTTCAAATAAACGAAGTAAAGTAAAATGTCGATAACACACTGTTATAAAATTCGAACAGTCTTAAAATCCGAACATTCCTTTTAGATGTCATGAAAACTTGCTCCATGTAACAATTCCCAGCGCAGTACAGTAAAAAAAGTGCCATGAGGAGTGCTTAAACCGAGGACCCTAGATATAACACTTTACCACCAGCGAGCATGTTATTCTATGCTAGCTGTTTACCGCCTTGCCCATAATATCTTGACATGATATGCTGCCGGCCGCGGTGGGCGAGGGGACTGAGGCGCGCCAAAAATGTTCAAATGTTTGTAAAGTCTATGGGACTTAACTACGGGGTCATCAGTCCCTAAACTTACAAATTACTTATGAACTACTTACGAACTAGGACGGCACAAATATCCATGCCCGACGGGGGATTCGAACCCCCGACCGTAGTGGCCGTGCGGACCGTGACTGAAGGAGGCGCGCCAGTCACGGTCTGCACGGCCACTACGGTCGGGGGGTTCGAATCCCCCCTCGGGCATGGATATTTGTGCCGTCCTTAGTGTTAGCTAGTTCATAAGTAGTTTGTAAGATTAAGGACTGATGACCCCGTAGTTAAGTCCCATAAGTTATACAAACATTTGAACTTTTTTTTTTTTTTTTTTTTTTTTTTTTTTTTTTTTTTTTTTTTTTGCTCTAGATAAGCACTCAGGGAATATCCATTTAAACACCATTTTTTGCTCCTAAAGGTCGAAAGCATGAAGCTACTTTCCAAATTAACACAAGATTTTTCTGCATTTTTTAATTTATATTTCATGTCCTCTTTATTTCATTTTAGTTTGATAAATTGGGTACTTTTTCTGGATTTTTGAAAACAATTATGCCTGGCGGTTGTATTTCATATTATTTTCTGAATGAAAATTAAATTAAAAAAATAATAAGGAATATGAGATTTTTACTTGCGGACCTCGATAATAATTTTCAAAAGTATCCGGACCCCATCTTAGATTACTTGCCGACCTCTGCTCTACTCTGTAGGTCAGGTGTTATTGTAGTTTATAAAAGTTATACTGGACGACAGCACATAGCACGAATTATATCGAAGTTTTGGTTGATAGTCTATCGATATACATTGTTTTGTACCAATCTGACTTCCTAACTTCTGGAAGTTTGGGTATCAGTGGCTTGCATTTCATAGGAGAACAGGTCCGCAATCGTGTATTGTACGGAAGTAACCGCCATGGTCCATCTTTGTACTTATTTGCATTAACCGAAATGGACTTCACACTGACACCGGAAGGTTATCACGATTAAGGTAAAGTAATCGCACAGGGTCGCGAGTTTGCATATCGGGCGAAAGGCGCCATGAACTCGCGCTTTACTGTGTGTTCGCCCCTTCTTTCGGCTCAGTCTATTGTACTCATGACTAACGGATATTTTCAGGAAAGACACTCTACATGCACTCTCTCTTTAAAGAGTGGTCGAATTATTTGAAAGTTCGTTCTTTCCGATGTTTTATCTCTTTTTGTTTGTGTTGTCCTGCAGCAGGAATTAGTAACTGTTTTGTTTGATGTGGTATATAGCCTCCCCCGTTGCTGCATTTTTATTCGCGTATTAAATAACAGAAACCCTGGTATAAGAGAAGATCAACCCTGCGTTACTAACATCTGGTTTTACGCTCGCTACTAATATTTTAACACATGAAATAAAAATGCTGTTCCTCAAGCCTTGAAAAGAGTGGGGTTCAAGTTTTAACAAAATGACAATCTAGCAACAAAATAAATTATAAGTTTAGAGAAATATACAAAAAATATATATGGAAGGCGACAGACGGGCGTCTTTCAAAGTACACAATAATTTCTCCGTCTCCATGTAGACTGTTCTGAACATTTGTGTATGTGAATGTTCCAGAGCTAAATACTCGTAAAATTTACGATGCATAGCATGGAATGAGTGCAGATTACAGTACTCATGACTTTTATAGCCGCGTGGTCTAAGGCAACATACTACGGACTAGGCGGCCGCCTCCGCCGGAGGTTCTAGTCTTCCCTTTGGTATGGATGTGTGTGTCGTCATTAGTGTAAGTTAGTTCAAGTAGTTTGTAAGCCTAGGGACTGATGACCATAGCAGTTCGGTCCCATAGGTTAACAAATATTTTACGTTTGTGAAATAATCATGCACCAGTTATGTACTGTATGCGCCCCGCGTTTCTTGGTTTAAATTTTACGAGTATTACCTTTAGCTATTAAAAAGTAACATGCACAAATATTCTGGACTGGTCTTCTGTATGCGTATGAAATACTTTTAACACTGGCCATCGTGTCACCATCACGTGAAAGCGTTTTTGTACTGGCCATCGTGTGAATTCGCGGTGACCAATACCAGTGTAGTATGGTATGAAATTGAGGAACTAATGACGATAAGTTTACAGTGGCCAAAAAAGTTGATCAGTGTTATAAAATACGAAGAAGTGGAACATAATTCAAATCAATGCCTTATTTACAAGTGAAATTTATCAATACAACATATCAATATTTGTTGGGGAATAAATAGAACCTGTTTATTCTATTCGAATGTTCAAATGTTTGTAGACCTCTTGGACCAAATTGCTATGGTCATCAGTTCCTAGACGCGCAAACTACTTAAATAAACATATGAATGCATTGTTTCGCGGCGACTTATGTTGATAAAACTCAATCGGGCTTCCAGCCGCGTCATATGGTTTACTGTCCACAACGTTTCGGCCGAAATCTCCTCGGCCATTGTCAAGTGGTTAAACGTCGTGGTCAGTAAACCACATGACGTCGCTGGAAGCCCGGGAAAATTAACACACACACACACACACACACACACAGAGAGAGAGAGAGAGAGAGAGAGAGAGAGAGAGAGAGAGAGAGAGAGAGATGCCCGAGGGAGGACTCGAACCTCTAACGGCGAGCAAGGCGCCTTACACCGCTCGGTCTAGCCACCGCGACTTTATTCATTAGGTTCCTCCCCATCCTCTCAAGTAAATAATCACGTAAAAACCACCCTTTTTTTCTTCATTAGAGCTAACTTCATATAACTTAAAATGTTATTAATGAAAATTGCTTAATTAAATTACACTCTTAGTTGTATTAATAAAATATTATAAGAGCGCAATTGCACATAATTCCCTAGTATGAGTGAGAGCGGCGAAAGCAGGTTAACCTCCGATATTAGACGTTTCCGTCTGAACTTTCTTCCTGAGAAATCTTGACGTGGCGTGGGATGACGTGACGGTCTGGTCACGGACAGTGTGAATGTCGGCATTGGAAATTCATCGTGGAGTTTCTGACGTGGCGTTTTGAACCTTGTGAACCGTCATTTAGTCCGTTTTAAAAACGTGTTTTATTAACACTTACAGTGCTGGTGTAGTTTTTAGTTGCCATCACCTGCAGACTGGGTAAAATCAATGTTGAAGGAAGTTCTAAACCAAACACTGTACGAAATATTATGTAGACATTGATGTTTCTATTTTCTGAAGGTAAAGTGTGCAAAATTTCATCGACATCGGAATACAACTGTAGATTTAGTCAAAATCAGTGAGTAAAGCACCCTCTGCCATGCACTATACGAAACATTATGTAGAAAGTGACCTTCATCTCGTTTTGAAGATCAAGTGTGCCATATTTCATGAAGATTGGAAAAAAATTGTAGATTTGTATTCAGTAAAAAGAAATTGACACTCTGTATATAAATAATATATAAGAAAACGCTTGAGTCCGTTGACTAATACTGGGAAAGAAGAAAAAAAAAATAGGCATATGAAACTTCACTTGGCAGACTACAGTAACTGCTGTTGCTGTTATTCCTGGACATGTTTACGAAAGCAGGCATTTCAAAGCAATTTAGTGATAATTTAATACTACACTGAAAATGTAAAATTGGACGTAAGCCCCACGTAATCATTCAATTACAGTAGAGTCAATGTAGTTGGACATATATGGGATCGGACTATGTCGGATTATAGAAATTATTCGATTACTAGATTTTCAATGAAAAATGCTGTTTTATATGTCAAAAACATATGACTCGCAAAATAAAAATACTATGTAAAACATAAATCACATGTAAACAACACTACATTACGTACATATCTATAGCAACAAAGGTATTAATGGAAAAACAAAAAACATCTTCTAATGTAATTGTATTTTGTTCATTTTCATCAATAGATTTTTTGTGATATGAAGTAGTCAGCCTTTGTTTTCTCGAGATCACATACATGTAAAGATTTCTCTTGCAGCCGCTTTAAAACTGAAATATCAGCTGCTGCTGCTACGTCGTTTGCCTCAGTCCACGTAATGTGTGTTTATGCACTCGCAGCATCGCTGTGGCGTATAGTCTGTACTGGCAAAGTTTACTATGTTCCTGAAGAAGCCATTTGTACAAGCGTCTTCAGTTAATAGTACTCGCAATTTTATCACTTCCCTGTCACCGCTATGTTTATCAAGTTGTGGGACTAACGGCAGTAGTCACCGGTCCCTACACTTACAAATTAGGTCCCTACACTTACAAATTACTTTAACTTATTCTAAGAACAATGCACAGACCCATATTCTACAATAGATATATACTCCGCTATCCACCGTAAAGAGCGTGGCGGAGGGTACTCTGTACCACTACTAGGCATTTCCATTCCTATTCCACTCCTAAATAGAACAAGGGAGAAAAAATGTCTATATGTCTCTCTACGAGCCATAATTTCTCTTGTCTTTGTGATCTTTACGCGAAATGTAAGTAGGCGGCAGGAAGATCGTCCTACCCTCAGCTTCAAATTCCAACCCTCTATATTTATGGAAAAGAATGTCGTCTTTCCTCCAGCGATCCCCAATTCAGTTCCCGGAGCATTTCCGTGACACTCGCGCATTGGCGGAAGCTATGAGTAACAAAACTAGCTGCTCGCCTCTGAACTGCTTCCTTGTCCTCCTTTAAACTGATCTGCTGCGGGTCCCAAACACTTGAGCAGTACTCAAGACGTGGTCGTAAAAGCGTTTTGTATTCGGTCTGCTTTACAGATGAAGTACATCTTCCCAAAATTCTCCCAATAAACCTAAGTTGGCTGTCTGTCTGACTCACAACTGTCTTTACATGTTCGTTCCATTTCATATCGCTCGCAGTGTTATACCTTCATATTTGAACGACGCGATTGTATCAAGAAACTTACTACTAATGCTGTATTCGTACATTATGGGATTGTTTTTCCTACTCATGTGCATCACCTTACAATTTTCTTCATTTAGAGCTAGCTGCCATTCTTCACACCAACTAGAAATTTTTGTCTAAGTCATCCTGAATGCTATTACAGTCATTTAATGGTGACATCCTCCCACACACCACAGCATCAACAGCAAACAGCCGCAAATTACAAATCAGTCTGTGTATCAGTTCATTTATATAGATAGAAAATAACAGCCATCCTATCAGACCCCTGGGGCACGCTTGACGATACACTCGTCTCTGATAAACACTCGCCGCGAGAACAATGTACTGTGTTCTGTTACTTAGGAAGTCTTCCAGCCAATCACAAATCTGTGAACCTATTCCATAAGCTCGTATGTTCGTTAGCAATCTGCAGTGAGGCACCGCGTGGAATGCCTTATTGAAATCGAGAAAAACAGAGTCTACCTAATTGTATTTCATCCAGGGCTCGCAAGATGTCATGTGAGAATAGGAGAAGCTGAGTTTAACACGAACGATGTTTCCTAAACCCTTGTGCTGATTCATAGATAGAAGCTTGTCTGTCTCAAGGAAATTCTGTAGTGGAACAGAATATGCTCCAAAATTCTGTTCCAACAGGGAGCGATCGCTCACATCGCAGGAAGGTGCCTAGCGTGCTCAGCCTCTCCCTCACTTCACTGTCACTGTTTTTGTGTTCAAATTGTGCACCTCAATTTATCACTATTTTCAATATCATAAATTATAGCGCGTCTAACGCTATAAAAAGAAGTTAATTTTTTTTTAAAATAATTTTGGTATTTTCTATCAATGTTATGTGTTTATGTTCTTCGGCTTGAGACATATTGAAGGAAAACCACGAAACATTCACGAACAATGTCACAGTGAAGTTAAAGTGGTTAGTAATTCGATTGCACACTCTAAGCAATCATCAACAATTGGTGGCTCAGTAGGTACTGTTAACATGTACAGAAAGAAGCCCCCTCTGAATCTCAGTCCTACGTTCCCCTCGTAGTTCCGTAAGATGCCAGCAGATGTCTGACGGTACCCCGGCTTAGTACCGGTAGACCACACTAGAGGCGCTTCTGAGGGTAGCGTGCAGGGGGGACTGAGGGGAGAGTTCGTGCCGCCTGCCATGAGGCCACGGCTGTGTCCGGTGTACCGGCGTTTGAGGGGAGGTGGTGGTGGGGACAGCCGCTACGTTGCCGCCTGCTCTGGCCAGTTTAAAGGGCTGCTTCTGACCTCAGCGCCATCATGGGACATCTGCTCTGACCCTCCCTCCCCGCACCCCTCACACAGAGTAACATATACAGAGAAGCAGCCCCCCCCCCCTAAACCACTGTCCTACGCTCCCGTCGTAGTTCCATGCTAGCAGGTGTCAGGTGGTTCCCTGGCTTAGTGCCGGTAGACCACACTAGAGGCACTTCTGAGGATGCCTGTCGCACGTCAGAGGGTAGCATGGAGGGGAGGCTGATGGGAGAGCTCCTGCCGCCTGCCACGAGGCCACGGCTGTGTCCGGCTTGCTGACGTTTGAGGGGAGGTGGTGGTGAGGGCAGCCGCTACCTGCCGCCTGCTCTGGCCAGTTTTAAAGGGCTGCTTCTGACCGCAGCGCCATCATGGGACATCTTACGGAACTGCTTCAGCACCCCGCCCCGCACCCCTGAGCGTGGGACCGGTCCCTTACGGAGGTTTCCCGTCTGTATATATTTATCTGTGGTACTGTGCACTAAACGCCACATCCGTCTACGTCACAGTTCGTTGTGTCGGACATCTGGACACGTCGGAGTGGCCAAGTGTCGGCTTATTCCGTACTGTATTTGGTTTGTCGTGTTGTAACGTCACCGGTTTGAGTGGAGGTGTTGTAAGGGCAGGTTGTGAGTGAAACGCGTGTGAGTAAGCGGGCTGGTTGGCGCGCGGGGCCGCCTTTGTGGCGCTGAGAGGCGGCTCATCCCGGCTGGGGCTAAGCCGCTGGCGCCTCTTGAGCGGGTGGGTCGCGACTCCCCGGCCTCGGTATCGCCGGCTGCAGACTGCAGACACAGGCCCCGGCAGTTTCACGCGCCGCCGCCGCCGGATTGTTATCTCGCCAGGTTGTCCGCCGTGACGCGCCGCCTCGCCTGTCGAACCGGCGCCCCGGCTGCTGCTTGCCGTGGGAGCCGGCATTCTGCGCCGGCGAGCAGCGGAGACGGCTCACTGCCTCTGCAGTCTGCGCTGACGCCGCGACAGCCGCTCAGCCGGCAAGCGGCGCTCCTCTTCCGTTATCTCGCTGCTCCTCACCCTCTTGAGACTGTTTCTCGGAACACGCCTCAAAACCGTTGTGTGAACAGGCCACTAAACATAGTACCAGTGGTAGACCATACTGTCTCGAGGAAAAACGTCAATACAGGGTGTACGTAAAGTCAGGGAACACTTTCAGTTATTTATTGCACAAGAACCAAACATTGTACACATATCATACATTCACACACACGTCATTTTGGAGAGAAACTCTGAAAGTTGTTATTTGTTTATTTGAATTTATCATTTTTTCCTGTATACCGCAACAGCGTAGTTTGGTAATTTGCCGCCGGCCGCGGTGGCCGAGGGGACTAAGGCGCTGCAGTCACGGTCTGCACGGCCACTACGGTCGGGGGTTCGAATCCCCCCTCGGGCATGGATATTTGTGTCGTCCTAGTTCGTAAGTAGTTCATAAGTAGTTTGTAAGTTTAGGGACTGATGACCCCGTAGTCAAGTCCCATAGACTATACAAACATTTGAACATTTTTGGTAATTTGCCGATAGCGCTAATCGCAAACCCGGCGAGGTCAGGTGAGGAGCGAGCTTTTTGTGTGTTGGAGTTCGACAAAAGCAGGTGTGCTAGAGCTGTTCAACGGATGTTTAGAAGAAAGTAGGGTAAGAAGCTACAAGCAAGGAAAGCCATTTACCAATGGCATAACAAATTTATTACGGTTCCTTGTGGCCGGCAAAGAGAAGCGGACGTCCCAGTGTGAGTGAAGTGAATGTGGTGCGCGTACGAGGGACATTCATAAGGAGTCCAAAGTCGTGCATCCAGTGAGCTCGAAATGGCTACAGTGACTGTGTGGAAAGGCCTACTAGACAACCTGTCTATGAAACCATTGAAATTGTAGCTAGTGCAAAGCTCAATGATGACAAAGACAAGCGTTTCGCAGATCTAACAATTCAATGGGGATGGCATTGTTGATAGCTTAATTTTTATCGACGAAGCCACTATTCACACTAACGGGAAAGTCAACTGGCATTTTCGTCGAATGTGGGGTACAAAGCTTCCACACGAATGCATTGAGTTTGAGGGTGATTCCCCAACGGTTTATGTTTTTTGTGCCTTGTCACGTCGGAAACTGTACGGGCCATTTTTCTTCGTCGAGACCACTGTCATATTCCTATTTGGACATGTTGCAGCCTCTTGAGTGTGTTTTCTGGTGCACTACTGTGCCGTGAGTGTTGCCTGACGATAGGGGCTGCTCCATGGCCGCTGTAATTTTAAGTAGACAACCCATGATATTTTGTATCAGTTTCGCTGCACGTATTACAACTTGCCTGATGGAAATTTATTTTAAATGACCCTTCTAATGTAATAAAATCCATCAAGAGGGGAGAAAAAGTCACTGGCCGAGAGCCAGTTATATGATGTTAACACTGTCTAGTTGGAAGTTCCTAACAGTCTCTCAGCACAATCTTCCACCCTCTTATAAACTCCCCCTGCCTTACCCTCGCTCCTATAACTAGGGAAGTATGCACTTATGCTCCCATTTGCACTAGGGACGCATATTGCATGAGGGGCCGGCTGGTGGAACAAAGTTCTTTTGTTTATTACTGCCCTTAGATCTCGTAGCAGATAACGCCTCATGCAGTTTCAGCAAACAGGTCGCAGATTCTTGATGTCTGAAACTAACATGCTGTGAAAATTATTTAAGAGATCTAACTAAGATTTTCTGCATAAAACACGCGATGGCAGTGGATTTTAAATTTATTCAATCAATGTTTACACACGCTCAGCGAAATCGACAAATCTAAGCGGTAGATAGAACGATAGTCACTTTACAATAAATACTAGTCCATGATGATATATGTACAAGTTTTGTAATGCTCCGTAATGAGACAAGGTGCTACATGTTTACAGTTCGAAGGTCGGCACTGGACTGTAGAGTTGGCTACTGAGTTGATGTTTCGACTCAGTGAATCGAGTCAGCGAACGGTTCGACTGAGTCGAAACTTGAATCGGCACTTTTTCAAAACAACGAATCTTGCGATTCATATAGCGGACGCTAGGTACCGTTTTGCTGTCCGTCTGCCTGGGTGAGTTCGACACAGGCGTGCAACGGGTTTGAAGTTTTTCCGCAGACGCGCCACGCGAGATTTTGAATTATGCTACCAGTACCCTTCAAATGAGGTTTGGAAACTGGGATACCACCGAGAAAAGTTGTGAAGTCCTTCGGTGGTTTGAGGTAATTTCGCGTGAACTAAGCGTTGTTATGCATTGTTGCTACATCTGTGCCAGGTGAACGCATCTTTTCGAAGCAAGGGCAAATAATTTCAATGAGACGCAACCAAATGTTAAAATGTTTGTAGATCTATCGGATCAAACTGCGTGGTCGTCAATCCGTAGCTTACAAACTACTTAAACCTAGGTAAACTAACCTAAGGAAACCACACACACCCATGCCCCAGGGAGGACTCGAACCTCCACGGCGAGCAACCGCGCGCTCCGCAGCGAGGCGCTTTAGACCGCTCGGCTACTCCACCGCCGCAAGACGCAACCGCATTTTTTTTTAAATTTCAATTTAAAGAAAATGTAACTAATTCTCTTTTTATTTGACTGACTGAAGATGAATCTGATTATTAGAATGCCTATCTGGACATTTGAAGAATTTTAGTTCAATTTTGTGGTTTCGTCATGTAAATTGTGAAATGTGTTTCCTTGTGTTAATAGTTGTAGTAATATCTGTTGATTGCATTAAATATGTCTTAGGAACAAATCTTAAATATTTTGTTTGTATTGTTTGGTTAGAAAAGTTATTCGTTTCTGGTTGCATGTAGAAATTTGAACCATGATCTTTCTTCCTTTATTTAAACTTAATTATGGAATTTTGAATGTTGGAAAAAGTTTCATGACTTTAGAATTTGAACATTACTATTTTGTGCTTCCTTTGATACAATATTTGTTTGTATGAAAATACGAGTAACTAAGGAAACGTTTACCCTTTAACACGATTGTAAAATCGTAGTAGCAAACAAATCCTGTGCCGTTCAGTTAAGTCTAGCAAATGACGTATTAAAACCGTGTTGATATTCCATAGATGTTTCGTATTTGCTGTATCGCCCTACTGCAGCTTTCTCGGGGATCGAACCCACCACCTTTGGATTTGTAGTCTGGTCCTCTACCACTGTACTGCCGAGCCGCACGCCACCTATGTTTCTAATCCTATTGGACCAAACTGCTGTGCTCATCAGTCCTTAGACTTACAAACTACTTAAACTAACTGATGACAACAAACACACACACACACACACACACACACACACACACACACACACACACACACACACACGCCCGAGGGAGGACTCGAACCTCCGATGGAAACGTCCGCCCTTCCATAGCATGACGCCTTAGGCCACGTGGCCATTGCCCGGCCTTATAAAAATATACCGAAAAATTCGTAATTTCGCACCAATGGAACGTCGGGGCGAAATGCGGTGCTAATGCTTGTCTTGAATATGTAGCTGTTGGAAGTTTCATTGTTCTATGTCTGTTATTGTTTGGTGCTTTTAACAGCCCATAAGACACCAACTACTAACTCAACTGTGCGATATAGTATTAAGAAGTAGTCGATCAGCTATTTTTCAGTAAATTATGACATTATAAAGTAAAGGTGCGCTCTACTCCTATGTTTTTTATGAAATGTGTTAAGTTTTACAGACACTATATTTATATCTAGAAAGGTGCTCAGAACATTGCGTACATAATTCAAAGGCACAATAAAGACAGAATCAACTACGAAAACACTTGTAAATTGTAAAATACGAAAGTAATTAATCATGTTGTTACATAACCTTGTGTGATCTGAGCCGATAAATACAGACTATTGAAACCTATTATTTCACTACGACACTTAGAGTGGATGCATACTGATTTCATTAATGTTTTGGAATATTTCACAGGTAATTTCATGTAATTACACTTGTATTGATATTAGCCAAAGTACAAAGTACATTAAGTGTAGCATTTTGAGGAGTTGCCAAAACGAACATTTTCACACACCGTTTGACATCACTGCTTGTTTATAACTTTTTTCTTTTCATGTCATAACATTTATGTGGAATATCACTTGCGTATCTTATAATTTCATGATTTTATTTTGTGACGATATATGTTAGTTTAGTGAAAAATTCAAAGACGATAGGCTAGTTTTTGACGATCTTATAACACACTCTCAATTACTGGTGTGAAGTTGTATTGAAGAGGACGTATTAGGTTGTATTTGGTAAAAAGTCTGATATACGTGACGAAAGCACTAACTAGACAGATATCACAGGTTTTTTTTAATTATTATTATTTTAATTTATTCATTTTTTTAACTTGCCTGCTTTGTGCTACATGGCGCCTGTTTGAGTTTTGTTACATTTGCGCTACGAAGTGAGTAAAATTATACAGTAAAAATAACTAACTCGTTTACTGGCATATTCATTACAGTTTGTATAAAACCTGGAACACCTCATTTCGGCAAGAATCGACATCTAGACATGGAGACCAGCAATAATCAGTGACTTCGATTTGCTAGCACAAGGTTTGCCATCGATTGTGTAACTACAGTCTCTGCACTAAACTCTCGTGCCATACTCACAGTATTACGAGTGTGGTATTACAGTTGAAACGAGAGCAGATGAATATTGGCGATTATTATAGAAATTAGGAAACTGGTAGTGTTACATGTTGTGTTGAGCAGAACGTTGTGCCGCACAGTTTGCGAATTTGGAGATTGCTGAGTTAGAAGGGCAGCAGTTTTGCACTAACCTTTTCAGAGATACACTACATGATGCAAGAGACATACGCTGATGAGTGCTAAGCCTTTCTCGGTGTTACTAGAGATGTAGGCGGGTTAGAAATTGCCGCACGTTCAGGGCACCCCTCGACTTCTACCGAGACATTCATGTCAGGAACGTCAACGAAAGTATGCTTGCCTATCGAGAACTGACTGTCAGAGATATCGCAGAAGAATGTAACATTCGTGTCATGAAATGCTGACACATCTTGGAATGCATCGTTTTGACGCTAAGGCGCCTAAGTCAAGACCATCGCTTCGCATACTTTGAGGATCCTTAGGATCGCCTCATCCTCCGAACTCTCTGGACTTGGCCGGGTAGACTTTTCATTTATTTCCAAAGATGAAAATGCCGTTGAATATTTACAACGAAAGAGGACATCAAAGAAACTTCTCAGACTGATAGAGTGGACATGTAGATTTTGAGTACGTTGGCAGCGTTCTCCCTCGTGCTGTTTACGACGCCCTCTTTCCGGGTGAAGTAATCTCAGGTTAATGTGACTGTGACCAATGGCAGTAGAAGTCTGGCAAGACTACGATTTGAAATCAACTTTCTCTCATAACTCATTTGCACAAATGAACGGGATTAGCGTAACATACTGTCATCTGATGGCGTGATGCATAATTATCTCTCTATATAAAAGGAAGTGTCCCGATTGACTGACTGACTGACTGACTCATCATCGCCCAGCCCAAACCACTGAAGATAGAAACTTGAAATTTGTCGAGGGTGTTGATCTTACTCTGTAGGCGTCATTTAAGAAGCTATTTTTCTATATTCCGTCCGTAAGGGGGTGAAATAGGGGATGAAACATTTTTTTGAAAATACGTAGCTATTTAGGCAATTTTGAAGCTAGAACTTAAAAGACACGTGTTTCAGCGTTTTTTTTTTTTTTTTTTTTTTTTTTTTTTTTTTTTTTTTTTTTTTTAATTCAGCCAATAAGGGGGTAAAATGGAGGACGCAACAAATTGATTTTCAAAAATTGTTGCTGTTAACTCAAATTTCAAGCTATAACTACGAAACTTATGATATGGATTCTTCATCAGGATTAAAAAGAAACAACTGGTGCAGACCAACCAGTTTACGCATGCGAAGCAGCGGGGGTTCAGCTAGTAGTATATAAACTCCTGTATAATATATGCTATTCCTGACGGTATCTGTACTTCGCGAAGTTACCAATATTACAGATTTTCTGTTCTGTTACATTCGCATATTGAGCAAGGACAAAATGTATTCTCGTGAGCCCTAAATTTTACCCAACTGGTTTTTATTAGACAAACGTCACCTTTCTTATAAATATTACTGTTTTTTTCTGACTTTGTTGTATACAGTATTTCGTGTAGGCTATGTCCAGCTGATGCAATCCTAGTTGTACGTTTATAAATTCATAAGATGTTTGTTTTGTAACACTTCTTTTTCTTTTGTTAGTATTATCTGCAAATTCTTACTCGATGTGACGTACTGAAATTATTTACCATTAATCTTGTAATCGGATGCTTTCGGCTATCTGGTCTTTCTGTCAAAAGTAACTGACCCTCCAGATCTCTTTAGCTACCTACTGGCGATATATTTTACTGGATCTCTTAGCAGCATTTAAATCATTGAGAATTATTTTATGGCCGAATATTTCTTCCGAAATTGTTGGGCTATTCAAGCATGAATCGTAAGTCTTGCGCAGCCACTGTTCCGCGCAGAAAACTTCGCAGACCAACTTTTTACCCTCGAGGTTAATAGAAGTTTGTGTTCCTCCTCTCAAGAATTCATGACTACCTTCTGAAAAAGAGGTTTCATTTCAGCAAATAGCTGCTCTTGTGTATGACCAGTATTTCTACAGGAATAAAATGCTCTTTACAGTTTTTAACATTCCATGCAGTTTTTTTTAAGCGAGGATGCGATTACTGCTCATCGTGTCTTCTCATTTCAAACTGCATTTATCTTCAAACACCAATGACTGAATTCGCGACCATGTTTTGGCATTAAGTTCCTTTCACTGTTGTTGCTTTGGGTTATTTATGTAATATGAGTAAGATCTTTCTTAACAGAGAGGTCATTATAAGGTCAAAGTCTTTCAAGGACTTTCTCGACACTTTAATGATTTTCTGTTATTGGTAAGTATCGTTGGACTTGAAACTTCCTGGCAGAACAAGGAGTCTAATCTGGGACCTTTGCCTTTCGCGGGCAAGTGCTCTACCGACTGAGCTATCCCGATACGTCCTCACAACTTCTGCCAGTACCTCGCCTTGGACTTGATTGTATACTATTGTTTCACTACGTATTTAACTTTAGTTTCATGGTATCGACAGTCAAAAACACGTTACTATACGACTGTGCAGTACGTGACGTCGTCCCATAGTGTTTTAAATGAATTTATAGAAATGTCTTGAGGCAGAAAAAAGTCTCACAATAGTGAGAGAAAGACACGAATTAGCTTCCCGTGAACAACTCTCCCACAGGGCGGGTCGATTATGTCGTAAATAATTCCCTTTGCTCAACCGTGGAACATTCAAACTTGAAAGAAATTTAAATTACTTCGCAAACCCGTTGGAAGCAGCCATCCTCAAAATTAGTAATATTATTTAAGCAAGCCGCACGGAATGCCGTGCGGTCAGGGGCGCCTCGTTACCGGATCTCTCTGTCGCTGGTGTGTGTGTGTGTGTGTGTGTGTGTGTGTGTGTGTGTTTTTGGTTCCTTAGGTGTACAAGCAGTTGAACATTTGAATCTGGTTACTTCTAACGTAATGTTCAATGTTTAATGATTTTGTTGCAAAGCGGTACCTACTCTGTTGACAAGTAGTAATTTTTTTCTAGATCTAGTGTTACTGTTCGGAATACCACAGTATTGTGAACGATTGGCAATTAGGGAGTTGTTTTCCGCGGTAATGTTCTTATAATTCTGAGAAGCTATCTTCACAAACCACACTGAATGTACACATTATGTAGGGCTAAAAAGCTAGAATATCGGACTAAGCCTACATTTAGAATATATCAAAGTAATGCTAGCTACTTCAAAGACCCATAGACGACGTCTCTTACAGCAACTGCCGAAGGACACGCAGGTCCTGAAACGTCATGCAATTCCGCTTTGTGATCCTTCGGCGTACAAAATCATTCATCATTTTCTGTCAAAAGCGATGGGAACTGGCTCCCATAAGTTAGACGCTTTTTAGCAACATCTTCCATATCAAGACATATCAGCAATTCATTAAATCGTTGCAGTTATCATCTGGGATATACGATTCCTCCTCGGATAGCATCTTCAGCACTTGCTGCTTGTTGAGTTTTACTGTATTAGCGTTAATGCTAGAAACCTCGGCTTGCCGGTTAAGTATGGAATTGCTACCTGCTGTCCCGCTCTTGAACCTTGCTGGTAGACTTTTGTTGGAATTCCGCCTGATGTCTTTGATACATTTGTTCCAGCCCTTTGGGCACTATGAATGGGCAGTTCAGAACGTCGAGCTGCTCTGCTGTCTAAACTCTAGGACACTGTCGCTCGCATTTTGTCCATCCACCTTAATAGGGCATTAGTTTTATGGGAAAAGCGTAAGAAAAAGTAACATGTCAGTATTGATACAAGCACTTCACTGTAGCAACGGACCTTAGTTCTTACTACGTAGACTGTATACCCGCGGTTTATACGTTTTACCGCTAATTCGAGTGTGTATGGAGGCGTTGCCGCTTACCGATAAGTGTTAACGATATCAAGTCGTAAATAGTGTCTTAGAGCTATCTAATGTTTGCCTTTGAGTGATCTCATGCGACAGACTTATTCCCGAAAAGACTGCATTCCCACTGCTTTTAGAAAATTTTCACGAGGCTATCTATACTATTGAATAGTTCGCAAACTGCTATGTGTATGCTAGTACAAAATCATCCTAATATAGTTACTCTGTTGGTGACATAGTCATATGAAAAGATTATTTAAAAAAACTTTGTAACTTATCTCCAAATAAAATCGCCATGGTAAATAATAACTCTGTTTCGATAAAACGATGTAAATATAACCTGGCAAGCAAATACCATCGTCAGGGTGTACACGATGGAGTGCATTTCATCGAGTACAGTTCTGACCTCCGTGCAAACTAACTGTAGTATATGACATACGCTACATCTCACCGTCTTCATAATTTTTGACTAGATTACACAGACATAGTAAGTATTGTAACACGTAGCATTCCAACCTAAGGAAAAGAGACATAGTTCGAAGGTCTTCCCTTATTCTCGAAGAAGGTTGTTTCACTATAAATACCGATAGGTCGTTGTCGACTGGACATTACCCTAATCTTCCTTCCTTTATATACAGTGGTTAGTAGTTTTTAATCGTGTTTTGTTTTTACTCTTTGTGTAGGACAGTAACGAGGTCGATATGAGATTAAAGAAAACGTATGCGCCATTTAATTGGCACTGATGGTAAATGAAAAAAGAAAAGCGGAAATATTTTTTTATTTTTGCACGTGAAAATTTTAGGTTTGTTCGTTCGACAAATCATCATTTCGCACAAATCGAACAGAAAGGACTGAAGATTGAAACTGAATTTACTCTTTACATCTTTAATGCGAATTTGAAGCTGCTTCTCGGATTCCATAGTAAAGCTTTAGTACTGAAGTTGCCCAGTGCCTGCCTTCACCGTGCACGTTGTATTATCGTTTATTAACTTTGCTCCTACTACAAATCATTAACTAAAGTAAAAGCAGAATTCTTACTGCTGTGTATAACTTCTCAGATGCCGAGTAGTTTGTTTTCATGTTAGTGGCCTCTGAAGCATTTTGAGTTGATCTGAATACATTCGTGTTCACGAGAAATAAGGTTTAAAAATACCCACCCGAACGAGCAAAAAATATGAATTTAATCTTAGTTTGCAACAATTACATGATTAAAGTACTTTATTCGTGTAAATGTAAATGGACACGATAGGTGATGTTTTTCGCAGTTGCTGGAGCTAAAGCTGTGTAACCAAACCTGCAGATGCGTCGACATGTTTCGCCTTCGAATTAAACCAAACTCCAGAAGTTCTAGTCATTTCCCCAAAAGCACGAATGCTGCTTTCCGATCGTATTGATGACATGCCTGAGGAGCAGTACCTGTACGGTTTCGCTGCGAAGCCGTACCACTGCGGAGAGGTGAGCAGATAGAGGCAGGTAGATGGCCATCTGCGCCGTTACGTAAGCGTGTGCAGCGGCGGCGGCGGCGGCGGGCAGCGAAGACGCAGCCTCCTGGCAGCGAAAGCCACGGCCACTAAGCCGCTTTCTCCGGCCGTTGCGTCACCAGCGCCCTCGCCCTTTTACCAATCACAGCCGCCCGCTTTACTTGCCCGCAACTCCGTAAGTTTTTCGTTTTACCGGGAGCAACGGATTTCCTGAACCTGCCACTCAGTGGCTCCACAGTTTTTCCTGTTGAACTATCTATGAACGTCTTATGAACTTCCGCATCACAAAGCTCCAGATTACAGTTTCCTTGATGTTTTATAGGGTTACAATTATTGAACTCAAATGTTCGTAAACGTATTGGACCAAACTGCTATAGTCATCAGTTCCTGGACTTACAAACTACTTAAAATAACGTACACTAAGGCAACACACACCCATGCCCGAGGGAGAACTCGAACCTCCCGCGGGAACAGCCGGCTAGTCCGTAGCATTATGCCTTAGACCACGCTGCCATTCCAAGCGGCAATTATTGAACTATATACATTGAAAAGAACACAAAAAAGTAGTGCATTTTACCAGTGTGTGGAGCTGGGAGGTGCCAATGAGGTGCAAGTTGGTGCTATAAAACACCTTCTTCACACTCAAACTAACATACGGATCAGAAACATGGACTCTGGGGCTCTGGAAGCTCGTGGAGTGTTCCTTCGTGACGACAAAATTGCTATTCTCTCTGCGCACTAGTTACTGCGGCACCCCTGGTGTATACCATGAAACGACATAAACTGAAGGTGTCGCATACTATTATCGCCGTTTTAAGAGTCAAAGCACTATATATAGTAATGTTACCATCCGTTGTACAGAACGGAAGAGAAGCTGCGGCAGAGCGCATTGAGGCGCTATGTTCCGATGCGCGAGGCCGTTCCCCGTCGGGGTTGAATGCCGCCTCGGGCCTGGATGTTTGTGCTGTTCATATTTCGTAAGTAGTTTGTAAGTTTAGGGTCTGAGGACCCCGCAGTTAAGTCGCATAAACTTAACAAACATTTGAAGAGAAATTGAAAGAGATATTGGATGCAACTATGCACTGTGGGGCACGAGACTCCTGATTTTCTTGGACACCTGTTCCTGCACAGACGACACGCCCCTGTTAGTCTAAGATCCGACATAAGAAATATATACCCTCATCTGTTATTCAGTTTTAATCAAGAATATAAGGTAGATAATGTGTAGATTGATACATCGCTAATAGGTTGCCTAGCTGAATCTGGTGCCGATGATTTTAAGCAATATAATGTTTCATTAATGTTTTTCGATCAACTATAGGGTTGCCTAGTATGAAGACATAAGTAAGCGTAGTTAATATACCCTCAAACGTCATTTGATCGAATTACATATCAAATGAAAGGATATTTTATTCCAAATCCAACTGTCATAGGTTGCCTTATCAAAAAGTTTGCTAAATCCACGGTTGGCTAGATTTAAGGTGTTAACTTTTCTACGCTGTCACGGGGGTCGTGAGCGGAGCTACTTGCCTCCGTCTCGTTGGTAGCGAGTGTAAACAGTGTGCGTTTCGGACTATGAGTATTTCTACTTGTTTTAATAGTAATAAGAACAGTTTGAATACTGAGATATCCAACAGAATATGGGGGATACAACCCATATAGACACTGTCAAGTGATACCGGCCCATAACTTACAAATATGTAATGCAGCAATCAGTTGTTCCAAAAAACTTATTCAGTGAACCAAGATAAAGAGCATTTTATAAAGACGGTTAAAGGCATCGACTCCAATCTGATTCCATCGTGCTCGATCTCACTAAAACAGAACATTTTGTGCACAATATATGTTAATTCAATGTGGCGTCATAAACCGATGCATGCTGCGTTAAAATCAATCCTGAAGGTTGTGGTTGGATTTTGGATGGCTATTTGAAGCCTATGTCGTTTGAAGGGGACCCAACATCCTTACAAGTTAACGATATATTAAGGGAATCGAAAAACAAGGAGATCGATGAAGAACTAGAATTTGATTTTTACATAGGCATTTCTGACGAGTCAGAATGCGAATAAGTTTATGTTTAAATTTTGTATTTTGTTATATAATAAAAATTCGTGTATTAATAAAAAATATTTATATAATTATCTGATATTTTATTTAATTTTACCATTATTTCATCCGCACTAACAAGATCGGAAAAATCTCTGGTTGAACTACATGCATTTTAAAAAGAAAATGTATTGGCACTGATAAATGAATGTGTGAGTGAAAAAAATTGATGTCGTTAATATTTACACTATAGAAGTTACCTTTCAAAAGAACTGTCAGCGCTCGCGTTGAAAATTTAACATATTGACCTTTTGGTGGGTGCGTGCGCGGCAAACACACCGCAAAGGCTGAAATATTTAATAATTTTTTTTTGCTACTAAACAATGGCCAAGTCTGATTTCAAACTATGAGACACTCACTCTCTCTTTGATTAAGACCGTGTAGTAGATTTAGCGAAAGCACGCCTAGTGGACGCTCAGCAAACTAACATTTGCGGTGCGTAGGCCGGGGCGCGCCCACTGAGGGGTTAAATCTAGGCAACCATGGATTTAGCAAACTTTTTGATAAGGCAACCTATGACAGTTGGAATTGGAATAAAATAACCTTTCATTTGAAATTTAATTAGATTAAATAACGTATGAGGGTATTTTAACTACGCTCACTTATATGATTACGTAGGCTTCCGCGGCCAGAGTCAGATGACATAACAGTTTTCTGGGTTTTGTACCGCGTCATGATGTAAGGCTATTATTTAAATAACCGACGTTTCGGCCAACGCTACAGTGGCCTTCATCTGGCTTACTTACCTCTTCATACTAGGCAACCCTATAGTTGGCAACATATAAAAGTAGTCAACCTATATTTTGAATGAAATAGCTCATTGCCAGCGTCGCTGACTACCACGCAGGGGGCCCGGGTTCGATTCCCGGCAGGGGACTGGGTGTTGTGTGTTGTCCTAATCATCATCATCTCATCATAATTGGCACGTAAGTCACCCATGCGGCGTCAACTAAAAAGACTTACACCTTTATTTTTTCATTTCATTGGGGTATACTCTCGCAGCTGATGCTTGACTTTCATAAATAACAGATGGGGGAAGTTGATCAAAAAAATAATTAATGAAACATTTTATTGTTTAACAACATCGGCACCAGATTCAGCTAGGCAACCTATTAGCGATATATCATTCTACACATTATCTACCATATATACGTCAATAAAATTAGGGGGACTGATGACCATTGTAGTTTAGTCCCCCTTAAACAACCTAACACCAACAACAACATCAAAATTAAATACAGATGAGGGTATATATTTCTTATACCGGATCCCGAACTACGTTGGCCGGCTGCGGTGTCCGAGGGGACTGAGGCGCTCCAGTCACGGTCTGCACGCTCACTACGGTCGGGGGTTCGAATCCCCCCTCGGGCATGGATATTTGTGCCGTCCTTAGAATTAGCTACTTCATAAGTAGTTTGTAGGTTTAGGGACTGATGACCCCGTAGTTAAGTCCCATAAGTTCTGCAAACATTTGAACATTTTTTGAACTACGTTGCAAACCTGCTGCTAGTCGGGTGGCGGCAGCGAAGCGTGGCGGTGGACGTCTGGTCAGCGCTGCGACAGGCGGGAATTGTGCGCTGCCTCGCTGGCCGCTGAATGATGTATGAGCCAGCCGAGCCACAAACGGATCCCATCTACTGCTGCGTCGTTCTTCAAGCAGGTGCGTGCACTGACGATGCAGCAGGCTCTGCCGAGGCACATCAGTTTTTTCTAACTTCGTTACACATTCCAGCACTGAGTATCTTGTAGTAAACCGGGGAATCACTTTGCTTCTCTAATATTCTCGAAAAATATTTCAGTGACGTCTATAAAACAAAAGACAATAGAATGACGGTTGTTTATTGTTCTTTATGTCACTACTTAAAGTAACTTACAATAAGGACAACGCTCACACCTGTGCCCGAGGGAGGAGTCGAACCTCCGGCGGGACCGGCCGCCCAGTCAATAACATGATGCCTTAGACTGCGCGGCCTATAGTTTCCGATTGATATTAATGTTCACTACAGCTGGCGTACAAAATAGCCGCGCGGGAGTGACCGTGCGTTCTAAGGCACCTTGTTGCAGATTGCAGGTCTGCTCACCATCGAAGGTTCGAATCCGTAAACACTGGGACGCGAGCGCAGAGCACAAATGACGTACGACGACTTGGACGCTACCTTGCAGTCTATTACACGTTTTGTTCTGCGACGGTAATACTAACGACCCGTGCAACCCGTCATCTCTCGGACTTCCGAAGAGCCCTAATCGACGCCGTCCAGTTAGTGTGAACACCTGTAACTGAAACGGCTGCATTGTGTCACGATACATAATTGTTTTGAAATTTTTAACTAAAAAGAACGGAATATACTCCAGCTCATCTTATTACTGTTACTGGTGTATATTACACGTTGAATGTATCATGAAATTTAGTATAGCATACCGCAAGGTCGGAATTGGCGCATGTTGTATTTTGTTTACTATCGTAGTCGATGTATTTCAAAGATTCTTAAGAAGAAATGGCGGTTGACGATCGTGTGTTTGCCCATCGTCAACTTATAATGATATTAACAATTTTTCTTTCGATTAAAAGTAATTATATTCACAAAATACTTGCATTGACTCCATTTAACACATGAAGTGTAATATGCTAAAACATGACGTGACGTAATTATGACGTAAACTGTGTTATATATACCCTGGTGCAGCGAACGCTGTCTGTGTTGTGGAAGATGTATTTCGGCAGTATACGTGAGCTAAACTAGCAATGAATATTTTACGTTAGACAAATGGGTGATGCGCCAATGCTGTGTGAGCTGTTATGATGTAGTTACTCAATATGAAAAATATTCTGGACTTTATATGGAGGTAATATCTGCTTGAAAGGAAGTCAGCTAGGACCAAACAAACAAGATTATTTTGATTTATGTACTATTACTGTTTAAATAAAAGTTTTGTTTTCTGAAGAACTTTTTTGTGTGCAGTATGGAACCACAGACATTGCCGAAGTGGGGTGGCTTGCGTGCCTCAATGATACAGATAGCCGTACCGTAGGTGCAACCGCAGCGGAGGGGTATCTGTGGAGAGGCCAGACAAACGTGTGGTTCCTGAAGAGGGGCAGCAGCCTTTTCAGTAGTTACAGGGGCAACAGTCTGGATGATTGACTGAGCTGGCCTTGTAACATCAGCTAATGTGGCTTTGCCATGCAGCTACTGCGAACGGCTGAAAGCAAGGGGAAACTACAGCCGCTATTTTTCCCGAGGACATGCAGCTCTACTGTATGAACATATGATGATGGCATCCTCTCCGGTAAAATATTCCGGAGGTAAAATAGTCCCCCATTCGGATCTCCGGGCGGGGACTACTCAGGAGGATGTAATCATCAGGAAAGACAATACTGGCATTCTACGGGTCGGAGCGTGGAATGTTAGATCCCTTAATCGAGTAGGAAAATTAGAAAATTTAAAAAGGGAAATGGATAGGTTGAAGTTAGATATAGTGGGGATTAGTGAAGTTCGGTGGCAGGATGAACAGGATTTCTGGTCAGGTGAGTACAGGATTATAAATACAAAATCAGTTGGGGGTATCACAGGAGTAGGATTGATAATGAATAAGAAAATAGGAATGCGGGTAAACTACTATGACCAGCACAGCGATCGCATTGTCATTGTCAAGATAGATACGAAGCCAACACCGACAACAGTAGTACAGGTTTATATGCCAACTAGCTCTGCCGATGATGAGGAGATAAAAGAAATATATGAGGAGCTAAAGGAAATTATTCAGACAATTAAGGGAGAGGAAAACTTAATTGTTATGGGAGACTGGAATTCGGTAGTAGGACAAAGAAGGGAAGGGAAGATAGTGGGCGAATATGGTCTGGGCAAAAGGAATGAAAGAGGAAGCCGCCTGGTAGAATTTTGCACGGAACATAATTTAGTTATAACAAACACCTGCTTCAAGAATCACAAAAGAAAGTTGTATCCGTGGAAGAGACCAGGAGACACCGGGAGATACCAGATAGATTTTCTAATGGTAAGACATAGATTTCGGAACCAGGTTTTACAGTGTAAAACATACTCAGGGGCAGATATAGACTCTGACCATAACTTGTTGTTTATGAACTGCAGGCTGAAACTGAAGAAACTACAAAAAGGTAGGAAAATAAGGAGATGGGACCTGGATAAACTGAAGGAACCTGAAGTTCTTAAGAATTTCAGAGGGAGCTTTAGGCAACAATTGACAGAAACAGGGGAAAATAAAACAGTAGAGGAGGAATGGGTACAATTGAGAGATGAAATAGTGAAGGCAGCAGAGGACAAAATAGGTAGGAAGGCAAGACCTACAAAGAATCCTTGGATATCACAGGAGATACTAAATTTAATCGATGAAAGGAGAAAATATAGAAATGCAGTAAATGAAACAGGCAAAATGGAGTACAGACGACTAAGAAATGAGATTGACAGGAAGTGCAAAATGGCTAAGCAGGAGTGGCTAGAAGGCATATGCAAGGATGTAGAAGAATGTATAAATAGGGGGAAAATAGATACAGCCTACAGGAAAATAAAAGAAACATTTGGAGATAAGAAAAACAGCTCTATGAATATCAAGGACACTGATGGAAAACCAGTTCTCAGAAGGGAAGGGAAAGATGAGGGGTGGAAAAAGTATATAGAGGGGCTATACAAAGGAAATGAACTTCGAGACAATATTGTAGGAAGGGAAGAGGATATAGATGAAGATGAAATAGGAGATATTGTACTGAGAGAAGAATTTGACAGGGCCCTGAAAGACCTAAGTCGAAACAAGGCCCCTGGAGTAGATGATATTCCCTCAGAGCTACTGAAGTCTCTGGGAGAACCAGCCATGACAAAATTGTTTCACATTGTGTGTAAGATGTATGAGACAGGTGAAGTACCCTCAGACTTTAAGAAAAATGTTATAATCCCCATTCCAAAGAAAGCGGGTGCAGACAGGTGTGAAAGCTACAGAACCATCAGTTTAATAAGTCATAGTTGCAAAATATTAACACGAATTATATACAGAAGGATGGAAAAGCTGGTAGAAGCCGACCTCGGGGAAGATCAGTTTGGGTTCAGGAGAAATGTAGGAACACGGGAGGCAATACTCACCTTACGGCTTATCCTAGAAGATAGATTAAGAAAAGGCAAACCTACATTTCTAGCTTTTGTAGATTTGGAGAAGGCTTTTGACAATGTTGATTGGAATAAACTCTTTCGAGTTCTGAAGCAAGCAGGAGTAAAATATAGGGAGCGTAAGGTTATTTACAACTTGTATAAAAACCAGGCAGCGGTTGTCAGAGTTGAAGGGCATGAAAGGGATGCAGTGGTTCGAAAGGGAGTAAGACAGGGTTGTAGCCTTTCCCCAATGTTGTTCAATTTGTACATTGAGCAAGCTATAAAGGAAAGCAAGGAGAAATTTGGAGAAGGAATTAAAGTTCAGGCTGAAGAATTAAAAACATTGCGTTTTGCCGATGACATAGTAATTCTGTCAGATACAGCAAAGGACCTGGAAGAGCAATTGAACGGAATGGACAGTGTGCTGAAAGGTGCATATAAGATGAACATTAACAAGAGAAAAACTAGGGTAATGGAGTGCAGTGTAAGAAAATCAGGTGATGCTGAAGGAATTAGATTAGGTAGCGAAACATTAAAGGAGGTAGATGAGTTTTGTTACTTGGGCAGTAAAATAACAAATGATGGTCGCAGTACAGAGGATATAAAATGCAGAATGGCAATGGGTAGAAAAGCGTTCTTGAAAAAGAGAAATTTGTTAACATCGAATATTGATTTAAGCCTAAGGAAGTCCTTTCTGAAGGCATTTGTATGGAGTGTTGCCTTGTATGGGAGTGGAACATGGACGATAAGCAGTGTGGACAGAAAGAGGATAGAGGCTTTTGAAATGTGGTGCTACAGAAGAATGCTGAAGATTAGGTGGGTGGATCGCGTAACTAATGAGGAGGTACTGAACCGAATTGGGGAGAAAAGAAATTTCTGGCATACCTTGACTAAAAGAAGGGATAGATTGGTAGGACACATTCTTAGACATCAAGGAATTGTGAATTTAGCGTTGGAGGGAAGTGTGTGGGGTAAAAATCGCAGAGGGAGACCAAGAGACACGTATAGTAAGCAGATTCAAGTGGATGTGGGTTGTCGTTCTTATGAGGAGATGAAAAGGCTTGCTCAGGATAGAGTAGGGTGGAGAGCTGCATCAAACCAGTCTCTGGACTGAAGACCACAACACAACATGGATAGAAGAACCAGGTAGTTTTATCGCCGCCCCGGAGTAGCCGAGCGGTCTGGAGCGCCACGTTACGGATCGCGCGGCTTCGAATCCTCCCTCGGGCATGGATGTGTGTGTTGTCATTAGGTTAATTTAACTTCGTTTAAGTAGTTTGTAAGTCTAGGGACTGATAACCAACCTAGTTTGGTCCCATAAGAATTACAAACATTTGAACATTTGGTAGTTTTATCCAGATTTATAAACATTTTCTAACAGTTGACTATTTGTATGAAGTGTTCAGTTTACACGCTGAGACATTTCAATTGTTTAACATTTCACTAGCAACTGTATTGATGGTAATGACAATGATGGTTTGCACAAAATCAAATGTTTGTAAATCTACGGGACTTAACTACATCTACATCTACATCTACATGGGATACTCTGCAAATCACATTTAAGTGCCTGGCAGAGGCACTACGTTGGTCATCAATCCCTCGGCCATCTCCTTAATAATATTGTGTGTACGTTAGGTGTCCATTTTTGAACCTCCGTCTATTACCGTCTTTATTCTTTAGTATCATTCTCACCACCTGATAGATACAAAGCAAACGGAGTCGCTTTGTAAAACGATATCGTACCACCCGTCAGTAATGTGACATTGATTTCTCCAGAAATCACAAGTCGGTCGCCTCAGAGAGACAGAAGGGAGAGCTGCTTGTTGGGAGGAAAAATAATGTTGTTTCGTTGTTGTTGTGGTCGTCAGTCCGCATACTGGTTTGATGCAGCTCTGCACGCTACCAAATGTTCAAATGTTTGTAAATCTATCGGACCAAAATGCGTGGTCATCAGTCCGTAGCTTACAAACTACTTCAACCTAGGTAAACTAACCTAAGGACAAACACACACACACACACACACACACACACACACACACACACACACACACACACATGCCCAAGGGAGGACTCGAACCTCTGCGGCGAGCAACCGCGCGCTCCGCAGCGAGACGCTTTAGACCGCTCGGCTACTCCACCGCGGCTGCACGCTACCCTGTCCTGTGCAAGCCTCTTCATCTGCGAATACGAACGGTAACCTACCTCATTTTGAATCTGCTTGTTGTATTCGTCCCTCGGTCTCCCTCTACGATTTTTACCCCAAACACTTCATTCTAATACTGACGATTCCTTGATGTCTTGAGATGTGTCCCAACAAACTATCCCTTCTCTTGGTCAGGATATGCAAGATACTCCTTTTCCCCGTAATTTTGTTGAGTACCTCCTCATTACTTACCCAATCTTCAGCATTATTCTGTAGCACCACATTTCAAACGCCTCTATCCTCTTCCTGTCTGAACTATTTATCGTCTATGGTTCACTCCCAAACAAAGCTAGACTCCAGACAAATGCTTTCAGAAAGGACTCCCTAACATTTAAATTAATATTTGCTGTCAGTAAATTTCGCTTCTTTGGAAACGCTTTTCTTCCCATAGCCATTCTGCATTGTATATATTCTTTATTTCGGCCATCAGAATTTATTCTCGTGCCCGAAACATCTGCTACTTTTATTGTGTTATTACCTAATCTAATTACTTCAGCATCGCCTGATTTTCTGACATTACATTCCATTATCCTTGTTTTGCTCTTGTTAATGTTTATTTTATACCCTCCTTTCAAGACACTGCCCATTCCTTTCAGTTGCTGTCTCTGACAGAATTATTATGTCATCGGCAAAAAGCAAAGTTTTTATTTCTTGTTGCTGAACATTAATTCTCTCTCTCCACATTTATCCTTCCATTCCATCACAACTAGTTTAATATACAGATTGAAAAACATTAGGAAGACAAAGCGGAAGAGAAATGTGGGTGGCAGAAGGTATTGAAAAGAGATAGATGAAAGACAGAAATACGTCATGTATAATTAAAAGATGTTTGTTTACGTATTACTTTCGATACTAACAAAAATAATGAGGTATTTCTGCCAGCGGTACCTTCTTAACGAAATTAAAGGAATCGTGATCCATTCTTGATTCAGGCAAAGACAAAGACAAAAAGCATAATCGGGCTGGTGTAAAGCTTATTACCAGTTATTAAACGTTGAGTATAAAACTGCAGGAATCTAAAAGTTATTTCGAGTAATTAAAAGGTAATACCGTAAAGAAGGATTTACGCCTCTTTAACGCGTAGCCGTTAATTCCAGATAAATCAGGAACGTCTCCAAAGGGCTTAGTGAATCGTTTGGCACTTTGATCATTCGGAAAAGATGCTATTTTTAGTCCCCCATTACTTCCAGAAGTAAGTAAAATGCTACTCATCTCGGCAGCAAAATTTTTTAATTGCCGCTTGTTCACTTTGACACTAAAAACTGTTGTTTACTCTATTTTTTCTTGATATTTACTTCCTGAGTTTATAAAGTATTTGTATCCATAATATGTATCATTTCTTATCTGCAGCAACTTTTCTTATACACACGAACCACATGCACATTCATTAGGAACGTAATGTAATAAATGGAAACCAAGTACGGTAAGCCAATGGCATATCTGTACTGTCCTTCCATGTTTTTTATTTCTTGAACACACATTATAAAAAAGAAGTGTCTTCAAATGAATGGATCGCTTCTAGATAATTTATTCTTTTGGGGGGAATACGGGTTCTCAAATGCAAAAAGTATAATAAGATCAGTATGAAAATATCTGCAGCTGAACGGTCACCCAGTTTTATTGTTATTCTCATTGTAGAATTTCTTAGAAGAAGTAGTTAACGTGTGTATGTTATTGCCTTCAATATTCACAAATGTGAATATTGTGTTCAGTCTGATTTCAGTACTAAACTTGTGCAGTAATGTAATCATCGTAAATAAGCGTTGTAAAAAAAAAATTTAAATAAAACTAAAAGCCTAAGAATTACCATATGCACCTATTGTATTCAGTATTTTTAATGCAGTAACAGACTTTATGTCCTTTAAAATATAACTGTTCGTAAGATTTTGTTTTTTTCTGACCGTTTTCACATACACAAGGGAAATTACATTTGGGATCTGTGGAAGGTACATTGAAACATCTGATCTCATTTTGTAAATATTTATTGGGTATCTTGTTTTCTGAGATCACCTAGAGTGTAAAGTGTATCTAATCTCTCCAAAAACACTAAGTTGCACTAGCATCTGTCGTGTTGATGGAATCTACTGCTGTTGAAGAGACCCACAGTTATCGGTCGGTTGGAATATGAGAACGATCAGTTTGATGTACACGTCTCTGTAAGTTCACTATCAGATTGAACTTTCAGGAGAACGCTTTTTGATAACCATGTGCTGATAGACGCAAAGGTCATGCAGCTAGCGAAAATAATAGGAATTTAGGCATAAGTTAAGAAAATGGCCACGAAACGAAAACGTTTTAAGATATAGTTATTGCAGCTTTTTGTTTCAAAATGTTCAAATGTTTGTATAGTCTAGGGGACTTAACTACGGGGTCATCAATCCCTAAACTTACAAACTACTTATGAACTACTTTCGAACTAGGACGGCACAAATATCCATGCCCGAGGGGAGATTCGAACCCCCGACCGTAGAGGCCGTTCAGACCGTGACTTGAGCGCCTTAGTCCCCGCGGCCGTCTTTTTGTTTCAATTAGAATATCGGTGCAATGATGTTTCTTTTAGTCAGTTCTCTCTCTCTCTCTCTCTCTCTCTCTCTCTCTCTCTCTCTCTCTCTCTCTCTGTCTCTCTCTCTCTCTCTCTCTCTCTCTCTCTCACACACACACACACACAATTTATTTACAGTAAACGATTAGTGATAATACTTGAAAGGCAGCCCACCTTTCCACATCGCGATGTTGGTGGTAAGAGACGCAATAACTCGTCAGTTCCAGTCCTGCATCCAGATGGGATATTTTGGGCGTTAAGAGTTCACTGACTCGCTGAATAGTGCTTCCGCTTTACTGTGACCACGCTGTGGGGCGCCTGTTACGCAACCCACTCGTAAGCCGTGTCCGCCACCAAGGTCGGCTTTCGTTTCTTTTCCTTTCTGACTTTGCAACGACCTTGCTCCAAATTATTAAACGTCGTATTCAACGCGTGTTTTCTCATCAGTGTGGCGAACGTATGCCGTAATTCTTCCTTGTCGTTTAATTTAGTACAAAAGTAACATATTGCCAAGAGTAATGGGGAGAGGGCACCCATCAAACGATTAAAAGAAAATAAGCTGCTGATTGCTGGCGAGTTCCTGAGAATGAATCTAATTGCACGGAGTCTGTAATATCTGTGAGTTAACCGCGGTGGGATGGCCGAGAGCTCTAAGGCGCCGTGCTGCGGAGCGCGCGGTTGCTTCCCGTCGGAGGTTTGAGTCCTCCCTTGGATATGGGTGTGTATGTTGTCCTTCGGTTCGTTAAAGTAGTTTGTAACCCTAGGGACTGAAAAGAATAGTAGTTAAGTTCCATATATTTACAAATATTTCAACCGTTTGAATCTGTCAACTCACAAAAATAGCTGCGTGTAACAATTTGTAGGAATGCAATGATCACCCAATCTCATTGTAGATACGGCGGGTGGTAAACTTCGGTTAGTTGGTACAAAGGAGCCTTCATTGTACAAGGGTGACTGCTTACAAGAGTGTTGTGCGTCCCACATAAGACTAATGGGTGGTAGTGAACGTAAAAATACTCGCAGAAAGGCGACATGACTGGTCAAAGGTTTTTGTGATTCACAAAGAACGTAACGATGTTGAAAAATCTGAATTGCTGGACGCCAGTTATTCGGCAAAAGCGTAGTTAGAAAGTTTCGAGAACCTTTGCCACGCGATGAAGTTAGAGAGACTCTACAGCAGTGTTTCTCAACCTGTTGTTCGCTACGCCCAAGGGGGTCACAAAGTCTTACGCGGGGGAGATCACCGTCACAGGAGGAAGTACTTGCACCTCAACTAAGGCTTCAATAATGTATAAGTGAAATTTATTTAATGTTAAAATTGCGTAGTTCCTTGTGTAACATTCATTATGAATTGAATACATCATACAATGTGTTAATGATGTATAAGCGCAATGCCAAACTTTTTTTTCAGGAACCATTCGATAGGTTAAATAACATGATACAGTAAGGAATTCTGAAAATTTCGAAGAAATATCTTCTTCTTTTCCTTTCTAATTGATCATAATTCTCTTCTGAGTGTTACGTGAAATGCGGGACATTCGTTAAGGAAAACATTTTTTCTTTGGCAAATCATGTAAAATTAGGATAATGTGTTCCATTCCAAAAAATACACAAAAAGAAAAAAAAATCATCCAACAATTCAAAAGAAATTTGAAGCAAATTTGCTTCTTTTGAGATAACAGTTTTATTATAGTTCGTGAGAAAGGGGGGGGGGTCGCCACAATAATTTTATTTGGAAGCGGATTGCCAGAATACTTTAACTTGGAAGGGGTCACATATTCAGAAAGGTTTAAAAACATTGCTCTACACTAAACACTGCGACATTTAACCATTCTTCGCGTGCTCTGTACATGATTGGGCACTCTCTAATATGTGATATATTTTCAGTTCTGTCTGCCTTTGATATCTATGTAGGTGGTCATCGCGAAGGTTAGTTTGTGCATCACTGCGTTTCATAGGTCATGGTCTTATGCTAAAGGAAGTGGTGTGCCGTTACCCAACTATGTGTTTGTTGTTGTTTGGAGTTGTGGGGGACTAACAGCTCGGTCATCAGTCCCCTCAACTTTAAGGTAATCTGGAGTGTTTTGAGGACTTCAAAATACGGTACTACGTAATGCAGGAGACTGGACGACCGATAGCGATTTAATCGAGGAGCTTTTTGATTTGTAGTTGTATTATTTGAGCGCGGAAAGAAGTGTAGTTCTCTTGCAAAGGAAAGAAAGGTCAAAACGAAAAGTCCCCATAATCTACACCAGATTCTCTAATGTTGAATCCGAAATGACTCCGAACTTTGGTATGGAGTTATGAAATGACCACCATACATATAATTTCTAGCGAACCCGGCAAAGCTACGCAGTTGCTAAAATATGCGCGGGCGTCGGATACAAATCCTACATATCTCTGCCGATCACTTCCTCCATGGCTACGCCTATTTCTCACCTTTGTCCTCTTAGGCCTCTCTCTGTATTACTTAGCTATTTACTTATTCTAGTATTCTGTTAGTCCATGTACTCCCCCCAGTCTACCCACCTCGTTCTGCCCTCTAAACTCCTCTTCAAAAAAATGTTCAAATGTTTGTAAATCTATCGGACCAAACTGCGTGGCCATCAGTCCGTAGCTTACAAACTACTTAAACTAAGGTAAACTAACCTAAGGACAACACACACCCATGCCCCAGGGAGGACTCGAACCTCCACGGCGAGCAACCGCGCGCTCCGCAGCCAGACGCCCTTAGACCGCTCGGCTACTCCACCGCGGCAATCTCCTCTTCGTTCGCCTCCCAAATCCGCCCATCATCGTATTCATCCGCCCGCCTCTGTCACTGCCTCCCTTGGCTCGGTGCCAGTCGCCTCCTGTTCCTCTTACTTTCAGCGCCTCCCTCGCCTGTATATGAAAAATTGCACGGATCTACCTAATTTCAGGTGATCGGTCGAACGGTATCTACCGTATGGAACTTTTTGAAGACAGTCACCATTCTCTTATGCTGAAGGTCAGGTGTGCAAAATTTCAGCATAAAACTTGAGACTGGTGTGGAATCCGTTCTGTAGTGCCCTCCGGCATGCTATATGCCCTTCCTATTGGTTTGAAGGTCAAGAGTACATCGCAATCGGATGAACGGTATGTCAGTGCATGAAATATGATTGAAGTAATCGGAATCGCGATGGAGTGGCCGAACGGTCTTAGGCACCTTGCTGCGGAGCGCGCGGTCGCTCGCCATCGGAAGTTCGAGTCGTCCCTCGGGCATGGGTCTGTGTGGTGTTAGGTTAAACATGGTTTAAGTAGTCTGTAAGCCTAGGGACTAATAATTAAAGACGTCCTTAGATAAAACAAAAATTAATGCGAGGTGGCGATGCCAATACAAAATTGCCCAATTTCGATATTGTCGAGTTTTCAGCGCCGCTTAACGTGTCAAGTTGTGAGTCTAAATCATACGGTAACCCTCTCAAACAAATACAAAAAATTATCAAAATAGGCAACATTTTAACGAAACATGGCACTATCGATTGGTTGCTTAGCCAACCTTTAATTTAAAATAAAAATTAGTTTGTCATTAATCGCGATAAAAACTGTCCCATTTCTTAAATTAAAACAAATCATACGCAGTGTGCAAAATGTCATGAAGACCCTTTGATAAGTTTCCGACTTTATCCTGGAGAAACATCGTGACACGTGATTTTTATATATACAATGATACATTCCTATGGTTCCGTGTGTATGCACGCCTTGCAGGAAGCAATAGGGACAATTTATGGCGAACACTACAATAGCAGTGTGAGAGTTAAGAATTTGGATACAACGCGGTGGCCTGAGGCGGTTATGGCGATCGCCTGCGAAAACCGGAAAGTTCGAAGATACAGCATAATGGGCATTGCTTTCCTGAACAGCAAGTACCGCGAGTGAATGGAAATAGTTCGTTTGTTTTGTTGTGCAGATATTTTCAGTAAACGGGATAAGAAATCACAAAGAAAAGCAATTATTCCACAGTAAGCTTCCGGCGGCGGGGTTCATTATACTGGTTGTATCCATATCTCTGAACGACCTCTGAATTACTTTCAGTGGATTTAAATGTCGCTGTGTATTTTAAAGTAGGACTGACATTAGGTAAAGCACCCACCTCGCAATGTATTGCCTGTATTGTTAAGCGAGTAATGTAAAGGTATAAGATGAGAGAGTTTTTATTATTGGGATATTTTATAAAAGTAAAAACTCTCGAGGGGTTCTTTAAATCCGTTCTTGTCAATCTTACAATGAACAAACTAATCAATAACTTACCAATACATTAGAGTTATAAAATGGGAAAAACAGGATTTTATATAATACGCTATGCAGATGAGGCAGTCATCATATCTGAAACCTTTTTACATCGTTTTATACATCAACAACTAATAATAATATTAATATGGAAATACATACACAAAAAACAACGTGCATGACAGTATCACGAGATGATTAACACGCAAGTTACAAGTGGAAACAAAAATTAGTGATCAAGTTTGTATTCTAATAACAAACACCAAAAATCTAAACAATGAAATAAAGAAACAAGCCAACAAAGCAATGCAGATATCAGAAGTTATGAAAGACTTCGTTTGGAGGAATATTTACAGTACAGAGTAAAATGCGCATCTGTAAAAAATAGTTAGACCAATGTTAACCTATATATCAGAAACGAAGCAGATACAAACAAAACTAAACAGTTATTAAGTACATGTGATATGATGGTGCTATGAAAGATTCAGGGCGAAAACATATTACGTAAGATAAACAATAAAGAAACCAGCAATAAATGCCAAATTCAACCGGACGCCGACTATCGCGATGTTGAGGGCCCTAAAGCTCCAATAACAACAAAAACAACCAAATTCAGTCTATAAATAAATTTATTAATGAACGATTTTCAAAATTTAGTTGGAAACAACACATTGATAGACTGGAAGACAATCGTCTCGCGAAAGGCGATTCTAGAAAGTGGACCAGTAGAAGGAAAAGGAACAAGAGGAGAACCATGATTAGACAGCATAAATGACTCATCTGAGGAACAAAGGGGAAACAAACAGGATACAAATCCTACATACAAAGAATAAAATCAAGAAGCCCTAGAATTATTGTGATTAGAGTATAATCAGATTCTTGTATATTTCGCAAGAGTGCTGTGTTTTGTCGCTGTGAATCCCTACTTACTGAGCTCGAGGTAGTTGAAAGTTGCGAGACGATTAGAATTTTTGAACGCAAGAGCCATAGCCTAGACGTCAATTGCTTGGTAAATGTTAAGCCTTGATTTGTCTTGTCCTCGCCTGGCAGTATCCAGCCGTGGCTGGCTCTTCTCGGCGGGCATCCGTGAAGAAATCTAGGTGGGAACGAGGCCCGCAGAGTGAGTTAATATAGTGGTGGCGGCAGACAAATCTGGTGCCAGCAAGTGATGTGTTGGCGTCCCCCTTGTCCGCCGTAATTGGACGCCCTCACTGGCGCTCAATATTAATCAGGGGGGACGTCTGCTTATGACTTCCTCTGCTCCCGAGCCTTACGAAATCCAAATCCCCGCGCTACTTTCTGGCCTACGCATTTAGAATAATTGGGAACGTATTTGCGGGGTTCTAATGACACATTTACCAAATGGTAGGTTACTGCTTTAATAAAGACCGAAAAAAATCATGTACATTATCTTCGTGATAGGGTGACTGTGACTCACTCTTGCATTTATTTGTTTTGCATCTAGTCTTGTACTGCGGTTCGTCTTTTCGCCTGGTGTTCTCGAATTAACCGCATCCACATAAATAAACGCCTAAACACGCTCGTATGGAGTTACTTTAGTTCAAGTTCAAATGTTTGTTAAGCTTATGGGACTTAACTACGGGGTCATCAGTCCCTAAACTTACAAACTACTTATCAACTACCTTATACTAATGACGGCACAAATATCCATGCCCAAGGGGGGGATTCGAACCCCCGACCGTAGTGGCCGTGCAGACTGTGACTGGAGCGCCTCAGTCCCCTCGGCCACCGCGGCCGGCTTAGTTCAAGTAAAGAGGAGTTCTTTGTGTCTCTTTTTGGAGAATGCGTGCACACATTCTTAAAGGAACCATCTTCTTGGTCTCCAGGATGACGAAGCTCAATAGTTTCCAGTCAATCGTGTTCATATTTGCTTCAGCCAGTCATACCTTTGGACACCTCTTGTAGGAAAGCAACAGTATAGCTACCCTGGGCAACGTCTTAGTTTGTCGATGCCTCCGACCGTCTTGTTGTACAGGGCTACGTGTTTTAGACTGAATCTGAACTTCATAGTGATGGGTGCTGATTGTATTGTTTTGTGTTGTTAAAACAGGACGTAGGATGAATATGAAATTATGAAAACGAAATGCTGTTTTCTCAAATACCATCAAGATGGTCGCGGAGCTAATATCCTCGTCGAACGAGCTAAGCATAGTCAACATTATCACTGAATAAGACGCTGCTTCGTGACTCGCAATTTCCTACGATGTTGTTCGGAAATGTGATGATTACAAATGGGCGACCACAGCCTCTTGCCGAACGAATCCTCCATCTAAATCTAATATATAAAGCAGAGTGTCCGTATGTATGTACGTGTTGCATACAAATCTACAGTTTTATGAAATTTTGTACACGTAAGCTTCAATCCATGAGGACGGTCGCCGTAAGTGTAAGAATCACATAAGATATATAGTTCACGAGATATGACGTCATAAACAATGAGATGCGCGAAAAACCGCTGCATTTTGTGACAATGCTGCTTATTTTCTCCTAAACCACTGGACCGATTTCAACCAAATTTGGTACACACATTCCTTACCGTCAGGTAATAATTGCTGCATGGTTAAGAATCACATACGGCACATGGTTCAAAAGATATTACTTCATAACCAATAGAAATCGCAAAAAATGCCATATAATGTGGCGAGACTTTCGAAATACACTGTATGAGAATGACAGTACTTAGCGACTTGCAACAAACTTTAAATATAATTTCAAACCTTTATTAAACTTTTTCTCGCTGGTAACCACAGTAAAATGAAAGGAAAAAAGTTTCTCGCTTACTACTTTTCCGCTGTTTATGGAGTAAAACTACGGCTCTCGGTATGACGTTACCATTTTTTAATTTGAACACTACAAATTGTAGCTACAGGAAATTTTACAGACAGTATACACATATATAGTTGAATGTAGCTTCTAAATTGTATCATATTCCGTCACGTAGTTCATGAGATATGAGCAAATAAACAGTAACGTTCATGGAAAAACGCCCAATCACGCATCAAGTTTTAATCTATTACGTCTTTACTACTAATTTTTATTCCCAAGAGATTTTACATACAGCCCTTATACAAGTTAATATATACCTGATAAATGGCAGGAATAAATAAATAAATAAGTACCCGGGCAACGCCGGGTTTTCAGCTAGTATTTTATATTTCCATTACCCGGAAGCCCGTAAACACCCCTATCGGATTCAGTTGTTAAAAAAATTGATCCTCAGCATTTAGGCAGCAAGTGTATAAGACTTTGTGGAGTAGAATTATGGAGTGCCATACTTCTGGCAGTTCTTTGGAGTACATTCCGCTTGTCACCGTAGTCTTATCTCTGTTGGAAGCAGACGTTGAGCTTTGCGTTTCGAAAGGATTAGACTGTGTGGCAAGACAGGTTTAGACCCTTTCATTTCTCTCATCATAAACCGCGATAACGCACTGTAAGCCCACCCATACTAGTCATCTACACACAGTCGACCCTCGTTGGGGCTCTTAACGGCCAATAATGCCACATGATGATGATCATCATTATCATCATCATGTACACTCAGTAGATTCTCTGCCGATGCAATTGTGACGCAGTGGGAAGAAAGGGCCGTTGTAACCGGATTTCCGATTAGGCAATACTTCTTAGTAATTTTTTTTTCTGCCAGCATTATCAGACCCTGCGTTGCCAGAGTAGAATGCGTTAGTGATTGCGACTAGAGAGGCAGGAAAAATTTAAAAATGTACAGCCAGTTACCACTTGGTAGTGACGTGAACACATTACTTCACTCTTGATGTGCAAGTAGGTTATAATCGACGATAAGCATAGCGTCTCCTTGAGATTTACGTGATTCCTTGATTTGATGATAAACATGGGTTTATTCTCCGTTTGTTACGTCCACTCAGGGCACAGAAAGTAGCGCAAAATAATTTAAAATAATTTAAATTAAAAACTGGCTATCAGGGTCAGAGCTTTAGTTTACGCAGATAAAGGAGAAGTGCTATGAGTGGAACGGGAAATTGTATCCAAAGGAAGTTATTGTCAGTTCTAAGGAATTACGGAATTTGCTGACAGTTAAAGGCCTTTACGTAGATAATCATGCAGCAGTATACTGTCAAGTAAATTGAATTCAAGGTTCAGGGTAGTTTGAGGGATAAGACAAGCCTGTAAACTGTCATCACTGTTGTGCATATTAGTTATGTATCATACGTTAAAAACAATAGACTGGCCAGGGTGAAATTAAAATAGGTGAAAACAAAATAAGTAGTCTTGCAAATGTGGACGACTTAATTGTGATGACTGATTCGATTGAAAAGTTGCAGTCAAAAATTTAAGAGCTTTATCAGAGATATTAGGGTTATGGTATGCAGATAAGCATATCCAAAACGAAAGTAATGTCTGTTGGAAAGAGATTTAAACAGATTGAGTATCATATAGGAGGAACAAGTTAGCACAGGTGGTCATATTTAGGATATATTTGCTCACGGGATGGGAAACTAGTGAAAGAACTGGCATCAATGTGTAGTAGTAATGCTAATGAAGACAGCGCTCAGCTGCGTTGTAGTCTCTTCTGCAAGAAGGAAGTCAGTATCAAGATTAAGGTAGCAGTGTACCGTTCAATTCAAAATGTTCAAACTTTTGTAAATCTATCGGACTCAGTTGCGTGGTTATTAGTCTGTAGCTTACAAACTACTTAAACCGAGGTAAACTAACCTGAGGACAACAGACACACCCGTGCCCGATGGGGGACTCGAACCCCCGACGGGGAACGGCCGCGCGTTTCGCAGCACAGCGCCCCAGTGCGCACGGATAATCCGCCGCGGTGTGCCGTTCAATCTTTCGACCAACATTGTTATATGGAAGTGAAAACTGAATGGATATAGTTAATGTACTACTACGTTGAGGTTACAGATATGAAACTATCAAGGATGATTGCAGGTTCGTACTAGTAAGTTGCAAGAATGGCAAAAGGGTGTCTAAATACAGTATTAAGATGAAACAAAAATGATATGTTTACAGATTAAAGGCCATAAAATATACACCAAGTACAACTAATTATCTAAATAGTAAAAGTAAGTTTCTGCAGGGTCAGCCCTCATGACATCCAGGTCCCTTAGAAGGTTCGCAGAGGGCACTCTTCCCTACTGTGCCGGATGTGGAGATGAAGAGGGTTGCTCAGGATAAAGTAGGGTGTCTCTGCATCAAACCAGTCTCCGGACTGAAGACCATAACAACAACAGATCAAAACTACGCCAATATCATTTTCCATCGGGAGTTTGGATAAGTCTCGCTTTTAGCTTTGCTTGATCTAGGTGTCCATAATGAGGAAGTCAAAGAGAAACTGGGGATACCACAGATGAAGCAGTTGGAATGAACAGGCTTAGGTGATTGGGTCATGGGAGAAGGCCGGCCGCGGTGGCCGAGGGGACTGAGGCGCTCCAGTCACGGTCTGCACGGCCACTGCGGTTCGAATCCCCCCTCGGGCATGGATATTTGTGCCGTCCTTAGTGTTAGCTAGTTCGTAAGTAGTTTGTAAGCTTAGGGACTGATGACCCCATAAGTTCTACAAACATTTGAACATTTTCATGGGAGAAGCAAAATTACCGAGGAGACTCGAGGATTCAAAATCACAATTTAGAAAAACGTAATATGTCTAGTAAACATAGGCTCTAAAATGCATACCTCAGAGCAGTGTTTTTCAACCTGTGGGTCGCGACCAAAGACTTGCTGGGGGGTCGCCGCCACACGAGGAAGTAGTGGCACCACTGAACAACCAGCCCACTGCACCTCTCACTGCAAACGGTTCCCTAATACAAAAATACAGGCCTAATAAAAGAGAAACTTACTTTCTGTTAAAATTATGAAATTCCTTGTTTAACATTAATTCTGAATTGTTTATAACGTTGATTTTTTTTAATTACAGTGTGTTATCGATGAATAAGCGCAAAGTCTGAAAACTTATCAGGAACCATTCGTTAGATAAATGTACAAAATGCAATAATTAATTCTAAGAAATTATGTATAAAATGGGAGCGTTCTTAATCAGCGTAATTCGGTTCTGAATCTTGCCAAAATTCGAAACACTCGTTATGCAAAGTATACATTTCTGTCGGAAACCGTGTAAAATAATGTTTTCCTTTCCGAAAAATACACAGTAACACAGTGTCCAAAAACTTACAAGAAAGCTGTAGCAACTGAAGGAACATTACATTCGCTGTCTTTGACAAAGCGAACATAGTTTTGTTAGAGTTCGTGCTGAGGGGGGGGGGGGGGGGTTCAGAGGGGTAGCCAGAATATTTCTAATTGGAAGGGGGTTGCATATTGGAAAAAGTTGAAAGTCACTGCCATATGGGAACGCGGCTTGTTAATGGGCTACTAGATTCATCTCCAGATGCATTTCCTTATATTTACCTAAAAATCTAATTACATATTGCACTGGCACGAAGTCGTCGTTAAACATCATTCACACACAAACGACAACTGAAACATAACCATCAATCTGAGACCCCCCATAAATAGTGAATATGTCGCACAGCGTTGGCCTTGCTTTGTTCTGACTACAGTATGTGTCAAATTATTGAATTTGTGTCCTGCTTGTGTTACACAGTGTACAGGTGAAATCTGCTTAAAAGCTGTCATTGTGTAGGCATGTGATCCGATGCCGGTTTCGCTTTAGCTGATATTTGTAAATGACGTATTTTAAATGACGGTTTTAACGATACCCCTGTTCTGAACCTAATTTTCGTTTTCTTCTGTTCCAGGTGAGTACCCAGTGTTGAATGCCTCTGCACCATGCAAGTCTTACTTGGTGAGTCGTATTCAGTTTGTCTTCACGTTTCACGACGATTTCCAAAGTCCTACATCTCGAAACAGTGCAGAAAAGTGTACCAGGGGTTTGAATATACAAGTGCTTTGCAGTTAAATGGAAATTTTTAAAAGCTACTTTCTTAAAAGATACGGAACTTGCTGTTTATATTTACATTGGACTCAGAGGATATCCGATTTCGTGGGAAGAAAAATGTGAATGTTTGGTAAGTCTATACCTGCAGTAAGTAGTCTCAGATGGAGGTGGAGCCTGCAAGATGCCAGGGCGAGAGGTAAGTAGTTCTATGTTGTGCGTAATTCAGAATCGCTGTCCCCAGTTTCTAGGGGTTGTACTAGAGACTTCCATTGCGCGTACCTGCCAACTTATATGGTTCATCCGTAAAATTTACCGAAATTGCAGCATTTTATGGTTTTACGGATGGGCTATGTTGTTTTACGACTTCGAGGGTGAAAATTTGAAACGATTTTGATAATCACTCCACTTCAGTACAATCGATTGTTTGCGTGGGTTGAAGGCAAGTCTACGATAGAGGCTAACAAGTTCTGTGATAACTATTGATGCTTTTAAGAATGTGGTGTTTGTATCGTCATTGGAGTTGAATGTAAAGTCGGGGTAACAGTTCTTCCATGTGGATATTAAGTATCGACGTGAGTTAGTTGCTCGCATTCAGACCTAGAACATAGTGATCTATCTCTGGGATACAGAAAAATTCCCTTTTCTTTTCATCAATGAGAAAGTACTTCTGTACGTACTGCCTGTGACTACATCAACAAGTTTGCACCCAAGATTTGACAAAATTGAAGATTCACACATCAACAAGTTTGCACTCAAGATTAGACAAAATTGAAGATTCACACTTTTCATTCATTCGTTTTTCCTTGGAAACGTTTCCTATATTGCTAAGTGAGGAAGAGAATGAAAGTACAGATGAGATGGTGAATGAGCTTTGGAGGCAGTTCCACAGCTCTCCACGTAGATGACAGTTTGGTTGCAAATCAAGGTACTGCAGATGATTCTAGTTGGACACCAATACGAAGAATTCGTGGAACCGGAGTACCTTTTTTTTTTAGAATTTCGGTTATAATTAAATAATGCTCTCTGTTCTGACCGCAGCTGATAGCAGTGCAAAATGTGAACGTATTGTCAACCTTGTGAAGGAAAATAGAACAGACTTCAAAATAATCATGACCAGTGTATCTCCCGAGTCTTTGTATTTTGGAGAGCAATAGTTCCGATACCCGTCAAGATTAAACGTTTTCTCAAGACATCTTCCAGGAAGCTAAGATCACAAATATGAGTTGGCAAACTGATATTCACCACGCCCGCTGCAGTTTAACATGGATATCTTCTCTATTTTTACGTTCATCTAAAAACGTTGGCATAGGATGTAAATGGATATGACTCAAAAGTATCATTATTATTATTATTATTATTATTTTCATGAAACCGTCGTATGTCGGCATACGTCAGACTTTTTGTAGCGCGTGATTTTTACTGACAGCTCTTTTCAACAGCAGGCACGTATGATTGTGATAACGAACTCATGTTATTTTACTCGTATATGGGCTGGAGAAAAAGTAAGGATAAGTATTGTTTTTGTTGACAGAGATGCTTACCGTTACACACTTTCAATATAATCGCCCCGATACTCTTGACCTTTTTCCGAATGTCTGCAAGGTGTCGTATATCATATACGCGTCTATTTTTGATGACGCCGCGTATTGCCTGCCCTATGGCGTAGATCAGTGTTTTTCAACCTGTGAGTCGAGACGCCTTGTGGGTCGCAAAGTCTTGCTGAGGGGTCGCGGTCGCAGGAGGATGCAGTAGGGGCAAGTTCTACAGCAAACCTGCGTTTCGTGACGTTCAGCTACTGAGGCAGAGGGGGCACACGGAAGTGACACGAATTCCACACAGTCGCTTAATTAACAAGTCATCCGTAGCTGGAAACTTGCCTTTGTTGTGACACGTTTCGGGTGACAGATACAAGATATATTTACACCACTTTAGATTTCTGATGACGTGCCGATCGAAACGCGTAACAATCAAGCCATTTTTCCAACTCATGATAAATAGTTAATTAAGCGACTTAACAGCTTTCATGCAGTACTTAATGCTACAGTTATTTACAATGATCGCAATCTTCTTGTATGACTTCGTCACATGTCCAAATATTGTTCTCTCAGAAAAAGAAATATTACTAACGTAATATTATTTTTAGTCAATACATAACAATACTGGGTCAGAGTACTTTGCTGCTGGTAACGAGTTACATGTGCAGTATTATTTTTAATCAACTAATTCAATACTTTGCTGCTAGTTCAGGGTTTCAGTATCCTTTCTAAGAAATCCTATGATTATGAGCACCCTAGATATATTAAGAAATGATACAAAAGCTATGATGGTTTTATATTCGCACAGTACAATACGTCGCCTCAAATTATGCATTGTGGTTTGTTATCAAATACGGGTAGTCAGTTTTTCCGTTCCCGCTACTGCAGCTTTCACCAGATGTGAATGGCTGCGCATATCTTAATACATCTAAGAAGGAAAATTAGGCTAAATACTTTGCCTTTGGAATCACTGATATTATTTTATTACTGGCCTCTGGGGTCGCTCTGCATTTTTACTCGGAAAGGGGATCGCGCGTTGAAAAATGTTGAAAAGCACTGCCTTAGAGTTTTGAGCACGTCTTCATATTCGATGGTCAAGTGCTCATAGTTCTTAAGGTATTCCCTTGTTTCAGTCATTGATACCTCCTCCCAAAATACTGAACTAGAAGAGATAAAATGTTAAATCTGAAGCATAGAATTAAAATTTGTGATGCGGCCAGGAATCGAACCCGGACCTCCATTCTTACTAGACAGACGTCTTATCGTTAGACCACCACACCACTAACGATTAAGGCGCCTCGGAATAGTCTAAGTACGATTTCCCTCCACGTCACAAACTTCAATTCAGCATCTGTGTTCCAAAGATAATTGCCACTACTGCCAAGGCTTTCCATGCAGCAGAATAGCACTTCGGCAATGGTGTGATGATCTAACGGTAAGACGTCTACCTAGTAAGCATGAAGGTCCGGGTTCGATTCCCGGCCGCATCACAAATTATAATTCTATGCTTCAGATTTGACCTTATTACCTTTGACATATTCGAGTCCCTAATCCGTCTCAGGGATTGTTTATTTGTATTAAATTGATATTTAGAAGAGATATGTTTCACAGTGAGAGAGAGAGAGAGAGAACTGATAGTGTCACTGATTGACATTACCGGACGTGAGGTCCTTATGAAAATATGTATTCAGTTTTCACGACCCGAGTCCTCGAAAACTCCTTATATTTCAAAAATCTACTGTCCATATCGTTCCAAATGATTATCAGAATGTGTTACAAAATTTATAATAAATTGATCAAGAATTTTCGAGATTTTTGCTAAAAACTTTTTCCCTTTATGTATTAGGCCTGCATGTATACTTCTGGGTCTTTCATATTAAGGTCAGACGTAATTTTTATTATGAAAACAGAACTGTCAAATGGACTGATTTTTACATTAAATCAGTTTTTTAATGATGGGGCGGCAAAATTGCAACTCGCATGGGGCGACATGATGATTACGTGTGGCATTGTTAGTCGTTGGACCCCAGCTGGGATCGTAGTCGACCTGCCTGGTGCGAGTCTTTAGCTGACGCCACATGGGCGACTTGTGCGTCGATGATCATCGAGTCGACACAACACTCAGTCCCCGGGTGGAGAAAACTCCAAATCGATCGGGAATCGAACCCGGAGCCCCTGCGTGGCACTCTTAGCAGGCTGTGCACTGGACTACGTAGGCGGACATGGACCGACTCTGGTCGTGATAGACCACTGCAGTCCGGTGCCATAGGTTTACAAACATTTGAATTTGATCAGACGGCAAGGAGAAAGTGCATGAATTCCGTCAAGAATGGTTTTGAAGTAAAAGGCTTAGCAATCGGACGAGGCACCAATGTCTGCATTGAATAGCGATTGTGGAGGAGTTTTATAAGACGGAACGATGAAAGGCATAATCAGTTCATGATCATGATGATGACCAATGGCTGAAGGTGTTGTACCTTTTAATCGCGGTCCCACATCCATCGTACGAGAAGATGGAAATACGAAGGGACGCAGGATTTGTTAGGTGTGGTAGCGAATTATCCAACCGAGTGAGACTTATTAAGGAACAGTATTGGTCATTGGCAGTGTGGGAAAATGCAAACAGGGCGTTAATTAGCCTTTGGGCTAGTAGGGAGCGCGCCGTGGGCCGAGGCCGGGGTATTGTGTGGCGGAATTGCTGGCGCTTCCCACAGTCATTACTGGGCGCGCAATTAATTATTCGCCGCAGACCGCTTACCGGAAGGCGGCGCGGTGGGGCGATCCTAGCGCTAATGAGATGTAAGTGGACCGCGGCCGCGGGCAAACGGCGCGGGACAATCGAGGCGCCGCCGTCTAATTGGCCAGTGGCTCTTCTGCCGGGCGCCCTCCGTCCCATTCACCTTGCATCTTTACTGCCCAACTCACGGACTGTGGCGTATGTATTTACGTTTCCACCATTGTTTCCCCATTCCTTTGGCGTGCCAACAGCGTAGTCTGCAGTAATTTCCTACAGCTTCCGGTTTTATCAATTAGATAATGTATACATTCCGTGAACAATGACAGGCCTATCACGTTTATTTGGAAGGAAGAATTACGTCTAATGTCTCGTGGCTATCGTAATCGTTAAGGGAGTATTACAAACACCACCTAGAGAGAAGGCCGCGGCGCTCTCGTGTGACGTCAGGCAGAGTAGGTTGCGCGCGCATAGCTGACTGGGTAGCCGCTGGGGCACGGCCCACTATGCCGAAACAACGAGCCAGTCAGCTATGCGCGCGCAACCTACTTCGCCTGACGTCACACGAGAGCGCCGCGGCCTTCTCTCTAGGTGGTGGTGGTGGTATTACACGACGATCCGCCGCGAAAGGCATTGGTCTAGCGCGACAGCCATCTAGCGGCAGATCACATGCAACTTCCACGGAACCGTTATCAGCAGACAATTAAACCGCGCGCCGGAATAGAGACCAGTGTTCTAAACACTAGACAGCGCTATCGCGCGCATGTGCAGCGATAGCAGCGGCAAGTTTTCTGCTTGTTATTTGCGTGTGACATTCATGCTTAGAACAGATTTCAGATTTTCGTATTACGGAGTTAACCCTTTTTCCAGTTAGTAGATTTTCATAAATGCAGTAATGAAACAAAAAAGCAATATTTGTTTGGCACGAAACTTTTATTCTAGGTGTTTATGAAAAGGAGTTCTTGTATTGGTTGCTTCATACTTCACAAATGTAGAGAGCTGTTGAGTCATAATTCAGGTAATTTCGTGTGGCAACTATCCAGGATTGAACACTTTCTTTGAGGTTATAATGTACGCCTGATAAAGGATTCAACCAACATAGGGTTTCCAATAAACTGTAATATCAGACCTTAGATTACGAATTATATCCCGAGTGTGATATTTATCGTCTTCTGGGTGCCACAATCTCATTCTTTCTTTCACAAAGTACATAAGTTTCTCACTGTCCATATGTAGCATATGAAAACGTGTCGGACACGGTAGTGCTCGACTGGAAACCGAAAGGTCGCGGGTTCAAAACCCGTTCGGACCTCGGATTTTTTTCAGTCTGCACTTTAACCCATCCTTCACCTCTCAACAATGTGAAGAGTCGCCAGAAACGACACATGGTTCTGATTCCACGTTGAAGCTGTAGGTCCCCTTTCCCCAGTTGGATAACTGGGGCCGGTCGCGGTGGCCGAGGGGACTGAGGCGCTTCAGTCACGGTCTGCACGGCCACTACGGTCGGGGGTTCGAATCCCCCCTCGGGCATGGATATTTGTGCCGTCCTTAGTTGTAAGTAGTTCATAACTAGTTTGTAAGTTTAGGGACTGATGACCCCGTAGTTAAGTCCCATAGACTCTACAAACATTTGAACATTTGAATTTGATAACTGGGGTAGGCTAGGGACACGCAAGTCGCCGAAATGGCGTCCAATTGAAAGACTAGCACCAGACCAATGAGCCACACGAAATTATTATTGTATGAGAACGTCGGTTGATTTGACCGAAGAAAAACTGATTTGAATTTCACCGACTGTCGTCCGGGTGATGAGATCGGCTACCCTTAGTGGAGTACTGATTTGAAACGATCGGCCGTTTTTCGCCGATGTCTGTTGTCGGTAAAACCCACCAATATCGAAGCCACTGTGACCACAGCCTAAGATTTCTTCCTTTTCCTTTTTGCTTCCATCACCTTTGACATTTGTTTACCTCAAAACACAAACTCCTCGCGCTAGCTGAGGGACGAATCTCTGTCTCTACTAGTACGTGGTGCAGAAATCGTGACATTCGTTGCCAATCATCGAAACATTCGTTGCCAATCATCGAAGTTAAGACGTAGCTGGAAGCTAAGAGATGGCTCGAGCTGATGTTTTGTTCGCGCTGCCATTACCGCGAATAGAAAGACTGGCTGGTTGCGGCACGGTAATTGCGGATGCTCGCGGCTGGTGTGTCGGTTGAGGGAGACGTTTTGGAGCGGCGACATCCGGTGAGCGGCGGCGCGCAGAAAAACGGGAACGCCGGAAGGCCGTTACCCGCGCCCACTGCCGGCCCATCTCCATCTTGTGCACTGCCAGCCACCGCCATATAGTCCAGCGCACTGACATGTCGGGCATACTGCAGAACAGCACGATTTCTCAGGACACCCTGAATGTAATTTGTCTTGGCCCGCAGACGTACCTTTTGCCAATTTACTGAATAATTCCTTGGACTGTAGTAACAGCTAATCCCTAAAATTGCCCAGGCCATCAAGCAAGTCACTTGTACACGTGAAGTAGAGCTCGTGAGAGTGGTCGTGGCCCCAGCTCACTCGTGCGCTGGGCGAGTCTATTCCTTTGTTTTGGAGGGACGGCCGTTGCGTGTTGCCTGTTGGCCGCGGGGCGCAGTTGACTGCCGGCTGACTAGGGATGGGCTAAACTGCGATTTTTCGATATCAGTGATTTCTGTGACTGCTACTTTTAGATATCTGTGATTCTTAGTTGCGATTTGTCACTGTTTACAATCGCACTGTACAAATCCTTGACATGTATCCCTCCGCACTCAAACTGCGATTTCGCTGACTCTGAATGCTACTTCTGCGATTTCTGCTACTGATATTGCTACGTCTGCGATTTTGCTACTTCCATGACTTTTGCGATGTGTGTGGCAAATGCAATATATATCATCCATAATAGATCCTCTTCCTACATGTAAATATATACAAAAAAAGAATATTGATTCTCAATTTACGTGTAATGTTGGAATTATTTACACATCGACAAATGTCAATTAGTCTTCTAAAAGCTATTTCAGTGTTTGGTGTGTAATGTATAGTTAAAAGTGAGGTTATTTGCAAGTAATGTGTAACCGAAATCGGCAAGTAGGTCTATAGTCCACCTTAACAGAAACATTCGGTAGATTAGGCACACAGCAACTATAACAGTGCAACGAAAGTGCTATGTTCTTGCCTGTAGAATGAATGAATAGATTTTTTTTAACATTGTATGATATAAGTCACTTGGCAATTTGAAAGAGATAAGTAAATGTGAAATACAACGTGAGTGACTTCGGAAAATTCCATTTTCTCTTTAAAACCTTTTGGTATCACTACATATTCTGCCAAATAACTATAGATAAGAGCTTGCGTTATATTTTACTAATCGACGTGCCGACCTAGTGTGCTGATGTTGGCAACTAAAGCTTCATTTTATAAGAATTTTTAACTTACTGATTGTACAGGGTTACACACAAGAAACCTTACAACCACAGATTAAGAATAACAATTATTTATTTTATGATAAACAAAATATTATTTCAATCATTCTGTATGATTTAGATTATGCCACCACTGCAGCAAACAAAAGTTTTAATAATACTGAAGGATCCGATACCACCCATCTGCTTTCACTCATGTCATCACAGGACGGAATGTACGAAAAGGAAAAAGACGGAAAACAACATTCCGAAACCTAAAACAAATCTGATAAAATAAAACTTTCCATTACGCGAAAAACTTGTTTATTTTCAAGTGTAAAATTTTATAGAATCCTCGAAGATACAAGTTTACTCCTATATAGCAGTACTTAACACAGTCCACATTGAAAATGGAGTTGGCCTACTGTTAAACATTTCGTAAAATTACCGGTACTTAGTTAACCACTTGATACCACTCCCTTGGAATTTTTATTTTATGTACGATGTATAACGCAAGCAAAAATATTCGTCGAAACCAGATTTGCAATGTAACATACGTATTCTGAATTCCCATAATAGTTGTAGGTTCTATGACGAAAAATTATTTTAAACAGGGATCAAGTCCGTAAGGCAATATTTATTTGCCATTCACATTTGTTGTCTTTACCAACTATAACCTAAAAACATACATGCCAGGCTTTGCTTCAAAACATGTAAATGCAGCCGCCAGGTAAAATAGTGCCACTAAGTGTAAACATTTTCACAAAGAAAATTATCTTCTTGCTCATTAATTCGACAACATCCCTAACAACACACGAGTGAAAGTACGACAGTTGGCTAACAAGTAGCACAAGGCGGAATATTAAATGCTATTCTCAGTTGCTTCTTGCGACTCTTAATCGCGACTTTTCACTGAAATCGCAGTTTGGACCAGTGAGGACGTTCTAGCTCACAGGTTTGAGCCGATGGCGCTCGACCAACATATACACAAAAATCCACACATACACGAGGCAGACGGCAGGAAGCTAGAAGTTCCAATTTCAGCCAACAGATGGCAGCCGGCAAAGTCTAAACTGCGCCTCTTCGTTGCTACTTGCGACTCTTAAACGCGGTTTGTCACTGACATCGCAGGTAGACTCTATAGCCTGCCCAATGCAAAGATATTAGTACAAACTTCGACCAACAGATGGCGGAGTGCAAACTGCTTCTTGCTACTCGTAGTTGCGACTTGCTACTTTTAGTGCTACTGCGCTTCTAAACTGCAACTGAAATCGCAGTCAGAATCCGTAAAGTTGCGACTGTGAAAAATGCTACTTCCAAATCACTGTGACTCTTAACAGATACGCGATTTTCGACCCATCCCTACGGCTGATAGACGAAGTGTACGGCTCGGCAGGCAACGTGTAACTTACCCGGCCGCCCCTCCGAAACAGAGGAATGGACTCACCCTGCGTACAACTCCAGAATGCGTTTCTGCGCACTGGGCACGACGTCTCCCGCGAGCCCTACCGTCTAACGGGACAATTCGGACCATTTTGAGATTTTTCTCGCTGCAACTTCCTTATAGTCCGATTAAATTTACTCGCCAGTTGACAGTTCCCTGATTTCCTGCAATCAGAGCGCTCACCGTCAAGCTCGAATCGTTCCCCGTTGCCAAATTGCCACAACTGGTCAATTCAATTACGTTTCCTTATCTGTCTCTTTCTTGATTTGCTTTGTTGTCGATTCACAGGTCTCTTTATTTCAAATGTCATTATTTAATGATAACCATAAAAAAAAAACAGAAGAGAGAGAGAGACAACGGTGTACAAAAGCAGTGTCCTGCGCTATATGTTGCTTAGTCTGAGCGAAGCTTCCAAACTATATTCAAAGAACACATTAATACTTTTAGGTACAACACACCCAACAAATCTGCCATAGATATACATATCCAAAACACAGGATATCCCTTTGAAGAAAACCTATCGGTCTATCGGTACTGCACAAGATAACAAAGGCCACAAAATCAACCTGTATGAGGAACTAGAAATACTCATACATAATAGGAAACATAGAGACAACTCATTAAATGAAAAAGCTGAGACAGTGGCAATGAATTTCTTTAAGAGTTTCATAAATGTACTTTTCCCTTCCAAGTGATATGTATATAATATTTAATTTAGATACTTTATTTTATTTTTCTATGTCTCAAACACCATTGATTTTGCAATATCCATAGTCTTAATAATATTGTTTTAAACAAATTCACATAGCCCATGATGTTTAGATAGTTATATGTGATCTTTGAAACAAGGCACTATATCCGTGGAGTCGTAATCTTTGGTTTGTTCAAGTTTTTGGCTCATGCCCAATGTGTGTAGTTCTGCTGAAATGTCAGTTTGTGAAAAATTACGAAGTTATATACACTGGAACAAATTGTAAGTAACCAAAGCAATACTTAAATTGATAATGTTTGTACCTACATACATTAATAAGAGTTTGTATGCGTTTTATAGCAAAATGAAACCCGAAATAAGAACTAGCTGGATCCTTGAAGTATCAATGTAAACAAAACCCATTGTTCCACCTGACAATGAGAGTGTAAACTATTGAAACGCGTCGTGGGGGTATTAAAAAGAGTGACTGATGCATATAATTGCTTTATTTGAACTTTAATTTACTGAAAACGGCGTTAATTAAATTACGAACTCATGGAAAACACTAAGCACACGCTACTGAATCCTTTCGTACAAGTCGTGATTTAATCCACATATATAAGTATTATATTACATATATCAGCTTTAATTTTAAGCTTCGTATGATTTACATACATAGCTCTCCGAAGGCTACAATTCAAGGTTGTTTATGGGTATTTACTAAGACTTAAAGATAATTAGGAACGCGGTTACGCGGCGTTATGGTAACGTCATAGCTTCCTGTGCCGAAGTTCGTAGTTTTGGATCCTATTGCATGTCATTACTTTAATTTCTGAAATTACTTTTATTGTTTTATAGTAACTAATTCAGTTATTAAAGTTCCAATTCATTTTACGTATTTGTAATCGTTGAGTCCTGAAGCGTTGTACATGTCACTTGGCCGGCCGTGGTGGCCGAGGGGACTGAGGCGCGTCAGTCACGGTCTGCACGGCCACTACGGTCGGTGATTCGAATCCCTCCTCGGGCATGGATATTTGTGCCGTCCTTAGTGTTAGCTAGTTCATAAGTAGTTAGTAAGTTTAGGGACTGATGACCCCGTAGTTAAGTCCCATAAGCTATACAAACATTTGAACATGTCGCTTAACATTGTGAAGGACTGAGAATACCGAAGATGTCGACGGTGCTGCCCCTAGCTGCACCTCGCCTGTTTATTCTTTGTTGTATTATCTCTGAAAAAATAAATAAAATGTTCGTTACGTCAAGTGTGTGTCGTTTTCTAAAACCCTAAATACTAGTGTAGCAATATATTTTTTGGTGCCGAAACCCGCCTGTAACAAAGGAAACATACTTATTGCTAATACTTCAAGAGGATTTTACGCAGCCAGAAACTATTTGGAGCGACTTCAATGTCAAATACGATCACGCCGGAGCGACGTTCGACACACGCAGATAAGATGCAGCACTGCTTTTAACGCTTTCGTAGTTTTGGTTTTGCTATTGGTTGCATGCATGTTGATAACAACACTTAAATAGCCACTAATAACGTAGTTAACGCCTTATAAATAACTTTGGGCTTATTAAATAGCAAACGTATTTGTAAACAACGAACGTTACCATAGAAACAGTTGATGATCAGAACAGTTGATCGGAGCCCGACAAGCAGCTCTATGTGTTAGTGAACACTCACAACGCATTCGTTTAAGACTATAACACACACTAAAGTGTAAATAGTGTAACAGCAATAACCAGAATCATGACAGACGCAACCGCTATACTATCAAAACTGCGACGAAGGCGCACAACATTACGCTCAAATGCGACGCGCGTCGTGACACAAAATAAACGCGTTCGATGAATCTACATTGGCAATAGACATTAAGCATTGCCAATACCGTTTACAGGAAATTATAGATGCATTAAATACGTTAAATGAATAGATATCTTGAAGAACATAAACCGTTGTTTTCTATGCTTCCGCCGTGGTCATAATAAGAATCAGTGTTTCAAAAGGGGAAAGGCATCATGTGCAAAATGTAAGGGTAACCACCACGTATCCATTTGCAATAGCCACACTGTAGTAAACAAGATTGGCATTACAACTCCCAACATCACCTATTTACAAACAATTTGTGTCAATGTCAAAGGACCAAATGGTAGAAACAAAGTGACACGGGCAATTCTGGACACAGGGAGCCAATCAAGTTTCGTGAGACACTCCTTGATTAATCACCTTCAACTAAACGTTATAGAAACAAAATCTATAGACATAACTACATTCGAGGCATCTTCAGAATTATCCATTTTGAGCAGACAAGTTCATTTCGAAATGATAGGACTTTATACAAATTGTAGCCGCAGGAAATTTTACAGACAGTATACACACATATAGTTGAATGTACCCTCTAAATTGTGTAAGAGTACGACACGTAGTTCATGAGATATGAGCACATAAACATTAAAAGTTCCGCTGTTCATGGACTAAAACTACGTCATTCAGTATGATGTTACAATTTATAATTTCTATACTACAAATTGGAGCCGCAGAAAATTTTACAAACGATATACACGCATATAGTTGAATGTACCTTCTAAATTATTTCACAGTACGATATGTAGTTCATGAGATATGAGCACATAAACAATAACGTTCATGGAAAAATCGTTCCATCACGCACGACGTTTTAATCTATTACTTCTTTACTACTAATCGTAATCCCAAGAGATTTTACAGACATACAGCCCTTATACAAATGAATATATATACATGTGGCGTCTGTTCCGAAAGAACAGACGTCACTTCTGATCCTGCAGTTGTTATTATTTAATATTCACAGAATATATGACATCAACTGCGATTGGGCAAAGCTGAAAATGTGTACCCAGCCGGGATTCGAACCCGAGTCTCCTGCTTTCTAGGCAGTTGCGCTGACCCCTACACCACTGGGGGCATAGTGGTCACCGCAGGGCGAAGCTGGGAATTTGTATCTGACGGGAGGCGTGCTTAGGTAGTCCTTGCAGGTGCGGTGATCACTGTGTCCCCAGTGGTTTAGGGGTCAGCGCAACTGCCTAGAAAGCAGGCGACCCGGGTTCGAATCCCGGTTGGGTACACATTTTCAGCTTTGCCCAATCGCAGTTGATGTCATATATTCTGTGAATATTAAATGAATATATACCTCAAAAATGGCAGGTAAAAATAAATAAATACCCGTGCGAAGCCTGGTTTTCAGCTAGTATAGTCTAAGTGGCAAATTTAAATGCTGAAGTAATGTTATGAATAACAGTTAAAGAAATTTCACGGTTTGAAAGGCAGTTTTAGCGGCCGTATTTGTGGATGGCAATGGTAACGAGAGTAACGCATAACGATGCGTTTGTAACGAGTACTGTTTCTTTTAGTAATTTTTTTTCGTAACTCGCACAGCTCTAGTGGTGAGCCACGTTTCCGCTGCTCCTCATAACTTGGACGTTGGTTTCCTCTAGAGTCGGCTGTGGCGCTCGGCAAGACCTTCCGCCCCATTCGACGGCTCGTCACTTTCCCCGCGCCGGTCACGGCGCTGCGCCGCATCCGCTTTCCATTATAGTGGCCACTGGTCCAGCGCAGCCAGCCAAGCAGCGTGACCACCGGGCATCCGGCACGTGATGTGGAACGCGCCGTTTTGTATGCTAATTCTTCGCGAGATCCGCAGTGACACAATATTTCGCCAGAGCTGCGTGTCTCTTGATATCGTTGCGGAGCTCTCGCCGTATTGCAGTTTGGGTGGACGGCAGACGTCCTTGTGCGCCCCTAGCGGGCTGTTGACTCGGCGTTCTCTTATCGCGCGCAGTCGGCGCTGCCTTGTCGCGAAGTCTTTGCATTCAAAACAAACAAACACCTTTTAACTGCTCTCTCTCTCTCTCTCTCTCTCTCTCTCTCTCTCTCTCTCTCTCTCTCCGTCTCACGAACATAAAAACTGCAAGGAGACTGAAGAAACAACCGACAAGCAAGAAAGGATATACACGTTCCGCTTTACATGTAAGAACGATTTATAAGTTTTGAATAGGCCTAAACGAGGTTTATATTTTAAAAAAAAAAAATAAATAAATAAATAAAAAGAAGAAGAAACTGAACCGAATTTTATTTTATTTTTTATTTTTTCCCCATCCGGATGCAGTTTTACGAATGCGAAAGGTAACCTACGAATTATTGGTGTCTATTCTTTCGGACATGTCCAAAAGATCAGACATCATACCTATAATCGTAATATATTCCTCCAGCAGGCAAAGGACAATTACTGTGCTAAGGAGGAATGCGTCCGATTCCATGCGGGAATACAGTTAAGGCTGCGAGAAACAGGAAGTAATGGGCCCTACAACCTTAGAGTGCGTTGAAAATTTGGGCAGGAGATGAAGCTAATCTGGATATCCTGATTGGTTGGATACTGTTGTTACGTTGAGGTGGAAGACCAATTTATGTTCTCAATGCATGTGTACAGGAATATTTGTCAATGGATAACTTTATGCTTTTAGAATATTTTGCAATTAGTCTCAGCTAACTGACACCGTTATAACCCACAAGCTAAAAAGAAGTGTATAATTTTGTGTAGTACAGGCTCAACTTGCGCGGCTGAATAGGAATTAGTTATCTATTTGTTAACCTTTTTCCTGAAACTTTTTTTTTTTTTTTTTTTTTTTTTTTTTTTTTTTTTTTTTTTTTTTTTTTTTTTAATGTTAACGCGACTGCTTGCCTCAAGCGAGAAATCCGTGATCGAATCACGGCCTAACACAAATGTTTAACTTCGTCATTCCATTTACTTCAGTGCCATGTAACAGTGGAGATGTTGCATGAAGTTTCCTAAACAAGCGCACAAAATTTCTGGCTTTTTAGACATATTGCGCGGAAATTTTCATCTTATTCACACACTTCTGACGAAAAGCCCCAAGCTTTTTATCTTCATTAGTAGTAGTTGCAGGATCGATAATGGTGTCTAAAGAACAGACACCACATTTCTATATACACGGTGCTACAAAAAGGTACGGCCAAACTTTCAGGAAACATTCCTCACACACAAAGAAAAAAACTACGTTATGTAGACATGTGTCCGGAAACGCTTAATTTCCATGTTAGAGCTCATTTTATTACTTCTCTTCAAATCACATTAATCATGGAATGGAAACACACAGCAATAGAACGTACCAGTCTGACTTCAAACACTTTGTTACAGGAAATGTTCAAAATGTCCTCCGTTAGCGAAGATACATGCATCCACCCTCCGTCGCATGCGATCCCTGATGCGCTGATGCAGCCCTGGAGAATGGCGTATTGTATCACAGCCGTCCACAATACGAGCACGAAGAGTCTCTACATTTGGTACCGGGGTTGCGTAGACAAGAGCTTTCAAATGCCCCCATAAATGAAAGTCAAGAGGGTTGAGGTCATGAGAGCGTGGAGGCCATGGAATTCGTCCGCTTCTACCAATCCATCGGTCACCGAATCTGTTGTTGAGAAGCGTACGAACACGTCGACTGAAATGTGCAGGACCTCCATCGTGCATGAACCACAGGTTGTGTCGTACTTGTAAAGGCACATGTTCTAGCAGCAGAGGTAGAGTATCCCGTATGAAATCATGATAACGTGCTCCAGTGAGCGTAGGAGGAAGAACATGAGGCCCAATCAAGACATCACAGCACTGAAGTCAACATTACCTTCCTTCAATTGGGCCAACTGGCGGTGAATCGAGGAAGTACAGTACATACTAACGAAAAAATAGGGTATTTTGACAAATGTCTGCACGAATTATTTCAATTTACATTTAAAGAGATTTGGAAATTTAGCGTTTTCGGACACATGCCCACATAACATATTTTCTTTTTTTGTGTGTGAGGAATGTTTCCTGAAAGTTTGGCCGTACCTTTTTGTAACACCCTGTACAGAAGTGAAACTGTCCACATATTGAAATGAGCAAAGCCCGAAAGTACCTGGGCAAGTAGTAAAGAAATAGAGCTTCATATGTCTCCTCCACAATAGATACACCGCTTTCACTGCCGTATCCACTTCCGCAATCAGTCTTGGTACGCCTATTGCTGGATCGCACGAATTTTTCTTTTATTTCGTCTATCGTTAGGACTTGTCGCCCTTTCAACGGGACTCTCAACTTCATATAGAGGCAACGAGGGGTGTTTTTTTGGTGGGGGGGGGGGGATAGTAATGCACCAACAGGAATGAATATGCGGGTGCGTGGGACGAACTTGGCGGCAACTCAACCCGTTCCTAGGTGCTGTGTCAGAATTTTGTGACATGATCCAACCTTCATGTTACATTCCTCTGCAATGTCTCGATAGTTAGTCATCGATTGGCATGCATAATTTCGTTGATGTTCGTGACATGAGTGTCGTTGGTAGACTTGGAATAGTGTCCTGACTTCCGTTCGGCCATTTTTAAAGCGCGTGAACCATTCGTGACATAGAGTACGGCTTCAGCACTCATCACCTTAGGCTAGCTGCATCATTTGATGAGTCTCTGTGAAGGTTTTCGTGAGGTTCAGGCAAAATTTAACGCAGACCCGCTGCTCCTCTATCTCTGCCACCGCAAAATTCGCATAGTGAGCGACACGATGTTGTACTCATACACCACCGTGTAATAACTAACAGAGATACAATAATGAAACTTCTAACCGAATTTCATTCCAACACTCTGTTGGAGCGAAGTTACGAATGTTCCGGACCTTTTTTATTTTTTAAGCAGACATCGTAGGCTACTGCAGAGAACAACGACACGCGGAAGAAAGTCGTCCGGTTCTGGGCGCCATTTCAGGAACACCGCGGCCGCTACCGTTGGAGATTCAAATCCTCCCTCGGCCATGCGCGCGCGCGCGAGTCTGTGTGTGTGTTTCTTGTCCTTGGGATAGGTTACTTTAAGTAGTTGGTAATACAGATGGGTAAATGCGTTCATTTTTGGAAGCTAGTTCACTGTTAACCATTCATTTTTGTGAACCATTTCTTTCTACTCATTCACTATTCCTTTTTTATCCAGTTATTATCGAATTTCAAATATTCAAATAAAAACTGAAGAGATTATTTAAAAGCTATTTCTGAACAGTAATTTTTAGTTAAAAATTAAATACAATTTTATTGCTGTCTACATCTTTGGAAATTGAAACCTCTTTTCACGCTGATCAGAAATCTCGTATAACTTCTTACTACTACTACTATTATTATTATTATTATTATTATGCACGGAAACGGAAGTAGTTGGTAGAAAAGGAACAACCAAACTTGAGAAATTGCAGCCACCTCAAGGGTTACGTTTCGTTAATTGAGTAAAGGGAAAAATCGTTAGTTTTATGTGATGACTCTTACACTACATTTTAAGGAGATGATTAAAAGTTACATTAAAAACTAGACATTAAATGAAGCAGATGAAATATGCAAATTTACTAATAATATTTAAAAATCTTAATTAGCGAGAACGTGTCTTACGCAATTGTAAAAAATTACGAAAAATTAAACAGATTTGCCTTTATTTTGATTGTAAAGATCACCTATTGGATAGGATGTAATTTTTGTGCGCGATAAGTTACAAAATTGTAAAATACTTGCAAATATAAAGTATCGGTGAATGATGCTAAACAGAATACCCAAGTAACTAGTAGACTAAAATTGAAAATCAATCTGAAACATAACGAGAAGGGGCCAGTGGACGACAGCTCGGTACTGAAAGTGAGCTGGAACTGATACAAAGTGACCGGAATGGTCGGCCTCGAAGCCCAACTGGAACGGGAATGGCTGTTTGGCAGTTCCTGGAATGATAAGTCGCCGCAACCGTTATTGCACTCCGGGAGCGACTGAGAGAACCAAAGTGAACTGTGAACTGTCGTTCCTTTGTGTGGTTCCTCGGTCTATCAGTTCACTTTTGTGAACCGTTCCTTTGGACCCGTTCGTTGGCGACCGACCAACCGCTGGTACGGCCCGATGACTTCAGCAGCTTGGTCCCGTAGATTCACGAACATTTGCACTTACACTGAGGCAGCTGACGATATTCGGGCACGCCGTGTTGGTAGGCCTATTGCATGTGTGACATTGCAAACTGCACACAGGACAGCAAGCAAATGGTTATCCGCTTCGCCGTTATGACATTTCATTTTACCTTCGCTGCTCGGAATATTAACTGTCATACTAAAGTAAGAGCAACGAGTCATATTTATTTTGCATTGTGTTACACTTACTTCATGAGGCTTATTCAGTTAGTACACTAACACAAATATATGTTACGTCCAAATGACAAATGACTCTTTTATTAGTGTTCATCAGTGTACGCGATGAAGAGATAGCTATATAGGGCAGTAATATTAATCCAGCAATTATCTATGTAATTAATCAGTTCTAACATAACAACCTGTCCCAATTCTCACTCTCTGTTTCACTTTTCCCGACGTTCGATGTACGTAGCGAAATTCGCGTCTCGGTTCACAGCATTTCACCTTGGCGTGATTTCAGTTTCACTCAGTCTCATTCCCACCGGATATCTAAATTCTGCTTTCTCTGTTCACAGCCCCATCAGCTGAAAGTGAAAAGCCATCAGGACTGACATCAACAGAGTTTTTACGTTCCAAGAAAGGAATATAAATATTTTGCGATTCATATATTCACAAAAACTTTATTTTAGGACACCATTATAAGATCTAGTAATGGTGCAATAAATAGTTTTATTAAAAACGCGTAGCATTTATTTACTATGGTGTTACACAGCTGATAATAGAGAAACGTCCCTTCGGAGGACAACGCTAAAACCACAGGATATGCAGTCGGTCCTGAATCGGAAACGTACCTTAGAAGTGACGCAGTCATTAAGACATTACTTTTGGGGATAGCTCGTAGCAAATTTAATTTCCTTTCCGTTCCCTCTCGGTGGACATCCTCCGTGTCCTAAAGATATAATCGCCGGCGGGGCCGTATCGCTTAATTTCCTCTTAGCCTTCTTAGGTGTTCCGACTAATAAATTCGTCATGAACTTTTCTCAATTTCAGAAACTTAAGTAGTGACACATCCGAGCAACTTTCCAATTACAGTCTTAAACACGTTGTGCTTTCTTACCTATTCACGATATCATATCGGCCTACTAACAATATGTCATGTTACACCTCCCTCCGGCTGTGACGTAGATTGATCATTTTGGTTTCATAATTTACGGTAACATTTATACAGGGCTATTCACGAAGATATGCAAATATTTTAATATGTTATTTTACAAGTAAAACTGAAGACAATAGCTCACATACACATAGGTCCACAAATGTTTAGTTACGGAGTTTACGGTTAATAAAAGATTTTGCCTGACATTTAGCACGTCGCTAATATGAAGCCATCGCAAAAGCTCTACGAGGTTAAAGTAATGCACGACTTCCATTTATTTTGTTATTATTGATATGGTGAATATAATAAAACATGTCCCAGACGTGTATATGCCAGAGAAGCAAAAAAAAAAGGGAAAATTTGTAATTTATTAACTAATTGGACCAAATTTTTTTTAATAATAAATTCCAAACCCTTGTACCCAGTGTTCAACGATAATTAATTTTGAAAAGATGGCAATTAAGTGAAATAAAATTGCATAAATGTGTTGGATAATCAGCTTTTATTAATACTATAAACACGTGAATTCATGTTAAACCGAAAAGAAACGGGACCTTGGAATTGTATAACCTCTGAAATTTCTAGTAAACTCTTGTATATACATGCCTGGGACATATTTTAGAAGATTAACCAGATCAATAACAACAAAATAAATCGAAATCGCGCTTTACTTTAAACTCAGTTTTGCAATGTTTTCGTATTAGCGTGGTTACTAAATTTCAGGCAAAATCTTTCATTAGCCGTTAACTTCGTAACTAATAAACTATTTGGAAATCTTCATGAATCACTCTCGACGTATACAAGTAAGCATGGCGCCCGGGAGGAGGCCGCTTGCAATAGTAGCCGAAGCGTAGGAGACTTTTAATACATTGACGATGCGGTCCAACGTCCAGAATAATTTTATTGACAGAGACAACGGTCGCGGTTGCCTTCGTTTACATTTATACTAGTGTAGTCTTAATGTACGGGTACGTGTTTTCCTGCCGACGAGGTGTCCGCTTGAACATTTATATCTCAGTTACCGCTCACATTTTCATATAAAGAGGAAATTGAAGTAATAATTGTCTAGAAATTCAGTTAGCTCTTTCTCTCTCCTTGTGTGAGTGTGTGTGTGTGTGTGTGTGTGTGTGTGTGTGTGTGTGTGTTTGGAGGGGGGGTGTTTTGTATGCGTGTTTAAAATCAAATGTTTATAAACATATTGGACCAAATTGCCTATGGTCAGCAGTCGGTAGACTTACAAACCGTTTAAATTAACTTACACTAACGACAAAACACATACCCATGTCTGAAGGAGGACTCTAACTTCTAACGTGAACGGCCGCCCAGTCCGTAGGTAGCTTGACGCTTTGGACCACGCTGTCATTCCGCGCGGCTGTGCGAGTTTAGTTTGCCTAAGGGACCCTTTAGACGCTACAACTAGACTAGTTTTGCAACGACCGTCTGCGCATTAGAACGTTGCATTTACACGTTCCGACCGTTGGCACATCTTTGCTCAGTCTTGAGTTGTACTGCCCATGGAATAAAGGCTATGGGCAATCTAAGTAAATTTGCTTATAAAACAATACTGCTGTCCACAGTAATTATATTGGAAGAAAAGAAAAGAAGAGGCCACAACGTAAAAAGAGGGTCAAGGACTGGGTATTAAAACGTTTATCACTTTCACACATTAATCTTTTAAAAGAACTAAAATTCGAAAAAGATGACTGGTTCAATTATTTACGAATGGATGAGGAAACAATTTTTGTGCTTTTAGAACAAGTCACACCACACAAAAAGAGACATGCTTATGAGAGATGTTTAGTGACATTGCGGTTTCTAGCTACAGGCAGAAGTTATGCTGCCTTAAATTTTCTGCTGTGGTCATCATCATCATGACTATCTCATATCATTCCAGAAACATGTCGTGCTATAAGACAGCAATATTTGAAGGTAAGAGCAGAAGTTAGTCACAACTCCTTATGCATTTATTTATTTACAACCATTTCTCTATTTGCATTTGGCTCGACTTCTTTCAGTTTTGCTATTAATGCTTGATATGCTACACGTTTTTATTTCTGGCAGAATAGTCCCTGCTTTTATTCTTCCATATGGCTGGAAACGACTTGTAAAGTCCAATGAATTGCATTAAAAACTCTCTTGAGTACATCCGAGAATCGTGACTCTCTCCTGGAACATCACTCATATTGTTACGTTAGCCTCCTCACTGTCACAACAACACTACACTGTACACTGGCTACAGCAACAATTGACTGTGCAATTCGTCTGAGATATCGTTCACACGCTCCGACTTGTCTGAGTGCCGTCTGTGTGATTTCAAACCGTGCCAGAATTTGCACAGACCGGACACCTACCAGTAGCGCAGACCAAATCATCCGTCGATGAGTAATTTACACGCTCCGACATTAGGATTACCATATGAACATCATCGAAAAAGAGGACAGCTCATATAAAAAAGAGGACACTTTATTGTTAATGTAATTTACAACTTTATTAATGAACCACTAACTAAAACAGTAACTTTGTGTGGTCGTTGTAAAACAAAATTTTATGCACCTTGACAGTTTATTCATCATCACTACGTTCAATTGTCTCATTCTTGTATTTTTCACTTTTGAACGAACTATATTTGTAAGACGACGAAATCTCTCTCAAGAGCTTCTGTTTTTCAACAAGTACTGATAAGAGCTGAGGCATTTCAAATGTTTGAAATTATACTATACCTATACAGTAGCTTTTATATTTTCTATTTTAAATCTATTCCTGTCTTTTGTCCACTATGTGTTCACAAGAGAAAACACACGTTGGCATTATGACTAGGCATAGAAAAAAAAATTTATAGCTTTCAGAAGTTCAAAATAACTTTCAACACAAAATGAGTGATTGAAATAATGCACACGACACTTCAGCTGCTGGTATGTTCTGTTTACTTCGATAATCTTTCAAACATTTTATAAAATTACAAAACTGATCAAAGCACAATGTGTCATCATTGAGATACATGATATGGATTCCTAAGAACTGCATCCACATGACTGGTCTGAATCGTTTGCAACTGTCAGACGCATGCGGAGAGCGAAATTATGAACGCCAATTTCCCTCTGTGTATGCGCGTAATAGTTGCGAACAGTTTGGAAATGCAGTGCGAACGAACCCGTTGTCGCCAATAACAGAAAAATAAATTTTCTTCCTCGGAACCCAAAAAAAGAGGACATTTTGTAGAATTTTATAAATTTCGGCCGGACACATTTTCTTGCCTCAAAAAGAGGACATGTCCGGGGAAAAAAGGACGTATGGTAACCCTATCCGACATGTCTGCGCAAACAAGGTCTGTACAGGCAAGTCTGCATACATGTCGGAGCGTGTAAAGGGGCCCTAAGTAATAAGGAAAGGCAAAGGTGATATGCATTAATAAACGCGACGAAACGTGATGGGCTTGCGCAGGTGATTGGCGCGCCTGTAGACGGCGCACAGCACGTGGCGGTGCGTTGCGGCGGGCGGGCGGGCAGGTTCTTTGTCCGGTTTAAAAGCCGGCGTCGCCAGGTGGGCGGCGTGGAGGGGGCGGCCGACCGTTGCTGGCTGCTGGCTGTGCCGCCGCGCTCAGCCGTTGAGCGCTCGCGGCTCGCCCCGCGCCACAGACTCTCTCAGCTCGCCCGCTAATTTACTGACTAGAGATGGGAAAACTGAAACATCTGACGGTTTCGAAACAAATGAAACCGTACCATCTGTGGTTTCGAAACCATGAAACCGCGAAGCAATGTATGTTTTGTCATGAAATCTTCGTTCTAGGAGGGCAATATTTTTCACTATGTGGACAAGGGTACATACAAGAACTTCTCAACCATAGAGTATACATTTACTTCTTGGTCTGTACGGAACATGTTGATAAAGATTTTCTCCCATGTTGCTGATGTTGCCAACATAGGTATACGAGGCCGCCTATATGGTAGGTAAAAGTTCACCCCGTTAGGAACGCACAAAATGCAATACGGTACGCATATTACAGTGATGCATCATAAATGCTACTCTCTATACATACTAAATAAATTATAGGGAATAAAGGGCACACTAAATAATCACAAATAATGCTATGGTATTACAAAAATAATAAAATAAGAGACTAGTTCACCACTTGTACGTCTTGACCGTTACACCACCGCCGCAATTCCTTTAACATGAGTGTCGAAAAATTATAACGACAGTAGGTAACTTCGTTTTCGCTCATAAGAAACAAACTCTTTAACACGAGATTAAATAAGCGATCTACCCTTGTTAGTATAAAAAATGTTATTTCAGGCTTCATGTTGTGTCTTATTTTAAAGAATGTAGTTTCACTGGTGTGTTTTTTAATATGGTAGATAAAACTAGAATTTAACTGGTTATTTCATTGCAAATATTGAACGTTGAGCAGACATTGTGTCATTTCGGAAAACAGAAGTCTCTTCCAAACGAATCTTGATATCAGTAATCATAAGCTGCAGACTCACGAGTGTCAACTACTATTTGACACTCTCTAAATGGTTTATATACCAGTAAGTTATATGTGTATCTGTGTGGAGCTTCAGTAAAATGAAACACCACATTTCGATACCATTAGTCTGTTCCGCCTTTCTGCATTAGTGGTTTGAAACACCGGTGTCGTGAAACCGACACGAAACCGTGAAACCGACAGGAAGAAACGGTTTCAGTGTATCGACAATCGACCGCGAATGTGATCCGAAACAGAACGGAATGAAACCGCATCGTTTCGAAACCGTGAAAGATGCCGGTTATGAAACACTGAAACTGTTGTGTGTATCGAAACCTGGTTTCTAAACCATGAAACCGTAGCCAACTCTTATTACTGACAGTAGGTTCGTCCGAGTGGCCCAAAAGCTGATAGTTTCTGATAGTTAGGCCGATATTACACTATCAAATTTTCTTTGACGATTTTTTTTGTCAAAGAAAATTGCACAGTGTAATAAGGAACTTTGGTCAAAGTTGCCTTTCGTCAAAAATTCTTTGATCAAATCTAGCAGCTCACCGTAGATTTGATCAAAGCAAGCGTTCGTCTTATGTTAACTGCGGTGAGAAATATGACCGCTTGAAGCGTTAGCACCGCTGTAGCAGTTTTTGATGTACTGTTTGAAAACATGACCGCTTAATTCGTATTGTGTATTCGTCGCAAATTTTTGCAGTTGTATAAGGTCGATTATAAAAACCGGCTGCATCGAGCCGAAAGCTAGATAATTTCGGAATTCATTAGCGATCAAGTGAGTACTGTTTGCACGGCAGACGACGTAAAAAAGAAAATTAATTGTCTCTGCGCCAATTTTGCAGCGGAGAAAGCAAAAGTACATAATGACGTTGTTTAATTCCCTACATATATTTAGTCAGACAAATACTATTTACACGATATATAATACATAAAATATAAATATTTCGAAAGTTGTTTACTGTAAGTGCGCCCGAGTACTAGCAAGACCGGAAACAGGGCACCGGTTTCTTAAGGTACGTTTAGACGGGCAACATTTTACCTAAATATTTAGCTGAAATGGTGTTGCTGTCAACACTGCTGCAATATGACTGCAATACACAGCAATATTTCGGTATGGACGGTCGATATTGCTGATGTTGCAGGTAGTTGCCGAGGGGTTGCCGTGTTGTCCGGGAACGGTGGAGAACTTTTCGTATTGCAGGGCAATACCTATCTCGGTCCTTGTCTGTAAATGCTTTCCTCTCGCTCTCAATGTTGTTTGTGCTTCTCTCACCGACAGCGCTGCAGTCACGAAAACGAAGTATCGTTTCGCTTTTGTTGCTTCGAAAGTTTGCGCGCGCTGGTTTGTTTTGAAAGTAGTATTGATGTTTATAGTTACTATATTGGTGCATTGTTTTCTAGCTTACCGTGACTGTTTTGAAGGAAGAACGGAAGAATTCTTACACTTATTTTCGTATTGAGATTTTTTTCTGTCAGATATGGAAAAGTAGTCGAACGATAAAACAATGTCATTTATTAATTCTATTTATCTACGTCCTGAGTTGTGGGACGTAGAATCCAATACATATAAAGACAGGAATGTGAAAAAAGATAGTTGGCAGGCAGTTGCTGACGAATTTGGCATTGCATTTCAGACTTCTTTACGAGTCTCCAGTAGCTAAAAATCGAAGTGTAATCGCAAGTCGTGTTTTTACTGGAATACAGTTTCTCATGTTTGTATTGGATTTAGCAATCTTCGGACCAATTAATTGGGAGAGATATTCGAAATCGTTTTTAGACATACGAGTAAAGTTCTGGAACAGGTACGTATCTAGCGTGAACTCACGAGTTAAATTACCTGAATTACTCCGCCTACTCAAAAAAGGACGCATCCACAGAGTCCGATTTCTCTTCTTTTTGTTTCGAATAGCATTAACACTTGTTTCATGTAAAAGTAGGAGAGCCGCACACACTTCTATAACGTCTCACTCATCCATTTTGTATGAAATTGTGTAGCCTCTGCCGAAATTAGTTGCCGCAAACATTGCTGGGCAATAGATGCCGACTTGTTGTCACTTTTGTTGCTGCAATACATGTGGCTGCAATGTTGCCCGACAACATTTCCGGGATATATTGTCGTCAATATGCAATTTTCATTGCCCATCTAAACGTACGACAGAAATACAGCAATTTTTAAAAAATGAGGCCGCGGTGGAGTAGCCGAGCGGTCTAAAGCGTCTCGCTGCGGAGCGCGCAGTTGCTCGCCGTGGAGGTTCGAGTCCTCCCTGGGGCATGGGTGTGTGTCTTTGTCCTAGGTTTAAGTAGTTTGTGAGCTACGGACTGATGACCACGCAGTTTGGTCCGATAGAATTACAAACATTTGAATTTGAACAAAAATGAGGTAAATTAGGATAGTGGTGTGTGAAAGGAGTTTTCGGTAACTTATAACTTCATATGTATTTCGTCCCATTATTATGAGTTACAATAAAATTTAAAAATGAAACATACAAATTAATATACAAAAAATACAAAAAATTGCCGGTGTTGCGCAAGAATTATCATCGTACATGATTTTCCCTACACATTTAGCGTAGGAACGCCCACATTGGCACTAATAGATCTCTATAATAAATAACCACAAGGAGAAACAGACGGAAGCAGTAATTGTGAGACGCTATAGTGGCACATATAAAGCTAAATGTCGGTTATAAAAATCTGCCAGTGCTAATGCCTGTTGTGGAGGAAATACTGCCCAACACATTATCCTCATGTGTCATTTACAGATAGCACAGAAAATCTCATGAGGACTATTTTGACTATTTTAAGCGAATCTATCACAATCCAAACTGTAAAAACATATGCATTCATCTTTAAATTCGTATGTTATGAAAATTTCCACACCTTTCATTTATATTATGTATGGATGTAATAAAAAGAAGGCCACAGAAGTTGAAAGAATGCCTGTCTAATTTACAAAACTCAGTTTTATTACAGATAATTAACACTGTATGAACAGAAAAAACTATAATCTCTTCGCAAATGTGCAGTTTTGTCTTTTGTAGTAAGTTTGTTAAACGCTTTGGAGTCAGAGAACGGTTTGACGAAAATCTGCTTACTTAAATAAACGATTTCAAAAACTATCAAATCCGCCACTCGAACACCTCATTGGTCCGTCAGATCTCGTCAGAAAGAGTCAGAAGAGCCACTCAAACCCCTCAAACTGTTTCTGATCGATTGGAGCGCCACTCGAACGAACCTAGTGACTGCGGAATACCAGTACGATAACGTACCAGTTTCTTATCTTTAAGACGTCAATTATTACAGCGGAGTAACTAGAAAACATTCCAATTCAGTATTTCCGAATGCGAGCGGCGCCTCTGTCGGCACGAGCGCAAAACTTTATGAAGGAGAAACCGAGCTCAGCTGTAACTATTTTTAAATGCGACCCACGTTTCTACTGACGAAAGCCAGATTTCCGAAATTGTTTTTTGTTGCCGTGTTCACATATTAAGGCCGAAAGCGGATTTGCTGGCCCATTCAAATATGGTGTCTAGAAAACCACCGTTTCAGTACACGATTTAGTTAGCACAATCAGTGTATCTCTTCATATAGATTCGTTTTCAGTCGAATTTTTATACTTGTCTTTCACTGCAGAAAAAGTTACTCTGCCCGTATTAGCCGAAAATTCTTAACAAGAAGACGCAAACTATCAAGCTAAGAACGTTTCAAAATCAGTTGCGTCTACATGGACACGAAAGGCGTATGTGGAATTGGGAAAACCAGTTTATTGAACGGATTTCCAGAATCGAATTTGGGGCGTTTATATATGAGCAAGCACAAGCGGAATTCGGAAATCTGCTAACGAAATCCGAGGTGTATACGAGTGCCTATCTTTGTTATAGGATTAATGCTTCCGATACTGAAAGCACAATTACTGTTGATTTCCAGACCGTCAATTGGGACACGGTATATTTCATTATTATTATTATTACTACTACTTTAAATATTTCACTATTTTATAGACTCCTAACCTTAATACTTCCTTGCACCCATTGTGAACACCATTATGTCTTTACACGATTCTCTGTCATACACTGTTTATAAACCACTTCCATTAGTAAATAAAAAAATGTTCAAATGTTTGTTAAGCTTATGGGACTACGGGTCATCAGTCCCTAAACTTACAAACTACTTATGAATTACTTACGAACTAGGACGGCACAAATATCCATGCCCGAGGGGGGATTCGAACTCCCGACCGTAGTGGCCGTGCAGACCGTGACTGGAGCGCCTCAGTCCCCGCGGCCACCGCAGCCGGCAAATTGTAAAGGAGAAGCAGTTCATTCGTGGAGGGTGCATTTAGCGTCGCATCTTGCGTTCCATTGTCAGTGGTATCATCGACAGCTCTCTCGTGACCAATGATAAACACAGGCCTGAGCGCAGGTGAATGTGCCGTCAGCAGAGTAGATCACGATAGCGTCAGGCATGACGTCATTACGGCTTAATGCACACTGAGGCCTTGTACGTAACAGAAATGCAACTGTGTTAGTCGATACACGATCTCTTTCGTCTTGGATACAGCTTGCATATGTCCGAGGCTAACGAGAAACAGGCCGTGTCGCGTACGTCATGTCACGTCATCAGAGAAGGCTTAAGGCAACACGATCGCTAGCTGACTGGCTCTCGACTGGGGCACAGCCCACTGTCTTAAGCGGGCAGCCAGTTAGCTAGCGATCGCGTTGTCTCGAGCCATCTCTGATGACGTGACATGGCGCACGCGACACGGCGCTGGTCGTCGGTCACGGCATACACTGGTGGACAAAGTATTCACACATCACGATATGCCTTACGTACATTTAACATTTGTGAATACAAGCGACCAAATTGAAACAATCTATTCTCCATGTATGTCCTCTTAACCACACTGAATCATAAATAATCATTAATTAAACTCTTTGCTTGACTGTGATAATTATCGGTCATAAGTATTCACACAGTCACTTTTGTTCCACTGTTTGGTTTAGCTACATACATCTAATAGCGTGTATTCATTCCCTTGCTTCTAATAACAGCCTTCAGCCTGTCTTGCATAGATTCTACTAGCTTTCTTGTTACTGCAGTGTCACTCTTCCCCCATTCTTGAACAATCACTTCATTCAGTTGTGTTTTACTGGAAATATGATGTTCTCTGATTCTTCTTCCTAATTCATCCCACAAATGTTCAATAGGATTCATGTTGGGTACTGAGACGGTGTTTGTAGTAGTAGTCAGTATTCTAACTTTAAAATATCTTGATACACATACTGATCCATAGTTCCATCAGTAAATAAAAGGTTCCCCACACCTGACGCAGCCATGAACCTCCAGACCATATTAGCAGGTATTTCGTGTTCTCCACACTCAAATACAACTTGCCAACACCAAGAGCCGTACAAGAACGGCTTATCACACCTCTTTAACTTCCGAACACTTTCTTTCTTTAACCTGTAATCATACACAAACCTTTCAATCAACTTTAACTTCGGCCAATTCTTCACAACAAATGGATATGTACAGTCAATCACAGATGAATTCAATTGCTTGGCATAAACATTCAATTGATAAAAGAAACTTAACTGACTATTTCTAACGTTATGCAAAGCATCTGCATCTTCCTTAGTTATATACGTTAACCAACACTTACTACTTTTACAACTCTGCAAATCAAAACCTGGAGTAACCTTAACACCATTTTTGTTTCTAACACCGAAATCTCGAACGTAAGCAGAACGAATTAATTCCAGAAGCACTGGCCTACTCACTTTAATGTAGGAGTGTATATGATAACAGCCTTCAGTATACTCCTCTTCTGCCAAGCAATATTCCTCCAAACTATCACCAAGCAACTTACAAAACCAATTGTACCACTGTATCTTGCTACCGACAACGTCTCTCGGCGCAGTCACACTGAAAACTGAACCTGGCTTGCGAAGCTTCGCGCCTTTCTTTAAGCCAGTTCTGTTCCAGAACTGAGTCCTTGGTCACATATTGATTTGCAAATTGCAACCTTTTCTTCCTATTTGTCTTGCTTATTAGGGCTTCTTTCTTGGAACTCGAGCTTCTTAGCCGGGTCGATGAAACATCCTCCGTACAGTCTTTGGTTTCCCATAAAGCTCGCGTATTTGTGCAGCAATCCCTGATGAACTTATTTTTGGTATTTTCTTAATAATCATTACAATGTGCCTCTATTCTCATGCTCAAACGTGACGTAGTCTTCCAACACGATGCCCATTTATCAATGGTTTTTTTGTACCGGTTAACAAAAAAATTAAAGAAGAATGGAAAAGCTGGTAGAAGTTGACTTCGGGGAAGATCACTGGATTCCGCGGCGGATTAGCCTTGCGCACTGGGGCGCCATGCTACGATGCGCGCGGCCGTTTGCCGTCGTGAGTTCGAGTCCCCCTTCGGGCATGGGTGTTCGTGTTGTCCTTAGGTTAGTTTACCTTAGTTTAAGTAGTTTGTAAGCTACGGACTTAAAGCCACGTAGTTGAGTCCGATACAAACATTTGAACGACTTAGAAGATAGATTAAAGAAAGGAAAACCTACATTTCTAGCCTTTGGGGATATGGAGAAAGCTGTTGACGATATTGATTGTAATACACTCTTTCAAATTCCGAAGTCAGCTGGGGTAAAATACAGGGGAAGGAGGGTTATTTACAACTTGCACAACGGTCGGGGGTTCGATATGGATATTTGTGCCGTCCTTAGTCTTAGCTAGTTCATAAGTAGTTTGTAAGCTTAGGGACTGATGACCCCGTAGTTAAGTCCCATAAGAGCTACAAACATTTGAACATTTTGAACAACTTGCACAAAAACAAGACAGCTGTTATTATAGTTGAAGGGCATGAAAGGGCGCGGTTGTTGGAAAGGGAGTAAGACAGAGTTGGATAGTAAAATTATATATGACGGTCGCAGTACAGAGGATATAAAATGCAGAATGGGAAGAAAACCGTTTTAGAAAAAGAGAAATTTGCTGACATCGAATAATAATTTAAATGTAAGGAAGCCTTCTCTGAAGCTTTTGTGTGGAGTGTAGCGTTTTACGGGAGTGAAAGTTGGACGATAAATAGTTCAGACAGGAAGAGGATACAGGCTTTTAAAATGTGGCGCTACAGAAGAATGCTGAAGATTAGGTGGGTAGATCGCGTAACTAATGAAGGGGTACTGAACAGAATTGGGGAAAAAAGGAATTTTAGGCGCACCTTGACTAAAAGAAAGGATCGATTGGTTGGACACATTCTTAGACATTGTAGGGAAGTGTGTGGGGGAAAAGGTCGCAGAGGGGACCAAGAGACCTAGCTGTTGTCTTCACTCAGCGACATTCAGCTTGGAACTGTTGCAGTGTGTTTGCATTGTACCGTCGGTGTGCGAATACTTTGCGTCAGCTACAACACCTATAAGTGCTTCTGTCTCTGTCTTTTAACCAGTGCTTTGGATTTAAATAAATCTATATATACGCAATGAATAATGGACTCAACAAAATCGACAGTCCATCATCTTCATTATAAAGGCAGGATCTACTACAAACAAGACTGTGTGAATACTTCTGTCCGCTGCACAGCCTGCGCTCAAGTTAGTGCGAGGGTCGGAACTTAAGTAGTGACAACTATTTATTCACAACGGATACAAAAGCGTTACATGTTCGCACCTGATACTCTCCTTCAAAGTAGTCACCAGTGTTGTGTCAAACCCGTTGCCAGCGATGTGTTCAAAAAAATGTTCAAATGTTTGTTAAGCTTATGGGACTTAACTACGGGGTCATCAGTCCCTAAACTTACAAACTACTTATGAACTACTTACAAACTAGGACGGCACAAATATCCATGCCCGAGGGGGGATTCGAACCCCCGACCGTAGTGGCCGTGCTGACCGTGACTGGAGCGCCTCAGTCACCTCGGCCACCGCGGCCGGCCCAGCGATGTGGAAGGCGTAGTATACCGCTAGCACAGTCGGTTCTGTTGATGGTGCGAATGGAGCGCTCTACTGCCTGTGGAATCTCGGAACAGTTCTGAAGCGAATGTCACAAACTGGTGCCTTCATCTTTGGAATGACTTAGGTCCAGGGAGTATGGTAGATGGTACAGTACTTTCCAGTTCCATCGACCGCAGCCACGGCTTGCACTGTATGCTCCCGCGCATTGTCGTGCAAAATGATGGGTGGGTCGCGCAGAAAGTGTTGCTTCTTTCGCAAAGCTGGTCATAGGTTATACTTAAAAACGAACAGTAATACTGTGCATTGACAGTCTGCGGTGGAGGAACGTAATGGCGTTAGGATAACACCATCACAGTCGTACACGAGAATCAGTATGACTTTCACCATACTGGGGCTCGACGCACTTTCGACTTTTCGTGATCTCATAATGACGCCATTCATTGGATTGGCGTTTCAATTTTCGCTCGTACGATGTAGTCCATGTCTCAGCGTAAGAAAAACTCCCATTCCCGCTCATAGAGCTAAAAAAAAGTGCGTCTGAGCAGCGCCGTATCTGGATTTCTGCATGCGAAACCCATCGTGATGCAATTTTTCGCATGCCCAGGCGTTCCTCCAGGATTCGATGTACAGTCGTATGTGCTAATCCGGTTTCGTAGGCGAGCTCACGAATCGTCTGGGGTCGATCACTGTTCACTAACGCGGCAACAGTAAGCACTACTTCTTCAGAGACTCTAGGACTACCTGCCCGATGCATATCTTCCAGTTTACCGACCTTCGTTGAAGGCTTTGCCCCAACGTGCCACTGTTCTGTACGGCAATGCCGATTCCCCGCAGGCCTCTTGAAGACTTTGATGACACTGTCGTGTTGTACGATATCTGGCACATTCAATCTTGACCCAACTCCTTTGCTCCTGTTTCGGAAACATATTGACACCGTTACGTTGACCGATTTTACGCATGCCGGTGACGTGGATTTTGCATAGTGTCTCAGCAACAGTGTAAAAAAGGACCCTACATATGCTCCGATTTATCGACCGATCAACGAGCTAACCAAATTCGTAGCAGCGTACACACTTACGCAACCAACTACACGCAGCGTTTGCAGCGCATCCCTGTTCTGTGGTGTCCTTTTGTCGAACTGTTTTTGTTTTCGCGTGTTCGCCGAGCCGAGCAGACAGCAGACAATCGCAGGCAGGAAGTTGGTGTGTCTGGCGGAGCGGGGAGGGGGGGGGGGAATCGGATGTCGGACAACCAGGCCCGACCAACCACTGGACAAGCGAAGTTGGTCGGGAAGCGCCTCCACACGTCCAATTTATCGGGCCGCCGATAAATTAGTCCCGACAAATCGAAACGTGTGTAGGGCCCTTTAAGTTCCAACCTTCGTTTAATTAATTAATTTATTTATTTATTTATTTTTATTAAGTCTTATTGAATCCGTCATCGGTGGTGGACAGCGGCTGGTCAAGAGTCTGAAGGAACTGAGGTACCAACAGCAGTAAGTATAATGAAGTATTTATTCTATTACAACCAGTGTCGGCATTTCACTATGCCATCTAAAGGGCCCTACATCGGAGTATGATATCCAAAAGTAGGGATACTAAACTGGATACGTGGATTTAGTCTCTTAGTTGGAAACAACAACAGCAACTAAGCTCCGATGTAGGGACCTGAAGATGGCATAGTGAAATGCCGAAACTGGTTGTAATAGAATAAATATTTGATTATACTTACGGCTGTTGGTACCTCAGTTTCTTCAGTCCGTTGTTTCTTGTTGGCCACGCGGCTCTCCGGCCTTAGAGGTGGCGGATAGTGCGTGTGGACAGGTGGTGTTCGCCGTTAGGTGGGCCGGGCACCTGCTGGCAGAGAGTGACCCTGCAATGCGTGCCGGCGCCGTGCCAACCGCAACCACGCCCGCCACAGCGGCTCTACTAGTTGGCTGGCTATGCAGCGTTGCCATTGTCTGCATCTTGTTGCCGGGGCAGTTCACTGCTTTCAATTTCCACCTTTTCCTCCCTCAGGTGGAGCCACTCTACCACGCGGTGATCGAATGGACTTTTCCATGTCTACCGACTGGTTGCAGTCCCCCCACCCCCCCCCCCTCTCTCTCTCGCCTACCACGTTCCTCCTTCCCGCCTCCGTTTGAGAATATCTAACCTGACATAAACGTAGACACTATTCAAGTACAGACAAGTTCAATTTTATATATGTTTTCTGTGTTTTCCTAAATCACTTAAGACCGAATGGTCTCACCGGTTCCATCCGTTGGAGCGATTTCAATCCCCTCCCATCCAAATTCTTATTTGCGTAGATTCCAAACGCACTGAAAACTGAAACTACTTTTAAAAGGTCACTACTAATGTCTTTCTCCTATGACAGCGTTTTTCAACGTTTTCGAATATACGACCCCTTCCAAATAAAAATATTCTTGCGACCTCCTTCCGAATGAAAATATTCTGTCCACTCCTCCCCACTCCTCGCGAACCGTTCAAATGTTTGTAGAGCTTATGGGACTTAACTACGTGGTCATCAGTCCCACAACTTACAAACTTCACGTGGTCATCAGTCCCTGAACTTACAAACTACTTATGAACTAGCTAACACTAAGGATGGAACAAATATTCATGCCCGAGGGGGGGATTCGAACCCCCGACCGTAGTGGCCGTGCAGAACGTGACTGGCGCGCCTCAGAGCGCTTGGCCACCGTGGCCGGCTCGCAAAACGTAATAAAACTATGTTATCTGAAAGAAAATAAATCTGATCTTCTTTCTTTTACTTCAGCTTTCTTTTAAACTGTTGGGGGTATTTTTCTGTATTTTCGGAATGGAAGACATTATCCTATTTTATATGGTTTCCGACAGAAAAATAGACGTTTGGTTTGCATTTTAGGTAACACTCAAAGCGAATTATGCTCATTACGATCGTCTTCCTCTAGGTCTCTTTGTTAGACCTCGCTTTATGGTGTCTTGAGGGTGCAATCTAGCGCCACCCTCTCGATAGCTCCATCCGGCGTCCTTAGTGTGCCCGATCCAACGCCACTTCCTCTCCTTGATGTGGACATCAAACGGCTGCTTATTGGTCATGGTCCAAAGATCTTTGAGATCACGTCCGCCCACCTCATGTTTGTTATTCGACGCAGACATCTATTTATGAACACCTGCAGCCGATTGTTTATCTGTATTGTAAGGTTCCACGTCTCACGGCCGTATAAAAGAATCGACTCCACATTGCTGTTGAAGAGGCGGAACTTAGTCTTGCTGGGGATGTTTCAATTTTTCCACACGGGGTAAAACTGGACAAATGCACCGTTGGCCTTCCGGATACGGCTTTGAACGTCTTCCTCTGCTCCCCTATACGTTGTAACTATACTTCCAAGGAAGAGGAAGGACTCAACACTCGCAATTTCGTTCCCACTTACTGTCAGGCTGGTCACGACATCAGGATTTATCTTTACCTCTTTTGTCTAGTTTGTGTTGATTATGAGATCTGCGCGTTCCACTCCCTTCTGCAACCCGTTGAGTTTGTCTTTTATATCGTCTGAAAAGTAAAGATCTCTCTCGTGTCCCATTGTACACCCATCTTCCGTCCTCCCATTTCCCTCCTCATCACGCTATCCAGGACTAACAGGAACAGAGTGGGTGAGAGAGGCAATACTAGTTTTCTAAAACTATGTAGTGTTAAATTCCGAAATACACGCTAAGAAGTTCTTTCTGTGATGTTAACATTGTAGTTTTATTATTATTTAGATAAACATTGTATCAACAGAAGAAAATTAAATTCGTTGCTATCGAAACCCTTCACATATTTGTGCTACTTTTCGGAGAGGGGGTAGCAAACATGTTTATGCGTGGAACGGTTGAGAAACACTGGTTTACACTATCTGATACAAGATAGTAGTTTGTCAGTAGAAGCTGTTAGTATTGGACGGGCAGGAACGGTAGGGAGCTGGTCAGTAGGCTTCTTGGCACATGCGCGGGCGGCTGCAGTGCAGTGTGTTTGCTCAGCAGGGGCCGACTCGCGAGCCAACTCTGCTGCAGAGCAGCAAGGCGCACCGGCCTCCACCAGGTTATTACGTACAAGTTAGCCTGCCGAACTGCACACGCAACACAGACTAAGGCTCGAACCTAACAGTCGCTTTAATCTTAAGATCTGAGGGGCCCTGTCTTGCTGGAGAGCGCCGCTGCTACCCAAGTACGGCCCTATACACAAGCAAGACACGAAGGCGATTTTTAATTGATATTTCCGGTTGCCTACCCTCCCCTCCCCTTATGTCTCGACTTTGATCGACTGTTTTTAGTGCCAAGACAAACGTGACGATTTTGCATAATTATCGCCATTTCTTAGCGAAATGTTAGATGACCTAAACACAAAATTAGCCGAATATGGAATGAAGATTAACATGAAGAAAACAAAAAGGATGGTAATTGGAGGAAGGAACACAAAATGTCGTTTAAAAATAGGGGTAGAAGAAATAGAGCAAGTGCATAGCTTCAAATACTTGTGAAGTATGATAATGGATGATTTGTACTGCACTGCAGAAATTAAGAAAAGAATTGCCATGGCAAAAGAAGGATTCAAAAGGAAACAGAGATTACTTTGCGGACCATTAAAGAAAGATCTGAGGAAAAGACTTGCCAAGTGTTATATCTGGAGTGTTGTGCTGTATGGTGCGGAGACATGGACGTTGAGGAAGGAAGATGAAAGAAGATTGGAGGCACTAGAGATGTGGATATGGAGGAGAATGGAACAAGTGAAATGCGAAGACCGAATAAGGAATGAGGAAGTATTAAGAAGAGTTGGAGAAGAAAGAAACATGCTGGAAGTCATTAGGAAAAGAAAACGAAACTGGATTGGACATTGTTTGAGGAGGGACTGTTTTTAAGTGAAATTACCGCCGTTTGGCCTGTTTTTGGTAAACCTATTAAACAGGGTGCGAAATTTACGGTGGCCAGCTCGCCATTGGCGACCGAAAGATGGTAGCTGACGACCTGCGCTTATGTATAATTTTTATTTTTTATTTTCTAAAACCACTAGAGCAAAGTTCACAACTGTACAATCACAAGCATAAAGAGGTAAGGGTAATTATACTGACGAATAAGGCAGGCCAACATTTCCAGGTTCTTATAGCAATATTTTTATTTTTTAAACATCCTTTCTCTGTATTAGCGCAAGTAACATATCGAACCGAATGTCTCTTTTGGTTCTACATCACGGCTACCGCACCACCTCAATATACTTAGACTCGTTCAAACTGAGAGGGCTCACGCGCATGGGCAGAGCCGAAAATATGTTTAAGCAGCTCTTTTCTTCTGGCTACTTAGGTGTATAAGCAATGACAGCAAGCAACTAGACAAGCAGACTCGTATCGAACAACATTTATGGAATTTCAGGCTGCAGAATTCGCGAAGCTCTCAGAGTTTGAGTAGAGATTCACTCACGTGATTCGAGTGTTTATTTGGCGCGGATTCTTCAAAGTTTTGGAAGCTGTTGAAGTTTCATCGTCAATTTTAAAGTTGTTTCCCTCACTGACATTAAATCAGGCAAAAAAGAAAAAGCAATAAAACTATTGGACCAAATTGCCGTGGTCATCAGTCCCTAGACTTCCAAACTACTTAAACTTACACTAAGGAGAATACACACACACACACACACACACACACACACACACACACACACAAAAGCCCGAGGGAGGATTGGAACCTCAGGTGGGAACGGCCGCCCAGTCCGCAGCATGACGCCTTATACCACGCTGGCATTTCGCGCGGTTTGAATCCGGCGTTTCGAAAAATCTGTAGTGAAACCTTTTCTACAAGATTCCTCAATCTGCTTCAGGGTCTCTGATTTTGTGCTGTTCTACCAATGATCATAGCGTCATGTGAGGGGGGGGGGGTTAGGTCTCACAACATACTAAAGAACGCGAACAGGACTTGGCTAAAAACATAACGCAAGATCATTTGTTGCTAATACCTGAGAATAGTCCTTTTCGGTCTGCGTTTGATTCAAGAGCTGCCAGCGATAAGTGGAACTTCTCTGCACAGACAACGCTATACAAAAACGAAGTTACAGGCCGTTAAACTATGGTAATGGCATGTGCTTATGATTCCTATACTTATGTTGGACATAGGCATTCTATTAAGCGATTTGATATTGCGTTATGTATAAATAAATTTCTCGAACAGTTTGTCTGTCAAACTTACTCCACAAAAACAGAGCGAGAAAGGAGGAGGGGATTTTTTTTTTTTTTTTTTTTTTTTTTTTTTTTTTTTTTTTTTTTTTTTTCCCTATTCAAATAAAGGGGATTGTAGCGACCAAAGCAGTTAGCCAAAACTGGCTAGTGGCTTCCGAACTGAAATTTCGCACACCGTTTGTTAAAACGCAATCATGAATTCGGCTGTATAGCCGTTTTAGTGTCATATTAACTGAAAATTATAAAGTGAAAAGGCCAAAAAGTGTAGGAACTAATTGACAAACGTCTTTTCATAAAGTTACTATTCAGTAGTAGTAGTAGTAGTACTAGTAGCTTTCAAGGGACTCTTAAGATCCCGTGCCGATCTCACATGATTCTTCATGTCTTGTACTGCTTCTTCTTGCCAATTACTTATACCCATTATTTTGCTTATACTCAGTTTCATTGCTTCGAGTGCTCCTGGATCCCCCTTGGTTTCGTACCACATGCCAACTACCTGAATATTATTGGCATAATTTTGTCCTATTTGATTTCCACCAAATGACAAGCCTATTGAAGCCTTCTAGCGTTTATTAAGTTCAGTATTGTTACTTGTTGTCCTAACATGCTAATTTCTTTGTTGTGTATTTCCTTCCAGCATTGTGATTCAGTATCACAATAATTTACCTGTAAACTTTATTCTCAACAACTTGTAACTGTTGTCCTTGTGTTATTGTTAGGCTCCATCTGTCTGTCCCGTATGTTAAACCGGCCTAATAATTGTATCATATAATTTTGGGTTTCCTTGTCAGGATACCGCTTACAGCTTAATGTCTTATTCGCCTGAACTGTATGACAGTGATGCAACAAGTGTTGCTATTTTCAGTACCAAAGGCTGTTTATAATAAATATTATTAACTTTTGGAAATCGAAATCTTTGGGTTTCCAAACGAAGGGAAGGAAAGGTCGGCATTATTTACTTTGCTGCATAACAAAAGCTTCTTAGTAAAAGTCAGACGGTAAACTATAATTTATTTAAATTACTGTAAAAATAGTGATTAACAAGAACAATAAAAGGGAGTGCTTATAATGCGAATACAGTTCAAGTTTGCTTTGTATGGCTAAATTCCAGCAGTGAGTTTATTACTTAGTTCCTACACTTTTTGACCCTTACTCTTCGTAATTTACAATAAATACGACATTTGAAAACGATCGCGCGACCGAAATCATGATTGTATTGTAATAAACTATTAACATTCAAATGGCGCTAATTTCATCTTAAAAATTCTACATGACTGCTTCGCCATCAAGGGAAAGTTACATTGCTTTTCGTTGCTTTATTTTGTGAGCCGGTATTGTTTCAGAAGTAGCGCAATACCCTTTCGTCAACTGTGCAGCTCAAATATACAATATACACGAATACGTAATTTTCTATAATGGTGCCTCGTAAACTTCGCATCTATGGGTGCCTAAACTTGATGCAATTTGGCGCACGCATGTTCGCACTGTAAATAATTGTTGAATAGCAGCCGGCCGCGGTGGCCGAGGGGACTGAGGAGCTCCAGTCACGGTCTGCACGGCAACTACGGTCGGGGGTTCGAATGCCCCCTCGGGCATGGATATTTGTGCCGTCCTTAGTCGTAGCTAGTTGATAAGTAGTTTGTAAGTTTTTGTAAGTTTAGGGACTGATGACCCCGTAGTTATGTCCCATAGACTTTACAAACATTTGAACATTTTTTATTGAATAGCATTTAAATTAACTATCCAATTTTAAGCATCTTTCGGGCATAGACAAACAGGTTCAGTATATCTGCAGAATATTTATCAGGTGTTTTTGTTTCATTATTATTACTTCTCTTAGTCAAGAATATTGTACGAAAGGTTTTATTTATTTTTTAAGGCGTCTTGCGCCTTCATAGTCATTTTCAAGTGTTACAATAATTGGGCTTCAAAACGAGATTTTTAAAATATATTCCGAGTTAGAGCCCTCGTAACCCCCCTCTTCAGTCTCTTGTCCCGGCGTAACATCATTGCCGGCCGCGGTGGCCGAGAGGATTGAGGCGCTTCAGTCACGGTCTGCACGGCCACTACGGTCGGGGATTCGAATCCCCTCTCGGGCATGGATATTTGTGCCGTCCTTAACTGTAGATAGTTCATAAGTAGTTTGTAAGTTTAGGGACTGATGACCCCGTAGTTAAGTCCCTTAAGCTTAACAAACATTTGAACATTTGAAACATAACATCATTGCAAACTTGGTATCTCTGAATAGGTGGGAGGGGAGGGGTGGGGAGGGGAGGGAGGAGGCAAGGCGAAGAATCTGCGTAAATTTGTTTAGGTAGTACAGGAGATGTATAGCGTTTCTGCTAAGTACTGTGCTAGAATTTGTGCATTTATTTTATTAAATAATCCTCTAGTGTTACGGCGTCGTCACTGAAGGAGGTACATTTAATTCACTGTCAGTGCCATTTACTAGCTTCGTAATCGGCCAGTCCTGTCAATCCGAGAGAGACATGGAAATGCTAAGTAATCTTAATGGGGTAACTTTGGGGATCTCCAATCACAAAGCCACGTTGTTTCCATTGCCTACTCGTGAAATAACCGCCAGGACGATGTAAGAATAGATGAGAAACGATTTCCCGCTCCCAACAGCTTCATTCATGTACAACAGCTGTAAGAAATACTATCGATCTTGCATTATAAATAATTTACTGTCTCCCGCGTTATGGCATTGAGAAGAACTTGAAATAAGATAACATTATATGTCGTTATGTAACAAAATCGCTGCGGGAACTAAAATAGAAATATTTCTTTATTATATGCATTCTAGTACTCAGGTATGTTTGTTTCTGTATGTATGATCTACGTCTATGACAAACGTATTTTCCCGCTCTCAGATTCTTTCCACATCCTCTAAGGACAACGCTAGATTGACTCATTTGGAGTGATTTTGTGGTTCCACTTGTTAAATTCGTTGCCTTAATTATGAACACGGATATGTGGATCGATAGGGCAGTTTATCCTGCTTCTTCCCAAATGATTCTTTCCACGTCCTTGCTCAGTTTGGTGCATGCTGCGGCTACGGTGGTTTCAACGTCGATCCTACAATTAACTTCCTTCTTTTTTCAGAAATTATCCCGACTCTCTTGTTCCTAATTATCTGTTGTCCGCCTTCGCCGTCTTTCCCCCTAGCTTCTCTCCCACCTTTCATTATTTAACACTGTGAGCTCTTTCTTAATGTTGGCGGCTACTTTTCGGTGCCATATCAGCATTGCCCGTAGCTCATTGAATAAAACAATAAAAGTACAGTTTTCCGAGTACTCTGTACTGATAAACCGCGTCTAAACTCCCTGAAAGAATATGTCTTACTAGGTACATTTGCAACGTGGCTTACCAGTACAGAAATACTATTAATTACAATGGAAACTTAAGGTGTATTGCGGGCCAGCCTTATAGATAGAGGGGTAATAATAAATAGTACGGTCGGGGGTTCGAATCCCCCCTCGGGCATGGATATGTGTGCCGTCCTAGTTCGTAAGTAGTTCATAAGTAGTTTGTAAGTTTAGGAACTGATGACCCCGTAGTTAAGTCCCATAAGCTTAACAAACATTTGAACAATAAATAGTACAAGAAAAACAGGTGCAACTTTATGATTGTTATTATGTATTTATTTACTCATTCAGTTGAGCTGATTTACATATTATGAAGCATGTTTGTTGGTCTTGGTATAGAAATCTGTTAAAAACAAATGAAACCAACAATATGATCACTGGATAAATGGTGTAGTTGGGCATTGACAATTTGAATCTTCCGTATCCCTAAAAATCGAGTTTCCATTGTAATGTTATTTCAGTATTGGTAAGGCACTACGAATGTCCATTTTTAGACATGAAGTACAACGTATGGGCTTTCATTATGTTAAGTATTTTTGTACCCACAAGGAAACAGTCACAAAGTTACTAGCTTGGTGGAGGGATTACGTCAATCTTGGCGTTAAGTCAGGCAGGAGTAGCGGATCACGAGTGGTTGAAAGACTGGGGTGTAATGGTTGCCTCCACGATTACTTCGTGAGCTCGTCTTGACAAGCTCTCTTACCTGCACGACGCAGCTGAACAATAGGTTTTTGTGCATGGGGAAACATCTTACAGCGATAGCGCGGCGCGGCCTTCTTCACAGGCGAACAATAGCCTGTCAACAATTAGCCGGCAGTGGCGCGCTCTGCATAATGCGACAGCAGCGCGCCCGGCGGCCGGCCGCCCAACCACCGCCGCTCATCGCCAGTGACACAGACAATATATGTTACCCTGTGCCAGTGACTATCAGGAGACTGTTCAGCTAAGAGTACATTTCATTACGAGGGCGTTAGATTCTAACTTTATCCGCTCATACGGGGTTACTATTTCTATGGATTTCGAAGCCACACGGATCAGTCTCCAGCGATAAGAATTCGATAACAGTGTATATCCACACAGGGATACTCAGGGACTGCGAGGACAAGATTAAGCAGACCTTACAAAAGTCTTTAAACAATAATTCTTTCCACGTTTCGTATGTGAATGAAACGACAAAAGGCCCTATTCTTATGTACGCCACTGATACCTTTTCGGGCCTGTTCTGTAAATACCATTTATATTCCAACTAACTCTAGATTTACCTCAGTGGCAGACCCTTTGATTTGACTTGATTTTCTCAGGGAAGCCAAAACAGTCTTGGTCCAACCCGCCACTGCCCACACCGAAACTAAGTTTATTGTGCGGTATAGCTCCCTGTATATCTAGTAAAGCCAACCAATGCCCTTGAGCAGTGCAAGGACTCCCTTTACTAGTTCTTTATTAGACACAATTTCTTCGGGTCCGGTTGTCCCAAATGTTCTGTGCCTTTTATTCTCCAATGCAATTCGAAGATTAGATGTGGTGCAGTTTCATCACCGTCATCACAGATCCTACATTTAGGGTCCTTTTCTGTTATTCCCATTGTACGTAGGTGTTTTTTGAAATTCCCATGGCCTGTCAGCAATCCAACCATGAGTGTAATCTCTCTCCTGTTCAGGCTTTGGCACCATTACCTTGCCATGTTTTTGTTGATAGACTTTGGTCCAATATTCTACGTGCTGTCTTCTAAGCCAGTTACATAGCTCCAATTTGATCATTGCCTTGGTCATTGTCAGGACAGGTTCGGCAGACCCTTACTGTCATCATCAGAATGAAGTGCCACAATAGAAAATGGTGAAGATGTGAGTGCAACTTCGGACAAGCGTCTTATCTGGACGAAAAATTCTGTTGCCATATGCAGGAAGTTTTCCCGCATGGCTCTATGCTCTCAAGAAGTTTCGTAATATTATTTCCACAGACTGTCACTATTATGACGTAATTAAACACAGAACAAGTAATAAACTAGAAGTACAGCACCTACCATAAATGGTTGACTGCGTTTTGTATGGAATATTGGACTGTAATAAATAAATACTGCAACCAGCCACAAGATTTTTGTATATCAATTTATTTATCCGTTACTAGTTTCGGGCCCAACGTCAGACGGTAATGTTGATTTCAGGTTTACATTGGTGTCCTAAATAACAAAATTATGTGAATCCATAAAATTCAAATGTTTGTATAGCTTCTGGCACTTAACTACGGGGTCATCAGTCCCTAAACTTACAAACTACTTATGAACAAGCTAACACTAAGGACGGCACAAATATCCATGCCCAAGGGGAGATTCGAATCCCCGACCGTAGTGGCCGTGCAGACCGTGATTGGCGCGCCGCAGTCCCCTCGGCCACCGCGACCGGCTGTGAATCCTTAAGTTTATATCCTAAATATAACAAAGTTTTCTTGCTTGTATTGTTAACACTTGAATTAAGATTATATCTGTTGCTCATACACCGAAGAGAAAGGTCACCTTTATACATTACAGGAGAGATATATGTGTATTTCTATTCGTTTTGATCTGTGAGACGCACTAAAATCAAGATGGCAACGTTTGTTTACATCAGCTGATTGAATGCACCAAAGAATGCAGTGCAACTGCAAAGATACTTATTCTCATTTTTATTTAATGAGAGTACATTTAATTTTCCATTTGAAATCATCTTCTGACGGCCAATGAAGAAACTTTCTTATGAGTTAAATGTCATCTTCGTTCCAGAATGAAACTTTCACTCTGCAGCGGAGTGTGCGCTGATATGAAACTTCCTGGCAGATTAAAATTGTGTGCCGGCACCGGGACTCGAACCTGGGACCTTTGCCTTTCGCGGGCAAGCGCACTACCGACTGTGCTATCCCGACACGACTCACGATGCCGCCTCACAACTTTACTTCCGCCAGTACCTCGCCTCCTACTTTCCAAACTTCACAGAAGTTATCCTGCGAACCATGCACGACTAGCACTCCTGGGCTTAGCCACAGCTTAAGGGATGTTTCCAGAGTGAAACTTTCACTCTGCAGCGGAGTGTGCGCTGATATGAAACTTCCTGGCAGATTAAAATTGTGTGCCGGAACCGGGATTCGAACCTGGGACCTTTGCCTTTCGCGGGCAAGCGCACTACCGACTGTGCTATCCCGACACGACTCACGATGCCGCCTCACAACATTACTTCCGCCAGTACCTCGCCTCCTACTTTCCAAACTTCACAGAAGTTCTCCTGCGAACCATGCAAGACTAGCACTCCTGGAAGAAAGGATATGGTGGAGACATGGCTTAGCCACAGCCTAAGGGATGTTTCCAGAATGAAACTTTCACTCTGCAGCGGAGTGTGCGCTGATATGAAACTTCCTGGCAGATTAAAATTGTGTGCCGGCACCGGGACTCGAACCTGGGACCTTTGCCTTTCGCGGGCAAGCGCACTACCGACTGTGCTATCCCGACACGACTCACGATGCCGCCTCACAACTTCACTTCCGCCAGTACCTCGCCTCCTACTTTCCAAACTCCACATAAGCTCTCTTGCAAACACGCAAGACTAGCACTCCTGGAAGAAAGGATATGGTGGACACATGGCTTAGCCACAGCCTAAGGGATGTTTCCAGAATGAAACTTTCACTCTGCAGCGGAGTGTGCGCTGATATGAAACTTCCTGGCAGATTAAAATTGTGTGCCGGAACCGGGACTCGAACCTGGGACCTTTGCCTTTCGCGGGCAAGCGCACTACCGACTGTGCTATCCCGACACGACTCACGATGCCGCCTCACAACTTAACTTCCGCCAGTACCTCGCCTCCTACTTTCCAAACTTCACAGAAGTTCTCTTGCAAACACGCAAGACTAGCACTCCTGGAAGAAAGGATATGGTGGAGACATGGCTTAGCCACAGCCTAAGGGATGTTTCCAGAATGAAACTTTCACTCTGCAGCGGAGTGTGCGCTGATATGAAACTTCCTGGCAGATTAAAATTGTGTGCCGGCACCGGGACTCGAACCTGGGACCTTTGCCTTTCGCGGGCAAGCGCACTACCGACTGTGCTATCCCGACACGACTCACGATGCCGCCTCACAACTTCACTTCCGCCAGTACCTCGCCTCCTACTTTCCAAACTCCACATAAGCTCTCTTGCAAACACGCAAGACTAGCACTCCTGGAAGAAAGGATATGGTGGACACATGGCTTAGCCACAGCCTAAGGGATGTTTCCAGAATGAAACTTTCACTCTGCAGCGGAGTGTGCGCTGATATGAAACTTCCTGGCAGATTAAAATTGTGTGCCGGAACCGGGACTCGAACCTGGGACCTTTGCCTTTCGCGGGCAAGCGCACTACCGACTGTGCTATCCCGACACGACTCACGATGCCGCCTCACAACTTAACTTCCGCCAGTACCTCGCCTCCTACTTTCCAAACTTCACAGAAGTTCTCTTGCAAACACGCAAGACTAGCACTCCTGGAAGAAAGGATATGGTGGAGACATGGCTTAGCCACAGCCTAAGGGATGTTTCCAGAATGAAACTTTCACTCTGCAGCGGAGTGTGCGCTGATATGAAACTTCCTGGCAGATTAAAATTGTGTGCCGGCACCGGGACTCGAACCTGGGACCTTTGCCTTTCGCGGGCAAGCGCACTACCGACTGTGCTATCCCGACACGACTCACGATGCCGCCTCACAACTTTACTTTCGCCAGTACCTCGCCTCCTCGGTAGTGCGCTTGCCCGCGAAAGGCAAAGGTCCCAGGTTCGAGTCCCGGTTCCGGCACACAATTTTAATCTGCCAGGAAGTTTCTTCATCTTCGTTGTTTGAAATTATAAAAGCTGTATGAAAGTTTGTAGGTACAATTGGGTTCTCAATTCTAGCTGATCATTCAGGATGCGATCAAGTTTATTGTAAATGTGAGTCTGTATCTCAATTTCTTCAAGCAAATTCATTTATGTTCCTCTTTCTGCAAAATGTAATTTCTCTACGTTTTCATCAATGCTTTATGTTCGTAGTTTTGTGTTGGACCAAGTGTTCAGCAAAGGTTGATTCATTTAAGTTGAGCATGAGAGCATCTGTGTGTTCACGGTATCGTCCATTAAAAACTGCTTCCAGTTTGGCCATTGTAAAATTTGGGACATATGGAACAATTTAGTTTAAAAATGCCAGATTCATGGTGTACTTGTTCCGTAAAATTTATATTATGAATTATTTTGTCTTTCACTTTATTATTAGTGGAAAAACTGATTTTGATATTTTTGGTACGGAACAGTTTTACGATCTGATATGACACATTACCAATGAATTGTATGCAGACATATTTTACCGATTTTTGAGGAGATGTTTATGCTAATGTGGTGTATGATGTGGACATATATCTTTCTTTGCTACTGTGTTTCTTTTTAGTGCTGTTGTGAAGATTATTAATGGTGTTTTATGCCACCAATGTAGACCTGAAATCAGCACTACCGTCCGATGATGGGCTCAGGCCCGAAACTACTAACAGTGAAATAAATTGATTTACAAAAATCTTGTGGCTGCTTGCAGTATTCATTTACTAAAGTATTATTACGAAAACAGTTGCGGTGTTTTCTAACAAAAACAATGGATAAACATTGTTGGTCTGTATCCACGTATCACTGCTCAGATAGGATTGTTTTGATCAGCAAAGTTCTGTGAGTACCATCCGTACCTATACATAAAATAACAACACTCGCAAGCTCATTCACCGTTGCTACAATCTGCCTCAGGAACAAGCCTTGCAATCGGCTCAGTTCAGTACCACACGTCTTTTTAACAAGCAGCTGAAACATTTCTTCTGCCGCCCTTACAGCACTTCTCCCAAAATTAACGAAAATGAACAATTTCCCTTCTGCCAAATAGTAAAGCCAATGCTCCCAATTATCCGTGTTTCTCTTTTTCTTTCTCAGCGAGTCCCTTGCATTAACTACTAATGACATTGCTCTATGCCTCCCCCTCCCACCTCAACTCTTTGGTGGTCCTCATCGTCAGCGCTCGTTATTAAAAACCCCCTTTCCGAAGTCTGTAATCCGTCGCTGACTACCATGCAGGAGACCCGAGTTCCATTCCCGGCAGGGGACTAGGTGTTGTGTGTTGTAATCATCATTATCTCATCATCATTGGCACCTAAGTCACCCACGCGGCGTCAAATAGAAAGAATTACACTCAGGCGGCCGAACAATCCCGTAAGGGATCTTCCAGCCAAGAAAGCCATTCGCTCATTTCATTTCATTTGTATCTGTATGTACTCATCTGTACCCCGTTGCAGCTACTGCCGGGTCTGGGTGCCGAAGAGACCTCCCCACCTGGCTCTGTCTTCCAGCACTTTTCTCCCTCCACTTGTTGCCAGCTCACGCCTCTTCTATCCACCCATGTTTTCACTCCTGTTTTCCAACGTGTCCTTGGGCGGCCTCTAAGTCTTTTCCCATGCATGTTTAGTGCTGTTGTGATTTCTAAATTCATAAATGCTTGTAAAACGCTTCTCGTAACCCAAATAACGTAAAATATGTAGTGAATGAAGTTGTCACCATGCAGCCGAGTGTGGGCGGATATCATCGTGTGTCGTTCTCCGGTAGCTCAGTAGATCGCTTCGCCGCGAAGGCAGAAGGTCCTTGGCTCGAGTCCCGACCTGGCATACAGTTTTACTCTACCTCGAAGTTTTACAGAAGTTCCCTTGTGGGTCTAGCACTCCTGGACGAAAGTTTCACGTAGACTGCTGGGTTAGAACTAAAGAGAGGGCCTCCATACCCTTGCTAGGTAAAATAAATGGTACAAGTGGAATTATCTTCTGCCATGTACTTCAGAGTTTTACAGAGTATGGACGTAACTGTAGCTGTACGTATATCACCACACTTGTGTACGAATATACGTGTGAAGTTTTGTTTTCTTCTATGAACTAGCTTTCAGCGGTTGGACAAAATTCCAGAAAACCTGTGGAAAATCCATACTTAAAATACAGATCCAACCCAATCCTGCAGACTGCGCTGTTGTATTTTATCAGAAGTGGTACCTCTGTAGTAAATTAATAAAATTCAGCAACCAGTTGCTTGTGATTATTTATTTTATTTTAGACGACCGGTTTCGAGCGCTTGAGTGCCCTTCTTCTGGTCTATTTTAGTATTGTTGCTTAATGAATGTACATGATATTAGGAGAATCAACACTAACACTATTCTCCTAATAACATGTACATTCATTAAGCAACAATACTAAAATAGACCAGAAGAAGGGCACTCAAGCACCCGAAACCGGTCGTCTAAAATAAAATAAATAATTACAAGCAACTGGTTGCTGAATTTTATTAATTTATAACCTGAACAGTTGCTGAAATGGATAAATTACTTCTTACCACTGTAGTGTTGTCGATTTATTAAAAGCGTCGGTGTTTCTCGTAATATGAGTGCTCCGTGGCCAAGGCAGCGGAAGTTTTCGCTGTTTTGAGTGGCACCGAATTGATACCACAAGGAGAAAACGGAAAAAGTCATCTGTGGACGAAATTGTGCGTTGAGTGATTTTGCTGGTATTGAAGAGGAATGTGGTGAAAAATAAGACGGCGGCAGCTGCAAAAGGCATGGTAGGCACTACAAACAACACGAAGGGAGCTCCAGAAGCAGGGGATTGCAAGTTCACCTGGATTGCTAAAACCACTCATCAGTGATGAAAGTGCCCGTTACAGGAAAATGTCGTGCTGAAGAAATTAATCGTTTTCTGTAGAGTAATCCAAGTACTTGATTTGGTCGGATGAGTTTCGTTCCACAGGATCCTGTTCGTGCTGTGCCGACCACCCAGTAGATTTATACACATTTTCTCGTTTACGCTTGGATTCTCACCGGTCCAGTCCACGCAGTTACGGCGATAATTTTTACGTTAAGGTCAAAGGTATCTTCATCCGACCAAAGAATAGTGTCTTGAAAACGTTGCTCTTCATCACATCTGTTAAGGAACAACTCGCATAATGCACATCATTCTCATTGAGAGCTTAGAAAAAGTGTTGGAGTGTAAGGCTTAAATTTGTGAGTACAAAAAGTTGTATGAATACTGCTTTGCAGATCCCAGTCCGCATAAGTGAATTACCTCACAGACTTATTCAGGTTTCTGTGTACGCCTCCATCACTGCATCAACACTTTCATAGTCTGTTGAGCTTCTCTTTCATCAGCTACGTCACTTCTTCGCATGTTACACGTTTCCTTACATTTCAGAATTACTTCGGATTCTTGTTGGAGAAAGTGTTCTTAATTCAACCCTCCGACTCACAGTCTCTATTTTCCAGTAACATGTTAGCAACAAATGTTCAAATTTTTGTAAACCTATGAGAGCAAACTACTATTGCCATACCTGCCTAGACTTACAGACTACTTAAATTAGCTTAAAGGCCAAAACACACACACACAAACTGCAATTATCATTACGTTGGAGATTTGATTTCATTTTATAAAGACAGTATTTGTAAAAATGTAATACTTGGAAACTTAAACAGTGCATTACGAACTGTTGTTTTTCTGTAACATGTGTTTGAGGTTGACAGTTCCTTGTGGTTTAGTTGACCCAGTGTCACCTAGATGGCACTGGTTTGAGTCCCTTGACGCTGATGGGGTAGCTTGAGTCCGGTGGGCGGGGACTAAGCGGATGATTTTCGCAGGATTTAAGCTCATGTGTAGAAAAGTTATTTCCAGCACTAACGTCACAGGGTACAGTAAGGAATACTACTTTTTTTCTTAAAATATATCACTTTTTTTATATCAGGTAGGTAATATGTTTCACTTGATTTGCTCTATTTCAATGGTATGACAACACAAGAATATAAAATCAGAGACTGAAGACGAGATTTCATGGCTGCACAATACAGTTCCGAATTAACGATTAACGTTAACGTCCGTTAAATTGTCCGTAAAGTGGCGCTTTAACGTTAAACCAAGTTTAACTTTTAGTAACGGGTTAATCATTAATGAAGTTAACCTTTTGGTTAACGCTGTCCAGCACTGGCAAGTACCTTAGTGGACGTTCACAGTAATCACTAGCACTGTCTGCATTGAAAAAAAAAATCGCTAAATATCATATTCCATCGATTAAAGTAATGTGAAGAACAAAGATATTTAACAAAAACATAACTGCTTAGAAATGGCAGTCAAGAGGATGCTGCAGACTTTCAGATGGCCACTCAAACTTTTCAAGTTCTTACATATCTTTCTTTGAAATTGTGATTTGTCTAAAGAACAAGTGAACAAATTATATTAAAAAAACTAAGAAAATACTAATTAACAATACATTCAGCTTTATTTCAAAAAGCAACGTGTTCTTCTAAATGTTCAAATGTTTGTAGAGCTTATGGGACTTAATTACGGGGTCATCAGTCCCTAAACTTACAAACTACTTATGAACTAGCTTATACTAAAGACGGCACAAACAACTATGCCCGGGGGGAATTCGAAGCTCTCGACGGGGAACGGCTTCGCGCATCATACCATAGCGCCTCAATGCGCATGGCCGCTCCGCCGCAGCGTGTTCTTCTATTAACAATTGTATATTAAAACAGATTTTGCTGATAAAACAAATGTGTGTAGTTAATATGCAGTGTTATTTTGTCCTGCGATAATGTTATGGCCCTCGTGAAATAAAGCTTCCGAGAATTTTGCCCGAGGAGGAAAAAGGTTGAGTATGGCTGATCTAGCCGATTTTTCTCATACAGTTGGAGCCAAATCTGTGATAATCATTCTTCGAACTTTCCTGGTAAGACTGAGCAATATAGACCTTTCGAATTACCAGTATTTTATCACTAAACGTAAAAATATAATTTCTGACTCAGACAGTACGCAAACTGGCTGCAAAATAATGATAATTTGCGAAAGCGACTGATTTCTCTCGTAGTGATACTACGCAGCGTCCAAAATGGCCGCTCGGTAAGGAACATGGGTGTCCAGACATGTCTTCTATAGACCTTGAATGCCGGCGCACAACAGCCACGACAGTCAGTACAACGGCGGAGAGTACGGAAGTACCAGTCAGTACGAGGCAGTCCCAAGAATACTATAGTTCTAGAAGTTCATCATGCAAGAGCCAAAAGCCTTAATACAAACCGCAACATGTGCTATTGAAAGTGAAGCACAGCAGAACTGTCTATTAGATAGGAGTTTGTTCCAAGAACCACACCAATGTTGGCTCTATCACTGTATTAATAAATCCTTTGTGGACTAGTCGCCGCCACAGAAGTACACGCACCATAATATGATTGGGGGGTTCAGTAATACAAAGTGTATAACTATGCGACATTTATTTCATGTTGAAATTACGGAGTTCTTTGTGTAACATTAATTACGAATTGAATAGATCATAGACTGTTCTATAATACAGTGTGTTGGTGATGAATAAGTGCATAGTCGGTAGACTGTTTTCAGGAATCAATCGATAGGTAAAAGAAGTAGATACAATAAGTAACTTTGAAAAAATCTAAAAAAGGTCTACTTCTTTGCAAATTATTTATACTGTGGGACTTTTCTTAATTATCATAATTTTGAGTCTTTCCTGTAATGAGTTATATTTTTTTGTATCGGGAATCATGTAAAAATAGGATGTGTTACAATCCAAAAAATTCACAAAAAAAATTGTTCATCAATTTAAAAGAAAGGTGAAGCAAAAGTGAGAAGATTAAATTAATTTTCTTTGAAATAATGCAGTTTTGTTACGGATCGTGAGGAGGGGGGAGGAGCCCAGAATATTTTTTTATTTGGAAGAGGATCGCCATAATATTTTTACTTGGAAAGGGGTCTCATATTCGAAAAGGTTGAAAAACACTGATTATCCGTGTGTGTGTGTGGGGGGGGGGGGGGGTTGTGTGTTTGTGTTAGAAATGAACAGCTTTGTTGCAATTATGATGAAATTTTGCACATTCGATCATGAAACCAAGAGGAAACAAGAGGGAGATCAATGTCAATGTCAACATGTAAAATGTCGTATGGTGCATGGCGGAGGGTATTCTACATGCGGACTTCGACAAAGTCTACTGTTTTATTCGGATGTTGATTAAATTTTGCTCAGTTGTCCTTGATAACAAGAGCAACATCACTTACAGATTTCGTAAGGTGCATGGTGCAGGGTATCTTAAACAGACTTAGACACCAATGTTCAATTTTATTCCGATGATGATGGAATTTTACGGCCTGTAGCTACCACACAAGAGCAACATCGCTGTTAACATAAATTGTCTTAAGGTGCATGGCGAAAGATATGTTCTAATAAGTTTTGACGCAATTCCACTGATTATCATGAAAATTTGTAGAACATTGTCAACAATCAGTCGTAAATATTTTGTGGATTTAGATCTAGATTTTGATGAGTTTGTGATTATTATCAGTGCTTAAAACAAACCGTTAAAAATGTATAACTATTCGACGTCCTTGTTGGAGGTTACGTTCATACTGCCTACATCAGTATGAATGTATCCTCCAACATGGAGGTCGAAAAGTTTTACACGTTTTAACTGTTTCTGTTAAACATTGATAATGATCACACAGTGATCGAATCTAGTTGTGAATAAACAAATTATTAAATATTTACGAAATAATGACAGGGGCGAGGAGGTGATGGACAGACAGGTGGTTTGAAGAAATAGACTCACAGAAGATTCGAACAAATAAACACCTGGTAAACACCGGGTTTTCAAAATCAAATGTTTGTAAATCTATCGGACTCAACTGCGTGGTTATTAGTCCGTAGCTTACAAACGACTTAAACTAAGAACAACACACACTCATGCCCAAGGGGGGACTCGAACCCCCGACGGCGAACGGCAGCGCGCACCGCAGCAGGGCTAATCCGCCGCGTCCTGGATTTTCAGCTGGTATGTAAGTAAACAGGACAGTAAGTGTAAATTTGTATGCATTTTAGTTGGAAATAAGCTGGAAAGTGAGTAGACAAGTTTCGTTCCGCATCTCCTCAAGCAGACATCTCTGACCATAGGTTCCCTACCTCAAATTGTTCTTTGGATCATCCTCTGTGCCATTGTTTCCCAACCTTATTGTACATATAAATTGTTCATTATAGGATAAATTTTAGACCATTTTTCTGGATGGAACACATCCTATCATATGAATTTAGACAGAAAAAATTAATATTGCATAACGAAGTTTCACATTGTAGGTGAAGCTCAGAAACGAATTATGGTCGTTGAGCAAGGTCCCACTGTATAGTCAGTTGGTGAGGAATCTAATTTCTCGAAGGTATTTATTGTATCTCGTAAATTTAGCTATCCTCTGGTATTCGAAAACAGTTTTCAGGCCTTTCGTTTATTCATTGTTAACATGATGAATTTATTATAAAAACATCTTTGTTCAGTTCAACTAAAAATTAATGATCAACAAGGAATCGCTTAATTTTAATATAAAATACGTTTCACTTTTGTTAGGCATATGTTTTTGCATTACGGTACGCCTAGTATTCAGTCATGCTGATGGCTTATTGTGTATGGTGCAACAATGTAGACGGCGACGCCGTGAGCATGTCTTGGCGACCTCCCTGTTCCATGCAATGCTAAATTTTTGCACTCTCGTACACAAAAGTTCTGTTTACATATCCAGAAAGTGTATCCGGCGTACGTCGGAGACAGGCGCTACCGTTTTTAACCAGCGTTGCCAACTTGAGGGATTCGCCGCCAAATTTGACGGAATTTCAAGTTGTATGACGGATAGAATTTAGCTTCGACGGTTGGCGGAATTTTTGATGGATGTTATTAGAAATTTACTTTTTCTTGACGGATATTACTGGTTTAATACATTTCTGAAAAAAAAAAAAATAATCACAATTTCTTTGGAAAAGCTGTTAGGGATGCAAATCTTTCTGTGCCTGTAACAAAGTGACATAGTGTATTTATGAATTGTTGCATTAAAACCCAATAACAAACATCTCAGATGACTGGAAAACTAAGTAAAATAAACATTACGGTGGCATGTGGCTCTAATTCGTCTGGATCAAAGATATGATAAATGCCTCAGTAGTAGCAGCAGCGGCAGCAACACGCTAACAATGATTTACTTTGCTCTATGATTTAAGTTCGGGAAATTGTGGATAGTGAGTTCAGTACATTGGCTGAATTTGACGAATTTTTAACTGCTTGCCCAACTCGTAAACAAAGTAACAAATATTATGTTTAGTATAAATTTTAGTTTTATATTTATTTCTGCAAGAAAACCAGAATATCGAATTTTGAGGGATTTTTAAATTTTTTGACACATAAACAAAGTAACGGGTATTAAGTTTTATAATATAATTTATTTTTTTATTTTGCAGGAAAATACAGAGATACCTAATTCTGACGGATTTTGACGGATTTTTGGGTGTTGTTCTGACGGAAAAAATTATCATGAATTGGCAACACTGTTTTTAACAGTCCCGTAATTGTCGACATCTCGCGAAAATGAGATTGGTGTGGGCATTTTATTGTCGGTGAGGCACGGTATTGGAGGGTCGGGGCAGGGACCGCTGGCTGCTCCTGGGGAGACGACGAGAGCCGCGATCGACAATGGCGCGGCGGCCCATAATAGCCGCCACGCACTTCTTTATCCGCCGATACCGCCCCCACCGCCGCCCATTCACCGCGCCCAATCATCCCTCATGCGCCACTTCCTTTCTGTCCGACCTCCTCCGCCTGCCAATTATTCTCCGATACAGCTGCTACCCTGATCAAATTCGTGCCTCATTTCCGATGCTTATTTTAGACCTCTTTCCCTCTTTCAGTAAAACTCTTTACACAACTCGCGCCCACTTTTAAAAGCTACCTACAGTACGTGTCGTTAGAGATAAAAATGTCACTGGCATATACAATAAATGACATTCTGTAGGCTTTAATCGTTGCCGCGGTGTAGTGGGCGAGCGTCCCAGAGCGCCTAGCTGCGGAACGGGCCGCTGCTCGCCGTCGGAGGTTCGAGTCCTCTCTCGGGCATGGGTGTATTTGTTGTCCTTAGCAAAAGTCAGTTTAAGTAGTTTGTAAGCCTAGGGACTATTGACCAGAGTAGTTACGTCCCATAGATTTACAAACATTAGAAATTATTATCTGAATCGTTTTTATTTTTCGCCGAATATAAACTAACTTAACCCTACCACTGCATGATGTTTCCATTTTTGGCAACGCAAATTTTTGTCACTTTTACAGACATAATTCTTGTTGACAGATAGCAACACCATGCATATCGTATACATTTGAGTCTGTTCTAAGCATTTAATTGATCGTTTCCTCCATAGAAGGCAGCGAAGTCATGGTAGAAAATGTTCACATATGGAGGGGAAAAATATTGAAAAAATTATATAATTCATTTAACAATCTGCAATTCATTATCCACCTGTTGCTATTGTAATATATATAGTACCCCTGGACCCACCTACCACAAACGGAAAAAAAGTTGGCCCACGTTTTACGAACTAAGAGAATGTTGTTAAACTAACAAGGGCAGTTCGTTGGTTGGGTGTCACTAATTACATTCAAGCTCGCAGATGAATTTTCCAAATATTTAGATTGAGCGATCCAAAGGAATGTAATTTATTTTTATTTATTAATTTTTTTGCCAAAATAAAAATTCAAGCAGTGTAGGGTTAAAGCTAAGCTGTCTACAGTGTCCCACCGAGAATTTATAGCTTCTCAGATTGGTGTCATATTTGATTTAATTCGTATCGATATTCGTGTGGAAATTATTTACACATAGTACCGCTGAACTTAATGCTTAAATACGAGAAATGTACTCGTAATTCCGAATGTAAATCAGCATCAGGTGTATGATTTATGGTGACGTGCAAATTTGTGCCGGATCGGGACTCAAACCCGGATTTTCCGTTAATCATTACGCTACCTGCGCACGCGCTCCTGATTGACCCAAACTCCTATATGCTACACGTTGTCTACTGTCCAAATGGTTGTAAGGGGACCGAACTACTGAGGTGATCAGCGAATTACTTAAACTAATTGATGCTAAGAAAACACACACACACACACACACACACACACACACACATTACAGAGAGGTTATCAAGAATACAAAGCACCTTTGGGAGGACTCTGTAGTCCTGCATTATGCAATGTATTTCATTTTTATTAGATTACTTAAATGTATTGATTCATTTAATTTTAATATTTTCAAGGCAGAGAAGAGAAGTATTCTGTACGTTCTGACCTACCTGTCTTCCTAGCAGTTAGGTTTTATCCCTACCCTCTCGTCCCATCTACCACAACCGGAAAAACAATTGGCACACGTTTTACGAACTAAGAGTACGTAGTTAAACTAACAAGGGGAGTTCGTTGGTTGGGTGTCACTAATTACATTCAAACTATGTTCCAAGAAGCAAGCAGATGAACTTTTCAAGTATGTAGACTGAGTGAGCCAAAGGAAAAGAAAAACGCTCGCGAAAATTTTTCATTTGTAGTTTAAGCGACTTTTAGTAACAGTGTCGTCAGCGTTGGCGTTCCATATTAGGTAAGCGGAAGGGTAGAACATTTTGCTGTCTGGGTTCGATTCCCACCACTTTCTATATTTTTTATTTCTTGCAATTTCAAACTCTTAAAAATTATAAAAAAACAAATACACTGAAACATCTCTGAAGTTACCTTCAAGAGAGTATCCTACACATCCGTGCTTCTGTTTCCACGCCAGTGACTGGATTCTTGCTAGGCACGAAAATTATTTAAAAACTAGAATAAAGTTTGCACTGCACCGAAGAATATCTAAAATAAAAGTAAATAAATAAATGCTCTTGTTAAAAATGCTTTTATAAAATGTGCATAGTGTCAGTATTATTGATCAAGCTAAAATGTAATTAACATTCGTTGATAATTCATTGCTATAATTTTCAAAAATATCGTTTTCATTCAATACTTCACCCAGGTATGAACTGCTTAAATACATTAACACATTAAAAGTTATTATGACTAAACCGAATATATTAATTTTACACTCATTAGCTGATACATTCAAGTGTATCTAAATTTCATAACTGAAATTTTACCATGGCAAAGAATTAACATGTAAAAGGTAAGAATTGAATCCGGGCCGAAAAAATTGCAATCCTTTCTCTTATACTGTGATTGGAATTCTTTCGCGATCGTTTTCTCTTTTTATATGGCGAGATATTTTAGAAAATTCAGCGGTTCACCTACCTCCTTATTCTCACAAAAGAGAGAAAAATTGTTCAAATGTTTGTAAATCTATTGAACCAAACTGCTATGGTCATGAGTCTCTAGACGTACAAACCACTTAATAACTTAAGCTAAGGACAACACACACACACAAACACACCAGAGAGGACTCGAAACTCTGGTGGAAACGGCCGCCCAGTCCGTAGCATGACGCCTTAGACTAAGCGGCCATTCCGAGCGGCTTATTTTCATACAGTTTGAGCAAAATCGGTGAGAGGCATTCCGCGTCTTTCCCTTGTACGAGGGCAGCTGTAAAAAGTTTTTTCAACGCTTTAGATGCATTTCAGGTTTTCAGCCCAACAAGAAGAATTGTGGAGTCTGTATAACACATCCTTACAATGAACATTAAATGGACTAGCACCAGCATTTGCCTACTGTGCCAGTACTGTTTGGTGAAGAGGGTCAGAGGCGGTAGAGGATGGGTGTATTTACGATAGTATTAATGTCTCCAACACAGATTGCGGGTTTTACGTGTTGTATGTAGTCAGTACAACAAAGAGTGGAGTTCATCTCAGCTAACAAATACACAGCCTTGTGGTTTCTGTTGCTTTGCGTACTAGTACGAAGTAAAATAGTAGATAGTGTATAAGAGGCCTTGTATTTCGGAGACTTGTAGGAAGAATGGATACAAAGTAATGTGATGTAGTTGTACATGAACGAGCTTTAGCGCTGATTAGCTCTGCGCGCTGCCGGAGTGTTATAAAGCGCTGACAATCAAATAGTCGGCATTAGCCGGCTTGCCTCGCCTGGCTTTGTTCTGTTTCCCAGGAGCTGCCGGGGGAAGGAAGGACGGCATACTTGGCAGAGGCGTAAATTACTTAAGGTGTAGGCGGGGAGCCAGATTGGGTTACAGGTGCTTAAAGCTGCACGGTCCGCCGCGGAGGGACTAGACTAGGCGCTTTGCTTCGCGGGACGCGGCGTTCGCCGAGTGCAAGGCAAGCCGTTAGCGTATCTCAAGCTACATCTGGTGCAGCACGTAATAAATAAACTGACTCTAGAGACAGACCAACACCTGGGAAACTACGTGTTACGAGCTACGTTTCCTATCAAATTACGCATTTCCTCGTGTGTTGCATGTGGTTTGTGGTGGAGTGCGCACGAGCAAGCCGAGATACGCAGCGACGATGCGTGTGCAGGCGTAGCTGGAAATACACATACGTATCGCGGCTGGGCGAGTCGGCAGCTGAGTCAGTCTGAAATGCCCCGTTTGATATCCCTGCGGCATCTTCCGAAGGACGGCGTGACATGATCTTCAAGCGTATCGCGTGTCGTGCTGTTATCCCTGAGTTATCTCGATAACATGCCATTCTGTGAAGCTTACACATTCATACGGCACATCTCGAAGATATGTACTACCGTAATTGCAATTCACTGCAACAGACTATAATATGCACAGCAGGGGAGTCGTAACTCACCCCATTGATGATGCCCCCCCCCCCCCCACACACACACACACATCGAGACGTCGAATTAGAGATCGTACAGCAGCCGTGTTAAGGCGAACTCTTGAATAAAATAATGTCTTGGTTGAAAAAACTTTTATTCAAATGACGCATTTCGCCTGGTTAGAGCATCTTCAGATTTCTTCTCTGATGTCCCTGTGCCATATACAGTAAAACTTCTGAATAACGGACACCAATGGGGAAAATAAAAACTGTCCGCTTTTAAGAAGTTTCCGCTATTAAGAAAAGGATAAAATACAAAATAGTAAACTACCGTTTATTCGAAGTGATCGGTATGACGGTCGGTTCTGATAACGAAAATCTCGGATAAAACAAAATCTCCTGTTTTCACGCGTGAAACACACCGAATTGCGTCAGTACCGCCAAGTATGATTGTAACGTGCGAATGCCACGCCGCTTCTTGAACCGGTACAGCCAGACATAATTTCCTTGGAATTCTTACTCATTTCCTTCAATGAGCTCATAAAAGTCATCGCTTTTTGACGTAGAGGACATTAACAAGCACGCCTTTGCCTTTTTTTTTGTTCATGCCACGAAAATAAAGCCTCTTATGACTGAGGATGTGAACCTTTTCTCATTCTTTTTCGAGATTTCATTGCGCTGCTTGACGCTTGAGTGGAACAAAATGTCTAAATTTCTGATCAATTTGTTTTTCGATCAGTAATCGCACTCATATCGACGTTCAAATCCGCAGTAACTTCAGCGTGTGGCTCACCAGCATCAATTTCCTACAAAGTGCGAAGCTTTTGTTACTTTTATCTCTAGGCATTTTAAAGCATGTAGCGCGAGCACAAAACTTCAAATCGAAAACACACAGACGAACGACAAGAAAACACTCAAGATTCATTCGACAAACCTTTTGACTTTCGAAAGCAGACTGTGGCATTAAACGAATGAAAACATTCGATACACCTGTCGCCTCTCCCCTGTCATACCCAAGCCAACGCTGCAACACATCAGTGCGTTAACTATTGAACGCTTGGCTTCGTCTGATGTACCGACAACAGGCGGAAAGTGGTTGGCACCGCACGCTCATTGTCTGTTTCTGCACTGCATGAACCAATACTGTATGTACTGTACTTCCAAGAAGTTCCAATAGATGGCAATGCCATGAAACCACGGAATACGAACAAGAAACACGCTAAATCTTCAGTCAACACACGTTAGAATTGACGACACTCAGACTTCTGACACGCGCGAGTGCACTGATTCTTTCGCGCTGTCCGTTATTTGGAAGTTTTGATTGTTGTTAGGGGACATATTTCAGTGTCCGTGTCCGTTATTGAGAATGTCCGCTATTCGGAATAATTTTAGCATAAGGGCTAATGCTTTTTTGCAGGGGAATTTTAAAATGTCCGCTGTTGAGAGGAGTCCGCTATTGGAAAGTGCCCGTTAAGAGAAGTTTTACTGTAGTAGGTCTTCAACTGATACACGACATGCGTATGTATTGGTACTGGCGGGCCTGCAGTCTGCAGAGTGGTTTGATGCAGCTCTCCACGCTACCTGTCCTGCGAAAGCCACTTCTTCTGAGAATAAGAACGGCAACCTTCATCTTTTTCAATCCTGTATTCGTCCCTCGGCCTCCCTCTACGATTTTTACCTCACACACTTCCTTCTGAAGCTAAGTTGACGATTCCTTCATGCCTCGGATTATGTCCCACATACCTATCCCTTCTTTAGTATATTGGATGTCAACAAATTTCGCTTTTTCAGAAATGCTTTTCTTTGCATAGCCATTCTTCTCTTCTTTACTTCGTCCATCAGAATTATTTTGCTTCTCAAATAACAAAATTCATTTATTACTTTTATTGTCTCATTTTTCTAATGTAATTCCTTCATTTTTACCTTTCTTACACTTCATAACTTTTCCCGTGTTTTACTCTTGTTAATGTTAATCTTATACCCTCATTTAAAGACACTCTCCATTCTTTTCAATTGCTCTTCCAGGTCCTTTGCTATCTCTGAAAGAATAACTATGCCCCTGAACTTTAATTCCCTCTTCAAATTTCTCCTTGTATTCCTTCACAGTTTGCTTAATGTACAGATTGAACACCATTAGGGAAAGGCTACACCACTTTCTTACTCCCTTTCCAACCTCTTCAACCCTTTCATGCCCTTCGACTCTAATTATTGCTGTCTGGTTTTTGTACAAATTGAATATAGCTCTTCGCTCCCTGTATTTTACCCCTGTTACCTGCAGAATCTGAAAAAGTGTATTCCAGTCAACATTGTCAAAAGTTTGGTGTACATCGTATATAACAGTGGCTTCAAATCTTCTGCAGACCAGGGACCACTTTGATTTCCTGGCTATGAGCAGACCACAAGGTTAAAGGAAAATTAACCATGTGAATCTACAAATAAATTTTAATCACAACTTTTAACATAATCATTACGAGTATGTAGTATCTTTTAATAGAATATTAGATCTTATTTGTAACAGTGTGATTGTACAACTTTCATCTTACTTTCAACTTCGGTAATGCTAGGGATAATACTATTGCTCAAAGGTCATCGCGTGTCGTCACTTACTTTCAATCGATTCCTGGATCTGTTTTTAAGGAGGATATCCTTTTCCACCTAAATAAGTCGTGGAGAAAATCTTAAGGTAATAAAAGGCGATTTTCGGAATGTCATTGTACGATTTTGCCCTTGTCTAACAACGATGCCCAAGAGGATAAATTTCAAATGCGTTCTTACCGTTTTTATCATTTTGGAATTCAGTAAGCGTTCACAACACTAAGAGGATAAATTAATATATTTCGGATGGTAACGGTATTGTGGTTCTGTCAGCGCCAGTGAAGTTGTCACACAGTACGAGCGGCTGAGCACGTTACAGTGACTTCATAATGTAAAATGAATAGAAGTTTGAAATTTTATACTGTTCGAGGACCACTTGTGGTGCGCTATTCATTGGTCAATACCAGGTCGACAAGACGGTTGCATTATGCAGCACGTGCGGTGGAATTGAGTCGTCCACTTCCTGGTTCGCCCGCAGTGAGCAATATCAGAATCGCATGCCTACGAAACAAAGCTCGGTGTGCTATGTAGGAGATGTCGGCCGATAATGGCGGCTGTGAAAGTGCGGCACGGTTGCGACAGAAGGCCGCGCCTGCACCGGCTGCTAGGACGGCCTTGGGCTAGCTAGCCTAGCTCCGTACGGCTAGTTGCCGACTAGTCACGAGCGCCAGACTTTGCGAAACGGCTCGCCGCTCGCACACTGCGTTCGTCTAGATCTTTTCAAACGCCCAAGGACGCCTATTGCGATTGCGTTCCCCACTGAAACCTATCACATTCAACAGCCGCAGTGGCACCTTACATGGCACGTTAAATAGTTCTTTCACGACTTCTATGCATTTCGAACTGATACCACAGACGTGAAAAAAATGTTGAGGCATTTGCCAGATGATTCTTTTAAGCGGTGTCCCATAGTTAACGTCGTGCTTTCACTCGACTTTTATCACTTTGTCAGTGTGTCGCGGTTGCTGCAGCTCTCCACTCTGATCTATCCTGTGCAAGCATATTCATGTCTGCAACCTACATCCATCTGAACCTACTTATGTTCTCATCCCTACCTATTTCTCTACATTGTTACCTTCTCTTCATCAGTTACTTCGAGCTGTCCATCTAGGCAACAGCAGCCTTCTATTACATCATATCTCAAAGGATTCTACTCTCGTCTGATCTGGAGTACTTACCTATAATGTTACTTCCGTACACCACTGCGCGATTAAATCTTGTAACAGTTGTAGGAGAATCGGCTTTGTAATTTTTCTCGGCTGTGTGCGTCTTTTTGTATCCCATCCTCGTCGCCACTTTTGTGTCTCGTTTCCGCCGGTTGTCCTGGGTGTCGGTGGCCGAGTAGAGAGACCGACACAGGGGATAGGATGCACAGCGTGTGCGGGTACAGAGTCTGAGGTGACCAGCCAGTGGGACAGCAGAAACTAGAAACACTAAGCTAGATTAGTTCAATATATATATTTCGAAGAAAGATTACAATATTTATCTTTGTTAACTGAAGACTAGTGGAATGCAGATACATAGTTGAAGTCGATAGAGGCCTGTCTACTGTTGAGATACTTTCCTAGTTCCTGTCTTAATCCCAAGTGTTAACTGGTGCCTATCTGATTTCCACATGGCCGATGCAGTTCAGTGGTGGCCACGAGCGGAGTTGCAGCAGAGGGCGCTCGTGGCTGATGTAAGAACGCCGCGCCGTGCCTGCATGGCGGCGCACGACGAAAGTACGTGCCACGCATTTCAGACTTGTGCGACACTACACGTCTCTCACAAACTCCACAATTCTCCGAACCTTCACTCAGAAGCTTTTCAAAACAATTTACTGGAGGAAACATCCAGCAGACATTGAACGCACTTTGCCTGTTGACTGTTCACCAAACTTAAATCTGTTAACATTAGGACCTTCAGTTCCCAGTCTGATTATGGAGTGTCCAAAATTAAAGTTACGTTATGTGCATTCTCTTCCGTGCCCTCGGCGTTTTTTGATCGCCTTCAGCTATTTTAGTGCCCAAATAATGAAGGTCATTTACTACTTTTCAAAATGTTCAAATGTTTGTAGAGCTTATGGGACTTAACTACGGGGTCATCAGTCCCTAAACTTACAAACTACTTATGAACTAGCTAATACTAAGGACGACACAAATATCCATGCCTGAGGGAGGATTCGAACCCCCGACCGTAGTGACCGTGCAGACCGTGACTGGCGCGCCGCAGTTCCCTCGGCCCCCACGGCCGGCTACTACTTTTAATGTCCCATTTACTAACCCGTCTGTAACCGACCACGCTGTCATGACCGTAAACCAAGCACCATTGCTTCTTCCATTTATTAACGTATCGCCCTCAGCATCGACAAACCTCAAAATTTTATTCCTGAATTTAAGTCCCCTTCCCGATATACAGTTCAGTTCCTTTACTGCCTTTTTAGTATCCAGGTTGAATAACGTAGATGGAAAGACTACAATTTCGCCCCGCCAATTGCTCAACAACTGGTTTACCTTTCGTATTCTTCGACTCTTTCAATTGTAGCTTCATTTCTGTACAACTAATTGATAAGCTTCCGTTCGCTGTGCTTTAGCCGTACTACTTTTTTTATTTCAACTAGTGCCTTCCAATCGGCATTGTCAAAAGTTATTCTAAAACTTATTGGTTTGCCGCTTAAAGTCAGCATTGCTCTCTTATTCCTTCATTCCTCCAGAATTAAAACTGATATTCACCTAGTTTGGCTTCTGCCACTTTTTCCGTTTTATGTAAATAAAGATAAATCTCATCTATAGAAAAAGTGAAGAGACCTTATGGCAAAAGAGAGGCATCTGCTGGAATTCCAAATGTGACATATCACTGATGAGATATGCGCACATTTTTCGAGTTTATTTATTAGACAGTGCTGGAATATCTGGGGCTTGATTTGCAGTGAGTACTAAACAAAAAAGGGAAAGTCGGAAGGATATATAGGGTCTCATACCTTAGCACAAAAGCTTGTCGAGGAGCTAAGAAAATTCTGGTCCTATGCAAAATCAATAACCGGATAGATAGCTTCCTTCCAGTCTTGTTCTTATTACAATGTAATCATATTTCCTCATTCTTAATATAATTCTTCAATATAGAAATCTTACGGAACAACGGTTGGCATGTGTCTCATATTTTTTGTGTATGTAAAAGTTAAATGCCAGTCCAAGTGAGTTTGTTTGTAGTTACATTCTACTTCGTTTTTTCAACAACTAATTTATTTATTTATTTATTTATTTATTTATTTTCTTTTCCAGGTGAGTTCCGTTTTTTCTACAGAATCCAGTACTACGTAAGTTATATTTTCTCCTCTTCAAGCATTTTAATTTCAGAGTAGTGGCTAGGATGCATTTGTTTGCTACATTTTTATGGAGGGGTATTTGTTTGTCCATTACGAAACGTCTCACTTGGCAATACTAAGCTCGTAGAATATTGTGACTTCATAGGCTTTCCCGGCGTAATAAATCTTCAAAGTCTCCTCGGGTTTTTCTGCCGGATGTTGAAATCTGATTCAATATTTAGACGGTACAACTGTCCGTCATCTTCAGGAACCGTAGCTGATGCTGAGTCCCGCTGAAGATTTCGATTCAGCGGGACCCATCATCATCTGCGGTTCCTGAAGATGACGGACAGTTGTACCGTCCAAATATTGAATCAGTTAGATTTCAACATCCGGCAGAAATTCCGAGGAGACATTGAAGACTCGTAGAATAATAATAGTCGTAACTTCTGCAGAACTTCGTTTACTGTGATTTCGTTTGTTAGGCGTTAGCTCGTATTCCCAGATGAAGAGACTTGCACAGGACAGGGTAGCGCGGAGAGCTGCATCAAACCAGTCTGCGGACTGAAGACTACTACAACAACAACAACAACAGGAGATAGCTATAGGGCAAAATAATGAACAGTTTAAAGCTCATATGTTAAACCGTTACTAATGCGCAAAGAAACTGATTCGTAGTGTTGTGGCTTTTGTCATCGGTTATTCGGGTATAATTTGGATCTGGTTTTCAATTTCCGACGTGGAGTAGCCGACCGCTCCAAGGCGCCTTGTAGCCGAGCGCGCGGTTGTTCGCCGACGGAGGTTCGAACCCTTCCTCGGGCGGGCGTGTGTGTATGTATGTGTGTGTGTGTGTGTGTGTGTGTTATCCTTAACATCAGTTAGTTTAAGTAGTTTGTAAGCCTCGGGACTGAAAACTTCAACAGATTTACAGATTCCTTAGATTTACAGTCATTTGAACATCGTGATTTTCAATTTCCCCGTATAACAGCCCGTTCGGAAAATTATTGAAAAGTGGCAGGAAAAAAAAAAGAATATTGGCAACCCGAAACACAACATTGTATCTTCCCAATAGATGGCATTGGCATTCGGCGAACTCGGATATATGTAGAAGCCGTCAATCGACAACCCTGCATCTACTATACTTGAAGATGGCATGCAGGAATGTTGCCGAAACGTCGCCGGAGATCGGTGTATTGATTGGGCTGTCACCCCGAGAAGCTTTTATCTACCTAGTATCGTCTCAATGTAGGTCCAACTCTTCCGACAAGTATAATACTCCGTAGAGGAAGAGACGATAGAGGGCAACATGCCAGTATGTGTCGGCCATCACAACTGTCTGCTTCATGTCGGTCATTACAGATAAAGCCCATTGCTGTACTCTGGACGCTGTAGCTCCACGACAATCTATTATGGTTCCCGTCTCTGTACTGTAAATACCCTGCTGGCCATCCAAAATGCAAAATCAACAAGGATCACAGGTGTCGCAGCCTCATTTATTTGTAAGATAACAAAGTTATAAAGATTGCACGATTGAAATGCATAACCGCTACTACACGCCTCGGTCTGACGAGGCTCTGGAGGTGTTACTGGGGTATAGGAATCCATGCTATTTGCAAATATTGTCAGAGCTGATCTGTTTTAACAGCGTCTGCTGTATCTCGGGCCAGTCGTTCCGCAGCCATCTACCAGACGTTTTCGACAGTCGAGAGATTGGGAGAGCAGGAAGGCGAAGGCAGCCAAGCAATCCGATGAGCGGCGAACAGGCCGTGACGACTGCGTGCCACGAGTGTCGCGCGTCAGCTCGATGGAATGTGGCCGCCGGCCAGCTCCGACAGGCCAACTAAGGCTTAAGAGTCGCTTTAGGTCACCTTTAATAACTGTCGGAGTTGATTTTTGTTTCCTTTCTTGCCTTAAAGTGCCTTTAGGGAGCTTATCTTTCGTTCTCCAGTTGTCTGTGTTGACGGAAGTGATTAACTTGGACGTATAATTTTTGCTAGTTGGGACTACGTACGCTATTTCAAAAAGAAAGAAAAAAAGTGTGGGTGTATAACAGGCTCTAACACTTCAGAGATGTAACGCTGGCTGGTATGGCGATGCATGAATAACAGTTCAGCAGCGTCTCAGCACGGTGTAGTAAGAATATCGTACTAGTCCCACTGACTCGTCAATTTCACAGGGGGCTGTATTTTCATAATTTGATCGTTGTACAAAGTGTTACTTCCCAAATAAATTAGGCTGTGATAGCTCTGAAGTTGCGTTTCGTGGGGCAGCAGGTTAGGTGTCAGCCACTCGCCTGGCTGCTGAAATAAGGAAATCTAAGCGAGGCGACCATCCGTGGGTAGCAGGCCGTCACAGGTGCTCCACCTCCATGAACAACAGTTACCGTCAAACAATGTCACTGTCATCTTGCAGCATCAATGACGGTCAACCTACATGGACACAAGTCGACTCAAAGGTTTCCTTCTTCTTTACATAGAAACAAGATAAGGCAAAGCGATTGTATTGAGATCGCAAATGTGCAATACGTCAGCCTACACGAACATGTATTTCAAAATAACTACCAATGACAGCACACAGTCCTTCGAATTTCGCTTTAGCATATTGTCGTCATGTGTTATTCTCGGATACGACTGTTACAGGCCTCACGATATGTCAGAGACTGTGGATTGTCTGAGTTCCAGATTGTCGAAGATGTCCCACCAAGCACGGTTAAAAGATTGTGCAACCGGACATTATTTGTCGTACAAGGCATTGGTATCCCGCTGGCGTTAACTAGACGATTTCCAGATGCTTAGTGAAACTATGAAGCCTCACTCGATGGCCTTAGTAGATTTTATCTGACTCAAAAAAGAAATTTACATTCCAACACTGACGAATTAGGAATCTTGGTCTTGGGGACTGGGGCTCTCGTATTCGACACTGCATTCCGAAGACAGTCCTGAACAATGCAGGTGGTCAAGGAAAACTTCGGATTACCAATTTTCACTAGCAGCCACAATTCAGCCCTAAAGGTCTGCTTAGGGACAGCCGAACCGGTACAGGATTGTTAGCTCGTTACCATCGTCGAAAAATCGCGCTCTGCTAGTGCTGTAGAGGACGCAAGAGAGGAAGCTACTATCCACAGGGATACTTCATCAAGTGCAGGCAGAGACGTTGTCATAGTGAGGTTGAAAAGCCACGTAATGATATGGCTCAAACACACATCACTGTGGTCTTTGATGTGCAAAGTAAGTAGAAGGCCGATGAAATTTAATGTAAATAATAATACAAAGTTAATTTTTTAGGGATTCGTCAAAGTTGTTAACACTATTTTCGTGGAGACTAATCTGTTATTTCGCCGAATGCTACTCAGCTTGGCTTGTTTTTAATTACGTGTCAAAACACTTTGTAATACCCTTTATGAATAAAAAATGTTTGTGAGTTTTTTAATGAATGGTTAAAACGTTTAAAAAGTATTGTGTTAATCTGACGTGAGGGGGGGGGGGATACCGCCTGCCAGCGAGGAGGGCGTGGGGAGTTAATGTTATAAAAAGTAAATAAAAGCCTCGTGTAATTAATGGATGTGCCCGCAGAAGAAGCACTGAAAGCGCTGTGACGCCAAGCACTGACGAATGACATAAGCCCGGGATTTTCACGCTTATATTGAAAGTCGGGGTACAGGCTAAGTTACGAAAGAGGTACTCGGGCCTAACTGTAGTTTTGATCTTTTGTCACAAAGTCACGGATTATGACTCTTAATCGAGAAGACAAAAATGCAGGCAGAGACATCGTCCATGTCGTCCGTTTGAAAACCCACTAGCATTCCGAGGCGCCGATCGATGATACAGGATTTCTCATGCAGAAGGAAATTGATGAGACACCCGATGATGGCGATGCTTCGATGGGAGGTGCTGTTATTGATGTTCATAATAGTGAAGACGATGTAGCATGCCGTGATAATTTGTTATAAACACATCACACTCCCCATAATGAAGCACACACAGGTGGTAGTGGGTCCACTACATACTCGTTCATTCTTGCAAGATTGACGAAAACGTCACTGGGCAGTTGATTGAGAGAAAAGCAGGGCGTAATACAGTAGGAAGTTTTACCCGTTACGTTGTTATTAGCAAATGGTGGTATTTACGCCTTGTCAAATTGGTATACAATGCTGTGACAAACAAAAGAAACATAATAAACTAGTGAAATGTTGGAACTGTGATCCGTGAGATGTGTTGTCCGAATTGACACGAAACAAGGAAAGATTTTCGCGATAAGACAAATTATAAAAGTGGTGCTACTGCAGCTATATTAATGAATGAGGAAGACACTTTTGATGAAAAACAAGTTAGGGAAATTAATTGCGGTAATTTTTAACTATGAATCAAACTCAACGTAATTCAACCAGACGATTAGCAAATGATCTGGGTTCATGAAAGATTAGTTTTTTTGTTCCATAGAACCATGTTCAGGAGATCCTCGTGGATGTGGAACATGTTATGTATCAGTGCAAAGAATGTTAGACAAATAAAAGTTTAAAGTTTGCATTCCACGTTTATGACATGGGTTACTTGAAGGTGATCCAGATCTACGTCTTCAGATTTTTATGAATTGATGCTTGACCAACAGACACATGGTCTTGAAGTATTCAGTAAAATTTTATGGTCTGACGAGGCCCTATTTTCAGAGAACAAGGTTACAGACATAACTACCTGCAGTTACTAATATCCTGACACTCAGAATCTATTATTACAACAGAAACTAGCTAAACAACCTGGTGTGTAAGAACAGTCAAAGGAGATAATTACCATATTTGTATGTGCTTCAGAATTACATGGTATGACCCAATGTGGTGTACTGAATGCAACTTTCAAAGGAAAGTGATCGAGATATTGACAAGTCTTCACATTCACAATATATCACCTCAATGGATTTTTCCTTCGGGTTTTTTCATGGACAGTTTTTATTCTCAAAAGCATCAGACAATTGCTGAACTAACGCTTTTCATGATTTGGAGAGATACATAAAGAATGTAACAGTGTTCCAAAAAGACTTTAAAGATGGATCTACGGAGACGGAAAACAGCTTGAACACAAAAAAAATGATTGTAAGTATTGTGTTCGTAATGAAAAATAAATGCAATATTTATCGTACACCAGTGCGCTGTGCTCACTGACTTTGGCGGCACCCTGTATATATCTCCTCCCGTGTTTAAAGAAAAACGTAGTATGTTAGCTGCAGTTCATTATCAGCAATTTATGACCCAACATTTATCCAACGTTACGTAACCAGGACGTGTCATGATAAATATGGGCATTAACAAAAAGATAGTTCAGTACGCAGCTGCCGCATTTGCCAGTAAAGAAAGATTAAAAAATTACCACCATAATAGTTTCTGGTAAAATCATTTGAGGAAAATGGCGGAGCAACCGCAGAGTTTGCGTAACGCATTGGTGCATCGACTGCCGGGTTATCCAGACACCTCCATGTGGACCAGTTGGCGCTTGTGTCAGCCCTGAACAGCTGAAGAATCAATACTGTGCGTTAACTACTAGAGGGCAAAACTGTCCCTAGTCCTCAATCGGTAGACTTTCGGAGGTTTCGGTGCGGAGATATTTACTTTTTGGCTGCAGTCAACAATACCAGCTGAGCGTGTTGTGTGAGGCAGCCATTGAGTATGAATTGTTATTGTTATGCATACCAGTGTTCAGAGTGTCTTGTATTGTCGAATATGAGCGATGCCGGTGCTTGTCAGGAGTCACCTGCTAGGCACATGAACAACACATTAAAGCGAAGTGCATAGTTCCAGTTACTGTAGAGGGCAGGTGTGTCCTCGCCTACCCTTCCCCTACGCTACACCTCAAGTGAGGGGACGGGTTTGGTTCCTCAGCTCCCCGATCGTCCCTCGGCCAACATTTAATAAATGTAGGCAGACTGTCAACATTTTGTATTTTCTCACACAAAGCGTAAGTGCAGCGAAAAGGTTTGAATGGAGTAGGTTGAAGTAGTTATGCAGATAAAGAGGCACAATGCCAGTCTTAGCACCGAGGCCCTAACACAATAAGAAGTTGCCAAAGAAAAATTCGTGCAACAAACCGATTAAATCATAAGATAGACGTTACTCTCAAGCGAGCTGACAGAGACCGTGACTCCCCTGTATCAAAGGAATCCGAATATGACAGCGAGCTGTGAAATGCTGTCGGAGTTGTGGTTCGCGATGTATTCACTGGTCAAAACAATTAGGAGATCAGTTGAGATATCTAAGGTCGGAAGTATTGCCAGCGCAGAATTAACTAAAGTGGTTGGAAGTCTTTCTGTCGGTTCTATGCAGTAGAGACATCATTATGGCAACCGAGATAGTGGTTATAACAGAAAATTGCTACAGAGGGAGTTGGTGTTGTGTGTACCAAACGAATTACAGAAGCACTTGGGTTATAGTGTAGTGAGCAGGTAGCGGAATATAACAACAACGTGACTTAACCGGAGACTTAACGAAGAACCACTGAAAGGTTAAAAGCGGTACACAAACAGGAGAGCTACTGGAGTGGTCCAAAGTGTGATTTCCAGGAAATTCAAGAGATGGACGTTGTCACTTGTTAACAGCCCGTCGAGACTGGACGCGCAACTCAGCAGCAACGTACCCTCCAGGCAGCAACAGGATGCACCATATTAACACAAACAGTCTGAAATCGCCTTCGGGAATGTGGCCTCTACTCACGATGACGTATGGTGTGTGTCCCATCAAAACAAAGACTTCGTTTAGCCCCGCAGAAACGGCGGAGCAACATCAGAATTGGAGTCGTAACGAATGACGTCGGGTTCTCTTCACAGAGGAGTCAAGGTTTTCTGCTACCCCTGACATTCGTCATTCCCTCATCTGGATAGAATGTGGAACTTGAAAACCGCTCATGTCCAGGAAACATCACCGTATCATGGTGGTGTACGAATGGTGTGGGCAGGAGTCAGTATTGATGAATATACGGAACTGTTCTGAATGCAACTTTGCCTGCTCAGAGGTACAGATACGTGATCCTTCCACGCTTTTTTTGCGCCCTACGCTGGTGCCGTAGGAGATGAGTTTCTCCGGGCGGACGATAACGCTCGTCCTCGGAGAGCTGCACTGGTGGACAACATGCCTGAAGCTGAGGGAATTGAAACAACGTAGCGGCCAGCTTGTTCTTCGGACTTAAACACGATTGAAAATGCCTGGGATGCGCTTGGCAAACGCACCGAAAGAGACAAACACCTCCCACTTCGGTTGCAGAGCTGGATATTGCAGTCGTGGAAGAATAGCCAAATATCCCTCAAGAGCTGATTCGTAACCTCTTACTGCCGATGCCACGGAGGTGTGCAGTTGTATAGGCCATCAGAGGTGATCACACACCACCTTAGAAGGAAACGAGAATTAATTTTTCGCTTTACGAGCTCGTTCAAAGTTGATGCCATGTACGACTCAAAGAGTTGAGACAACAAAGTATCTAACTGTATCCCACACAAATTAAATTGTGACCAATATCTGAATAAAATACGTTATCTTATGTATATTGAGTATTATATCTCACTTGATCCGCTGGATGATTTGAGAAGTGTAGTTACTTTGTGTAACATTACATCGAAATCACAGCACAAACTAACCATTTTCATCCTGATTCAATTCTAATAATTTGTAAGAGGCAGAATTTTTTACGTATTTGTCAAAATTTCAGTAACAGTCAATATATCTTCGAAGTATCGAAACAGTACAGTCTCAGAGTAACCGCGTCTAAACACCGTAAATCAGAGTAATCTTTGGTCGCAATAGTAGTATAAATAGATCCGCAGTATAGCTACTCGCTCTCTCAGTCTTTGTTTCTCCCAACGTTAACAGCTCTCAGAATTTCTTTCTCGTAACGATAAGATCTCTCTCAGTCTTGTATCTGAAATAGATAGTCAGGTGCAAAAAATATTCCGAACTTTTGGTTTACTATGATTGAATTTATTTGAAAGGCTTAATTAAATCGAACTTATACGCGAGTGCGTAAATAATATCTGTGGACTTTAATTCGGGATAGGCTACGGACTTAGAAAAATTCTGCCTCCCGATAGGAACGTAATAGTCAAGAAAATATTAATCATTGCTAAAAAGGTTTTCTTCATTGACAAACATTAAATCAAATAACTTTAACTTGTTCAATGAAAAGGAATAATTTTAAATATTGACTTCGCCAAGAATATCAAACTGCGATTTTGTGAAATGAACTATAGAGAACTGCTTATTTAAAATATATCGTGTGACTTTGATAGTGTTTTGTAAATCTGTGCTTAAGGTGAAATATAGGAGAAATATTAATTTAAAATTTTGTGTTGACCACATCAAACGTAGGTAGCACCTGACCTTTCCATTGATGATTGAAGAACTTTTAAAAATAACATCTTTGAATTATCTGTGAATCAAAGTGACTAAAAATAATTAAAATATTATGACTTATGTAGGTAAAGACTAGTGAATGTTTATGTGACGTGCTTCGTTAAATGGAACTACCGGGAAAGAAAAGATTATATTAAAAAAGAATTTATAATTTTTAAAACAAGCCCCTGAGATCACAGAGTCCATGTTCATCAGTTAAAATATAATCCATAAATTGTGTTAGGCTACGGAAAGTTAAACCAGAGGCATACGTAATGAATATATGAAATATTATCAGGTGTACCAACTTAAATAACCAACGTATGCCTCAAAAATTTTACGTGCCTACTGAATCTTTATGTGAAGACGCCGAAAGCTTGTACTACCGCTGATGTCGCTTCTATCATACGCAAGCACTAAAATATCATCATCATCATTAGAGACTGATTATGCCTTTCAGCGTTCAGTCTGGAGCATAGTACCTCTAATAAAATTCCTCCATGATCCCCTATTCAATGCTAACATTGATGCCTCGTCTGATGTTATGCCTTTCACTTCAAAATCATTCTGCACCGAATCTAAGTACTTTCTTCTTGGTCTACCTCGACTCCTCTTACCCTCCACTGACGCGCTCATGAGTCTCTTAGGTAACCTTGCTTCTCCCATGCGTGTAACATGACCCCACGATCTCAGTCTGTTCGCTCTAACTGCTTCATCTATGGTGTTCATTCCCAGCTTTTCTTTGATTTCCTCATTATGGACACCCTCCTGCCATTGTTCCCATCTATTGGTACCTGCAATCATTCTTGCTACTTTCATATCTGTTACCTCTATCTTATAAATAAGGTAACCTGTATCCACCCAACTTTCAGTCCCATACAACAAAGTTGGTCGAAAGATAGAGCGGTGCACCGCTAACTTAGTCTTGTTACTTACTTCCTTCTTGCAGAAGAGAGTAGATGTTTGCTTAGCACTCACTGCATTAGCTTTGCTGCACCTCGATTCCAGTTCTTTCGCTATGTTGCCATCCTCTGAGAAAAAACATCCCAGTTACTTGAAACTGTCTACCTGTTCTAACTTTGTTCCTCCTATCTGGCACTCAATCTGTTTGAATCTCTTTCCTACAGACATTACTTTCGTTTTGGAGTTGCTGATCTTCATATCATAATCCTTGCACCTCTGATCAAGCTCTGAAATGTTAGTTTGCAACCTTTCAATCGAATCGGCCGTTACAACTAAGTCATCCGCATATGCGAGACTGCTTATTTTGTTTTCACCTAATTTAATCCCGCCCTGCCAGTCTACTGTTTTCAACATATGATCCATGAATAGTATGAACAACAGTGGTGACAAGTTATAGCCTTCAAATAAATTTACACCACCAACCAAAATATCAAATAAAAGGACGTCACATCTGCTGTATAACTCTTGAGCGGCACAGTGGTGGTCGTCAGTGAGTGTTGCTGGACCGGAGGGCGGGCGAGAAGCCCCACAGGCGCGGGCGGACACCCGAAACCAGGCGCCCCGGCCTGCGTCATCCCACCAGCGTGTGGGCCGGCCAGCGCTGCCACCGACTCCGCTGCACGCGTGGGCGACACAACAAGAGGCAGCGCAGCCTGGTACCGTGTCCCTTCACTCTAACCGCATCTACTGTTCAACAGCCTGGCAAACGGTTCATCCAGCTGCTTTCATAATGTCTCTGCCGTTACTCTACATCTACATACATAATCCGTAAACTGCCTGGCGGAGGGGAGGGTACGCTGTGCCAGTACTGGATATCTCCTTTCCTATTCCACTCCCAAATACAACGAGGGGAAAAGGAATGCCTGTATACGGGGCGTAATTTATCTTCTCTTTGCGATCTTTACGCGAAATGTAAGTATGCGCCAGCAAGCTCGTTCTGCAGTCAGCTTCAAATTCCAGCCCTCTCTAAGCTCCCTCATCAGGATTTCTGGAAAAGAACGTCGTCTTTCTTCCAGCGATCCCCATTTGAGTTCCCGGTGCATTTCCGTGACAATCGCGCATTGGTCGAAGCTACCAGTAACGAACCTAGCTGCTCGCCTCTGGAACTACTTCCATGTCTTCCTTTAAACTGATCTGTTGCGGGTCCCAATCACTTCAGCAATACTCAAGAGCTGGTCGTACAAGCGTTTTATACGTGGTCTCCTTTACAGATGAAGTACATCTTCCCAAAATTCTCCCAATAAACTGAAGTCGGCTGTCCGTCTTACAACTGTCCTTACATGTTCGTTCCATTTCATATCGCTCTGCAATGTACGCCTAGATATTTGAACGACGCGACTGCATAAAGAATCTCACTGCTAATGCTGTATTCGAACATTATGGGACTGTTTTTCCTACTCATGTGCATCACCTTACATTTTTCTACATTGAGAGCTAGTTGCCATTCTTCGCACCAACTAGAAATTTTGTCTAAGTCATACTGTATGCTATTACAGTCAGCACCACCAGGAAACAGCCCTAAATTACAAGTTACTCTGTCCATCACATCATTTATATAGATAGAAAATAATAGCGGTCCTATCCCCTGGGACATGCCTGACGATACACTCGCCTCTGATGAACACTCGCCTTCGAGAATAACGTCCTGCGTTCTATTACTTAGGAAGTCTTCCAGCCAGTCACAAATCTGTGAACCTATTCCATAAGCTCGTATCATCGTTAGCAGTCTACAGTGTGGCATTGCGTCAAATGCCTTTTTGAAATCGAGGGAAAAAAACAATCTGCCTGTTGCCCTTCAGCCATGGCTCGCAAATAATCGTGTGAGAAAAGGACAAACTGAGTTTCACATGAACGATGTTTCCTAAACCCATGCTAATGTGTAGAAAGAAGTTTTTCCATCTCAAGGAAATTTACTATATTCAAACTGACACTATGCTCCAAAATTTTTCAGGAAACTCATGTCGAAGATATTGGCCTGTAATTATGTGGGTCAGTTCTCTTTCCGTTCTTATAAACGGGAGTCACCTCTGATTTTTTCCAATCGCTCGGAATTTTGCTCTGATTAAGAATTCGCGATAAATGCAAGCTATGTAAGGGGCCAGTGCCGCAGAATAGTCAACTGGTATTCCATCCGGACCAGGAGACGCTCAGTAATATCGCGGACTAGGAGTCTCTTACTAATATCGTTTTACATGTTATCTCTCTTATTTTATTATAATGATCGCGTCTGCATTTCTAGGTGGGTGCTAACAAAATCCGCGGAGTAGCCGAGCGGTCTAAGGCGCCTCGCTGCGGAGCGCGCGGTTGCTCGCCGTCGGAGGTTCGAGTCCTCCCTGGAGCTTTGTGTGTGTGTGTGTGTGTGTGTGTGTGTGTGTGTGTTGTCCTTAGTTTAGTTTACCGTAGTTTAAGTAGTTTGTACGCTACCTACTGATGACCACGCAGTTTGGTCCGATAGATTTACAAACATTTGAACATTTTTGCTAACAAAATATGTTCGTACCGAAATTTTGCAGGTAGATCTCGCCACAACAAATAATGCCTTTCTATTAATGATATCCACCCCAAATTGTGCATCATTTACGTGGCGCCGGCCGCGGTGGCCGAGGTGACTGAGGCGCTCCAGTCACGGTCAGCACGGTCACTACTGTCGGGGGTTCGAATCCCCCCTCGGGCATGGATATTTGTGCCGTCCTAGTTCGTAAGTAGTTCATAAGTAGTTTGTAAGTTTAGGGACTGATGACCTCGTAGTTAAGTCCCATAAGCTTAACAAACATTTGAACATTTACGTGGCACTCTCTTCTTTGTATACGATGATACAAAAGGAGCTTCCCTTCTCTGAACTTTATCCTCCGTCAGTTGCACTTGGCAAGGATCCAACAATGGGCCGCAATACTACAAATGTAGGCAGTTTCTTTAGTATAATTGTTCCATCTTCTAAGTGTTCTGCCAATGAAACGTAGCCTCCGGTTCGCTATGTGTATGTGTTCTTTGCAAATTAAGTTGTTCGTAGTCGTAAGGTTTAGGTATTTAGTCGTATTTGCGGTCTTTATAGCAGCGCGGGAGTAGCCGTGTGGTCTAAGGCACCATGCTACGAACTGGGCGGCCGCTCCCACCGGAGTTTAGAGTCTTCATTCGAGTATGTTGTGTGTGTGTGTGTGAGTGTGTGTGTGTGTGTGTGTGTGTGTGTGTGTGTGTGTGTGTGTAGGGTGTGTTGTTCTTAGTTTAAATAGTTCCTAGCTCTAGGCACTGATAACCAAAGCAGTTCGGTCCAATAGGTTCACAAACATTTGAGATTTGATTACCTTTAGATGACACTGACTTATAATGTAAATGCAGTTTAACTGGTATCTGTTTGTATTTCTGTCAATCACTTCGCACTTTTCATTGTTTAAGGTTATCACCCATTTTTGCACCATGCAGATATCTTATCTAAACCATTTCCCGTTGCTTTTGGCCGGCCGCGGTGGCCGAGGGGACTGAGGCGCTCCAGTCACGGTCTGCACGGCCACTACGGTCGGGGGTTCGAATCCCCCCTCGGGCATGGATATTTGTGCCGTCCTTAGTTGTAAGTAGTTCATAAGTAGTTTGTAAGTTTAGGAACTGATGACCCCGTAGTTAAGTCCCATAGACTATACAAACATTTGAACATTTTTTTTCGTTGCTTTTGATCTTCTGGTGACTGTACTTACCCATTAACGACAGCATTATCCGCTTGAGTTATAATAACAAAATCATCAAGCAGAGAAAGCAAGATGGCGTACGCAAAAGAGATTTTGGGGCGAGGGATGTCACGTTACTGATTTTGTCACGTGACTGATTTACGAACGCCAAATGTACGCTGTCATTCGTTACAGCCTATAGTCATTCGTAACCAGTGCAGGTAAAGAAAATAAACTTTGAACTACCAAGGCAATATTTTAACGTAAATATATGATAAAAATGTGGGAGAGATATTAAAATGATAGTTCGAAGAGGTAAAAGTTTAAAAAAAAGTATGTTTGTCAAACTAAACTCAAACATCATATAATTTTAGCAGTTTTTTTTTTTAATACGGTCAGAAAGAATATTACGTGTTGGGTGCATAGATATTGCCACAATAGTAGAGGCATTATCTTATCACCATAATTTCTTATTATTTATATTATTATTTTGGTCTAAAATGTTTGCAAAAACTTATAAAACTACATATCTAAAGTGGGCCGTAAAACATGTCAGTGTGATTTTTTTAAAGTGATAATTGTCCAAAACTATTAAAATGGTTTACAACATGCTCATTTTATGATTTATTTTTATTTTTTTTTTTTATTTTTTATTCACGGCTTTGAACAATGGTCTTACCTCTGTCAATTTTGATACATGGAAAACATACCGTAACACTAGAATGAAATCCGGAGCACTGGTTGATTCTGTTTGGTTAATTGTGTTTGACCTGCATCTTCTCTTGATAACTCTCGCTGTTGTGGTATTAATGCACGAACAATTAACCGTACATTTAAATTTAATAATTAAAAGTTTAAAATTGGAAGGCGGCTGCAACCGCCTCACGGATTGTATATGTTGTTGCAGTCACACTATCTAGTCTCGTCACTGCCGAACTGATAGCTGCGGAAGTGGGGGGGACAGCCTGTAGTATTGGGAGACGCAAGGAGATATCGCTCTGTAAGCACGATACCGCTCCCTTACGTAATCCATTCCACACGATAATGTTTCATGCTGTAACTCTAATAAGTCAAACGAGTAATACGTTATACCGGGCGTGATAATGAACCTCTGATAGAAACGATTTCAGCAGATCAAGGTAATTCAGATTTAGATACCGCCTGTGGATTCTGTAGGTCTCTGCTGATAGTATGCTTAGTCTTGCTAAAGAGGTGTTAACTCTGCCAAAATTGGGTGTTTGGCACTCCATAAGTTTAAAATATGTTCTCGTGTGAATGCTGTTCAATAGGTTTATTCGCATCTAAAGAAAATATTTACAAGTAGTTGTTTAACTATTAATTTGAATTCGTCTGATGTGTGTAAAGATAACGTCCACATATTACGTACTTCCAAATAAATTTGTTTCAACAATCAAAAATATTGCGATCCATAGAAAGTGCTACGTATGTCTTACCTGGGTCAGTTTATTATAGTACGCACATCTTTGTTAGGATGTTAGATCCGTACGTGGTTTGGCTGATATAGCCCGACTCTGAAAGTTATGCCTCATTTGGTCACGTTGCTGCTTATCCCCACAATACCCAATATTCGCGTAGATATTTAGGAGATTATGATAAAGTAGTTTAAAATGGGAGACCATGATTAGCCTGATGGTAGTGTACACAGCTTCCCGTCCAGAATGCAGCTCCAAGAAGAAGCGGAGATACCAGAGTCGAATCAATTTGGGAGATAACACGTTGTACAAAGAGCTCATTATAGAAAATATAGTTCCACGTGAAGTGAGGGAGATAAAATCAATATTGAGTGTTGCCGCTATTGCTGGCTGAATCGCTATTCTTGTCTTTGTGATCTTCACGTGAAATTTAAGTAGATCGTTCTACACTCGTCTTCAAATTCTGGCCCTCTAAATTTACTCAACAGAATTTCTCGAAAAGAACGTAGTCTTTCCTTCAGCGGTTCCCGTTTGAGTTCCCGGAGCATTTCTGTGACACGCTCGCATTGGTCGAACCTACCCAGTAACGAAGCCAGCTGCTCGCCTCTGAACTGCTTCCCCGTCTTCCTTTAAACTGATCTGCTGCGGGTCCCAAACACTTGAGCAATACTCAAGACGTGGTCGTACAAGCGATTTATACGTGGTTTCCTTTACAGATGAAGTACATCTTCCCAAAATTCTCTCAATAAACCGAAGTCGGCTGTCCGCCTTACTCACAACTGTCCTTACATGTTCATTCCATTTGGTATCGCTCTGCAATGTTACGCCTAGATATTTGAACGACGTGACTGCATCAAGACGCGCACTAATAATGCTGTATTAGAACGTATGAGATTGTTTTTCCTACTCATGTGTATCACCTTACATTTTTCTACATTTAGAGCTAGCTGACATTCTTCACACTAACTAAAACGTTTGTATAAGTCATCCTGTATGCTATTACAGTCAGTTACAGACGACACCCTCCCATACACCAGAGCATCATCAGCAAACAGTCGCAAATTACAAGTTACTCTGTCCATCAGATCATTTATATAGATAGAAAATAGTAGTGGTCCTATCACACTCCCCTGGGGCACGCCTGACGATACACTCGTCTCTGGCCATCGAGAAGAACGTACTGTGTTCTGTTACTTAGGAAGTCTTCCAGCCAGTCACAAATCTGTGAACCTATTCGATTTGCCCGTATCTTGGTTAGCAGTCTGCAGTGTGGCACCGCGTCAAACGCCTTTTTGAAATCGAGGAAAGAAACAATGTGCCTTTGCCCTTCATCCATGGCTCGCAAGATGTCCTGTGAAAAAAGGGCAAGCTGAGTTTCACACGAACGATGTTTCCTAAATCCGTGCTGATTCATAGACAGAAGCCTCTAGAGCTTATGGGACTTAAGTACGGGGTCAACAGTCCCTAAACTTACAAACTACTTATGAACTAGCTAATACTAAGGACGGTACAAATATCCATGCCCGAGGGGGCATTCCAACTCCCGACCGTAGTGGCCGTGCAGACCGTGACTGGCGCGCCTCAGACCGCTTGGCCACCGCGGCCGGCTGAGAATATGCTCCGAAATTCTACGGGTAACTGATGTCAACGATATTGGCCTGTAATAATGTTGATCAGTTCTTTTACCTTTTTTAAAAGCGATTGTCACCTTCCCTTTTTTCCAATTCACTAGGAACTTTGCGCTGAATTAAAGATTCGCATTAAATGCAAGCTAAGTAAGGGGCTAATGCCGCAGAATACTCTTAGTAAGACCGAACTGGTATTCCATTCGGACCAAGAGACATTTTTGTATTCAGCTTCCTCAGCTGCTACTGTAAACCGGAAATACTTATTACTATGTTCTCCATTTGGAAGTTAGTGCGTTGATGAAATTATGGTACGTATGTACGGTCCTCCTGCGTGAATGATTCCTTAAGGGTTAAATTTAGAACTTCAGTCTGCTATCTTCCATTATTGGCCCGGAATGATCAACGAGTGGCTGGATAGTGGTCTTTGATCCACTTATCGATTTTTAATAGGACCAAAATTTTTTTCGGGTTCTCTCACATCGAATTTTTTATAGACGTACTAGCTTAAACCCGCGGCTCCGCTCGCGTCTTAGTTGATTATGTTAGATAATGCGCGAAACGACAAATCGACTTTTTTTAAAGAGATGTATTAAAAGAATTTTCTTTTTTACTCCTTTATTTATTTATTCTAATATTTCCTTATTCGTTTGCTTATCCTTACAGAGAAAGAGCTGAAGACATTGTAGCACGCATAGACCAAAGATGTGGTCTGTGGCATCACGTTCAGAGACATATATTATGTGTGTGATCACGTTTCGCTGTATTTAACCTCCTTGCTATAGAGTCGCAAACGTCATCGCTGGCCTTCAGTCCGAATTTTGTTTATAATTTGACGATTTTAAACCACCATATCTTCCACCCCCTTATAGCTATCGGCATGGAACTGCTATGGTGTACAACGGGAGACTTCGGACAACAATTACAAACAGACCATTCGTTTGCGTTCTGTAGGTTTCGCTGTAGAGCGAAATATTCACACACACACGTAGGATTTTATATACACCGATAACTTTCCATCGCAATATACTCCACCCTTTTAATATTATCAACCCTCAAGCAGCAATGCAACCAATAAAACCATTTTCAAAGACAAATATAATTTTCACAGAGTAATTATTGATCCGCATTTTGCGTTATATTCTTCAAATTACTAAATATCTATGAGATCGCTATAAAATCGTGCCTAAAACCTTCCTCAGATGTTGTTGTTGTTATGGTCTTCAGTCCGGAGACTGGTTTGATTCAACTCTCCACAGTACCCTATCCTGAGCAAACCTCTTCAGCTCCACATAAGAACGGCAACCTACATCTGTCTGAATCTGCCTACTGTATCCATCTCTTGGTCTTCCTCTGTGGTTTTTACCCCGCACACTTCCCTCCAATGCTAAATTCACAATTCCTTGATGTCTATGAATGTGTCCTACCAATCGATCTCTTCTTTTAGTCAAGGTATGCCAGAAATTCCTTTTCTCCCCAATTCTGTTCAGTACCTCCTCATTAGTTACATGGATCCACCCACCTAATCTTCAGCATTCTTCTGTAGCACATTTCAAAATCCTCTATCCTCTTCCTGTCCGCACAGCTTATCGTCCATGTTTCCCTCCCATACAAGGCAACACTCCACACAAATGCCTTCAGAAATGACTTCCATACACTTAAATTAATATTCGATGTTAGCAAATTTCTCTTTTTCAAAAATGCTTTTCTTCCCATTGCCATTCTGCATTTTATATCCTCTATACTGCGACCATCATTTGTTATTTTACTGCCCAAGTAACAAAACTCATCTACCTCCTTTATTGTTTCGTTACCTAATGTAATTCCTTCAGCATCCCCCGATTTTCTTAGACTGCACTCCATTACCCTAGTTTTGCTCTTGTTAATGTTCATCTTATAAGCACCTTTCAGCACACTGTCCATTCCGTTCAATTGCTCTTCCAGGTCCTTTACTGTATCTGACAGAATTGCTATGTCGTCGGGAAAACGCAATGTTTTTAATTCTTCACCCTGAACTTTAATTCTTTCTCCAACTTTCTTCTTGTTTTCCTTTATAGCTTGCTCAATATACAAATTGAACAACATTGAAGAAAGGCTACAGCCCTGTCTTACTCCCTTCCCAACTGATGCTTCCCTTTCATGCCCTTCAAGTGTTATAACTGCGGTCTGGCTTTCTTACAAGTTGTAAATAACTCTCCCTGTATTTTACCCTGCTGACTTCAGAATTTGAAAGAGTGTATTCCAGTCAACATTGTCAAAAGCTTTCTCCAAATCTTCAAAAGTTAAAACTCAGATATAAATTAGTATTAAATATTTAAGTCTCTACGTCTTGTCGTTCGGAGGTGATAAGCGTACACCGAACAGACATTCACATTAACATATATAGATAGATAAATAGCTATACGATCGCCATAAAACAATGCCTAAAGCCTTCCCCGGGTAGACATTAGTAACTGCACAAATTTTTAGCTCTTTATGTCTTGTAGTTCAGACGTGATAAACGTACACCGAACAGACATTCACATTTAAAGATATAGATGAGTTGAACATTCCAATTAAAGATAAGTGGTAGAGTTTTTTTACAGCTTATGGGACTTAACTACGGGGTCATCAGTCCCTAAGCTTACAAACTACTTATGAACTACTTACGAAGTAGGACGGCACAAATACCCATGCCCGAGGGGGGATTCGAACCCCCGACCGTAGTGGCCGTGCAGACCGTGACTGAAGCGCCTCAGTCCCCTCGGCCACCGCGGCCGGCGTCGAATAATTGTTCGATTCAACTACAGAGCGCCGGAAACGTGCTTTATTGGACAAGTATTTGGCCGCTGCCGAGCGTGTCGGCGACAGCTGTGAAATGGTAGATGGCCCGTGAAGATGGAGTGTGGATAGGTTTATCAATGCGGCCCCGCGATAAGGCGCCTCCTGAAAGAGCAGAGCAGAGCGGTGTGCCCGTGCCTCTGTGCCTGCAGCTGGGCCGCTAGCCGGGCGCCATTATGTGCCGGCCCATTCAACCGCGCGGCGCGGATCCTCTACACCTGCTGACACAGGCCCGCTCGCCGCGCTGCCGCCTCTTGCACACGCCCCTCCGCCTACGGCGCCGCCACACTTTCATTTCTCCGCCACCTCCCTACAAGGCTGTTCATATCACAGGGACTCGCTGCTCGACCGAACAGCGGACGCCGTTACCGTAGGATATTGGACGATATCGGATCTCGTGCGCTGACACAGCCGCGTGGACGGAACTGGCGCTACTGCGTGCGTGCGTTCAACTAGGTTTTCCAGAGAGCACACGTGCCGTGTAAACTGCGCCCGGCGCTCTCTGCGAGTTTCGACCTCTCGTGAAAACTGCAACTTCTGTCACTCGACAGGTAGAGGTGTGAAAGTAAGGCCGGTATTACCAGTCTAAAGGGTATATTACACGGAGCGTATTTGGTCGCTAGTCGCTGGCGTCTGTTGTCGCTCGGCGTATGGGCAAACAGCGAATGAATACGCTGACACAATGACACGCAGCGACTTCAGACGCTAGCGTCTTCGTAAAAGCAATTGAAACACGACGTAACGTATGACACATTGTTTGGAGGTTAGGTGATACCAAACAGTTCTGTTTCCCGCCAAACAAAATATGCAATCAAATTTCTGGAAATATATCGAAATTTTCCAGTGTTATAGGGCATTAAAAATGATTATTTAAATACTAAACTTAAAGACACTCAATTTAATCAACTGTTTGGCGACTGACGAATTGAACACTGAAGGTTTCTTGGGAGATATGGATACCAAACACCTGAAAACAAAAATCAAAACAATAAAATATCTCATCTTCATTATATTTATGTAGGCAGAAGGATTTCCACACAACAATTCTTTCAAAAGATTTGCAGAAGCACTATATTTATCCCTTCTTCCAATGCACGTTCTTATCCATTTTCTTTTACTTTTTTCCTACTTTTCGGTTTGAATTTTGGTAGACAGTGTTTCTCGCAAAAGTCTTAAACGAACAACGCCAGCATTTATTCCTTCGACATTTTGACTCGACTGGTGGCTACTTCATACGCTCCTGTATATGACACGGGGCGACCAACATTTGCGAGCGATCCAAAACGCCAGCGACCAGGGTCCCAGTAGCCCACCCTTCAACTTTAGACGCTCGCGTTTCGGAGCAGCGACTTTGTTCGCTGTCTCTGTTTACACGGAGCGAGTTTAGCAGCTGCGTCCAAATACGCCAGCGACTAGCGACCAAATACGCTCTGTATAATATACCTTTAACACATACAGTCACGACACTCACGCACATTTTTGTTATAAGCTACGACTGCAGCGCTCCTAGCGGCCGAGAAGCTATTTTCTGAATACGGTATTGGATGAGTCCGAATAGTATCGTTTGTATTGATTTTTACAGACTTTTCGCACTGGGGAACGTATGTAACGCCATAAAAATAGGTAATAATTTAAAATTAGCTCCACCTTTGTCTGTTATGTTTACTGAGATCCCTGATGAGGTACGATAAGGTACATTGCATGACAGTTTATTTACAATTATCTCGTAACCTACAGGCTTTTGCTGAATAATATCATTTTCTATAAAAGTAAGAAATGGCTAAGAAACACCAGAAGACCTGACCTTTGGCAGAAAGACGTCGCTTTTCTACTCAGTAACGTTATGGCTTCTTCACTACAATTCCAGTAAAATCAGTGAGGTTGGAACGTAGGAAACGCATATAGAATGCAATAACTACAGTATTTGACGTAGCAAAGCAGCCACCACAGCTGTAGCTGAAGGAAAAACGTCACAGACCCGGCAAGAAAACGGAAAAGTAATCAAGCTGTTTTCAACACAGAAGAACCCAATTCCACAATTGTTGCTACAACTGAACCACAAACTGCAAGAATCTTCAAGACATTGTCTTCTTCAGCTAAAGTAATGACACTCAAACGAATATGCGCGTATCAGAAAGACGAATGAAGCCTAAAAATGTGCGAATCATTAGACTGCACACCGAACTGATACGTGTCTAAAAAACTCTTGTCATAGTAAGAACACACCATAATAGAAATTTATGTTTCTTTTATGTTTATATTCTACTTACTTTCAGTGGAATAAGCTGCAAAATAACACATATTCGTAAGTATTTGTTCATGATGAAGTTGATCATTACACCTCTGAATCAGTTAAATTCGGCTGTTTTTACATTAATGTCCGTGTTATGTATATCTCTTAATATTTTACTTGTGCTTGTAGCGCAGAAAGTATACCAACTATTTCGTTAATTACGCACATAAATAATTATAAACAAACGTCACTCCTATGGCGGCTTTCCCACCACTTGGAGCGCTAGTGTCGCTACAACTGTCAGTGGGTAACAACTTTTCACACCAGTGAGTGTCGCGACTGTATATGTTAGACTGTGGTATTACACTGTCAAATTATTGGACAAAGAATTTGACAAAGAAAAATTGGGCGTAGTGTAATGGTAATGCCGTCCAATATTTCATCAAATCTAAGGCCTCGGCTTAATAACGTCCGTGTTCGTAAACATGGCTAGTAGTGGCAAGTTTGTGTAGTGTTTTCCAGCAACAACAAAGTTCATATGAACGTATAACTCAGATGGAGCCTTATGTAACAGGCGACAAAGACCAATTCACACTGTCCGTCACGTCAATTCGCCTAGCCCAATACCTGCGTTGAAAGTAAGGTTGAGTTACAATCGGTGATGCAAAAAGTCATATACTATCGGAACTGAAGACGTAACGCCGCTAAATCTTATTTACGGCCAAAGCAGACTTTATAATATACGACTTTGGTCAATTTGGTGTGCTAAGTGCTGGGAAATGAAACAACTTTCAAAAAACCCGACATCTGTTTGCAAGTGAAAATATGTACAGATAAATACGTCAGCCAATTTTTGTTAGGAAATAAATAGAGCCTGTTTACTTTATCAGCTATGTTTCTCCCATTACATTGTTAATAACGTCATAAATTATTTAGTTTTTCCTCTTTGTCAGTGCTGACATTTTCCATTTAAAAGGTTATTTAATTAAACTTGCTTTATCAACTTACAATCTTATTCGTATACGCTGTATGCGTCAGCCTTTTCTTTTACTCTATTGCAAATTGTGAAGAGTGGAGAGCTACAAAATAATTAGCAGTTAATTACGGCTCGGCTGTACTGCCGAAACAAATTTTATCTTTCTCGCCCTGACACCCACGGTTTCATCCAACTGCGTTTCCTTTTTCCCAGACACAACGCAACTGTAATATAAACAACAGCTGAGCATAAGACCGCCATTTTGAAGCAAATTTGACATAATATTGGATGTAGTGTAATACCCCATATAGCGTTTCATCCAAGTTCTTTGTCAAAGAATGGGACCAATATTTCATCCAATTTTTTCGTCCAATATTTTGTCCAATAATTTGATAGTGTAATACCGGCCTAACGAAAAGATGCGTATCCGTATGTATCCGTTACTAAAAGAAACACTACTCTTTACAGACGTATCGCTACTCGTAACCACTGTCAGCCAGAAATACGGCCGCTACACTCTTTGAAACCGTAAAATTTTTTGATTGTTACTGCTAATATTACTTTGACATTTAAATTTGCCAGGTATATACTCTATGCCTGCTTTTTGAGGCAATTATATTACTGAGGAATGAATCAGTACAGTCCATTTCCCTCGTGATTAAAATGCAATTGTCAACAAATTGATCAAAATTAGCTAGACCCACCCGCGACATCCATTTTAAGTATTGTTCCCGCACTTTTTTTAGAGTCTTGGAATGTCGGGAATAATGGGAATATTTCGTGACGAATGCCGATGTGACCGCTCATAGTACAGGGTGTCTCACGAAAGACGCTGGCCAGGCGTTCGCGGATCGCGCGGTACGGCTCCCGGTCGCCGCCACCACATCCGCCGGCCACGGCAGCGCCCGATTCTCGGACTCTATTGTACCGTGGGCGCATACACTGAGTTAAGCCGGCCGTGGTGGCCGAGGGGACTGAGGAGATCCAGTCACGGTCTGCACGGCCACTACGGTCGGGGGATCGAATCCCCCCTCGGACATGGATATTTATGCCGTCCTTAGTCTTAGCTAGTTCATAAGTAGTTTGTAAGCTTAGGGACTGATGACCCCGTAGTTAAGTCCCATAAGCTTAACAAACATTTGAACATTTTTTTATCCAAATTAGAAATGGGGGGACACGTATTGCAAACAATCTGCATGTGAAACACAATAATTTGTTTTTAACAATAGCATGTCGATGAATCCAAATGAAAAAAGGGGTTATATTGCAAACAATTTTTATACCAGACGCAGTGTTTTTTTTTTTTTTTTTAGCTTTCTCTCCATGCCCTCCATGGCAAGAGAACAGAACAACATGACAGTGTTAAAGGAAGGAAGGAATCGTAGTGTTCAACGTCCCGTCGACAGCGTGGTCATCAGAGACGGAGCTTATGCTAGGATTTTTGGGTGAGGATGGGGGTAGGAAATCAGCCGAGCCCTTTGAAAGGAACCATCCCAGCGTTTGCCTGGAGTGATTGACGGAAATCACGGAAAACCTAAATCTGGATGGCCGGAGGTGGATTTGAACCACCGTCCTTCCGAATACGAGTCCAGTGTGTTACCACTGCGCCACCTCGCTCGGTGGCGTGTTAAATATTTCCATGGTTGCTTGCATGAGTAGAAACATTAAGAAAATTAACTGCTCCCAGTTGAACTTTGTCATAGACAATCAGGGGCTAATAAACTACCGACAATTCCTTCACATTCCTTTCTAGCGCATGTTACGTTTCCAGCAATTTTGGAGTCATCGAAAGCCCTTTCAACGGGTTTCTTGGTACAATCCATGTAGCTGTAAATGTGATGGTTTTGCGGTCTTTAAATCACTTTCACTATAGGTGTTTGGAAGAACTCAACGATTCTTCGGATGTGGCTTGTGCTTCTTAAGGCCGGCAGCAGTCACTTGAACACACTTTAACAATTTGATATAGAAATTTTAAAAAATAAACTTTTTTCACTATTTTATGAATTTGCAACGAATGATCAAGCAGATCATTAAAACGAGGTGGAACCCAAATAAACAGGGTGGTTTGGTAATGCTACTCAATGATGCTAATATACGTCTGTAGTCTGACCGTTGGAGTGCCGCAACGCTGTGTTTACCTGGTCATCAGGTTGCCCTGCCTTCGCTTGCCGTCTAAACGATCATTGTTGGTAAAGTGGAATTGTGAGGACTAACGAGAAGGCTGCTTCCAAAATGAGGCTCTATAGCCATTGTGGTTACAAAATTACCTTGGCTCCAAAATGATTATTATTCTCATAAATTTTTACTACGTCCCAGGGCTTTTATTTCCGGTCTCCATGCAGCACAAGCAGAAACATAGTACCCCGTGCTCTACTTTAATGCGAAATCGATACTATAATTTTGTGTGTCACTTAAACACGTTAAAAGCCTTGTCCGGAAAGGCGAGTAATTGCCTGTGACATATGTGGCCACCGTTACGGCTCCCACCCCTCACACTCATTTCGACACACCAAAAAATAAATCGAATAAACACACAAACAGTGATCAAACGGTCCACAGATTTATCATAGGTGAGTAGTCCCGGAAGCAGAGCTGCGTGACAAAATTGACAGATCAGAGAACGCAGTGGCGCGGTAATTAATTGCTGGATAAACCTAAGCGGGAAAACTGGACAGCCAGTAAGCACACGGTATCGACACCAGCGTGGGTTCAATTAGCTGATCCCATGTAATCTATTGCTGAAAAACCCTTCAGTGACCCGTTAATTGTAATTGAGTCACCTTTTCCATTGATAGAAAATTAATTTTGCTACTTTTTTTTATTTATACACTGCCACTACCCAGTTATTCGTCTTAAAAATATCGAGGCCAGTAGCGCAGTGGTGAAGTGTTAGTTTGCTTCCAAAGGTATTGCGTTCCCTCTCCGGCCACTTAAGTGATAACTCACTTATTTCCTGCCGCGCGGGAATAGCCGAGCTGTCTGGAGCGCGACGTTACGGATCGCGCGGCCTTCCGCGTCGGAGGTTCGAATCCTCCCTCGGGTATGGATGTGTGTGTTGTCCTTAGGTTGGTTTGACTTAGTTTAAGTAGTTTGTAAGACTAGGGACTGATGACCAACCTAGTTTGCTCCCATAGGATTACAAACATTTGAACTTATTTCCTCGCAGGGCAAATCCTAAAATAGCTTAGCAACACTGTGGTTTGGAGACCACCACTGTAAAGCCCGTTCTACACGGGAAGTGAGAGTTTACAACATTGCCCATGATGCATCGGTACGCCTGCCGCATCCACTTGTACAAGATGCACGCGTACGATCGCTAGTAGACGGAATAGGATGGATCCTATTCTCATGCGTATGAAGTGCTTCGCGTATGCACAGACGACCGAATGGGGAACCAAGATGACGGACGGAGCCTAGTCGCGAATTTGTTTGAGAATGTGTCCTTGTCTCCTGCTCAAGAGAACGTAGTTTTTCGACTCTCTCTCTCTCTCTCTCTCCCACACACACAATATATAAATGAAAACTTTTCACTGATTTTTCCGTCAGTTCTTGGTAGAACATCATACTAAGTGCAATTTTGTGTGTTCTACAAGTTCATTTCGACTTAGTTAACCGGTTTTCGGCTTAGGCCACAAGGTCATCATCAGACTTTAAAGTAGTCGAAAATAAAAGTCAATCTGATGATTTACCCAGAGTCGACGAAAGTATCAGCCAAAATATTCAAATTTGTGTTTACTTTATACGTAGGCGCTTGATAAGGCAAAATGCTGAAACAGCTGTAGCGATAAATAATAAACTGTAAGCAGGTGCTCCGATGCGAGAGGCCGTTCCCCGTCAGGGATTCGAATCCTTCCTAAGGCTGTCTTTAATATAAGGTAGTTCATAAGTAGTTTGCCAGTTTAGGGAGTTGATGACCCCACAGTTCAGTCCCATTAGCTTAACAAACATTAGTCAGCAGTGATTCTGGAACTTTTATTACAATGTCCTTCAACGACTTTACCACTCTGCAGCCCCAACAATCGGGAAGTTAAAATGCTTTATGCCTGTACTAAGAGCTGTACCCACTAAAAATTGAACACATTATATATCATTTGTATTGCAATTCTTCTTTATTACCATTAATATTTGCTATATATCCTGAAACATGCTGTAGTTAACAGGCGAAATATTTGTTTTCGGTGAGCATTATTTGAAGCTTTATCCCAGTGAAAGTTCTATGTGATAGACTTTCATAGACACCTGAGCTTGACCATGATACACACTCCTGGCCATTAAATTGCTACACCAGGGAGATGTGCTACAGACGCGAAATTTAACCGACAGGAAGAACATGCAGTGATATGCAAATGATTAGCATTTCAGAGCATTCATAGAAGTTTGGCGCCGGTGGCGACACCTACAACGTGCTGATATGAGGAAAGTCTCCAACCGATTTCTCATACACAAATAGCTTCTTGATCGGCGTTGTCTGGAAAAACGTTGGTCCGGCCGCAGTGGCCGAGCGGTCTGCGGCGCGTCAGTCACAGTCTGCACGGCCGCTACAGTCGGGGTTTCGAATCCCCCCTCGGGCATGGATGTTCTGTCGTCTTCAGTATAAGGTAGTTCATAAGTAGTTTGTAAGTTTAGGGACTGATGACCCCACAGTTAACTCCCTAAAGCTTAACAAAAATTTGAACATTTGTGAAACGTTGTTGTGATGCCTCATGTAAGGAGGAGAAATGTGTACCATCAGGTTTGCGACTTTGATAAAGGTCGGGTTGTAGCCTATCGCGATTTATCATATCTCGACATTGCTACTCGCGTTGGTCGCGATCCAATGACTGTTAGCAAAATATGGAATCGGTGGGTTCAGGAGGGCAATACGAAACGCCGTGCTGGATCCCAACGGCCTCGTGTCACTAGCAGTCGAGATGACAGGCATCCGCATGGCTGTAACGGATCGTGCAGCCACATCTCGATCCCTAAGTCAACAGATGGGGACGATTGCAACACAACAACCATCTGCACGAACAGTTCGACGACCTTTTCAGCAGCATGGACTATCAGCTCGGAGACTATGGTGCAGTTACCATTAACATTGCATCACAGACAGGAGCGTCTGCGGTGGTGTACGCAACGACGAAACTGGGTGCACGAATGGCAAAACGTCATTTTATCGGATGAATCCAGGTTATTTTTACAGCATCATGATGGTCGCATCTGTGTTTGGCGACATCGCGGTGAACGCAAATTGGAAGCATGTATTCGTCATCGCCATACAGGCGTATCATCGGCGTGATGGTATGGGGTGCCTTTGATTACACGACTCGGTTACCTCTTGTTCGCATCAACGGCACTTTGAAAAAATATTCAAATGCTTGTAAAGTCTATGGGACTTACCTACGGGGTTATCAGTCCCTAAACTTACAAACTACTTATGAACTAAGACTAAGGACGGCACATATATCCATGCCCGAGGGGGGATTCGAACCCCCGACCGCAGTGGCCGTGCGGACCGTGACTGAAGCGCCTCAGTCCCCTCGGCCACCACGGCCGGCAGCACTTTGAACAGTGGCCGTTACAGGTGTGTTACGACCCGTGGCTCTACCCTTCATTCGATCCCTGCGAAACCCTACATTTCAGTAGGATAATGCACAACCGCATGTTGCAGGTCCTGTACGGGCCTTTCTGGAATCGGAAAATGTTTGTCTGCTGCCCTGGCGAGCACATTCTCCAGATCTCTCACCAACTGAAAACGTCTGGTCAGTGGTGGCCGAGCAACTGGCTCGTCACAATACGCCAGTCATTACTCTTGAAACTGCATGGGCATCTGTACCTGTACACGCCGTCCAAGCTCTGTTTGACTCAACGCGCAGGCGTATCAAGGCCGTTATTACGGCCAGAGGTGGTTGTTCTGGGTACTGATTTCTCAGGATCTATGCACCCAAATAGCGTGAAAATGTAATCACATGTCAGTTCTAGTATAATATATTTGTCCAATGAATATCTGTTTATCATTTGCATTTCTTCTTAGTGTAGCAATTTTAATGGCCAGTAGTGTACATAAGCGTCTCAGACTGCGCGGTCTGGAAGTATTTAATCGCCTTTTATAATGCGGACGTTTACACATTAACTGCATGGAAACAAATAAAGTTTCACACAGGCAGTCTGAGTTATTAATCATTACAATAATCATAACTTGGCGATTCATTTGCTCTAAGTTGACAACAAACGAAGTAGACATGTGAAGCAGACGACTCGACAAACGCGTACCATGTGAACGCGTCTTTGTAGTTCGATGGTCTATCGTAACGAGCGTTGCAGCTGACAACGACTTTCTTGTGCGTGTCGCACGTCCCGTATAGAAAAGGCTTAACTGTCTGAGTTAGCTCGTTCAAAGGTCAAAGGAAAGGCAGGGGGCACACCTTCTCTAAGTGGTGCTCGGATCAGCCTTTGTCTCGATGACAGCTTTATTTACTTTAGAGGAAGTAATCGTTCCAGTTAGTGCCTGAACGAATATCCGAACCGTACACTATCTCGTATACCTGCCCCATTCTATCAGCGCTGTCATCTCGCCCTCCGAGTTGTTGGGTTCTGTTTTTAATATACGCACGATACAAATTAACCTGTTGAAGCCGAGCAAATGTTTATGGCTGGCAGTTGCGAAGCTGGCAGCTGTCTAAATATCAGAGAGCTGACGGCTGACCTTTCCATGTAGGGTCATTCCATGCCAAGTGGTCTAGAGGCTCCCACATGACCCTCATGGATTTTGATGAAATTTTGTATGAACATTCACACATGTTCTCAATGAACACTGGCAAAGTTTCAGTTTCAGAAATTCAATACTTCCGGAGATACAGTCACTTGTTTAAGACCATAGCACAGCTTCCAATAGTGCATCCTTGAATTTTCAGCAACTTTGAGATGATATATCTCTGGAAGTATTTGCATCAAAGAAACAAAACTTGGCAATCTTATACAACTTTTAGAGCTCTTTAAAGTAAAATATTAAGAACAGGATTTCTGAACAATTTTCATATAGATAATTTGGGGTAAAGTTGGGCGAAAAAATTGCTGGTTAAAAAAAGTGCGAACTTTAGTTTTTTATATCTCCAGAAGTAATTGTGGGATGTACATGAAACTTTGCACACCATAACTCACCTACACAAGGTCTTAGAATATAAAGTTTCATTCTCCTATTGCTTCCCATTATTCCACAAATCAAGGGTAAAGTTGACGATTTTTCAAAAAAGTGCTAAAATGGGTATTTTTAGTCAAATTTTTCAAAAAAGTGTTTTCTCCAAATTCCTTTAAACTATGCTCATTAGAAAGAGCATATTCTAAACTATCTAGAAAAGTGGATTTGGTTTTGCAATGCAAGCATATAAGGCCCTAAAAAGTAGCATCATCATAGAGGCGCACTGAAAGTTTGAACCCATTTTTCGGGCACTCAAATTATACCAAAAATCTTTTATTATGTATAATAAATGTTTGTTAATGCCTGGGATAAATGAAATAAGATGTCCTGATGAATAGGACGTAGCTTAATTCCGAATAGAAAAAAATAAATGAAACAATGTCACCCCCCCCCCCAACTCCCTCTCTCTCTCTCTCTCTCTCTCTCTCTCTCTCTCTCTCTCTCTCTCTCTCTCTCTCTCTCTCTCTCTCTCTCTCTCTCACACACACACACACACACAAAATTATAATTTAGGTTGAATGTAAAGTGTAAAATTTATTTCCACAATCATTATCTAATTATTAGTAGCATTTTTAATTAACACCACCAGCTTACTGAAGGAAAATAAGTATATAAATGAGTTGTTCTGCTTTAACCACTGTTAGTTTCATTTCACCTGAGAAAACCAGCATCTCCATCACCATAGGGGCCACACTCGAGCATCAACAGCTATGGGTGAGTTTCTTTACACAGGTTTCCTAGCGTGATAGTAAAATTATTTAAGTGCCCTGGGAAAATTAGAAGCCGCTCTTAGGGTCCTTAGATTGTTTACTCTAACCTATTTCAATTTTTGATACACTACATTAATTTTCTGATGAATATCAACAGGAATGGTGTACTGCTGGACAGACAATGTACTGACAGAGCTGGAATAACTGCAATAATGTGGTGTTATGGAACCCAGTACTTGTCACTTATTGGTGGTCAATAAAATGAATCTACTGGACCATGAGGGTGCATAGTTTATTAATGCACCCCTTTGCTCAGTGGAAGTCTCACAGATATTCCCAATCCAGCAAAAAATTTCTTAGATGCATGCAACATATTGTCCTGGTCGGAGAATAGACATTAATATGCCTTCTTCAGTTCTCTGACCCATTAGAGCTAGAAAAGATGATCAATCATTTGAAACTCTGCTGACCTGAATTGTTGTTTCATCAATAGGTAAAAAGTGATGATTTTCTCTAGTGCCTGCTACAGTTTGTCCAAGTTTAAACCTCTCTTCTTGTGACCTTTTTTTCCAATTTCATCTTTACTGACAAAAACAAATTTAATTCCATTAATGTTTTCAGAGCAGAAATGAAACAGATCTAGGGGAGTAAGATTGAGCACTGGAGCCAACACTGAAATTATGAATGTGTGATATCTGTGGAAACTGTGCTTTTATATATTTGATGAGTTCCTTGATAAAAACGTTAACTGTACCAGTGTCATGCCGCAAACAAGAACTGATAATGCAGAAACTTAAAGATTTCACTTTCTCATTTTGATGAAAGTAGATAACATATGGATGAATTGTTGCTTTCCAGAGGAAGCCTTGCACAGCATCCTGAATAATAAAAGAATAATTTTCCAAAAAATCCGTTAGGACAACAAGCTCTTTAATTTTCAGATGACTTTTAAGGCCTTTAAGATGCAGCTATTCCGGCTCCATTAGTAACTTTGTCTATCTGACATTACAGCATTCCTCTTGAGATTCATCAGAAAATTAATGTAGCATATCAAAAATTCAGATAGGTTAGAGGAAACTAAGAAACCTATGAGTGGCTTCTAATTGTACCCAGGGCACTTCAATAATTTTATTATCAGGCTTGGGAACCTGTGTAAAGAAATGTTTATCACACTTGGGATATCCTGTGGTAAAGGAACCCACCCGGGATGTTGTTGCCCCTATGGCGATGGGGATGCTGGTTTTCTCAGGTGAAATGAAACTAGCAGTGGTTAAATCAATATGGACTGTAGCAACTCATTTACATACTTCTTTTCCATCATTAAGCTAGTGTTGTTCATTAAACAGGCTACTAATAATTAGATAATGATTATGGAAATAAATTTTATGAATTAAATTCAGTTTGTGTGTGTGTGTGTGTGTGTGTGTGTGTGTGTGTGTGTGTGTGTGTGTGTGAGAGAGAGAGAGAGAGAGAGAGAGAGAGTTGGGGAGGGGCGTGACAATTAAGAAATAACATTGTTTCTATTTTTATTCTTTTTCTATTCGGACTTAAGCTATGTCCTATTCATCAGGACTTCTTATTTCACTTATCCTAGGCATTAACAAACATTTATTAGACATAATGAGCTTTCAAGTATAATTTGAGTGCCAGAAAAATGGGTTCAAGCTTGCAGTGCGCCTCTATGATGATGCTACTTTTTAGGGCCTTATATGCTTGCATTGCAAAACCAAATCCACTTTTCTAGATAGTTTAGAATATGCTCTTTCTAATGAGCATAGTTTAAAGGAGTTTGGAGAAAACACTTTTTTGAAAAATTTGACTAAAAATACTCATTTTTAACACTTTTTGAAAAATCGTCAACTTTACCCTAGATTTGTGGAATAATGGGAAGCAATAGGAGAATGAAACTTCATATTCTACGACCTTGTGTAGGTGAGTTATGGTTTGCAAAGTTTCATGTACATCCCACAATTACTTCCGGAGATATAAAAAACTAAAGTTCACACTTTTTTTAACCAGCAATTTTTTCGCCCAGCTTTGCCCCAAATTATCTATATGAAAATTGTTCAGAAATCCTGTTCTTAATATTTTACTTTAAAGAGCTCTAAAAGTTGTATAAGATGGCCAAGTTTTGTTTCTTTCATGCAAATACTTCCAGAGATATATCATCTCAAAGTTGCTGAAAATTCAAGGATGGACTATTGGAAGCTGTGCTATGGTCTTAAACAAGTGACTGTATCTCCAGAAGTATTGAGTTTCTGAAACTGAAACTTTGCTAGTGTTCATTGAGAACATGTGTGAATGTTCATACAAAATTTCATCAAAATCCATGAGGGTCATGTGGGAACTTTTCTCGATATTAGACCACTTGGCATGGAATGGCCCTGTACTGTTTCACTGGGGCTGTTCCTAAGTGTGGCGGACGATGTAGTAAACGCCACAGTTCACCGATGACTGCCTGGCAGGAAACAATAGACAATGATTGATAGCTTTGCTCTTCCTGTGCACAGCTCTGCATTCATGAGTACCTTCACTGCTATGAGAAGAAGTTCACACATTTTTTATCAACTAGTAATGATTTTTTTCTAGTGGCTTCCGTTAAGTGTTCTGCATATCTTCTGTTTTATCTGTTTCGGATAATTAATATATTGCCGTTCCAGAAGAATGCAAAACCCGATTAAGAGGTCACTAAGGTGCGGCAGCTGTTGAGGAGTAGAGCCACCGAATTGTTTCTATTGTGTTCTCAAAAACTACGGAGGTATTACATGCCACGCAATTAAATTGCTTGACTTCGCAGCTTCGCCGTTGCAAGAACTTTGGAACTCCACTGAACGTGTAACCTGTGGGTAAAGGAACTATGACGGTGCGTGAGAAACAGCGTGCTCTAATCGGGATCCTAACCGCAGAAAACTCGCCTGAAAGTGAAATCCAAAGAAGAATGACAACTCTGTAGGTTGATGACTGTACCGATATCAACCATGTACGCGTTTGGTCGTTCGTGGTCGTAATGAAGGAACCTGTGGTGTTATTGTCTCAGTGCGTGTGTGTGTGTGTGTGTGTGTGTGTGTGTGTGTGTGTGTGGCAGAACTTTGGAGTGGAGGGAAGGTAGAAAATGAGGCTTTAACGACCCGTCGACATCGTGGTCTTTCGAGACGGAGCTTACGTTCGGATCGATGTTTTGGCATTTATCTACAGTGATTGAGGGAAATTACGGAAAACCAAAATCAGGATGGCTGGAGGCGGGACTGAATCGTCGTCCTTCCGTGTAACCACTATGCCACCTCGCTCGCAGTAGGTGATGGCGTATGGCAACCAACAAACTCATCAGAATCAGGGTGATGAACCTGTCAGAGTAACTCATCGCATAACAAAGAATCGGGTCGCTGGTGAAGTGTGGCATATCACGAAAGTGTGTATAGATCATCGTTTCAAAAAAATGTTCAAATGTTTGTAGAACTTATGGGACTTAACTACGGGGTCATCAGTCCCTAAGCTTACAAACTACTTATGAACTAGCTGACACTAAGGACGGCACAAATATCCATGCCCGAGGGGGGATTCGAACCCCCGACAGTAGTTGCCGTGCAGACCGTGACTGGAGCGCTTCAGTCTCCTCTGCCACCGAGGCCAGCGATCACCGTTTAAGAGAGGCGATACGGGAAGTGTGTGAAAGGTGAGTGTGTAGATTTCTCACACTTGACATAAAACAGAGGAGACTTGAACTCTACCAGCAACTTCTTTTGCACTTTCATTGTGAGGCAGAGGGGTTTCTTGACAACATCGTGACAGGTGATGAAAGCTGGGAACATTTTTTACCTCCAGAAACACGAGAATAAAGACGTAGAATGTTAACTTACTTTCATTAAAAGATGTAAATGCTTTCGCATAGAATTGGGAGCCATTATTTTTCATCATCTCCTCGTATATGGCATGTGAATTTTCTTATTTGTTTAAAAGTCGATGTAATATCTTTCCAGGCTTCCAGTAGTTAATTGTTATCTAAGTAACTGACTACGTCGTATGCTAAGGCTTCACCTACATACAATGGGAATAACAGAAGAGGACCCTAAATGTAGAATCTGTGATGACGGTGATGAAACTGCATCACATCTAATCTTCGAATGCATTGCATTGGAGAGTAAAAGGCACAGAACATTTGAGACAACCAGACCCGAAGAAATTGTGTCCAATAAAGAACTGGTAAAGGGACTCCTTGCACTGTTCAAGGGCATTGGTTGGCTTTACTAGATATACAGGGAGCGATACCTCACAATAAACTTAGTTTCGATGCAGGCAGTGGCGGGTTGGACCAATACTGTTTTGGCTTCCCTGAGAAAATCAAATCAAATCAATGCTAAGGCTTGGTCTCTAGCGATTGCACGTTTATCAAGCTTCACACAATAATGACAATGTATATAGGAAGAATAGTCAAGTTAGATGTATACCAAGGTTTTCCCAAAGAAACCCTCATCTTTCTTCTTCACTTAAAATTGAAAGAGTAAATAAGAATTTCAACTATTAGTATCTTTGGATTGTGTGTTGCAAAAATACCAGAACTTTGGGAAAAAGCAATGTGTGAGAAAACATGCAGAGTTAGCTCATAGGATATTTTAACAAAACCACGGTGTATGTCGTCGGTCAAATTTGGAACGAATGGCTTAAACATGCAAAGCTGTCCCTCGACTTAAACATGCTCAAATCAAATCAAATGTTTGTTAAGCTTATGGTACTTAACTACGGGGTCATCAGTCCCTAAACTTACAAACTACTTATGAACTACCTTATACTAAAGACGGCACAAATATCCATACCCGAGGGGGATTCGAACCCTCGACCGTAATGGCCGTGCTGACCGTGACTGGAGCGCCTCAGTCTCCTCGGTCACCGCGGCCGGCTAAACATGCTCAGAAACTGTCATTAGATCACACCAGGGTACATAATAAAAGGAAATCAGTCATTCTGGCCTCTGGAGACCGAAACAGTCGTAGACTCCCATGCGCCCTTTTCGTCTGTGTGTGGACCGGACACGGTATTGCTGTGCGTTTAGCAGAACACAAAGAGCCTGACGTGCATCCGGGAAAATAACTCGTTTCGTATCGATCATAAGCCATTGTTTCTGTAATTGTACCGTGACGTAATACATTAATACTTCGATAAAGTGCATGTGAAAACTGCACCTGCAATTCGTTTCATTTTCGGACTGTACATTATGAATGAGATTTAAGAAACGAACGTCTAGGGTTAAGTTCAACGAAGACGTTACTACCAACAACAATCCCCAGTGTAAATGTTCTAAACTGGATTAATGAAGGCAGGAAACCACTACATATACATCACTGAAAATAATTACGATTCAAAAATTGCCTTACGTTTTACTGTAGTCTACCCATGAACGATGGCGGAATATGCATGACTAGACAAAGGTAGGAAAATCATTTTTACTGTTTTCAAGCGTCAGTTACACTTCGCGCTTGAAGACACCTCCGCCTGCAATAATGGCTCTCTCTTGCTTTGTTGAAATTTCTTGCATGCCAATACCATCAGCGATGATGATTTGCAACAAATGCAATAAAATCCGTTATATAACTCGCTACAGTCATGTTTAAGTTTGGCAATGTCGACGACAGTCGCATCAGAGTATATAAAGTCTAAAAGGTTGACAGGTTGGGAGTTCGGATATTATCGATTGAAAAAATTCCACGTATAGTGAAGGCATATTCATTCCTTAGAAATGTGAAGCCGTGTATAACGCTGCGAGGCAAGACGTTTGAAAAAAAACTAACTTCTAAGACTTAGTAAACTGTGTCACCAAGAAAGAAAGGAAATCGACCAGATCACAGCCATATATCTCTGTCATGATATCATTGAAATACTGGATAAGAATTTACAAATGACGGAAATGAGGAGAGATTGAAATTAAATAAATACCTAAAAGGACTGTGATGAAGCCCTGAAAAATAAAACAAGTGCTCATTGCCTTGTTCGTTTGTTGAAATGTTTGTAAAACTTAAGGGACTCAACTACGGGGTCATTAGTCCCTAAACTTACAAACTACCTATGAACTACCTTATACTAAAGTCGACACAAACATCCATCCCCGAGGGGGGATTCGAACCCCCGTCTCGCGGACGGCCTCGCGCACCGCAACAAGACGCTCCAGTACGCGCGGCTAATCCGCCGCGGTTGTTCGTTCGTTAAAGCGGATGAAAACAGTCATCTGACACGAAAGCAGAAACGAAATTACACAAGACCGTAAGCAATGAGTTATATTTAACACCAGCGCCTTAACGATTTCTGTTGATCGAATACAAAAGGAAAAAGCGGAATTAAGAAGCCATTGTCTTTAACAGCATTATCAGCAAGATTATATGATTGTTGGCGAAAGCGGAAAATAATTTCGCCGCTCTCCGTAACTCTTCAGAAAGGGACAAAGAGATGTAAAAGTAGACTGGGTATTCTCGAAGATATCGTTTGCTATTCAAGGCTAATTTACTGCTTTTCGCGGAAGGGGAGTGTTCAAAGAAATAAGTGTAGTCAACTGTGTGCTGTATTTTCTAACAGACGTTTTCTGAGGTTCGTGCTGCAGCTGCAGTTTCTTGATTTATGAAGAACCTTTATATAAGGCGGATTCTTTAGAATTCCGTGAATTCTTCGTTCTTTTAGTTTAGCAGATAAATTGTTAAGGATAATTTTACTTCGGTCCGCTACTCCATAATAATACTGGACGGACGAAAACATAAACGAGAATAATATCAAAATAAAACTTTAATTGCAAAGAAAATACAAAACACTGTGCACATCCAAAGTCTGCCGACAGAAAATGTGGCAAAGGCTTTATGACGAAGACCAATCAATTCTTGGTTAAAAACACAATATTTTCAGTAGTTATCCATTGGCCGAATATCTGTTATCGTTAGGAATGACTTTTTGGGGAACTCTGAGATCACCTCCGACGTCCAGTACAATTGCACACCTGCAGCCCCAAAAAATTTCGAAGGATATCGTCTCTGTACAGTCATAGTCCAATTCTGAATGACGTAGAGATCTGTACGTCCGCCGATACTGACTCCTGCCCACACCAATCGTTTTTTTTTTTTTTGTTTTTTTTTAAGCTTATGGGACTTAACTACGGGGTCATCAGTCCCTAAACTTACTAACTACTTACGAACTAGGACGGCACAAATATCCATGCCCGAGTGGGGATTCGAACCCCCGACTGTAGTGGCCGTGCAGACTGTGACTGGAACGCCTCAGTCTCCTCGGCCACCGCGGCCGGCACACCATTCGTCCACCACCATACATGCTGATGTTTCCTGTACACAAGCAGGATTGTTCAGAGTTCCACGGTCTCTCCAGATGAGAGAAGGACAATTGTCCGGTTGAGCAGAAAATCTTGACTCATCTGTGAACAGAACCCGGCGTCTAGGGGCGGAACCAGGACGGCCTGTTGGGGGGGGGGGGGGGATGAAAGAATTCTCATCTTCAGCTAAACTCTGGCTCAGTAGAAAGACTCTAGTACCGGTCACCTCTTTTTACCCCACGCCCAATCAAACAAAAGTCTCACGGTTTTGAAGACTCAGTGCAGTGATAGCACGCTAGCTTTGCATTTAAAAAATAAATGTACCTACGCCCAGTTTTTGCGGGATTTCGGTGTCGTGGTTTTAATGGGAAACACACCGTAGGCCTCCGTGCGAAGAGGATACATTTCCCGATGGCGATTTCGGACTGTTGGCGTTGATGTTGCGTCCGTGGGAAGATACACTCTCGTCCCCTGGGACATACTGACGGTATGAACAGTATCAGCTTACATCTAAATAAAGGATATCATATCAGCATGGTTCCACCATCGAATCACATAAAAGTAGCACTAAATATTCAAATATTTTTGCGCGGTGCTGGACCTGAGTGCAAGCTACTGTCGAAAACGTTTATGTAACTGGAAACTCTAACCGTCCTAGGTTAGGCAAGAATACCGCAAATTGGTTATGGCTTGCAAAAATTGGACACAAAATAAATGTTCAAATGGTTGTAGAGCTTATGGGACTTAACTACGGGGTCATCAGTCCCTAAACATACAAACTACTTATGAACTAACTAATACTAAAGACGCCACATATATCCATGCCCGAGGGGGGGATTCGAACCTCCGAACGAAGTGGCCGTTCAGAACGTAACTGGCGCGCCGCAGACCGCTCGGCCACTGCGGCCGGTTGTTGGACACATTTCCTAATCATTATATAGAATAACCAGTACCTATTAATGACAAGTGTTAAAAGAGCACAAGATGAGGAGCCGTTATAATTAACGCGCATATGCAATTGAAAGAACAAAACTGATGATGGAAAACATTGAGACCTGATCTGACATTGAAATACTTGTTACAGTAAGTGCTCACTTTTATTGTTCAGCCGCTCGGGATTGGCCGTGAGCTCTAGACTAGAGCGCCTAGCTGCGGTGTGTGCGGCTGCTTCCGCCCTCGGGTCTGTGTGTGTGTGTGTGTGTGTGTGTGTGTGTGTGTGTGTGTGTGTGTGTGTGTTTGTGTGTGTTGTCCTTAGCTTAATTTAGTTTCTAAGTCTAGGGACTGATGATGACCACTGCATTTTGGTCTCATAGCTTTACAAACATTTGAACATTTTGTTCTTCAAACATTTCATGAGTTAAAGGAGAATGCTACCGGTAAAACACAAAACAGGAAAAGCTAGAGACAATTTGAGCTGCACTTCATCTTTTTCTTGGCACAAAGGCATCTCGTATTTTGGCACTTGGTCACTATCCGTGGTTTGAGACGTGTCTCCAGATCGAATTGAAATCTCATGTTCAGGTACGTCTTCATTTCCCGTTAGGTTTTCTGGACACACGGTAAATTCTGAACTTACGTAGAGTTGCTGCAAGTTTGCTTCAACAGTTCCAAGTCGGTAAAAGCCATATTCCGTTGGGTTTGTAACAAATGAGAAGAACTAATGACTTACGCTAAGAAAAACATACACACACACCCATGCCCGAGATAATACTCGAACCTCCGTTGGTGAGCGACCACGCAATCCGTGACAAGAACCCCTCTGTCAACGTCAGGAATTAACGAAATGCCGCCGCAAAGAATGGTGGCGGAAAACAAATAGCGGTGTTCGTCATATTATACACGTTACAGACAGACAAAGAATGAAATGCCTAGGCAAAGTATGAAATATCAAACATTTCATACTCTTGGCATTACATTTTAGGCATTCTATACGAGAGTCATTCATCAAGTAAAAAAAACAAATTAGTCCATGGAAAGAAACGTTTATTTACACAAAACAATACTTCTTCTACGTTTCAACACAATCCCCTTCAACATTCAAGCACTTGTTCCAACGGGCTACGAGCTCTTTTATCCCGGCTGCAAAGAACTCTTTATCTTGATGTTTGACCCAATTTCGCACAAACTTTTTCACGTCTTCGTTGTTCTGGAACCTCTTCCAACGTAATGCCTCATTCAGTGCACCAAACAAGTGGAAATCGCTAGGTGCTAAATCAGGACTGTGATTGGGATGAGGCAGTACGTCCCAAACCCTTTTGTCGATGGTTGCACAGATTAGTTGAGCAATAGGAGGCCGTTATTGTCTTGCTGGAGAATCACACCTCTGAGGCCTACGACGTTTCTGTCTCTTGGCTATGGTCACCTTGTTTAAAAGGAAATCCGAGTAGTATTGGCTATTCATTGTTTGCTGCTCGTCGATGATTACAATAAACTGGACCTTCAAGCGTCGCAAAACACCGTCAACATGAATTTTCCTGGTGATGCTTGGGTATTGGATATTTTATTGACTGATGAGTTGGTGTGCTCGCACTCCGTGCTTTGCCATTTTGGTTCTGGCTTATAATAGTGAAGCAAATCAAAATTCTGTTGAGAAAGTGCTCGTCTCATTCGTAACGTTCTTTCTGCTTCGTGCACACTCTCGACTGCGTCAACTCCTTTGGGACCCGTGTTGCACACATTTTGCATGATAATGTTACAGATAATGTCATGAACTGTACCAGTACTAACTTGAACCTTATCAACTATCAGCGGTCGGCGCAAACAATGTCATAATTTTGATTTCCAAATTTGAAACTGTGACTGGTCGGCTTGGACGTTGGGCGTCAGTCTCTTAGTCGCGATCATTTTTAACGAATTTACCCACTTGTAAAAATTTGCACGATTCATACAACTTACACCATAAATTTAAGACATTCTGCAGTATATATTTACTGGTTTCTCGCCTTCAGCAAGTAAACAACCGACTAACAGAAGTTGTTCAACTAATGTTGAACTATTTTGACATTATTTTTGAGGTTATAACCAACAAGGTAGCGTGTGGGGTAAAAATCATAGAGAGAGACCGAGGGACGAATATAGTAAGCAGATTCAAAAGTATGTAGGTTGCCGAACGTATTCTCAGATGAAGAGACTTGCACAGGACAGGGTAGCGTGGAGAGCTGCATCAAACCAGTCTGCGGACTGAAGACTACCACAACACACACACACACACAGACACACAACCAACAAAATGTTAATACATCAGCCGATCAGGCTCATCCCATAATGCTAACTTAAAGCCACAAAAGTACCAAACTCATCCTACCGTTTTTCCCCAGACCAATTTGTGTCTGTAGAATGACCCTCGTATACATTACCTAGGCATTTTATAGAATGCCGGATTTGACACATTGCTGGTAAGACATATAATGTCAGTCGTGTCATGAAATTACTAATCTGGCAGGCCACAATACAAAAACTTTCGTCCGCTGACAACTCTGGAATACTGCAAGGCACAGTCCCATCTTCCACCTCTTTAACAAATGAAGAGATTCCGTTTCGGTTTGCAGCCACCGACACGGGAGTAACTTTTTTAGATCACGTATATTTGCTTATCCGATAAAAGTTTCCCTTTCTGCGTAATTGGAGCGAGCGGCGCGCAGAGACAATCTCCCCCCTCCACTGGCGGCGCCCTCGGGACCCTCCGAGACTTTATTGTCTGGCAGAGCGCCTGACTGGGCGCACGTCGGCGGCCGCTCCGCTGCTCGTGTTTTATTTGGCGAGCAGCGGCCGAGGGAAATATTTGACGTCTGTCGTGTTTACAAGGCGGCAGCGCGCGCTGTTTGATCGCCGGAGCTTTGTGCGCTGTTAATTGGCGGCGCCGCGGGCGCGCTTTTTACCCCCATTGTCTGCGCCCGCACAAAACACACTTCCTCGCCATTTGAGCGCGTCCGCGGCCGGCAAAGCCGAAATCGCCGCCCTCTTCTGCTAACGATTACAAATAGTTGCGGCAGTTTCTACATCTACACCTACACTGTGCGGTAAAACGTATCCCGACACCTGGCTGAAAATGACTTAATAGTTCGTGGCGCCCTCCATCAGTAATGCTGAACTTGAATATGGTGTTGGCCCACCCTGAGCTCTGATGCCAGCTTCCACTCTTCGCAGGCATACGTTCAGTCAGACCGATCGAGGTGCCACAGTGGTAAGACACTGGACTCCCATTCGGGAGGAGGATGGTGGTCCAAATCCACCTCCGGCCATCCAGATTTAGGTTTTCCGTGATTTCCCTACATCGCTCCAGGCAAATGCCTTGATGGTTCTTTTCAAAGGGCACGGCCGATTTCCTCCCCATCCTTCCCCAAAAATCCGAGCGAAAGCTCCGTCTCTAATGACACCGCTGTCGACGAGACGTTAACCCTAAGCTTCCCTTCTCGTTCAGTCAGGTGCTGGAAGGTTTCTTGGCGAATGGCAGCCCATTCTTCATGGAGTGACGCACTGAAGAGAGGTATCGATGTAGGTCGGTGAGGCCAGCAACGAAGTCTGCGTTCCAAAACATCCCAAAGCTGTTCCATAGGATTCTAGCCAGAACTCTGTACAGGCCAGTCCATTACAGGGATGTTTTTGTCGTGTAACCACTCCTTCATAAGCCGTGCATTGTGAATAGATGCCCAATCGAGTTGAAAGATTCAACTGCCATACCAGAATTGCTCTTCAGCAGTGGGAAGCAATAAGGTGCTTAAAACATCAATGCCGCGATGGAGTAGCCGAATGGTCTGCGGAGCGCGCGGTTGCTCGCCGTGGACGTTCGAGTCCTTCCTGTGGCATGGGTGTGTGTTTAGGTTATTTTACCTAGGTTTAGGTAGTTTGTAAGCTACGGACTGATGACCACGCAGTTTGGTCCGATAGATTTAGAGACACACACACACACAAAACATCAATGTAGGCTTGTGCTGTAATAGTGCCACACAAAACAACAAGGCATGCAACCCCTTCCACGAAAAACACCACCGCTTCGAATTTTACTGTTGGCACTACACAGATGACGTTCGCTGGCCATTCGCTATACCCACACCCTGCTATCGAATTGCCACATTGAGTACTGTGATTCGTAACTCTCCACAACGTTTTTTCCACTATTCAGTTGTCCATTGTTTACGCTCTTTGCCGCGCGGGAGTAGCGAGCGGTCTGGAGAACCATGTTGCGGGTCGTGCGGCCTCGCGTCGGAGGTTCGAATCCTCCCTCGGGCATGGACGTTTGTGTTCTCTATAGTATAAGTTATTTCATAAGTAATTTGTAAATTTAGGGATTGATGACCCCGCAGTTAAGTCCCATATAAGCTTTACAAACATTTGCACTTTTTTTCACGCTCCTTAACACCAAATGAGGCATCGGTGGGCATTGAGCTGCAGGATGTGTGGCTTATGGGCAGCCGTTCGCCCAGAAAATCCAAATTTTCTCACCTGCCGCCTAACTGTCATAGTACTTTGAGTGGATTCTGATGCAATTTGGAATTCCTGTGTGATTGGATAGATCCTGCCTATTACACTGTACGACCCTCTCCAGCTGTCCGCGATCTCGTCAACAGACGTGGTCGGCCTGTATGCTTTCGTGCTGTACGTGTCCCTTCGCATTTCCACTTCACTATCACAGCAGAAACAGTAGACCTAGAGCTGTTTACGAGTATGGAAACTGGCCGGCCGCGGTGGCCGAGGGGACTGAGGCGCTCCAGTCACGGTCTGCACGGCTACTACGGTCGGGGGTTCGAATCCCCCCTCGGGCAAGGATATTTGTGTCGTCCTTAGGATAAGCTAGTTCATAAGTAGTTTGTAAGTTTAGGGACTGATGACCCCGTAGTTAAGTCCCATAAGCTATACAAACATTTGAGTATGGAAATCTTGCGTACAGATTCGTGACAAAGTGACACCCAATCAGCTGACCACGTTTGAAGTCCTGGAGTTCCGCGGAGCGCCCTATTCTGCTCTTTTACGATGTCTATTGACTACAAAGGATATAAAATAGCTGTCAGTAGGTGCCACCACAGTGCACCTAATATGTAAAACGTATGTTTTGTTGGTGTCCAGATAATCTTGATCACATAGTGTATAATTCCGATTAAAATAATTTCGTCAGAAGCGTTGCAACAAATCGAATGTCACGAAACACCCGCCAGCTACTTGCAGTCCTTTGTCGAGCACTCCATGCTCGCTGTGTTGTCTGGTTTGCCTTGTCTACACTCCATTCACCATCACAATAAACCCGATGTAAACATTGAAGATAGAGCAGTCAGCAATCCGTAGATTGAACTCTACTGTGCTTTACTAGGCATGGTCCTATTTGGAAGTGGTATGCCGTTGCCTTCCTCTGACCTTCGAACTGACTTGACCAGTTAGTTATGTGGGGACCTACAGTGTAACGTGGGTTCCGAACCACGGTGCTATCCGATACATCAGCAAGACTGCCAGAGGTGAAAGAAGTGGAAAGTGACAGATAAAAATCATAGGACCTGGCGGGGATCGAACCCGCAACCTTCGGACTTACAGTCTGGCACTCAACCACTGCGACAGTCTTTTTTTAAATCTATGGTTCGCGGTCTTTGGTTCAAGTTGTTCGTGGTGGTTCGTTAAATGGTTGGCTCAGCTTTTTTATTACAGAGGGCGTTGAGCCCCTTGCCCGGGCGCGCTGAGCCACGGCGCCCGGCTTACAGAGCCGCACATGTAAATATTATGCTATATATTCGTCCGCGTCTGTTGGGACCTCATCCGTTTTCGTTTCACTATAGTGGATTCTAATTGTCTCGAGTACAGGCAAGTATAGTGACAATAATACGTTTTATGTAGTGCGTTATGTGCGGGACTTCAGCTTTGCTGACGCTCTTAAATTGTGGAGCACTGCCAAGATAGAGGGTCCAATTGAACTTCAGTAGCGTGAACCCGAGCAACACCCTTGTTTAGCGATCAAAAGGTAATATGTTTTCGTTGTTAGCTAGCATATCATTGTAATATAGGGACAGTCATGAAAATTCCTAACTCAGGCTAGTTTTTCTGCATGACATACGTGTGGCGTAAAAGCTTATTATTAGGATTTGGATTTCACCGTATAGTCAAATATTGAAGCCAATAAGTAATCTCACTAACGGCTTCCATATTCGAATCCGAAAAATACAATACCTTACTGGAACTGTAATGTGCTACACTGAAACGAGGCGATCAAAAGAATCCGTGGTATTAGAAGGAATAAGATGAGGCAACGAGGCAGTAAAAATAGTAGTTGAATTTCTGATGGCCGAATTAAAGAAATCAAAATGTTCAAATGTTTGGAAAAAAATGGGTCTTAACTGGTTGGTTATTAGTCCCTAGCTTACAAACTACTTAAAGTAACATACATCCATGCCCGAGGGAGGATTCGAACCTCGGACGCGGGTGGCCGCGGGATCCGTAACGTGGCGCTCCAGACCGCTCGGCTACTCCCGCGTGGCCCGAATTAAAGAAGAACAGAATAGGTATAGGATAAAAAGCATGTCTGAGAAAGAGAAATTAGGTGACATACAGTATTGATTTAAATGTTTGGAACTCCTTGTTGAAAGCATTTGACTGTAGTGTGTCATTTACGGGAGTGAAACGTAGACTATAACGAGCTCAACAAAAAGATGATAGAAATTTTTGGTGTATCTTGAATAAAGGAAGGGATCGATTGGTGGGACACATTCTGAGGCATCAAGGAATCGTCAGTTTAGCATTGAAGGAAGTGTGGGGGTAAAAATCGTAGACGGAGACCGAGAGACGAATACAGTAGGCAGGTCGTAAAGGATGCAAGTTGCCGTTCTTATTCGGGCATGAAAAGGCTTCCATAGGATAGGGTAACGAATAGCTGCATCCCAGATCACGTCCGCTGCTATGTTGGAGAACTTCTTTCTGGTATCCATGTAGTGAAGTCTATAAGTTTTGGTCCTATAATTTTCCAATGATTTTTCATTCTTGTGTGAGCATGTTCTCAAGGTCGGTCTTTGTGTGTATCATCAGAGTCTCACTGACATATAGCACCTCAGGTTTGGTTAGGTATTGTAGTGACGAATTTTGGTGAAGGTGGAAAGACATTTTTTCTCTTCTACTGGGCCCGCAGCATATACAAGGTCAAAATATGACATTATCGTAATATAGAAATTCAAGTTTGCTGCTAACAATATTTATTAAGCTTGTCCAAATTTACTCCACTAGAAGCTTGTTTCGGCTTATGCCATTTTCAAGTGGACCTGGTGATGTATAATAAAATAATTACCTACATTTCCAATATACAATTTTGTATAAAAAATTATTTTTTTTTCATTACAGATATACTTACGTTTGAGTTGGATTGACGTCCATAAAGCATGTTAGAGTTAGTGTCTTTTTGTGACAAGATGGTATTGTCACGTTTTATCTCGTTAATTTTTTTTTTTTAATTTGACAGATATAGACACTGTTTACTCTGTTGATGCTTTATGTTTACAATAAATTATATCTGTGCTAGTCAGATATAATATATATACGAGTACACCCTCTGACTAGCACGGATATAATTTACTGTAAACATAAAGCATCAACAGAGTAAACAGTGTCTATATTTGTCAAATTAAAAAAAAATTAACGAGATAAAACGTGACAATACCATCTTGTCACAAAAAGACACTAACTCTAACATGCTTTATGGACGTCAATCCAACTCAAACGTAAGTGTATCTGTAATGAAAAAAAAATTAATTTTTTATACAAAATTGTGTATTGGAAATGTAGGTAATTATTTTATTATACATCACCAGGTCCACTTGAAAATGGCATAAGCCGAAACAAGCTTGTAGTGGAGTAAATTTGGACAAGCTTAATAAATATTGTTAGCAGCAAACTTGGATTTCTATATTACGATAATGGAAAGACATTTCTTATTGTAGCCCTTACTATTATTATTATAGTAGTAGTACTTATAGTACGTCTCTTTTGCGCATGTTATCTTTTCCTGCAAAATTCATCTCTCTGCCCTCTGCAAATAACTATTTGACAGTGAAGAAGAAAACCGAAGATTAGGAAAAGGTCGCGAGGTGCGGAGCGAACAAGCTTAAAGAAAGGGATTGACAGAGAGAGAGAGAGGGAGGGAGAGTGTGTGGGGAGACGGGCTATTGCACCAAGTCAAAGAAAGGGGGTTTGCATCATCCTCAACACAGCTGAAATCCTTTTCTGCAAATGAATGTTTATCGTAAATGTATGTTTATCGTAAATGTTGACAGATTCTTTCAGTTTTATTCGCCGTACAGCCATCACACAACTACCACCGTCCGTTACCCTAACAGATATAATTTTCCACGTGTGTAAAAGATCAAACAGTTTGTTGAGAAGAAATGTTACGTAGTGACAGATACTTGCAACGACGAGGTACCTAGAAGGCCGGTAAGAATAATTGGTCAGTAATTTGCAAAAAGCGACACGAATAGCGAGTCGAGGCTTTGGTTTGTCCGAGTGGCCTGGTGGAACGGTCACGCAGGAGCAGAGGGCGATGTTTTGGTGTGTGTCTCCCATGACGAGCGCGGCGTACGTGCTCGCGTGAGGAGGCCGTGTCTGCCGCCGGCAATTACTGCAGGCCCGTGTCCTGTCCTCCACGCGGCACTGTCGCTTTGCGTCTCACACCACGCGCCGCCTGCACTGAGACGCAGCCACTAAAAGGCCTCTCCGCTTTGTTTACACGAACCGCCCGTGTCGCGTTACACCCTCTCTTGTTTTACGCGTCCCCTTCCTAGTTTCCATGTCGTACACTATTTTTGTTTGTCTAACACTGGAGAAAGACAACGCCGCTGTTTTCAGTGATTCTACATCGATACAAATACATTGCTGGCCGTCTAAAATGCAACACCAAGAAGGAATGGAGACGTCACAGACAATTTATACACGCGACACATCTTCCGGAAGACGAAAAGCAAATATGTAAACGGCTTTTCGCTGTCGTGTTTACATGTAATGGCCAAAAGCAGATTTTGTTGCCCGTGTTAAATATGGTGTACGAAAAACAGGTCTCAGTTCCTGATTTAGTAAAAGCAACCTCTTTTTCAAAAAAATGTTCAAATATTTGTAATTCTTATGGGACCAAACTACGTTAGTCATCAGTCCCTAGACCTACAAACTACTTGAACTAAGTTCAACTAACCTAAGGACAACACTCACACATCCATCCATGCCTCCGACGCAGGAGGCCGCGCGATACGTAACGTGGCGCTCCAAACCGCTTGGATACTCCCGCACGGCAACCGCTTTTTCTTTTTTACTTAAATAGACAGATTCATCCCCAGTCTACTATTTATGTCTTTCACCACAGAAAATGTGACTCTGCCCATGTTGTTATCGTCTTCAGTCCGGAAACTGATTTGATGCAACTCTCCACCCTACTTTATCCTGCGCAAGCCTCTTCATCTCTTCATAACACCTGCAACCTACATACATTTGAATCTGCTTACTGTATTCGTCTCTTAGTCTCCGTCTGCTATTATTACCCCCACACACTTCCCTCCAACGCTAAAGACACGATTCCTTGATGTCTAAAAATGTGTCCTACCAATCGACCCCTTCTTTTAGTCAAAGTAACAGAAATTCCTTTTCTCCCCAATTCTGCTCAATACTCCTTCATTAGTTACGTGTTCCACCCACCTATTCTTCAACATTCTTCTGTAACATACTCTTTCTGTCCACACTGTTTATCGTCCATGTTTCACTCCCATACAAGACAACACTTCACACAAATGCCTTCAGAAAGAACTTCCTTACTCTTGAATTAACATTCGATGTTAACAAATTTCTCTTTTTCAAAAACGCTTTCCTTCCCATTGCCATTCTGCATTTTATATCCTCTGTACTGCGACCATCGATTGCCCAAGTAACAAAACTCATCTACCATGCTAAAATATGAGGTAAGCACACTAAAAGCAGTCACAAAGCGTGGCCCAGCTGCACATAAGAAACATAAACATTGGTTTCAGAGTTGTTATAGTGGTGGAGTTGTAGTTTGTAGACGCTATGCAGGTGTGTGGGTATGGTGAAAATTTGCGTTTGTCCTTTCAGTGAGATTAATTTAAACATCGTATTTTTGGAGTAGATGAGGCACCAAATACAAAATTACATAGAAACAAATTGATACAGTACATCAGTCAAGGTTTCCTTTTTTTTTTTTTTTTTTTTGAATAGTTGTGACTGAACTATAAATCGATGGTCACACTGTGTATTATAAATATTACTCTAATATATTTTCTTAAAAGTGACTTATTATACTAAATAGATGAGGCAACACACATAAAATTACGTATAAAGAAATTGATACAGAATTCAGGCAGAATCAAGAGCTCTTTCTTAAGTTTTTTAGTTTTCGTCGCACTTAATGTGATTTTAACTTTAGAGCTCTTTTATGTGATGATAGATACGAATATAAAGAAACATAACGTAAACTGCGCCAAATAATCTTAGGGCTGCGAACAGACATAAATCGAGGCTCCAGCTGGAATGCATGTGAACCATCTGAAGATAGATTTGTAAGAAAATCCGAAACCGCTCCTGGTTTAAATAAATAAACATTTTATACCACAGTTGCGGCTGGTTGCTGTTTTCATTATAAACTTTATAATAACAGAACCACGGTACTCACAGTGTCAGCTTACGACAAAAAAGCGTTAAGTTAAGAACATTTCAACAGCAGTTGCCCAAAATCGATTGTGGAAGTGGAAAACAGGTTTGTAGAAGTGGATTTTCAGAATCGAATTTGTAGTGTTTACCTGATTAACCAAAAGCGAAATTGCGAAATTAGTTTACGAAATCCGATTTTAGGAGTCCATGTAAATGGGGGACAGCCATATTTATTTAGGACAAAACATGTCGCACAAACACCACATGGTTGAAAATGCAGACCCATTTGAAACGAGGAGTAAGAAGGAAGAGAGGTTTGAGTTTAACGCCTCGCCGACAGTGCGGTCATTAGAGACGGCTTGTGTGGGTAAGGGTGGGGAAGGAAATCGACCTTACCTCTTCAAAGGAACCATCGCGGCATTTACCTGGCGTCATTTAGGGAAATCACGGAAAAGCTAAATCTGGATGGCCGAAGGTGGATTTGAACCAGCGTCCTGCAGAATGCGAGTCCAGTGTGTAACCACAGCGCCGAGCGAGAGCTCGGTGAGAAATGTTGCCGCAGTTGCCGTCTACAAACACTGCCACACGCCTGAGCATTGAATCAAAGAGGCCCTGGACGTGTTTTTGGCGTATGGCAGTCCTTTCTGCTTCCACTCATAGCCAAAGTTTATTGGCGTAGCAGCAAGTATCATATTCCGTGACATTACAAATCATCGCTCAGGCGTTATCCGTCGGGAGAGCAAGGAGGCCAATGCAATCCGAAGGCAAGCGGTGACTTATGTACCTCCACTATGTACTAGAGGGATCCGCGAGTAGAACCCAGTACCCATATAACTACGTAAAAATATTTTTAGTGTAAACTGACAGCGAACTTCTCGTAATGATGTGAATCGAAAGAAGAGACTCTAGTGTTCCAAAGAATATAAAATCTCGATTCCCGACTAACGGTAATACGTAATGTTGTCCAGCGAGTCCACTTTTGTACTGTCTTTCGGACCCGCATTACAAACTGAAGATCTTTGAAATGTTTTTTAATACTAATATCGTACATAAAGCGCATAAGGTATTAAAAGGTAAAGCAGTCAACAATCCGAAGATTGGTTTGAACAACACAGCGCTTTACTAGGCATGGTCCTGTTTGGAGGTGGTATGCCGTTGTAATATATTTAGCCAGGAGGGTTCTGTTTGTTTAAATAACTGAAGTATTCGATACCATAATTGGTCGTAGTATTATTACATCTGTCATGCTTTTATGTATCTTTGTGTAAAGCAGGAGTCATTAATGTTTATTGAACAAATTGTTAAATATTTAAATGTTGTAATTCCGTGTTCTAGAATGTTATCAGATATTAATACACGCGAATTGGCGCGAACTCAGGTAGTATGAGGCAGTCTGTGTAGTGAGTCTGTACTAGTAGTCTGAAGTAGTCGGGAGTATTATGGCAATCTTGGTGGAGTAACATCTTAGTAGTATGGAAGTGTGTTGTGAAATGATTTATCAGGAATGGATGAATAAACATACATAAAAATTAAATGAAAGTGTCATAAATGTAGTTTCCTGAAAACCCAAGAACCCGACGTCATAACATAATTTTGTAATGTGTTAATGGCAGGCGAGCTACAAGATCTTCGAGACCACTGAACATCTACAACAGGTGATGTATATAAAAATGTGGCGTTAATGTATGTCCAGTAAAAAAAACAAATGCGCCACACCGTTGCCTTCCTCCGACCTTCGAACTGACTTATCCAGCCAGTTATAGGGGGACCTTCAGTTAAAGTGGCTTCGTACCACGGTGCTACTCGGTATTTTTCACATGAACAATACTGCCAGAGAGGAAAGAAGTGGAAAGTGACAGATAAAAATCCTAGGACCTGGCGGGGTTCGAACCCACGACCTTTGGATTTGGAGTCTGGCACTCTACCACTGTGCTACCGAGGCACACTCATAATGGAAAGGATGGTAAATCACATGGACGTGGAAATACAAGTTTGGAGTTTCTGAAAAGTGAAACTAGTGTGGCCTTGAGCGTGAAGGAGTTGTTGTTGTAAGAGCGTGTCGGATGGCTGGTGTCACGTGTGCAGCCGGAGGCTCGTCCAGCCAGTAGCGCCGGCCTTGGGCAGATTGTGCGCTGTATTTGGAAGGGCGGCCTTTTTGCTGCCGCCGCCGCCGCCGCCAATCTGGCCCTAATACGGTCTCCACGACACCGTAGCCGCCTCCTTGCGACGCTTTTGTCTCTAATTCCTTTGTCCGCCTCTACAAATTAAACCGCGCTCTGCGGCCCGCGGTGGGCCCTTCACGACTGGCCAAGTGCGTGGGAGCGTGGCTTTCGTGAGAGCCGCCGCTCTCGTTCCCACAGAGGCGCCAAGCGTCTTCACGCAGCCCGCAGTGGGAACTGGACGTGTCAGCGCCACAACGGATTTCTGTAGCAAGCTAATCTGGCCATTCCCAATGGGTCAGAAAAACCCATCGGTTTTTCCCCCTCTCTAAAGTTTTGTTTACAGAAACGCTTCTCTCTAAAACATTTTTGACCGGTGTTCAATCACTGATTGTAATTGTATCTTTGACTTTTTATGTTTGGCAAAATACAGATTATTATTTACAGAGAAAATGTCATTATAGGTAACCCAATGTTGTTGAACTTTTTTTAGAACTATAATAATTTTATGTTATAATGGATACAGGGTATGTGCCCGTCGGACACTGACATCCGGCTGTTCACGCATGAACTATGTCGTCATGAAATACGCCGGGAGAAAGCAGAAGTTTATAGTTGTTCCATCTGAGCTCCTCCATAATGACAGACCGGTACTCGATCTCGTTGCACACTGTGTGTAGCTCAAATGTTTGTATAGGTTATGGGACTTAACTACGGGGTCATCAGTCCCCAAACTCACAAACTACTTATGAACTAACTAATACTAAGGACGGCACAAATATCCATGCCCGAGGGGGGATTCGAACCCCCGACCGTAGTGGCCGTGCAGACCGTGACTGGAGTGCCTCAGTCCCCTCGGCCACCGCGGCCGGCACTCTGTGTAGCTTGTCACGCGTAAGTTTGCATAGCTGCAGCTATTCCTTATTTTTGTTCCTCAGTGAAAATGTCCGTGTGGTTCTAGGCGACATGTCAGGGACTGCGCGACCGCTCCCGTCGGAGGTTTGAGTCCTACCTTGGGTATTGGTGTACGTGTGTTTTAGTTAAAGTAGTTGATAAGTCCAGGGGGCGATGACCCCAGTAGTTAGGTACCACAGATTTACAAACATATGAACATTTCAATTTAGCTAGTACAGGTGGTGGTCTAAACACCATATCTTTAACGTGTCCCTGTGGAAAAGGGGGTGATATCAGGGCTTCTTAGAGATCGGTGAAGTGCTTTGTCTCGAGTTGGCTGTCGGTTTATCCATTGCTTTAGGTAACTTTCGTTCTACTAGGCTCAGGCAGATAGGTGCCAATGGGATTGTGTCCCCACCCAGATCTTCACATTGAGGGAACAGGCAATCCTGGAACATATTCAGATAAATTTACCGAGTTACAGTTGCACCTACGACGAAAAAAGAACCAAAAACTCTATTGGCTGCAATGGCTCAGGAAACGTCGTCGCCGGCCGCGGTGGCCGAGGTGACTGAGGCGCTCCAGTCACGGTCAGCACGGCCACTACGGTCGGGGGTTCGAATCCCCCCTCGGGCATGGATGTTTGTGCCGTCCTTAGTCTTAAGTAGTTCATAAGTAGTTTGTAAGCTTAGGGACTGATAACCCCGTAGTTAAGTCCCATAAGTTGTACAAACATTTGAACATTTTTGAAACGTCGTCCTTGGGTGAATTAGGTTCAAGCTTAACTGTTTCCCGCGAATCTCAGTGCCGATCATTTTGCCGGTTGACTTTCCCGTTTGTGGAAAATGTTCCTTTATCGCTAAACACTAGCTTCGAAATGAAAAAGTCAACTGTTTTTATTTACTCGAGGTCAGACTCCTAGAACTGTATTACTTTCACCTCAACAGATTCAAAAAAGTACGTGAACCAATTTCAGACGATAAGATTTCACCATTAACACTTTCATTGGGACTCTTCAAATGATCGATTGTGAAATTTGCAGCTCCGTGGTAGCTCCGCCGGTCGATTTTCTTAGACTGCGAGCAAATGCTTCCAGTACGGCCAACATCTTCACACGTGTGTGGCTGTTCGGAATTTTTCCCTTCGCATAAACGTCATTTCTCTGTGAATTGTGTAGTGCAACGTTTATCAAATTAGCTGTCTACATCTACATCCACACTCTACAAGCCACCTGACGGTGCATGGCGGAGGGTACCTTGAGTACCACTATCGGTTCTCCCTCCTATTCCGGTCTCTCATTGTTCGCGGAAAGAAAGATAGTCGGTATGCTTCTGTGTGGGCTCTAATCTCTCTGATTTTATCCTCTTGATTTTTTTGCGAGAATACATAGGAGGGAGCAATACTCTATGTTCTCGAAACTTCGACAAAAGACTATACCGAGCTACAGAGCGTCTCTCTTGAAGAGTCTTCCACTGGAGTTTATCAATCATTTCCGTAACGCATTCACGATTACTAAATGATCCTGTAACGACGCGCGCCGCTCTCCGTTGGATCGTCTCTACTTCCTCTATCAACCCCACCTGAAACGGATCCCACACCGGTGAACAGTATTCAAGCAGTGGGCGAACAAGTGTACTGTAACCTACTTCCTTTGGTTTCGGACTGTATTTCCTTAGGATTCTTCCAATGAATCTCAGTCTGACATCTGCTTTACCGGCGATTAATTTTATATGGCCGCTCCATTTTAAATCACTCCTAAAGCCTACTCCCAGATAATTTATGGAATTAACTGCTTCCAGTTGCTGACCTATAGTGTAGTTAAATGATAAATGATCTTTCTTGCTATGTATTCGTGGCGCATTACACTTGTCTACATTGAGCTTCAGTTTCCATTCCCTGCACCATGCTCCAATTCGTGCCAGATCCTCTTGCATTTCAATACAAGTTTCCATTGTTGCAAACTCTCTATATACCATAGCATCATCGGCAAAAAGCCTCAATGAACTTCCAACGTTATCCACAAGGTCGTTTATATATACTGTGAATAGCAACGGTTCCACGACACTCTCCTGTGGCGCACCTGACATCACTCTTACTTCGGAAGACTTGTCTCCATTGAGAACGACATGCTGCGTTCTGTTATCTAGGAACTCAATGCAATCACACAATTGGCCTGATAGACGAAATGCTCTTATTTTGTTCATTAAATGACTGTGCGGAACTGTATCAAATGCCTGGAGGATGTCAAGAAACACGGAATCTACCTGGTAACCCGTGTCTATTGGCCTTCTGAGTCTCGTGAACGAATAGCACGCTCTGGGTTTCACACGATCGCCTTTTTCGAGAACCATTCTGAGCAGATTTCTAGTCTCCAGAAAAGTCATTATACTCGAACATAATACAAAATTCTACAAGTGACAGACCGTCAGGAGGTTGATCACCATACTTGGTTCTATATATACGCTGAACAATTGTCGACGATTCAATTCTGCCGAACTCAGTTACACGAAAAGCTTTTTTATTAAGCAGTCGGCATCTTTGCATTCACAACGGAAACGGGTCAACATGCGTCCCTAGCAACAACAAAACAACTTCCTTTAATCGTCGACGGAGTAGGATAAAAAAAATTGATCAAGACACGTCATATTACCAAGAACATATAACAAAAAATGCCTCTCAATAGCCACAAAACTGAAGCAGTACAAAACAATTACACGACACAAAATAACGTAAGTTACCGATACCATATTTAAAACAATGTAAATTATGAATAGACATATTACTCAAAGTAGAAAAAAGATTGCCAGTACATGCAGAAGAATAGCTTCAAATGAAAAAAGTTATAAGGAAATAGAACCAGTGAAAAGTACAACGAAGCCCGAAATAGTGAAAATAATCTTTCTCCTAGTGTCGTACTTGTGCATGCTGCTATTACTTTCAAATTGGATAATGTCATTAATAACAAATTTCATCATGAGGCTACTGCGAAAATCCGTAGTTCCTTAAATAAATGTCTGCACGATGATCTTGGGTGGGGTCCAGCAATTATTCTGATTACACTCTTTTGTGCGGTGAAATTTTATTGTTTTACTTAGTCATGAAATACCCCAGAATATCATGCGATATGAAAGAAGTGTAGGAAAACAGGCATAGTAAGTTAATTTATTTAGATGTTTATCACCAAAATTAACAATAACCCTAATACCATAAGTAGCTCAACTCGAACGTTTCATCAGTGTGTTCCTTCCAGTTCAATCTCATCAATACACACATCTGTAGTTTTTTAATGATCTACGCTAGCTACGGACTTTTTCCAAAGTCTACGTTTATTGGTGGTGTCAGGCCATTGATTGTACAGAACTCTATGTACTGCATTTATTGAAATTCCTAGGATTAATTTGCAGGGAACCACTAAATGATTTTTTTGGAAGACATTAGGTTCGTTTGAGTGGCGCTGCTGACGATCTGAAACGGTTTGAGGCGTTCGAGTGGCACTTTTGACTCTTTCTGACGAGATCTGACTGACTAATCAGGTGTTCGAGTGGTGGCGCTGATACTTTTGAGATCGTTAATATAAGTAAGCAGATTTTCGTCAAACCGTTTTCTGACTGACTCCAAAGCGTTTAACAAGCCTCCTCCAAAAGACAAGCCTGCAAATTTACGAAGAGGTTTGTGTTCCAAGTCTTCCATTTTCTCTCGATTGAGACTGAGTTTCGTATATTAGACAGGCATTCTTTCAACTTATGTGGCCTTCTAATACAGTACATTCCATTTTTATTACATCCATACATACTATAAATGAAAGGTGTGGATATTTTCATAACATACGAATTTAAAGATGAATGCATATATTTTTACAGTTTGGATTGTGATATATTCGCCTGAAAATGAAGTCAAAATAGTCCTGCGATTTTCCGTGCTATCTGTAAATGAAGTGAATAACACATAAGAATAATGTGTCGGGCAGTATTTCCTTCACAACAGGCATTAGGCAACTGATAGATTTTTATAACCGACATCTAGCTTTACATGTTGCACTATAGGGTCTCATAATTACGGTTCCGTCTGTTTCTCCTTGTAGTTATTTATTATAGAAATATATTAGTGCCAATGTGGGCGTTCCTACACTAAATGTGTAACTTCTGTGAAAATCATGTACGATGATAATTCTTGCACACCACATGCAAATTTTTTGTATATTAATTTGTATGTTTCATTTTTAAATTTTTTTTTGTAACTCATAATAATAACACAAAATGCATATGAAGTTGTATGTTACCGAAAATTCCTTTCACACACCATTATTCTAATTTCCTCATTTTAGTATGTGGTTTTGTCAGGTTGAATTTGCTACATTATTTATAAATGGGGGAAATAATAGTGAGAAATACTGTGGCTTACTGTTTCACATTCAAATGATTTATAATGTAAGGTGCAGTATGAAGAAATTAACAAATTATCTGCATGGTTTAAAGACAAACGCGTTGGTCGAAGAGAGCAAAGATGCCAACCAGCGCTATGGGTGGCCAAACTGCGAAACAGGTGAAATAAGCGTTCAAGTTGACTTCGGAGTTGGAAACTGTCAAAAAGCGCGCATGCGCAATGGAGGCCTTCCACATCGTCAGTAACTATCAGAAACTATCAGCGTTTGGGCCACTCGAACGAACCTATTATTTTCAGTTTCATCAGTTCATCACCCAGGTGTATTTGAAGAAGCGTACTCTGAATGTGACCAATACGAAAAGAAAAATAAATATTTATTGTATTGGTGTGGTGTCTTTTTAACTGCGTCCACCGCAATCAGACAAGCGTCGCACCGTGTGTTTTAATTAGTGTCTCCGTGTAGTCGCCGTCCTGTGTTATTGTCCTCCTACATGGTGCCGGCCGCGGTGGCCGCGGGGACTGAGGCGCTCCAGTCACGGTCTGCACGGCCACTACGGTCGGGGGGTTCGAACCCCCCCTCGGGCATGGATATTTGTGCCGTCCTTAGTATAAGGTAATTGATAAGTAGTTTGTAAGTTTAGGGACTGATGCCCAGTAGTTAAGTCCCATAAGCTTAACAAACATTTGAACATTTCCTACATGGTTTTTTAGGGCACCGTGGCTCATCATTTTTAACTAACTAAATGTAGTTTTAATCATCTGTCTATTGTAATGTACTCCAAACTGTCGCCTTGTCTATGTTATTGTATCTCCGTTGTTTTATCTCCTGTTATGTATTTCAATTCTCAAGTCATATATGTCTTTTAATTACTCTCGGCTGAAGAGCAGCCTATAGTGCTGCTGCCAGCCTACCAGTGTACTGGTATAAAACACAATAAAGGAAAAAAAAGTGTGGTGTCTGTTCTTTCGGACACCAATACAGTAAGTATTAAACGCGACGACGGCGTTAGCTTCAGTTATTTCACCGGAGATGCGGTCATACGTCCGACCTCGCACGGGAATCCGTAATGGCGAGTGTAAGAGGGTATGGAAGACAGGGGTGCTACAAACATAGCGTGCGACTTGTGGGAGTTTGAGACGGACGGGAGGCGAGCAAGGGTGGCCAAGTGGTTAAGGCGACCGCTGGCCCGAAGCGGGAGACCCGGGTTCGATTCCCGGTCCGGCTCACATTTTCACTTGTCGCCATTGCTTAGTATCAATGCCCAAATGCGGCCACTGTCAATCCTTTCTTTCCTGTCCTTCTTCCTTCCCTTCCTTTATCAATCATTTGCAAGAAAATAAATGTATTGTAGTGTTGCTTTTATTAAAGCCTGCTCGGAGTGACAGTGCGAGTAGGAGAGCACGCGTCCAGTGACGTCACCGGCCACTCTCGGCAGCCTTCAGGTGGCACTGCCCCCCCCCCCCGCCGCCCCCCACCCTGCCGTGTGGGGCCGGCGACCGTGGCCACGGCCTCAGCACTCAGCAGTCGCGAGCGCGCCGCCCGTCCGGTAACACGTCCCACCGCTAGCTAGACGCGCTGCTACCTCCGCGCCGGCGTGCGTGCCAGCGTCCGCGAACCGACAACGCAATAAACTCTAGGTAGAAAAAAAAAAAGTGCTACTGCCAGGGAATTGCAGTCGTGTACCCTTGCTACGCCACTACTCGATTCTTTTCTATTCGAATTGAGGAACCGTTTGTTCTGTCCGTTACGTCCGACATAAGGTCGGATTAAAAGTTGCTCGTTTGGTGTGCTAACCACCCCTCGCGAGGGGTGCGTGTGTTATTTGAAATGAGGTGGTGGACGTCTGTGTAGCGACTGTGATACTGCGCTTCAAGATGCCTGAGGAGAAGACATCGCAGGTGGTGATGCTGTCGTCCCTGTTGCTGCTTTTGGTGGCACAGGGGATGTCGCTGGCCGTCTCTTATTCCAAAGGTAAGCCCCAATCTTGTGCGCTGTTGTGTCCGGAAGGTGTGGGTGTATAGCCTCCAGAAGTGGCGTCTTCAGTTGTATTCGTTGACCACGTTGTGTTCAGCTGTTGTAAAGACTCCATGAGTGAGCAAACTTCTCAAGTACACAAATTGCGAGATTTATTAAGAGACGTTGATGCTGTGTTGTTTCAAAGGCCTCGTTCGTAGACAAACGAAATCATCGCTAGTAAGCTCTTGTACATTTTACTAACTCTGTGTTGTACATAACTTAGAGATGGAATGTGTTTTCTTTATATATAAAGATCCGCTGAGAATGAAAAAAATACATAATCGAAACGTTTATTTCTTTTGCGCAAACAACTCTGTAATAGTTAAAAACAGATATCCATATATATTTCTCGTCTACCTGCTATGTTTTATTTCTACAAAAATTTCACTTTATACGAGAATGAAGAACTTGCGTTACTGTTACACCATCTAGTTCGTAGTTCAAGTATTGAGCTGAAGTAATGCCTGATGTATGCGTGACTGAACCAGAGGTAAATAAGGGGGAACGCCTGTATTTTCAGATAGCCAAAAGTAAGTCACCGTTATTCGAGTATAGCGTCCAGACATGGTACTAAGAAAGGTGTGTTTCATTCCTTCAATTGAACCCTTTGGTTAACGAAAATTGTTTTTTTCGGTTGCGGATTAGAAATAAAATAAGGATATCAAATTCTGTCCCGCGTGTCCTTTATTCCCAAACAACGTTGAATCACTCATCAACACTCCTTGACAGATATTTAACCTGTATCAACAATGTGTTCCGTAAATATCTTATGTTTAGTCAGTATCGATAATCACAAGAATTACCGGTTACACCAAGTCATTCTACAGACAAATTTGATTTGAATATTTTCACCTATCAAGTTTGACTCGGACTTTTAAATGTAAATGGATAATATAGTGGTACACCTGAATCTTTATAGACGTCACTCATTGCTATGCATAGGAAACTTGTAAGTTATAATTTTTAATACAAAATAACCCACCGACCAACTGTAGTTTTAAATGTATAATGTTCTTTCTACTACGCTATCAGAGATAGACGCCATATAATATGCGAATAAGTTACGGAACATCGTCTTCTAACTTTTATGTAAAGTTAATTAGTTACGCCAAGTGAACATAGGAACTACACTGCGTTTCGCAATGGCTTTTAATTCTCGCCAATGATAGTACAAAGTGGAATTGTCAATATAAGTTTTACTTTACCCTCAAATTATCGAGTAGCATATTCAGTGAATAAAGTTTAATTAATAAATACATTGTATGTTTAAAAGGATTTAAATGGCGTCTCGAATTGCAGTTTAAACCTTGCACCATTGTCATGCCAATTACTGCGAAAGAGAGAGAAAGCTATTTGGAAAAGCTGTGAACATGCCCAGTAATTCATCCCCCTATCACCTGAGGCAGCCACGACATACAATCGGCTGATGAAGAGTTTCTCGTTGGCAGGTGGTCCTCTATGGTTTTGGTTGTTTCTATAGTCTCTCATTTCATACCTGATCTGCGGATGATATTTTTAATTTCTGTGGTAGTTTCCTGAGATGTGATACAGAATACCGTTAGTATCATGATGAAGGTGGATACGGAATACCGTTAGTATTGTCATGAAAAAAATTGGCAACAAAATTTTAAATCATCAAGATTATTGTCAAATTTTAAGTTCAGGTTTAGTTGGAGATTTAATATTTGAGGCTTAATTATATTAATAATATCCCCAGCAAATTGATAATAAAAATCAGATTAATTAAATAATATAAAAATATTATCTGGATACGACGTGTTGAGAAGTGTTGGCTCCGTTGCTGCGGCAACTGCAAACAGCTCAGCTTCTTAAATTCAGCGATCGTCGCCCCTAGAAATGTTAATCCAATCTGGTTTTTTCATACTCAAGAGAACAGTGTTGGGAAGGCTGGTGGTATACACAGCACTGTTGAATTTGTCACAAAGTTCACTCTCATTATAGTCCTGACCGACCGTGTAGGTGCAGGTTCGTGTGTATAACCACTAAAGTTCCCAAAACGTTTTCTGATTCCTCCTAAATGAGTGATAGGTCGAAAATACAAAGGAGAAATGCATACCTTTGAGTAGACGAATTTATTACAGTTCGCGGTCTCGGAACTGGTGAAATATCGAATACATAATCTTCCTTTATATGTATATACAGTATAATGTGAATTACTTCGCAATTCTTCAAAATAATTGAGAAGAAGCAAGTAGGTTATATAACAGCTCAAGATGTAGTATGTCATCGAACTCCAGAATAGAAGTTTATATGGAAACTAAAGAAAGGAAAGCTTCCAAGGAATAGACAGAATTACAGTATATTCTTTGATCAGAGTGCAGAGCATATATTTGAAAGCACAGTGAATGAAATGTTTGTAAAGTCTATGGGACTTAACTACGGGATCATCAGTCCCTAAACTTACAAACTACTTATGAACTAGCTAATCCTAAGGACGGCACAAAATCCATCCCGAGGGGGGGATTCGGACCCCCGACCGTAGTGGCCGTGTAGACCGTGACTGGAGCGCCTCAATCATATCGGCCACCGCGGCCGGCAAATCACAGTGCTTGAGAATGAAAATAATTACTGATGTTATAAGGTGGAGTATGGTATACCAACATTTAAACTGTTTCATTTTGGTGCTAGCCCGAAACATTACTTTGGATGTTTATATGACTCGTACTAGTAAATTAAAAAGAGAAAATGGTATTAAAGTGCGGTTCAGCAGCAAATATCCACCAAAAATAAAAAATAAAAGAAGCCGCGATAAACTAATCATTAACAGTTTCAAACTATCCGTGAGACGTGGTGCTTTATTATGGTACTAATACTTCAGTTGCAACTACAAAGCTAGAGATATAGAGAGGTGTATAATCAGATTAGTTCATAGACTGGCTAGGAAAGTGTTTATTTATTGTACTAAGTGTTATGCCCCCACCCCAAGAATCCTCGCCTTCTTTCATTGTTCAAATCAAATGTTCAAATGTTTGTTAAGCTTAAGGGACTTAACTACGGGGTGATCAGTCCCTAAATTTACAAACTACTTATGAACTAGCTAAGACTAAGGACGGCACAAATATTCATGCTCGAGGGGGGGATTCGAACCCCCGACCATAGTGGCCGTGCAGACCGTGACTGAAGCGCCTCAGTCCCCTCGGCCACCGCGGCCGGCTCTTTCATTGTGACCCAGGTAAGCTGAAGCGTGGGACACCCTTGTGCTAGAGGGTTCGCAACCTGCAATTTATTACTTTTTCTTCCGCTCGTCTCGTGTTTCCATTAGGCTTCCTATTTATTGTTGTTCTGTGCTGGGAACAAGTCATGTAAAGCGTCTCGCTGCGGAGAGCGCGGTTGCTCGCCGTGGAGGTTCGAGTCCTCCCTGGGGCATGGGGTGTGTGTGTCTTTGTCCGTAGGTTAGTTTACCTAGGTTTAAGTAGTTTGTAAGCTACGGACTGATGACCACGCAGTTTGGTCCGATAGATTTACAGACATTTGAACCTTTGAACAAGTCGTGGTTCAGACTAAGGGTGATACTTCCGGTGGCGCGTGGAGTGACAAGTTCCAAAGACCGGTGGTTTGGCGTGCAGTGGGGGTGGCTGGCGCGCCGGTGCCCGGTAGCGGCTGCTGGCCAGGTACGGCGGGTGTATAGCTGGCAGCGCCGCCGCAGCCTCAGCCCCGGTTTTTGTGCGCACCTCCCGAAATGCGGCGCGCGTCAGCGGCGGACCGTGACGGCTGCAGGCGTGACAACAGCGCCTGTCACTGCGGCATTCCCTCACGGATTACTCGCCTCGGAGAAAACACACTGCCACTAGCTGCCGGACGGGGACTCGAACCCTGAGCAAAGGCACCACCAACTCTCCAAGGCAGGGTGCGAAATTACACTACACTCCAGTATTCAATCCAAGAACAGCTGCCAGCATGCGAAACTTAGAAGTAGATGTTCCTGGAGTAATAAAACAACTGAAGTCACTAAACAAAAATAAATCTTACGGGCCAGATTGTATACCAACTAGATTCCTCTCAGAGTATGCTGATGCAATAGCTCCGTACTTAGCTATAATTTACAACCGATCACTCAGTGACAGATCCGTACCCAAAGACTGGAAAGTTGCCCAAGTTACTCCAATATTCAAGAAAGGCAATAGGAATGATCCCCAAAATTACAGGCCTATCTCATTGACGTCGATTTGCAGTAGGATTTTGGAACATATACTTTGTTCGAATATTATGTACTACCTCGAAGAGAACGACCTATTAACCAATAGTCAGCACGGATTCAGAAAGTATCGCTCTTGCGAAACACAGCTTGCCCTTTATTCACATGAAGTGTTAAGTGCCATCGACAAGGGATCTCAAATCGATTCCATATTTCTGGATTTCAGGAAGGCTTTTGACACTGTACCCCACAAGCGGCTTCTAATGAAATTGCGTGCTTATGGAATATCTTCCCAATTGTGCGATTGGATTCACGATTTCCTATCAGAAAGGAACCAGTTCGTTGTAATTGACGGTAAGTCATCGGGTAAAACAGGAGTGATATCTGGCGTTCCACAGGGAAGCGTTATAGGTCCCCTACTCTTCCTTGTGTTTGTAAACGATTTAGGAGACAATCTGAATAGCTCCCTTAGACTGTTCGCGGATGATGCTGTCGTTTATCGGTCAGTGAAGTCAACAGAGGATCAAAAGCAACTGCAAAGCGATTTAGACAAAATTTCTACTTGGTGCGAAAATTGGCAATTGACACTAAATAAAGAAAAGTGTGAAGTAATACACATGACCACTAAAAGAAATCCGCTGAACTTCAATTACGCGATAAATCAGTCAAACCTTAAGGTCGTAAATTCTACCAAATACCTCGGAGTTACAATTACGAACAACTTTGACTGGAGAGAACACACAGAAAATATTGTGGGGAAGGCGAACCAAAGGTTACGTTTCATTGGCAGAACGCTTAGACGATGCACCAGCTCCACCAAAGAGACTGCCTACATCACACTTGTGCGTCCTCTCTTGGAGTACTGTTGCCCCTTGTGGGACCCTCACCAGGTGGGACTGACGGAAGATATTGAGAAGGTTCAGAGAAGGGCAGCTCGTTTTGTTTTATCACGTTACGGGGGGGAAAGCGTCACGGAAATGTTGCACGAATTGGGGTGGAAATCATTAAAAGAAAGACGTTATTCATTGCGGCGTGATATGTTTGCGAAGTTTCAATCACCGACTTTTAGTTCTGAATGTGAAAATATTTTGCTAGCACCCACCTACTTAGGGAGACATGACCATCCCAATAAAATAAGAGAAATCAGATCGAAAACGGAACGATTTAGGTGTTCTTTCTTCCCGCGCGCTATTAGAGAATGGAACGGTAGAGAAAAGTTATGAAAGTGGTTAATGAACCCTCTGCTAGGCACTTAAATGTGATTTGCAGAGTATCTATGTAGATGTAGCCAGTCTAACAATTTTTTTGGTCGCCACAATCCCTTTACCTGAATATGAAATAATTCCCCTTCCTTGCGCCTGTCTCTGTTACAACTAAATCTTTACACATCATATCATTTCAATTGGTTTAACTGTGGTGTCGCACAAGTACAAAGTGCGCGCCACCTACTTTCGCCGCGCGCCGCCATGCACGCACGGCGCGGCGTTCTCACGACGACAGCCACGAGCGCCCTCTGCTGCAACCCCGCTCGTGGCTACCACGGAAAGACACCGGGCACTTCGGACTGAGATAGCAACCAGTTAGGACCTTCGTAATCAGAAAGGCACCAGTGAAGACTTTGCTATCGTACAGGCACTAGGCAGGCCTCTAACAACTATGTATCAACATTCTGCAGTACTATGTAAAAGTTAAGTATTGTTACATTCTGTGCAATATATATCTTTTTCTAATTTACTCGAGTGTTTATAGTTTCTGGCTGCTCCCCTCCGTACCTGCACCAGCGTGTCGGTCTCATTCCACTCGGCCACCGACACCTACGACGAGGCTGGGACACAAAAGCGGCGACGAAGTTGGGACACAAAATTAACAGAAACGTACATACCAGTACCATAGTTCAACGGTGTAGCACTTCATTTTTGTGTAGCGTAGTCTTTATGCTGAGAAATACCACTTGGCACTAGCACCTTTGTGTCTAACACAGAGGACATCCGTTCACAGATACTATCAGCAACTCCTCCAGTGAATCTGTCTTCAGCCAAATACTGTACGTTACGTTTAGTATGTAGTGTTTGGTGCTTGTTCTGCTTGTAAGGTTTTCGCGACTTTTCTGGTTGAAGTCTGGCTGATCAATCACCTGATTGATGATGTGTGTCTTTTATGTGCTTGACTAGTGTGCTTTCCTTACGATTGACAATGAAACGTAAGTATGAAATAGTCTAACTTAGGAACTGCAACAACTTTCAAGACTTCTAAGAACCCGCCACAAATAAAAACACGAATCGCGTGCGTATAACCCCACTCCTACTCAGACAGCTCTGCGCATCCGCGAATCTGGCAGGTTGGAAGCGCCAGAAAAAAATTCCGATTAGAGTCTGCTGGTCTGCTTGCTTGCTGCCATTGCTGTACATGGAACAGCCGCACCTCAAGCAGGAGAAGGCGCAGCTTATACGCAATTTAAGCTATATAAATGCACGTGAACCCGGTGACAGCTGCCAGAACAAACCTAAAGTGTACGGACAAGGTACAGCAGCCGTGATGTCAGACGAAACTACCATTAATTGACATCTGTTACTTGCACTAATACTGAAAAAGGATCTTAAAAATGGGAAAAAAGGTATATTTACCTGGAAATGTAGGCCTCCCTTATTCATCAGTATAGTAATCGCTTACCTCTTCAGGCTTGTACAATTTTGAACCTAGTTCCAGCGTTTTCAGAAAATAAAATTTACATGTAAGCCCAAATCGCAAGCTGCCAATTTTCGGTCGCCAGTGGCAAGTTGGCGACCGTAAATTTCGCACTCTGTTCTAAGGTAACTGCGAGACCGCCAGAGCACGAAAAACCGTGAATTTTTACTTGGTCCACACATAGAACACTTTCTGCTTCTTCATAATAGCCCCAGACCGTACAATAGTACTGCCACATTTATTGGGTTTACTGTCTTCAATACAGTTCTGACTTGACCCCATCCTATTTTCTTCCTTCGATAGTTCTGAAGTGATGTGGCTCTGCTAACGAAGTCAAGCATTCTACACTGACAGTATCGACAATTGGGGCTCTTGTTGGGAGAAATGTGCTCGTTGTGAGGCTATCTTGAGAAATAAATATGTGAAGATGTACAACGAAAATAATGTTTGCTTTATTTAAATAGCTTTTAGAGTTTTCCTCCCGATCATGGGAGGAATTTGAGTGTCGTTGTGATGCTGTTCGTGACGCTGATGGAGGACAAATTGAACATCTGTAATCTGAGCGTGAGAGGCTCGTAAATAGGTGTGTAAAGTTGCATATTTATGTGTCTTAAAGTTTAATAAATACGAGGACGTGTCAGTAAATAAGTCGAAAACTGAGGCAGACACGCCAGTACTATACGCTGTGTAGGGGTATTTCTCTACCACTGCGACAAGTACATGTTGTGGGTTGCAGCAGTTAGCAGTTTAAGGAACCAAAAAAAGTTACAGCTCAAGAGCGTCACATACAGGATGCAAACGCTGCCACAAAAGTTCCAAGCGCAGTCTTTTAAAGCCTTCTCGAACGATGGGACGAGTGTTTAAATTTACAGGCGAAGTCTGCTGAAAAGTTGAGCAGTTTTCAGGCTTGTAAACGTAGTACTGGCGTGCCTACATTTCCTGAATCACCCTAGTGTAAGCATTCGAGGTGTGTATATTCTTTTCGGCACAACCTGCATACAGCATGATGATGGATTGTTTGTCGTCGTTAATGGTCGGCAGCGGTATCGCTCGGCCCACTGGCGCTGCCGGAGGAAGCCGTGGCTTGGCGGGTGTAACAGGAGCGGGGTGCGGTGCGGGCCCGGTGCTGCCTGGCGCGTCGTTTTTCCGGTGTGGCATTCCTGGTCCGGTTCTGCCAACGGCGAAAGGCCGCGCGCTCGACGCCGCCGTCGCCTTGCTCTTCTTGCTCCGTGCCGGGACGGATGGCAGCACTGGACGCGGGGGAAGGGGCATGAGCTCTGTACTAAACGCTGCTACAATATACAAACAAAACGTTAGAATCTGCAGCTTGCACACACTTTATTTACCATGTAAAGGTCACTGCAGATATTCCGATTTAGTTCATGACATGTTCGTTGTACCAGCGTCCGTGGTGATGATGTGGCGCAGACCAATAACGAAATTCTGCGTGACCCGCTGAGGTAACAGATCATCGATGTTGTCGATGATCTTCTGAACTGCTGGTTTCGCTCAGCAATAGTTTTGGATCAATATTTTTTCGCAATAGCGAATCCGCAGGTGGTGTTTTCCAGTTACGATATGAGGTCATGTTTGACTGATGAATGACCTGCATCGTGAAAATAGTGTTTAACTGGAAAACCCAAATGGGAAGGAAGTTATCTTAGGTTTTAACGTCCGTCGACTGATTGGTCATTGGAGACGAGCTCACGCTTGTATTTTTGTGGAAGGAAGGGGTATAGGAAATCCGCCGTGTCCTTTGAAAGGAACCATCCCGGCATTTGCCTAGTGTGATTTAGGGAAATCACGGAAAACCTAAATCTGGATGGGTCAATAAGTGACAGAATGCGGAAAGGGAGGGTTGCTTTGTTGTGTCACCTTTCCCAACTACCAGAAACTAGGCTACTAAAACAACTATTCACCTTATTTTGGAAAAATAAAACCATGAACAACTGATTCAAAGAGGTTTAAAGTGATTTAGGTGAATTAGGCTTGACATTCCAAGAAACTGAAAGCAGAGACGAGAATCCTGAAAAACAGTGAGACGAGATTTAAACTGAAGACATTTACACGCGCCGAATACACGATATCTGATGGAGAAAGGGCAGCCAGGAGGAAAAGGATGAAGTAGTTTTGAGAGCAATTGAGGAAATCCACTGACATCACTCACGGCACAAATCTGTGGATGATTACCTTTCGTTTAAAACAAAAATGAAGGAAGTCGGCCGTGTAGTGTGGTCTGGCCGACTGACTTTAGCTTTCTGAAGGAACTGAGGTACCAACAGCCGTAAGTATAATGAAATATTTATTCTATTACCACCAGTTTCGACATTTCACTATGTCATCTTCAGGTTGCGATGTAGGGACCTGAAGATGACATAGTGAAATGCCGAAACTGGTTGTAATAGAATAAATATTTCATTATACTTACGACTGTTGGTATCTCAGTTCCTTCAGACGCTTGACCAGCCGCTGTCCCGTTTCCACCACCGATGATGGATTCAACAAGACTTTAGTTTTCGTAGATTCTTTTAATAAATAAGAAGATAGGGCACCGGTCAAATGACCAACATCGTGAAAATTGTGTTTAACTGAGAAATTAACTCGGGTTGACTGTTTTGTAGTAGTGATTTGACGTATTGTCTATTGGTGAGCCTCGCTGTACAGGTGAGCGGAATTTGTCTGGCTTGAGAACTGGAGCGCTCCCGGCAGGTGCGCCTGACAGAACGCGATCGGCGGCGCGCGGTTTAATGGGGCGTAAAAGTAAGCGCGGGCGAGCGCAGCGCGCGGCGGAAGCGGCTGTACTCGGCTGGGCTGTACTGGGGCTGTGGTGGGCTGGCGGGTACCCCGGAAGCGACGCCTCCCCCGCACCCCGGCACGGCACGCAACGCTTCCGCCGCTGACGGCCGCCATTGTCCACGAGACAGGACAGCGGAAGGCCCGAAATACTCCGCAGCCGAGGACACCTACTATGTAGCAAGCATCCGACTTAACTTTACTTTTGCATCATCATCATCATCATTAGAGCCTTTCAGCGTTTAGTCTGGAGCATAGGACCTCTAATGAAATTCCTCCATGATCCCCTATTCAGTGCTAACATTGATGCCTCGTCTGTTATGCCTTTTACTTCAAAATCATTCTGCACCGAATCTAAGTACTTTCTTCTTGGTCTACCTCGACTCCTCTTACCCTCCGCTGCCCAGCTCATGAGTTTCTTAGGTAACCTTGCTTCTCCCATGCGTGTAACATGACCACAACATCTCAGTCTGTTCGCTCTAACTGCTTCATCTATGATGTTCATTCCCGGTTTTTCTTTGATTCCTCATTATGTACACCCTCATGCCATTGTTCCCATCTATTAGTGCCTGCAATCATTCTTGCTACTTTCATATCTGTGAATAAGGTAACCTGTATCCACCCAACTTTCACTCCCATACAACAAAGTTGGTCGAAAGATAGAGCGATGCACTGCTAACTTATACTTGGTACTTACTTCCTTCTTGCAGAAGAGAGTAGATCTTAGCTGAGCACTCACTGCATTAGCTTTGCTGCACATCGATTAAAGTTTATTCACTATGTTGCCATCCTGTAAGAAAATACATACCAGGTATTTGAAACTGTCTGCCAAATAGGAGGAACAAAGTTAGAACAGGTACTCAATCTGTTTAAATCTCTTTCCCACCGACATTACTTTCGTTTTGGAGTTGCTGATCTTCATAGCATAATCCTTGCACCTCTGATTCAGCTCTGAAATACTTGTTTCCAACCTTTCAATCGAATCAGCCACTAAAACTAAGTCATCCGCATATGCGAGACTGCTTATTTTGTTTTCACCTATTCTAATCCCGCCCTGCCAGTCTACTGTTTTCAACATATGATCCATGAATAGTTTGAACAACAGTCACTTTTTCGTGTCCGAAAATTTCTTTCAGAGTGTTCCAGCCCAATATCGGACCAAGACCTATGCTTATCTCTTCTCAAGCCATAGTTCATCGTGGGTATACCTCGTGGGGCAGATGGAACACTGCAGATGTTCCATATCTTGAACTTCACCACAGGCGCGTTTGTTGTATCCTTCTTTGAAAAGACTGGATTTGCTTTGATTCGTGCTACTCCTATTCTGATACGATTCAGTGTTCTCCAGATCTTCCACCTTGTTGTACCGCCGCTGGGCATTTCTCGTGAAGCATGGTAGTCCTTCGGGGCTTTCATTCAGTTCACTAGCAAGGAATCTCTTGCGGGATTTAAGTCTCCTACGTCCGTAGAACCATGCTGCGGGTGGCGCTCGTCGAAGGTCTGTTTGAATTTTTCTATGTGTTCATAAGTAGTTTTTCGCGATTCAGGAGATGAGAATCCAGCTGCTTTATATATTTTCACAAGTGGTGGGGGTTTCATACATCTTGTTGCTAGCCTAATGAAATTGCGTGCTTATGGAATATCTCCCCAATTGTGCGATTGGATTCACGATTTCCTATCAGAAAGGAAACAGTTCGTTGTAATTGACGGTAAGTCATCGGGTAAAACAGGAGTCATATCTGGCGTTCCACAGGGAAGCGTTATAGGTCCCCTACTCTTCCTTGTGTTTGTAAACGATTTAGGAGACAATCTGAATAGCTCCCTTAGACTGTTCGCGGATGATGCTGCCGTTTATCGGTTAGTGAAGTCAAAAGATGATCAAAAGCAACTGCAAAGCGATTTAGACAAAATTTCTACATGGTGCGAAAATCGGCAATTGACACTAATAAAGAAAAGTGTGAAGTAATACATGTGACCACTAAAAGAAATCCGCTGAATTTTAATTGCGCGATAAATGAGTCAAACCTTAAGGTCTTACATTCTACTAAATAACTAGGAGTTACAATTACGAACAACTTAGACTGGAGAGAACACGGAAAATATTGTGGGGAAGGCGAACCAAAGGTTACGTTTCATTGGCACAACGCTTAGAAGATGCACCAGCTCCACCAAAGAGACTGCCTACATCACACTTGTGCGTCCTCTCCTGGAGTACTGTTGTCCAGTGTGGGTCTGACGGAAGATATTGAGAAGGTTCAGAGAAGGGCAGCTCGTTTTGTTTTATCACGTTAAGGGGTGGAAAGCATCACGGAAATGTTGCACGAATTGGGGTGGAAATCATTAAAAGAAAGACGTTATTCATTGCGGCGTGATATGTTTGCGAAGTTTCAATCACCTACGTTTACTTCTGAATGTGAAAATATTTTGCTAGCACCCACGTACTTAGGGAGACATGACCATCCCAATAAAATAAGAGAAATCAGATCGAAAACGGAACGATTTAGGTGTTCTTTCTTCCCGCGTGCTATTAGAGAGTGGCACGATAGAGAAAAGTTATGAAAGTGGTTAATGAACCCTCTACCAGGCACTTAAATGTGATTTGCATAGTATCTATGTAGATGTAGATGTTTTATATAGGACTGTACCGTGGGAAAGCGGAGTGCTTGAGCAGTTGTTCGTAACCCAGTCGGTCTGGCTCCACATTTACTGTTCGTCAATTTCCTTAAGATATTGTTCTTGGCAACTTTTTGTCAGGTCTTTTAACAGTGATATTTGTACGTCAGTGATCTATCCACCACGACATCCAGGTACGTTGTTTCCAGCTTGCTGCCATTGACGAAGCATCCACATTGTATGATATTTGCAGCGTGCTTTGCGACTGCGAGAGACGCTTCAGCGTAGGCACTCGGCACGGGGGCCTTCTTCAAAGGGAGAACTGCCGGCCGTGTCGACATTTTTCTTTTTTGCGGGTGCTTTGCGAAAGCAGTTTAAGTATGCCTCTTTAAAAGACAGGGAGTGACTTTATAGCACGTTTAACAGCTCTGTCGACGATACGGAATACGGAAGTCTTTCTGAGCGCTGAAATCTTACGAGGGACACTCATGACGCTGTTATCTTGGTGTACGAGCGGCGCCTACGCTATAACTGACAACACATATACGTTTGACAGTTCTCTGTCGAACAGGCTGGGTGGCTGTAACGTGTTGTCGGACAGATCGTAGCAGTATTCTAGACATTCTCCAGACTTGTTTTAAAGCGAGGGTAACTACGTACATTTTGCCCCGTAACTTGAGCGGCCAACTCGAATACGTTGAAATCCAATACGTGGACGATACTGTTAATTGTGCATATCGAGACTTGGTGTTATCAATTCGATCGTACCACAGAACAATGAAGTACAGACTTGGTCTCTGATGGTTCGCCGAGACAGAAGAGTGGGCGTTAATGTGGCTGCACTAGTTCAACAACACCACTAACAGTGCCTTTATACAGTTTCACATAGTAGTTGCTATTGTACTTACACGAATAGGGAGGCAGGGGCAGAGAATGTACGACTACCGCAGCAGGACGAATATTTACAACCCGTTTCTGTCAGCAAACAAACCATTTCTTCCTCGTCCTTTATTCTTAGTCGTGCAGATAGGTGAAATTGTAGGAACCTGCTACATATTTCTGTCAGTCCTGTCTGTAACTGTCACTATGAGCTCAAATAATATAGTTTTTCATCTTGACTCAGATGTCTGCTGCATAGTAGTTTTTAATTGAAGAAATGTGTAAAACTACGGTAGATTATGAATGATAATTCCAAACGCATCCCATAACTGTTAATGTTGATGTTTACTACTTTCCAAATTAGTGTCTTCCTCATTTATCTATTCACAAGAAAACCATAGTTAACACAAGTAATCCTTGTAATAATCCTATTGTTAATTAAACTACCAGGCTATAGAAATGATTGCTAATAATTTGCTTTTCCATTACTTAGCAGGTAGAAAATAAATTTGACAAGGAGCACTCTAGAACTAAAATGATATATCCACACATAGTTCTGGAACATTTATTGGTGATTTTTTTTTTATAACAGGTCTAAACAAGATTTATAATTAATGTTTTTTTCTTTCGAGTTACTTTCCTTTCAATTTCTGATGAAAATTATTCATTAGAATGTTCTTTTCTATTATGAAAAACATGCAAGCTGGAAAGTAACTAGTTTCTTTAAAAATTGATGTTTTTAACAAAACATTCTAATTTGCGTAACATGCATAAAACTAGTTGCAGTACCTATGGTTTTTATACTAAACATATAAATGACTGTTATTATTTTCAACACATGCTACATTTTCATATTCAGAGCATAAAAGTGAAGTATTGAAAATGGTGAATATTTACCTAAAAATGTGAAAATTCGAGAAAAAATTATGGTAAACTTGGTTTATAGTTAATATCAGTAACTAAGGGGGGAAAATAATGGAAAATATTTTACTGTATATGACACTTTGCACTCAAAAGATTCTCCAAATCACAATACGACTGAATAGTAATTCTTAATGCAGCCATTACAGCCCCATCATAACTGGAATGAAAATCGCCATGGCAGGAATGATTGCATAAAGTGACAGATTTAATGACAGTTTACTTAAATAATATATAAATATGACTTGATGAACACAATGTAAACCAAACCAGAAACAAAAGACAGTATGAAATTTGTTATTTTAAAGCTTCACAAAGTTCTGATTATAATTTCAATCCTCTAACTCAAATAGAAATATTTTCTTTTGAGAAAGCTTTATTTTATTTTTATTTTCCTATCAGCTGTAGTGACAAAGACCTTGAATTTTCTACAGTTTTATTAACAGGGTTCAATTTTGCTTTTGAAATTGTTAGTAATTCCCTATCCTCTTTCTTCCTCATTCTCTCTCCTGCTTCTTGTGTTCATTCAGAGCTATCGTATTTACTCTATAATTTCATGTTTATTTAATAAGCTGCCTGCACACAGTTCTGCAACTTCACAGGATAGGGGATAAAGGCTTATGATATTTCCTCAAACAGTGGTCTTTTTAGGCGCGACCCATTTTTTTCCAGCTAGCGTTTGAACATGAATTTTTTCACAGGCACGTAATATCTGTATTTGCTCATTCAACAAAAGTGATAAATATTCGGAATTTGCGTCTATTATCATTACTGTTATATATTTTATCAATCCAGAAACATACGCCTTCAAAGGCGTAACCGTAATTAGACGTAACGAAAATGAGAAATGATCTTTAGATGTTCGTTTTTTCTGCACACACCTGCTAAATCAAGGTAACTGTTTTATGGGATACAGGTTATGAGAGTATGTGATTCATAATTTGTGAAACCAATTCTGCCCGCTGTTATTTAATTTATGAAACACAGTACAGAAATGAAAAGCAAGCAAATCATGCACAGTATTAACGTGAAACTTCCCGCGATAGTTTTTGTACCTTCGATCCGCGATTTCAACAGAATACCGCAAATCACTTAACACCCGCTATTGTAAATAGTAATTCGATCGGCAGTGAATTTTTTTTTATTATTGTCATAAAAAGTGTAGATTATGTTACAGGAAATAAGGTGTAAAGTAGCCAACAACAATTAATTCCAAGCACTGTGCCTATTCCATCCCTATATTGATATATGCTGTATTTGCATATATCTTTCATGCTTTTAGTGCAATAATACGATACGTAACACAATGAAAAAGGTAAATGTCGATGTATTATACTTTTAAAAATTATGAGTAATGTATTTCGTGAGAGTTACAGAAATGATAATTTAGTACTTAAAATTAGTAAGTACAAAGTCGCTTTGGAAATATCACGGTGTTTTTTTTACAGGTTGGAACAAACATTTTCGTTTAACAGAATGGTGAATGTAAGAAAATACGGGGTAATTTTATTTTATTTATTCAAAATTTTACTGGATCATGTTTCGACCCGTTATCTGAAAAACACCCTTATAAAGTTTACTCAAATATTGATTATATATTTAACCAAACCCCTCCAGAGAGCTCTCGGTCTTTCGTGAGTACGTGAGTGGCGAGCACGGGGGCCCGAGCTAATGCAGTCTTCATTCCTTCTTTACTTTCCGGACTACATTTCCTTCCCCCCCTCCCCTCCTTTCCTATCCTTACTCCTTCCCCTCCCCACCGGGGGGACTGATAACCTCAGTAGTTTAGTCCCCCTAACCCAAACAACCCAACCCCAACTTAACCAAATTTGTGTTGCATATGCAGAAAATTCTTCTCTATATGCTGAACTCTTCATTATTATGTACGAATTAATAAGCAGTCAATACAATCGTGGAATATGATGTAGTACAGTTCATATGCCGCGCGTAGTAGCCGAGCGATCTGGAGCACCCCGTTACGGATCGCGCGGCCTCCTGCCTCGGAGATTCGAATCCTCCCTCGGGCATGGATGTGTGTGTTGTCCTTAGGTTAGTTGAACTTAGTATAAGTATTTTGTAAGACTAGTGATTGACGACCAACGTAGTTTGGTCCCATAGGATTACAAACATTTGAACAGTTCATACCCAATACTGATACACTGGCGCTTACGACCCAGCCACACAACAGTGTATCGCGGGTTGCCACCCTTCTCGTACGCCAACAGCACGATCTGATGCAGCAGTAAACTTTAGCAGAAAATCAGAACCCTATAAACGACAAACGAATGGGCCAGATGGCTACCTCTGTGTCCAAAGCTGTGACAAGTGCAAAAAAGAAGAAGGAAAAAAAAAGTAAGGAGACTATCAGACTACTTGAGAATTCGACATCTCTTTGAAGAGTGATGTCAGTATGGATGATTTCGGCCGCGATGCAGTGGCCGAGCGCGCCAAGGCGCCTTGCTGCGGAGCGCGCCGTTGCTCGCTGTCGGAGGTTCGTCCTTCTTCGGGCATGGGTATATTTGTTGTCCTTAGCATAAGTTATTTTAAGTAGTTTGTAAGCCTATGGGCCGATGACCAAAGTAGATAAGTCCCTTAGATTTACAAACATTTGATGATTTCTAACGCATAGAGAACCCATATCACGTCCTGTTCTTATAACTGATACAGCACACGAGTAAGATGCCAAGGAGGAGACAAAAGAAGAGGCATTCGATTGAACTCGACACGTACAGATACGTTTGCACGAATACGAAAAGCACTGGAAAAACTTGTCTACAACTTGTGGCTCTAGGACGGGTGCAAAATAGTGGTATAAGTACATGAAAATTGCTGCTCTGTTATTAATAAGAGTGGTGGAATAGGCAAATTGCCAATATTTTGCGTCGTTTCTACTGGGTGGCAAATATCAAACAAGAAATATGGTTTTATGTTTGGGTCATGTTGATGTTCATGAAGAATATAAAACAACGGACCTCCGTTATGTGCCTCTCGTTATCATTTGCAGTATTTAAAGTAAAGTTGTAAACGGTTTCTACCCGTTGCTAGTCGACTTAGTTGTCTTTCGACTATCTAGCAGACATCTGAGTTTGGCTATCCGGGCGATTCATTGCTGGTGACTTCCTAGTATTAAAAATAGTTTACAAAGCTAGAGATATACTGTAGTTTACTGTGATGTTGCTTGTTTCATGCCGTAAATATCCTAGCAGTATCATGTGAAGAAATAGCCTAGCTACACACATCGTATATCGTCTAATGTGTTATCTATTTCATTTTAAAACCCTGAACCTTTGTATCTTCAGTGTCAATAAAAAATCAGATGCGTATCAATGTTGTACCACTTCTATCAGGTTTAGAAAAATTGTGTGCAAGAAAGATGACTTTTTCGATCTACATTTGAAACAAAAATAATTATAGCGTATTATTAAACTATATGACACGATTTCATCCTACAGTTACTTTGTTTGTTTAAAAAATACAAACTGTAATTTACTATTATATTTAGATTACTTTAGCGTACTGCACTTTTATGACAATTGTAATGGAAACGATCAAAAAACTTTTTCATTTCCATCGAGTACTCCCTGGAGTAGCATTTGATGTACGTACAAGGTGCGTCTGGAAAGTTCGATGAATGGTCCCATATTTTACAAAGAGCGCTGGCGAGAATAAAGTGTCCGCGTATACACATTGAGGGGCATGTCAACAACCGCCACCCTATCGCGCAAGGCAGTGCAGTGAAGCGGGGGCAGCTAGCAGGGTCAGTGTGAGAACTCGTGTCATTGTGACATGGGACGTAAAATGGAGCTAAGCGTTAACATCGATTGTTTCAAATTAGGCAAAACGGCGACGGAAACCCACAGGATGTTACTCCAAGTGTGTGATGTTGAAGCAGTGAGTAAAAAGTGTGTGTTTGGGTGGTTTGAACGCTTTAAAGTCGGAAAGGAAGGTGTCGAGGAAGAGCCTCGTTCGGGTCGACCGTCCAAAATGACAGTCCCAGACAGCATCGAACGAGTGCGACGGATGCTCGCGGATGATCGGCGGCTGTCTTTGAGAATGAAGGCGGACGAGTTGAAGATCAGCAACGGTTGCAGAGGTCCAACAACGCGTGACCTTAGTACTTCGAGCGATTCCAAAGAATCGTTTGCTGACAGTTCCCAGCAGCTGTACAACGGATGTCAGAAGTGTATCGTAGCCAATGGCAACTACTTTAAAGACCAGTAAAGGTATTTTGTTTGTAACTTTTCTTTCCTATTTTTCTCGAGACCATTCATCGAAGTATTCGGACGCATCTTGTATAAGGTCACACTTGGACTAACAAAAGTCTCTGTATTTTCGAGATCTGACAGAGAAACCTTACGAAGGCATGTTCTTGTTTTGCTATCGTTTATAATTGGATACAGTGAAACGTTTTTGCGAAGAGTCAGTGTTTTCAAAAACAGAGAGTTAACAGGTTGTAACTACAGAAAGTAACAAGTACTGGAGTTCCACCAGGTATAGAAACAGTTTTTATTGACTTGAAATGAGCAAATTAAATTACAAATGGTGGCTCCAATCAGAAGCTCTAAGCCAAAAACAGCTCTCAAAATATTCAAGGACTGAGCCAGTCCTATTTATTTTACCTAAACTTCCAACTATTATGCCGCGGCGAAGCGGCCGAGCGCATTCAGGTGCTATGGCTACGATGCAATGGCCATTCGCCGTCGGGGGTTCGAATCCCCCTTCGGGCATGGATGTTTGTGCCGTCTTTCGTATAAGGTAGCTGATAGTACTTTGTAAATGTTCAAATGTCTATGAGGTCTATTGCGACCAAACTGCGTGGTTAACAGTCGCTAGACTTACATACTAATTACTTGACTAACTTTAACTTACGCTAAGGACAGCACAAACACCCAGGCGTGATGGAGGATTCGAATTTCCGACCGTAGCGGCCGTGCAGAACGTGACTGGCGCGGTCAAAATGTTCAAATGTTTGTAAATCTATCGGACCGAACTGCGTGGTCATCAGTCCGTAGCTTACAAACTACTTAAACAAAGGTAAACTAACTTAAGGACAAACGCAGACATCCACGCCCCAGGGAGGACTCGAACCTCCGCCGGCGAGCAGCCGCGCGTTCCGCAGCGAGGCGCCATAGACCGCTCGGTCACTGCGGCCGGCAAGTAGTTTGTAGTTTAGGGACTGGTGACCCGGCAGTTAAGTCCCTTAAGTTCTACAAACATTTTTCAAGTATTATTAACCCTTTCCTTCCCGACGGGACTTAAAAGTCCCGGCCCATATCCAGCGTCATAAAACAAAGTGGAAAATGATAACTAACTTGTGTTCCTCAAGAGACGTTAATGTCCCTCTTATGTATCATATGAAACACTCGCTGGTTGAGATTGCTCAGTGCTCTTCTCACAAAGAGCAATAAACAACGGATTGTTTTCTGTCTCTGTGTACGATTTCGTCAGGCGAATTTTGCTGTCAGAAAAAGACGCTGTTGTTTGTTCTCACGTAGGTAACTTGGTTTTGTATTGTTTTAGCTAATGGAAACTGATATTATTCAAGGAATAGACCTCTTTTTATTTATACAGCGTTCAAAACTGGAAGTTTTTAGTACTGGCATTCTGTCAAAGGCCTTTTGTGCATTTAATTTTTGTAGTTGCCTTGTTGTTAGGTGTCACTAACAAATGGTTGACATTTTGTTTTCTTTTGTTTACGAATTTCAAAATACGGTGAATACGGTTCAGGGATAACTACAGTTGGCTTTTGTTTCAACCTTCAGATCAACATCTAAAACAACATTTCGATACAAAAATTTTGTTACCTGTTTGTTGGTGGTAAATCCTTATGTTAACAGAGATATGAACTGCATAATGTCTTCTAATTGCATTTTTTATTTTTTTTATTTAATATTTTTTGCGTAAAATATGGAAAAGAAAAAAGTGTGAATACACCATTGTGCTTTTATTTACTATGGTAGAAAATAACCAAATATGAAGTTATGTGCTCGAATATTTGACAGCTTGGGCAGGAAAGGGTTAACGTGAAAAAGCGCCAGGCACGAAGTAACGGTTGCTCCTTGTGTTGACTTTTTCCCTCTTAAGCATTTAATTTGAGTAGCGAAAAGAACAGAGGAAAATCTGTTATGGGAAGTTCAGCATTTCAAGGCCTATATTCGCCACGGTGTCGTAGTTTTACTGGATTTGACATTTTGTAGTGTATACCGAGGCCTCGGTGTATACGGTGTGGAGTGTCCGCGATGTGGGTAGTGACTCACAGCTGCTGAGCAGTAGGTGCAGTGTGCGGCTGGTGATGGATGCGACTGTTGCTGGTGCCGCCTACTCCTGCGCTGGCCGGTCCTCCCTGTGAGAAACGTTCTTTATAACGAAATTAGCGCAGGCAGCGCGCCTTGCGAGGGTGTTCTCCACTGGCTCCCTGGCCTTTCGCAGCCTGCGCGTTCCTAGGGAAGCGCTTCCCGTGTAGGATTGGTTGTATTATCGGAAGCGTAGGCAGGGAATCGAACGCCGGCGCGCCTAATGAAGCCGGGCCGGCCGATGTGATGTCACTCGACTCGAATTCGCCGTCCTAACGGGCTCCGCCATTAGCCGACAACGCCAGCCAAAGCCGTGGCCCACGCATTGCGTCCTCAAGCTGGCTCATATTTTGTTCCTCGTTTTAAATTTAATGAAGCCAGTGTTACGAGGCCATTCTGCTAAGAATAGCCAGATCAAGGAGTTTTGAGTGCTCTGGCATTGAAGAGAAACTCAAGTTCCCTATACATGCGTAAACCTTATAACCGCTCCCTCCTCTCCAATTTCCATTTACTCCTCTTATCGCCACAATAAACTACTAGTAAAATATCCCATCCCACATAGAATCAATTTCCCACGTAAAAAAGTTTCGGTTGACTGATTACCTTACAAATTAGTGTTAGTGTGCTGAAAATACTATTTTAAACAAGTAATCGTGAAAGCTTAGAAATTGTTTCAAATTGTCTGTAAAGCTTCTTGGATCTCGCTAAGTGCTCTTCTCATCAAACACTGCACGAATGTATGATGATTCGCCTCCATGTTATTCAGAAGCTATTTTTTCCGGCACCTCATTGTTTATGACGTTGTAGCTACGTGTATAATCCGGATGGATGGATGCTTAGGGTTTAAGTCCCGTCGACAGCTTGGCCATTACAGACGAAGCTAACGCTCGGAATGTTTGGCTTAGGATGAGGAAGGAAATCGGCCGTGCCCTTTGAAAGGAACCATCCCGGCATACGCCGGGAGTGATTTAGGGAAATCACGGAAAACTTAAATCTGGATGGCCGGAGGTGGATTTGAACCTGCATCCTCTCGAATGTGAGTCCAGTGCATTACCACTGCGCCACCTCGCTCGGTGGTATAATCCGGAATGTGTGGATTGTGGAGGGTAATGGTGCCAAAAAATAAATGCCTCTGTTTTTTACCTACGTTGTCTTTCCACGAGATAAAGAAATTGGTTGATCCTTCCGGGAAAGTAGTCTCTCATATGCTTAACCACACCGCAACGCGTTCTCTCTGTTTGCCCCTGCTGTCGGATGAGAGTCCGCGCGGTTCTTTCGCGTTTGGTAAACGAACCTGCCTGTGTGTAAATGCGGTGCTCTTCTTGGGTATTTTGTATTTAATGTACCAGTCCTATATGGCTCGTTTGAGTGCTGAAAGCAAATGGATTATCAGTACTACCGGTTGGCTTAACTCCTCCAGAGTACCATCGGCCGCCTTTTTTCAGGGCTCTTTTGGAGCCTTCATAGCTACCACAGTGGTCCCGAGGCAAACACACTCCTCACTATGCGTTAATCGTATACGAAATTCCCTACTTCGTGACGTTGCCAGTCTCTCACGATCAGGAGGAGGGGTTGCGCTTCAGATCTGTCAACGAACTGCATAAGCAGATATATTGAAAGAAGAAAAAGAAGAACTATATGGGTCGGGTCCCAAACTGTCTAGCATTGCAATCGTAGATGGAGTACACTTCCTGGCTGTTCCTCCGTCGAGGGTTCATAGCTACCTTTCCTATAATTAGCTTCTCATTGAGTTCGTGAAACTAGCTCCGTATGCATCTGTAAGATAAGCAATTGATTTGGCTGTCTGTAGTCTTCCGTTCAGTCTTAAGATTGAACTGATTTGGGCACATAATACATGGATCGTGACAAATGGTGAAATGAGACGTTGCACGGAATATTACGTATGTATGTGTTTTTTTTTTTTTTTTTTTTAAATCCTTTGTGTCCTTATCTAATCTTGCGGTTACACACTGCTCCGAAATAATCACTGATTTCAAGATTGTGGTCTGGGCTATATTGACTTTATAAACGTTTGGTATTTTGAGAGTCTATCTCTAGAGCAAAACTAATTTTATCATATGTTGCTACAATTGCCTACTATTACGACTTCCCTGCATTCAACAGCGTCATCCACGAACAGCCCCATTAGGCCGTCTATTGTATTTGTGAACAGTAAGAGCCTATGCCTAAGCCGAAGATAACCTTACGTCCCTCTGCCTTCTATATTTAGTGCGCCAGTGTTATTGGAGCGGCCTGATACGGGTACTGGCCTGAGTGCGGTTTGGCCTGAATAGTGCGCTGCCGTATGCGGAGGCAGCGCCTGCACTGTGCGGTAGCCGGCGGCCGCGGCCTGCAGTGTAAACACTCGCTCTGCTGATGAGGCGGCCTGCCTCTTATTCACCTCGAGCACCGCCAATGGAGAGCTCCTCCGCCTCTGCTCGGCCATATATACTCCAGGGAGCAGCCTCTACACACGGTGCATTGTTCACTTCTCTAGTATCGCGCAGAAGCATCTTAACCATTATCTCTCAGCAAACTGTCTTACAACCTTAACGAATTAGTGATAAAACAAAAGAAGAAAAAAAAATGACAACTTCAAAGTGGCGTAGCTAACGTAACTGACAACCCCCCCCCCCCCATTCGCCCTCCTTCCTTGGCGTCTGGGACTATACTTACAAGACAGGGATTCCGATTTTTCTTTTAGACTAAAACTGCGGTCCTACAGCCAAAATGACGGGTTTCGCTGTTTGATTTATTTTAATGGTTGTTGTTGTGGTCTTCAGTCTACAAACTGGTTTGATGCAGCTCTCAACGCTACCCTGTCCTGTGCAAGTCTCTTCATCTGAGAATACGTTCGACAACCTACATCCTTTTGAATATGCTTACTGTATTCGTCCCTCGGTCTCCCTCTACGATTTTTACCCAATACACTTCCTCTGGCGATTCCTTGATGTCTCTGAATGTGTCCCACCAACCTATTCATTCTCTTAGTCAGGATATGCCAGAAACTCCTTTTCTCCACAATTCTAAGATTACCTGACATAGTCGGGTCTGGAGGCGATCTAATCGTTTTATAGTTTTCAAAATGACAAGCCAAGATCGCATACTAACAATTTATTAAATGACGACCGGTTTACGTGCACTGTGTCACCATCATCTGGGCATATATATGACCAGATTATAACATATATCTGACCTGATGGGTCTAAAGCGTCTCGCTGCGGAGCGCGCGGTTGCTCGCCGTGGAGGTTCGAGTCCTCCCTGGGGCATGGGTGTGTGTGTTTGTCCTTAGGTTAGTTTACCTAGGTTTAAGTAGTTTGTAAGCTACGGACTGATGACCACGCAGTTCAGTTTAGTCCGATAGATTTTCAAACATTTGAACATGATGATGGTGACACAGTGCACCGAAACCGGTCGTCATTTTATAAATTGTTAGTGTGCGATCTTGGCTTGTCATTTTGAAAACTACTCCACAATTCTGTTGAGCACTTCTTCATTGCTGCGGTGGAGTAGCGGAGCGGTCTAAGGCGCCTCGCTGCTGAGCGCACGGTTGCTCATCGTCGGAGGTTCGAGTCCTCCCTGGGGCATGGGTGTTTTTGTCCTTAGGTTAGTTTATCTTAGTTTAAGTAGTTTGCAAGCTACGAACTGATAACGACGCAGTCCGATAGATTTACAAACATTTGAACACCTCTTCATTACGTGATCTACCCATCTTCATCGTTCGTCTCTAGCACATTTCGAAAGCTTCTATCATCTTTCTGTCTGAACTCCTTATAGTCCACGTTTCATTCCCAGACAATGCTACACTCCAGACAAATGCTTTCAGAAAGGATTTTCTAACATTTAAACTAATATTGGATGTCAAACGCTTTTCTTCCCGTAATCCATACCGAATTTTATATCTTCTTTACTTCGGCCATCAGAAGTTATTTTGTACCCAAATAACTAAACTCATCTACTACTTTTATTGTCTCATCTAATTCCTTCAGCTTCGCCTGATTTTCTGACACTAAATTCCATTACCTTTATTTTACTCTTGTGGTGGTTTTACAACGTATTTTCATTGCATTATTTTGTAATCTAGTATTGTTCCAGAAATAATGAAATACCTACTACGAAACGTCTCTTCCAGAGACGCCGAAATATGTGTTGTATCATCTGGTTCCAAGGTTTCCTGAACACGTTGAATGCGTATATTGCATCAAGAACATATGTCCTTGTATTTTGTTTTTACTCAGAGTGGTAGTTTGATTTAAACAGTGATGATTTTTTTAAACAATTACATATGAGTGCTTTTTAAGCATTTGCAGTAACAACAAACTTACTTGAGAGAGAGAGAGAGAGAGAGAGAGAGAGAGATAACACTAGAATGTCACACGAGATGTGTATAAAATTACGTATCTAAATAAAATATTTTGATATAATGTTTCAGTAGGAATTTAATGTGTTTGGTAGGCCTTCAGTGGGATACGTGCATTTGCAATAACGATGAATATATTGGTAGAACTTGATTAAAAATTACAACTTTGTAGCCCAGTTGTTGATGGTTTGTAGTCACAAAAGAAAAACTCGAAAGTATTTGTACTCGTCGTTGTATTTGGCTGGTGATATTCACTGTCTACTTTCGTATTTGAAGTTATGAATGAAATAGTCCACGAACATTCTTCACTTTGTAAATTTAATGCACAGCACTCTTTTTACGCCTTATTTCCTAATGTAAATAAAACTTTATTGCCTTACTCTGGAAGTATCGTTATTCTACAATTTAAGGGTGCCAAATGTTAGAAACAGCTGATCGGTTCTAGCCGCCTTCTTGTAGCGAGAAGCTGTCGCTCACGTAGTACACCCGGCCGTGTCGCCGAATGTCGCTGCTTGTAGCTGCAGTGACATGTAGCTGTATGTCGCGCGCTATCACTCGCTTTTGTCGCTCACGTAGGACACGGCCTAAGGAAGTACACTGCTTGTGTTGACTCGTTTTGCCATGCCTAGAATGACAATTCCCTAATTTGATCGTATCCGCATTGTTTCTCTGTGTCAGGCGTTTCGGGGTGAACCAAAACAATGTTCCGAATTGTTTTATTCAAAATGTTGTTCAGACTTGGAGAGGTACGGAGACGGGTACTGCCGATGACTTCTCTCTCTCTGGTCGCCCAAAGGCTGCCACATCAGCTGATGACTTCTACCGATGTATTTCAGCTCGGAGGAACCCTGACAAGAACGCCACCGTAGTGAATAATGATTTTCGTACACTCACAGGACGTCGTACCAATGTTTGTAATTCTGTGGGACCAAACTACGTTGGTCATCAGTTCCTAGTCTTACAAACTACTTAAACTAAGTTAAACTAACCTAAGGACAACACACGCATCAATGCCCGAGGGAGGATTCGAACCACCGACGCGGGAGGCCGCGCAATCCGTAACGTGGCGCTCCAGACCGCTCGGCTACTGCCGCGTGGCACGTCGGTTTTCGACCCAAACTGTTCGTAATAGGCTACATAACACGCAAATTCGTTCCCGAGGACCATGACGAATTCCAGGTTTCACACCTAAAAACCATGGAGCGCGGTGCAGATGGGTCCAACAACTTACTGAATGGATTCGTCAGCATTAGCATAAAGTGCTATTCACAGATGAAACTCGCATCTGACTTCAACTCATCGTCTGAGACGTTACTAGCGCCAGCGGTTAGCCGAACGTCTGAGACACTTCGTCCAACTAGTGCAGCAAAGTGGTGGCTCCCTGATGTTTTGGGGTGGCGTATTTCCGTGGGTTACCGTACTCTACTGGCGGTAGTAGGAAGCAACCAAACAGCTGTAAGCCACAGGGATGACAGACATCCTGAGACGATATAGCGAGACCATATTGGCAACATGGACGACAATTCTTGCGCTCATCGTGCACATCTTGTGAATGCGTTCCTTCATCATGGCGACAGCGCAAGGATAAAATGTTCTGCAGACGTGGACCCTATGGAACATGCCCGGGGGACATTGAAAAGGGCTGTTTGTGGACGAGATGACTCACCGACCAATCTGAGAGATCATCGCCGTTGAGGACAATAGTCATTCCGAATGTCCGAGTTGTTGCTATGTGACTAGTCAATTTCTCGTAAAATATCTTTCCTTCACTTCATCAGGCCGTCAGATAAAGCAACTAATACAATATGATTTGTAGTAAAATTGTTTTTGGTTGCAATAATCATTACAACCAAGAATTTGTTTCATTAGAAATTTCTATCTTCATGAGCAATGAAGGTAACTGAAATGTTTATATTTATCTTTATTCCTGTTTTATGTAGATGGTCATGAATCCTTTAATCGTGGCGATGGAACTTTTTCGGATCCGGCGGAGAAAGTTGATGAACGAAATTTCGTAAATCGATCTCTCAGTAACAAAAATACCTTTGTTTTAATAATTGCTACCCCCAACTCGTGTATAATTTCCGTGACACTCTCTGCCCTACATCGCGATATTCCAAACGCTCTTCTTTGGAGTTGTTAGACCCCCTCCCTCAATCTTATGTGGCGAGGATCTCAATCCCCTAGTATAGGGCCGGCCGCGGTGGCCGAGGGGACTGGGGCGCTTCAGTCACGGTCTGCACGGCCACTACGGTCGGGGGTTCGAATACCCCCTCGGGCATGGATATTTGTGCCGTCCTTAGTGTTAGCTAGTTCATAAGTAGTTTGTAAGTTTAGGGACTGATGACCCCGTAGTTAAGTCCCATAAGCTTTACAAACATTTGAACATTTTCCTAGTATAGGCCGACAAGGCTAGTGTAAGCACTATTATATAATCGAATAATCACTAGCTAACTAAGATTCTGAGAAATACTGTTCTGTCTTCGATATAAATACTATTAAAGGTTCAGGTTCAGCTTTAAATTTAAACAAAAACAGTTGAGAAAGTTTTGTTTGTCCTGGAGATCATTTCGCGTCCTCTGTGAATGATGCACGATCACAATAGACCTCCTTCCCCCATCCAGCCACATCGAACTGCGCTGGTCAAGTATGCAAACTTGTAGGGTTATTGTTTCATTGGTGAAGGTGTTATGATTCCATCATCTTGATTTGTTGCCTTTCGGTGAGCGGTTGAAGGGGTACCGTGACTTTACGAACACTGTTATATGTGACGAGCGAAACGAATCAAATGAATCATTAATAATATGGTGTTTTATCTGTTCATTAATTATAGTGCTTGCTATGTACCCTGTTATTGATGGCTGTATTTGCTATAAAATATTTTTTTATGTTTCGTTGAGTATTGGTTTTGCGGTCACTAATGTAATGTTTTCTTTTCCAGGTGAGTTCCGTTTCTTATACAGAATGCTGCGGTACTACGTAAGTTTTATATTTTCTCCAAGCCTTAACTTTTATAGTATTGACTTTAGTATTTTCTTTCCTAAATCCTATGGAGGAATGTTGATTCGTTTCGAAATAATGTTACATTTGGCAAACGTATGGTAAGTAGTCACAAGTGAAACGGGTAACATGTTCTGTAGAATGAACCCACAGAACACGAGCATTGCCTCTTCCTACCAGATGGTGTTGATGCTGTGTAGTCTACATGATCAAAAACACTTCAAGAGTGGAGGCTGCACTTTTAATGTGCCAGAGTTTCTTCCATCTGTCAGGAAATACCGACTTGTGTATTGATTTACCCTAAGATTATGTCACTAGGTACCCATAGTATTTTGCATTTGGCAGCAAGCTATGCTTATAGCAGATTTACACTTAATTCAGTATGTGGCCCAGTTTGAAATATATGTTTGTCACTTACGTTCTATACGAAGCTGTGCATGTCCATCGAAATAGAACTGTACTGAGGAGGCAGTGTTTACACGTTCAGCCTTTCCTCTTACAAATTGGGAGCGAATGCCGACAGACTGTACTCTGTAGGATCTGGATCCAAGATGAATAGTAGAAAATGCAGAAGGAACCTAAGAAATCATAATTTATTCATGTAATAAGTGTCTTTCAAAACACTGTTAACCGTTACTAATGTCTGAGTACCTTGTCTGGTGTAATTAAATGGAGATGAAGACAAGAATCGACCAAGAGCGACAGAATTCGACAGTGGATTGCTTAGTAGGCGCGAACGCGTTACGGAAATGCTCCAGTGGAAGACATGTAAAAGAGGAATTCTGCGTTATGGAGACGTTTACTGTTGAAATCCGAGAGCATACTTTCCAAGAACGTACGTTCGTACAAGAAGGCAATGTGTTACCTCTACATACATAGCACTTGCCAAAAAGCCGCCATATACGGAATCCAACTCAGTCAACAATTTCTCTTCTTACTATTTTTTTTACACCGACGTACTTTTGCACTAATCTCCAAGTAGTACATTTCAGTGTCGTAAGTCGTATTATTATAATCATTATTGATTACTATTAAGAGACGGTGATCCCATAGTTTGTTATGTATATTTAAACATGCTACTCTATAGGGTCCCAAGATCACTTACGTGAGTTCGTGCATTCAGTCGTGCACGGCAATACTTTCGCAGCTGCGTGTAGCTGTACAGCCAGCAAGTCTGACCTATCCTGCAGACGAGCTTAAACGACTCGTTGAGTCCATTTCACGTCGAAGTGCTGCACTTCACCCGGCCAAAGGAGGTCCGCCAGTATATCAGGAGAGAGCACATGACTTTGGTCACATCAGTCTACTTCACGTACACAGTTGACAGTTAAAATACACTGTGAACGCTCCTGATAATTGGATAACACAGACGTATTCTAGTTAACACACATCCCGCTGCTGAGTGAAACCTCAATGCGGGTCGTTAAGCCATCGACAGATGGAGCGTGTATGCGGACGTGCACGGCCAACGTTCCGGGTCCACCGTGCGGCTGAACGCTCGGAAACGTCACTTGTGCACACGACGCGTGCTACACGCGATCACAGCGCATTTCAGAGGCAGTCTTCAGCTGCATCAGGTTCTGGAATCACACGGGTCGAGCAATGCACGGAGTGAAATTCCTGCTTTAGTTCTGTTAAAAACGCACAGTTTCAACATTTCCACCCTTGTGCATATGCCAGTTTTGTTGTTCTGTCCTTGTTACTAATAACTGTAACATATATGTAACTCACGGTAAAAATAATGCTGCATGTTCAGTCAATAAGGGCAGCGACATATAAAACTTTCATGACAAATAGCACCGGTACGAGAAAAACAGAATCGGCAAATATTATTCCATCTCACATTTTAATAAAACTTTAAGCTTATTCTTCTTCCTTTATAGAATCTCTAGAACATGTAAAATACATGACTTGAGACAATCAAGTGCTGATGGATTTGTCATTATTTATGAACACGTAGCAAATGCGTAAGTACAAATTGGACTCCTAGAAGAAACAACCAATAATGCAGGTTTAAGAATCTCTGTAGGGAAAAAAAAATAGGCAAACCTAAAAAATGCTGCAGATATCCTAGTAACGGATATTGGGCAGGAAGAGGGTAAATAAATTTAAGTATTTGGTAAATATTATTCAAGCAAATGGCTCCGAAAAAAAATGTATAAGAAAGCGTACGTAAAATGGAGAGCATATAGAACAACGAGAAACATTTACAGATTTCCTAGAAAGAAGAATCATTCGAAAAATACTCGGTCGACAAAAATAATGAGTTATGGAAATTACGAACTAATAAAGAAGTTTATTGCAACATAGAAAACATAACAGAAACGGCGAGGAAGACGCGACTATTTCTTTGAATTCCAGCAGGTTAATCAAACAGATGTTTAATTCTCTTTTGGACGAGAAGTTAACAACCAAGGAAAGTGAAAAAGACCGAAAAGAAAGAGCTTTTTAAGAAGAAAGTGTTAAAAATCCCAAGGCAGGAGGCAGAAGAAGACCTGGTCTAAATGGTCTGACGAGAGGAGAAGGATACGTAGCGAAAACGTAAAGGTGAAAGAACTCTGGAGGAAAGCGATGAAAGAATACTGGAGAAAAGAAGAACAAAGGAAGAAGCATTGAAATTGGTGCGTGGTCCTTAGATGACGCAAACGGAAAAAGAAGATAGAAGAAGACAGTCTAAATATTTTACTCCAAGCATGACTGTCGTGTATATAAACCAGTCTTAACAAACTCACTGCATAGACGACGCGCATTTATATTTACAGAAAATGGATAATTTTACAGTATACTTACATCAAATTAATAAGAATATTTTGAAACCCAGCAGCAACGCGAATATGGAAAGGTATTTCATTCACTGGGATGCGACCAGCACCACGTGCACTATCGATTTCAAAGACTGCTGCCGACGCTACACCGGTCACCTTGGAAAGTGGTCACCATGTTACGTCATATTGTCTGCTGAATGTTCTAATCATATAGCTGTTGTAAATTGACACGAATTGGCGTTTTTCGAGATATCCTCAGATTTCGGAAGTTAATTTAACCTCCTTTTAAGTGGCACATATTTGTAAAAAATGTTTATATAGCTTATGGGACTTAACTACGGGGCATCAGTCCCTAAACTTACAAACTACTTATCAACTAGCTACGACTAAGGACGGCACAAATATCCATGCCCGAGGGGGGATTCGAACCCCCGATCGTAGTGGTCGTGCAGACCGTGACTGGAGCGCCTCAGTCCCCTCGGCCACCGCGGCCGGCTATTCGTAAAACGTAAGTAAGTTATAATTAATGCAAATATGTGCTTTTACTGACAGCCAATATGGCGTATTCATCGGTGTACAGAAAATAACCGGGTGCCCCGGATAGCGTGCGCGTGACGTAGGTCACTGTCACTGATCAACTTTCAGGCGCCCATGGAGAATATCTGGCTTGCACGGTATTGCCCTGCACGTTGGGAAGACCTCCCCAGTGTACAGTATACGAGCTTGACACGTTAAGCGCAGATGAGACGGTGCGTGTTGGAAGGAGCAGGATGAACGGTGGCCGGTGGCGGGCGCGGGCAGCGTGGAATGCGCGCCCTCCGCCAAGGTCGCCGTGGCGGGCGGGGGCTGCGGCGGCGGCAGACCACGTGGAGGAGAGGCCAGCCATTGTCCGCGCCGGAAGTTCCTCCCTATACCTGCCTGTCTCTCCTCCACGACGCTCCACAATCCAGACAGAAAAGTCCTGACACTACAAGAAAACTTTCATATACAGAGAGCCTTCGCAATGAATAAGAAAGTGATCAATGATCAGATTAGTGATGAGTAACAACTCACTGATCAAACTGGCCACAAAAACAGTGAAAAACAGCAATGAAACATGAAATGCCCTACTTCCTTCTTCCTCTCGCTCCCCTCCCCCTACTCCCATATTCACAAATAACAACACACACACACACACACACACACACACACACCTCCCATATTCACAAAAAACTAACACAAATAACAACACACGCACACACACACACACACACACACACACACACAGTCTCCCCTGGCACCAACACAAACAAAAAATAGCTGATACACTCAGAGAGCCGGCCGCGGTGGCCGAGGGGACTGAGGCGCTTCAGTCACAGTCTGCACGGCCACTACGGTCGGGGTTTCGAATCCCCCCTCGGGCATGGATATTTGTGCCGTCCTTAGTCTTAGTTAGTTCATAAGTAGTTTGTAAGTTTAGGGACTGATGACCCCCTAGGTAAGTCCCATAAGCTATACAAACATTTGAATTTGTACACTCAGAGATACAAGGAACACAAACAACAGACAGGCGAAAAGCGACAGTTGGCAACACTAAACATTGTAAACAAACGTTCAAAAACGAGTACACAGTGAAGTGGTGATGCAAGGGTTTTCATCAATACCGAAAATACCATATCCAACTGAAGACCTCACAAACATCCCCATGAAGACACACATGGAATAAAACAGAAAACCGTAAGTAGGGCCAAAAACTATATAATTAAATTAACTTTGCAAAAGCTAGAGCTACAGAAGTTGTTTCTAACCTAGTAGATCCGAACTTTAGTAATTGTAACAAGACTGTTAACTGTCATACTGTGAAAAAAACCTATAATATTATGACTGTACTACAATATTATACAAAAATAACATGTATTACAGGCCACTGATGATGCTTCATAAATAAAGAAGCGAAACGCGTATGGGCACACAAAAAACGCCTTTCATTTAGTTGCTAAAGACTAATACACCTCCACCAGCTTCACAATAGGTTCGTTCGAGTGGCCCAAACGCTGATAGTTCCTGACAATTTGGAAGGCCTCCACTGCGCATGAGCGCTTTTGGCAGTTGCCAACTCCGAAACCAACTCGAACGCTTATTTTACCTGTTTCGCAGTTTGGCCACCTATATCGCTAGTTGAAAGTGAGGTTATGACTGGCGATATGTTATGTAGGAGAACGCTCAACTGAGAAAACCAAGTCGTCATGAAACATTTGCAATTTACCGTTAAACCAAAGTGTAATAATAAAGATTAACAAGACGCATTTGCTTGCAAACCGTGTATCTGTCGAGTATAATACGAAAATCGCGCGACGAAACTAGGTTAACTTGCGAGGTGCGATGTTACCAGGCGACCGTTCCCTCAAAAAATTCTTCTTGAGAAAGCTCACGTTGACGTGAGGTGACGGACCGGCGACGGATAGTATGAATTCCGAATTCGACAAAACGCAAAATATACGTAAAGATGTCCCCCATTTATAAATAATGTAGCCAATTCAACCAGACAAAACCTCATACAAAAATGAGATAAATTAGGATAGTGGTGTGTGAAAGGAATATTGGGTAACATACAACTTCATATGTATTTTGTCCCATTATTATGAGTTACAATAAAATTTTAAAATGTGACACATACAAATTAATATACAAAAATTTGCAGGTGTTGTGCAAGAATTATCAAATGTTCAAATGTTTGTTAAGCTTATGGGACTTAACTACGGGGTCATCAGTCCCTAAACTTACAAACTACTTATGAACTACTTACGAACTAGGACGGCACAAATATCCATGCCCGAGGGGGGATTCGAACCCCCGACCGTAGTGGCCGTGCTGACCGTGACTGGAGCGCCTCAGTCACCGCGGCCGGCCAAGAATTATCATCGTACATGATTTTCCCAGAAGTTACACATTTACTGTAGAAACGCCCACATTGGCACTAATAGATTTCTAAAATAAATAACCACAAGGAGAAACAGACGGAGCAGTAGTTGTGAGACGCTATAGTGGCACATATAAAGCTAGATGTCGGTTATAAAATCTATCAGTGCTAATGCCTGTTGTTAACTATATTATTCTTATGTGTCAATCACTTCATTTACAGATGTGACAGAAAATCTCAGTAGGACTATTTTGACTTCATTTTCAGGCGAATATATAACAATCCAAACTGTAAAAACATACGCATTCATCTTGAAATTCGTATGTTATGAAAATTTCCACACCTTTCATTTATAGTATGTGTGAGTGTAATAAAAAGGGGACGAACTGTATTAAAGAATGCCTGTCTAATATACAAAGCTCAGCCTCAATCAAGAGAAAATGGAAGACTTGGAACACAAACCTCTTCGTAAATGTGCAGGCTTGTCTTTTGGAGGAGGCTTGTTAAACGCTTTGGAGTCAGTCAGAAAACAGTTTGACAGAAATCCGCTGACTTAAATAAACGATCTCGAACTATCAGCTCCGCCACTCGAACACCTGATTGGTCAGTCAGATATCGTCGGAAAGAGACAAAAGTGCCACTCGAACGTCTCAAACCGTTTCAGATTGTCAGCAGCGCCACTCGAACGAACCTAACTCGTCACTACATTCGTGGCACACCTCCTAATAATACAATTGCAGGCATGCCAAGTATTACGATTTGTCCGTAATCATCACGATGTCTAGGTAAAAATTACGGTGTTGCGGGAGCCTATCCTAAACTTACGGTATTCGCTATTTCATTTATTTTAGTAGTTTTAGTCTTTTTATGACGACCGTAGCTTCAGAAATAACCCATTACCGTACGTTTCTACCGACAGTTTGGTACAAACAGTATAAACAAACACTGAAGTGGATCCTCCATAACTTCACTACTGCGGGTGCATAAAATTGTTCTCGTAGCACTAATGCTCATGCTGGTATGTCAGTAGCGAGTGTAAATCGGTTATGAAGTAGCACTAAAAAATTAACTATTGCACTATTTTCGTCTGTTTCGGACATACGCAAACTAAAATAAAGGTCAATGTAATTGTTTCTTCTAAAGTGACGTGTACTGTGACGGAAGTATATTTTTAGTAGGCGACTTCTCGTGTCTTAAAGATATTTTTAAACTTTGCAATTAAGCATCAAATGAGATTTTTACTATGATTTTGGAAATTAACTGCGAGATAGTGCCCTGGTTTACCTCCACCCCCTCCTCCCGTATTCCTAACCCATTATGGATAGCGTCTTTTGAAACTTGGCAATTGCATCGATTGTGGAACCCGAGGCTGCCGCTACAGCAGTTTCGGCGAACCACGCCGTCATCTTGATGGACTTACAGAAATTGATCTTTTGGGCTGATCCCATAGTACACTGTTTCAAATGTTTGTACAAACTATGGAACCAAACACACACACACACACACACACACACACACACACACACATACACAGACATACGGCCGAAGTAGGACTGCCGGCCGCGGTGGCCGAGGAGACTGAGGCGCTCCAGTCACGGTCTGCACGGCCACTACGGTCGGGGGTTCGAATCCCCCCTCGGGCATGGATATTTGTGCCGTCCTAGTTCGTAAGTAGTTCATAATTAGTTTGTAAGTTTAGGGACTGATGACCAAGTAGTTAAGTCCCCCCCAAAAAAAAAAAAAAAATAAATAAATAAATAAATAAATAAATAAAAGTAGGACTCCAACCTCCGACTGGGAGCAGCCGTGCACCTCTGAAAAATGCGCCTTAAAGCGCACGGCCAGTGCAGTATATCGTAATCCGTGTTTGTGCTGTGTTTCCAGGCAACGGGAGCCCTGTTCACACAGGTACCTTCGTCCGGGACTGGTTCTGTGAGCACGAGGAAGAATTCTCACATCTCACCGCCACCAGTGTCAATACTGTTGAACGTTTCTGGCCTACTTTCCAGAGAAGGCTGCTATCCATCATCGATACGTGAACGTGCCACTGTTTTGTAGAAATAGTGGTGTAACTGTTAAGAATACGAACGGGTTCGCTGCACCATTGATGATAAAGACGAAACTGACCGGATTTGGAATAGTATATAACTTACACGAAGTATTGCATGACAGATTTGTTCTATTACATGCACGGACCGTGCGTGCATCATCGTGAGTGTAAGAACGTGGGCAGTACTCTTTTGGATCTGATAATAACCACAGCGCCAAATATAAGCCGTCAGAACCGCGTTTAGATTAGTTAGTAAAAATATTAAACTTTTCACCGATAGCGTTCAACACTCGTGGAATGGAAAGTCCCATTCCAGCTGTTTCTCTGTGAAGAGTGCATAATGCATCTCCCAGAATTTCCCCGTGCTTTAAATTAAGAATGACGTGTTGCGGGCAACCAGATGCTCAGCACAGGAGCACAGAAAGAGTGAACAAATGTATATGTTCGCCTGTATTTGATAAACGCACTGCAGAATTACATCGGTCCAAGGCGGAGATGGTAGGTGCGGAGACGTGGACTGTCGGCGTGAATGAGAGAGAGCCTGCAGAGGTTGGGCAGCGCCGCCGGAAGTGACGCAAGCGCGCATGCACGCGGTACCTGTTGCCTGCGCTACCTGCCGAGGGCCACGCTCTGCTGCGCTCCATTCATCCGACACCGCTGCCGTCTGCCTGGCCAAACACGCTTCTGACTGTAATCAAATTATCTCCTCGGCTTATCGTTTCCATTTGTAACCACAAAAAGAGACCATTACCGAATGTCTATATGCGAATCTGGTAAACTACTGTAACAATTAAAACGAGTAATCATCACTAAACGTTGTTGTTATGGTTTTCAGTCCGGAGACTGGTTTGATGCAGCTCTCCACTCTACTCTATCCTGAGATAGCCTTTTCATCTCCTCATAAGAACGGCAACCCACACCCATTTTAATCTCCTTACTATATGCGTCCATTGGTCTCCTTCTGCGATTTTACCCCACTCACTTCCCTCCAATGCTAAATTAACGAGTCCTCGATGTCTAAGAAGGTGTCCTACCAAGCGAAAAAAATGTTCAAATGTTTGTAGAACTTATGGGACTTAACTACGGGGTCATCAGTCCCTAAGCTTACAAACTGCTTATGAACTAGCTAACACTAAGGACGGCACAAATATCCATGCCCGAGAGGGGATTCGAACCCCCGACCGTAGTGGCCGTGCAGACCGTGACTGGAGCGCCTCAGTCCCCTCGGCCACCGCAGCCGGCGTTTGAAATTAAATATATTTTTTTCGAGAAAGGGCCAGAAAACAAGTACAGTATCAACAGTTACGCATCCATTCCGTGATTTAATCATTGAGTTGTTCTACAAGGTGCGTCTGGAAAGTTCGGTGAATGGTCCCATATTTTACAAACCGCGCTGATGACGAAGAGGTGCGCCCGCACACACAGTGAGGGTCGTGTCAACAAGCTACCCAGCTATCAGGTTAAGTGTGAGAATTTGTATCACTGAAACGTGGAGCGCGACGTCTTAACCAAGTTTTGTTTCAGATTAGGTAAAACGGCGACGCTTGGGATGTGCAAGTGTATAATACTGAATGTGTTTGAGTGGCTCCGGAGGACCAACAACGCGTGACACTGCTTCATTCGATTCCAGAAGAAGCGTTTGCTGGCAGTTTCCAACTGCTGTTCAACCCATATTGTTAAAATTTTCCGGGCTGTTATGCCGTGCTCGTGTGGATTTCCTATTAAAACCCACCTTTTCGTCCCCATCTGCGGAGGGCATTCTCAAGGAGTATCGCCGCTCTTTTTAACGTCCGATACACACACTGGCTAGTTATTGACTGCAGCCGATATCCGTTTAGGCGTACCCGCGCTAAGAGGTCTGACGTCAGATGTTTTGGATAGACGCGCGCAATTCACCGTTGCCGACTGCCGTTGACCGTTGTTGATACCGTCCCAGGGTGGAATACTGTTACATTTCTTCTTCAACAGCAGAATCCAGATTCCATTCAGTTTCACCCCTCTTGTGTCCTATATAAATGTCCTGTCTTCAAATATTATGAATTATCTCGAACAGAACGATCTATTGACCCAATGTCAACACGGATTTTGAAAATATCGTTCATGCGAAACACATCTATCTCTTTATTCACACGAAGTCATGGGTACTTTCGACAAGGGTTCGCAAATTGATTCCTTATTTCTTGATTTCCAGAAGGCTTTTGACACCGTACCTCACAAACGGCTTTTAATCAAATTGCGTGGTTATAGTATATCGCCCCAAATTTGCGGTTGGATAGGGTATTTCCTGTCAGAGAGGACACAGTTCGTAGTAATCGATGGTAAGGCATCTACTAAAATAGAGGTGATATCGGGCGTTCCACAGGGTAGTGTTATTGGTTCTCTGCTGTTCCTTATTTACATAAACGATTTAGGGGAAAATCTAAGTAGCTCCCTTAGGTTGTTTGCAGATGACGCCGTCATTTACCGTCTAGTAAAATCATCTGAAGATCAGAACGAACTGCAGAACGATCTAAATAAGACATCACTATGGTGTAAAAATTGGCAATTGACTCTAATGGGATGTGTGAAGTTGTCCACACATGTACGAAAAGAAATCCTTAAACTTTGTTTACAAGATAAATCAATCAAAAGTGAAGGCCATAGACTCCAGTAAATACATAGAATTACTATTACTTCAGACTTAAATTTGAAAGAACACGTAAATAATGTCGTGGGGAAGGCGAACCAGAGACCGTTTTATTGGCAGAACCCTTAAAAGATGCAAAAGAACTACTGAAGAAACTGCGTACACTACACTTGTCCGTCCTTTTTTGGAGTATTGCTGCCCAGTGTGGGCCTTATCAGGTGGGTTTGACGGAGGACATCGAAAGGGTCCAAAGAAGGGCAGCTCGTTTCGTATTGTCACGATAAAGGGGAGACAGCGTTACGGAAATGATACAGGGTCCGGGATGGGAATCATTGCAACAACGGCGCTTATCGCTGCGGCGTGGCCTACTTACGAAACCCCAATCGCCAACATTCTCCTCCGAATGCAAAAATATATTGTTGACTCCCACTTACATAGGTAGAAATGATCATCAGAATAAAATACGAGAAATCAGAGTTCGAACGGAGGGATTCGGGTGTTCTTTCTTCCCGCGCGCTATTCGAGAATGGAGTGGGAGATAAATTGTGGTTCGATGAACCCTCTGCCAGGCACTTAAATGTGATTTGCAGAGTATCCCATGTAGATGCAGATGTAGAAATTATTCGGGTGTCTTACAGTTTCTACAGCTTCTCCGTAAGTCTTTCGCGTGACTGCCAAAAACATGAATCTTATCAAATTGAATAAGGCGGTCTCCTGGTCGAGAAACATGTTCAGCAACAGCACATCTGTCACTTCTCCTTTTCTCTCCCTTGTGCTCTTCTAGTGGTATTTCGACTGTTCTTTTTGTGGTACCCACGTATACGACTCCACAGCTACACGGAATCATATAAATTCCTGCTTTTTCCAGCAGCCCTTTGCCGATTTCAGGTGTTTCTGAGACTTCCGAGTAAGTTTGTATATTACGGCGTGATTCCTTTTCGTCAAAATTTTACCGGTGCGGTCGGTGGCGTCCTTAACAAAATGCAGTAAGACTTTAGATCTCACAAGAACCTTTTCATCGTTCTGAATTGTACGTGGCACTCTTAACGCTCTCCTTATCTTTGCGAATGAGTAGCCATTCTTAAGTAAAGCATCAGTCACCTCTCCGCGCGAGCACGCGTAAATCGGAATTCGGCTACCGTCAAGGTATGTATTGGACGTTAAAAAGAACCACGATCCCCCTTTACAATATCCTCCGCAGATGGCGACGAAACATTGGTTTTTAATAACAAATCCACAAGAAGACGGGATAATAACCCGGAAAAAATTTAACAATGACATTTCCGGTCGGGAAAGTTTACATTTTGCAATTGTACAACCGATGTCAGAAGTGTATAGTAGCCAATGGCTATTACTTTGAAGGCTAGTAAAGGAATTTTGTTTGTAACTCCTGTGTCCTATATTCCGTGAGACCATTCACTGAACCTTGTAGATAGTATTTCCTTCACTTGGAGCGCCAAGAACGTTCATACAGTCACGAGAAATTGTCAGTTTGGAATGTTGTAGAAACCGCACCTTACAGTCCTTTCAAAGAGCGTTACGGTGCCAAAGTGTTGGTCCTTGATGTAAATTCCGTTACTTTTACATTTTGTGGTTGGTAACACGGAAAGACCCGCCGCCCGTGCTGATTGCTTCCGGAAAATAATTGGCCGTGGTTTGGATTTCCATCACGCCGCTGGGCGTCTACGGGTAGTTTTTTTGTTCTGGAGTCAAGATGGAAGGCGCCTTCTTGCGGAGCGTGCGGTTTTTCGCCGTCGGACATTCGAGTCCTCCCTCGGGCATAAGTGTATGTGGGTTGTCCTTAGTATACCGTAGTTTAACCCATTCGGACCCACTGGCTACAAATGTGTCTAAGATGGTTCAGAAGCGTTTTTCTACATGGTAAGAACATGTGTACGACACCTGAGTGTTCAATCATTTCATGATGCACAATTACTGCAACCTGCGGAGGATCACTATAAAAGTATTAAGAAACGGGTGTTGCACTGCGCAGCAGTTTGCGAACTTCGAAGAACACGGAAATTGTGGGTTACTTGTATTCCACTGTACAATTGAAAGTAGTAGTTGTCATTTTGCGATGTAGTTATTGAACGATCACTATTTAGTACAACCGTTGGTACTACAAAATTAATAAAATTAGTCCATAAAGAAAACCTTGTTTTTGAGTATACGCAGTGTTGTAGAATGAAAAGGGGGGCATACAATTGCATAAATCTTGCTTCTAAAACCATTGAAAATTTAACTGAAGAGTTTTACAGCATTAAAAATAATTTCCTTGTCAGAGAAAAAAATCAGGTCTGAAAGGGTTAAGTAGTTTGTAAGCCTAGGGACTGAAGACCAAAGAAATCAAAACCAATAGATTTACACACATTTGAACATTTGTGAGTTAAATATGCGGATCAAATTTGCACACCCTATGTTCTTCCACGTGAACGGTTTGGGTATTCTCTTGAAAGCTGATTTAGAGTTGTGCCATCGCGATTTTTGACACAACAACGATGCACAGTACGGCTATACTTCGTCTCAACTGTAAGCGTGCAGATCTGCTGCTAATTGTAGCTGCCGCGTTGTTAGTGCGCTGACGTCACTTACACGCGTGTAGTAAAATCGCTCTGGAAACTTTTTATACGTAACAGCCCCGTCGGTGCCGACCGAACCGTTCTAAGAATGGTGGACTTGCTGTTTCCTGAAGGCCGACAGCAGAACGTATTACAGAAGTCGGTACGTGTGTCGTAGCAGAGTATCAGCTGGAAATGTCGGGAGGAAGAAAGTTAAAGTGGGACGACGTGGGCGCTGGAGATAATGTGCCATAACGATTGGCCGAAGTTGGTGGGCGGGTGTCTGCCGGGACTTGGAGGCCTCTCTTGAAACTGCCCGCAAGTTTGACGGCTGGCTGCGTGCCGTGGGCGGCGGGCGCGCCTCCGCTGCCGGTAATGTCGTGCTGTTGTTCAAGTCTTACCTACACACACCGCTACAAGTTTGTAAGGCAAGTCTACCAGTTAGTGGCATCTGTATACAATTCACATTAAATAAAACATCGTGTCGAAATCCCACCACAAAAGGGTGCGAAATTTCAGTTCTAAAGCACCAGCCATTCTAACAATTCTGATCGCCACAACCCGTTTATCTGAATCTATATCTATAAATGTGAATGTCTGTTCGGTCTACGTTTATCACGTATGAACCACAATACATAAAGAGAAAAAAATTTGTACAGTTTACTAATGTCTACCCGGGGAAGGCTTTGTTGTTGTTATGGTCTTCAGTCCGGAGACTGGTTTGATGCAGCTCTCCACCCTACTCTATCCTGAGCAAGCCTTTTCATCTCCTCATCAGAACGGCAACCCACATCCACTTGAATCTGTTTACTATACGCGTCTCTTGGTCTCCCTCTGCGATATCTACCCCCAAACACTTCCCTCCAATGCTAAATTTACTATTCCCGATGTCTAAGAATGTGTCCTACCAAGCGATCCTTTCTTTTAGTTAGGGTGTGCCGAAAATTCCTTTTCTCGCCATTCTCCTGTAGATAATTCGTGTTAAAATTTTGCAACCATGACTTATCAAACTGATGGTTCTGTAATTTTCACACATGTCTGCGCCTGATTTCTTTGGAATGGGGATTATTACATTTTTCTTGAAGTCTGAAGGCATTTCGCCTGTCTCATACACCTTACACACCAGTTCAAATAGTCTTGTCATGGCTGGCTCTCCCAGAGACTTTAGTAGCTCTGAGGGTATTAATATTTCACATTAAGTAAAATATCATGTGGAAATCCACTTAATATTGCAACAGGGTGCGAACTTCCAGTTCTGAAGCACCAGCCATTCTAACAATTCTGGTCGCAACATCCCGTTTATCTGAATGTCAAATAATTGTCCTTCCTCCTCCCCGTAACTTTTCGAACAATATCTTTGCACACAATAAAAAAAATGTTCAAATGTTTGTAGAGCTCATGGGACTTATCTACGGGGTCATCAGTCAGTCCCTAAACTTACAAACTACTTGTGAACTAGCTAATACTTAGGACGGCACAAATATCCACGCCCGAGGGGGGATTCGAACCCCCGACCGTAGTGGGCATGCAGACCGCGGCCGGCTTGCACATAATACCACATCAAATTGTTTAATAGAAAAATACATACCAGTACTATAGTCTAGCTGTCTAGCACTTCATTTTTGTGTAACATTGTCTTTCTGCTGAGAAGTACTACTTAAGAATGTCACGTCAGGGTCGAACTCAGACAGATAAGGTCCTTTCACAGATATTACCAGCAAATTCTCTAGTGTCCCTGTCTTTAAAGGTGTTTTGTAGCATTAAATAAAATACTTACTTACAATTGAGTATGAAACATAAATATGAAATAGTCGAAAGCGGGAACTGAATAGCTTTCAAGACTTTTGAGAACTCGCCGCAAAACACGAATCATGTGAGTCTAATCCCACTATAACTCAGACAGCTCTGCGCATTCACGAATCAGGCAGCTTGGAAGTGCCAGAAATAAATTTCTGTCTTGCTAATCAGATTGGTCGCTGTCATTGCTTATACAGGAAACAGCCACAACTCAGGTAGAAGGAAGGAAGCGTGGGGTTTAACGTCCCGTCGACAGCTTGGTCATTAAAGACGGAACTCAAGTAGAAAGAAGCAGGAAAGGCGCAGCTCGTACACAGCTCTGTACATGCGCGTGCACCCCCTAACAGCTGCTTGAACAAACCGAAAGTGTACGGAAAACGTATGATAGACGTGATCTCAAAACCGTCGTTAATGAGATCTGCACAAATACTGTGAAAGGATGTTAAAAAATTATAAATACTGATACAAGTACCTAGATGTGTAGGCCTGTCTTATTCACAAAAATGCCGGCCGCGGTGGCCGAGGGGACTAAGGCGCTTCAGTCACGGTCTGCACGGCCACTACGGTCGGGGGTTCGAATCCCCCCTCGGGCATGGATATTTGTGCCGTCCTAGTTCGTAAGTAGTTCATAAGTAGTTTGTAAGTTTAGGGACTGATGACCCCGTAGTTCAGTCCCATAGACTATACAAACATTTGAACATTTTTTTTATTCATAAAATTTACATCTTCAGGCTTGTCATCTCTGAACCTAGCTCCAGTGTTTTTAGAAAATGAAATTTATATATAAGCCCAGATAGTCAGCGGCCAATTTTCGGTCGCCAACGGCGAGCTGGCGATAGTAAATTTCGCACTCTCTACTACAATATTAGTTGTAACTTACTGTAACTCGCCATGAAAATACATCTCGCTTCGTATGTGGAAACCAAGACCTTGTAATGATAATCGATTCAATTTAAAATAATTACAAGATGCACCTTTCGTACCAGTGATAGGCAGTGCAAAACACGCAGAGACCCTGTTATCGGCACTCATTCCTACTGTTCACCGCCAATGGAACGTAGATTTTTATTTCTAGATAACGGAACTATTCGATCGTACATTTAAAAAACACACTTAATCACAAAAGTGGCGACTACTCGGACAAAACCGATTAATGGTACATTTGCCACATAAAAAGGAAAAACAGCCAACAATCTGAAGATTGGTTTGAACACCACAGTGCTTTACTTAGCATGGTCCTATTTGGGGGTGGTATGCCGTTGTCTTCCTCCGATCTTCGAACTGACTTACCCAGCTAGTTATAGAGAGACCTAATGTTTAATGTGGATTCCGAACACGGTAATGCTCGTATTTTTCACATTAGCAACACTGCCAGAGGTGAAAGAAGTGGAAACAGATAAAAATCCTGGGACCTGGCGGGATGAAACCAGCGACCTTACATGTTACGAAAAATTACAACCAAGCAAGACAAAAATATTGACCATCTACTCGTTCATGCCTATTTCTTATGACTGTTTTATCCATACACAAGTGGTTGCTTAGACGCGACGAGTGGCTACAGTAACACCAATGACGACTGTCTAATGTACGTGTTCTGGCCTCATGCCAAGCGTGCTTCCTTCACGTCGAGGCGTCCGCCGGGTGAGAGAGAGGAACACTTACCCGTACTGTCTGGTCGTCACTTCGACACAAGCAAAACCATGTTAATGATGCTGGTAAGTCACTCTAGATCTGAATGGGAAAACGACTAACGAGATACTAACTAAGGCGTACGGTAAGGTTGCTGCCTCTCTCCAACTTTGTTCTACATTTACATTAATGAAATTGTTTCACTTAGTGTGTTTGCCTCTGTAACTTATAAAATAATGGGTGACGGGAAATTTTAATGCGGTAGGTCAACACAAGAAATTTTACACTTTCTGCGGAGCTATGAACATATTTTATTGTATCATTTTCCAAAGAGTTACACCACAAAGATATAATTTTTTAAATGGAACAATAGTTTTTCTATTGTGTATTGGATTCGTTTAAACCAGCTGCGTCCAAATCAATTTAAACTACATTTCTATCACTGTTAGTTTGGGAGCTACAACCCTTCAAATTTCCGGGGGCGGAGGCTGCGATAGCGTAGCTGACTGGCCGAGTGGCTATCCCCTGGGGCACGGCCCACTGTCTCATGACCAGCAGCCAGAATTTGAAATAATTTACTATATGATGATGATGCAGTGATCCTAGCACATAAGGAAGATTACTTTCAGAAAGGATTCTACTTACTAAAACAAATAAGCGCAAAATTTAACATAGAAAGTTCAATAGAGAAAAAAAAAAAAAAAAAAAAAAAAAAACCTACAACGACGGCCTTCATGGGGAAAGAGACAATTACAACAGAACTAGTTATGGATCAGAAGATTTTAGCAAGTAACCTTTCATGTACCTCGGGTGTGAGGTGACATAGGCTACAGCAAAGACATTGAAATGAAGCTCAGTTAATGTAGCCGAATATATGGGCCTAATAACAGAAACCTAAAAAAAAAAAAAATTAAAAATGAAATAAATAAATAATATGTACTCGGTGAGTACAAAGAAGCAAGAAAGCACCTGAAATGAAATTCTTGAGAGGAATCAAAGGTAGCACAAGAGAAGACAGGCTAATAAATCAAGACACTAGAGAAGAACTGCAAATCTTTAACCTAAACGAGTACAGAAGAAAATGGAACAAACATCTAGAAAGAATGGAAAATAAGAGACTTTCCTTAAAGGCAACAATTTGTAAGTGCCATGGAAGGAGAGAGAGAGAGAGAGAGAGAGAGAGAGAGAGAGAGAGAGAGAGAGAGACACCAATAGAGATGGGGTACCTAACAGGCATTTCCTTCTAATACCTGAAGAGAAGAAGAAGAGAACGAATAGTTAACGACCGTCGATAAAGAAGTAGTTAGGGGCGAAAGACAAGCCCTGACGATACAAGACTAGGCTGGAAGTTTGTAGCGTCCTTTTGAAAATAACGAATCGACTTTGGGAAACCTTAGGCCGGTATTACACTATCAAATTATTTGTCAAAGAATTGGACAAAGAAAAATTGGACGTAGTGTAATGCGAACATCGTCCAATATTTCATCCAATCTCGGCCTCGGCCTAGATTTGATCAAAGAAATCGCTCGTCTTCTGTTTCCTGCAGTGAGAAATGTGACCGCTTGGAGCGCTAGTAGTATACAGCTTCCTTACCACTACAGCTGTTTTATTTGGAGGTTAAATATCTGACATTACTTCGACATAATGTTCGTATTCGTAAACATAGCTAGTAGTGGAATGTTTGTGTAGTGTTTTCTAGCAACAACAAAATTTTAAAAATCAGATGGGGCGTTGTATAACAGTTAACAAGGCTAATTCACACTGTCCGTTACGTCAATTCGCGTAGCCCAATACTCTGCGGCAAAGTGAGGTTGAGTTACAATCCGTGAGGTAAAAAAGTCATTATATACTATCGGAATTTAAGTAATACCCCTAAATCTTAATACAGCCGAAGCAGATTTTAGAATGTATGATTTTGGTAACGTGGTGTGCTAAGTTCTGGGAAATGAAACAACTTTCAAAACATCGACATCTGTTTGCAAGCGAATCTATGAACATATAAATACGTCAGCCAATTTTTGTAAGGAAATAAATAGAGCCTATTTACTTTATCAGCAAAGTTTCCCCCCCTTACATTTTAATAATGTCATAAACAATTTAGATTATCCTCTTTGTCAGTGCTTACATTTTCCATTTAAAACTTTATTTAATGAAACTTGCTTTATCAACTTAATCTTATTCGTATACACTGTTTGAGGCAACCTTTTTGTTACTCTATTGCAAACTGCGAAGAATGAAGAGCGACAAAATAATTAGCTGTGAACGGCCTGGCTGTTCTGCCGACGGAATAAAAACGAAAAATCCTCCCGGTCCCGTAACAAATTTTATTTATCTCGCTCTGACACCCACGGTTTCATCCAAGTGCGTTTCCTTTTCCTTTTTCCCTCCTTCTCTTCTAAATGCAGTCACAACGCAACTGTAGTATAAACAATAGCTGAGCATTACACCGCCATTTTGAAGCAAATTTGACAAAATATTGGATGATAGTGTAATACCCCCTTTTGCGTTTCATCCAATTTCTTTGTAAAAAAATATGACCAATATTTCATCCAAGTTTTTCGTCCAATTCTTTGTCCAATAATTTGATAGTGTAATACCGGCCTTAGCATTAATGGCAACGGACATTTGAACCCCGCCTCCTCACGAACACGAGTACAGTCATCTGGCCGCAACGTTACATCTACATGACTACAATTCATAACCTCGCGGCCTTTTGCACCTAGGTGACCCCAGTAGTAGCGTTTGCTCTGTGTGTTCTCCAAATGTTTTTCCAGGATTCCCAAATGAATGGTAGGTGTTAAGTTGTTGTTTGGCCGCCCCTGACCGTGTTAATCACGTCATCGTGGACGTGACGGCCGACCGCACCCTCGCCCGCTTGCTCGATGCCCCCAGCAGAGCGGTGGCTCTCAGCGGCCGCGTTGGACGGCGCCCAGTTCTGGGAACACGACCCCCTCTCTTAGAATTCCAAATGCTCTTGGCTGGCTGTGTGGCGGGCGATAACTCGAGATAAGCCTGGAGGGGCGCGTTTTTCTGCCGCAGCGGACCGCCGCGCCGGGTCGCGCACAGGCCGATCCCAGCCCGGCTGTCAATTAAATTATGCCTCCGCTGGCCGCTGTTAATTAATTTTTTTACCAGCACACGCTTATCTGGCTAGCTGCCTTGATTTCCTCTTTCCAGTAGCTTTCGGAGGCGCGGAGGAGTTTAACATTACTATTCCCAAAAAAACCGAAAGCTTATACGTATACTGACACTACCCCCCTCCCCCCCCCCCCCCCACACACACACAAACACACACAGGCATGTCATCCACGTTGCTTTGATACTAAGACATTCGGTGAAGACAGATACCAAATGTTCAAATGTTTCTAAATCTACCGGACTCAACTGCTTGCTCATTAGTCCATAGCTGACAAACTACTTACACTAAGGTAAACTAACCTAAGGAGAACACACACACCTATGCCTGAGTACGAAAAGAAATCCGTTAAACTTTGTTTACAACATAAATCAATCAAATGTGAAGGCCGTAAACTCCACAAAATACCTAGGAATTACTATTACTTCAGACCTAAACTGGAAAGAACACGTAGATAATATCGTGGGAAAGGCGAACCAGAGACAGCGTTTTATTGGCAGAACCCTTAAAAGATGCAACAACACTACTAAAGAAACTGCATACACTGCGCTTGTCCGTCCATTTTTGGAGTATTGCAGCCCAGTGTGCGATCCTTATCAGGTGGGTTTGACGGAGGACATCGAAAGAGTCCAAAGAAGGGCAGCTCGTTTCGTATTGTCACGATTACAGGGGAGACAGCTTTACGGAAATGATACAGGATCTGGGATGGGAATCATTACAACAACGGCGCTTAACGCTACTTGCGAAACTCCAATCGCCAACATTCTCCTCCGAATGCGAAAATATATTGTTGACTCCCACTTACAAAGGTAGAAATTATCATCAGAAGAAAATACGAGAAATCAGAGCTCGAACAGAGAGATTCAGGTGTTCTTTCTTCCCGCGCGCTATTCGAGAATGGAATGGGAGATAAATAGTATAATTGTGGTTCGATGAACCCTCTGTCAAGCACTTAAATGTGATTTGCAGAGTATCCCATGTAGATGTAGATGCCTGAAGGGGGACCTGACCCCCTACGGCGAACGCCCGCGCGCACCGTAACACGGCGCCCCAGTCCTCACGGCTTATCTGCCGCGGCGACAAATACAAACTAAATGTTTCCATTAATCTCGGGCGAACGGCCGGGTGTCTGTAACTTCTTGCCATGATATTTCGGCGCAGTCTTCTGGCCATCTTCAGGTGATTTTCGCCGAAGTACTGGCGAGACGCACTGAGCTGTGCTATTTATGACAAATTCAGCCGACATTGCGCATGCGCATATGCTGCTCCGAGCGTCCTCCATGGTGGAGGCTTGCCGCTTCGATATCAGATCGATTATCATCGTCATTTAGTTCCAGGGACTACGAAGATTTTCAATGACAGGATTTCATGCAGCATTCATTTATTTGGAAACCGCCGTCTCGATTGATAAGAGTCTCGCTGCCAGACAGTGTTATTTCCACAGCTTCATTAATAATTGAGCTCCAAAAGTTTGATGTGTGAGCCACAATTTTCGTTTCATTGTAGTTCATTAAATGACCTGTGGAAATACAATGTTCGGCGATTGCGGAAGTTGTAAGTAAATACAGTTTATTGAATTGTATGACTGACAAACCGTGTAGAAATAAAGCTATGTAACAAATACGATGCACAAGACAATTACTTAACTGCTGAGGTCGTCGAACCTTGGACTTAAAAACTACGAGGGTTGGAACTTAAAATAGTGGCAACTATTTATTCACAACCGATGCAAAAACGTTGCACGTTTGCACCAGTTACTATCCTTCAAATAGTCACCAGCATTGTGTAGAACACGTTGCTGTCGATGTGGAAGGCCTGGTATACCGTTAACAGAGCCAGTTCTGTTGATGGTAATGTTCTGAAGCGAATGCCGCGAATTGGTTCCTTCATCTTCGGAATCAAAGTCATAAGGAGTTAAGTGCGGGGAGTATGGTGGATGGTACAGTACTTTCCAGTCCCGCGACCGAACAGAGCAGCCACAGCTTGCGCTGTTTGCGCCCGCGCATTGTCGTGCAAAATGATCGGTGGGTTGCGCAGAAAGTGTTGCCGCTTCTTTCGCAAAGCTGGTCGCATGTGATGCTCCAAAAACGAACACTAATACTGTGCATTGACGGTCAACCGAGGAGGAACGTAATGCGTTGGGATAACACCATCACAGTCGTACACGAGAATTACCATAACTGTCACCATACTGGAGCTCTGACGCACTTTCGACTTTCGCGGCGACCCATAATGACGCCATTCGTTGGTTAGCATGGCGTTTCAGTTTTCGCTCGTACGATGTGGCCCTTGTGTCATCCAGTGTTTAACCGCTCGCACACTAGTGACTTTTTCCCTGGATTGTGCGCACGTCGGTGTAGTTGTTCAAATGTTTGTGTAGTCTATGGGACTTAACTACGGGGTCACCAGTCCCTAAACTTACAAACTACTTATAAACTACCTTATACTAACGAACTAGGACGGCACAAATATCCATGCCCGAGGGGGGATTCGAACCCCCGACCGTAGTGGCCGTGCAGACCGTGACTGGAGCGCCTCAGTCTCCTCGGCCACCGCGGCCGGCAAAAACAATGTTCAAATAAGTTATGGGACTTAACTACGGGGTCATCAGTCCCTAAACTTACAAACTACTTATGAACTACTTACGAACTAGGACTGCACAAATATCCATGCCCGAGGGGGGATTCGAACCCCCGATCGTAGTGGCCGTGCAGACTGTGACTGAAGCGCCTCAGTCCCCTCGGCCACCGCGGCCGGCGTCGGTGTAGTGGGACGGGCGAGTCCATTTGCTCGGATGTAAGATAGGTACGGCAACGTGTGCTATCAGTAAAAATAGTAGATTTCTTTGCATAGTGTCGCCGCGGCAGTGTTGCCACTATTTTCAATTGCAACCCTCGTACTTACAGCAACTTATGGTAAGGAAAACACACACACACACACACACACACACACACACAAGCCCGAACTCCGATACGAGCGTCCAAGCTATCCGTGAGGTGGAGCCCCACACCGCACGCCCATTCCATGCCGAAGTCAAACAATATATTGGTTCTCTTACCTATATCTCGCAAAAAGACCATGATTATAAAATCAGAGTTAACAAAATCCGCGCGGAGGCTTAATTGCAGCCCGCGGTAGCCATAAGCGACTGGAAAAGCAGGTGAGGGAAAAGAGTGGTACCCAAAGCACCCTCCGCCGTGCGTCGTGGCTCTCGTCGTGTAGATGCACATGCCGTAACCGAACCGTGCGCGCTGGAACTCGTACTTGGGATGCGTTAATTTTACAGTTGCTAATCACGTGAGGCACGAAGCGCTAGAGTAAATATTGTCAGCGTACACTGTGAGGGCTTCTCCTAACACGGGGGTAATTTGGCGGCAGGCGTGTTGTCGCAGAGATGGCCGGCTTTATCCGTTATGACGCGGCGGCCGCGGGTGGCCAATTAACAGGCTGCGTGCGCGCTTCTGCCCACCAGATCCCGGTCGCCGGAGCTGCCGTCTCGTCCCCAACTGCGGTATTGCTTTTTTATGTATAATCCGATAGGCGAGTGTACTGCGAAGTCCTGCACGTTACGTGCTATAACCTCAGGATTATTCAGTTACAGACACAGGCGTGGGACCTGGTTTCGGCCAGATGCAAGCGGCGACCCTTTGTGTTGTGTACAATGCAAGTCATTCCTGACAACTCCATCACCGTCCAGAACTCTGTGGGTTTGGGGCCAGGTCACGCCCACCGCTCTTGCGATGTCAGTTCGCCATACGAGTACCCCCATGACGGTAACGCTTAGACTATTTTGAAACAATTCGAGAGTGATACTGATGCATTTCGGTAGTACAGTGGTAAAGAGCTAGACTTTTGACTCCAAAGGTCGCAGGTTCGATCCCCACCAGGTCCTAGGATTCTCTGGCAATGTTTCTGAAGTGAAAAATATCGAGTAGCACCTACGTTATTCTATACGTCCCCTATAACTGGCTGGGTAAGTCAGTTCGAAGGTCAGTGGAAGGCAACGTCATACCACCTCCAAACATGACCGTGCCTAGTAAATTAGTGTAGTGTTCAAACCAATCTTCGGATTGTTGACTGCTTTACCTTTTCCTGATGCATCTCACAGGCGTCATGTCACCTACAGAGTACTTGAGCATGGTTCTTCATCGCCCGACGAAGTAAGGTCGATTGGGGTTCACTGATAAGAATGAAAGAAGGAATAATGCAGTGTAATCTCCCATCGACATAGTCACTAAACGAGACACAAGCTAGCAATGATCCCCTTTCAAAGAACCACTTAGCTATTTGGCTAGGCCTATGTAAAGAAATCACAGTAAATTATCATGTGATACCCAGCTCGCGCTATTCATCCACGAAACCCTGACGACAGTAGATACAGGATCCCATGTAGATGCCGTGTTTTTTGACATCCGCAAGGCGTTCGACACCGTTCAGCGCCGTCGTCTGATGAATAGAGTGCGAGCTTTTGGATCATTTGACCCACTGTGTGGCTGAAGCGTTTGTAGCTAACAGAATGCAGCGTCCCATTCTCAACGGAGAGAAGTCCTCAGATGTTACTGTCAGGCGTGTCCCAGGGGAGTGTAGGATCGTTGCTTTTCACAATATGAATGACCTTGACATTGGAAGTTCAGTGAGGGTTATTGCAGATGCAGATTTGGAGAAGTCGCAATACGTCAGAAGCGTAGCGGAATGCAGTTGCGGCGCAACGACGAATGGAGCAGGGATGGCAGTTGAGCCTCGACATAATTGAATGTGATGTGCTGCGTTTACATCGAAAGAAAGATTCTTTATTACGTATAGTCATACATTAGCAGACCCCTACATTACTTCCACAAAAAAGTAGGGAGTAGGCATTTTATATGGAACGACCCTAGAGATTAATCGTGGGTAAGGTAGATGCAGACTGAGGTTTATTAAATCATCAGGAAGTGGGTTACAAAGCACTCGTTCGGTTAGCGCTTGAGTTCTGCTCATCATCGTAGGATTCATACCAGGTAGGGTTAGTAGAAAACACGAAAAACATGCAGTGCACTTCGTTATGAGCTCATTTAGACAGTTCGAAATGATTAGGAGACCAGTGGCAGACGCTGCAAGAGAGACGTGCATCGCGGGAGAGGCGTCTGTCAAAGTTCCGAGAAAGTATGTTTCTTGAAGAATCAACGAATACATTGCCTCCTCCCATGTATATCTCGCGAAACCACCACAAAGACAGAATTAGATTACACCCCATACAGAGGCATACCAGCAATAGCTTCTCCGTAAACCGTACGCGCCCAGAATAGGTGGAGGAACTGACAAATAGTACCCACCTCCACACGCCATGGCATTGCTTCCGTAGTATGGATGTGGATATAGAAACCTGAAACTCGATGTTTACAGACATAGCTTCTTCGAGGTCGCAACCGTACTAGCTTCGATTAAATTTATACAGACCAGAAGTTACGTACTAAAATAACACTTGTCAAAACAATTTACGCATCTGTTGACATATCTCAGTTCTGAAGTACTTTCGTCGGCAGAATGAACTAAAATGCTTCGACGCCTTTCTGTCGGATCTACAGAGAGCAGACAACAATATTACGCTACCGAGACAGTGGTAATAACAGAAAGCTGCTGCAGAGGGGGTTGGTGTTGCGTTTACTCCACCAAACGAGTTACACAAGCAGTTGGGTTCAGATAGTGTTGTGAACAGGTAATGTAATGCAACAACAAGGTAAATTACAAGGAAATTATGGCATGGAGAACCATAGGACGGTTGGAAGTGGGACATGGAAGATGATATTGGTGTCCGAAAGTGTCAATTCCAGGACAAGACATTGACCGTTATCTCCAGTTACCAGCTCGTCGAGACAGAAGGTTAAATGCAACTTAGCTGGAACGCACCCCCCAGACAGCATCAGGACGCGCAATATCAATACACACAGTCAGAAATCTTCTCCGGGAATGTGGATTGTACGCACGGAGCCCTATGGTGTATGTACCATTAAAACCACGACAACGTATAGCCTGCAGAAACTGGAACATCTGGATTGTAGACGTACCAAATGATGCCGGGTTGTGTTTACAGATAATTCAAGACTTTGTGTTCATCCGGTCAATTGTCCTTATTTTATCTGGAGAGGACGTGGAACTGGAAAGAATCTTGCTTATGTGCAGAAAACATCATGGTGATGGACGAATTGTGTGGTCAGGAGATATAGAGATATCTATGTATAGAGAGAGATATATACAGACGCGATTCTTCGACGTTTTGTTGTGCCCTGCGCTGGTGCCGTAGGAGGTGGGTTTCTTCTGGTGGACGATAAGGCTCGTCCCCACAGAGTCGCACTGCCGGACAACATGCTTGAAGCTAAGGGAAGTGAACGAATGGAGTGGCCAGCTTGTTTACCGGACTTTAACTCGAATGAGCATGTCTGGGGTGCACTTGGCAGACGCATTGCAGCCAGACCAGCGCCTCCCAGAAAGGTTTCAGAGCTGAATATTGTACTCGTGGGGGAATGGCCAAATGTACATTGAGAGATGATATAATCTATACTATCCATGCCACGCAGGTGTGCAACTGTACTGGCCGTCCGAGGTGATCACACGCCATATTAGAGGGCTACGAGAATGGCAAAACACTATAAAGTGGACCTCAAGTAAAAAGGTGAGACAGCAAAACACCGTACTGTAGCACACACGAATTTCAATTGTAACCAATATCTGAGTAAAATACGTTATCATATATGTATTGCGTATGATATCAGGTTTGATTACATAGTGGTAAGTGTTTTAACCATTTTAAGCATTGATACTGACCAGACAGTGGTGGAAATGTAGATCTGAATCATTAAAAATTTTTATCCAATAAATTTATACGGAGCACAAGCTGCGCAGTAAAATAGTAAATAAAATGTACCAAGTTGCGCAATCAACTAAGGACGTCATCATCAGAATACATATTTTAAAAGATTACATAAGAAGTGTTACGCTTAAACTATAAGTGCTTTTCTTGCGTAAAATTAACACAAGAAAAAGTCAAAATTTTATATTCAAACCTAAGGTGGTGCGGCGGGCGTAAATGAAATGATCGTATGGCTTTTCGTTGCCGGGATATTCCCACAGGTGTTCGGCCGCGTACTGCAAATATTTCTATTGGCGCCACTTCGGCGACTTGCTGTCGATGATGAAAGCGATGATGATGATGATAAACACACAACACTTAGTCCCCTGTCGGGAATCGATCATTGGTCAGTGACGCTGCCTCTGAGCTTCGGAGGAGGACATAGAAGACACTTGTTTTGTTGCCTGAAGCTGTCGCTGCCCTTCTGTCACGTAGGACAGCCTAAATGTCATTTGACACCGATGTAGTGTATCTCGAGCTACGACGCAGACGTGGCTGTCGTCACGTCCGGTCGCTATACGCAGTACGCTTGTCTCCAGCTTCGGCTGTACGCGTAGCTTCAGTGCGTGTCCCGGCTTGCTCAACCGCACTAACCACGTGTTCTGTACTGGCAAATGCGAGAGTGATAAAAATCGTATCTCGTCAGACGTGGCTTTCGGTATGATAGGTACGTATCTTGAGTGATGCTACATACTGCGTAGATGTAGCGCGAGGTACTCCCCGCCAGTGTGAAATGGCCATGAGTGCGAGCGCGATGTTCCTCGGTGCGTGCGCGCAGCTGCGGCAGGTAGTCGCGGCTGCAGCTGCCTGCGGGGGCGGCGGCCGGCGGCCTTGGCAGGGCGGAGGCGGCCTCTGCGGCGGCCTTTGTCGGCTCCTCCGCCACCTCCCCCGCCCCTGTGGCGCGGCTCACGTGAAAGAGTGCCGCACAATGCGCCTGCACTGCCGCCGATTCGCCCCACTGCTTGTTTGCTCTAGTCCGGGGAACGGGCCGTCTTATTCCGTTACCCCGCACTGCATTACCATACCGTAACAACCTGACCTACTTACGGCTACACACAGTGTATCGGGAGAAATCTGCTACTTAATGTAGATTCAGACCACCGCGCTCCATTTTGTGTCGTCTCGACGTGGGAACCGCCCCAGCCCTCGCTGCATTGCAGTCGAAGGTAGCAAATCGAATACAATTTCGGAAAGAAAAGTGAATGAAATGTACGCTTCATTAACATTTTCTTTAAAGAGTTGTTTTCCCAAAGGACAAAAAAATCTTTTCAAAAAATATACAATGTACTCGTACATTGACATCAAAAATTGTTCCTTACCAAACTGGAGTAGATGCCATTCCTCAGAGCCACTGAACTCTCTGGGAGAACCAGCCATGACAAAAGTGTTTCACGTGGTGTGTAAGATGTATGAGACAGGTGAAGTACCCTCAGACTTAAAGAAAAATGTAATGATTCCCATTCCAAAGAAAGCAGGCGCAAACAGGTGTGAAAACTACAGAACCATCAGTTTAATAAGTCATGGTTGTAAAATACTAACACGTATTATTCACAGAAGGATGGAAAAGCTGATAAAAGCCGACCTCGGGGAAGATCAGTTTCTTCAGAAGAAATGTAGGAACACGGGAGGCAATACTCACTTTACGGCATATCCTAGAAGATGGATTAAGGAAAGGCAAACCTACATTTCTAGCTTTTGTAGATTTGAAAAGGCTTTTGACAATGTAGATTGGAATAAACTCTTTCAAGTTCTGAAGCAAGCAGGAGTAAAATATAGCGAACGGAAGGTTATTTACAACTTGTACAAAAAGCAGACAGCGGTTGTCGGAGTTGAAAGGCATAAATGAGATGCACTGACTGGGAAGGGAGTAGGACACGGTTGTAGACTTTCTCCAATGTTATTCAATTTGAACATTGAGCAAGCTGTAAAGGAAAGCAAGGAGAAATTTGGAGAAGGAATTAAAGTTCAGGGCGACGAATTAAAAACTTTGCGTTTTGCCGACGACATAGTAATTCTGTCAGAGACAGCAAAGGACCTGGAAGAGCAGTTGAATGGAATGGACAGTGTGCTGAAACTTCCATATAAGATGAACATTAACAAGAGCGAAACTAGGGTAATGGAGTGCAGCCTAACGAAATCAGGTGATGCTGAAGGAATTAGATTAGGTAACGAAACAATAAAGGAGGTAGATGAGTTTTGTTACTTGGGCACTAAAATAACAAATGATAGTCGCACATAGCTGCCAACTATTACGGATTGTCCGTAATTGTTACGGATTTATCGTCATGTGTACGGAGTTACGGGAAGTTCGTGAAAAATTACGGAAACTAGACATTTTACGATCTGATGTGTTTTAAGAAAATCGGAGTAGGTCCTATCTACATTTTGGTAATAGCCGATAAAAGTTTTATATAAATAATTTATTTCATTCCTGAGTACGTAGGAAAGCTGTAGGAAATGTTAAAGATAGTATTTCCGTTGAAACAAATCTGGATCAAATCCCGATTATAATCTCCTACACACCTACCAAATGCACGCTCACACACCCAAGATCTATGTAAATACTATGGTCTATAATGAGTATCATGTCTTTGGTTCAAGCTTAACAGCCCACGTTTTTTACCGGGTGGCGGAAGTTAGCCAGTTAGCTTTTACTGGCTTTTCTAGCGTGTACCTGCTTTCATAGCAACGTTGTGCAACTAGAATTAAATATGAGTGAGCCATTTGTGACACATCCGTTCAGTGGTTTTATTCGTCGTTTAAAATCCAAAACTATTTTGTGTATACTTAGCTGCTAAGGATTTTATATTTAAAAAATGCAAGGAATTTCACCCTTTTCTGTTCCTTCGGCAACTGTTAACTTTTCGTAAAAACAGTTATTTGAAACTTACAGGAATATTTCTAAGCCACTCACGGTATTTACACACATGTTTTAGGTTCTTCCACCTAACCTCAGAATAGTTTTTATACGGGTCGTGGCCGATATTTATGAATACAGTGTCAAGCTTAAATTTTCAAAATGTTCTTGGGACATGGCCGTAACTCCACGTCCTCTTTGGTCTTTCACATCATTACTGACAGCCATTTCTAAAGGTTGGCAGCTGTGGTCGCAGTACAGAGGATATATTAAATGCAGAATGGCGATGGGTAGTAAAGCGTTCTTGAAAAAGAGAAATTTGTTAACATCGAATAGTAATTAAAGCCTAAGGAAGTCTTTTCTGAAGGCATTTGTGTGGAGTGTTGCCTTATATGGGAGTGAAACATGAAATGTGGTGCTACCGAAGAATGCTGAAGATTAGGTGGGTGGATCGCGTAACTAATGAGGAGGTAAATCAAATGTTCAAATGTTTGTTAAGCTTATGGGACTTAACTACGGGGTCATCAGTCCCTAAACGTACAAACTACTTGTGAACCACTTTCGAACTAGGACGGCACAAATATCCATGCCCGAGGGGGGATTCGAACCCCCGACCGTAGTGGCCGTGCAGACCGTGACTGAAGCGCCTCATTCCCCGCTGCCACCGCGGCCGGCAATGAGGTGGTAAAGGTAAAAGGTAAAGCAGTCCACAATCCGAAGATTGGTTTGAACACCAGTGCTTTACTAAGCATGGTCCTGTTTGGAGGTGGTATGCCGTTGCCTTCCTCCGACCTTCAAACTGACTTACCCAGCCAGTTATAGGCTTTCATTGAAAATGCAGAATTGCAATTGGAAGAAATAGAGAAATTTATTAACATCGAATATTAATTTAAGACTAAGGAAGTCGTTTCTGAAGGCATTTGTGTGGAGTGTAGCTTTGAATGGGAGTGAAACATGGACGATAAACAGTGTGGACCGGAAGAGGCTAGAGGCTTTTGAAATGTGGTTCTACAGAAGAATGCTGAAGATTAGGTGTGTGGATCGCGTAACTAATGAGCAGGTACTGAACAGAATTGGGGAGAAAAGGAATTTCTGGCATACCTTGACTAAAAGAAGGAATCGATTGGAAGGACACATTCTTAGACATCAAGGAATAGTGAATTTAGTATTGGAGGGAAGTGTGTGGGGTAAAAACCGCAGAGGAAGACCAAGAGATGGATATAGTAAGCATGTTCAGACAGATATAGGTTGCCGTTCTTATGTGGACTTGAAGAGCCTTGTTCAGAATAGGGTATTGTGGAGAGCTGCATCAAACCAGTCTCCAGATTGAAGACCACAACAACAACCAAACTTTGAATAGGCATACGTTTAGAACTTTAGAACTTGTTAGAGGAGTTCAGGACATGAAAATATGAAGGGAAGCCTACAGTGTGTTAACTGTTAGACGGCAGAGCTGACCCTAGTCCTAAATCTAAACTAGACAGCAGACTGAACGTGCTGTGCCAGGCAACCATTGTTATCTGTTATTATTTGCATACAAATATTCTGCGTGTTTGCAACACGTAACCGTATGCGTCCGCTACTTTGTTTCATTTACGACCGACATATAAAGCGACATGCGCGACTTGGACTGTGGCGAAAGCATTCATTCCGCGTAGTAGGTGGTGCGAATATTGCAGGACGAACGCCTGCCTTGTCTGCAAATGGGACTAAGTGCTCAGGTTATCAGTTCCTAGGCTTACAAACGACTGAAAGTACAACACACACACACCCATGCTCGAGGGAGAGCTCGAACCTACTACTGCGATGTTTATTACCGCCCAGTCCGTAGCATGACGCCTTAGTCCATGTGGCCATTCTGGTCGGCTTTTCAGGTCCAGGGACATGTCATATCAACTATATAGTTCCGGTGTGAACTCAAGAAAGACCTGATCAAGAACAAGAGATTCGCAATATGTTTATTACTTAATGAAACTTATTTTTCTTTTAATTTGGGACTGCAGCCGTGTGTCTAAGGACATTGATAATACAAATGACACTAAAATGCTGCTTTATGGAATAGATGTTATATAACTGCTTTAAAATACAGCAATAGGCCAATTTCGCTTCTGTGGCCGTCGTCAGGCTATCTCCGAATAAAGATTAAAATGATAAAAGTAGAGCTACTTACAGTCTTTTTCTATTAGTGCATTATATATATATATATATATATATATATATATATACACAAAATTATTTCAGACAACAACAACAACCGTTGAAAGTAGACAAAGCCAAGATTGTCCACAGGTAACATCAGCAAGAGATGACCGTCATCTCCGGTTAACAGCCCATCCAGACAGGAGATTGAATGCAACTTAGCTGCAACGCAGCCTCCAGGCAGCAACGGGAAGCGAAATATCAATACAAACAGTCCGGAATCGCCTTCCGGAATGTGGTCTCTTCGCATGGAGGCAAAGGTGTGTGTTCCCCATTATAACCACGACACCATCTAGCCCGAAGAAACTGGACAGAGAAATTAGCATTGAAATCGTAACGAATGGCGGCGCTTGGTTGTGTACAGAGATGAATCAATATCTTGTGTTCAGCCGGACAATCGTCATTCCATCATGTGGAGAGAACGTGGGGGGGGGGCAATAGAGTGTCCAGGAGTCAGTGTTGACGGACGTATGGACCTCTATGTCGTTCAGAATGGCGCTATGACTGCTCATAGGTATAGAGATGAGGTCCTTCGACCTTTCGTTGTGTCCTACACTGGTGCTATAGGAGATGGGTTGCTTCTGGTTGACAACGCTCTTCTCCACAGAGCTGCGCTGGTGGATAACATGCTTGAAGCTGAGAAAATTGAACGAATGGAGTGGTCAGCTTGTTCATCGTTAACTACGATTGAGCATGTCTGGGATGCACTAGGCAGAGACATTGCAACCAGGCCAACACTTCCCATAATGGTTGCAGAGCTGGATATTGCACTCATTGAAAAATTGCCAAATATCCCTTCAAGAACTGACCGATAACCTCATATTGTCCATACCACGCAGGTGTGCCACTGTGCTGGCCGTCCGAGGTGATCACACATCATATTAGAGGGCATGGATACTGATTATTTCAGTATTATGGTAGACCCATGGTGCCTCGCTGTAAGTAAACGCCTTGTAAACATGAAGGAGTCAGCAAAATATCGTACTGTATCACAGACAAATTACAATTAATAAAATATGATACCATGTTTGTATTGTGTGTGATATCTCACCTGAATACCTAATTGTGTTAAGCAGTGCTGAGAAGGTGTACAGTACGTTTTGTAGCTCTCCGCATAGCGTCCCAGTGAGCAGTGCTGGGAAGCGCTGGTGGCGGACTAAAAGGCTGGTGCACTTGACGCTGTGCAGGGGTCCGAGTGGGCGGGTGATAAGGCAGAAGGCCATAGCGGGTAATGGAGCTTTGACGGCTGCGTCGTTAGCGCCGGCCGCTTATTACCTTTTTACGACGGCGCGACGAGACACGGCAATTAATAGCATCGACATGGCCGGCCGCTGCACGTCGCTGTTACGGCCGTCACCAAGGCCCAGTGGCCGGGGAAAAGCTATTACTGCGGCTCTCCTAGCAGAGTGCTCGGACAATCTTAACAGGGATCTGCACAAGTCAAAAATATGGAAGGCCGATGAAAATAATGAAGTAGCTTTGCGTCTGATACAAAAACAGCTCAGCCAATTTTGTGTGCACGATGAGACTTGGGTGGCGAGTGTCAAGAGTTTATGAGATGGTGGCTTAAGAACGAGGTCTTCAATATAGTAGTTAGAATATGCGTGACGGTATCTGCTGGGACAGTTAAAGACAAAGAAAGGCTCTTGGGTCGTCAACATTCTGAAGTACAGTACAGCGGACGGTACCTGCTAGTTAGTTAATGTTACCAGAGCCAGGCATCTTTTGTAAGATTAATGCAGGACGACTGATTACACCCGCCCTGGTAAAAAGTAAAATCGTATGGCATGAGTGGCTGGGAGACCCTGAAGGACAGGTTTTCCTTATCATGCGCGCCCGCTGGCACCGTTCCTTCGCGAAGTGTGAGAACTGTGTGCTGAAGTGTCTCTGGCGATTGTAGTGGGTGCGTGTAAAGTGTAGTATTGGAGATGATGGGAGAAGGTGAAACACGGTGCCTACTTCTCTCGAAAAGGGGGCGGCCAAGCTTAACGTTCCCATTCGACGGACGGATGGATTACCAGCAAGTGTCCCATGCCTCTTCACTCCCTGAGACACTGCGGAGAAGTTTGAAATTTAATCCAGGACATTGGTGCAAAGACTGGTGATCAAGGACTTTGCACCACCACCCCTCCTGTCCAGGGGCGGATCCAGGACGGCCTGCTGGGTTTGGGGGGGGGGGGGGGGCAGCGGCTTGAAAGAATTCTCACCGTCAGCTAAACTTTGGTTCAGCAGAAAGACTCTAGTCCACCCCTTTTTACCTCACGCCCAATAAAACAAAAGTCTTACAGTTTTGAAGACTCAACGCAGTGATAGCACGCTAGCTTAACATTCTTAAAAAATCACCTCATCTTCGCCCCCCCTCCCCCCGCCCCTTGGATCCATCCGACTATGCTTCTGTCCCCTCTGCCGTAAGGCACGTAGCATCCAAGTACTGGCCACTCCCGATGGCGCTTAACTTTGGTGATTATCATTAAAAGTAACCTTTCTTCTTCTGTTGATGATAAATCTCGCTGTTCCTATAGCAATTCAGTAACATCGAAATGTTGAAGTACATTTATATTTTATAATTAAAAGTTTAACGTTGTAGGGAATAATATAAAATGAAAGTCAAAGAATAGTTCTTAAGTATCGGGACTTTTGCGCGTGCATTTCCTTTTCCTGCTGCCCACATAGGCGAGATATTTCAGGAACTTTTAAAGCTCACCTCCCTGCTCACCTTCACATAATTTGATGCAAACGGCAAAATTTTACTTACGACAGCGTGGTGTGCTAAAGTTGTCAATGACGGCTGAATGCTCTTCAGATATTCAAACACATAGAATAAGAGAAATAATGTTGCTGCTCTTACTCTATGATTGGCAGGTTCTTATACCTACCTTTCTCTTATCGGTAAAGTAATTGTCCTTGTAAAATGAACATTATGTTACCAACATTAAAACATTACTCCCCTACTGTCGTCAGTAAAACTGAACTAGTTTAATCGATGACACTCATCCTGCCTCCTCCCCTTTTTATTCGCTGCTTATGCAGGTAAAATTATGCTTAGGGCAGTGGAGGCGTCGTGCGCTAATGTTGGCAACGAATGCTCTTCGGATACTCAAACAAATGAAATAAGGAAAATGATTATTTATGCTGTTCCTGCTATGTAGTTGACAGGTTCTTCTATGTGCCTTTCTCCGATCAGTAAATTAATTATCCTCCTAAAGCAAATACAAAATTTCCAACATTAAAACACAACAACATCACTCTCATATGTTTCCGCTACTTCTCCTTTATTTGTGTGTGATTTAACAGTTTTATATTTCACCAGACGTCATTAGGTCTCTGTAACTAATGGTCGGGCCCGGTGGTCTTGGGGTAAAGCGCTCGACTGGAAACCGAAGGGTCGCGGGTTTGAAACCCGGTCGGACCTCGGATTTCTTCAATCTGCACTTTAACCCATCTTTCACCTCTCAACGATGTGAGGAATCGCCAGAAACGACACATGGTTCGGATGCCACGTTAAGCTGTAGGTTCCCTTTCCCCATTTGGATAACTGGGTAAGCTAGGGACACGGAAGTCGCCGAAGTGGCGTCCAATTGAAAGACTTGCACCAGGCCAATGAGCCACACGAAATTATTATTAGTTCTCTGTAATCACATTGTGCTGCTAAGTCTGACTCAACATTTTGTGCAAATTTCTTCGTGTCAAATAAAACCTGGCAGTTGTTTATTACTAATTTCCCAAACAATGTCGCGTTATTTGGGATTTTTGTAGAGATAAGCACCAAATAAAACCATCATTGACTCCATTGTGCATTTTCGTAGTTGTATTAAAATTTAGGCGTACTTTTTTTTCAAATGTTCAAATGTTTGTAAAGTCTATGGGACTTAACTACGGGGTCATCAGTCCCTAAACTTACAAACTACTTACGAACTAGGACGGCACAAATATCCATGCCCGAGGGGGGATTCGAACCCCCGACCGTAGTGGCCGTGCAGACCGTGACTGGAGTGCCTCAGTCTCCTCGCCCACCGCGGCCGGCCGTACTTTTTTTATTTTATTTTATTTTATTATTATTATTATTATTATTATTTTTAAGTAGTATTACAATTAGGTGCAAGAAAAATCGCAGAATAGAGGAGAACATAATGAAATGTCCTTTCCTTTCCATACCTCTCGTAAAAGACGGTGAGATTAGCTGCAGTTCGTAAAAAGTCCGTTTTCAGCCCTTGTACTTCTTGGCTGTAGATCCGCCTTTACTATCTTTCAATATGGCGTCGAGCGCAGCGCTTGGTCACATGCAGATCATAGGCGCCGCCCCCGGCTTTCCCTTCCTATTCTGTGGCTGGGAGGGGTTCCGGCCATCCCACACCTCACGCTGCCCCACTCTAGCAGGTCAAAAGGAAACTGTTGACCTTGGCTGTTTAGTCTGAAACACTAGCATGGGCAATAGTACCATAAGTACGTATAGTTATAACTGTAGGGGGTCAAGTTCTGCAGTATCCTGAAGACATATCCCTTTATTATACACAACTGATCTACTTCGAGTAGCTATGGGACCTTTTGTGTCCCGACTTCGTCGCCGCTTTTGTGTCCCAGCCTCGTCGTAGGTGTCGGTGGCCGAGTGGAATGAGACCGACACGCTGGTGCAGGTACGGAGGGGAGCAGCCAGAAACTATAAACACTCGAGTAAATTAGAAAGAGATATATTGCACAGAATGTAACAATACTTAACTTTTACATAGTACTGCAGAATGTTGATACATAGTTGTTAGAGGCCTGCCTAGTGCCTGTACAATAGCAAAGTCTTCACTGGTGCCTATCTGATTACGAAGGTCCTAACTCGTTGCTATCTCAGTCCGAAGTGCCCGGTGTCTTTCCGTGGTGGCCACGAGCGGGGTTGCAGCAGAGGGCGCTCGTGGCTGTCGTCGTGAGAACGCCGCGCCGTGCGTGCATGGCGGCGCGCGGCGAAAGTAAGTGGCGCGCACTTTGTACTTGTGCGACACCACACCCCTCCCCCCCAAACCGCCGCGCCGTCGTGGCGTAGGGCTGAGGGCCACGGCGACGGCACTGGGAGGAGGGCCTGGGCGGGGGCGTTACTGGTGGGACGGGCGTCGTAGCTGAGGCCGGGATCGAGACGCCGTCCGCGCCCCGGCATCCGCCTTGAGATCCTCCAGGGAACCCGCCGAAACCTGGGGAAGGGCGCCCTCCCCCGCCCAGAGGGAGCAGGTCATCTTCTTCTGAGGTGCGTGGCCCAGGCGGCGGCGGCACGCACGGTCCCGGAGTCCCTCTCGGTGACGCTATCATCTGCGGCGGCGACAGCGGCGGCGTCGTGTCGATCTCCATCGGGACGATCTCGTAGTCCGGGGACGAACGATGTGGTTGTGCTCCCTGGCGGTGGACTGGGTCTGGAATCAAGAAACCGGAGACAGGATCGCGTGGCCTGTGCAGGCGCAATTGGTTTGCGTGGCGCCGCAGCTCCGACCCTGTGGAAGAACGTACAACATACATATTGCTACCGAGCACGCGCTGAATGGTGCCCGGCAGCCATGTCTTCTTGTTTCCAGCAAACACCCTGTACAGCACCGGCGTAGAAACCTGAAAACGCGTAGCGCCATACGAACCGACTCGGTGCGTGGGAGGCTGCAGCAGGTGAAGGAGAGTGCGGTGACGGCGGCCGTGTAGCAGCTCGGCAGGAGACGGGCCGTCACGTGGCATGCACCGATACGTAGACAGGAAAATTTGAAGAGCTTGCTGCCTGGAGTGCTGACCTTTCATCTTTTCCATGTGAGACTTGAATGTTCGAACGAAACGTTCTGCTTCACCATTGGACTGAGGGTGAAAAGGTGCGGTGGTGATATGCTGAATGCCATTCACACGACAAAACTGTTGAAATTCCGTACTAACAAACTGAGGTCCATTGTCACTGACGATAGTTTCAGGCAAGCCTTCGATGCAAAACACTGATGTTAAGGCACTGATTGTACTAGAAGCTGTCGTTGAGTTCATGGCAATCACAAAAGGAAACTTGCTGAAAGCGTCTACAACAATTAACCAGCGCGTATTCCAGAAAGGTCCGGCAAAGTCAATATGTAAACGTTGCCATGGTCCCTTGGGGCGTGGCCAGTCTGAGAAACGTTGCGGAGGAGCCGCCTGATGCTCCGCACAAACTGAACACTGTGACGTCATACTCTCTATCTGAGCGTCCATACCAACCCAGGTACAATGACGTCTGGCCAGTTGCTTTGTCCTAACAATACCCCAATGTCCTTGATGCAGGAGGCGTAACACTTCTCGTTGCAGGGAACGAGGAACAATCACTCGTGTTTGGTCGTTGTCCGTATGTAACAACAGAACACCCTGACTTAAAGATAATGCATGACGTTGTGCAAAATAGCGTCGAACCAGAGGCCGATCAATGTCTTTGGCTCTGGCAGGCCAACCAAAGCGAACAAAACGTGCTACCACACTTAGGTCTGCATCCGCAGCTGTTTCCTGTGCAACCCGACGAGAGTTCAAAGGAAAGTCTGCGACAGCGGAAGCATCTCTGGAGTCTATCTGACAACATGCCACTTCTGAAGAATCAAATGATACATCCTGGCCAACCGGAAGTCGGGAAAGTGTGTCCGCGTTGGCATGTTTAGTGGTAGGTCGGTACAAAATCTCATACTGATAATTTGACAATATCAAGGACCATCTCTGAAGCTTTTGTGCCGTTCGTGGCGGAATTGGCTTTGTGGGTGAGAACAACGACGTGAGAGGCTTGTGGTCTGTCAACAAATAGAATTTTCTGCCATAGAGATAATGATGAAACTTTGTGACGCCGTAAATGATTGCTAAGGCCTCCTTTTCTATCTGACTGTAATTCTGCTGCGTTGGCGTCAGTAGCTTAGATGCAAAGGCAATAGGACGATCATGACATCCAATACGATGTGACAGAACTGCACCCACACCGTACGACGAGGCGTCAACTGCTAGCACTACAGGCTTCTGTGGGTCAAAGGGAATCAAACATGCATCACTGAGTAGTGCAGACTTTAATTTGTCAAAAGCAACTTGGCAATCTTTGGACCATACAAAAGGAACATTCTTCCTACGTAAGTGATGCAGTGGAGCTGCAATCTGAGAGGCATTGGGAATAAATCTGAAATAATAGTTAAGCTTTCCCATTACTGCTTGCAATTCGTGCACATTCTTAGGAGGAGGCAAGTCTTTGATTGCTCTAAGATGTGACTGTAGGGGATGAATTCCTTGGGCATTAATCACATGGCCTAGGTACTCTATTTCAGTTTGAAAAAACGAACACTTTGCTTTATTGCAACGTAGACCTGCTGCAGTCAAAACTTTGAAAAGGCACTCCAGGTTTGCTAAATGTTCTTCAACTGTACGTCCGGATACCACAATATCATCTAAATAGTTCGAACAACACGGTACAGAAACTGTCAGCTGTTCCAAAAAACGCTGAAAAATAGCAGGGGCGGAAGAACTGCCAAAGGGTAGGCGTTGAAATTGAAAAAGGCCCATGTGAGTATTAATGACGAAAAACTTTTTTGACTCGTCATCAAGTGGAATCTGTAAGTATGCCTCTGCTAAATCAATCTTGGAAAAGAAGCGAGACTGTCCTAATTTGTCCATCAGTTCCTCAGGTCTGGGCAGAGGGTAAGTGTCTACAATTGTTTGACTGTTCACTGTTGATTTGAAGTCCGCACAGAGACGAAGTTTTCCTGACGGCTTGGGTATAATTACTATAGGCGAGGCCCACTGACTCGCAGAAACAGGAGAAATCACACCACTATCTTGCCAACGTTTAAGTTCTGCAGCAACTGTATCACGCAAGGCGATAGGCACTGGTCTAGCTTTACGAAATTTTGGAACTGCAGATTCTTTTAAAGTTACATGTGCCACGAAGTCTTTTGCACAACCTAGTTCCGGCGAAAACAAGTCACTATATTTGTCAAACAATGCATTGATTTTATCCTGAGGCACTATTGACGAAATTTGAAGCACATCTCTTTGAATTGATAAACCAAACAAGTCAAAAGCATCTAGTCCAAAAATGTTCTGCGTAGATTTGGCCTGAAGAACAACAAAAGCAACTGTTTTCGTAACACCTTGAAAAGAGGCTGGCAGGCTACATGTTCCTAGCACGGGAATATTTTGACCGGTATAAGCTGTTAATACTTGTTGACACAGCGATAATTTTGGCGAACCCAGAAGTTCATAAGTATCTTTATTAATTAATGTGACAGCGGAACCAGTATCAAGCTGAAATTTCACAAACTTATTTTCTACGCAAAGAGTCACAAACAGTTTGTGCTTCTGGCGCACGACAGGTGCGCGAATGTGGGCAACGTCTGCTACGGTTTGTTTACTGCGCTTGCGCGGGCCGCGTAGTGAAGGAAGCGGCGCAGACTCGGCACGCAGCGGATTAACAACACTGTCACTAGATGACACTACCGCCGGATCGGCGTCCGCGCAAGCCTGCGAAGCTACTCCAGATTTATTAACTACTGCACTACACTTTTGAGTAGCTACTTGATGTCTACTGTCACTAGCTACACAGTACTGGGCACTATTACAAGGAGCAGTTGCAGAAGGCACTATTTTCACTACAGGAATGCACTGTTCATAGTCATTTTGCTTGTCCCGAACCCGTTTCCCTTGCACTGTTTTACGCGCTCGTCGGCGCTTGCTACGTGGTGCACTATATAGTTTTGCCATAGGCGCAGAACTACTTTCTTGAAATTGAGATCCAAGGAAAGCACTGTTCAATTCCACAGCCCGTATAACATGTACAGAATGAACTGTTCTCGCACTTTGCGAAGCACTGTTTCTAACGTTACTGTTCTTTGAGTTTTTAATTTGCATACACACAGACTGCACATGTCCCAATTTGCCACATTGATAACAGGTTGCGTTGCGACTAGGGCAATGAGCACGCTTGTGGCGAGACACACACTGGGGGCAAGATTTACGTACATTTTTCTGAAATGAGCGTTGGCGCCCGTTATTCAAATTACTGTTTCTAACACGACGGGGCGATCTTTGTGTCGCACTTTTACACTGGCTACTGTTCACTGTCTGTTCAGCACGGCCGGTAGAAAAATAAGAATCACTAGTGCTATACTGAGAACTACGGCTAGGAAAGCGTCCGTTGCGGCGCACTGAATTTACACTGTGGCTTTGCATTTCTACATCTGCTAAGTCAAAAGTATCATGCGCTTCTATAAGCTGCAGTACACTGTCTAATGAGGGGTCAGACTGTTTCAGAATTGCTGCTCTAATTCTGGGGTCCTGAATGTTCTGCGTAATCGCATCCCTCAACATAACGTCACTATACGAAAGTCCACAAGAGCAAGTAAATTTACATTGGCGGGTTAAGCCCTTCAATTCCGTAATCCACTCTTGGTGTGACTGCTGCGGTAATTTTTTAAGTCTGAAAAATCGGTATCGTGCAGCGGCTACAAGAACTTTTCTCTCATAATGAGCATTCAATGCATCTACAATTTGTTCAAAGTCTACATCACGAGGAGATGCGTGCGGGAATAGTTTTTGCAGTAACACGAAAGTTTTGGGGCCCACCACAGACAATAAAAGATGCTTAACAGTCTGACCTGTAAGTTGATGAGCCGCGACGAGTTCTTGAAACTGCGCCAGATAATCACTCCATTCTTCCTCACGTTCGTTGTATTGGCGAAACGTAGGAAGTATTGCGGCGGCAGGTGTGGGCTGCTGAAGCGGCGGCTGTTGTTGTTGGTTAGCTGCCTGCGCTGTGAGCTGGGACACCGCCTGGAGGAGTTGCGTTATTTGCGCCGTCTGTAACTGAATAATTTCCATTAAGTTTGGGTTCGGGGTAGTGGCCATGCTGACCGATTAGGCGCCGCGTATACAAGTAACTTATAACAAAACACAAATGCAATATGAAAGAGGACGCTCTGCAACAAAAAAGTCCACAAAACACGTAACAAAATATCTTCCCCCAAAATTCTTATAATAAGGGTGGGTGGGCGGGAGCAATTTCTGCGTGCTCCGGCTGCTGCTGTCTGGCTGCTGTAAGCGGACTGGTCCAAGGTTCTATCACTCCTCGTCGCCACTTTTGTGTCCCGACTTCGTCGCCGCTTTTGTGTCCCAGCCTCGTCGTAGGTGTCGGTGGCCGAGTGGAATGAGACCGACACGCTGGTGCAGGTACGGAGGGGAGCAGCCAGAAACTATAAACACTCGAGTAAATTAGAAAGAGATATATTGCACAGAATGTAACAATACTTAACTTTTACATAGTACTGCAGAATGTTGATACATAGTTGTTAGAGGCCTGCCTAGTGCCTGTACAATAGCAAAGTCTTCACTGGTGCCTATCTGATTACGAAGGTCCTAACTCGTTGCTATCTCAGTCCGAAGTGCCCGGTGTCTTTCCGTGGTGGCCACGAGCGGGGTTGCAGCAGAGGGCGCTCGTGGCTGTCGTCGTGAGAACGCCGCGCCGTGCGTGCATGGCGGCGCGCGGCGAAAGTAAGTGGCGCGCACTTTGTACTTGTGCGACACCACAGGACCTAATGGTGAGAAGCCAACCTTCATTTTTCTGCAGTGTTAATTTTTCTCCTTAACTCGTGTTTTAAGCACTGTTTGCTAGAGTGTACTTTTGTGTAGCTAGAAAGTGGTTTGCTAATTGGTTCAGGTGCCTACAATAATCTTCCCCACCATTTGATCAACTAGGGTCACCGGCTTACTGTACAAAGTTCGATCTTCTACAAATCAAATGTTTGTAAATCTATGGGACTTAACTACTGTGGTTATAAGTCCCTGGGATTACAAACTACTGAAAGTAACGTAAACTAACCTAAGGACAACACACACACACACACACACACACACATACATACATTCCCGAGGGAGGACTCGACCCTCCGACGGGAAGCTGCAAGGCGCCTTAGAGCGCTCGACATTCCACCGCGGAGATCTCCTTCCCTCGCCCGTGGCTTATAGAAATGAACACCACGTTACAAAGAAGGAAAAGGTTCACATTTTCAGAAATTACTCTTTCCATCATAGAATTCAAAACACAAGTGGAAAGTCACCTTGTTTCCAAAATATATCGATTTGTTTTTCATTGCCGATCAATGGAAATCGGTTACCAACAAAACAAATGGAAAACCACTTTCGTTGTGTTCACGCAGAGCCGCATTTGTGAGAACCACGGTTCATACGCACCTCTGGCCATCCAGATTCGGTTTTTCCGTGATTTTCGTAAATCGCACCAGGCAAATGCCGTGATTGTTCCCTCAAAAGAAGATACGGCCAATTTTCCTTCCCACTTTACCAAAAAGTACTCCGAACCTTTGCTACGTCTCTAATGACAACATTGTCAACGGGACGTTAGGTCCTAACATCCTGTCGTTCGTTTGGACCTCTTCCGTTAGTAACACTAAAAGTGGGACGTTTCTGATACCTTTTGACAGCTCGAAATTTAATTACAAATATCGTATTAGCGTTCCATCTGTCACCGACACTAAATGAACGGAACTATAGAGAAGATAATTCTCTACAACTTTGCTCTGTGTTTTTTCTTTTTTCGTATCTTGTACCGTGTCAGTGCAATTTGCAAAACTGACGGCGATTTGACACTGTGTGTGTGTGTGTGTGTGTACCATGTTCTCATTTATTATTATCATTGTTATTATTATTATTATTATTTTACTCTTAAAAATAGGTGTGCCTTTAAAGCGGCCGGCAGCAAATTCTACAGGCGTACTTGTTTAGCGCTAGCAACCAGAACCTCCTTCTAACAAAAATTCCGAGAAATAACAATAATATAAACATAAATTTAGTGTCTTAGAAAGACCGATTGCGCGTTTGCTCCGTCGGAGGTTCGACTCCTTCCTCAGGGATATATAATGTGTGTGTGTGTGTGTGTGTGTGTGTGTGTGTGTGTGTGTTGTCCTTCGGTTAGTTTAACAGGGTGTCCAGCGAACCTTGAAATCCAGAAAACCGGGAATTTTGGAATCGGGAAAAACCGTTTAAATTTACTCAAACACCTTGAAAAAATTATTTTCTCCAATTTCACGTATAATGAAGACCTGCTTTTGCGTTCCCGGATTTTACGTTTTCCGCCTATTACACAATTTAATTTTTTTTTTTTATTTATTTATTTATTTATTTTTTTTTTTTTTTTTGTCGGTTCACAATTTAATTTGCCACAGCTTTTGCGGTAAGATATTTACGTTTTTCCCGCGATTTACGTTTTATGAATTCATGTTGGAGGAGTTAAAAACTTACGTAATTGACATAAATTGAAGCTGGCATGATTTTCGCCTTTGAGTTGTGTTTAAAACGTTACGCAGTAAAGTTGCTAGTCATTTTTTGCGTTTATTGGAATACATAGTTCGCGTATCGTTGTTTATAGTTCGCGCTAAGTTGCCTTATGGTGCAGTGACTGATGGACGCGACTGTAATTTACGATCGCCCCCATCAGCCTTCGCACCTACTGTTTATTGAAATGTAGTTTTTCGCGCTTATTATTGAGTTTCGAGAGTGAATTTATTCACATTGTGGACTGAAAATATTTATGTTACTACTTTTGTGACGTTTCATAAACAGTGTGGACTTTAGTTTGCCTATGTGTGGTTTTTTGCACATGGGAAGGGACAAAATATGTTATGACCTCAAAAAGACAGTATGGTGAAAGAGATATTTGCGCTTGACAATGCGATTAAATTCTCAAAAATTGTCACCCGAAGCGTGAAAAATAAATAAATAGAAAATAAACAGAAATACGAAGCACGAAACAATTCGCAACTGGTGCAGTGTTTTATTATTTAAAGAATGAATGACACAGGTGCAGCCTTCACGAAAACATCGATTATGACGAATAAAATTGTCAAATATTACCATTGTCATTTTGAAATTCAGATAACTTTATTGCATAATAAAAACAGGTCCTGCCTAGTATTGTGATGTCATTTCGTTATATATCGTATAAAAACCACGAAAATGCAAGTGCGATCCTATAAGCAAATTTTAGAGTTAAAAAAGTTATTTCCAGTATTTCACACCATTTCTTAAAATCCCCTGAAAAACGTTAAATCAGAGTTTCACTGTATTTATATTTCACTCTTATGCAGGTAGTTTATTGATTTGAAGAGCATATTGTAGCATATCAGTAACATAGCAAATTGATCTATCACAGTCAAGTTTTCCGTTTGTCAGATCTAAGACGACTCACGCCGTTAATTAGAACGAATTTACCGTAAAACATGAGTTTATTTCTATGTTGCTGAGGCGCATACCTGTACTTCTTTGAATTTAAAAACAATACTTTTAAATAAATTAAAAATTTTCTCATTGTTATACATTAATTTTTGGTTTGAATTTTTAATGGCTGTACGATGATAGCGATGATAATGTGTTAAGGAACGTAATTGTGGATCTTCGTATACATTTTCGATGACTCGCGGGTTCCTCGTGTAAAAAATGCTTTCCATCAAATGTACTCATATATTCGGCGCTTTTGATTTGTAAGCAGTTGATGATATATAGAAACACTGTTAAAGAATTAAACAAAATAAATACTATATTCTTTATGGCGGGAGTAGCAGAGGAGCCTGAAAAAATAAGAAATCCTTGGAAAACTTGGGAAAAACTGAAAATTAGTCCCATAGATTTACAATCATTTGAACATAAAATTATTGTATAGGGTAAGGTGGTACAATTTCGATCATTTCGGACAAATGTTACTATAACTAGAAATAAATTGTGAAAAGGAATAATTTTAACTATGGCACTTGTTCTTGGATGTGATTCTTCAGTTTCTCCCGGCGTATTTGATGATCAAAATATCCACGGGTGTACTGCCGGTCTATAGTGTCCAACGGGCCCGTTGGACACTATAGACCGGCAGTACACCCGTGGATATTTTGTTCTTGGGTGTTTATTGAATATGTAACACAAATATTATACAGATACAAATGTTGGTATAAACACAAAAAAAGGTAACGGAATTGAGAAACATCGATCGAAAATGTACCACACTAGGTACAATTATGATCACTTCCTTGTACAATTTTGATTACGTGCATCTTCCACATAAAAAGCACATTTTCTGTCACGCCCCAACGCACACTTCGTGGTACCAAACATTTCATTTTTGGCAGCGAAACCAGTCACCCCTAACTAGATGATTTATAAAAGCGCGTTTGACTAAGTAGCTTCACTTACCTCTTTAAAGGGGAAAAAATTATATCTCCTTACCGCAAAGCGATGTATTCTTGGAAAAGACAGGAGGAGCTGTAGAAACCTGCTACTCTACAACGCGACACAACGAGACAGACAAATGGCGCGAAAACTTATGTTGATCGGAATTGTACCTGTATCGAATTTGTACCACCTTACCCTATTATTATCTTTGTATATTTAATTTTATATTGTTTTCATTTTCTTTTGTCAGAAATAATTACAAATATCATATTACTAAAGGACCCTACAGTGGGCCGTGAAACACAGCAAAGTGACTTTTTCCCTTGTGTCGGTTGACTGTTGCGAAAGCCGAAAGCAAGAAACAAGCGTGTCCCTCCTTCTTAGCCTACCCTTTCTGCCGTTCTTTTTTTGTCCTTCCCACGTGTTTTCATTTTTTTCTCGCGCATTTCTTTTTCGTTCCCTGCCTAGTCGGCCTACCAGCGGCTAGCTTATAACGCTTCTGCCTTATGAAGACGGAAACTTGATGTCGAGCCGTCCGGAGTTTGGCTCGGCAATTATTCAGGTGCGCTGTCGACTGCAGCGCGAGTTCTGCCGACACGGCTTGTGGATTGGGCCCTAATTAACGCCAGCTGGAATTGCTAACTACTTTTATCCGATTACGCGCTATTCTTGCCCTGTCAACCGGATTATTGCAAATCAGCGCAAGCAACGGGGAATCCTCCAACCACAGAAACCGAAGATCGTTAGCTTCCCGATCCCAGTGTTCGTCAATCACTTATTCATTTTTTCGAAGGAGATTTCTACTTCAGAGTTCGTAGGAGGCGGCTAATTTCGGTGTCGCAACCCTGTTTGCAACATTCGTTAATGTTCAAGTTGACAAGATGGGATATGGCCCTCAGAATTATTATTTAGCTGTCCTGTTAATAACGCACTAGAAAACATGAAATACTCAAATCTTGTAATTTTAATACTCTTTAAGCCTCAAGCATAGGAAGTTTGTTGATCATTTCAGGTGAACGTAATCAAATAGCCTATTGTTTAGCACCAGTAGAAATAGTACGACTATAATGGAATGTAGTGGGTGTAAATAAGGAAAAGATGAGAAAATTGAGAAATTAGATACTGAAATAGGAGATTATAGAAAGTGTAGACTAGTCATAGCAAGAAGCATTTTTCGAAAAAAAAAAATAGTAATTCAAAATCCCATGAAGACTTTTTGATAGGAAATGTGTTCTGGAGTTCGTTGTCGTGATCTTCAGCCCGAAGACTTGTTTGATGCAGCTCTCCACGCAACTCTCTTCATCTCTGAATAAGAACGACTACCCACATCGTTTTAAGCCAGCTTACTGTATTCGTATCTTAGTCTCCCTCCTCCCACGTTACCTCTACTATTAAATTGACGATTCCTCTTGGCTACCAGTCTATCCTTTCTTTTAGTCAAGATACGCCACAAATTTCTTTACCCCTTATCAATAAAACGGACTACAAAGTTCAAATGTTTGTAAACCTATTGGACCCAACTGCTATGGTCATCAGTCCCTAGACTTACAAACTACTTAAACTAAATTATACTAAGCGCAAAAAACACACCACACACGTCCGTGGGAGGACTCAAACCTCCGGCGGGAGCGAACACTATCGTGAAGTGTTGGGCAACAATAAACAACGTTCATCATAAGAGGCACTGAGAGCAAAAGTGGACTAACTCACATTTGTTGCCGTATTAAGTTACCTGCATGAAATGATGCGTATGTGAAGTTATAAAAACCCTACAAAAACCACGTATTTACGTTTACCATGCAGAATTTAAATATCTGGTTTCTTAGGGTTTTTATAACTTCACATAGGCATCATTTCATGCAAGTAACTTAATACGGCAACAAATGTGGGTTAGTCCACTCTTGCTCTCAGTGCTCATATATCCTAGTTCGATAATCTGAGTACGGAAGTTGAAGTTGTATTGGTTTTGTGTTTTATTGCATCGCCTCTACTAACACAGCGATTTCGTGTATGCGATATCCTGAGCCGAAGTGTGTCATGAACATTTGTTATTTGTAAAATAGAGTTCTACGAGAAAATCAACAATAAATGTTAACTCGTTTCATCGTTCTTTCGCAAAATGAAGAAATTTTTGCTGCAAGAAAAAACTAATCCTCTTGCAAGTGATCATTGCGAATATAATGAAGCATATCCTTGTTGCCGCGGCGGAGCGGCCGAGCGCATTTAGGCGCTATGCTACGATGCGCGAGGCCGTTCCTCGTTGGGGGTTAAAATCTTCTCTCGGGCTTGGATGTTTGTGCTGTCTTCAGTATAGTAGTTTGTAAGTTTCGGGACTGATGACCCCGCAGTTAAGACCCATAAGCTTTACAAACATATCCTTGTTTGAAGGTTTCAGCAAAATCTCAAAGTAAGGTTTTTTGTGCAGTGTTTTCTATCGATATTTCGGTATCACATGGCGGCCTAGATGACTGCCGGCAACACATTAATACAACAGTTCATTTGGAAAATATTAAAGCTAGATCCTCAAATAAAACCCCAAAGAAATTGATCAAGAAATCTGACCCCTCCGTACCCCTCTCCTTTACCCACTCATACATATTAAGTCGCATTTGCTATTCGCAATATTCAAAAGTTGGAACTATACGGGGGTTGGATGTTGATGTATATCCATAAACTGGAATGAAACCGCACTCATAGGAAAAGTAAGAAAGTTACGAGTGAATGGCTGCGGTAGGTAGTAATAAGTTTGCCGAAAGGTTGGGGAAATGCCAGCCGACTATATTATAACCCCATACTGCTTCAACAAGCCTTTCAATATAACAATTGGAAGTAGGGAGCAGTGGGAGAAAATAGTTCGACAGCGTACGGGGGATATTGTCTGGTTCACTGACGGGTCAAAATCAGACCAAGGCGTTGGGGCCGGGGTATACGGGGTGCAGCCAAGACTGGAGGGCGTCATCTCTCTAGGGAAACTGGCCTCAGTATTCCAGGCCGAAATCACTGCCATCAGGGCGTGTGTGGAGGAGCATTTGCGTAGGTACTACAAAGATCGTAGCATCTATATCTATTCAGACAGCCAAGCAGCTCTGAGATCACTAGCAGCTCCTGCAACAAGGTCTAAAATTGTTGCAGAATTCCACAGGGTTCTGGTGGAGCTAGGGGAAAGCAATAGAGTAAACGTATTGTGGGTCCCTGGCCACTCGGGGGTTCAGTGGTAACGAACATGCTGACAGATTAGCCAGGATGGGGGCAGAGACTCGATTTATTGGAACCGGAACCTGTCCTGACAATCACCAAGGCAATGATTAAATTGGAGCTACGTAACTGGCTCAGAAGACAGCACATAGAATATTGGACCAAAGTCTATCGACAAAAACATGGCAAGGTAATTATGCCAAAGCCATGTTTTAAAAGAAGCTCTGCAATCCTGGGCCTGAACAGGAGAGAGATTAGACTCATGGTTGGATTGCTGACAGTCCATGGGAATTTCAAAAAACACCTACATACGATGGGAATAACAGAAGAGGACCCTAAATGTAGGATCTGTGATGACGGTGATGAAACTGCATCACATCTAATCCTCGAATGCATTGCATTGGAGAGTAAAAGGCACAGAGCATTTGGGACAACCAGACCCGAAGAAATTGTGTCTAATAAAGAACTGGTAAAGGGACTCCTTGCACTGTTCGAGGGTATTGGTTGGCTTTATTAGATATACAGGGAGCAATACAGCACAATAAACTTAGTTTCAGTGCGGGCAGTGGCGGGTTGGACCAAGACTTTTTGGCTTCCCTGAAAAAATCAAATCAATTTATTTGCCCCTTAACTATCAGGTTGAAAGCAAGGAGTGCTACTTGTTTTCCCCGGAACGCCGAGACGAATAAAACAGGTGGTAGCGGAGCCAGCGCGGCCGGCAGCGGTGTGCAGACGTGGCGCTGTTTGCGCCAGTTGATCCCGCGGAGGGTCACCCGCCAGCTGCCGGCAATTGTCTCATCCCGTGACGCAGCTGCGCAGACACCGCGCGTCTTTCGCGCGTCTCTACCGAGCAGAGCGACCTGCCTGCTGTATGTGCGCACAGGCGACAACGTAACAAGCGAGCGACGTGTAGACCGTGAGAAGGCACAAATCTGCGAGGGACGATTTCGGGTGTATAACACTGACCGTGGCCTTGTTCCTGTATTCGCTTCAACCTTGGTCAACCGGCAGCACGGCCGGAATTCGAGTTGCGTTTTAACCGCAGCACCAACTCGCTCTATGTAATAAACGCATGAACGAAAGGGCATAACGTCATTTCGTAGTAATTATGTGTGTGTGTGTGTGTGTGTGTGTGTGTGTGTGTGTGAATGTCTGTTCGGTGTACGTCTTATCACGTCTGAACCACAAGACATAAAGAGCTAAAAATTTGTACAGATACTAATGTCTACCCGGGGAAGGCTTTAGGCACGGTTTTATGGAGATCGGATAGCTATTTATCTACATATATATTAATGTGAATGTCTGTTCCGTGTACGCTTATCACGTCCGAACGACAACATGCAAAGTCTTAAATATTTGTACAGTTACTAATTTATACCCGAGGAAGGTTTTAGGCACGGTTTTATAGCGATTTGATAGATATTTAGTAATTTGAAGAATATAACGCGAAGTGCAGAACGATAATTACTTTTTGAAAATGATTTTATTGCTTGCATTGTTGCTTGAGGGTTGATAATGATAAAAGGGTAGAGTATATTGGGATGGAAAGTTATTGGTGTATATAAAATTCTACGTGTGTGTGTACCGAAAACGACAGAATGCAAACGAATGGTCCGTGTGTAATTGTTATCCGAAGTCTCCCGTTGTACACCATAGCAGTTCCATGCCGATAGCAATAAGGGGATGGAAGATATGGTGGTTGAAAGTCGTCAAATTATTTTAAAAAATTCGGACTGAATACCAGCGACGTTTGCAACTCTGAGGCAAGGAGATTACATACAGCGAAACGTGATGCCATAGACCATATCTTTGGTCTGTGCGTGCTACAATGTCTTCAGCTCTCTCTCTCTCTGGAAGGATAAGCATACGAATAAGGAAATATAAGAATACATAAATAAAGCAGTAAAAAATAAATTTCTATTAATACATCTCTTTAAAAAAAAATCGATGTGACGTTTCGCGCATTACATCAAGTGATCGATTTGTGATATTATTACAATCATTATTGTTGAATTTCGTGATTGGATTCTTCGAAACGAGTGCATTTTTACCTATGATTTGATCTACACTACTTACTTTCATGATAAACGGTAAGTGCATAGATTTCTGCAATCTGATAGGAATAGTTTTCAGTTTGCTTCTAAGGAAGGTATTGTATTTCATTTCATCCTTCAAAACCACTACTCAAAGATAGCTTATCTATCATAATCAATCAATACGCGAGCGGAGCCGCGGGCTTAAGCTAGTACATTATAATTTATCTTGTCAATAAGATAACACACGAAACAGTTTATACACAACAACCATAAGACTCAGTGTGTGTGCCGCGCGGAAGTAGCCGTGTGATCTAAGGCATCATGTTGCGGACTGGGCGGCCGCTCCCGGTGGAGGCTCGAGTCCTCCCTGTAAGTTACAGTAGTTTGTAAGTCTAGCGACAGATGACCATAGCAGTTTGGTCCACTATGTTCACAAACATTTGAACAGACGCAGTGTGATATCAACTTAGGCGGCATTCCATGGAGACGTGCTTCCTACAGCCAACTCAGTGAGTCTGGGAGGGGGTCAAATTGTGGCATTTATAGCGGCGAGATATTCTTTTCGGAGAATTGCCACACAGGTTGGACGTGCTGCTTCGGTTATGCAAAGATGCTGATTGCAATGGTCACGTGAACATTGTGATACTCGCAAACGAGGTTCAGGACGTCCACGCAGCACAGACATCCGTCAAAATCGTCGTATTGTGACGGCAGCAGAGGCAGATCGTACAACTATCACAGCTCAGAGTAAAGGTTTGTGAGCCCAGGGCTGTCAACATGAAATGAACTGTGATTCTTCAATTTCTCACAGCTTATTTGTTGCTCGAACAGTCCATGGTTGTACTGCCGGTTCATAGTGTTCATAGTCCCCGTTGGTCACTATGACCCGGCAGTACACAAGTGGATTGTTCGAGTAATGAAAGAACTGATTATAGCAGCAACTTCTAGCATGCTCTTGTACCAATCACCAGTATTTATAGCTACAAACTCGAAAACTGCGTTACGGCATCTGGATGAATCCACAAAGGCGCGCCATTGTTTAATCTAGGAGCAGCCATTTTTTGAGATAATTGATATATCCAAAAGGAAGAGGAAGAACTTCGCATGTGTGGAATACTTCTTGGCTCAGTTTCAAAGTGTCTTTTCTTTATATCTCAATTGGAGGATTCCTCGGGGAAAACGCATTTTGGAGAATTGTATAAAGTGATTGTCACAACTTTGTTGGTTCCCCAAGTGACGCACCACTGAAAGAGGTTTTGGCGTTGTGTTTAAGAACAAGACAGAATTTCGACAAACTCTTTAGCAACCCCGGCGGAGTGGCCGAGCGCATTGAGTCACTATGCTCCGATGCGCAAGGGCGTTCACCGTCGGAGGTTCGAATCCTCCCTCGGACACGGATGTTTGTGTTCTCTTTAATATAAGTTGTAATGAAAACAATGAATAACACCACCGTCAGCTGTATTTTCATATTGTTATTTACTGGCAACAAGTTTCGGTACGCCACGCCATCATATCGCCCTTTACAAAAGTGTTAAACAAGCGATTGTTATGCAGAAATGAACACCTCCAAGCAGTATTTATCAACATAAATGTACACAAGTCTCTTTCTTTCTACATTAACAATAAATATGTTGATTATGTATGCATGTAAGTATTTAATCAAGTGGTTTTTATGTATATGTAAAACTTATGTGCAAAGATATAAATAATATCTTGAAATAAAATATGACTTGTATAGTATTATAAAACAGCAATAAAATTGACATGTTCAGATTTGTTTAAGTAAAATAGAGAGATTCAGGACATTGTTTGAATCTTAAATGAGAGATCATATAGTTACAATATTAGATGAAGTGACCAGCTTTAAATAATACATCATGTGCATAGTCAATAATGTACAAAGACATAAGTACTATGTTACAATTAGATATGGCTTGGGTAATATTATAGGGTGAATGTTCATTATATCCACTTTGTTTTATTTGGATTCAGACAAACATGTGTAGTTTACCCTATAATGTCATCCAAGCCATATCTAATTGTAACATAGTACTTATGTCTTTCTACATTACTCACTGTGCACATGATGTATTATTTAAAGCTGGGCACTTCATCTAATATTGTAACTATATGATCTCTCATTTAAGATTCAAACAATGTCGTTATTCTCTCTATTTTACTTAGACAAAGCTGAACATGTGAATTTTATTGCTGTTTTAAATACAATCCAAGCCATATTGTATTTCAACATAGTACTTATATCTCCGTACATAAGTTTTATATATACATAAAAAGCACTTGATTAAATACATGCTTACATAATCAACATATTTATTGTTAATGTGGAAAGAAAGAGACTTGTGTACTTTTATGTTAATAAATACTGCTTGGAGGTGTTCATTTCTGTATAACAGTCGCTTGTATAACACTTTTGTATTTCTACCTTGTACAGAGCTTTATGATATGGCGGCGTGCCCTACCGAGACTGGTTGCCAGTGATTGAAAATATGAAAATACATCTGACGGTGTTGTTATTTTTTTCATTACTACATATATGGCGGAGGCCCCAACATCCATACATAAAAAGGACAAAATCAACTTCGTATAAGTTAGTCTTGTCGAAGATTAGTACGTATTCCAGAAGAGCCACATGAAAGTGTCGCCCCATTGCTGTCAGACATGTACCGTCCTTTCACCGAGCATTGTGCACGTAGACGATTAGCTTGTGTTGCAGGAAGCACAAGTAATAGGAAATGTGACCATAGATTATTTCTTTCATTGCCCTGCTGTTAAACGTTAGTATTTTCTTATGTGGGTGTTTTTCTGGCGCGTTACCATATTTTGCACTCTGCAGATGAACTCACCCTATTGAAGATATATAACTTTTCCTCTTGTTTAGGGAGGATAAATTAAAAGTGTTTTAATTTTACCTTTCTCAGTTTAGTCGTATCTGTATGACAAGCGTTTTCCGTATACTTGTAAATATCATTAACTTACAGCTTGCATCTCATCTCAGAATAGTAATAGGCAGTGTTATGAAACGAGACTAAATGGTTGTAAGTAATACATAAATAGGCGCAAACTGAGAAAAATGGCTACAATAAATAAAAATCAGTTTGCGAAGATATCAGCATCAACGGATGTTTAGAGTACTATGATGAGGCATCGTCCCGGAATAAATGTTGAAATTTGGGCCGTGGTTGAGGCACGGCCGTCGTCGGCATCGTTGCGACGCAGATGAGCGTCATTTGGCAGACCGCCCAGGCACCTAATTTGCCCGCCGACGCTGGGCAGTGTCAGCGGCGCTACGTGACGCCTGCTGCATTCTGCTGGGCGGGGACCGCGAGCTGATGTACTGCAGGTGCCATCCTGCCGCTGACTGACCAACAGCTGCTGTGCCTACAATTACTAATCCTCTCCATACTGCGGCTTTCATAAATGCCTACTGTCAGATTCTCAGCGAAGAGGGTACGCAGAAAGAAGTAGGCGTACTGGGCACTATCGTTTTACTTCGTTTCAGAAACATCCTTTTTGTTAATCGAAGTAATGTAGAAAATGACAACTTTTAGAAAATTTTCATAAATGAAGTGTGGTTTGAATGTAAGTTGCATTTGTGGAACCTCATCTCTTTCAAAACCGACAGGTGTTAATAAGTTATAGTGTAGCTATTTCAGTTATCTGTCTATGCAACTGATTTTATAAAATATTTTATTGCCATGTGCATTTCGCCTTTATTTGGAAGGCATCATCAGTGGTCTGTAATATATACATGATTATGTTTTACAATATTTCATATTTACATTTCTCAGTATTTTTACGTTATGAACAGTTCTGATGCGTTATTTAGGTGTAGTATTGATATCTGGACGTTGTACTTAAAATATTTCATGGCTATAGCTTTACATCTGGTGCTCATTGGTTGCTTCCAGGTGTTCCGCTTCAGTTCTGTGCATTTTGCTGTGTTTGTTGTTCCAGCACTTCACAGTTAGCACCACAAGGCACATGTCATTTTTGTTTGTGTTGTGTTTTTGTTTTTGCTGGTGTTGCCAACTGTTGGTTATGTGTTTGTCCTATCTTTGCTTTGTGTCAGTGTGTGTGTGTGTGTGTGTGTTATGTGATTGCATAGAGGACAACACTAAATACTGATATATATATTTGTGAATCGTGATTGTGAAGAGATATAGCACAGAGTTAGAGACAGAGAGATGGAGAGGGACATAGAGACAGTCAGAGACGGGGATTGTGGGGAAGGGAGAGAGTTATGTTTTTTTTCCTTTCACTCATTATTATTATTAAATTTTTCGTTTGTTTGTTTGTGTGTGTGTGTGTGTGTGTGTGTGTGTGTGTGTGTGTGTGCCAATTCTTTTCTCTCTTTGATTACTGTCTCATGTCTTTGACGTTTTGATTTAGCAGTGAGTTTTCATTAATGTTTGTTCATTTATAACTTGTTTGTTCTCGGCTATGGCTTTCTGGATATGGTAGTTTTCTTGTGTTTGGATGAGGTGTTTGTTGTGGTTGTTGGTCCTGATAATTTTCATGCCTTGGTCTAAATTGGTTGAGTGATGGTGGTGGTATTTTAAGTGTTCAGCAAATGTGGAGTGGTTTGTTTCGTATTTCCAACATCTGATATGTTCTTTGTATCGTGTTTTGAAATCTCTGTTCGTCATTCCTATGTACTCTGCATCACAACTTTGGCATTAAAGTTTACTATAATATTATAATATAGCAACTGTTGGAAAAACAGGACAAAAGGAACTAAAAATGTTAATAAGTTAAATGTTCAAATGTTTGTATAGCTTACGGGACTTAACTACGGAGTCATCAGTCCCCAAACTTACAAACTACTTACGAACTAGCTAATACTAAGGACGGCACAAATATCCATGCCCGGGGGGGGATTCGAACCCCCGACCGAAGTGGCCGTGCAGACCGTGACTGGAGCGCCTCAGTCCCCTCGGCCACCGCGGCCGGCCACGAATGAATGTTACTTGAAATTGTATCCCCCTGTTATCTGTCGTCGCTGTGACGAGTTTCAGTGTTCGCATATTCGCAAGTAGTCCTTTCGTGTGTGTGTGTGTGTGTGTGTGTGTGTGTGTGTGTGTGTGTGTGTGTGTGTGTAGTGTATTCTGGCGACTGATCTCTCACCTTGAATGACAATATGCTGTAGAAACAGTGCAGCCATTAACAAAGGTATAACAAATTTTTCCGGCAAGTCAGCTACGCAGGTAAACACTTCAAGTACCATGTTGGCAGAGAGAGGCGAGAGCAGTTTGTGAAACGGCCAACGCTCGTAACGTTTTATACTGAAATAACAGAGTTTATTTTGAAATGATACTTTTTAATCACATTCCAGAAGGGAGGAATGTGCGTTGTAAAAGTTTAACGCAAAATTTTCCAGCACATCAGTATAGCACCCACACATTCGCCTTTGCAGGCATTCACACTATGTGCAAGAAAACGTGGATGAGCACGTTTCAGTTAGTCCACACTTGTGACAAACCAGTGTGAGAAAAGAATCACAGATGGAAAGATCCCCAAGTAAGAAACGAAACTAGATCGAAAAATAAAGAATGAATACAATAAAATATTTCGTTTATTATGCCGTGGTTCGATGGATTTCTAATTCGAAATCAAAGTATCGTCCCCATCTGAGGGGGCTCGTAGCTTCGTTGAATGTCCGAATGACATGATGACTCGGCAGTTACTGCAGCCAAATTCCGTTTCCGCGATCTCCCGCCCACAGGCGTGACGTCACGTGCTTTGAATATTCGAGCGCAGTTCACCGTTGTCGGTTACCGGCATCTGCTGTTGCTATGGTCCCGCGGTGAAAGGCTGGTTCACATGCTCTTCAGCATCGGAACTCAGATTTGATTCAGTTCACGCCTTCCTCCCTCCTAGTCAAACTTTTTGGGAGTTAAATAATTTATATAGCGAGCCTTTAATGGAACTCTCTTGTGGTTGCCAGTACCTGAGTTCTGCCAAACAGAATGTGATGTTCTCCTGGCTGCAAAGCGTGTTCCGCAACAGATGATCTGTCAGTCTCTATCCTTATACAATTGCCCTGGTGCTCTTGTAGGTTTTTTTACCAATTCTTTTTGTGATGCCCACGTACATGTCCCCAAAAAACGCAATCCTCTAAATTCCTGGGCCGCGCGGTCGTGGCTGTGCGCTCTAAGGCTCTTTGCTGCGGAGTGCACGGCTGCTCCTCTCTCGGACGCGTGTGTGTTTGTATGTGTGTTTTGTCGGACTGCGTTTGTCCTTTGCCAATTCTAGATGAACCTGTATCATATGTGACGATCTTAATACTCATCTCAGTAGACGAATACCAATTTGTGAGCAATGCGTTTATGAGGTGTTTCAGTTCCGCGTTCTAGTTTTCAGATGTTCCATGTTCCATTCGCCAACTTCTTTATGATGCATCGCTTTTGTTCTGGATGTTGGATCGTAACCTTGTGGAGGTAACGGTCGGTGTGCGTGGGTTTCAAGAAAATTTAATCCTTCTCCATGGTGAACAGAATCTCCAAATTAACCCCGTTGAGGTGTTCAAGGAAACAATTTATGTCCTCGCTTATTGTGACATTCCGGCCGGGAACGTTGGTTGTTGTTGTGGTCTTCAGTACAAAGTCTGGTTTAATGCTGCTCTCCACGCCACCCCTATCTTCTGTGATCTATCGGATTAAGGGATCTGACATTCCACGCTACGACCCGTAGAATGCCTGTTCTGTTTTTCCTTATGGACGACATTCTCCAGACTAGTCCCCGTCTGGATGTCCAAATATTTTACGGAAGAGGACGCCATCATCATATAATAAATTTATGTTGAATCCTCATTAGCAGTTACAATGCCGGATGATACAGGCTGTTGGCCCTCTTAAGGAACCTACATGCTTGTCTGACCTCTCCACAGATACCCTTCCTCTATGGTTGCACCTACGGTACGGTTATGTGTCGTTGGGACACGCAACCCACCCCCAGCTCGGCAGTGACTGTCGTTCATGGGGGTGGCGAGATTCATGTTTTATAAAGCAAGCTCGCATGACTATAGGCGCTATAAAGCCTAATACTGAAAGTGGCGGTTGTACAATTCGATATCATCAAGGAAAGTATAACGTTATCAACGTTGTGAGAGTTTGTTATTCCCTGTGCCAGGCACTTTAATGTTATTTGCAGAGTAAATATGCAGATGTAGAAACGAAAAGCATGGCACAGGTTCCTTGCAAAGTTTTGGAAGAATGCTTTTCAGATAAAGTACTTCTCTGAACTGGAATGTATTGGAATTACGCTGAAGCTGTGTACCAAGCAACTGAATTATTGTCATTTTATATTAAGTATGGGTAATTTTAAAGATAACGGAGCCGCAGCCTCCAAGCGAGTATCTTACGCAGTCGAAGCTGATTTCTGTATTTAACAGCAAGTTTTTAGTTTCAAATATTGGATTTGTAATATAACATGCCTTCACATACGTTGGATTCACATTGTTGCAGCCTAACCTAACCTCGACCTCGGGCTGTCAGCACAACCATCCATTGAGTATCAACCAAAACACTGATACAATTCGTGTGCACTGTGTGTTTTCGTTCAGAAGAACGTGTATAAATAATAGTAATATCGCCTTGCATACGTGCATAAATTATAATAACATCGCCTGACATATTGAGTAGGAAACCATAACTATGAGAGTAGATTACGTTGAGCTGTCAGCAAGTTAGAGCGTTAGTATGTTAAGGTAAAGATAAAGCAGTCAACCGTCCGAAGATTGGTTTGAGCACCACAGTGCTTTACTAGGCATGGTTCTGTTTGGAGGTGGTATGCGGTTGCATTCCTCCGACCTTCGAACTGACTTACCACGTAAGTTATAGGGGGACCTACAGTTTAACATGGGTTCCGTACCACGGTGCTACTCTGTATTTTTCACATCATCAACACTGCCAGAGGTAAAAGAAATGGAAAGTGGCAGATAAAAATCCCGTGACCTGGTTAGTATGTTATACCGAGGGTATTGGGTTTAAACTTTACTTATATGACTTTTTTTTTCTACTGCAGTACTTTGGAAATTGTTATATGGGGCAACGTTTTCCTGACTTGGAAAAGGACTGTTCGGATTTTACAGTATTGTGTTTGCTTTTTGTTTGTTTATTTGAAAGTAGCAAACCTGTAGAGTATATTCGTACTTTCAGAGAATAAACAGAAGGAATCGGAACAGTTGCACCACATGTACGGAAGTAATAATAATAATGATGATAATAATAAATGACTGCTATATTGGCAGCACTTTTACATGTCAGAAAGATACTGTCCCAATGTAACATTCGGTGTCTGCTTCCAACGTGATACAGAGAAAAAGTTAGCATTACCATTGCATGAACCCAGGCCCCTTGAAACGACAAACGTGCGCTCTGTCGACTTCCCCACGGGAAGTCAACACGACGCACTCTCCCTGATATGCTTTTCATGTATTTCGCAGGACAGGTTTTACTTATTACTTGCCGCGGCGGAGTGGCCAAGCGGATTGAGGCGCTACGCTCCGATGCGCGAGGCCGTTCCCCGTTGGGGGTTCGAATCCCCCCTCAAGCATGGATGTCTTTAGTATAAGGTAGTTCATAAGTTTAGGGACTGATAACTCCGCAGTTAAGTCTGTCAACGTTCACAAACATTTGAACATTTTGAATTTATTACTTCCTTTTTATGCCCATTTTCCTGGACGGCAGCGCATAACAAGAAGCATATAGTTGTTTTGAGTGATACTCTATCAATATACAGTGTTTGCTAACGATCTGTTTTGACAAAATGTTCAAATGATTTTATAGCTTATGGGACTTAACTACGGGGTCATCATTCCCTTAACTTACAAACTACTTATGAACTAGCTAACACTAAGGACGGCACAAATATCCATGCCCGAGGGGGGATTCGAACCCCCGACCGTAGCGGCCGTGCAGAACGTGACTGGAGCGCCTCAGTCCCCTCGGCCACCACGGCCGGCTCTGTCTTGACATCTGAAGGTGTCGATGTTATAGAACATAACATATACAGGGTGTTTTACTAAGTGTGTTTGCCTCTGTAACTTATAAAATAATAGGTGACGGGAAATTTTAATGCGGTAGGTCAACACAAGAAATGTTACACTTTCTGCGGAGCTATGAACATAGTTTATTGTATCATTTTCCAAAGAGTTACAGCACAAAGATATAATTTTTTAAATGGAACAAAACTTTTTTCTATCATGCATTAGATTCGTTGAAATCCAAATTTGCTGCGTCCAAATCAATTTAAACTACATTCCTATCACTGTTAGTTTGGAAGCTACAACCCTTCAAAGTTTAGGGGGCGGCGGCTACGACACCGTAGCTGACTGTCTGGTGGTCATGAGACAGTGGGCCGTGCCCCAGGGGATAGCCACTCGGCCAGTCAGGTACGCTGTCGTAGCCTCCGCCCCCTAAACTTTGAAGGGTTGTAGCTCCCAAACTAACAGTGATAGGAATGTAGTTTAAATTGATTTGGACGCAGCTGGTTTAAACGAATCCAATACACGATAGAAAAAAACTATTGTTCCGTTTAAAAAAATTATATCTTTGTGGTGTAACTCTTTGGAAAATGATACAATAAACTATGTTCATAGCTCCTCATAAAGTGTAACATTTCTTGTGTTGACCTACCGCATTAAAATTTCCCGTCACCTATTATTTTATAAGTTACAGAGGCAAACACACTTAGTGAAACACCCTGTATATAATCATTCGTAGGGCACATCTCTATTATGCAACACATCTTCCCAAATTACCTCAAATATGTTGTTGTAATTAAAATGTCGATGTGACTGGAAGTGTTTGGTGAGGGTGGAGGGATGGACTGCCATTGGTGTTCCTCAGATGGAACGCTTGATCTGCTCCTGTCACCCCGCAGGCACGCACTTTTAGGGACATGGACGTAGGAAGTAAATAAGGAGGCGCAGGCAGCTCTTTGTTCGCTGGGAGGTGGTCCCGCAGCTGCTCGCGTTGCAGCCCTCGCTCGCACCCCCGGATCGCCTTACCCTCCCCTCCCCCTCCCCCCGCTGTTGCAGGGTTTCAATCCCGCTGAGCTGCTGCTGCTGTGTCCACGGCTAAACAAGCACGCGCCCGAGTAGCGAGCGGCTTACCGCCGCTCCGCTGTAACCGGGCTTCCATCCCACCTAACTGGCGCCTCTTGTGCGGTCGTTACTCGGCTGGGACTCGATGTGCGTCAAATCTAACCAACAGCCGTCATCATGGACGGTGGAAAAATGATCAAATGTTTGTAATCTTATGGGACCAAACTACTACGTTGGTCATCAGTCCCTAGTCTTACAAACTACTTAAACTAAATATCAATGTTGTGTGGAACACAGAAGCTGAATTAGTGTTTGTGACGTGAAGGAAATCCTGCTTAGACTATTCCGAGGCGCCTTAACCGCTAGTGATGCGGTGGTCTAGCGGTAAGACGTCTGCCTAGTAAGCTTGCAGGTCCGCGTTCGATTCCCGGTCGTTTCACAAATTTTAATTCAATGCTTCAGATTTATCATTAATGTACTTAAACTAAGTTAAACTAACCTAAGGACAACACAAACACCCATGCCCGTGGGGGGGGGGGGGGGGGACTCGAACCCCCGACGGCAAACGGCCCCGCGCATCGCATCACGGCGACCCGATGCGCACGGCTAACCCGCCGCGGCGTGTGCGGCCGCTGCATAGCATTTTGGAGCACGAAACCTATACAATATACCATGAATTCCGGTCACTTTCCCTGATAGTTGCGAGTAATATAATGCAGTACGCGGGCCTCAAAATGTAATCCGCTAATTCCCCGTGTCATATTTTTGGCCTCAAATGAATGTTGGAATCACCTCCCCCAAGTGTCTACGTGCGTTTCACATTTCCCCCTAAACTACTGGGCAGATTTTGAGCAAATGTGGTACACATTCCTCATTACCAGGGGTTATAAATCGCCTGCAACACAGAGTTATGTCAGAAAGAAATTCCTAAAAAAACTGGCCTAATGTTGTGGATCTATTTCGGCGAAACTTATTACACATATTCTTTAACGACAGGAAACAATCGCTGTGGTGGTAAAAATCACATACGACGCACTCTTTATTCATCCACTATTTGAGAAAGAGAGCACTCGGCGACTTGCAACAAACTTACACATAATTCGAAACCTTTACGAAACTTTTTTTTCTATCGCTGATAACCCCAATAAAATGATGAAAATATGAAGTTCATCGCTTATTACTTTTCCACTGTTCATGCAGAGAAACTACAGCATTGAGCATGACGTTACAATTTATTATTTCTACACTAGTAAATGTATTCGAAAGACAAAGGCATTGAAATGAATGGAAATGTGACCTAATGGACAATGATGTAATTCATTGCGTCTTTGCTACCAGCTCCATTCGCGGCACATTTCGCGGACTGTTTCCTAATGTTCCAGTCGACGACTCTTGACATTCGTGTTATTGTAGGACGCATAGTTCAAGAGACATGTCGTAATGATTGGGCTGCATGAAAACTAAACTGTAATTGATAGAGAATAAAGTAGAAAGCAGTGGTTAGAGAGGGGGAAAATTGGTTGAACTAACTTAAATGTTCAAATGTTCGTAAATCTAAGACACTTAACTGTTGCAGTTACTTTCTCTAGGCTTACAAACTACTTAAACTAACATGCTAAGGGCAACACGCACACCCATGCCCGAGGGAGGACTGGAACCTCCGACAGCGAGTATCTCCGGAACAAGGCGCCTTAGAACGCTCAGCCACTTCACCGCGACGAAATAACATAAGAAAGGAGTAAATACAAACTTGGACAACGCCGAGAACAAATGCTATTAGTACCTAAATAAATAAGTTATCCGGCAAAGCAATTGCTGTCTTTCGATATAATGGTACGTATTGGTCGTAATTCATCCCTGTCATGGTCTGTTTTCACCGCATCTCTATATTCCATATTCCGTGCTTCTTATAATCTTTGATGTTGTGTTGTTCAGTTCTGATTAATTGCTGCACCGTACATCCATTTGGCTCGTACTAATGTATGCAGTCTGTTCTCTCCTTGCACAGCCTCTTTGCCCTTGTTCCATTATCAAATTGACCATTTCTTGGTGCCTTTAGGTCTCTCATTCCTTTTATTAATGTTATTATTATTAAGACTATGCCGTAAATTACCTTTTTTCCCCAAATTTCCGTTTCCAGGATTAATTTTGTTACTGGCGGAAGAAAAGCTGCAAGGGCGGGTTGTGAGGTGTGCTTGGGTAGCTCAGTTGATACAGCAGTTTTCTGGCAAAGGTGTTAGGTTCGAGCCCTAATCCGCCACACAGTTTTAACTGCTAGAAATTTTCAGTTTCTCAAAAATATTTTTCTTTCTATTGTGATTTTGAATTAACAAAAAAAAAAAAGAAGTTCAAATGTTCGTTAAGCTTATGGGTCTTAACTACGGGGTCATCAGTCCCTAAACTTACAAACTACTTATGAACTACTCTCGAACTAGGACGGCACAAATATCCATGCCCGAGGGGGGATTCGAACCCCCGACCATAGTGGCCGTGCAGACCGTGACTGGAGCGCCTCAGTCCCCGCGGCCACCGCGGCCGGCTTTGAATTTCATTTCATCTTTTCTTAGGCCATTGCCAGTTGCCTTCTCCGTGAACAACATTGCTTCAGAATTATGGTTCGTTCGCCTACATAGACGTAAGTGTAATAAACACTTGCTTTACATTACCCAACAATTTACGAATTGTCGCGCGGGAATAGCCACATGATCTAAGGCATCGCGGTACAGATTGGGCGGCCGAGTCTTCTCTCGCGCATGGGTGTGTATATTTTGCCGTTAGTGTAATAAGTAGTTTGTAAGTCTAGGGACTGATGACCATAGCAGTTTGGTCCAATAGGTTTTAAACATGTATATTTTATTTCTTTTTTGTGAAACTACATTGCTTTATCAAAAATATTGTCATTTTATTTACCAAACACAGTATATAATTGCGACATAAAATTTAGTGCTCCATCTTGAATATTCTTCTTTTTAATGTTGCTCCGTGAGTCAGAAAGTTTGAGAATTCGTGGTATAGAGAAGTGAGTGTCATCGAAAACATCCAACAGTAGTGCCGTTGCGTAAGCAAACGTCCCGCTGGCAGACTGCGTGGTGTGGGCGCGTGCAGCTGTGCCCACACTGGTGATCGGCTGTGTGCTGACGGCGACCCGTGCTCCCCCACCACGACCAGCAGCGCCCGGCCGGTAAGCGGCCGACACAAAAACCGGCCCGTCTCGCGGTTATGGCCACCGCCATCAAGGCCGGCCTTTATTTGGAGGCGGAAGGTACGCCTGCGCGCGGTCATGCTAATGAACCCGCGCCGCCGTCTCCAGCTGCGAGGGGATCCACGAGCGACGGACACCTAAGCCTCATTACAACCGCCCAGCGCAGTACGTTCGCAATGCTTTAGCACACACCCAACACTCCGTATTCCCTTCTCTTCTCTTTTTGTTATGACTCGTCAAATTCTCCTCGCCGACCAGGTCACTAGAAATGGAAAATGCAGGGCTACTATTAACCCGCGAGTACTCGCGCGTGGTCATTTTCTCACAGTAATTTTAAAACAATCGGCATTTTATCAATTTTAAATAGTCAAATTTGTGTGTTTTCTTATAAACGCAACTAGAAATACTTATTTAGACATATTAAGTACATTACAATTTATTATTTGACTGTCAGAAAAATGCTATACACGCGATCGATCGCGTAACTTTTAAAGGCTGGAGCTCTCGCGGGTTAATGAGTCATTCGGTTTCAGAGCTCAAAGTGTTATATGTGATCAAAGTGTTATATGTTGTTGTTTTTGTGGTCTTCAGTCCGGAGACTGGTTTGATGCAGCTCTCCACAATACCGTATCTACTCTGTGTCAAACAATCGGGATTAGGACAGATGTCATACACAATATACATTTGGAAACGAATTTTATTCAGATATTGGTTACGATTGTAATTTGTGTATCATACAGTAATATAAATCTTGAAGTTTCGTCAAGATTTGACACAGCAAGAAGCCCGAGAGTGTTTTACTGCCATCGCGAAGGATTTCGTTTTCATACAGTACGGTATTTTATCTCAAAATTTGACAGGAAAAAATGCTAAAACTCTGCCTGGAAAACAGAAAATTGTCAGCTAATTTTCATTTCGGAATTTTTTGGCAACCCTGTACAGTGTTATTGGCCATGGTAGTATTTTTCAATTCTTGTTTTTATTTTTATTTTTTATTATTTGCTGTCATTGTTAATGAACTGCCATCTGGATGCTAAGGCAGATCGCATTTTTATTGTTAATTTTTAGACACTGAATAATTTCTTCTTATATCTACTTAAATTTAACAATATACAGGTTTACCGACTGATGGAGTAAAACTATAACTACGAATTAGAAAATTTAAATTAAATAATTTATATTGATATATCCATTTCAGATAATGATGTTAAGAATAGACTCAAAAAGAATGATTTATTCAATTTATTTTATTTTGTTTTTACTGTCGCAGATTGTGATCTCCCAACGTAATAGCTTATGAAAGAATAAGATGAATGTATATTTGATAGAATAAAGATGATAGGAAAGAGAAAATATTAGAAGATGGAGCCCGACGTCTGCTATGTGTGTTCCTTAACGTACCGACATAGAATAAAATCATAAGGAACTAGGTCTTGGAGACTCGTAGGGTCGAAGCGGACAGCGCCCCCCCTTTTTTTTTATCATCTTGCCGCGGTGGAGTAGCCGAGCGGACTAAGACGCCTCGCTGGGGAGCGCGCGGTTGCTCGCCGTGGAGGTTCGAGTCCTCCCCGGGGCATGGTTGTTTACCTAGGTTTTAGTAGTTTGTAAGCTACGGACTGCTGACCACGCAGTTTGGTTCGATAGATTTACAAGCATTTGAACATATAGAAATAACCAAGCAGTTGAGTCCGATAGATTTACAAACATGTGAATTTTAAATTTTTTAGAGTTATAAAATAAGACATTTGAACATTTTTGAAATTTCGAGCTGTAAAAAGACGATCGCAAAGGCCCACTTTTAGTGTTACTACCGTAACCTAAAGTAGGCCAAAAGTACAAGGTACTAAGTCGGGAGAAAGGAGGGGCCAAGCGGACAGGCCCACCTCATCTTCAGCTTATGTGACTTAACTACGGGGTCATCAGTCCCTAAACCTGCAAACTACTTGTCAACTAGCTTATCCTAAGGACGGCACAAATATCCATGCCCGAGGGGAGATTGGAACCCCCGACCGTAGTGGCCGTGCAGACCGGGACTGGAGCGCCTCAGTCCCCTCGGCCACCGCGGCCGCCTCATCTTCAGCAATATCTCATGTAGTTCGTGATTTAGGTACGGTCCCATCGATGGTCCTGTTAGGGGATGTCCCATCCTGTTGGACGTTGAAATTTGCTGGAACAGGAAGTCATTTTGGGGGGAACAAGAACTGCGCCATATCGAGGAAAGAGGTACTTGTCACAGTCTTCTCGTAGAAAAATAGTTTTCGGCGAATCTTGTTAATTTCATGAGGAGTTTCAGTAACCCCCCACACTTGCAAATTGGGATAATTACCCCTTCCAGATAAATGAATGGTTGGTACGTTGCATAGCAGGAGCAAAAGGTCTGCTGTTGCATTTTCGCCATTTTGTCAAAGCACTGCACTCACAACGCCAAAACGCACAGAGAAAACTTGGAATGTTTACAATTGTTAGAATTCTATTCATGTATCAATCATATTTCTACATGTAATTCTTGGAAAATATATAACTTTGAAAATGAAAGAATGGTATGTAGTGGCCCTGAATGAAAGTTTAACTCTGGAGTGGAGTGCGAAGTTGTAATTTCCTGGCGGATTGAAATTGTGCGCCATACCGGGACTCGAATCCAGGAACGTATGGTGATTACGAGTCGGCAATAGGAAGAGTATGGTAAGGTGTGAGGAAGTGGAGAAAAGCGGCCTCACTTTGGGCTGCTGTGTGCTGCGTCATCAAAGAAGACGGGCGAGCACGCGTGTGGGGTGACAGTGGACGCGACGGCGCGAGGTCAGCGCGTCCGCCGCCGCGCCGGTAAGCCGGTTAGCCAGCCGCGGGCAAGGCCGGCGCGCGACGCGGGAAAGCTTTCAGGCTGACCGCTGGTCGCTGGCCGCTGCACCCGCCCACCGCCGGCGCGCATGCGCACACAGCGTCATTATAATGAAACTATCACAACGCTGGAAAAACAACACCACTGGTCACGATGATGTCGACTTGCGGATCCATCTGCACCCCCTTACCGATCAAATATTAGCAACGAAAATAAGTTATTCGCGTCAGCTTTGGAGTTAACGATGAAACCTCTAAGCTGTCTGTATTCATTTTCATTAGACCTTTCAGTAATACGAATTTATATATTGCCATGCATTAACTTTAACAAATTTTAATCGTCTTTGAATAACTGACAGGCGGCTACAAATAATTCATAACTGACATATTAATATCGTCCTTATAATGGCTGAAAGACGGCTACTACGATTTCTACTTTACTGACCCCGAAATGTTCCGAATCTTAAATGAACTTCTGTGGTACTATCGTCATTCTCGTGTTATCCGTTTTCATTTTCCCCTAATAGACAAAGACTTTTGTGTGTTTTTAGTCTTGTATTCACACTTCTATTCGTAGTTCCGATGTATAACTTTCCGCAAGTAGACGGACTCCTCCCGCGTCCGAGGTTCGAATCCTTCCTCGGGCATAGATGGGTGTGTTACCCTTAGGTTAGTTTACCTTGGTTTAATTAGTTTGTAAGCTACGCACTAATAACCACGCAGCTGAGTCCGATAGATTTACAAACATTTGAATATTTTTTTAGACGGAATCTTATACACCCCACGTGCAGACAGATGGAGGGTGTTTTATCCTTTACGGACCGGAGTTTTTGACATCTCTTCCGACCAAACAAGAGTTCAACGGCCGAGGAATGGTAGACCAAAGGTGAACAGTCGAACACAGCGATAGGTCAGTGACGTGATGGAGTATAGTGAGAGGGAGTGGTGTAGCGGGTATCGGTATCGATTTGTGGGGCAGCAGCCTACAGGAGGCGGTGTCAGGCGCATTTCCTGTCGGAATAGCGCGGCCGCGGTCGGATTCATTCCCCGCCTCTGACTCAGCCAGGTGAGCCGACGCTGATGGCGTAGCCCTTGCACCATCCTGCCGCGTCGTTGCTACACTGCGCAAGGCGCCTGTGCCGCTGCACCTAACTCTGTCGCTTTCTAGATGTTGTAAGATTACCAAAGAAACACTTAAAAATACATAATGCAATTCGCCGATTTGGTCAACGACGTCTGAAAGTTCTTGCTACATCCCGCCCCGTACATGCTGAGCATAAGCATAAGCTAGCAAAAATACCTTGGTGTGATGATAGAGCACCACGAGTACATCGGGAAATACTTTCTGCAGTATGCCTGCAGCTGTTGAGCCGTTATTTTTCACACAGCTAACTCGACAATGACGATAGTACCACAGAAGTTCATTTAAGATTCGGAACATTTCGGGGTCAGTAAAGTAGTTACAAATCGTAGTAGCCGTCTTTCAGCCATTATAAGGACGATATTAATGTGTCAGTTATGAATTTTTAGTAGCCGCCTGTCAGTTATTCAAAGACGATTAAAATTGGTTAAAGTTAATGCATGGCAATATATAAATTCGTATTATTGAAAGGTCTAATCAAAATGAATACAGTCAGCTTAGAGGTTTCATTGTTAACTCCAAAGCTAGATTCTTAATCATGACGCGAAGAACGTATTTTCGTTGCTTATATTTAACCGGTAAGGGGGTACAGATGGTTCCGCACCAGCTTTTCGTCTGAGTTAAATTCCAAGCCCCGTCAAATGTAGTAAGAGCGTCTAACGATGTTTTTGACAGTCCTCCCGTCCGTTCGATGAGGTTCCCTTCGTAGAGTAAGACGTGTGCCGACGGCGGGTTTTGTACCCTCCTATTCATTCACGCAAGCATGACACCACAGTACTCAGTCAGTCATACAGGTGGTGCACATACAGGCTTGGAACTTCATAAGCCGGCTGCGATGGCTGAGGGGACTGAGACACTCCAGTCACGGTCTGCACGGCCACTACGGTCGGGGTTTCAAATCCCCCCTCGGGCATGGATATTTGTGCCGTCCTTAGGATTAGCTAGTTCATAAATAGTTTGTAAGTTTAGGGACTGATGATCCCGTAGTTAAGTCCCATAAGCTATACAAACATTTGAACTTCATCACGTGTCGGGATAGAATTTAGCCCATTTCCGCAGCGCCTCACACCGCGCGGTAGGTATAAGAACATCCGCACCGCAGCTCAATTGTGTCTGTAGGAAACTGGGACACGTGCTGTCTCCTGACAATGAGCCACTCTTGTTGCGTAATGGTCTTGGCGTGAGACGACATGTGCAGCTTATTTGCTCTACTGCCTGTACTTCATCAAGGCCGAGAAATGAATCAGTCTATTAGCGAAATTGTATCAAAGTCGCTACAGCCCTTTGCGATATTGGCTTTCACACACAGGGACGCTGAGGTGACCTTAGTTTTGTAATTTGAGGTGTTACAGTGAGCACAAATCCAATTTCTAAGTGTATAAGTTTTGTGAATCTGTTTTTACAGATATGTGTTGATAAGGAATTTACATCACACGGCTTCTTGTTCTGATTCAGGCGAACCGTCCACTTGTTTTCGTTCGTTTGTGTGTGTGTGTGTGTGTGTGTGTGTCGTCCATCGCACGGGGTTGACTCTAACGGGGAAGAAATTGTGTTGGGATTACTGCTTTAAAATTTTTATGTCGCTTCTCGATGGGGGAATGGCAGGTAAGTGGCTAGTATTTCATTCGCCGTCGTCCGCGCGCGGACAGCACGAACCGAGGCTGTCCCACCGAGACTGCTGTAAAACGGGCAGTCACTTTCTTTACGACACGGGCTCTGCAGGCGGAATTCGATAAGTGCGTGTATCCTATAGAAGTAAACAACGCCGATATCACTGTGTACTGAAATTGCCCCGTTGTTGTTGCAGGCACACACTTCTTCCTGTCGAGCTAGAGTTTCTAATATAAGTATGAGTTTGTTTGCTCGTTACGCTTTCATGCTTTAACTACTCCCCGTCCCCCTGCGGGCTCACGGTTCTTTCGTGAGTACTAGCGTGGGGAGCCAACACCGTCTAGATACAAGGCCTCACAACAAGTCCGCGTTACGTCACACCGATAGGCTGCCGGCATTAGCTGAGTGGCTGGCCGCTGCGGCACAGCCCACTGCCTAGTAGCGCTATCCAGTGAGCTTGCGATAGCTGCCTATTGGTGTGAGGTGACGGACTTGTTGTGAGGCCTTGTATCTAAACGAAGCTGGACGAGCTCGGGGCCCGGAGCTAGTGCAGTCTTTCTTCCTTTTTTCCTCCCTGGACTACATTCCCTTTACCTTCCCCCCCTTTCCTATCCTCACTCCTCCCCCTCCCCACCAGGGGACTGATGATTGCAGCAGTTTGGTCGACCTGTCGTAAACCAACCAACCAACCTTAACTACTGAACCATTCGTCATTAGAATTTGCTTACACGTTGTCAGAGGTACAGAAAAGAACTACTGTGGTCCCTACTACTTAAACTAACTAAGACCTATCCTAAGGAGAACACACACACACACACACACACACACACACACACACACACCCATAACCGATGGAGGACTCGAATCTCCGTTTCGGAAGACCGCGCGATCCATAACTTGGTGCTCCAGACGTGGCCCGCTCGGCGTGGCCAAACAGCTAAAGTCTTCGTCCCTAGAGTTACGAACTACATAAACTGATTATCCTAATTTATGCTAATAACACACACGCATCCATGCCCGAGGGATGACTCGAACCTCCGACGGAGAGCGGCCGCGTAATAGCAAGGTGCATGGCCATTCCCCGTGGCTAACTGAAACAAATTTACAGTTTTTTTCCGAACTTCATGAAATTTTGCAAACTTTGCTGTAGTGTGTACGTTAGACGTCGTGCGGTACGTGGTGTAGGGTACCTCACGGCAGACGTTTGGACGGCCCTGGTAACATGGTTTGCACTGTTCCACTACGACTGGACCTACACGCTGTTTGACCGACCACATCAAAGTTGGTACATGCAAGAGTTCAGGGTGTATACGCACCGGGGGAGATCCGGAAAAAACCCGAGAATATTTTAATCCGGGAATCTATGGGACTTGGCTATTGTGGCAAACTGCTTAAACTAACTTACTCTGGGGACAAAAATACACCTATCCCCGATGGCGGACTCGAAACTGCGACGGCGAGCAGCGGCGCCCTCCTTAGGTAGGAGCCTTGGAACGCTCGGCCACTCCACCTCGACTTTAGACTTAAGCACGCTACTGCAGAATATTACTGCAGTAATAAAACATAAACAAGAGAAGATTCCGAGTCAGGTCGCGGGTAAAAATTGCGAATAGTGGAGAAGCCTTACTTTTAAAGTAAGTGGCCTCTTAAATCGCTAACAGTTCTGTTCAGAACAACGCTTTGGGGAACAGGGCCCTGAAGACGAGCCATTTATGCCATTATAAAAACTTTTACTGGCTTATTTATGTTTTAATATATCTCAAACGCTAGTAAAACTAATCTTAAAGGTTAGTTTATCGTATTTATTGTAGTTCTTTATTAGGTAGATTAAATTTAAGCAATAACGATGGCAAAAAATTATTGTTCGTAAATATTGTGTGAAGAGAGACAATCATGACTTGGTAATTAATTATGCGTTGTGGTCATACTTTTGTTGTTTTATTAGGTTCATGCCAAACAACGTACTGGAAAATCGTGATACAATAGAAGAAAACAGCCTAACAACACACGCGAAAATCGTATTCTATTCGTACAAAACTGCGAAGTATTTTACAAAGTAAATGATAACGACCTTCTCATAAATTACAACATATGTGTCGTCATGAACACATTGAAATATACGCGAATTTCATTTACGAAACGGAAGTGAAAAACAGCTTTCTCACCGGTTGTTTGCTCCTGATCCATGATTGGCCTTTTCACTTACGATCAATTTTCGCGCCATTACCAACATCTAAACGCTACGAAAAATAAATAAATAAATATAAAAATTGCCGGCATTGTAAGTGCATTTTAACGCAAGGAAGATATACGCAGGTGTATAACACATTAACCTATTAAGGAATTGGTTAAGTTTTACTGCTTCAAGCCTAGTACAACGGAAAGCTCAAGTCATCCGGAAAAATTTGTATTTAACCCCGAAAGAAGTATATGTTCACACGGGGAAAATTTTTATCTTTTACCCGAAAATTCAGGAAAATCCGAGATTTTCTTGTCCACATTCTAACGTACTTTCGCGCACAAAGGATATGTTTGAATGACTTACGGGAGTTAATCACAAGGTATTGTAAAAACGGCACAATATTTCAGCGACACAGCTGTTCGCCTTCTTCAGGTACGGTTTTTACAATACCACCCGACGTAACTTCCGTTTGTCATTCAAGCATGTAGTACGTCGGGAAAGTCTGAAACAGCGCAAGGGTTTTATGCTCCGCCAAGACACCGTGCGCTACATGGGGGAGAGTACCTCGCACTGTCAAAAAAAATGTTCAAATGTTTGTTAAGCTTATGGGACTTAACTACGGGGTCATCAGTCCCTAAACTTATGAACTACTTACGAACTAGGACGGCACAAATATCCATGCCCGATGGGGGTATTCGAACCCCCGACCGTAGTGGCCGTGCAGACCGTGACTGGAGCGCCTCAGTCCCCTCGGCCACCGCGGCCGGCGTCGCACTGTCGCACTGTTCCACCGGTCACCACGAATGTTGGCAGCGTAACTTTTAAAGATTTTCCTTGGAACGGAAAAGCTTCTTTCTATGAATCAGCACGGGTTTACGAAACATCGTTCATGTGAAACTCAGCTTGCCCTTTTCTCACATGACATGTTGTGAGCCATGGATGAAGGGCAACAGGCGGATTGTGTTTTTCTCGACTTCAAAAAGGTGTTCGACGCGGTGCCACACTGCAGACTACTAACGAAGATACGAGCTTATGGAATAGGTTCGCAGATTCGTGACTGGCTGGAAGACTTCCTAAGTAATAGAACGCAGTACGTTGTTGTCGACGGCGAGTGTTCATCAGATACGAGTGTATCGTCAGGCGTGCCCCAGGGTAGTGTGATAGGACCGCTATTATATTCTATCTATATAAATGATCCGGTGGACAGAGTAAGAATTTGCGGCTGTTTGCTGATGATGCTGTGGTGTATGGGAGGGTGTCGTATTTAAGTGACTGTAGTAGCATACAGGTTGACTTAGACAAAATTTCTAGTTGGTGCGAAGAATGGCAACTAGCTCTCAATGTAGAAAAATGTAACGTGATGCGCATGAGTAGGAAAAACAATCCCATAATGTTCGAATACAGCATTAGTAGTGAGCTTCTTGATGCTGTCGCGTCGTTCAAATATCTAGGCGTAACAATGCAGAGCGATATGAAATGGAACGAACATGTAAGGACAGTTGTAACGCGGACAGCCAACTTCGGTTTATTGGGAGAATTTTGGGAAGATGTACTTCACCTGTAAAGGAGACCGCGTATAAAACGCTTGTACGACCACGTCTTGAGTATTGATCAAGTGTTTGGGACCCGCAGCAGATCAGTTTAAAGGAAGACATAGAGGCAGTTCAGAGGCGAGCAACTAGATTTGTTACTGGTAGGTTCGACCAATGCGCGAGTGTCACGGAAATGCTCCGACAAATCAATTTGTGATCGCTGGAGGGAAGACGACCTTCTTTTCGTGAATTTCTGTTGAGTAAATTTAGAGGGCTGGAATTTGAAGCTGAGTGTAGTACGATCTTGCTGCCGCCTACTTACATTTCACGTAAAGATCACAAAGACAAGATAAGAGAAATTAGGGCTCGTACGGAGGCATATAGGCATTCATTTTTTCCTCGTTCTATTTGGGAGTGGAATAGGAAAGGAAATGCCTATTAGTGGTACAGTGTACCCTCCGCTACGCACCTTACGGTGAATACGTGGAGTATGTATGTAGATATAGACAAGGGGAGGGGGGGGGAAGGGCTGAGAGAAGCCGAGGAGGACGAGACTGCAGAGAGGGGAGGGAGTGTCACAGGGTTGGGAGAAATAGATGGATGGGGGAACGAGAGAACGGAGATTGGCCGCGTGCGGTGGGGGGCAGGCGGTGATAGACGGAGGGTGTAGTGACAGAAGGCTGGAATGAATAAATCGCCGAGGCCAGCTGCTTGCGTAAGGCGCCAGGCACTTGTGGCGGTCGCGACCCGCGGCTGTTTTTCTGTAACGCTGACGACGCTCGTCGTTAGGACGCGTTGTGTTGTTGGCTCTCCCTGGCCACGGCACGCCCGTCAATATTTAGATAGCGTTGCCTGTCTCGTTAGACCCAGTTACTGCGGCTGATTCACTGGCGTCCCATCTCCACGCATCCCGCTGGTTTCCACTGCCACGTGGCGCTGACGCTGCAATCGGAACTGTGGTGAACATTCTGAACAAGCGAATTATGTGTTCCTGCGAGGGCATTGGTCCGTTTTAACACCACTGCCACAACAAGTAGACAATATCTACAGGGGGCGTTTAACCTGTCCTATAGCATTTGCATTCCTTCTCCATGTTGCCATGGGTGACGCACAACAGTTTGCGTTTGTACTGTAATGACACTGTACGTACGCGAGGGTTGTAGTTACTCCACACTGCACTGTATGAAGAGTAGAAATTCTTAAACTTCACCAACGTGACGTCTTCTGTAGCTGTCGTTCCCAAGTAGATCAAGTAGATGATAGAACACAGGTGGGAGTTCTTGAAGTGAGGCTGAAATTATTAAACTATTTGGAAATGATAAAGGAAGGGAAGGAAGAAGGATAGGAAAGAAAGGATTCACAGTGGTCGCATTTGGGCATTGATATTAAGCAATGGCGACAAGTGAAAATGTGAGGCGGACCGGGAATCGAACCCGGATCTCCCGCTTCGGGCCAGCGGTCGCCTTAACCACTTGGCCACCCGTGCTCGCCTCCCGTCCGTCTCAAATTCTCACAAGTCGCATGCTATGTTTGTAGCGCCCCTATTGTCCATGCCGTCTTACACTCGCCATTACGGATTCCCGTGCGAGGTCGGACGTATGACCGCATCTGCGGTGAAATAACTGAAGCTAACGCCTTCGTCGCGTTTAATACTTATTGTATTGGTGTGGTGTCTTGTTCTATCGGACGTTCGAAAGAACAGACACCACACCAATACAATAAGTATTAAACTATTGCCGGTAACTCATCTAATTACATAATAATACTGAATTTCTTGGGATGCCAGCTAATTTACTTAGATAACGCAGAAAACTAGCAAACCGCATAATAATATACACTTGACACAGATTGTCTTCTACATCTACATGACATAATCTTCAAATCTCATTTAAGTGCCTGGCAGAGGGCTCATCGAACCACCTTTATACTATTTATCTCCTATTCCATTCTCTAACAGCGCGCGGGAAGAAAGAACACCCGAATCTGTCCGTTTTAGCTCTGATTTCTCGTATTTTATTCTGATGATCATTTATACCTATGTAACTGGGAGTCAACAATATATTTTCGCATTCGGAGGAGAATGTTGGCGATTGGAGTTTCGTAAGTAGCCCACGCCGCAGCGATAAGCGCCGTTCTTGTAATGATTCTCATCCCAGATCCTGTATTATTTCCGTAACGCTGTCTTCCCTGTAGACAACGAGCTGCCCTTCTTTGAATTCATTCGATGTCCTCCGTCAAACACACATTAACTGAAAGTTTAAAGTCATTTCGCATTGTTCTGGAATGATTAATCTATGTCTCCGCCTACATATGCGAGAGCTACATGTTGCTCCTCCGGGTTGCGTGTTCTGGACTGAAGTGTGGCGGCTCAATGCAAGGCTGCGTTCGCTCCGCAATGTGGCGCGCAAACATGGCCGCCGTGCATCCTCCGTCTTATATTAATTGTTTTTATTAATTTCTCAAGCGTTAGTATATGATCTAGTCAGGGCATATCTTGGCTTTGAGAGGTTTCATAACTCGAGTTTGGCATGGAATAAATAATTAGTTTATCAAGTATTAACAAAAATATGACTGCCAGTACTACAGCCAATCGGCGGTCAGTGCCTGCCGCTCCGGGACTTCCCTAGAATTCGGGGAAACTCGCCAGCACTCTCTCCCATGGGAACCCGAACTACTGGTGGCACCTGTCGCGGTTCTCACCAGCTTCTACCATCTGTCGCCTACTGGTTCTAACCTGCTGTACCGAAGCAATTCTCAAATCTTAATACGAAGGCTGTAAGCCAGAAACATGATTGTCGTGCGCTGAGTATGTGAACAGTTGTCTGTGTTTTGCACCGTACCGCAGCAGCACACAGTGCCACCAACCCCCCTCTCCCACTCTCCCCCTGTTCTTGTATCGCCCTGGAATTGAAGCGGAGGCAGCTCTGACCCGCGAGCATACGCGCCGGTTATTTTCCTGTCTTGTTCATCCATATTTATGCGCCTGCAGTAATTTGGTGTACTGGTTTTGCTTACATCTTGCTTCGGTAGTGCGTGTTCTGAGAAAGTTCCAACCAGAGGGGTTTGGGTGATAACAATCATGTTTGCGTTTAGTGAATGCATAATGTTCCACGTAACCAAGCGGCGTTTTCTGCGACCAATGTCTGTATAAAATAATGTGTTCAAATGTTTGTAAAGCTTATGAGACTTTCTCTATAATGGTTCTCCCGCAGCATCTGGTGATGTTAATGTGCCAGAAATCAGAACGAGGGCTTGGCGGTGCCACTAGACGCCGCAGGGGGCATTAAAATTATTATTATAATTTTATAGAGGCCTTTGGACGTTATCAATTTAATTAGTCTTTAGTAGATGATATGTTACAAATTAATAGTTATATCATATACATTCCTCCTCCGCACAAATACATCCAAGAGCTATAAAGAGAATTTACAATTATTTAAACCTTAAAATTAAATCGAAGTATCCCCCCTCGGGCATGGATATTTGTGCCGTCTTAGTTCGTAAGTAGTTCATAAGTAGTTTGCAAGTTTAGGGACTGATGACCCCGTAGTTAAGTCCCATAGACTATACAAACGAGTCTAAATCGAAATCCGTTCAGCTGCCTAAAACTCCTATACTGTATATGTGCCAGAGGGCCAAACCAAATTACGAGTTTACGATTGGAATGGTTCGGTTTCCGATTTTCAGGTTTAAATAACAAATCAGTGTCATTTGTTTTCTGCCGGCAAAACTCTGTTCCTTTAGATTTCGTTCGTGTCCTTTAGATTTCGTTCGTGTGGTTTCATCGGCAAAAATAAACTGGTGATGCGCAACACCTTCTAGCATGTTCACCGGAACTGACTAACTTGTACGAACTCGAAATATGCGTAATACGGTATGCGGGATGAATCCACAACGGCGCGCCATTGTGGAATCTAGCTGCAGGCAATGAAAACGCGGCATGTCACTCACTGGAAATGTCTTAACCTACACTGTTAGATTTTGCTTGTGCTTGTGCTTGTTAGCACTTTTAATGAATATACATCAGATTGATGTAAATAATATGCCGCCTTTATATCTGCAACCTTTCAAAAACTGTTTTCACAATTTTGATGATTCCTTATTCACTTCTATTTGTCTTATTCAAAAGTGGAAGCTCTGTATGTCTATACAATGAGACATGTGATGCGAGTAGTGTCTTCACACTAGTAGGAAGTTGATGTCCACTTTGCACCAAACATTGTAGTGAATCGGTTGTCGAGTGGTATCGCAGTGGGCATTCGAACATGACGTGATCGACGTCTTCATCCGTGTCAGTGACTTAGCGGTGAGTCAGTCAAATGTAGTCGGCAGTGGTGTTGTCGGGATCGTACCACGTTGAAGAGGGGGCGGAACATGTTGACCAGAAATTCCCAATGCGACATACCGATCATACCAGGAGCGTGGTAGTATATCCGCATAATGCGTTACTCTGATAAGCGGCACTTTTTGTATAAGTTCGTGATTGCTGCCGCACGTCTTGCAGGAAGTTTGTATAAGGAACATGCTTATTTAAGTCTTCAACCGGGAATGGATGGCATACTTTGCGAGAGCTTCAACCATTTCTTTGCTCCTTCTGCCATGGCGAACCTTCACCGACATCCAAGTGATTTGCTTGTTACAACTGCAACGCAGTCTATTATGTGAGACACCAAGTAGTTCTTGGCATTATTCAGCAGAAAGGGACGCGGCTGGCTGCAGTGTCAGCGGTCACAGCGTGCAAGCGGCCGGAACCTCGTTACTGGCTTGGATGTGACAGATCGGTCTCTCGTGACTGACTGGTACCACTGCTTTTGAATGCTTTAGTCGTTTGTGCGCTCATTGTAATTACTGTGGCGATGTATGAAAATGCAGTATTTTCTGTTTGTTATGGTCGCCATTGATAGTTGAAACTATATTGAATCAGATGTAGTATCAGCTGTAAACATTCGCATACTTCATTTATGAGGAATCGATTAAATTTTGTTGCCTTTGTAATTCTATTTTCATCTTCAATACATACACAAATTTAAATATTCCAGAAAAATTACAACACCTTTTTAGAGTTATTTCTGTTAATTTTTTCGTACCACTGTCCTTCACCTTCACCAAAGACCGACCAAACTTTTTTTTTTCTCCGGCCCTGTTCCATTGTCCGCAGGTAATGTCTGCGGCGGGATGGCGTTATGCCATGTCAATTTCCGCGAAAAGCAGGTGTCTCAAAACGTGAATACCAATGAGCACTTGACACCTCCATCCAGATGCGTCCACTTTCGCACTCTTTACATGAATGAAGGAGAAGAAAATTTCCGGTGTAATATACGTGTCCGAAACAGCATATAGCTAATAAAAAGTAAAATTATTACATGTTCAATATCACGACTACTCGTCGTTAGGAAGAGAAGTAGTGTAAGATCACTTTTTCCCCAAGTGACATGTTACCCCGCAACTTTCAGGAAGGACGCGGGAACTATTGCGTCGCAGGTACTCACATCCAAAAACCGCTGCGGCGAATCTGACCTAAGGCAGTGATTTTCTACCTTCTCGAACTGCGATCCCATTTCCGAGTAAAAATGTTCGGCGACCCCGTAGACTCGTAATAAAGCCATGTCAGTGATTCGAAAGGCAAAGTATTTAATTTTCTTTCTTAGATGTATCTAACATCTGCACAGTCATCCACAAAAAAATGTTCATATGTTTGTAAATCTATCGGACCAAACTGCGTGGTCATCAGTCCGTAGCTTACAAACTACTTAACGTAAGTTAAACTAATATAAGGACAACACACACACACACACACACACACACACACACACACACATTGTCTTACACCTATGACACTTATTTTTTTATTCTGTTTAAGGACCACCTGAAACGTGTCACAATAAGTCAGTTTTTCCACCTAAGGATGACTTGTTAATTAAGCGATTTTCATGAAACCCTGTAACTTCCGTGTGACACTTACGTCATAGTAACTGATCCTCAGGAGACGTAGCTTTGCCGTCGACATGCTGTACTGCATCCTCCAACCTGCATTCTGCAACCGCGGTGCCCCGAGAAAGACGTCGCGACCCACAGGTAAGCGGCGTGTCTGTGTGACGGGCACGTTGCAGTCATGCACTTACTAAAAATAACGAGACTGCTCACTGACGCTAGTGTAGCACTCCCACACTGAAAGCCGCCACTTGCACGGAAATAACGTGTGTGGTGTTATCTGTTAAAACTTTACACAGCCTACACCTTTGCTTAATAAATGCCGCGATCGAGCGCATTGACGCGCAATGCTACTATGCGCGAGGCCGTTCCCCGTCGGGGGTTCGAATCCTCCCTCGGGCATGGATGTTTGTGCCGTCTTTAGTATAACCTAGTTTATAATAGTTTCTAAGTTTAGGGACTGATGACCCCGCAGTTACTTCCCTTCAGCTTAACAATCATTTGGACATTTTTGCTTAATAAGTGAAGGTGGTAGATGAGTTTTGTTACTTGGGTAGTAAAGTAACATGCGATGGTCGAAGTACAGAGGATATAAAATGCAGAATGGCAATGTGAAGGAAAGCGTTCTTGAAAAAGAGAAATTTGTTAACATCGAATATTAATTGAAGTGTAAGGAAGTCTTTTCTGAAGGCGTTTGTGTGGAGTGTTGCCTTGTACGGGAGTGAAACATGGACGATAAGCAGTGCAGACAGGAAGAGAATAGAGGCTTTTGAAATGTGGTGCTACAGAAGAATGCTGGAGATTAGGTGGGTAGATCGCATAACTAATGAAGAGGTACTGAATAGAATTGGTGAGAAAAGGAATCTTTGGCATACCCTGACTAAAAGAATGGATCGCTTGGTAGGACACATTCTTAGACATCGAGGAATCGTAAATTTAGCATTGGAGGGAAGTGTGTGGGGTAAAAATCGCAGAGGGAGACCAAGAGACGCATATAGTAAGCAGATTCAAGTAGATGTGGGTTGCCGTTCTTATGAGGAGATGAAAAGGCTTGCTCAGGATGGAGTAGGGTGGAGAGCTGCATCAAACCAGTCTCCGGACTGAAGACCATAACAACAAGTCAGATACTTACTGTTCAGCGAGAACTGTATGCTTGTTGTTGGGAAAAAAAACCGTGATAATGAAGTCGTTAGATGATATTTTTTGCAGATTACAGTTGTTAGTGTCCAAGGTAGAAGGATAAAACAAACCATAAAAATATCTTACGGGAAGAAGGCAGACAGAAAAAAATAGAAACTGAAAAATAATCGCAGAAGACATATGCATATTAAGCCAGGAAATATCAACTGCAACCGAAAGTGAAAAACTAACGTTACTATCTGCTACTTTGTAAGTTTTATGAACCTATCTTTCATTGGTTCGAGGAAATTATGTGCTAACTTGACGCATTTTCGCGTCTACTAGTGAGAAACGAATCCTATAACTCACCGTCTTTTGACGAAGACGTAATACACACATTTCCACAAAAATACATTCAAGACAGAGATTACTCAGTACGAATTGTGAAATAAAAATAACTTAATTTTATTCTTCTGCTTTCTATGGTTGTCTTGCAGAGCTTTAAATGATAGGTAAACAGGTCAATTTTATATTGTCTGCGCAAACTTCCAACTCCGCGCAATAGATGAGGGCATTTCGAATGCTGAAGGTCGTTCACATCAGTCGCCGCGCCAAGTGGCCACTTAGTTCGCTCGGGCAGTTACCGTCCCTGCAGATGGCGACCGAGCACTTGCAAGTCTCCACTAGGACGTGTTACGGGCTCGGATGCAATAACCTGCATTTCAAGGATGCTGCCTGCGCACTACGGCTCAAGACTGCAGCCCGTTACGCTAGGTCGCATTCTGTCCGACCAGGCCAGAGCTTTACCTCACCGACATCCACATAATTGTCGTAGTAGTAGTAACTGGTTTAGACAAAAAGAAGGCAAGGAATGAATTGAATAGTCTAATATCAAACATGGACATCTGACCTAATGGGCCGGCCGCGGTGGCCGAGGGGACTGAGGCGCTTCAGTCACGGTCTGCACGGCCACTACGGTCGGGGGTTCGAATCCCCCCTCGGGCATGGATATTTGTGCCGTCCTTAGTTGTAGGTAGTTCATAAGTAGTTTGTAAGTTTAGGGACTGATGACCCCGTAGTTAAGTCCCTTAAGCTTAACAAACATTTGAATTTTGACCTAATGGTCGAAATTTAGTTAGCAGTCGATCTTAAAGGAAGTTTTTCCGCTCTTTTCATTGGTGAAGTCCGTTTTTTTTTTTCCTTCCAAAAATTGACGTAAATGTGATTTATCACACGTTAAATGTGATTGTTCACATCAAAAGCGGAGACCTACATATGAGCTTAATATCAAATTCGGACACTTGTTCAATGAAGCAGTGAGCACCAATGGGAACACAGTATATGATCGCATGACCTCGAAAATCAGACATGGCGACAGCATGTGCCAAGTCCTAGGTCGTTTTAGCCCGTAGTTAAGTTTTTTCAGTAATTTTTATAGTGTTATTACTAATAACCACCTTAAAGCGAGTGAAATGGAACATATCACCAGCGTCCGAAGGAAAAGCTAGGATGCGCTTGATACAACCTGCAAAGTGGAAAATAAACAATGAAAAGAAACAAAGGTAAGACTAGCTTGTAAACTACACTGTTCTATTGTAAGGTGTGTTGTACGAAATTATCACTTATTGGAAAGAAGTTCGATGTCAGAAATAACGTAAGGAAGTTTAAGGAAAATTCTGGCAACAGTTTCAACGGACCTTATGCTAATAATTTTAGAGATTCAGTGCCGTAACATTTCATTTTGTATGTAAAATAAAAAAGATTATTATGATCATTGTAGTTCTTCATTTTTTCAATATGTAATAGAGTTCAGAATTTAATATTTTCCACTTTATGTCGATATTCCTATAATTTTCCAGATTATACACCTGTAAAACATTCTCGTCAGTTGTCTGTAAAACATTCTCTTCAGCTGTCTGTGTATCAAAAATGGACATCTGAAAGCGTGTTCACATCAAAAGCGGACACCAACACGTTTTGGTTTCAAAGACGGACATCTGTATTTTCAAACACAATTTGAAAGTGTTTGAGTAATCAAATTGATTAGCCACTTCCAGGAATAAATCCTCCAGTAGTAAAGTTGATAATGCTGAAATCAGCTTATAAATTTATTAGCTCTACGTTTTGCAATAAAAATGACGTTTATCTCTGTTTGTGGCAAACGACAGATGTCCGTCTTTGATAATAGGCTACTCAATTATAGCTTAAAGGCAGCTCTCGCGCTCGCCTGGAGACCTGTGGACAGGGTCTTGCAGGTGCGCAGGTAGCCGCGGCCGCAGACCACAGCGGCTGTAGCGCGGGTTCCCACCTGTATTGCGTTACGCCGACACGGACCACTCTTTCCCCTTGCGGCCGCGCATTTGCTGCATGGATAACGTCTCGAAATTCACCGTTTCAGACGTTCAGTAATGGAGCCCACGCGTGAAAGGCGAGTGTCCTATGATGTAACCGACACAGAACACTTGCCCTAATTCGAAATTGACTGTGGCAGCATTTAATGATCACGCCACAATACAGTTACAATTCAGAATGGGTATTTCTCTCTGTAGTGGAGTACATGCTGTTTAGAAAATCCGCAGTGAATTAAATGTCTTGGGTCCAGGACTCGCACACCTTGCCTTGCTCTCAGCAGCAAACGACTTGCAATTCATACACTCCACTGCAGGCTGGAACGTTCACATGGCGTGGCTCTAAGTCATCTCTCCGCTATATCCTTTCTTCTCGGCAGAACTAATCCACCGACTATATCCTTTCTTCTCGTCAGAACTAATCCACCGAAGAGTTTCTGCAAAGATCGAACATAACGTACCACATATCACACAGAAAAATTAATAAAAATAAAAATCTTCGCTAACACTATCATTGGCATATCAAAATACAAATAAAATGTTTCCAGTAACTTGCCACTAAATGATGATATATATATATATATATATATATATATATATATATATATATATATTTTTTTTTTTTTTTTTTTTTTTTTTTTTGACGTCACTAAAGCCCCGTCGTGTAGTGGCAAGATGTGGGAAGCATTGTATTTCTATTTTGAGATGCGAAAGATAATGTTTGCGAAAAATTCATTTTTATTAAGTTTACTTTTTGATGCATCGTAATGTAGACAGACCGTACAATGGCAGTATAATCTGTCGAAACCAGTCATCTAAATAGAAAAGAATTAGCGATCTTAGCTGTTGTTTTATGCAATTATTCAATAGATCAGTCCGCTCCTAAAATTAAAATGGCAAACCGTAATGAAAATTAAAGGTGAAGTTCGTGTCCGCCACTTCACCGTTTTGTTTCAGTTTCTGAATGTATAATCGCCTTACATATAACAATTTCAACATAGAAAAGTGTTACTGCAGGGCAACTGACTGCTGATGGCCGCGGTGGAGTAGCCGAGAGGTCTAAGGCGTCGCGCGGCGGGGCGCGCGGTTGCTCGCCGTGGAGGTTCCAGTCCTCCTTGGAGCATGGGTGTGTGTGTTTGTCCTTAGGCTAGTTTACCTAGGTTTAAGTAGTTTGTAAGCTTCGGACTGATGACCACGCAGTTTCGTCCGATAGATTTACAGACATTTGAACATTTTTGATTGCTGTTGGATTTGACCTAAACGAAAGCTGCAGGAACGAGTGGTCAACAAAAACATTGCGAACAAGTGGCCAGCATCTTGGTCCCACAAAGAAGCCAAACGGTTTTGACCTATCGAGGTACTTCTAGTGCCGCAACAACAGACTGCAATTGTTTCGGGCACAAGTGGGGCTAGATCAGTTCACCATTGTGTGAGTGTAACCTGGAAGAACAAACGATCGAACATTTGGTCCAACGCTGTCGTACTCTGACATTCCTGACGATTTGTTCGCTGTCACACCCGTTTTAACTGAATGGTTCAGGAGAAGGTACTTCAAAGTTTGCTTTTACCTTATTATATATAATTGTATATTGTATAAAAATTACATGAAAATAAACTACAGCAAACAGAAGTTACTCTGCGTAGTTCAACTGTAGTAAATGAACAACATTTAAATTACCAAATTAAGTGAAGAGCTGTAATTTTTTTTAATGCAGACAGTGAATTTTGTACCAAGGTTGGATGTCAGTTGAAGTGTCATATACGAGGTTCATTCAGTAATAGGAGAGATAAATGGGAGGGAAAAATGTTGGTAGGGCAAGTTTGGTACTTCTAAGGCTTTAAATTGGAATCACTAACATAAGCCCTGATCAGCTGATGCATCATCGTAGTTTTATCACCCCAAAAATACATTTCAAGATGGCGAATCCGCATGAAAGTACCACATTAGTTGAACAACGTTCTGTTAATCGTTTTTTACTTGCTGAAGTTGAGAAACTAGTGAATATATAGTACAGAATGACTTAAAGTCTACGATGAAGGTTGTATGAATCGTGTAAATTTTTACAAGTGGGTGGAGCAGTTCAAAAATGGTCACGACTCAGCGACTGACGAACAACGTTTTGTCCGACCGTTTGCAATGTAAACGATGTTTTGGAACGCCGAAGGTCCAGTTTGTTTTGTAATTATCTCGAAGAGCAACGTAGAATGAACAGCCAATATTACTGGCATTTGCTTTTAGGCAGGGTTAAGCCAGACATGGGTTCAGAAACGTCGTGGATCTCAGAGGAGAGGTGTCATTCTCCAGCAAAACAACGAACGTCCTCAAAACTGCTCAACTAACTCGCGAAACCATCGAAATATGGGCTGGGAAGTACTGCCTCATCCCCCTTACAGTCCTGATGTAGCACCTAGTGATTTCCATTTGTTTGGTGCACCGAAGGAAGCATTATGTGCGAGGAGGGTCCAGAACGTTGAGAACGTGAAAAAAGTTTGTGGGAAATTGATTCAGACATCAAGTTCTTTGCAGTCGGAATAAATAAAAAAAAAAAAAATAAAATAAAAAAAAAAAAAAAAAGCTTGTAGCCCGTTACAACAAGTACATAAATTTTGAAGGGGATTAAGTTGAAAAGTAGAAACGGTACTGTTTTATAAAAAATAAACGGTTTTTTCTCCGAAACCAATTTAACTCATAAAATTATTTAATTACAATTTATATTGGTTTTTATAATTTCTTGCCAATATTTCCTACAGGAGGAGCCTAATTCTCGGTGTCATTTTGTAGAGAGTTTAGTTGTGAAGTGAAGTTTGGTGAAATCTGGTGCAGCAGGAGTTATGAAATTAGAAGAGAACACTGGACCCCTCCTCCCCTTTGGCAGCAGACTGCACGTGGGAGGGGGAGGGGGTAGGAGGGGGGGAGCTGCTGGCGTTTAATTAAGTCGGGCTGGCCAGCCGTGTTTAAATCTTCATTTCAGGCCGCGCCGCCATTGCCTTTCAGCCGTCTCCTACCTGACCAGCCCCCTTCCAAGCTTCAGTCTATCTGCACGCACCGTATACCCCGTTGGATCTGCATACACGTCGCACTGTACCGACGCCCTTTCTCCGAACATATGCTGAGGTATAACGAGTTAAGAAATGAAGTTGCTGAAGGAGTGTATCAGCTCTGACACCATTGATCGTGAATTCATCCGAACTTTCGATTTTTGTAAAGACAGTATGCCCTGTGTCTTGAAAATATTTGTGGAAGAATACCTTGTGAGAATTATGAGAATTACGAGAATTATGACTTCAAGCATGGAAGATTGTGTGTGGATTTCAAAGCATTGGTTTCATCCTTCATCTCTGGCAAAATTACTTACTTTTGTCTGTTGAGACTATTCAGCAAAAAAAAAAAAAAAAAAATAAAAAAAAAATTAATTAAAAAAAATTAAAAAAAAAAAATAAAAAAAGTAAAAAAAAAATAACAACTTTCTACTGCTACATCTACACCCTGCAAGTGACTTTATGGTAGGGTAAGTTTTTGTACTGTTTCTATTACGAATTTAATTCTGAAAATTGATGTGGAAACTCAAATTCTGAATGTGGTGTGCGCCATAGCTTGCAAAGTAAGTTAAGCTGTTGGTATCCCTCCTGTGTTCTCCTACTTTCACCTTGGTCGGCTTTATGAGAGGCATTTGTTGGAGAAAGCGGTATATTAGTTATCTCTTCTATAGGGAAGTATGCTCTCGGAATTGTAAGATGGAATGACAACGTGGTGTCTTCTGTTTGTCTGCCAGTAGAGTTGGAGAGTAGCTGCCACATGTTGCTGGGCTTGTTAAGTGAATGGTCGCCAAAGCGCCTTGTTCCTCTTGGGAGCAGAGGAAATACTCTGTCCATCTACCCTTTCATGAGTGGAGTATACTGCTTGACGCCTGTCCCAATGAATCCGTTTGGCGTCTGGCTCTGTTGGGTTTAGTTTGATGCTAATTAGTATATACATAGGTAAATAATTTCATGGCGTCATGGTCCGTTTCTTCATCGCAGATACTGTAAAATCGCTCGACCTGGAGGTACCAGGGTAATATATATGGGGTACAAAAAAGTTGTATTCAATTTGTACAAAAAATAGATAGCAGTCGAACGGCATGAAAGGAGCACAGTGGTTTGGAAGGCAGCAAGACAGGGTTGTAGCCTTTCTTCAATGTTACTCAATGTACACAATGAGCAAACTGTGAAGGAGGGCTAGGAGAAATAAAACTTCTGGAAGAAGAAATAAAAACTTTTTCAGCTTGCCAATGACATTTGTATTCTGTCTGAGGCAGCAAAAAACCTGGAAGAGCAATTAAACGGAGTGGACAATATCTTCAAAGAAGGGTATAAGATGAACATTATTAGTAAAGAAAAACAAGGTAAATGGCATCTAGTCAAACAAAATTGAGCGATGCGAAGAAATTTGGTAATGAAACAATAAACTTAGTAGACGAGTTTTGTTATTTTGGTAGGAACATAACTTCTGTTGGCCGAAGTAAAGAAGATATAAAATGCAGAATATCTGTGATGAAAAGCGTTTTTGAAGAAAAGAAATTTGTTGTCATCCAGTATTCATTCAAATGTTAGGAAGTCCTTTCTCAAAGTTTTTGGCTGCAGTGAAGCACTGTACGGGAGTGAGCCGCGATGGAGTGTCCGAGCGTTCTAACGCGCCTTGTTGCCGATCGCGCGGTTGCTCGCCGACGGAGGTTCGAGTCCTCTCGCGGGCATGGGTGTTTGTGTTCTCCTTAGCATAAATTACTTTAAGAAGTTAGTAGGTCTAGGGACTGACGTAGTTAAGTCCCTTAGATTTATAAACAATGTACGTGAGTGAAACATAGACGAGAAGGAGTATATATATATATATATATATATATATATATATATATATATATATAATAATATAGTGAGGACAGTTTACAACTCACCGCAAAGACGTGGCGACGAGCTGCGACAGGCACATACAAAAGACACACACATACAACACATTCAGCTATCGGCCATGGCCTTCTTTAGAAAATAGAGCACTCACGCAATCACACAGGCACACAACACAGTCATACAACCATCACCTCCGACTGCCACACTTCGAATCACGCTCTGCAGCGAATCGGGGACGGGAGGGGAGGGGAGGGGGAGGGGATAGAAAGGTTACGTCACGGTGGTGGGGATGGGTTAGATGGGAATAACGAGATGCAGCTTAGGAATGGAGTGGGGAGGCGGGTGAGCGGAGAAAATAAAATAAAATAAAGTAAAATTATATATATATATATATAATGCATGCACACTGCAAGTACACAAGACCGCATACACACACACACACACATATATATATACATATATACACACATACACACACACACACACACACATACATATATATATACACATACACACACATGTGTGTGTGTATATATATATATATGTGTGTGTGTGTGTGTGTGTGTGTGTGTATGCGGTCTTGTGTACTTGCAGTGTGCATGCATTATATATATATATATATATATATATATATATATATAATTTTACTTTATTTTATTTTATTTTCTCCGCTCACCCGCCTCCCCACTCCATTCCTAAGCTGCATCTCGTTATTCCCATCTAACCCATCCCCACCACCGTGACGTAGCCTTTCTATCCCCTCCCCCTCCCCTCCCCTCCCGTCCCCGATTCGCTGCAGAGCGTGATTCGAAGTGTGGCAGTCGGAGGTGATGGTTGTATGACTGTTGTGTGCCTGTGTGATTGCGTGAGTGCTCTATTTTCTGAAGAAGGCCATGGCCGATAGCTGAATGTGTTGTATGTGTGTGTCTTTTGTATGTGCCTGTCGCAGCTCGTCGCCACGTCTTTGCGGTGAGTTGTAAACTGTCCTCACTATATTATTTATTCCAACCTGGACTTTCCATTATATATATATATATATATATATATATATATATATATATATATATATGAAATTTGCTGCTACAGATGAATGCTGAAGATTAGATGGGTACATCGCCTAAATAGTGAGCAGATACTGAACAGACTTGCCGGAATTTTTATGCCATACTTCGACTAAAAGAAGGGATCGATTGGTGGAGCACTTTCTGAGGCATTTAGCATTGGGGGTCGGGGGCAGACCAAGAGACGAGTACGGTAACCAGGTGAAAAGGATATAGCTAGCTAAAAGCGGGACATATAGGACTCCTAGGCTAAGACGACTCGGTCCGGCACAAATTTACGCTGAATTATTCCAGTGCTCTAATGCAGTGCCGGCGCGGTGGCCCATTACGTTCTGTGGGAGGGCTGGATGGTAATTCCGATAGGAAGTTTACCTTATGCTGCTCTACAATATGGTTAAACTATTGTAATTAATGTATTGAGATGCATGTGTTGATGTGAATGCAGCAGACCGGCGTTGTGATGAGTGGACGTAACCAGAACGTGGATGTGTAGCCTGGGCGGCCGGGCGACTGTGCCGTGTTGGAGTGAGGTGTGCGGTAGTCGTCAGGTGTGTGACGGACAGCGAGGCGGCCGCGCTTAGCATAATAACGGGCCCCTCGGCGCCCATCGCTTCAGACGCCTGCCTCGCTGCCGCTCTGTACCGGCACCTGCTCGTTTTACGGCCCCTACGCCTCTGATAGCTCTGCCCGACTGCAACGTTTCCTGCTAACCACGGGAGGTTCCTGCCGATACATATAAACGATTGAACCAATGTTGGTATCTGCAGCAAAGATATTAAATTTTTAAGGGGACGCATTGAATTAAAATTTGTGCCATCACCCGGATTCGAACCAGGGACCGCCTACTTAGCAGGCAAGCGCGATAACCACTATGCCACTGTGACCTATTTTAGAAAAAAAAAGTGCGCTTTCCTAGTAAGCAGGTCGTCCTTGGTTCGAATCCCTGTGGTGGCCCAAATTTTAATTTACTGCCTCTCCTTCAATTTAAATATTATGGTCGCAGTATAGATGATATAAAATGAAAAAGTCAATGGGAAGAAGAGCGTTATTCAGAAAGTGAAATTTGCCAACATCGAATATTAATTTAAGTGTTAGGAAGTCTTATGTTTAGGCATTTGTGTGGAGTGTTGCCTTGTAGCCGGTCGCAGTGGCCTAGAGGACTGAGGCGCTGTAGTCACGGTCTGCACGGCCACTACGGTCGGGGGTTCGAATCCCCCCTCGGGCATGGATATTTGTGCCGTCCTTAGAGTTAGCTAGTTCATAAATACTTTGTAAGCTTAGGGACTGATGACCCCGTAGTTAAGTCCCGTAAGTTCTACAACATTTGAACATTTTTGTAGCCTTGTACGGGAGTGAAACATGGGCGCTAAATAGTTCAGATAGGAAGAAGATAGAGACATTTGAAATGTGTTACTACAGAAGAATGCTGAAGATTAGGTGGGTAGATCGCGTGTAGAGCCGTAGACCTCTAGCTCTAGCTCCTATAAGCTAGAGCTTATAAGACTTAACTACGGTGTCATTAGTCCCTAAACTTACAAACTACTTATGAACTACCTACAACTAAGAACGGCACAAATATCCATGCCCGAGGGGGGGGATTCGAACCCCCGACCGTAGTGGCCGTGGAGACCGTGACTGACGCGCCGCAGCCCTCTCTCGGCCACCGCGACCGGCGCAAATAAAATTCCAACGGCACGCAAAAAATAAATTGCATGGAGGTATACAGTATAGGTTCGTCCCCCTATTTCCTTTCGGGAAATAATGTAAGTAAGTGTAAATAAACTGTTCAGTACGTGTAAACGTGTACGCATGTTAGTTGTAAATAAGCTTGGAAACGGTGAATCGAGACAATATTTTCTCTACGTCGACGCAGGTTCACGCAGCTGTGTAAGCTGGTGTATTGTGGCACTAAGGATCTGTTTTAGCGGATTACAGACGTTCCAGTCTCCAGGACGGAACCCACTTGGCAAGCTATGAACCTTATCTGATTTAGTATTTGTATTTCCAGATCAACATGACAAGATATCTCAAAACTGAGGCACCAGCATTTTCCCCAGTTTCTATGCTTCCAAGGTAGATCATATTCATCCTTCGTTACGAATTTGATAGCTTCTTATGACTCTTTTAGCTACACTAGGATCTTTGATACCTCATGATATTTACTGATGCGATACTCTTAGCTAGTTTCGATATGAGGCTTTAGCTCGCTGATACAGATGTCTTCAGGATTCGTTGAACTGACTGCTGCCGACTACCCAACTTTGAAGTTCATACAGTTGCGGAGCGCACATTCTTTCGTTATGCAGGGTATCACATAAACTGTTACCATATTAAACTGTAACTTGCGTCTGCAACAACAGCGGTGCACGAACACATGTCACAAAACTAAAGGAAATAGTATAGCTAACTAATGGAATACTGAAACGAGCAGCACGGGAATGGCCGTGCGCTCTAAGGCAGCCTTGCTCCCCGTCGGATGTTCGGATCCTCCCTCGGGCTTGATTATGTGTGTTGTCCTTAGTGTAAGTTAGTTTAAGTAGTTTGTAGATGTAGGAACTGATGACCACTGCAGTTTGATCCCATAGCTTTATGGTTTTTTTTTTTTTTTTTCACTGAACCGCGGACATACCCGATGTATTACTTTCATAGTGTGTATCCTTCAGAATTTATGTCTAGTAGTCACTTACTGTTTACTTTCACTGGTTCATTCGCAGTAAGGGTTACAGATACACATTCGTATAGAGGAATTTGTTGGTAGATACTCCATCATATCTAGGTTCTGTAATGAAGTTTTATCTCGTCAGTTTTAAGTAAAGTACTAGAAACTTTGTGTGCAAGGAATAGAATTCAAGAGAGTACTTCCACAGATTGTGATATTTGTTAAATTTTCTTTCGCATAAGACACGGAGACTTGGAAAGGTAGGGCTGCTTTGAATGCCAATATGTTAAAAATGTTAGTAAAGTTGTGGGACCTAACTGCAGTGGTCATCGGTCCCAAAACTTACAAATTACCTCAACTAACTATCCTAAGAACAAAACACTCACCCATGCCCGAGGGAGGATACGATCTCCGTCGGTGAACGGCTATTCAGCCGCGTCGATGCCTTTATGACGAATGTGTAAGATTTCGAAATCGCAAATAAATCCCTGCCATTTCAGTAATTTACGCTTGTTTGCAAGCGCAGAGTAACTACAAACCTTTGTGCAAGCGATTACAACTTATCAGACTACGCCAGATAGTACCACATTGAGCATTGCTGATTTCGATGTAAAGCGCGAAACGTCAAATCTATTTTTTTTAAAGAGATGTATTAAAAGAAATTTCTTTTTTACTGCTAAATTTATTTATTCTTATATTTCCTTATTCGTATGCTTATCCTTACAGAGAAAGAGCTGAAGACATTGTAGCACGCATAGGCCAAAGATATGGTCTGTGGCGTCTCCTTGTGTAGAGTCGCAAAGGTCATCGCTGGCCTTCAGTCCGAATTTTTTACTAATTTGACGACTTTCAACCACCATACCTCCCACCCCCATACAGCTATCGGCATGGAACTGCTATGGTGTACAACGGGAGACTTCGGACAACAATTACACACAGACCATTCGTTTGCGTTCTGTACTTTTCGCTGCAGAGCGAAATATAATACACACACGTAGAATTTTATGTACACCGATAAGTTTCTACCCCAATATACTCCACCCTTTTATCATTATCAACCCTCAAGCAACAATGCAACCAATAAAACCATTTTGAAAGAGTAAATATAATTTTCAAAGAGTAATTATTGTTCCGCATTTCGCGTAATATTCTTGAAAATACTAAATATCTATCAGATCGCTATAAAACCGTGCCCAAAACCTTACTCAGGTATAAATAAGTAACTGTACAAATATTTAAGTCTCTGCGTGTTGTCGTTCGGGCGTGATAAGCGTACACCGAACAGACATTCACATTAATATATATAGATAAATAGCTATCCCATCGCCATAAAACCGTGCCTAAAGCCTTCCCCGGGTAGACATTAGTAACTGTACAAATTTTTAGCTCTTTATGTCGTGTGGTTCAGACGTGATAAACGTACACCGAACAGACATTCACATTTATAGATATAGATTAATTTCCAGTGATAAAGAATTAAGGTAAAGCAGTCAACAATCCGAAGATTGGTTTGAACACCACAGTGCTTTACTAGGCATGGTCCTGTTTGGAGGTGGTATGCCGTTGCCTTCCTCCGACCTTCGAACTGACTTACCCAGCCAGTTATAGGGAGACCTACAGTTTAACATAGGTTCCGAACAACGGGGCTACTCGGTATTTTTCACATGAGCAATACTGCCAGAGGTGAAGGAAATGGAAAGTGACAGATAAAAATCCTAGGACCTGGCGGGGATCGAACCCGCGACCTTCAGATTCATAGTCTGTCACTCTAGCACTGTGCAACCGATAAAGAATTACGACGATATATTAATATTCGCATGCTTTTGAGTTGCACATTTATTGTTAGTTACTCACTTCTTGTAGGGAGTTCCGTTGCTTAGTTTCATTTCTTACTGGGAGCACCGCGCCAGCCGCTGCGCTGGTTGGCTCCCAGCGCGCATCGCGACACGTTCGGCTGCAGCCGTGCCGCGGCTGCGAAAGCACTCCGGACAATTGCCGCCGCCCTGCGCTGTGTAGCAAGTGACGGCGCCGCTTCATTCACAAGCACCGCAGGCCCCTGCATTACAGCGCCGGCCGGCGTCGTTGTCGTGTTCGACGTTCGGTCCTCCGCTACAGTCTCTCTTGCCAGAAATACTGTAGTTTAGCCCTGACAAGTACTAAGTATTGGCGGAAGTAAAGCCACGCCAGTTTTCGCAAATTCTTCTCACAAATGAAACGACAGAATATTTCCGAAATATTCCAGCCAAGTGAAGACTAGCGAGCTAGGTGGCGCAGTGGTAACACGCTGGGCTGGCATTCGGGAAGATGGTGGTTCAAATCAACCTCAGGCAATGCAGATTTAGTTTTTCCTTGTCTTCCATAATCACTCCAGCTAATTATCGGGATGGCTCCTTTGAAAGGGATGGTTGTATTTCCTTCCCCATCCTTACCCAAAAATCAGAGCACGAGTTCCGTCTCTAATGATCACGTTGTGTAGACGAGCGGTTAAACAACAAGCTTCCTTCCTACCTTCATTAGAGAAGATATCTTATTGCTCCGTTTGCTTGACTGAAATAATCCGGTCTTTAATTTTATAGCCGCCAGGGAGTTACCGCATGGTCTACGGCATCATGCTACGGACTTGGCAGCCGCTCTCGCCGGAGGTTCGAGTTCTCCTCAGGCATAGGTGTGTGTGTGTGTGTGTGTGTGTGTGTGTGTGTGTGTGTGTTGACCTTAGTGTAAAGTAGTTTAAGTAGTTTGCAAGTCTACATCTACACCTACATGGAATACTCTGTAAATCACATTTAAGTGCCTGGCAGAGGATTCATCGAACTACCGTTAGCCGGCCGCGGTGGCCGAGGGGACTGAGGCGCTTCAGTCACGGTCTGCATGGCCACTACGGTCGGGGGTTCGAATCCCCCCTCGGGCATGGATATTTGTGCCGTCTGTAGTATTAGCTAGTTCATAAGTAGTTTGTAAGTTTAGGGACTGATTGACCCCGTAGTTAAGTCCCATAAGCTCTACAAACATTTTATACTATTTATCTCCCATTCCATTCTCGAATAGCGCGCGGGAAGAAAAATAACCCGAATCTCTCCGTTTGAGCTCTGATTTCTCATATTTTATTCTGATGATCATTTCTACTTATGTAAGCAAGAGTCAACGATATATTTTCGCATTCGGGGGAGAATTTTGGCGATTGGAGTTTCGTAAGTAACCCACGCTGCAGCGATAAGCGCCGTTGTTGTAATGAACCCATCCCAGATCCTGTATCTTTTCCGTAACACTGTCTCCCCTGTATCGTGACAATACGAAACGAGCTGCCCTTCTTTGGAGTCTTTCGATGTCCTCCGTCAAACTCACCTGATAAGGATCTCACACTGGGCAGCAATACTCCAAAAAAGGACGGACAAGCGTAGTGTATGCAGTTTCTTTAGTAGTTCTGTTGCATCTTTTAAGGGTTCTGCCAATAAAACGCAGTCTCTGGTTCGCCTTTGAAATGAAATGTCTGAAAATCTATCGGACCAAAGTGCGTGGTCATCAGTCCGTAGTTTACAAACTACTTAAACTTAGGTAAACTAACCTAAGGACAAACACACACACCCATACCCTAGGGAGGACTCGAACCTCCACGGCGGTTCGCCTTTCCCACGACATTATCTACGTGTTCTTTCCAGTTTAAGTCTGAAGTAATAGTAATTCCTAGGTATTTTGTGGAATTTACGGCCTTCACTTTTCATTGATTTATCTTGTAAACAAAGTTTAATGGATTCTTTTCGTACTCATGTGGACAACTTCACACTTCTCATTATTTTAGTCAATTGCCAATTTTTACACCATAGAGATATCTTATTCAGGTCATTCTGCAGTTGGTTTTGATCTTCAGATTTTACTATACGGTAAATGACGGTGTCATCTGCAAACAACCTAAGAGAGCTACTTAGATTTTCCCCTAAATCGTTTATGTAAATAAGGAACAGAAGAGGACCAATAACACTACCCTGTGGAACGCACGATATCACCTCTGTTTTAGTCGATGCCTTACCATCGATTACTACGAACTGTATCTTCTCTGACAGGAAATCCCCTATCCAGTCGCAAATTTAGGCGATATACCATTACCACATAATTTGATTGAAAGCCGTTTGTGAGGTATGGTGTCAACAGCCTTCTGGAAATCAAGAAATACGAAATCGATTTACGAACCCTTGTCGATAGCACCTATCACTTCGTGTGAGTAAGTGAAGACTAGCGAGCTAAGTGGCGAAGTAGTAACACCCTGGTCTGGCATTCGAGAAGATGCTGGTTCAAATCCACCTCTGGCAATGCAGATTTAGATTTTACTTGTCTTCCATAATCACTGCAGGTAACTTTCGGGATGGTTCCTTTGAGAGGGCACGTTGTATTTCCTTCCCCATCCATACCCAAAAATCAGAGCATGAGTTCCGTCTCTATAGATCACGTTGTTGCTCCGTATGCTTGATTGAAATAATCCGGTCTTTAATTTTATAGCCGCCTGGGAGTTGCCGCATGGTCTACGGCGGAAGTTCGAGTTCTCCTCGGACATAAGTGTGTGTGTGTGTGTTTGACCTCAGTGTAAATTAGTTTAAGTAGTTTGCAAGTCTCGGGAGTGATGATCCCTATCAGTTTGGTCCAATAGGTTCACAAACATTAATTAATTTAAAATTTACTTTTATAAAGATTATTTCTCTTGTTTTCACTTCTCTTACTATGCCCGTATACTGTCCAGGATACTAATGTGTAGTTCCCAGTCTATACGTAATCTCATAGCTTTCCTGATCAGTAAACTAAAAGATTCACGAAAGTCGCTGTTAGATTCCTATAGTCTCTAACTACTGGTTTTTTACATTTCGGGCCTGTTCTTTGTTAACCTAGCTCTTTACGTTTTGTGTAAATTAATAATTTCCCAAGCGGAAATAAAGCGCTAAAGATTCCACGACTTCCTGCGTCCCGAAATTGTATGAAAACTGCAATTAAGAAACCTTGTGGTGGCTATATGTCGTGCATCAACCAGTAACATGAAGTAATTACTCATAATAGATCTCAGCCTACAGTTTGCTTACTGTAAACATATTCTGTAAGTCGTCATCTTTGAACGCCGTCGACGATGCCTGCACTGTGCAGTTCTTTTCAACAATGTGCTTTTTGAAACTTGCTGGCTGATTAGGGACTGTGACCTGGACCGAAGTTCGAATTCCGGACCATTACCTTTTGCGGGCAAGGGCTGTACCGACTGAGTTACCAAACCACGAATCGCCCATCTTCACAGCTTTTCTTCCGCCAGTACATTTCCAGCGCAATTTACTCACGCTCGTAAGTTTCTTTATAACCAGGCCTGACCTTAACGATGCAAAATAAATAAACTGCAAACAAATTCGTCCAAAACGTAGTTCATTTATATAAAAACACATTTGCTCTCAGCAGTGTTACACTCACGCATACACCACATCCTCTCACTAGCAGACAACGTGGATATTGAACCCGTGGTATTAAAAGCTCCACAATTTTGAACGGACAATAAATGTTTTTGGTATTCTCGCTCAGTGCTACTCAAGTTCAGTAATCTGAAATTAACTAAAATTTGGTAATCGGAAATTCAGAATCATGGCTGCATAGCGCCTCGGAAGATAGATGGAAAATCTCCGTAAACTTATACAAATGTTGTTCACTCATATTTTTATCATTAACAGAACTCCCGCAGAATCCTCCTGTTTCTGAAGCAAAGCGAAGTGCTCCTTTTACTTTCGTAGAGCAACGTATTCCGGACGATACCATAACTAATTTACGACTCCCCGAAACTCTCGAGCTCAGATTTTTTCCTCCTAACGAATGTTCTCCTACATGATGGACTAAACATACAGTAGCCAACCAGCTTCATAGTTTTTTTGTTCTGCTTGATCATTCCAGTATTCAAAATTACTTTAATCAATTTCCAAAATTTTATTTCTTGTGAAGTAATTAATCCGAGGAAAAAATCTCGTTCTCACTAGTGTTTAGGAATGCATTAAGATTTTTAAGATTCTTAATGTTCGTAACATAATGCATGTTATTTATTGCTCAATTGCACATGGTTACTTGGTTCATTAGCGATAAATTATAGAAATTTCAAAATTCATGCATCATATACATGCTGCATACACCCATTCATTAATTCTTATAGTACGAAAACTAAAATAATGTCATCAAACAATAGAAAAGAGTCATTATTATTTGAAAACTGAAAACTTGCGTAACTTCCTCTCTACTCTTAAATAAATATTGGGGCTATTTTAGTGACTGAGTATTGAGGAATACTTTGTCTACGTTTTTCTGGAATCTTTTTAAGATTCTTAATCGACGAAATTATTTCAAGTATGAATCTGAGACCCGTACAACGGTTAGCTATTGATACTGTGATATGCCAAATAACTACTGTTTTACATGTTAGTGTGTAGTTTCGAGTATCTGCAAAGTTTACGGACTTGCCTGCAACCATCAGGTGTGAGCTTAGATACGACGCGTGGGGCGGTACTCAGTCAACGCCACCTAGAAGACGAGGCCTCAGCTGGCCGCGGCCTGGTCAGTATTACCACAGTCACGACACTGCCGCAGACTTTTGTTATACACTGCGACTGCAGCTCTCCAAGCGGCCGGCAAGCCACATTTCTGAATACGGTATTGTTGGATGAGTGCGAATAGTGTCGTTTATATCGATTTTTACAGACTTTTCACTCTAGGGAACGTATGTAGTGCCATAAAAGAGGTAGTAATTTAAAATAGCTCCACCTTTGTCTTTATTAGATTTACTGAGATCCATGATAAGGTACGAAACGGTACATTGCAGGGCAGCTTATTTACAATTATCTCGTAACCTACAGGCTTTTGCTGAATAATATCATTTTCCATTAAAAATAAGAAATGACTGAGAGGCACCGGAAGACCTGCCTTTGGCAAAAAGTCGTCGCTTTTCTACTGAGGAACGTTATGGTTTCTTCACTACAATTCCAGTAAAACTGATGAGAGTGGAACGTAGGAAACGCATATAGAATGCAATAACTACAGTATTTGACGTACCAAAGCAGCCACCACAGCTGTAGCTGAAGGAAAAAGGCCACAGACTTGGCAAGAAAACGGAAAAAGCAATCAAACTGTTTTCAACCAATAAGAACCCGATTCCACAATTGTTGCTACAACTGAACCACAAACGGCAAGAATCTTCAAGACATTGTCTTCTTAAGCTAAGGTAATGACACTCAAACAAATATATCACAAAGACGAGTGAAGCCTAAAAATGTTCGACTCATTAGAATACACACCGAATGAACACGCGTCAAAAAACTCTTCTCATAGTAAGAACATACCGTAATAGCAATTTATGTTTCTCTTATGTTTATATTCTACTTACTTTCAGCGGAATAAGCTACAAAATAACACATATTCCTAAGAATTTGTTCATGACGAAGTTGTTCATTACACCTCTGAATCAGTTAAATTTGGCTGTTTTTACATTAATGTCCGTGTTATGTATATCTCTTAATATTTTACTTGTGCTTGTAGCGCAGAAAGTATACCAACTATTTCGTTAATTCCGCACACAAATAATTATAAACAAACATCACTCCTACGGCGGCTTCCCCACCACTAGGAGCGCTATTGTCGCAGCAACTGTCAGTTGGTAACAACTTTCACACCAGTGAGTGTCGCGACTGTATATGTTAGACTGCGGTATTACGTAGCACGGCCTTGTCTTCTAGGTGGCGTCGACTTAGCGCGGGAACGTGTTTGACAGGCATCGCAATCACTGAATGGAATGTACAATGTCGTACGTCAATGCAAACTTTAGAAATTTAATTCTAGCGGGTATTTGAGACAGATATGGGACAGCATTCCTCGTTCCGGTGTGATAATTAGGGGGAGCGGCTCATCTTCCGGCACTTTGACTGAACACTAGCTTCCGTTGAAGCCTGTTCCTAGGCGTCGCCTTTGGCGACAGAATTATTAGCAGCCAATTACTGTGTACTTACCCCGTCTCAGGTTTACTGCGCCTACGCACTTTGTGACGTTAATTAGGCGCTGTATCGGGATCGTGAGATAGCGGAAGGTAGTGAACTGCCAAAACAACGCCTCAAACTGTTGCTGCGAACAGGGGGCTTTATCCTGTGCAGTTAAGTTATTTATAAATGTATGCGCCAGTTTTCCAGAGCAACTGTGGCGGTATATACAACGTATCCCGTTTCACAGATTACTGGATTTTGAAAGTCTACTAAGTTTTCAGTGAATATTCTCATATACTGAAATAACGGCTTCCTCTGTCGTGTTGTACATTGTAAAGCAATTGCAAGAAATGACTTTGACACGACATTTAATTAATTCCTAGTTACTTTTTAATTTGGTGAATTATATCGCTTCGCACATAGCAACTTTCGCTCTTGGGTGTTATGGGAAATAAAGTGTCCATAGGGAGCAGAGATATATCCTATCGTTAGGGACATATTCATTCCATATAATGACAAAACTACTGATTGTATTTCAGAATAAAATGGCAGCTAAGTTACCATGAAGCGAGAATAACACGAAGTCTGATTCCAAAGATTTGATTGCAACAGAGTTCGTCAATTACCTCCCTTCGACATCTTCATCATTGAAACACTTATCTCAGTTAGAGAAGCGATGGAGCATGCAGTTATTGAAGGAGCTACACCAATCAAAAATGTTCAAATGTTTGCAGAACTTATGGGACTTAACTACGGGGTCATCAGTCCCTAAGCTTACAAACGACTTATGAACTAGCTAAGATTAAGGATGGCACAAATATCTATGCCCAAGGGTGGATTCGAACCCCCGACCGTAGTGGCCGTGCAGACCGTGACTGAAGCGTCTCAGTCTCCTCGGTCACCGCACTTGCCTAAGATGTTGAGTCTGTGATACAGATATTTCTTTTACTGAAAAACCATGTATGTCCAAGATAAAATAGTTTTGACTTTATGAAGGAAGGAAGCTTTGGGTTTAACGTCCCGTCGACAGCGTGGTCATTAGAGGCGGAGCTTACGTTCGGATTTTCGGGGAAGGATGGGGGAGGAAATCGGCCGTGTCCTTTGAAAGGAACCATCCCGGCATTTGCCTGGGGCGATTTAGGGAAATCATGGAAAACCTAAATCTGGATGGCCGGAGGTGGATTTGAACCACTATCCTCCCGAATGCGAGTCCTCTTACCACTGCTGACTTCATGAGTTGATATCATCAACAGAAGTGAAAGAAAAAATTAACCACCCTGTTTCCTGCACAGAAGCCGCAGGGATAAATTGCGAGACATGTAATGCCTGTCTGCTTTATCCCGAAGCGTATACCTTAGTCGCTGCAGGTGATGACTTAACGCATACCGTCTTGTCTGCCTGACGTCATAGCTAGTCAGGGCAAACCGGTACAGCGGTTTCTAGTTTGCCAGCAACGACATTGATGGAGGCAGCAAGTCCGCCAACACTTAACCACACGCCACAGAGGCTTCTGTCCGTAGACATGAATTAGTAATTCTTTTATTTGCTTTTAATTTACTGCAGGTGCTTCGAAGCCCATATGCATTTGCATTCAGCAGTACATGTGATTTATGTTTGCAAACCGTGTTGCGCGAGAGCCAGAAGTAAGTAATAGAACAATTTACCTGATGCAGGAGTGCTAATGCGTGAACAGCGAAAACGTATTAAACGACAGAATTTTCTTCCTTATGGAAATATTTCGAATTTTTAAATTTCATTGACCCTTAAGCAGTAAAATGCTTTTATACTAATATCATTGTGTGTTCTTGGAGTAAGTAGAATGAAGCAGTAGTTAAAGAAATTTAATTTCGAATTACATGTTTGTAACTGATAATTGTAAACATTAGAGATAATATAAAAAAATTCTGCAGAATGAATATCTCTGAATAAGGAAAAACTAGTTTTGAACCGCTAGCTTATTTGGTTTTCTTGTCTGTATTGCACACATGTAGCATCTTGCTTTTCTCATGAGATCTGGCTCAGTATATGAGGAGACAAGTGATGTACCAAAAGATTTAAAGATTTTGTCACTGCCGGCCGCGGTGGCCGAGGAGACTGAGGCGCTCCAGCCACGGTCTGCACGGCCACTACGGTCGGGGGTTCGAATCCCCCCTCGGGCATGGATATTTGTGCCGTCCTAGTTCGTAAGTAGTTCATAAGTAGTTTGTAAGTTTAGGGACTGATGACCCCGTAGTTAAGTCCCATAAACTATACAAACATTTTTTTTAATTTTGTCACTTCACGAGAAAGGGATGGAACATCTCGCCATCGTACGTGGGTATGTATGAAATCCATTCTGAACGTCTGTAGCAATTATGGGGTTTTGTGAGTGTTTTTACGAATGTTTTCCTTGTGATGTATATTGAAGTTTGTCTTGCTGAGTATTATGTGTAATAAATCTCAAGTAATGAGTACTGGTAATTGCCAAGCAGATAATATGTCAGCGGAACCAAGCGTTTGTGCTTGACGTCCGTCGTCTGGAAGGCGACGAACCATACTAAGACTAACCAAACTAAAGTCCTCTGGTAGTCTACACTATGTTGAACATCTTCCGATTTATTGACAGCCGCTGTGGAGTCTTCTAAGGCGCCCTGTTGTGGAGCGCGCGGTTGCTCGCCGTCGGAGGTTCGAGCCAAGGTTGTTTTCTCCATAGCATAAGTTACTTTGGTCATAAGTACCTAAGCTTACAAACTACTTTAACTTAAAGCAGTTTGTAAGTTTTAAGTACTTGTCCTTTAGATTTACAAACATTTGAACTTTTGATTTATTTTGTATTCAAACAATCTAATATCACTTTCCTTGAGGGACGAGAAACTGTAGCAACCTCATTCAGTGAAGAGTTGCTTAACCCCCTGCCCGCTAGTGACATTCTGCCTAAGAGTTATCCTAGTCCTGCGTAACTCTCGTCGATTTCGTAGTTAGTGAGGACGTTGTCTCAGATCTTTTCAGTTTCTCTAAGCATATTCAGTTAGATTCATATCGGGAAAACACGTCGGCGAATCCAGTCGTGCAATACCGGAACGATTTATGAAACCTCTGATATTGTCTTCCGGATAGATCGGAAGGCGTTATACCTGTATGATGCAGTCTAGAGCAACTACGACGTTCGAATCCTGCCCCCCGTCTCCCTCCCCCCCCTCAATGATGCCCGGCTAGAATATCACTGATCCACCACCTTGCTGTACTCTACCAGGTTGTTTCCACACTTACCCAGGGTCATCTGTGAAGAGAACTATGCGCCACTTTTCCATAGTACAGTCTTGGTTATTTTGAAGACAATTGTACCACGCAGCACGATGTCAAGGGCCGGGATTCTCCCTGGCAGTCTAGAACACAGAGATTTGTTATGGAATCTGTTTCACATAATCTGGTTTCACGCTTGCCTCCCGGCAGCCCTCGCTGATTCGTTGTTTACCACAATGGCAGTCTGGTCGAGGTTTCTTTAAGGTGGGTTGTCCAAGGCGCGATTGATGCCTGCGACTGCGATGGATCGTCTAGTGACGTCAGAGGCTGGCTGCTCGCGCATGCGCACTTTGAATTTGGAGTGCGGCGCGCGGCTGATGGAGCGGCAATCGCAGGACTGCACCCGTGAGCAGTGTGGCGATGGGAGTCGCGACGATTCAAGGCACTGGCAGAAAGATGTCGAGCCAAGTGGACCGAAGAGAAACGGATATGAACCACTCATAAGATAGGAGCTCGTCTAGCCATTAAGCTACTGTCTTTGTACTTTGACCAGATTCAGATTTCATGGCAATCTAGTGACGTATCCAAAATATTTGGAGAAAAGAGAAATGAAACTTGGAAAAGGACCAGTTTTGGCCTCTTGGCTTATTTTTTTTAGGTGATATGTACACGTGTAGGGAAATGCATGACAACGTTGATGTTCATTAATTTCATTCGTATCAATACAGTCTTTTTTGTGGCGCGCCGTAAAAATTATCTTAGTTCATGTGTTGTGGTGTACCATTTAGATTCAAATGTCTCGTGTATGGTATGGACGACGTCTTTGATATTTTGAAATATTATTGTTTCCCATATTCGCTGGAAGATGGGTTGGACGGAAACCCGGCCAGGATGTAATAAATTATAACAATACAGCAAACATTCTTACAACTGTTGTTGATACATTTAACGAGCTACTGAAAAATGGTTTATTTGGTATGTGTTTGTTATATTTTGATCTCCCTTGGAAAAAATTTCAGCTGTACGTTTTCGAACACTGGGACTTATTTCAAAGACAATACAGAAGGCGAATCCATCAGTTGAAATGAAGAAAGAGAGAAAAAAAAGCCTGAGACGAAAGATGCAAGCTACATCAAGAGTTTCAGATAAACACACTCCTGGTCTCTTAAACTGTTGCCGGAAAACTTCATTTTTATTAACTGATAGCAGTATAACCTATCGAAAAAAGTAATCTAAACTAAAATTAAAAAAAAAAAAAAATTGCGGTTTTGGCTTTTGTTGTGCTTAGTAAGTCTGTAGATCAGACCGCCCCTAAATCAAAATTACAGAGCTTCTTTAAAACTTTTTGATGTGTCTATTATCTGAATTGATGATAACCTGTCATATATTGATTCTACTGTTGGAATTGTTGAGAGGCTGTGTGAGCCACAGAGACGCACTCCAGGCTGAGAAATAGAGACCATTGCAGATAACAGGCTGAAACAGACACGTATATCTTACGGGATGTAGGCACTAACGAAATCTCCTAGCGAACTGCTGATGCCCTCAGCCACCGTCCCAGGGTGGAGGTTACCTTTCGGAGAAGATGGGTGTAACTTCATGTAGCATCTAGACGCTGTGGTAAGATGTTACATTAGTACTTGGTGTCCAACAGGCACGTTTTAATGTACGTAGCAAAGTTGATACCAGTCACTTGAGAATAGCAATGTCAGTGGTTTCACGAGGCTAGAGTGAGAGGGTAAAGAAGAAAAACTGCAAGTTAGCAGATCCCCTGAGGCGTGGACAAAGGCGGAGCCTAAGGCGTGGCCAAATCTTCAAATGTTTGTTAAGCTTATGGGACTTAACTACGGGGTCATCAGTCCCTAAACTTACAAACTACTTATCAACTACCTTATACTAATGACGGCACAAATATCCATGCCCGAGGGGGGATTCGAACCCCCGACCGTAGTGGCCGTGCAGACAGTGACTGAAGCGCCTCAGTCCCCTCGGTCACCGCGGCCGGCCAACTGACGTAAAACATTGTTGTTTTTGCCCATATTAGGTAGCGTCGTGACGTTTTACTTTCAGCTGAACAATGTTGCTACCAAGTATGGATTTTGTTAGTGCACAAACAAGCCACCTCCCCACCCGGGGAATGACAGAAGGGACAGGGCTGAAACGTGGTTCGCTAGAGGACTCAGAGAGAGAGAGAGAGAGAGATAGAGAGCCACAAGCAGCGGCCAAGAAGAGATTGTTAACTGTCGGAAAGTGGGGAAAAGAGGGGCGCCCACACCGGCCTTTAAAACCCCCGGTTTTTTATGAAGAGGGGAATTCTCAGTCTGACGAGTCGGACGCCAGCCCGTGACTATCGCCGTCGGCCTCGGGGTTCTCCATGACAGTCTGTTTCTCGCGGGGAGTGCGTCTGTTTAGGGGATGCTGCTAGGGAACGTAATTACTGGCTTTTGTTGTGGCAAACGACTTATACTTTTTTTTTTTTTTTTTTTTTTTTTTTTTATAACTAACCCCAGTGTAGTAGACTTAGTATGGGATGCAATAAATTCAATGCAAGGTACCTAGGAGTTCCATAAAGTTTCCTAAACAAGTATCCTCTCGAGTCCCGAAATACGCATCTCTAATAGATGACCCCTTTCCACTCGGGATATGCAGACTTGCTACCTCTTCCCTCTTCCCTCTTTCCTATGTAGGACACGACAAACCGATGTTCGATTTCAGATGGAAGACGATGTGGCCATCTGTAGCTTTTGATTAGGTGACATCGCGAGAGGTAGTCCGGTGTCGCCAGCTGAGCGCGTTAGTTGCGTGGCTTTGGCGACCTCCAGCCCTGGTGCAGCGGCCACGCCGTCGCCTCGTCACGCATCACGCACCTGCTGCCGGCTGCCGGTCGATGCGCTTCCACCAGTCACTGAATAACTCAACTCCGCCTTGTTTCCCTCCTGCGACTGTCTGCTCGCAGAAATATGTCGAAAAGGGCTTTTATCCGGATGCGCCGCTGCTCGCACCCGATGGCGCGTTCGCCTGCGTGTCAGCTGCGTTCCCCTTTCCGATTGTGGCCCACGTGTGTGAGCTGTATCGATCCTTTTGAATTACGTCACTCCGGTGTACGTTTCTATTTTTGCGCTGCACGCATTGTTTTCCAGGTGATAATCTTCTAACTTTCGTCTGAAGCCCCTGCTGACTCTTTTTTTCCGTTTTCAAGACTCAAGTTTGGGCTTATGAACACTGGCTTCCGTGAAACATAGTTTACTGTGTCAAACTTGAAAGCAGATATGGGGAGCTTGGTTTCGAATCAGGTCATTTAGTACATCCGGCCCTATGTATTAACTTTGCGCAGAATTTGTATTTGACAGACTGTCATGAAACACTGACACCAGTTTCGATTGTTTGTCTCAGCATTTAATCACCCCTATATTTAGTGCATCGTGTTCGCTATTCCTTAGCAACGTAGTTATTTATAGAAACTGAAAACTGTATTCCACACAGCAGTCATGGTAACAGAACAGGCTGAGAATGATAAAGGAAAACTTGTTGCCGCGCGGAATGGCCGCGTGGTCTAAGGCGTCGTGCTACGGACTGGACGGCCGATCCCGCCAGAGGTTCGAATTCTCCCTCGGTAATCAAATATTCAAATGTTTGTTGAGCTTATGGGACTTAACTACGGGGTCATCAGTCCCTAAACTTACAAACTACATATGAACTAACTAATTTTAAGGACGGCACAAATATCTTTGCCCGAGGGGGGATTCGAACCTCTGACTGTATTGGCAGTGCAGACCGTGACTGCAGCGCCTCAGTCCCCTCGCGGCCGGCGTTTCGCTGTGTGTAACCTCCTCGCTATAGAGTTGATAGGGGACTGATGACCATTGTAGTTTTGTCCCCCAGAAACACCCGACTCACAACAACAATAGAGTCGCAAACGTCATCGGTAGCCTTCATTTCGAATTTTTTTTTGACGACTTTCAACCACCATACCTTACACCCCCTTATAGCTATCGGCATGGAACTGCTATGGTGTACAACGGCAGACTTCGGACAACAATTACACACAGACCATTCGTTTATGTTCTGTAGTTTTCGCTGCAGAGCGTAATATTAAGACACTCACACACACACGTAGGATTTTATATACACCGATAACTTATTGTTCCGCATTTCGCGTAGTATTCTTCAAATTACTAAATATCTATCAGATCGCTATAAAACCTTCCTCAGGTATAAATAAGTAACTGTATAAATATGTAAGTCTGAGTCTTGTCGTTCGAACGTGATAAGCGTACACCGGTCAGACATTCACATTAAAATATATAGATAAATAGCTATCCCATCGCCATAAAAACGTGCCTAAAGCCTTCCACGGGTAGATATTAGTAACTGTACAAATTTTTAGCTCTTTATGTCTTGTGGTTCAGACGTGATAAACGTACACCGAACAGACATTCACATTTATAGATATAGATTTCACGTTAGAAAATGCTACTCTGTCCATATGTGCCGAAAATTCTTAACAAGAAAACACGATCTGACAAGCCAAGAACGCTTCAAAAACGGTTGCGTTTATATGAGCACCAAAATCGACTGGAAAAGACAAGTGTATCTCCAGAAAAGATTTGGGAGTGTTTACATGACCGACCAAAAGCGGAATTGGGAAATCGGTTTACGAAATCCGCTTTTGGGAGCCCGTGAAGACGGAGTGTGTGCCGCTGCTGCAAGACTTGCCCAGGTGAGTGCAGGTGAGCTGGGAAGAGAGCGTGCAGTGATTGCGGTGCGGGCCGCGGTGTCCATTATTTAGCGCGCGTAATGCGCCGCCACGTGCCCTGCCTGCCGGCGCGGCGCCTGCTTTGCGACTCCTGCGGGACAAAACGGAGCCGTCTCCTGCAACCGGCCACAGCTTCCACGCTGCACGGCAGAAGGCGCGGCACTGAGCGTTCACAGTTGCCTCTAATGATGACGTGCACTCAGGGATTTTGGCTCCAGTGTACCGACAGGGATGAAGTCAACAAACGCCAAACTTTGCAACCGAAGATCCGAAATAAAATGAGCCATGATCATCTTATTACCGTGCTTGATTAAACTGGATAGGCCGCGGTGGAGTAGCCGAGCGGTCTAAAGCCTCTCGCTGCGGAGCGCGCGGTTGCTCGCCGTGGAGGTTCGAGTCCTCCCTGGGGCATGGGTGTGTGTGTTTGTCCTTAGGTTAGTTTACATAGGTTTAAGTAGTTTGTAAGCTACCGACTGATGACCACGCAGTTTGGTCCGATAGAATTACGAACATTTGAACATTTAAACTGGAGAGGAAACCCCTCTTATGCAAGACATAAAAAAAACACCAAGTATGTTTCGCCACTTATCCTGCCCATCTTCCGTGGAGTTTCGCCTTTAGTTTCTGAAATTTTTTGCATGTTTGTAAAGTTCATAGGACTTAATTGCGGGGACATCAGTCCATAAACTTACAAACTACTTATTAATGAATTTATACTAAAGACAGCACAAACATCCATGCCCGAGGGGGGTGGAATCAAACTCCCGACAGGGAACGGCCTCGCGCATCGGAGCATAGCGCCTCAGTGCGCTTGGCCACTCAGCCGCAGCTAGTTTTGCATGACTTTTTTTATTGTATAAATATTTGGCTAAATTGTTTACATTTGAGAATTAGGTTGTATCTATTATAAAATTAGTCTGCCATTAGTGAATGTCATTAATAAAATACATTTGGCATCATGACTTTGTCTAATTGCAGACTAATTTTATAGTACTTGAGAAAGGTGATAATGTCGTTCCGAAACATCTCGTACTGACAAAAATTTTATATCAGTCACAACAGGTGCGTTATTTGCCTCAGTACTTTGACAGATGTACGACGGCAACATTGTGAGGGACGACGTTTGTACAGTTAAAGGATTGGAACATCACCAGCCGTTAGGTTATGGAGTTTTATTGCTACCAGTTTCGACACTGCGTCATCTTCAGGGGGCCTGACAAGTGTATTTCTTATGTTCCCTAGTCAGCATGAAGGTCATTACTAGTGTACTGGTGTCCGTAGATTGCAGCTCAAATGTTCAAATGTTTGTTAAGCTTTTTGTTTGTTAAGCTTATGGGACTTAACTACGTGGTCATCAGTCCCTAAACTTACAAACTACCTATGAACTAACTAAGACTAAGGACAGCACAAATATCCATGCCCGAGGGGGGATTCGAACCCCCGACCGTAGTGGCCGTGCAGACCGTAACTGGAGCGCCTCAGTCCCCTCGGCCACCGCGGCCGGCAGATTGCAGCTAAAATAGCCACGGCGGAGTGGCCTAGCGCAGTGAGGCGCTATGCTACGATGCGCGAGCATGTTCCCCGTCGGGGGTTCGAATCCTCCCTTGGGAATGGAAGTTTGTACCGTATTTAGTATAAGGTAGTTCATAAGTAGTTTGTAAGTTTAGGGACTGATTAACCCGCAGTTAAGTCCCTTAAGCTCTACAAACATTTGAACATTTTTTAAAATAGTCCCTTCCCGCATCAGCAGACAGGAAGTGGGCGTTCAGTGTTAGACGGTTCAGTTCTGATGGGGAGTTGTGAGGTATCAGGCCCCGCCTCACACCATGGCTGTCACGGGGAGAGGCCATCCACGCCTACGTCATGCAGTGCAGGTATCACAAACTAAGCGACATGCTTCCGCGAATGCACAAGTCGCGCACATCGCTTTAAATGTCGCGTACACAGGATCATGGCTGCTAACGCTCCTAACTCCAGAAATTACTAGTTTAGGTTACTCGTTTAGTTCGGGACACTTTTATGCAAACAATAACAAAGCAAACAGTAGTGGTTGCCTCACACAGCACGTTCAGTCATTAATGATGGCTGCAACCTGAAAACAAACACTGCCGGCCGAAGCCTCCCGACATCTGACGACTAGTACCGATTCAGGACTAGGGACAGCTCTTCCATCTAACACACTGTATTGTAGCTGTAATCTTCATTAACACTGGCCCACATTCTGAACGCAGGAGCTCTGAAGAAGACACAATGAAGTGTCGAAACCGATACCAATAAAATTCCGTAAATTAACGAGATGGCACCCGCATGCTACTTAACTGGTGTGAAGATACAAGGAAGACGACGAGAGGAACAAAGGATCGCGCGGCAAGTGATCAGGGACTTATAGTGACTCGCTCCTCGCTACCGATGCTAGTTGTTCCCCACTTCCGTACGCGTTGGAGATACCGATTTGCAATCTAGGCGTCTTTGTTATGCACTGCTGTTGGCACCGAGACATCGGCGACTCCGTCGTCTACTTTGTTGCCAAGCCACAGCGACGTGGGCTTCCACAGACTGGCAAAACCTGGTGTTGATTTCAGATTCGTTTTGGGGACTGGTGATAAACCGCAGTCGGGTAGAGAAGCAGACTGGTGAAGGTACAGTTCCAACCACAGCGTCGCGGACCACGTCACACAGTGAGACGGAATCCCCAAAACGTGGCCAAAACCCCGAAAAATGAATTTTCTATTCTCGTAATTTTGATGGGTGGATTGGGTAGGGGAAGGATTGGTGCATCTCATTCCAGATGGAGAGGTCGCCACTTTCGATACCTCTCGAGTTAGTCAGCTCAAAAGTGACCTTCGTCGAGAGCACACGCGGTGCTGTCAAAGCAAGGCAAATTTACTCTCGGTTTGTTAGTGAATATTTTGGTAGTGAAGTGAAGAATTTCAGTTCTACAAAATGGAAACAGTTGCTACAAGTATGTACATAATGTTCGTACACTAATCGGTAGAAATTTCATGGTTATCCTATTTATATTTTTTCCGATGCCTGTGCAAAACGACCATGCTTTGCCGAACTCGCATTTTCCACTAGCGCAAAAGTAGCATATACCGCGGAATTTTAATTCCCAGACTATAGATTGATTAATTATCTGATGGAATTGACAACAATCAGCTGCCAAAATCTGCTATTACTCTTGTATAATAAATATTTAGAAGTGTCCGTGCGACCGACATTTCGTAGCACAACATGGTCGATATATATCCAGTATTATAAAACTGCCAGAAACACATGTGGAAAGTTTGTCAAAGGATGCAGTTACTGTCCCCTGCAATTCCAACTACACCACTATCGGTCATGGAAAATTCCGATATTGATTCTGCTTCTGAGAACTTCTGGTGCATACGAAATGGTGTGATTGGCTTTATATATAGCAATCAGAGTCAGTATAGCTCTCGAACAACATCTTCAATCATATTAATTTTTGAATGTTAAGAACGATTGTATTTAGTAGCTACACTTATTACTTCTATCGTTGATTATGCTATTACATTTATTATTTTTGTTCTGTCACCAACTTTGAAGATTGTTTCATTATATTATTGAATTACAATCTGTGTGGTATCGAAGAATTTGTTTCCGACGTATCTTCGACAAATATTCTGTTATTTTGTTATAATAAACAAATCACGTGGGCAGTGTAGTAATTATTAGTGTCTAAATACTATATATACGCTATTATTAATAAATTATTATGGATTTTCATTGGTCAAGTTGCTATAGTAGTTACGTCATTTTGTTCAGACAATTTTACCAACAAATTCGTAATAAGCGATCTCAAAAAACCCTTGTGTTGAGTTTGTGTGAATTAAACGTCTTTTTTAGGGGATTGGCCACGTTTCGGGGATTCCGTCCCACTACGCGTCGTCTGTGTGCCCGGCGTACTGGTCTGGGAGGGAATAGAGAGAGAGAGAGAGAGAGAGAGAGAGAGAGAGAGAGGGGGGGGGGGGCATCGTCTGTCATAGTGGCTCCCTTCTATTTCTGGTACGTGGACCCTTAAGAGGCCACCATTATGTCTACGACAATCCTTAGCCTCGTGTAGGACCTGCCCTACTTGATCTACCAGCGGCACTTTTTCAACGAGATATGGCTCTCCGCTTACAGTTTCTTATTCTTATAGTACTGCCAGCTGGACTTATTCCCTATATAGGGTACATAGCAGAAGTTTCCAAACTCTCTCAACAACGTTTAAATTAGTAGCGTTGAAACGTTAATTAAAAAATCCTTGTTGTCAGTAGTCTATCGCGGAGCACTTATTTCCCGCGGGTTAAGGTTGGGAAACACGACCAAAGAGCATTTATGGGATCAGCTGGCTCGCCAGATGCCGCTGTGCCACTCTGCACGTGATTTGCAGATGGCCGTTCTGCGTTTTCGGGCCAGTCTGCCTCAGGCCAACTTGAGATGTCTGAAAAATTATTTTCTGAGCCATGTTGCAGCATTTCTTTGCACCAAAAGTGGTCCATCGCGTTATTGACGTGGTGCTTGTCTACGTGTCAATAAAATTCAACCTAAAACTGTCTGGCGTTTCGTCCACTTGCAATAGTGGCCGAAACGTCATACAGTTTTTGGTTGACAATGTGGGCTCATTCTACGAAGAATTTTATTCACAGCTTAAAGTTCAAATGTTTGTAATTCTTATGGCAACAAACCCATACATCATATGGGTCATAAAGTCTTTTTTTTTTCCAGTTTTTATTCTTTTCCGCTTCTGCGACTTTCACCAGATGTGAATAGCTGCGCATATCATAGGTACATCTAAGAAAGAAAATTAAATACTTGGAATCACTGGCCTGGGCGGTCGCCGAAAATTTTTACTCGGAAAGAGGGTCGCGGTTTCAAAGAGGTTTAAAAACACTGGTGTACATACATCAGAGATGCTTCACCATTTCAAAGGAAGTCACGTAAATATAGTGAACAGCCTTTCTCTCTACCAGTATCGTCAACCGTTTATCCCGCTTCCTTTCACCTAGCTGACGGCACAGTGTCTAGCCTGAGATGTGCCCACGGGTGACGCACTGCGCGGTGCATTAGCCTACTATTTATATCACGCCATACACTGCTTACGTTTGCAAAAAACATCATACGTGGTGTTCACAAGAGAAAAATATCACAATATATATTGTAGAAAATCTAAATTAAAGCAATTTCGTAAACCAAAATTACACATAGAGATGGACGAATTATGTTTTTCTCTCTTTCTGTTACCTCTCACAATGCTCTTTTTTTTGCCTCCGATTTGAATTCTGCATTTCTTTATGCGGTGATCCGTGCTATTAAACTTGTGCCACACTTCGCTCTCAACATTCCCTCCCTCATTCTCATCAATGTATATGATATCACACACATAAATGCACAACAGTTTCGAGATCTGAACGAGCCACTAAACTGCGTTTGCCGTATAATGAAACAGTATGCACTGCTCCACAATGGGATCTTAAAGAGTGACATCACGCTTACCGTCTCTTCATTTCCTAAAGAGCTACAGCGCGCCGTCTGTTGAGAGTCGATATTTCTATATACGTCCAAAGTGTGGGTGTGGGTGCTGTGTTGAATGCAAGTCTATCACGCCGTAGCGTAGAGCTGAAGCAACTGTTTTCGAATTGAAGGCCGCCATTTTCAGAGCGAATACTGACGTGCAAATTGAAACTCTACTTGGGAGCGATCTTCAATGGAAGATGGTCTCAACTATCGCACAGGATATCAACTTAGTTTGCGCGGACATTATGAATACTGGCGTATGATTTAGTTGGTGTGGAAAACGAGAAACGGAAACCGCAGAACAAAGTGAAATGATTTTTACTTCACAATTTCTAATGTGTAGTCAAGTTGCTGCTTGGACCGAACAAAACGAATGATAGTCGGAAGTGGTGATGTCTGTTCATTGTCGTTGCACATCCCATTGAAGTCTCTTCAAGGTTTCCTACAGTAGTTTTGCATCATGTGATTTGGTATTTTCGTGCGGCAGAATAACTTTGTTGGAGGAGGTTAAGTGTGAGTATGAAATTGAGTAATTGTGTTTCGTTGCGTACACCACACCAGTGAGGACGCATTTGCCACATAATTCAGAATCGTGTCTGTGAATTTTCCAACTCAGAAGTTTGTTTCCAACTGAAGAAGTTCTTCGTACGCTTCCAAAATACACGTAGTAGAAGCGTACGAAGAACTTCTTCGATGAGTTTTCGACGCCGCGGCGGAGCGGCCGAGCGCATTGAGACGCTATGCTGCGATGCGAGAGGCCGTTCCCCGTCGGTGGTTCGAATCCCCCCCCCCTCGGGCATGGATGTTTGTGTCGTGTTTAGTATAAGGTAGTTCATAAGTAGTTTGTAAGTTTAGGGACTGATGACCCCGCAGTTAATTCCCTTAAGCTTAACAAACATTTGAACATTTGTGAAACGTTGTTGTGATGCCCCATGTAAGGAGGAGAAATGAGTACCATCAGGTTTGCGACTTTGATAAAGGTCCGATTGTAGCCTATCGCGATTGCGGTTTATCGTATCTGCTGCTCGCTGCTCCGCAGTTAAGCTTAAGAAACATTTGAACATTTTTGACTTTTCAACAGCAGAAGTTTTCAGCTAAACGACGTGTTCAAGTCACTAAATAGGTAGGGTTTCAGTCAATCATGTTGGGTCGCATGTTGCTGCCCTGTACTCTGCTCCTGTACAACTGTATCCGTCAATCGGGAGAATTAATTCCAGTTCCCAGCAGCTGAACCCAGACTGTAATGAGAATGCTTTCGTAAACTCTCAGCCAAACAACAAAACTGGCTTGTGTGTGTAATAGCGCACAGTTTGGCGCAACAGCTGCACCCCTTTGTGGTGGTGTACTTGGGCGCGAGAAGTTGGCAGCCCTTACTGTGTGTGGGGCTGGCATCGCAGCTGGCTGTCTGGGGCTCGGTGCTCGGCGGGGCCTTTGTTCCTGCTGACAAAGTCAGCCCCCCCCCTCCCCCTCCTATCCCCAGCAGGCCGGCTCGTGCTATGGGCATTCACGAGTAGGCTCTGACCTACTGCCGCAAACCTATAAAACTAATGGCTGCCGTGTACCTCCGTACTGTATCTCTGCACAGCAATTGCCGGAGCGGCAATTTCGTGATTTTCCTTCACCGTTGTACCTTTGTTACCAGGCAGTGGTTGTTTCTTAGAGAGAGAGAGAGGGGGGGGGGGGGGGAGTAGCTCCAAGTACGACCTTCATCTTTAACATGCCGCGCTGGAGTAGCCGTGCGCTTTAAGGTGCCTTGCTGCGGGGTGCCCGTCTGATCCTCGTCTGAGGTTCTAGTTATCCCTTGCGCTCGCGCGGGTGTGTGTGTGTGTGTGTGTGTTGTTCTTAATATTCGTTAGTTTACGTAGTTTGTAAGCCTAGGGACGATGACCATAGTAGTTTGGTCCCCTAGAATTAGAAACATTTTAATTTGAACGAGCATAATTTGATTCTGCGTCTTACCTGCAATGCGAAACACCCCTTATGGCGCAAATATTTTTTTTTCTCTCGGAATTCATGTAAACATAGAACAGTAGTGTGATGTTCCATTCCGAAAAATACACAAAAAATTATATCCTGTAACGTATAAAATAGTACATTTTATGGGAGAAAATTCCTAGCCTTTGAACTCACACACAATGTTGTGGTTCAAGGAAGGGGAAAGAGGGAAGGGTTCGCGTAAGTTGAAAATTACTGGCAGTGTTTTTCAAGCTGGGGGTCGCGACCTCAGGGGACTCCCAAGTACTGGTGAAGGGTTCGCGGTCGCATGAGGATGTAGTGCTGCCTGGGTCGTTGTTTATTCCAGCTTTCTACTAGTCCACGTCTTTTGTCTTTCAATGTGTGTCTACATCCCCTCCCCTTTTCTGTCCCCTCCTCCATCACGTTTCTGTCCATATCCTCTTCCGTCTCTCTCTCTTCTCCTTCCGTCTCTCTCTCTTCTCCTTCACCCGTATATAAAAAGTCGTATCTCTCAGTTATTTATGGTGACAGGTGAAACGTCTGAGTTTATTACAAGGTATTCATTATTTTCCACGAAAAACTAACGTACATGAGTCAATTTTAATGAGGATTGGTTAAACTGTGTCGAAGACTATTGTAAGAAATCCTTTACCATTCACTATAATAAATACTATGTAGACGACGATCTTCCCATTTCTTGAAGGCTAAGTGTGCTAAATTTCCTCAGGGCGGGCATAAAACTGCAGGCGGATCAAGTGGAACCGCGGCAGGTGGATGCGGCGATTGTTTCTGCGTTAAGTCGTGCCTGTACGACTGCGTGTAGTTTCCTGACGACGGCTGCGGTCAAATATTAAGTTGTGAATAGAGTTCGAGCGAAACGTAGTTTTCGGTCGAAATCGAAACTGTAACCGAATATTCGGGTCCTCTTCTAGTTTCAGCCGAAACTGTAAAGGAAACCGTTACTTACGTAATGAAGTTAAAATTACGCTAATTTTAAGTATTCCTTGAGTAAAAAAAACTGTCTTGATTGCAAATTGTTTTATTAATTAATAACGCGTTTCGTCCTTTAGCAGGGCATCTTCAGAGCATCTGCGTGACTGAATTTACACAAAATTCCAACGCGGAATTACAAACGGGTATAATGGTACAAGGGCTTATTTTGTGTTAAGAAGACAGTATAAACGGTAAACAAATTCCAGCATTCTACTATTCTACTAGTCCACGGAGAACGCATTGTAAGCTCTGTTTACCATTTATACTGTCTTCTTAACACAAAATAAGCCCATGTACAATTATACCCGTTTGTAATTCCGCCTAGTAATTTTGTGTAAATTCTGTCACGCAGATATTCTGAAGATACCCTGCTAAAGGACGAAACGCGTCATTAATTAATAAAACAATTTGCAATCAAGTCGGCTTTTTACTGAAGGAATATTTATTCTCACTGATTGCTGTAAACCATGGACTGGAAATCATCTAATTTTAAGTTGTACCTCAAATCACTAGTTTTCCCACATTTTGCAGGGATTACTGCTACCTTGTTACTAGGGCAGATCAGACAGTAAGTTGCATTTCCATGTCATGGCCATTTATTAAACCACCTATACACAAGCAACACCGTTATGACAACATACAATGTAAGTTCACTTTTCCACATTGTCTCCAAGAGACTGAAAACATTTCTCGCAACGGTCAACCAAGTTTTCGATTCCGAATGCATAGTAATCTCTTCCAGCCTTTTGTTGAACTGTTTGTAAATCTGTGGGACTGAACTGCTTGGTTATTAGTCCGTAGCTTACAAACTACTTAAACTAAGGAAAACACAAATACCCATGCCTGATGGGGGGGGACTCGAACCCCCGACGGCGAACGGCCGCGCGTGCTGCAGCACGGCGCTCCAGTGAGCACGGCTATTCCGCCGCGGCCTTCCAGCGTTTTGTAACCGCACGGAGACAGCCGCTTTCACCCCCTCGTCATTTCGAAATCGTCCACCGAGATCCGATTTGAGCTGACCGAAAATTGCAAGTCGCGTGGCGCTAAGTCGAGACTATACGCAGGACGTTGCCATACCTTCCACTATAGAATCGCTGCAGCAGTTCGCACGTTTGGCGGACCTTGTCAGATGTGACTTTCATGTTTTCGGTAAGCTTAATACGGATCTCGGTGGACAACGATTTCGAAACGATGAGGAGGTGAAAGTTGCTGTCTCCGTGGGGTTACAGAACGCTGGAGGAGAGTTCTATGCATCCGGAATGGTAAAGTTGGTTGACCGTTCAGAGAATTGTGTACAGTCTCTTGGAGACTATGTGGAAACGTGATCTTCCATTGTACATTGTCATAGCCGTGTGTATAGGTGGTTTAATAAATGCCTGTAACTTGGAAGGGCAACTTAATTTATCTGCCCTTTGTGAGGATACAGGGTTTTAGGTTAGTAACCTCTTTGGTACGTTTTGGTCGAACGATAGTTATCGTTGGTGTGAAGCGAGAGCTTCTGGCAACAATGCTTCGGTTGGAATGTTCTTTGTTTGTTGGCCGGTGTGCGGCAGCCTCCCGCAGGGTTGCCAGGTGTGGCGATTTTTCGCATTCTTGGCTATCTTTTTCTTAGAATAATAGCCATTCTATCTTTATGGCGACTGGCTATTAAATGTGGCTAGTAAAAAAATTAGTTGGCGACTTAAAGGCTATTTTATTTTACTTCAAATAAGACGATTTAAAGCAATCCCTCTTGAAACATTGTATAAATGACACTGACTGAACATCGCTAGAATACTGGGGAAATGTAATCACACAACAGAAGTTGCCACAAATGTCTGCACATATCTTTGATCTGTGAGAGAATAATATAGAGGTGCTAAGAAATTAAACTTGCAGACAGACGTAAAATACCTCGAGGAGCCTACTTACAAAGGTTCAAGAATAGGCTTTAAACGATGAATCGTAAATTATACTACAACCCCATATGTATGGCTACCGTAGACATCGTGAGTATTACGGTATACAAAGAGGCATTTAACCAGTAATTTTTTTTTTTTTTCGCGCTCTATGTCAGCACAACAGAAATTCCTAATAACTGCTACTGTGAGACAAGTCCTTTGCTATGCACTTTACATCAATTAACAATGGTTTGCAGATACAAATGTCAATGTAGAAAACTCGGTAATTTCCCTGTAGTTCTCATGGCCTGTAAACATCAGTTTTGAAGAAGATATAAGTGATTACTAATCGAAGCTATGCATCAGAACTTCCCTTGTGTAAGTTTGGTAGAATGATTCTTGAATATTTTTATGTTACGATTTTATTTGTTCTGAAATTAATACATATGATAGTTAAATATAACTGTGTTTAAATTTAGTATCCACTGTATCTCTCGAGTCTCTCTCTTACATTTACAATATGATTATATTTCGACTGGATTCGCTGATCAGTTGGTGTGTGTGGGTTTAGTTCCTGGCTGGACTCGGATAACTGTTTCCTTTAAGAACGAGGTTTCTTGGAATGCCCAGTCTGGTGTCTATGAATTTTAGAGTGCCATAGTTTGTGTTACTTGTTACTCAGTAAGACAGTAGCCAAATTACTTCCCGAATTTCAGGATTGTTGTTGTCGAGACACGCGACATAATACCATAGCACAATGACGTTAACTGATTATAAATTGCGATAGGCCTACTTGACTATTTTTACTTAGTAAAAGGTTGATATATTCAGGCATTTTATTGATAGAAAGATGGCGATAATTGGCTATTTCTTGTTTAAAATTTGGCGACAGAGCAATGCAAAAACCTGGCAACCCTGGCCTCCCGCCGACCGCAGAGCGAGGTGGTAGCATGTCGGCAGTGAGTTCGTAACCTGCGTTTAGTGGTGGCTAAAGTTTTTGCCATTCCGTCGTATCGCATACGGGTTGCAGTTGCATATTGAAATGTTTCAGTGTGGACGTGTAGACATTCATCGTAGTGGCACGCAGTTATTTAATCAGTGAATTTAAAGGGAAGAGTTTTTAACATTTGTCGTTCCATAATAAAGGAAGTTAACAAAATTTACTGTTATGGATCAACCTAGTACTTGTCCGCATCCCATACCGTCAAATCATTGAAACAATTATTAAATGATTAAGCATAAAATGGCCGGCCGAGGGGACTGAGGCGCTCCAGTCACGGTCTGCACGGCCACTACAGTCGGGGGTTCGAATCCCTCCTCGGGCATGGATATGCCGTCCTAGTTCGTAAGTAGTTCATAAGTAGTTTGTAAGTTTAGGGACTGATGACCCCGTAGTTAAGTCCCATAAGCTTAACAAACATTTGAACATTTTTTTGAAGCATAAAATAGAATGTAAAGGCAACTTCGCCCATCGAGGATTAGGTGGTCGCAGCGGTGGCGTTACACCTTGTACAGTGCAACAAGTTCCCAGAGGTCGTTAAGACATAATATTCATACCTTATTAGTTGACTTAAATAGTTTTGATAATGAATAAAATCTCAAAACAGTGGGTAGTTTAATAGGGAAGGAAGGAAGCTTAGGGTTTAACGTCCCGTCGACAGCTTGGTCATTAGAGACGGAGCTAACGCTCGGAGTTTTGGGTAAGGATGTGGAAGGAAATCGGCCGTGCCCGTTTGAAAAGAGCCATCCAGGCATTTGCCTGGAGTGATTGAGGGAAATCGCGGAAAACCTAAATCTGGATGGCCGGAGGTGGATTTGAACCACCGTGCTTCCGAATACGAGTCCAGTGTCTTACCACTGCGCCACCTCGCTCGGCGGTAGTTTAATACATGTGACGGGTTGATTGATTGATTGATTGATTGATTTTTTCGGGGAAGCCAAAAAAGTCTTGGACCAACCCGCCACTGCCCGCACCGAAACTAAATTTATTGTGCGGTATCGCTCCCTGTATATCTAGTAAAGCCAACCAATGCCCTTGAACAGTTCAAGGAGTCCCTTTACCAGTTCTTTATTAGACATTATTTCTTCGGGTCTGATTGTCCCAAATGTTCTGTGACTTTTATTCTCCAATGCAATGCATTCGAAGATTAGATGTGATGCAGTTTCATCACCGTCATCACAGATCCTACACTTAGGGTCCTCTTCTGTTATTCCCATTGTACGTAGGTGTTTTTTTGAAATTCCCTTGGCCTGTCAGCAATCCAACCATGAGTCTAATCTCTCTCCAGTTCAGGCCCAGGTTTGCAGAGCTTCTTTTAAAACATGGCTTGTTTTTGTTGATAGACTTTGGTCCAATATTCTACGTGCTGTCTTCTGAGCCAGTTACGTAGCTCCAATTTGATCATTGCCTTGGTGATTGTCAGGACAGGTTCCGGACCAATAAATGGAGTCTCTGCCTCCATCCTGGCTAATCTGTCGGCATGTTCGTTGCCACTGATCCCCGAGTGGCCAGGGACCCACAATAGGTTTACTCTATTGCTTTTCCCTAGCTCCACCAGAACCCTGTGACATTCTGCAACAATTTTAGACCTTGTTGCAGGAGCTGCCAGTGATCTCAGGGCTGCCTGGCTGTCTGAATAGATGTAGATGCTACGATCTTTGTAGCACCTACGCAAATTCTCCTCCACACACGCCCTGATGGCAGTGATTTCGGCCTGGAATACTGAGGCCAGTTTTCCTAGAGAGATGACGCCCTCCAGTTTTGGCTACACCCCATATACCCCGGCACCAACACCTTGGTCGGATTTTGACCCGTCAGTGAACCAGACAATATTCCCCGTACGGTGTCGAACTATTTTCTCCCACTGCTCCCTACTTCCAATTGTTATATTGAAAGGCTTGTTGAGGCAGTATGGGATAATAATATAGTCGGCTGGCATTTCCCCAACCTTTCGTATGTGACGGGTTACTGACTCGGCCATGGGAAGCCTAATGTGAAATGCAGGCTGGTTGAACCTACACGCCCAAGTCTTAATACGGTATCGGCTGTGCTTATAGCGTGGAGCGGCGTGTCGTGTCATGTTCCCGGAGCCCCGTGTCCCCGGCTGCCGCTGGCGGCGTGATGGCTGGGGCTTGGAATTCTCCGGTGTCAGAGAGTAATATGCGGCCTTAATGAAAAGTTCCGGCGCCACCGCAGCCGCGCACAACTTGCCGCTGATTGGCTTTCTGCAGCAACTCCCGTAATACCGCGCCAGGCATCTCGGGAACGCTGCAACCTGCCGACCGCGCCATATTCTTCCATTATGTTCGCTGTCTCAAGCAAGGCGGTGTTTGGGAAAGAAAGTCCTGCATAGCGCTCGATGTGGGATCGAGGTTCGCGGGCTCGAAACTTTGTCGGATCATTGATTTTTCAGTCTTCGTTTTAGCCCAGCCTTCACTTCTGAACCATGTGATGAGTCGCGAGAAACTACACGTGGTTCGGGTCCCACGTTAAACTGTACGTCCCCGGTTGGATAACTTGGGTAGACTAGCGGCAAACAAGTCGCCGAAGTGGCGTCCTCTTGAAAGATTGCCGGCCACGGTGGGCGAGGGGACTGAGGCGCTTCAGTCACGGTCTGCACGGCCACTACGGTCGGGAGTTCGAATCCCCCCTCGGGCATGGATATTTGTGCCGTCCTTAGTTGTAGGTAGTTCATAAGTAGTTTGTACGTTTAGGGACTGATGACCCCGTAGTTTTAAGTCCCTTAAGCTTAACAAACATTTGAAAATTTTTAATCTTAAATACTTGAATATCCGTCTCCAGATCGCTTTTATTTTCTAAAACATGACCGGTTTCGGGACAGCTGCCCATCTTCAGATCACATTTTGAAGTTACAGAGTAACCTGTCCTGTGATGAGCGAATGTTCACAGTCGTTACTTTGATTTTCTTGAAAGATTTGCACCAGGCCACTGAGCCACACAGTTATTATTGAAATAAAGACTTTTCTGTAGGATCTATTCTTCTATGCCTAATGTACCTCCATGGAGTATTCTCTTCTCAGAAAGAACGCAAAATTCACACTGGGCACGTCACTGTGATTGTAACACCGCCTTAATGGTGATAATGGTCCCAGTTGGCAGTTTCTTCGGGTATGCTGTATTTTGCTGAATCCGAGCATGGATGATTAGATCCCGCAGAGCTACCAGATTGCGAGGGGGCTTCTGTTGCTATTTAAGTGACACTATTTCGACACCTTGCCCATTGATAATGATAACACATTCCAAGTCCCAGGCGGAGGAAGTCCTCGTCACGACCTGGAATCGAACTCGGGCCTATCACTAGTTAGCAACGCTAATACAAAACCACGAGCTGCTGAAAGTCGTAACACAGTTCCCGTAGTGTCAATATTGATTATGCAATGAACATGTAGAAGAAATTGCAAACTTTGGTCAACAACAGTGTTAAAATAAATATCCTGTTCACATTAACAGTTATATTAAAATAAATCAGATTAGGGATCTTTCAGAGGCTTATAAAATTCGTTTTCCCATGCTTCTAGTTGTGGAAAAACAGCGGTAGTTTTGTAACGGAGTGTACACTTAGACGTAGATATTCCGTGCTACACCATCAAATGTCTGGCCATACAGTGCCAAGTGAGTGTGAACCTAGATATCCCAAATCGATGCCATACGATGATTAGTGAAGTGTACATTATGTAGATATACTGTGTTGTTGCATCAACAAATAATTGACCAAGGGCATGTCCAAACACGATACCTCCTTTTCTCCATTCACTCACATACCTACGTTCACTCATAGTACTGAATTGGTAGACACACACACACACACACACACACACACACACACACACACACCATGTCACTTTTATCGCTCAGAAAGAAAGTCTAATATTGTTAAACTATAATTTATTCATTTTGTAACCAACACTAAAGTTTTGTTAAAAGTTCCCCGACCCTAATTCTATCAAAGTACGTGACATAATGGACGATTTCCCTTCGTAAATACAATATTTCATAACATGGATTCCATATTGTACATCGGGTCTCTGCGACATTTCATGTGCCTGTGAAGAGGAATGTGAAGAAAGTGAAGGGGACAGGTCAGTTCAGTCAATACCAGCAGTAGCCATAAGACGTAAATGTGCTTTGTACTTGCCAGAAGTAACTACGGGAGACAAGAACAGGTCAGTGTGCAGAGGAATGGGTTGTTGAAATTAATAGATGTTAGGTCTTCTGAATACAAAGAGTATTGTACCTTTCTTAAAAAATAAATGTTTTAAAAAAGTCATGCTTTCATAAGAATATTCTGTAAGAATTTTAATTATTTTTTATTTGTTATTAGAGTTATCTAATGAGGCAACTTGACACTATTTTGTGCGGTTTATGGCATGAAGTATTTATGTATCTAAATAAGCAAAGTGAAAATAACATTACTTTCTGTCGTAAATCATTTTGAATTGTTAGAATTTTGATGTATTGCATATAATACATTGCCTACAACAAGGTATAAAACATAGATAAAATAAAGATCTTTAATATTTGACCATCAGTGGTGCGAAGCCCTTCTTGATTATTTGCTATAGTTTTCTTCAAATATCAGTTCACCTGATGATGTCGACATGTATGATCGCCGAAATATTGTGCCCATTGGACACTATAAGACCTGCAGTACACCCGTGGATATTTTGATTATCAAATGCGCCGGGAGAAATTGAAGAATCACATCTGACTTTCAGGTTTCTAGATGTTGAGAGGTTGGCTAACATTTTGTCTGGCGAGCATACGTACTTGTGTGTGTCAGAGTGTGTGTGTGTGTGTGTGTGTGTGTGTGTGTGTGTGTGTGTCTGTCTGTGTGTGTGTGTGTGTGTGTGTGTGTGTGTGTGTTTTAGGTACTTAAGGGCCCCCTTCAAACATCTAGAAATCTGACCAAAAGTCTCAGAATTACTGTTGATAAGTCCCAGCAAACGAGCGAGGGATACTTGGGTGGCCGGCTGTCCTGGGGAATGGAGAGAGCGTTGTTGCAGGCCAGGCCAGAGGTGGGATTATTGGGCGGCGCGCGGGCATAAGGAAGCGCGCTAGGCCTGTGCGGCGTGGCGGCTGAATAATTCTCGCCGCTCGCCATCGACCGCGCTCTCTGCGCACACGGAATAGACAATAGACCGCCTGTCTAAGCAGCGGGGCCGGTATCCCATTTACTGCCGCCCGCTACATCCATCCCTGCACCGTTCCACTGCTGCTTTCAAACGTTAACGTAGGTCAATTTCAGCTTGACTTTCGCCAAATAGACTGATAGCCCAAAAAATTACAGCACAATTTAGTGCCTATCACGATAATTTTAAATTAGTATCATTTCTCCTTGTTAACGATATTGTGACCATTTGAGATATCGTTATATAAATACGAGAACACGATAATTGGTGTGCCGATTTTTAGAATATTTGAGGCTGTATGTGCGTTCCACATCTCCAAAACTGCTGGATCGATTTCAGCCAAATTTAGTACACATACTGCTTGCAACACGAGGATCAGCACCGCGGGGTTTATAATAAGCTCCTGGCTCCCATTAGAGCGCAGATGCGGACAAAAGAAGTATCTTCCTTTGCCTGCCACGTAGGCTGCCTTGCACAACAGGTGTGTAGTGTGTGAATCGATCCGTTCTCCACGGTAGTCTACATTTCAGAGGCATGTCAAGATGGACAAAGAGGAGGAGGAGGATGAGGTGGACGGGATTTTGACAGACAGAGAGGGGACAGCAGGAGATGAACAGAGAGAAGGAGATGGGAGAGGGTATGAAGAAATGGCCAGGCACAGGCGAGGGGAGGAGATATAAAGGAAGGGTCGAGGGGAATTTGTCTGAGGTGAAGGAGAGGATGGTCAGAGAGAGAGGGGGGAGAAAGAGTTCGTGAGGAGGAAGGAATGGACAGGGGGAGGGTCGACAAGATGATGAACAGTGAAGAGGAGGAGATGGAATCATATGTAGGTATGGATACAAAGAGATTATTTACAGACATAGATTTGGGTGTAGGACGTGGACACACAAGAGAGGGGTTTGAGGAGATGGTGAGATACAGTGGAAAGGATGAGATATAAATGAGATATCGGGGTGGAACAGAACGATAGGGAGAGGAAGCAAATGGACAAACAGAGGGTGGGAAGGAAAACACCTGATGAAGAGATGGACAGAGAGAGAGGAGGGGGTGTTGGTGAGAAGACTGGTAGAGAAAGTGAGGAATAGGAGATGCAAAGAGAGGGGAAGTAGAGAGAGTTGGGAAGTGAGAGAAAGCGAGAGAGAGAGAGAGAGAGAGACGTGGGAGACGAACGGGAAGGATAAGGATGAGACGGATGAAAAGTGGGGGAAGAGAAAATGTGTACATGAAGTGTATAGGCTACATCCGTGATTTACAAGTGCAGATGGGTACGGCTGAGGACTGAGCATAGAGAGGGGGGGATGGACGAAGTGAGGGGAAATATCTTAGCAGAGAAAGTGGGAGGAGCTGGAAGGAATATGACTGGTATACCGGGTTTCTCAGCTAGTATTAATTATACAAAAAAGCCAATGAAACTTACATAATTAGGCTTTGCCCTAAATGGAAGGAACGAAGCTTAGGGTTTAATGTCCAGTCGGCATCGTGATTATTAAAGACGGAGCTCACGCGTTGTTTCTTTCTTTATTTTTTTCCATGGTGTCGTTTCAAAGGAACTATCACGGCATTTCCCGAATGCGACACATCGCTTGGTACCCTAGATGCGCACAAACGAAAAACCACGTGTCTACGCAGCCTTTAGGAATGGCTAAAGGAAGAAGCCGTTACTTTGAAAACTGTTGCACCATAGGCATACTAATTTTAATGTGACATGCACGTAAAATTTTAGAGAGAAAATGAAACTATACGAAGCTAGATTTTTATTTTATATTTTACCTAAGATACCAAACTGCTAAGGTCGTCAGTCCCTAGACTTACTAATGCTGTGACCAACATACCCACCCATGCCCCATGGAGGACTGTAACGTCCGGCGGGAGCTTGTACGTCATTTTCCTCAGTGAACGTGACATAAATACATTCGCAGTATTACTGTGTCGTGGAGTTTTACTAACAAAGTTTACTCATTTCGTGAAGAAACTCATGTGGACAAAGCGGTTTCAGTTAATGGGTACTCGCTGGTTTCTGTCACTTTCCTGTCACTCCTTTTGCTGTTCAAATTGTGCACTACAATTTATCGTTATTTTTAATGCAATGAATGGTAGTACAGCCAACACCATAAACTGAAGCTAAATCGTTGAATACGGAATTTTAAACCAAAGTGAATGTGTAGTTTTTCACTATCTCCTACTTGAGACATATTATAGGAAGCTTACGAAACACTCACTATCTCAGCCAAGTTAACGGGCGTACTAATTCAGTTGCACAATGTACGCAGTAATCAACAGTTACTGACTACGAATTGTTTACTGAACTGTTCACTTGAAGTGGCTCCACCCTTCCTTCACGTCACGTGCCGATCGCTGTGGCCGAGGGGACTGAGGCGCTCCAGTCACGGTCCTAACGGCCACTACGGTCGGGGGTTCGAATCCCCCCTCGGGCATGAATATTTGTGCCGTCCTTAGTCTTAGTTAGTTCATAAGTAGTTTGTAAGTTTAGGGACTGATGACCCCGTAGTTAAGTCCCATAAAAAGAAAAAAATTCACGTCACGTGACCTCAGCTCGTTGTGTCGGACTACTGGACGTGTCGGACTGACGAGGATTATAGAGATTCTATGATAGAGGTTAATTTATACAAGGGAATTGTATACCAAGTTGCGGGATCAGAAATCCGTGTTTGAATTTCATTAAACACGCAGAACAACGCACTCACGTGGTAAATTGTTGGTGTTCGAGTCCTTTATCGGAAACTGTATGCGCTGCCTTTTGTTACGAGGTAGCCACAACGTGTGAAACAGCACTTGTCTGTACAGAGCCAATTATTATTCACGATGTATCAATACGTCAGAACAGACACTGTAGGATAGATGTATCGACAGAGTTAGCTCTCACTCGCGCACGCCAGAGCTAGTTACGGGGGATGAAGTCCAGGCGTGGTGGAACGTGTTAGCGATGTGTGCGGCAGCGGCTCCTCTGCTGTGACTGGGTCCCCTACTGTAGAGTGAACACGAGCCCCTCTGGTGGTAGTGTGCCGTCAGTCAGGTGGAGGGCCGTGACGTTGGGGTGGGGGCGGATATCGCCCGCGCCTCAATAATGCACCCCGGTCGCGGCCGCAGAGGTGGCGGAGGGCAAAGGTCGCCACGCTGCCAATACCGCCGACGCCCTTATCAACAGCCGCAACTGCTATGTTTAATCCTCACACTGGCTCACCTGTTGCGCGATCTACTTCCTGTCAGTAATTTGAAAAATCTGGTGTAGCAAACATCGCTTCTGAATCTTTTTATTTGCGACCAGTTTCGACAGTCATGTGCAGCCATAATTGGACCTTATGGCACATACACTATGCGATCAAAACTATCCGCAAACATGGCTGAAATTGACTTACAATTTCGTGGCGGCCCCCATCAATAATGTTATAATTCAATGTGCTTAGCCTCGATGACAGTTTCCACTCTCGCAGGCATACGTTCAGTCAGGTGATGGGAGGTTTCTTGGGGAATGATAGCCCATTCTTCACGGAGTGCTGCGCTGAGGACAAGTATTGATGTAGATCGGTGAGGCCTGGCACGAAGTCGCCGTTAAAAATTAAATAATAATAAAAAAATCACAAGGTGTTTGATACCATTGAGGTCAGGACTCTGTGCAGGTCATGGTTATAGGGATGTTATTGGGATGTTATTGTGGTGTAACCACTCCGCCACAGGCCGTGCATTATGAACAGGTGCTCGGTCGTGTTCAGATGCAATCGCCATCCCCGACGTGCTCTTCAACAGTGGGGAGCAAGAAGGTGCTTAAAACATCAATGTAGGCCTGTGCTCTGATAGTGCCACGCAAAACAACAAGGGGTGCAAGGCCCCTTCATGAAAAACACTACATCATAACACCACCGCCTCCGAATTTTACTGTTGGAAATTCACATGCTGGCAGATGACGTTCACTGGGCATTCGCCGTACCCTGCCATCGGATCGCCACATTCGCCACATTCGTCACTTAATACAACGCGTTTCCACTTTCAGTCGTCCAGATTTTATCCTCCTTATCCCAAGCCAGGCGTCGTTTGGCATTGACCTGTGTGATGAATGGATTATGGAACCACTTGATCATGAAATCCAAGTTTTCTCACCTCCCGTCTGTCATAGTAGTTGAATTGGATCCAGATGCAGTTTGGAATTCTTGTGTCATGTTCAAATGTTTGTAGAGCCTATAGGACTTAACTACGGGTTCATCAGTCCCTAAATTACAAACTAGTTATGGACTAGCTTTATTAAAGACGGCACAAACATCCATGCCGGAGAGGGGGATTCGAACCCCCGACGGGGAACGGCCTCGCGCAACGTAGCATAGCGCCTAATTGCGCTCCGCTGCGGCCCTGTTGATGGTCTGGATAGATGCTTGCCTATTACACTGTACGACCCTCTTCATCTGTCGGCGCTCTCCTAGCCTGTTGTAAGTGTCGCTTCACGTTTCCACTTCACTAACGCATCAGAAAGAGTTGACCTTGTCCTCCCGAATGCGAGTCCAGTGTGTTACAACTGCGCCACCTCTCTTGGATCCCAGGCTGAAGGGCTTCAGTCAGGTTCTAGTGGGCGGCGAAGTGTTAATCAACAATACCATTCTTGTTCACTCTACAGATAAACTGTGACGAATAGGGGAAGTATCTGTTGACGACTGTTAGCTGATTACACTGTAGTGTGCGGGAATGTATCGTTGAATTCTTCAATAGGAACTACAAAAACCATCCAGATAGCTGAAATTATTCACAGATATTTATTTGGTTCATTTATAGAAAAATCGTTGAGTTCTCTTCGCGGACGCTGTTTTGAAGGTTTTCGACAGGTATTTCCTATTACCTGCAGAAAGATTGTTGCCACTACCATAGATCTCCTTATAGAACTGACTCCTTTTGTGATGGCAACAGGAAATTTCATGACTTCGTGTGGTGCAAGGTATATTTCGTCATGCACAGCATTGTGGCCTCTAGATGTATTCTTACATATGCGACTGGCGATCCGAAGCATGTGTTTGTTTAAAATTGCTTTGTGACGGAATTTAAATGCAGAATATCCTGACACACTGCTTTATTTTGGAATATCATTGTGTTACAGATATAAGAGAATGTCTATTTCCTGCAGGATCACTGCTCCATAGCTGAGAAAATTTTTGTGTCCCAGCCTCGTCGCCGCTTTTGTGTCTTGTTTCCGTCGTATGTGTCGGTGGCCGAGTGGAATGAGACCGACACAGGAATAAAGATAGCACGCTGGTGCAGGTACGGAGGGGAGCAGCCAGAAACTAGAAACACGAGAGTAAATTAGAACGAGATATATATTGCACAGAATTTATACAATACTTAACTTTTACAGAGTACTGCAGATACATAGTTGAGCTAGAGGCCTGCCTAGTACTGCTTCCTAGTGCCTATACGATAGCCAAGTCTTCACTGGTGCCTATCTGATTACGAAGGTCCTAACTGGTTGCTATCTCAGTCCCAAGTGAACGATGTCGTTCACTGGTGGCCACGAGCGGAGTTGCAGCAGAGGGCGCTCGTGGCTGTCGTCGTAAGAACGCCGCGCCGTGCGTGCATGGCGGCGCGCAGCGAAAGTAGGTGGCGCGCACTTTGGACTTGTGCGACACCACAAAAATAAAAATATATCTATGCTTTACGACTTCCCAAGCGTGTCAATGTACAGTCATGAAAACATCTTCGGCACACTGTAAATATGCTATAATCGATTCTGCTTCGGGTGCACACTCAGTTAAAGCCAATCGTGCAATGTAGACAGCTACTTTATGGCTATGTTATACGGGAGAAAGCGTATAAGAGAACTAGGCAGTTAGTGCTGGAAATGAACAAACGTTAATTTCGTACTTACCCTTCTCTTTATTGCCAAATCAAGGCAGATAATCTCCACCTTTATTACAGACGACACAGGAACAGCAGAATGCCGGCTCCAAGCCGCCACAGAAGGAAATGGTGAGGGGGGGGGGGGCATAACACCGTCGAACGACAGTGACCAATCGCTTGTGTGGATTAATGGTTGTGATGCTTTATGACAATGAGGCCTACTATACATCTGTCGCGTGTAAAATTTCCTAATATTCGTTTGCATTTTCTCATTACAGTTGTAAGAAAAATGTTTCATTGGTGTAGAAATTTTTTGTTCATTTTTTGTGATGAGAATGTATTTTAATGTTTTGTTTTTGTTTTCCAGGTAAGACTCCGAACACTGCTGGTTATTTCTACGCGTACTGTGACACCGGTTATGGTACGTACACTGAACTAGTCGTATAAGATTATAATGAACATTTTAAAAGGTGTCTCGCCCTCAGCAGTAACACGTATGGCTCTTCTGCTGTATCAAGAATGGCCTTGCATGCAGTCTGATACGCTGCAGTTGGACTAGGCGTAAATAGGATGTGATTTTAAAACTAGAATCCGACAAGGATGTGGAACCTGGTGAAAATAGGATTCCAGGAAAAACTGTCACCTGCTGCCTTTTATCGTATTTCTTTCATTTTTATTTATTTCCCATTACCGGTTTCGTTAAGCAAAAAATAAAACTGTTATATCTGATGATGAACTGCCAAGCATTTCGAAACCGGAATGGGAAATAAATAAATATGAAAGAAAAATAAATAAATAAAAGGCGATTGGTTGTAGTTGTTCCACGAATATCTATGACATGGTGTTGTCGTTTAAATTGCCTAAGTCTTGTAGAGCATTGGTTGACGACCTCTGACGCTAGTCGTTTCTAATGTTGACCTGGTGGAAAACATCTCTCTTCAGCCTCATGTTGGAGCCTTTCTGTTTCAATGTAAATAAAAATATACAATCACTGAGACGGGTTTTCGTCTCGAATATCTCAAAGACATTAATGATAAATCTGAAGCATTGAATTAAAATTTTTGATGCAACCGGGAATCGAACCCAGACCTCCATGCGCCTCGGAATAGTCTAAACACGATTTCCCTCACGTCACACTTTGTTAGCCTTCGAATGTTTACGGCTTTTCTTGATCGGTTGAACGTATTGATATAGGTCGTCAGCTTTAACGGGTTACATATACTTGGGCAAATAGAGAATGAAGAGACAGAGAAAATTTATTTTGCTTCTGTTGTTTATTTATTTTTGTTATGTAGACTTTAGTGAAGAAGTGGGAATGTTCTATGGAACACAGAAGCTGAATTAAAGTTTGTGACTTGAGGGAAATCATGTTTAGACTATTCCTAGGCTCCTTAATCGCTAGTGATGCGGTGGTCTAGCGGTAAGACGTGTGCTTAGGGGGAGGTCTGGGTTCGATTCCCGGTCGCATCACAATTTTTAATTCAATGCTTCAGATTTATCATTAATGTCTTTCTTTCCTTTAGTCCACACTCATCCATAACACGAGACGCGCTAAAATCCTTAAAATTCTATTTTGTTAGCCTTCGAATATTTACGGCTTTACTTGATCGGTTGAACACATTGATATAGGTCGTCAGATTTAACGTGTTACATGTACTTGGGCAAATAGAGAATGAAGGGAGACTGAGAAAATTTATTTTGCTTCTGGTATTTATTTATTTTTGTTTTGTAGACTTTAGTGAAGAAGTGGGAATGTTCTATGGAACACAGAAGCTGAATTAAAGTTTGTGACTTGAGGGAAATCATGTTTAGACTATTCCTAGGCTCCTTAATCGCTAGTGATGCGGTGGTCTAGCGGTAAGACGTGTGCTTAGGGGGAGGTCTGGGTTCGATTCCCGGTCGCATCACAATTTTTAATTCAATGCTTCAGATTTATCATTAATGTCTTTCTTTCCTTTAGTCCACACTCATCCATAACACGAGACGCGCTAAAATCCTTAAAATTCTATTTTGTTAGCCTTCGAATATTTACGGCTTTACTTGATCGGTTGAACACATTGATATAGGTCGTCAGATTTAACGTGTTACATGTACTTGGGCAAATAGAGAATGAAGGGAGACTGAGAAAATTTATTTTGCTTCTGGTATTTATTTATTTTTGTTTTGTAGACTTTAGTGAAGAAGTGATTTACAGCCGGCATCACGAGTACATTGATCAGAAACTGAACACGGCGAAGCTATCGAGTGTCAGTAACGTAGCCCCATATGACTGCCATTCTTGTTCATATGTGCTAAGTCGACCACCGGAGTGTCAGTCAGCACCTAAGCTTTATTTCCCTCAGTGTTATCGTAAATTCTTCAGATACTCTGCCAGTCTTTTTCTGTCAAAAGGCCATAAATATTTCTTGGCTGATAGATGCGGGTAAAATTTTATTTGAAGCAACTTATTTTATTCTGCAAAAAGAGTCTCATGGAAATTTTGCCACTAATACGCGTTCGCAGCCTTCGGCTAGAAAGATTTATGAAGTGTTAACGACCAGACAGAAATGGCATAGTTTATGAGAAACAAATTTAATATTACAACTATAATTCTTGGGTATTGCAGTTATAGTTTTATGGCCGCTATTTGATGATGCTATGGGTAAACGCAGACAGGTGGTTTCTGCTGCTTCAGTATTTTCGCTTTTCTTATTAGAAACTAGCTTAAACTCCGTCTTAAGTTAATTCACCTCTCCTTCCCTTTTATCTATCTGTCCAGCTTCTCTTCTTTCCTTCTCTGTATCTCCTCCTCTCCCCTCTCTTTCCATCTCCCCCTAACCCTCTTTCTCTCCACCTTTCCCTTTCTTGCCGATCACCTCCTCGCCTGTCTGTCCTCCTGCACCTCCGCAGTCCATCCCCTCCTCCATCTGCTACCTTTCGTGGTGATCACTGGAGTGGTGTCTACATCTACACGGAATACTCTGCAAATCACATTTAAGTGCCTGGCAGAGGGTTCATCGAACCACCGTTATACTATTCATCTCCCATTCCACTCTTGAAGTAATAGTAATTCCTAGATATTTTGTGGAGTTTACGGCCTTCACGTTTGATTGATTTATCTTGTAAACAAAGTTTAACGGATTTCTTTTCGTACTCGTGTGGACGACTTCACACTTCGCATTATTTAGAGTCAATTGCCAATTTTTACACCATAGTGATATTTAGATCGTTCTGAAGTTGGTTCTGATCTTCAGATGATTTTACTAGACGGTAAATGACGGCGTCATCTGCTAACAACGTAAGAGAGCTGCTCAGATTTTCTCCCAAATCATTTATGTAAGTAAGGAACAGCAGAGGACCAATAACACTGCCCTGTGGAACGCCAGATATCACCTCTGTTTTGGTCGATGCCTTACCATCAATTACTACAAACTGTGTCCTCTCTGACAGGAAATCCCCTATCCAGTCGCAAAAATATACCACGCAATTTGATCAAAAGGCGTTTGTGAGGTACGGTATCAAAAACCTTCTGGAAATCAATTTGCGAACCCTTTTCGATAGCACTCGCCACTTCGTGTGAGTAAAGAGCTAGTTGTGTTTTGCATGAACGATATTTTCTAAATCCGTGTTGACCTTGGGTCAATTGATCATTCTGAATTTACTACAAGAAACAGACGGCAATGTTCCTTTTCGATTTGGAGGTTAAGTGTGGAAAATATCAAGATCAAATAAAACCGTATATTTTGTCCAAGTTGATACGTAAAGTATCCGGTGCCATGCATCACACAAAATTTTACGTTGACAGTGACTTCCCTCCTGTTTGGAAGATCAACAAAGCTTCATCGCAATCGGATGAACGGTACAGCAGCGCGTAAAGTAGAAACAAACGTGATGCGGCAGTTTCCAAGGCGTCTCAGTCTTATGACGTCATATCTTCGAAATTATAAGTCGTACAGCTGCGCGGGAATGGAGCGCGGCCGTTCGTGTCGGAGGTTCGAGTCTTTCATGGCGTACGAGTGTGTGTGTGTCCTCAGTATAATTTAGTTTAAGTAGTTTGTAAGTCCAGGGAGCGATGACTAAAGAAATTAGGATTACAAACATTTGAACATTTCTAAGTTGTAAAATGAAGTAATTTAATAGGTACACTCATTGGCACACGACCTCTGACCTCGGTGAATAGTCCTTTAACATTATCGTAGATGAACTATGAAGTACAATTAACTTACTGTCCTTCGAAATAGTCATCTCCCATAAATATACACCGCTAAGCTCTACGATACATGTTCAAATGTTTGTAACTTACTGGATCAAAGTGCTGTGGTCCGCAGTTCACACATTTACAAACTACTTGAACTGACTTGCTTTAAGGACAACACACACACACAGACAGAAATAAAAAACTTGCCCGAGGGAGGACTTGAACCTCCGGCGGGCACGGCCGCCCAATCTGTAGCATGACGCCATACATCACGCGGCCATTCCGCACGGCTACGATCATGTCCTGCAAACTTTGTACCAAGTCTTCCTTTGGGATGACATTCAAAAGCCTCGTCACGTTTCGTTAGATGTCACGAATAATATCTAATTTCTTTCAAAGAGAGTTCGATTCGAGGGAATATGAAGAAGCCTGAAAGATTGGGATCGAGCTAGTACGGTGGATGTTGACGTTCCACAACAACGCTCGCCTACACGCGACCAGTATCTTCAAACAGTTCCTGGCAAGAGAGAGGGTGGTGCAACTTGAACGTCCCCCATAGTCGCCGGACCTCAATCCTACAGACTTCTTCCTATTCCCTCGACTCAATCTCGCTTTGAAAGGAAAGCTAAAACGAAATTCCTGACATCCAACGAAACGTGTCGAGGCTTCTCAACACCACCCCAAACAACGACTTCCTGCAAAGTCTCCAGGACATGTATCGCAGAGCTCAGCGGTGTGTAGTTACGGGAGGTGACGATTTCGAAGGACAGTAAGGTAACTGCGTTACGTAGTTCATCTGTTTAAAATGGATTGTAAATGGATGTTTGAAAAATATATTGTGAATACATTTACTAAATGTTCAAATGTTTGTAAAGCTTATGGGATTTCACTGCGGGTACATCAGTCCCTAAACTTATATACTACTTACGAACTAACGTATACTAAAGGTAGCACAAACGTCAATGCCCGAGTTAGGATTCGAACCCCCGACGGGGAGCGGCCTCGCGCATCGGAGCACAGCGCCTCAATGCGCTTGGCCACTCCGCCGCGGTTACATTTACTAACAACGAGGTAATAATTTTAAAAGTAATTCAGAATGTCCCAGATTTTCAAAAGTTCAAATGTTTGTATAGTCTATGGGACTTAACTACGGGGTCATCAGTCCCTAAACTTACAAACTACTTATGAACTACTTACGAACTAGGACGGCAGAAATATCCAGGCCCGAGGGGGGATTCGAACCCCCGACTATAGTGGCCGTGCAGACCGTGACTGAAGCGCCTCAGTCCCCGCGGCCATCGCGGCCGGCGCAGATTTTCACGCGTGACCGTGTTCGTGGCGTCATGTCTCTGGAACTGTGTGTCGTACAGTGATATACCGGTGATTATGTCTAGCCACGGTTGAGTATCCGAGTGATCTAAGGCGTCTCGCTGCGGAGCGCGCGATTGCTCGCCGTCGGAGGTTCGAGTTCTCCCTGGGGCGCGCGCGCGTGAGTGTGTGCGTGCGTGCGTAGGTTAGTTTATCTACTAAAAAGTAGTTTGTAAGCTACGGACTGATGACCACACAGTGCGGTTTGATAGTTTTACAAATATTTGAACATTTGATTATGTGTATAACCTTCGCGTTAAGTGCAAGCCATATGTTGACGAAGTTTCGTTGCAAACGGATAAAGCTACGGCAGCGCATAAAATATAGTCAAACAGATATTCATTTTTATATGTTAGTTGAAGGATGTGGAACAGTGCAATGTGGAGTTTGCGCAGAGAGACGTTTGAATGCGCAACAGCAATAGCGGAAAGATAACGTGAGCTTCAACTGTCGCTACGTACTGGTGTGCCGCACTTTGTGGTAGTGTTGGGTGTTGGTGGCCTGGTAGTAGGTGTGGCGCTGGGTGAGGGCAGAAGCGGGCAGCTGCGGCCGCGCGGCCAGCGTCCGTCATCGGCAGGCGGCGGCACAGCGCGGGCTCTGTTCTGCCCCGCGGACAAGGCGGCCAGTGTGCCCGCGCGCACCCTCCTGCGCCTCACGACAGCTCCAAATAATTACACTATACTGGCCAACGTGCTTTCAACCAACATCGGAATTATTTGTGTCTCGTTTCCGCCGGTTGTCGTAGGCGTCGGTGGCCGAGTAGAAAGAGACCGACACAGGAATAAAGGATGCACGCGTGTGCAGGTCGGAGGTGACCAGCCAGTGGGACAGCAGAAACTACAAACACTAGAGTAAATTAGAACGAGATATATTTCGAAGAAAGATTACAATACTTATCTTTCATAAGTTTCATGACTGCAGAACGCTGATAAATTAAATAGTTAGAGGCCTGCCTAGTGATGATTCCTAGTGCCTATCCGATAGCCAAGTCTTAACTGTTGCCTATCTGATTCCCAAGTGGCCGATGCAGCAGTCGTGGCCACGAGCGGAGTTGCAGCAGAGGGCGCTCGTGGCTGACTTCGTAAGAACGGCGCGCCGTGCGTGCATGGCGGCCCGCGGCGAAAATACGTGGCGCGCACTTCATACTTGTGCGACACCACAGAATTGGGTACGGTTTTCTGCAACATGTTCCAAGTTTCGCCCTTCCATTTGCAACAGTGCTTGCAACCAACATGTAAGCTCTCTTATGTACAGGGATGTACTATTCTTTTTTTCAAAATGTTTCGCTTTACCCTGAGTCTTTAGTAGAGACTAAAAGTATTGTGATTCCTTAACTTGTGGCGCATAACAACTTCGAAAAACTTACGGGTATGCAGCCAGATATAAAATTAGACGTCGACCGATGTTTCGGCAGGGGACCACCCTGCCATTTTCAAGTTTGTCACCATCCAGCTCAACGTGAAGGGGTTCTTCGTACCTTAGGGCTCACATCATTTCTGATTCGGAAAGTTTGCACACTGAGCTGCCCCACGTGTAGTTCACTTTTCGCCAAATCGGCTATAGTGAAGGGCAGATTAAAAGAGCGTTGCGCTATCGACCACATGTGCAATGACCTAGTCATGATAGCACAGATTTGGCACCCACGTCAGTGGCCTTTCTGCCATATGTTGGCAGCACTTCCAACACGATTGGCCCGCATTTTGCGTAAAAACGATGTAAAATGTGTGTTTCGTCCACCATCTAAAATTAAGGCAATGTTGGGATCCGTTAAGGATGATCTCGGTTTGCGCAAGGCGGGTGTCTACCGTATCCCATGCAACTGTGGCATGTCATATGTTGCTCAAACTATTAGGGCTGTTGAGGATCGTTGTATTGAACATAAACGTCACACGCGTTTACAACAGCCGAACAAATCTGCTGTGGCCAAACACTGTCTTGAGACAGGCCACCCTATGAAATACAACAAAACGGAAATTTTGGCATGCACTTCTAGCTACTGGGACTGTGTCATCGAGGAAGCCATTGAAATAAAAGTAGCTGACAACCTTATGAATAGGGATGGAGGATTTTGCTTAAATTCCGCATGTGATCCTGCTCTCTCACTTGTCGAAAAACAGAGGTACAATAGTAATTCGACCTCATCCGTTCAGAACTGATGTTTATTATCGGTATTCTGACCGTTTTCATCTTTGGTCGTGTCGGCGTTGTGTCCTTGCTTGCTCGGTGTGTATTGTCTTTCCTGTTTACTCATTGAAAACCGAGGTTTAAAGATCGTTGCACATTGCTTCCTCGCTGCAGTTTCGCCTTGAAAGTGACAGGGTGGTCTCCTGCCGAAATATCGGCCGACGTCGAATTTCATACGTGTCTGCATACCTATAAGTTTCTCGAAACTGCAAGTATTCTTTACCGGTTTACTAGTTCTTCCAGTTCTGTGGCGCTATTTTCATTTATACAAAGAAAACGTATAAATGGTAATAGGACATCTTGAAGGTGAGTTATTACGGAAAAAAGCTAGCGAATTTTTATCTACCACCTCCTAAATGTACCGATGATTACTGAAAAGAGGAAATCTAGCGCACAGCCAGTCCATAAGAAGAAAACGAATAAAGCATCTCTTGTGCAAGTGAATTATGTACGACATTACATATTTGATAAGCTATAACCCAAAATGAAAATGTTTGTATTGTCTTCATGGGTACTTGACTGTAAAATATGGAAATCGTAGGACTGTTCTGGGCTTAATACAATAATGACATTTTTCAGCTATTTCTCATGAAGTAGTGCAAAATAAAATAATTTTTACAGGCATAGGAACTAATTTGTAGTGCTTATACTGTAACACCCAAGCGTCTTTTATGGTAAGCATACATACAGGCTAGAAACTATATTCTGAAGAAACATTTAATTTCTATGCTTGTTTTCCTGTGTGTGCGCAATAAAGGAGTAAAAGTGACGACAGGCAATTCTGTTGGATAGGCAGTCTGTTCTATCAGCGAGAGATGCGAAACAACTTGCTCTCCTTTAGCACTAGTTCGTCTTCAGGTCATTATCGCAGCCGCGCGGGAATGACCGATCGCCCTAAGGCGCCTTGCTGTGAAGTACTAGGCCATTCCCCGTCGGAGGTTCCAATCCTCTTCGGGCATGCGTGTGTATGTTCTTCTTAGCATAGTTTAAGTAGTTTGTAAGTTTCCAATGATCACTGCAGTTAGGTGCTTTAGCGTTACACACATTTGAACAAAATTGCAGGTCATTGCCTTTTCAGGAAGAGTCGCACTACAGACGCACATCAATCTGTATTGCTGATGTCAATCAGTAGTGCAGTTATGGAACGCGATTTGTGTTCGCCAATTATGAAGATTTTCCAAATCGAAAATTGCCGTCATATAAAACAACCGGATTATGTAAACAGAGATCTTGCGTAACTCAGGTGGCTCTCTTCGTCAGTAACAGTCGTTCCCAACCTGTCAGTAATTGCCGCCTGAAAGGTGAAATCAAATTTCCTGAGGGGTAAAAACAAAAGGCTTCGAATGTCTTTCAGTCACGAAGCCAAATTACTTTTTAATGATCATTACTCTCATCACTGTTTCGTAATACTGAAAAACTGTTTACATAACTTACAAATTTTTACATTTTTTTCCAATTAATGGTATTAAGGTATGATAAAAAAAAGGGCAGAAATTACAGTTTATGAAACGAATGTCGTCTGTAAACTACAGCCGGCCGCGGTGGCCGAGGAGACTAAGGCGCTCCAGTCACGGTCTTCACGGCCACCACGGTCGGGGGTTCGAATCCCCCCTCGGGCATGGATATTTGTGCCGTCCTAGTTTGTAAGTAGTTCGTAAGTAGTTTGTAAGTTTAGGGACTGATGACCCCGTAGTTAAGTCCCATAGACTTTACAAACATTTGAACATTTGTAAACCACACACATACTTTGTACGATGCATCTGTGACAGTAAAACTGAGATATTCATATGTTTTCTTATATATTTCATGAATATCAAAAGAAATTTCAGCATTGGTCGTAAATCAACGTTTATTTGTTATTGCAAACCGATTTCGAAATAGTCATCCTCAGTGTAACGTGCACAATCGATTTGAAACGTTTCACAGTGGTGTTTGTCCAGAGTGCAGAATCGCGACTGCACTGTGGAAATCACCAATGTGCTACACTACCAGTCGATAGTAATGGCGATGTAGCAACGCCACGTCAACTTCCATTTGCGACAACTCTCACATGAGTAATTTGTATTCATTCATTATTTCTGTCTCTGAGAGATCTGTGTGTATCCCTGTTTATAGTGGAACTTCGTTTTATTATACACTATATTTCCGATATCTATTTATTTCACTGTGGGCGGGAGGATTAAGACTACCTCGTGCCATATCGAGTGGGGAGGGAGAGTATCGGGTGTTTAAAAATAGAAATTTCATGCAATTAATATAATCCACAACTACCATAGTTGGTTCTGCGAGACTACATTTTCAAACACTCTCTCTCTCTCTCTCTCTCTCTCTCTCTCTCTCTCTCTCTCTCTCTCTCTCTCCTCTCTCTGTCTCTCTCCTCTCTCTGTCTCTGTTTTTTCTTTTCTCCGTAAGGAAATAACAATTTACGAGTAAAATGAAGACGTTTCAATCCAAATATGAATAGTGTCAATAACTCTGTGAAGTCTTACAGAAATCTCAAAGATTTTGTCATTTCACTGGTATAGAATAATTGCTTTTTATTGAGAAAATACTGTTATGTTTCTCTAAAAATGTGAACATCACTAGTTTCGAAAGTCTCATTCGGTAAAGAATTAGCATAAAGAAACAATTTCAATTTCACATTATAAATAAATTTTATACTGTTGTGGTGCAGTCAGAGTATTAATACGCACATATTTGTCACGAAAAATTATTCAGGAATATTGTTAGTCCTAATACAAAAATTATATGGAACCATTGTTTTAAACCAATCTGGTGGGGATCCAAGGCACTTCAGCAGCACTAAAGAATGATAGGGTACCACATCTTCCCAGAATTCTCGCAATAAATACATCTACGTCTACATAGATACTCCGAAATTCACCGTAAGGTGCGTGGCGGAGGGTACACTGTACCACTACTAGGCCTTTCCTATTCCACTCCCAAATTGAACGAGGAAAAAAAAGAATGCCTATATGCCTCCGTACGAGCCCTAATTTCTCTTATCTTGTCTTTGTGATCTTTACGCGAAATGTACGTAGGCGGCAGCAAGATCGTACTACACTCAGCTTCAAATTCCGACCCTCGAAATTTACTCAACAGAAATTCACGAAAAGAACGTCGTCTTTCCTCCAGCGATCCCCAATTGAGTTGTCGGAGCATTTCCGTGATACTCGCGCATTGGTCGAAGCTACCAGTAACAAATCTAGCTGCTCGCCTCTGAACTGTCTTCCTTTAAACTGATCTGCTGCGGGTCCCAAACACTTGAGCAATACTGAAGACGTGGTGGTACAAGTGTTTTATATGCGGTCTCCTTTACAGGTGAAGTACATCTTCCCAAAATTCTCCCAATAAACCGAAGTCGGCCTACCGCCGTACTCAGAACTGTTCTTACATGTTCGTTCCATTTCATATCGCTCTGCAGTGTTACGCCTAGATATTTGAACGACGCGACAGCATCAAGAAGCTCACTACTAATGCTGTATTGTTTTTTCTACTCATGCGCGTCACCTTACATTTTTCTACATTGAGAGCTAGTTGCCATTCTTCACACCAACTAGAGATTTTGTCTAAGTCATCCTGTATGCTGTTTCAGTCAGTTAAAGGCGACACCCTCCCATACACCACAGCATCATCAGCAAACAGCCGCAAATTACAACTTACTCTGTCCATCAGATCATTTATATAGATAGAAAATAATAGCGGTCCTATCACACTCCCCTGGGGCACGCCTGACGATACACTCGTCTCTGATGAACACTCGCCGTCGAGAACAACGTACTGCGTTTTGTGTCCCAACTTCGTCGCCGCTTTTGTGTCCCAGCCTCGTCGTAGGTGTCGGTGGCCGGGTGGATGAGACCGACACAGGAATATAGATAGCACGCTGGTGCAGGTACGGAGGGGAGAAGCCAGAAACTATAAACACTAGAGTAAATTAGAAAGAGATATATATTGCACAGAATGTAACAATACTTAACTTTTACATAGTACTGCAGAATGTTGATACATAGTTGTTAGAGGCCTGCCTAGTGCCTGTACGATAGCAAAGTCTTCACTGGTGCCTATCTGATTACGAAGGTCCTAACTGGTTGCTAACTCAGTCCCAAGTGAACGATGTCTTTCCGTGGTGGCCACGAGCGGGGTTGCAGCAGAGGGCGCTCGTGGCTGTCGTCGTAAGAACGCCGCGCCGTGCGTGCATGGCGGCACGCGGCGAAAGGTGGCGCGCACTTTGTACTTGTGCGACACCACACCCCTCCCCCCCAAACCGCCGCGCCGTCGTGGCGTAGGGCTGAGGGCCACGGCGACGGCACTGGGAGGAGGGCCTGGGCGGGGGCGTTACTGGTGGGACGGGCGTCGTAGCAGAGGCTGGGATCGAGACGCCGTCCGCGCCCCGGTATACACCTTGCGATCCGCTGAAAAACCCGCGAAAACCAGCGGAAGGGCGCCCGCCACCGCCCAGCGGGAGCAGGTCATCTTCTTCTGAGGTGCGTGGCCCAGACAGCGAGGGCACGCACGGTCCCGGAGTCCTTCTTGCTGACGCTGTCAGCTGCGGCGGCGACGGAGGCGGAGAGGCGGACTGCGTAGGAGACGCGTCCACCTCCATAGGGATCTCGTAGTCCGGGGACGAACGATGTGGCTGTGCTCCCTGGCGGTGAACTGGGTCTGGAATCAAGAAACCCGAGACAGGATCGCGCGGCCAGTGCAAGCGCAATTGGTTTGCGTGGCGCCGCAGCTCCGACCCTGTGGAAGAACGTACAACATACATATTGCGACCGAGCACGCGCTGAATCGTGCCCGGCATCCATGTCTTCTTGTTGCCAGCAAACACCCTGTACAGCACCGGCGTAGAAACCTGAAAACGCGTAGCGCCATACGAACCGACTCGGTGCGTGGGAGGCTGCAGCAGGTGAAGGAGAGTGCGGTGACGGCGGCCGTGTAGCAGCTCGGCCGGAGACGGGCCGTCACGTGGCATGCATCGATACGTAGACAGGAAAATTTGAAGAGCTTGCTGCCTGGAGTGCTGACCTTTCATCTTCTCCATGTGAGACTTGAATGTTCGAACGAAACGTTCTGCTTCACCATTGGACTGAGGGTGAAAAGGTGCAGTGGTAATATGCTGAATGCCATTCACACGACAAAACTGTTGAAATTCCGCACTAACAAACTGAGGTCCATTGTCACTGACGATAGTTTCAGGCAAGCCTTCGATGCAAAACACTGATGTTAAGGCACTGATTGTACTAGAAGCTGTCGTTGAGTTCATGGCAATCACAAAAGGAAACTTGCTGAAAGCGTCTACAACAATTAACCAGCGCGTATTCCAGAAAGGTCCGGCAAAGTCAATATGTAAACGTTGCCATGGTCCCTTGGGGCGTGGCCAGTCTGAGAAACGCTGTGGAGGAGCCGCCTGATGCTCCGCACAAACTGTACACTGTGATGTCATGCTCTCTATCTGAGCGTCCATACCAACCCAGGTACAATGACGTCTGGCCAGTTGCTTTGTCCTAACAATGCCCCAATGTCCTTGATGCAGGAGGCGTAACACTTCTCGTTGCAGGGAACGAGGAACAATCACTCTTGCTTGGTCGTAGTCCGTATGCAACAACAGTACACCCTGACTTAAAGACAATGCATGACGTTGTGCAAAATAACGTCAAACCAGAGGCCGATCAATGTCTTTGGCTCTGGCAGGCCAACCAAAGCGAACAAAACTTGCTACCACACTTAGGTCTGCATCCGCAGCTGTTTCCTGTGCAACCCGACGAGAGTTCAAAGGGAATCAAACATGCATCACTGATTAGTGCAGTCTTTAATTTGTCAAAGGCAACTTGGCAATCTTTAGACCATACCAAAAGGAACATTCTTCCTACGTAAGTGATGCAGTGGAGCTGCAATCTGAGACGCATTGGGAATAAACCTGAAATAATAGTTAAGTTTTCCCATTACTGCTTGCAATTCGTGCACATTCTTAGGAGGAGGCAAGTCTTTGATTGCTCTAAGATGTGACTGTAAGGGATGAATTCCTTGGTCATTAATCACATGGCCGAGGTACTCTATTTCAGTTTGAAAAAACGAACACTTTGCTTTATTACAACGTAGACCTGCTGCAGTCAAAACTTTGAAAAGGCACTCCAGGTTTGCTAAATGTTCTTCAACTGTACGTCCGGACACCACAATATCATCTAAATAGTTCGAACAACACGGTACAGAAACTGTCAGCTGTTCCAAAAAACGCTGAAAAATAGCGGGAGCGGAAGAACTGCCAAAGGGTAGGCGTTGAAATTGAAAAAGGCCCATGTGAGTATTAATGACGAAAAAATTTTTGACTCGTCATCAAGCGGAATTTGTAAGTATGCCTCTGCTAAATCAATCTTAGAAAAGAAGCGAGACTGTCCTAATCTGTCCATCAGTTCCTCAGGTCTGAGCAGGGGGTAAGTGTCAACAATTGTTTGACCGTTCACTGTTGATTTAAAGTCCGCACAGAGACGAAGTTTTCCTGACGGCTTGGGTATAATTACTATAGGCGAGGCCCACTGACTCGCCGAAACAGGAGAAATCACCCCACTATCTTGCCAACGTTTAAGTTCTTCGGCAACTGTATCACGCAAGGCGATAGGCACTGGTCTAGCTTTACGAAATTTTGGAACTGCAGATTCTTTTAAAGTTAAATGTGCCACGAAGTCTTTTGCACAACCTAGTTCCGGCGAAAACAAGTCACTATATTTGTCACACAATGCATTGATTTTATCCTGAGGCACTATTGACGAAATTTGAAGCACATCTCTTTGAATTGATAAACCAAACAACTCAAAAGCATCTAGTCCAAAAATGTTCTGTGTAAATTTGGCCTGAAGAACAACAAAAGCAACCGTCTTTGTAACACCTTGAAAAGAGGCAGGCAGGCTACACATTCCTAGCACGGGAATATTTTGACCCGTATACGCCGTTAGCACATGTTGACACGGCGACAATTTTGGCGAACCCAGAAGTTAATAAGTATCTCTTTATTAAGGTAACAGCGGAACCAGTGTCAAGCTGAAATTGCACAGTCTTATTTGCAAGGGAAAGATTCACAAAGTTTTTGCTTGTGGCGCTCGACAGGTGCGCGAATATGGGCAACGTCTAATACACCGTGTTTGCTGCGCTTGCGCGGGCCGCGTAGTGAAGGAAGCGGCGCAGACTCGGCACCCAGCTTAATATCACTGTCACTAGATGGCACTACCGCCGGATCGGCGTCCGCGCAATGCGAGGCTACTACAGATTTACTAACTACTGCACTACACTTTTGAGTAGCTATACCAATTCCACCGTCACTAGCTACACAGTACTGGGCACTATTACAATTAGAAGTTGCAGAAGGCACTAGGTTCACTACAGGATTGCACTGTACATAGTCATGTGGCTTGTCCCGAACCCTTTTCCGTTGCACAGTTTTACGCGCTCGACGGCGCTTGCTACGTGGTGCACTATATAGTTTTGCCATAGGCGCAGAACTGCTTTCTTGCAATTGAGATCCAAGGAAAGCACTGTTCAATTCCACAGCCCGTATAACATTACAGAATGAACTGTTCTCGCACTCTGCGAAGCACTGTTTCTAACGTGTCTGTTCTTTGAGTTTGTAATTTGCATACACACAGACTGCACATGTCCTGATTTGCCACATTGATAACAGGTTGCGTTGCGACTAGGGCAATGAGCACGCTTGTGGCGAGACACACACTGGGGGCAAGATTTACGTACATTTTTCTGAAATGAGCGTTGACGCCCGTTATTCAAATCACTGTTTCTAACACGACGGAGCGACCTTTGTGTCGCACTTTTACACTGGTTACTGTTCACTGTCTGTTCAGCACGGCCTGTACTATTGTAAGAATCACTAGTGCTACACTGAGAACTACGGCTAGGAAAGCGTCCGTTACGGCGCACTGAATTTACACTGTGGCTTTGCATTTCTACATCTGCTAAGTCAAAAGCATCATGCGCTTCTATAAGCTGCAGTACACTGTCTAATGAGGGGTCAGACTGTTTCAGAATTGCTGCTCTAATTCTGGGGTCCTGAATATTCTGCGTAATCGCATCTCTTAACATAACGTCACTATAAGAAAGTCCACAAGAGCAAGTAAATTTACATTGGCGGGTTAAGCCCTTCAATTCCGTAATCCACTCTTGGTGTGACTGCTGTGGTAATTGTTTAAGTCTGAAAAATCGGTACCGTGCCGCAGCTACGAGAACGTTTCTCTCATAATGAGAATTTAGTGCCTCTACTATTTGTTCAAAGTCTACATCACGAGGAGATGCTCGCGGGAAAAGTTTTTGCAATAATACGAAGGTCTGGGGGCCCACAATCGATAAGAAAAGGTTCTTCACTCTCTGACCTGTAATTCGATGAGCCGCGACGAGTTCTTGAAACTGTGCGAAATAGTCGCTCCATTCTTCCTCACGTTCGTTGTACTGGCGAAATGTAGGAAGCGGTGCAGCGGCAGGTGTGGGCTGCTGATGTGACGACTGTTGTTGGTGAGCAGCCTGTGCCGTCAACTGCGACACGGCCTGCAGTAGTTGAGTGATTTGCGCCGTCTGTAACTGAATAATTTCCATTAAGTTTGGGTTCGGGGTAGTGGCCATGCTGACCGATTAGGCGCCGCGTATACAAGTAAATTATAACAAAACACAAATGCAATATGAAAGAGGACGCTCTGCAACAAAAAAGTCCACAAAACACGGAACAAATTATCTTCCCCCAAAATTATTATAATAAGGGTGGGTGGGCGGGAGCAATTTCTGCGTGCTCTGACTGCTGCTGTCTGGCTGCTGCAAGCGTGCTGGTCCACGGTTCGTCTATCACTCCTCGTCGCCACTTTTGTGTCCCAACTTCGTCGCCGCTTTTGTGTCCCAGCCTCGTCGTAGGTGTCGGTGGCCGGGTGGATGAGACCGACACAGGAATATAGATAGCACGCTGGTGCAGGTACGGAGGGGAGCAGCCAGAAACTATAAACACTAGAGTAAATTAGAAAGAGATACATATTGCACAGAATGTAACAATACTTAACTTTTACATAGTACTGCAGAATGTTGATACATAGTTGTTAGAGGCCTGCCTAGTGCCTGTACGATAGCAAAGTCTTCACTGGTGCCTATCTGATTACGAAGGTCCTAACTGGTTGCTAACTCAGTCCCAAGTGAACGATGTCTTTCCGTGGTGGCCACGAGCGGGGTTGCAGCAGAGGGCGCTCGTGGCTGTCGTCGTAAGAACGCCGCGCCGTGCGTGCATGGCGGCGCGCGGCGAAAGTAGGTGGCGCGCACTTTGTACTTGTGCGACACCACACTGCGTTCTATTACTTAGGAAGTCTTCCAGCCAGTCTCAAATAGACGTCTTTCATCCATCACGACAGCCATTAAATGGTAATTCAACTGTGTATAGCTTTTCATCCTTAAGCCTAGGTATCTAAGCGACTATGTCAGGCAGTTTACAATACTGATACTGTATTCGGAAAATATGATAATGGGAGAGTCGATGCAGTTTTCGACCGTAGGTTTCGTTTATAGGTGCGTAGAAAGGAATTGGTGTATTTTTGTCGTCTCTCGGGTTTATACTATTTGGCCAGGATAACTTGACGATTTTGTTGGTGCTGCCACAAGCGGAGAAAATCGACACGAATTGAAAGCTATTCTTTTATTTACATTCACTGCCAACCTTACAATGGTCCTTGACGCGAATAATTAATGTAAACATTGTTAGGGTAACGGTTCCAGCACTGCAGCAAGCAGCCGATGCTGCCTTCCGTTCGTGCGAGACAAGCTCCCAGCAGCCACCGCGCGAATCGTAAAGTTATCGTGGCCAAATAGCACGTGTGCAGAGGGAGAGGTGCAAGCTGCAGGCTGCAGTGGGGACGAGTCAGTAGGAGCAGAGCAGAGCGCTGCCATCTGGGAGCCGCGCTCGCGCGTGCCGCGTCTCGTGTTTTTTGCCGCTTATTACTGGCTGGTCGTAAATCACGAGCGGCGCGCACGTGGCGCGTGCCTCGACACGCCTCACTCACGCCTCGCCGCCGCCGCCGCCGCCTACGTCACCACCTGCTTGCTCCCTGCCCTCTCCCGTTTCCGCGGCTCGCGCTTAAATACAGAGGCACTCGCCCACACTCCCGCTTCTGCTGTAGTGTAGGCCGATATTTCTTCATTTTCACGATGAGTCACAACCTTTTTAAAGTCCACTTTTATAAAGATTTTAAAGCAAGATTGTGTACACTGATTATTTGCTACAAAAGAAAGATTTTTCCCATAATGCGTATTTATTCGTAAAAGGCATTTAAAAATGAAATCAAAAGTTATTTAAAATGTTGTTGTTGTTATGGTCTTCAGTCCGCAGACTGGTTTGATGCAGCTCTCCACCCTACTCTATCCTGAGCATGCCTTTTCATCTCCTCATAAGAACGGCAACCCACATCCATTTGAATATACTTACTATGCGCGTCTCTTTGTCTCCCTCTGCGATTTTTACCCCACACACTTCCCTCCAATGCTAAATTTACGATTCCCCGATGTCTAAGAATGTGTCCTACCAAGCGGTCCCTTCTTTTAGTCAGGGTATGCCAAAAATTCCTTTTCTCACCATTTCTGTTCAGTACCTCTTCATTAGTTATGCGATCTACCCACCTAATCTTCAGCATTCTTCTGTAGCACCACATTTCAAAAGCCAACATAATGAAAAAGTACTTCTACATCGAACTTTTTGTGGGTTAAACTTGATTTATCTTGGCAGGTTTTTTTGTGGACATATGAGAAACGATGTTATACCACCACCGGCACTAGCATCATCTTCCTACTCCTCCTCCTCATAATCATCTACAGTTTTAAAATATTGACAGGCTCTGTTAAACATAGATGTCTTCGGCGTTTCCCATCCTTCAACCGCATTATCTCTCTCTCTCTCTCTCTCTCTCTCTCTCTCTCTCTCTCTCTCTATCTATCTATCTATCTATCTATCTCTCCGTTGTTACCATATTTTCGTCTCTTCGTCGTAATTTTTCTCGCCAACGACCGCCCTTTTTCTCGGTCTTCCTTTAGATTCGCTGGCTTCTGATATCATTTGATACTGCGGTTGTCCTACCAACTGATATTTTTCATCGCAATCTCGAATTTTCTTTGGAATTTAGTGGCTTTGTTCAAAATGTTTGTATAGTCTATGGGACTTAACTACGGGGTCATCAGTCCCTAAACTTACAAACTACTTATGAACTAGCTAACACTAAGGACGGCACAAATATCCATGCCCGAGGGGGGATTCGAACCCCCGACCGTAGTGGCCGTGCAGACCGTGACTGAAGCGCCTCAGTCCCCTCGGCCGGCTTAGTGGCTTTGAATAGTGTTGTTTCATCTCTTTGACTTCATGTACTTTCTCTACTGATCATTCTCACAACATTAATGAATGTTACGACAAAAGGCACGTACTTTTAAGAAATACTGGAAATACTGGTCTGGTCTCCTCAGATGGTGTTTACTCATTTCGAAACTCCGCAGACGAGAGGCCATGAAGTATATATAAAACATTTCGGTAACTTCCCTGCAAAAAGTAATTTCCTATCATACCTACATATGTGCCGTTGACGAGCGTGATGCCCGAAACATGCGATGTTTGATATTGATAATAGAATTGATATCGTTGTTACATTTTGAATCTGCTGTGCTACTCGCAAGGGTTTCTATACCCCCTTCGATTTAATCGCCGTACGATTGTTTGGAGCGTTCGTCCGGCGTGTGAAGGTGGGAAGTCGGCCGGGAGTCCCGTGCTGTGTGCAGCGCGCGCGCGCATGCATTACTTATTGCAGAGTGGACACACGGCTGTGCTATCGCGCTGCCTTGGCGTCGCTATCTCTGGCGCTTCGACCCGTGACATAGCGTGACCCCTTTTTAGCGTATATTTAACGCTCGTTCATACGATACAGATAGGCAGCAAACTGCATAACATCTGGTACATAAAGTCTCGTGATCTCCAGTTTCCTGTATTCTGAAATTCGTAAAACATCCAAATGGCACAACCCCAGGAAAGGTGTTGCTCGACAAAACGAACCTTAGACCCGATAGCGGTAATTAATCAGCGAATTAGAAATTTTTTTCTGGCTGAAAGGGCATCATACGTACAAGGTATTGAAGTTCCTAGTACTTTGAGTAAGGCATCTCTAAGAGAGAAATTACGAAGGATTTAGTAATGGTGTTCCTAGCTGTTTCAGCTGTTTGTAATTCTATCGGACCAAACTGCGTGGTCATCAGTCCGTAGCTTACAAACTACTTAAACCTAGGTAAACTAACCTAAGACAACACACACATCCATGTCCCATGGTGTTCCTAAACAATGAGAAGGTATACGGTAGTTTGAAGAGAAGTAGGAGCAAAGTAACCTTTCAGGGAAAGGAAATTGGAACGATAAGTATGAGAAGAAGAGGTAAAGAAGTTGTGAGTTGTGCAAAATTAGGGAGAGAGCAGACACACTTGAACAGAGAATTGAGCTGGACCAAGGCAGTTCTTTTAATCGTCTTATAGGAGTGTCAGCGGAAGTGAATGATAAAACATGACAGCAATGGTATTTGCAGCTGATTTAACGCTGTGAGAAAGTCATCGAAACAAGAAAAATAAGTGCTATAAACATGGGTACGGAAACACACACTTTCTTAGTTGAACAGGTTGTTATTTGAATGGCTGCGCAAAGCTATTTCGCGATAGATTAAGAGGACCATAAGTTCTACCACAAACGTTAAATGGGGCGCACTATCTCGACTTTCTCATTAATACTGTCTAGCTTGTGGATGTGGCAGCAACGATTGCAGATGTGGATCACACGTGATAGAGCACCAGCACACTTTGGTCACAACGTGCGCCAACATCGGTTGCAGACATTTCATTACGGCTGGATTGGTAAGGTGGCCCCAGACCTTGGTCTGCGTTTTGCTCGTTCCTCCGAATTCAATCCGCCAGTTGGCTGGTTTTGTGGAAGTGGTCTAGTTTGTATGTTTGTATAGTTTATGGGACTTAACTACGGGGTCGTCAGTCCCTAAACTTACAAACTACTTATGAACTAGCTAATACTAAGGACGGCACAAATATCCATGCCCGAGGGGGGATTCGAACCCCCGACCGTAGTGGCCGTGCAGACCGTGACTGGAACGCCTCAGTCCCCTCGGCCACCGCGGCCGGCTAGTGGTCTAGGAAACTCCAATCAACGATGTGTAGACAGTACAGGTCTGCGTTTTCCATGCATTCCAGCAAGTATTACATCAACAAATGGAAATGTTTGTGAATCTAACGGACCAAACTGTGAAGGTCATCGGTTCCTAGACTTACAAACTACTTAAACTAAATTACGCTAAGGACAACACCCACACCCATGCTCGAGAGAGGACTCGAACTTCCGGCAGTAGCGGCCACGCTTTCAGCAGTTTGGCCTCTTACAGCAAGCTGCCATTACCGCGTGACACTATAATAACTATGCGTCATTCAAACTGTGCGTCATTCAAACTGTGAGTCATTCCTTTCGCCGACGGTAGATGGATACACTGTCATGAATTGACGCCACCTGGAAATCTCCTATATGGCGAGGTGGGTCGGTTTTTCGTGTGTTGCTGTCGACCTATGTACAGCGTAAATTTTTTTTAAACCGGCACAATCACAAATAAGAGACTTCGTGGTCTGCGAAACATCTGACGACAGACTACTTTGCTGGTGACGGCATAAATGTTTCGGAGCTCACGATTTAGTGTAAGGTTTTGATCATGAGTATCCACGTGAGACGACCCTTTGTGTTCCTATAGCGACGTAACGATAGTGTGACTTGTCACAGCATTGTCGAAGGATCATCAGTGTTGGAAGTTGTAGTGTAGTCGAATCAATCAGCTTTTTTTGTTAAACCGAGTATCTGGTACGTCGTTATCTAAATATCGTTATCCAAGTATTCACCGCACCGTGGATGCGGTGCCAATCCGGCAAGTGCTGCCAACAGTTTCCTAAACGACGTGCTGTATGAATTAGTAAATTACATTTTGAAGAGTAATAAATCAGAAGATAATTTTTACGATCAACTAACAATTTATCTGAGAACTCCTGTAGGAAGATTGGAGTAAAGTTGGTTCCAAGTTTCCAGACACTACGAAGTCCTTTAACTTGAATAAAAACATGTAAATATTTAAGAATAGTCGGCCTATCTCTGTTCCATCTATTTTCTCAGGTGGTGCAATTTTTGAAAAGTCTATTATATAGAAAAGAAAAATTGAGGTTTCTGAAAAAAAAAAAAAAAAATACTATACCACTGTCTTGGTAATTTCCACTGAAAGGTTTGGTCGTTAAGAAAGGATGTTTCGCTTTCATAACGACATCCGTATTCAATTGTAAATAACAATCGGTAATGCTGCAAACTGATTTCAATATATTTTTATTAGATCGATGGTAGCATTTCTCGAGTAAATATTTTCTGTCCCTAGTGTGGCCTTTCAGCGTGTCTTATGCGATCTCATCACTTCGGTGCTGCCACACTGGCCAGATTCTGGCATCATTCTGCCGGTGTGCCCGCAGGCTACGGTTTGCTCATTCTCCGTGAAATGGCGGCAAATGCGTGGTGACAGCTCGATTTACGCCGGAAATGGGCTGCTTCGGCATCTTCTTGGCGCCTGGAGCCGATGTCGGCTAAACGGGAAAGAGGAAATATTGTAAAATGTGTGTCAGTTACGTAAGGGGGGGTATAGCTGTCACAGCGATCTTTCTACAAACAGGCTGTATAAGTTTGGTCTCTTCGATAAAACTGCAGTGTGCCTGCACAAGAAGGAAGCTTAGGGTCTAACGTCCAGTCGACGGCGTGGTCATTAGAGACGCAGCACACGCTCGGATTGTGTGTGTGGGTAAGGATGAAGTAAATCAGCTGTGTGTTTGAAAGGAACCATCACGGAATTTGCCTGGAGTAATTTAGGAAAATCATGCAATGTGGGTGGTCGGATGTGGATTTGAACCACCGTCTACCCGAATGCAACTCCAGTTGCAAACCACTTGGTCACCTTGGTCGGTGTACGTGCACTTTCATATATTTTGCACAAGATTTGGCGTTTTTTGTCATATTTTAATTTGGAAAACCTTTTTCAGTAAATTTGTGTCAAAGAATTGCTTCTTTGAACTTTATGCCAATATATGATGAAATAGGCTGGAATGGATTCGGAATCGAAACGGATTTTCTTTTTATGTCCTAGTAGTATTTCGTAGCAGCGATGTTGTAAATTGGCAAGAAACGAAATACGACATCTATTGATGGCGCTAGGCAGCTGAAGTTCAACGTACAGGCAGGACAGAGATGAGCGAGCAGCCATAAACACAAAGTGTGATTAGGACACCGCAGTGCTTTGTTTGGCATTAAATGTTCACCGACCTGGAAGTCACCAGACAATTAGATGGAGACAGAATAGTGAGGGCTGTGGCCAATAGTAATTATTATTATTATTATTATTATTATTATTTTCTATGTCAGTACTTATTGTACAACCCGCTTTTCAATGTTCTGCACTGACATCGTCAAGTAGAAAATAACATAGTTACATTCATGGTGTTTGTGCAGAGTAGCGATGCTTTTAGAGAGCACCAGGCCTGACGCAAAGTAGATTACGTTCCGTCCTTCGATGTAAATTAGAACAAAATAGATTATATTCTCACTGTTCAGTTTTTTCCCTTCGTTCTGGAAAAACTCATATTGTTGTTGTTGCTGTGGTCTTCATTCCGCAGACTTGTGCAAGTCTCTTCATCTGCGAATAAGAACGGCAACCTACATCATTTGGAATCTGCTTACTGCATTCGTCCCTCGGTTTCTAACTACGATTTTTACCCCAAACACTTCCTTCTAATGCTAAGTTGACGATTCCTTGATGTCTCAGAATGTGTCCCACCAACCTACCCCTTCTCATAGTCAGGATATGGCAGAAACTCCTTTTCTCCACAATTATGTTGAGCACCTCTTTATTAGTTACGTCATCTACCTGTCTAATCTTCCATCATTCGTCTGTAGAACATTTCGAAATCTTATATCATCTTTCAGTCTGCACTCCTGATAGTCCACGTTTCACTCCCACACAAGCTACACTCCAGACAAATGCTTTCAGAAAGGACTTCCTAACATTTAAATTAATATTGGAGCCATTTTGCATTTTCTATCTTCTTTACTTCGGCCATCAGAAGTTATCTTGCTACCAAAATAACAACACTCAGCTATTACTTTTATTGTCTCATTACCTAATCTAATTCCTTCAGTATTACCTGATTTTCTGACACTACATTCCATTACACTCGTTTTATTCTTGTTAATGTTGATCTTATAACTTCCTTTCAAGACACTGTCCATTTAATTGCTCTTCCAGGTTCTTTGCTGTCTCTGACACAATTACTGTGTCGTCAGCAAACCGCTAGGTTTCTTTATTCCCTCTCCCTGGACTTTATTTCCCTCTCATAACTTCTCCTTGAATTCCTTCACGGATTGCTCAATGTACAGATTGAACAACACTGGGGAAAGGCTACAGCCTTGTCTTACTCCCTTCCCAATCACCGCGTCCCTCTCATGCCCTTCGACTCTTATAATTGGTTTTTGTGTAAGTTGAATATAGTTCTTCGCTTCCTGTATTTTAATCCTGCTACCTTCAGAATCTCAAAAAGTGTATTTCAGTCACCATTGTCAAAAGATTTCTCCAGATCCGCAAACGCTAAAAAGGAAGGTTTCTCTTTCCGTAACCTATCCTCTTAAGATAAGTCGTAATGTGAGTATTGCCTCACGTTTTCCTACACTTCTCCTAAATCCAAACTGGTCTTCTACAAGTTTTTTCCATTCGTGTGTAAATAATTCGTGTTAGTATTTTGCAACAATGACTTATTAATATTAAACTTATAGTTATGTAATTTTCACACTTGGCTGCTCTTTCTTTCGTTGGTATTGGAATCACTATTTTCTTCCTGAAGTCTGAGGGTATTTCCCTTGTTTCATACAATTTGCATAGCGAGTGAAACAATTTCTTCATGTCTGGTTCTCCTTACGATAATTGCAGTTCAGACGGAACATCATCTACTCCATGAGATTTTTTTCTAATCAAATATTTTAGTGCTCTGTCAAATTCTTCTCGCAGTATCACACCTCCTATCTCATCTTGTTCTACTTTGTCTTCCATTTCTAGAATACTGCCTTCAAGTTTCTCTCCTTTTTACAGGCTTTCTATATATTCCTTTCACTTTTCAGCTTTCCCTTCTATGCTTAGTACTGGTTTTCCATCAGAGTTCTTGATACTCATACCGCTGCTTTTCTTGTCTCCAAATGTCTCTTTTATTTTCCTGCAGGCGGTATCTATCTTTCCCCTAGTTACACATTCTTCTACGGTCTTGCAGTTCTCCTCAAGCCACTCCAGCTTAGCCAGTCTGCACTTCCTGTCAACCACAGTTACTAGTTCGTAATTTACAAATTAAATGTTCAAATGTTTGTATAGTCTATGGGACTTAACTACGGGGTCATCAGTCCCTAAACTTACAAACTACTTATCAACCACTTACGAACTAGGACGGCACTAATATCCATGCCCGAGGGGGGATTCGAACCCCCGACCGTAGTGGCCGTGCAGACCGTGACTGGAGCGCCTCAGTCTCCTCGGCCACCGCGGCCGGCTTACAAATTAATACATTTGCTTATACTATAGTCCTCACGATAATGATTAATACTACACGGTATGAATTTTTGTCCTGGGACGAAGTGCAGTACTCTCGCACGAGTTTCTTTACAAAAGCATTGCTTTCTTTTATCCAGAAACTTTTGGAAATTGTTGTATTTCTGCGCCCACAACCACTTGTGCTAATACACAACTACATCTACATACATACTCCGCAATTCACCGTAAGGTGCCGGCCGCGGTGGCCGAGGGGACTGAGGCGCTTCAGTCACGGTCTGCACGGCCACTACGGTCGGGGGTTCGAATCCCCCCTCGGGCATGGATATTTGTGCCGTCCTAGTTCGTAAGTAGTTCATAAGTAGTTTGTAAGTTCAGGGACTAATGACCCCGTAGTTAAGTCCCATAAGCTTGACAAACATTTGAACATCACCGTAAGGTGCGTGGCGGAGGGTACACTGTACCACTACTAGGCATTTGCAAAGCGCAATTTAATCGGCCATCTGCGAGTTGCTTCGCGCTTGCAGTCTTGATGAATGATCGTCCAAATAGGCAGGCGTCAGTCCTGAGGTCCACAACGTCGCATAATTAAAGTATGAGGAGCACAGACGGCAAAACAGGCCACCTGTCCAAGAAGGAGTTAGCATCGTTACATACTAATAGCGCACACACAAGCGTCTGCAGTCAGAGGCATTAGGACTGTGCAGTCCTTTGTAACAACAAACTGATTTCGATAAAGAGTGCCGTCAGAACTGCTTACAGTTCTTCTGGGCTGCGGAACAATATTGCGAATCTTCGTTTGACAAATGATTTTTAAATTATATTTCCATGTGTGCAAGATACATTATGTTACGTGTGAGAACGCGCGTTGAATTTCTTAAATGAAAGTGCGTTTGACTCTCATCCAAAACTTAATTCTTCGAGGAGCAGCCGCCGCGCGGGAGTGGCCGTGCGCTGTAAGGCGCCTTGCTGCGGAGGGCGCGGAAGGTTGGTGTCCTCCTTCGGGCATGTGTATGTGTGTGTGTTTTGTCTTTAGGATAAATTAGTTAACGTAGTTTTTTAGTCCGGGAACCGATGACCACTGCAGTTTGGTCCCATAGATTTAGACATACAAAAATGTTGGTACCAGAATTTAAAAAAAATAATAGGGCATTCATGTTGTTGTGGAAGAACGCGTGCTAAAAAGGAGGAAGCTTCAAGATTAATATTTCATATTTATTTTAGTTCTTTCGCAAATTGCTAATTATGCAATAACTATGGCAAAAAGTATAATTATTCTTTAAAATAAAAGTGCCGCGAAGTCCTACGTCGGTATATAAAATCTGTACCTTTCAAAGGATTCATAAGGTTTACAACTGACAGTGGCCGAGCGGTGTCCGGCACGCCAGTCACGGTCTGCACGGCCACTACGGTCGGGCGTTCGAATCCCTCCTCGGGTATGGATATTTGTGCCGTCTTTAGTGTTAGCTAGTTCACAAGTAGTTTGTAAGTTTAGGGACTGATGACCCCGTAGCTAAGTCCCATAAGCTTTACAAACATTTGAACATTTTTATTTTATTTATTTATTTATTTTACAGCTGCAGGGTATAGTGCAAACACAGAAATAATTATACAGCAAGAAGTGTATTTTTAACTCCGGAATTAATCTGAAACTTATTTTTTCTTGTGAGCCTATCCACCCACCCTTAACTACTGACAATACACCCTGAATTTTCTAAGTCCAGGACGCATTTATATTTTTAAACTTTATGTATTTCGTAATTTTGATCTCAATCTTAATGTCTTTCACGACGTTTCAGTTGAACATTTTACTTTAGGCACCGATTTACTGTATAAACGAGTATTCCGATTCACGCTTTTTTGTGGCAAAGCGATAAACTTCACCAACTAGAATCTATTATTGGCATCTGACTGTGGGTGAGGGTTATACCGCAACAGTCGGGTATAATTAACGAGTTTATTCATCTAACTACTACAATAAAAATACATGGCATGATAATTAACATCTTTACATTAAATAAAAGAAATTTACATTAAATCAAAGAAAGGGGGCACGCCTGTGATTCCTGTCTGCGCCTGTGAATTTGAGAGCATAGGGGGTGGGGGCGGAAGGAGGACCGTTTAGAGGAGTACGGCGTTCACCAAATTCCTGCATTCGTGACTACATGAGGTGGTTCGTACAGGGATTTGCTCACGATGGATGCGGAAGCTTGCTAGCCGCGCCAAGCTGGACTCACCTGCTGCTCTGCTCTGATCTGCACTACTCGGGGCCGGCTGGTCGTCGCAGCGGATCGCAGGCACTGCAGAACCCCCTTCTACTTTTCGGACACGGGCTTGGGAGCTAGGTTGCCGAAATTCCCTGTTTAGAATTATGAATAGCAGTGATTTTCCGTCTTTGCAGCTGCAATAAAAATGCGATTTTTTCACACCAGACGCGTTTCGTTTTATTGAATGTAAAACATCTTCAGTGGTCTGAAATAATAGAAATCTACAGTTTAGATCGAAAACAGTTCTTAAATGGACCCTGAAAAGTAGGCCTAATGGTTGGTACTGAAGCGAAAAGAAGACAAAATTTCCGTGAATACCAAACATTAGGCCTACTTTTCAGGGTCCATTTAAGAACTGTTTTCGATCTAAACACAAAACAAACTGTAGATTTTTATTATTTCAGACCACTGAAGATTTTTTACATTCAATAAAACGAAACGCGTCTGGTGTGAAAAAATCGCATTTTTATTGTAGTTCCAAAGACGGAAAATCACTGCTATTCATAATTATGAAAGCAACTACGGACATTATGGCCACACAAACGAAGAATTCCCTGTTTAGAGCTTGAAACTCGTAAGGCCAGGACAGGCGTGCAGGATACACAGGCGCGCAAATAAAAGTAAAGATAGATTTTGATCGCTTTGGTGGGCGTCTTTTTCACTTTTTACTAATCACTGCACCGTGAATCCATCAGTGAGTTGCAGTGCGGAGTGGCGGCCGCCACATCACTATCGATCCGATGTTCCATTTTTTCCCTGCAAGATATGAGAGCAACATTATTTAGTGAGTATTAACAAAGAAATAATGCCGGCGTTCGGCTGATGGGGCGGGATGCGCTGTGGACGTCGTTTGGTGCGTGTGGACGGGACGCGGAAGTGAGCCTCAGAGCGGCGTGGCGCCGTCGCGGCCTTCCGTGTTTTATCGGCGCGCTATCGCGCCTTTATCTCCCCTTCTTGTTGCTCCAGAAGGCTGCCACCACTATTTCCAGACGAGGCGGCCTCCGCTTGCTTCTGCTCTGCTAACGCCTCTTGGCTCGTCAAAAAAACAAGCGGTCAGCTCCACTCTCCAGCCTGAGAAAAGCTGTGTTCCCAGAGCTCCCGTTTTATGCGTCTGGCTGTAAACAGATATGCTAACTTTTGCGCCGGCCGCGATGGCCGAGGAGACTGAGGCGCTCCAGTCACGGTCTGCACGGCCACTACGGTCGGGCGTTCGAATCCCCCCTCGGGCATGGATATTTGTGACGTCCTTAGTCTTAGTTAGTTCATAAGTAGTTTGTAAGTTTAGGGACTGATAACCCCGTAGTTAAGTCCCATAGACTATACAAACATTTGAACATTTGAGCTAACTTTTGCATTTCTCTCATGGAAATCGCGTGGTTGTTTATCCAAACTAGTTCAAATGTTTGTAAATCTATGGGTTTTTGGTTATTAAATGTTCAAATGTTGATAAATCCATCGACCAAACTGCGTGGTCATCAGTCCGTAGCTTACAAACTACTTACACCTAGGTAAACTAACCTAAGGACAACACACACACCCATGCCCCAGGGAGGACTCGAACCTCCACGGCGAGCAACCCCGCGCTCCGCAGCGACACGCTCGGCTACTGCACCCGCGGCTTTGGTTATTAGCTCAAATCAATTGTTTTTTAAGCTTTAGGGACTTAACTACGGGGTCATCAGTCCCTAAACTTACAAACTACTTATGAACTACCTACAACTAAGGACGGCATAAATATCCATGCCCGAGGGGGGATTCGAACCCCCCCGACCGTAGTGGCCGTGCAGACCGTGACTGAAGCGCTTCAGTCCCGTCAGCCACCACGGCCGGCTTGGTTATTAGCCCCAAGGCTTACAAACTACTTACACTAAGTTAACCCTTGCAATAGCAATGCGGAGATGGGGAGGGGGGAACTTTATGCCCACCATTTGAAAAATTTTGTAAAATATTTGTCTTTAATGAAGTCTTCTTCCATATTCTATAATTGTTTTACATTTTTCGTTTAATGTCAATCGGAAAATATAAGTTTAAGGGAGGTGGTCATGAAGTACCCCTCCTCTCCTTGGTAGTAGATGCGACTTCTTCCCACAACGGTCGTCTTATTCCACGGATAAAAGCGTTACGTAACCTCAGAACTCAGGTACATTATTTTTCTCTGGGTTGACACCAACAATGGCCTCAATAATGATTCCATTTCTCTTTGATTCTTTATTGTTTCCTGTTCTGTGGCACTTAATCCAGTGTTAGATATAACTGTGATTGAGAATGTATCGACTTACTGAAAGGGAAATGTCACAGATTTTAGAAGAATCTACAGATTCTGAAATAGGATTTGATGAAAGTGACAATGTAATGAGTGAACCTGAAGAGGATTATGTTGTGCGCAAACATGTGGACAAAGAGTATCTACAGACCGAATTACGTGAAAGATATGAAATGCATTATTGAAAATAGTTTTACATGAAATATTCACGTTCTGGATCCTGATTATGCATTAATAGATCTTTCAAAAGTATGTTATTAATGTAATTCAAGAACAGTTGAATTCTTTAATTTTTTTTTATGGTGAGCACAAAGTAAACCCTCCCTTGGTTAACACGTTACGGAAAAAGGCTTGGTATTGCGAGGGTTAATCTAACCCAAGGACAACAAACACTTAAGGCGCCTCGCTGCGGAGCGCGCGGTTGCTCGCCGTCGGAGGTTCGAGTCCTCCCTGGGGCATGGGTGTGTGTTGTCCTTAGGTTAGTTTAGTTTAAGTATTTTGTAAGCTACGGACTGATGACCACGCAATTTGGTCCGATAGATTTACAAACATTTGAACATTTGATTTGAACAACAAACACGCCCATGTTCGAGGGAGGACTCGAACCTCCGACGGCGAGCAACCGCGCGCTCCTCAGCAAGGCGTCTTAGAACGCTCGGCCACTCCACTGCGGCTGTCCAAACTAATCTCGCCAAAACAAATAAAAGAGGTATGTGTCAGCGAAATCCAGGATGAATTTTAGAATTAATCGCCGGAGATACCCAAAGTGGAATACCACTCAAAAACAGGTGTATGCAAATAAAAAGTAAAAGTAGAAATAAAAATATTTGCCAGCGAAATAAAAGATGAATTTTAGAATCAATTACCTAAAGTGGAATTCCACAGGTGTATGAAAAGTAGAAGCGAGTCTAATATTCATTGGGAGAGCCCTAAACACATACTGTTGGCGAACGACGTTGAAAGCATTATGTGCACCTACTATCACCCAAGTGGCCCCTGCGGACATCTGATATAAATCGACGTCGTCCTTATAGATGTACTATTTTTTTTTTTTTTTTTTTTTTTTTTTTTTTTTTTTTTTTTTTTTTTTCTGGCAATGTAAAAGCCAATGCTGATTTCATTTCCAAACGTTGTTCAGACGACCACACTGGCAAGCTAAGTTAAATTCGAGGCTGGCTGGATTTCATTCTGATCTATGTAGTTCTTAACGTAGTCGATGCAAAATTTTGGAGCATAACTCAGTCCTATGAGAATACTGATCACTTAACGTTAATAGGCGTTGCTGCAGTGGTTGTTAACGCGATTGGTTGTTATACGGCGATGCCACTTTAGGTAATTCTGGACGGTCAGTGCTAGGTATTCAGAGGTAAGCCAGCGAGTGCGTCTCTTTCGAATATGTCGGTGAACTAACTATAGAGTTGAAGCTAGTCGTGCGAGCACCAAGAGACAAATGGCGTTTCTCCTGCGTGCGCAAGACTACCACAATATATTTACTGCACTAACTACATTTTATTACTGGAGTTACTGCTGTCCCTGGCACCATTGCCTGTTTGGTATTGGCTGCTGACGCGTCGGGCGGATGCTTCGTGTGCGAGCCAACGTATTAGTCCCGCTAGCGCTAGCAGGCGACCAGGTGTTCACTTTGATCAGCTACGACAGGTCTGCATTATGGCGCCATTACGAACACCTGGGCAAACGCACTGCGCCCGACACAGCCACGTTTTGCAACACCACTGCATATACTTTTGCGTGCGTATTGCTACGGCTGCACACTTGGCAGTGGTTACGATATTGGATCTTTTTGCTTGTGTATAAACTCGAATGGTCGTACAAGAGCATCATAGTTGATAAATGTAACCAGAAATAAATTTCATTAAGTACAGTGAAACAGAAAATTGCGTAAAGCCGTCCTCACACGGGACGTGTTGTCCCAACGTGGCGCAGGCCAGACGTGCTGTCTACCTAGCTACAGCACGCTCTGAAACGACCTGCGACATCCCACGGAACACAACGTGCTGCTCATCGTGATTTGCGACCGCACCGCTCTCTGGCGCTAGTTGCGGGGATTACAAATATCGATGTGTGGGAAATTTTTTTTGTTTATTCATAACTAGATTTTGACCACTGTGTGGTAATTATCAATGCTTAAAACAAACAGTTAAAACATGTAAAATATTTGGACCTCCATGTCGCAGGTTACGTTCATACTGATTCGAAATGTTTTACATGTTGTAACTGTTTGTTTGAAGCTTTGAAACTGACCACACAGTGCCCGAAAGCTAGATCGGAATGAATAAAATATTTACGACTAATTGCTGAAAAAATTTCTTGACATTAAAAGACAGTCGTTGAGCACAAGTGCCACAGTGGAATCAAGCCTGATAAAAGATAGATGTGCGTAAAATTGCACGCTATCACTGTTAGCGATCTTCGAAATAAAGGGGAAAAAATTGAAATTGTGGCTTTTTTAAGCTTGCACGTGGAATGCAGTACTCTTCCAGAAATTATTATTATTATTATTTTCAAGAAAAAGACGGTACATTTATCTGACAATATTAGAAAGATAAAATTTACGATCAAATCACTTTCGGCAAAAAATCGTAAAACAAATTGTCAACGGTGAAATACATCATCTGCTCTAGCTTCACTTGACTTGCTGTCTTATATTCCCATTTTCCACGTTGTACGCATTCTGCATATTCAAATGTATACTTTAGCATTCTTCGGAAATAATAGCTTCTGCCTGATACATTTTACTTATTCAGACACGCGGGACAACGCCTCAGCTCGACAGTGTTCGTTGTGATAATTTTTGCTTTTAGTATTGTACGTAAACACTGTTCCCCCTTCACTGTATCTGCTTCCGTAACCACTCTGTACTGAACTGCAACTGAATTCAAACACCGTGGGGAAAACCGTTTGACGTAGGATACTGTCTTGGAATTTATTGAGTTCTTGTTTCTAATAAATAACGTCGAATACCGGCATACCGACAATCCTTCTTTCCGCGAACAATACGTGACTGAAATAGGAGGGAAAATCGATAGTGGTACTCAAGGTACCCTCCGCCACACACCGTCGCGTGGCTTGCGGAGTATGGTTGTAGATGTAGATATTATAATTGTATTAAATTAATAAATAAGTTACATAAACAGTAATGAAAGCAAATCGTTATAAATATCTGGGAGAGTGTAGGTGGAAATCTGTTATTTACATCTTTTTCTCCACAGCTCTTGATGCTAAACACCACGTCATCCTAAAAAGAAATAACAACGAATGTCGGATATTATATTTAAATTAGGAAGAAAGAACCAGAAACATTAATGAAACAAAAAAGGAAAAAATAAAAATATTTCGGTAGTAAGCAGACGTGAACCATCCCAGCTACCAAACTTTACACCACAGTCTGCGACGCTGTCAACTACGCTACTTCTGCACATCTTCCACCTACCCAGTTTCCGGGTATAGTACACATCTAAAACATGTTCTATATTTATGACATTGCATCACAAACAAGCTCGTTCGATAGAATGGCGTTAAAACGTAGCAAAGAAATGATATTCTTTCACGGTATACAAATTATAACACTGGCACACGTTAAATACGATGACTTTAAAGATTTGAAAATGTAGTTTCCGTTAATTTATTGTGGAAAGACACTGGACTCGCATTCGGGAGGATGGTGGTTCAACTCCACCTCCGGCCATCCAGATTTAGGTTTTCCGTGATATCCCTAAATCGCTCCAGACAAATGCCGGGATGCTTCCTTTCAAAGGGCACGGCCGATTTGCTCTCCCATCCTTCCCCGAAAACCCTAGCGGTAGCTCCGTCTCTAATGACCACGCTGTCAACGGGGCGTTAAACCCTAAGCTTCCTTCCTTCCTTCCTTAATTTATTGTAACAAATGATATCAAAATGACCCGTTATCAAAAAGTGCCTCAATTTTCTGGCATTTAAAAAAAAGATTATATTCATATATCGAATGCTACAACGAAAGAAGGCACGAAATACGGAGTTCCGTTTGCAATATGGCGGCTCAGAAGTTCTGCTTGTCACGTGAAAAACAGGTCGCTTCTCATTGGCCACGTTCCACTTCACGAAGCAAAAATCTTAACATGCAAGATCCTTCGTTCCACGCTTCGTAGGGCAGTGGAACGTGGATTTCCACGCTCCGACGTCACCACTTCCTCCTCCACGTACGTTTCCACGTCCCGTGAGAGGACGGCTTTAGAAGGCAGTGAAGAACGAGAATTCAATAATTAATTACTTTTATAGATTTCGGAAAGTTCAAACGCAAGTTTACTCTCTCAGTGACCTTTAAAGCGTAGAGGCCAGTGTAGGTTTCACCAGCTTGGACAGGTTATGTGATTCCAAATGAAATAGAATTGACCCAAGCAGAAATCGAGGAAAGCCTGTACAATGGTTTGTGAATTGTACGCTTTATGCGTATTTCGTAATCAAAAGGTTGATGGGTAGGAGGTTCACATGTTTGACTGTAAATGAGAAAACATTATTTTACTACTTTAACTTATGCTAAGGACAAAACACACACACACACCCTTGCTCGAGGGAGGACTCGGACCTCTGGCGGGGATCAGCTGCGCACCCCGCAACAAGGTGCCTTACAGCCCACAGCTCTTCCCGCGCGGCAAATAAGCTACTTTTATTTTTTTTTAAAAGTCTTATTCGTTTATCTAGCCGTGAATCAGAGAAGTATATTTAAATGTAGAAGCAAAGCAATTGCGCGGCATGATACAGAATCATAAATGAACGTAAAAATGCGTTTGGTTCCATTTTAATTTCTGAATTATAACGAAGAATGCGCATCTTGTGATAAACATCTGATTTAGGTTTGTTAATCCTTTATAGGACAAAACTTTTTTTCTGAAACTTTGAAAGGTAAAATTTTAATTTTATCCCATTTGACTTATATAGGCTCCGGCCGCGGTGGCCGAGGGGACTGCGGCGCGCCAGTCACTGTTTGCACGGCCACTACGGTCGGGGGTTCGAATCCCCCCTGGGGCATGGATATTTGTGCCGTCCTTAGTGTTAGCTAGTTCATAACTAGTTTGTAAGTTTAGAGTCTGATGACCCCGTAGTTAAGTCCCATAAGCTATACGAACATTTGAACATTAAAAGTTGTCGTTATTGTGTGGAGATGTGATCTGATGACGGTTTCGTTTTAGCTGGTGTTTGTAAAGGGCGTATTTTTATGACGGTTTTAACGATAGCCCTGTTCTAACCCTAATTTTTTCTTTCTTCTGTTCCAGGTGAGTACCCAGTGTTGAGTGCCTCTGCACCATGCAAGTCTTAACTGGTGAGTTGTATTCCGTTTGTCTTCTCGTTCCACGACGATTTCCAAAGTCCTACATGTCGAAACAGTGCAGAAAACTGTACCAGGAGTTTGTATATGCAAGAGCTTTGCAGTTAAATGGGAATTTTTAAAAGCGACTTACTTACAAGATACGGAACGCTGTTTATATTTACATTCGGCTCTGAGGATATCCCACTTTGTGGGAAGAAAAATGCGAATGTTGCTAAGTCTATACCTGCAGTAAGTAATTTGGAGATGGAGGAGAAACGCTGTCCCGGTTTCTAGGGTTTGTACAAGAGGCTAGCATTGTGATGATGAACTCATGTTCTGAAATTAATCTTTTACTCATATATGGGCTGGAGAAAAATAGCAACTGTTATTTTTCTCGGGGATGATATTATTGACACAGATGCTTACCGTTACACGCTTTCAATATAATCCCCCCCTCCCATTATTTGTGACTTTTTACAGAATCTGCGTGTTTTTTTACCTTGTCGCGTGTAGTCAGTTCTATGGTGTAGATGAGTGGGTCGCGACCTGTGGTGGTGGGGGGGGGGGGGGCAACACAGTTGCTCGAAGGTTCGCGGTCGCAGCATGTTAGATAGCGAATCTACGTTTCGTGGCGTTTAGCTGCTGTGGCATAAGTCATTTGTAGGTGGAAAATTGCCTTGTTCTGACAATGAGACGTCGAAAGAGTGACATATACAGGGTGTACTTATGCCACTTTTGATTTCTGATGTTGGGCTGACCGAAACGCGTAAAAGTGATGTCATTTTTTTCACTTCATGATGAATTGTTTATTAAGCGAATTAAAAGTTTGTGCCGTACGACTTTGTAACATGTTCAAATATTATTATGCCAGAAAAATATCGGTACCATAATATTATTTTTAGTCAATAAATAACAATACCCTTTTACTACTGGGTCATAGTAGTTTGCTGCTGGTAAAGAGTTTTCAATGCAGCATTATCTTTAATCAACTAATATCAACACCATTTTATTACTGGATCATAATATTTTGCTGCTAGTTAAGGGGTTTTCAGTATTCTTTCGAAGAAATCCGATGATTATGAGCACCCTTGAAATATTAAGAAATGATGCGTCAGCTATGACGGTTTTACACTCTTACAATACGTCATCCCTAAATTACGCATTGTGGTTTATTATCAATGTCAGCACAACCATATATCAAATACGGGTAGTTATAAAGTCTTTTCATTTTGATTCATTTCCGCTACTACAGCTTTCATCAGATGTGAATGGGTGAGCATATTTTAGATACATGTAAGAAGGAAAATTAAATACTTTGCCTTCGGAATTACTGACATAGCTTTATTACGGGCCTGGGGGTCGCCGGGCATTTTTACTCGAAAAGGCGGTTGCACGTTCATAAAGGTTGAAAAAAACTGCTATAAAGGGTTAATGCATAAATCGTTAATATTTTGCAATTGGGGTAATGTTGTCTTAGGACACGAAGTAGTAACAAGGGCCGGCCGAGGACACTGAGGCGCTCCAGTCACGGTCAGCTCGGCCACTACGGTCGGCGGTTCGAATCCCCCCTCGGGCATGGATATTTGTGCCGTCTTTAGTCTTAGCTAGTTCATAAGTAGTTTGTAAGCTTAGGGACTGATGACCCCTTAGTTAAGTCCCATAAGTTGTACAATCATTTGAACATTTGAATTTTTAGTAACAAGGAGCGCGCGCCACTTTTTTGGATGTAAGCTTTCAGTTTAGGAAGCGATTGTATGCGTCCAGGGGTTTGTTATGTAAGCGCTCGCTAATGGCCACGTTAAACCCTGGTATTCCCTCCTTGGTGACTGAAGTGTTTGAGCGCCGACGGCCAGCCGGGGCCAGACCCTGCAGGGGCGTCCACGTGGCCGCAAAGTCAACAGCCGCGGCGTTCGTTACGGCTGCTTTCTGCGGCCCACTTATCGAGCGCCCACTAAATACTTAACCACCTCCTGCCGACGGTAAGTATTCAATACTTGTCACGTGTGCGGGAGGAGCCGGGTTCAAAATACCCGTGCAGCCGTCCATGCAGGGATTGCTCATTTGAAAATGTGAAAAGTAATCTCTATTTGCTGTGCCGTCCATCTCCACTTTGAGCTTTTGACCTCGTCGCTGACTGAATGATTGAACCTTATCCTATTTTCAAAATGTTCAAATGTTTGTATAGTCTATGGGACTTAACTACGGGGGTCATCAGTCCCTAAAGTTACAAACTACTTATGAACTACTTACGAACTAGGACGGTACAAATATCCATGCCCGAGGGGGGATTCGAACCCCCGACCGTAGTGGCCGTGAAGACCGTGACTGGAGCGCCTTAGTCCCCTCGGCCACCGCGCCTATTTTTCAGGTTCGGCAAAAAGTATCTTGTACGTTGCCATATGAACAACCCATATCGATGTCATTATTTAATTGGTGTGTTTTGCATGTGCCGTCGACGTGCTTGATACTGTCAAATTTCAAAAGCTTGATAATAACTAAATTTCACCCGCTCGGTTAGCCGTGCGGTCTAACGCACCGCTTTCCGAGACGGTGAGGCGTACCGGCCCCGGTTCGAATCCGCCCGGAGGGTTAACGAAGGGGTCGGAGTGCCGGACAGCCTGGATGTGTTTTTTAGGCGGTTTTCCACATCCCCCTAGGTGAATACCGGGTTGGTCCCCAAGTCTCGCCTCAGTTACACGATTCGCAAACATTTCGTAACACTGTACACTTTCACACATATAACACTTTTACACAGACATTTGGGGTACACATTTCGCCGGCCGCGGTGGCCGAAGAGACTGAGGCGCTTCAGTCACGGTCTGCACGGCCACCACGGTCGGGGGTTCGAATCCCCCCTCGGGCATGGATATTTATGCCGTCCTAGTTCGTAAGTAGTTCATAGGTAGTTTGTAAGTTTAGGGACTGATGACCCCGTTGTTAAGTCCCATAAGCTTTACAAACATTTGATTTGAATTTTTGGTACACATTTCCTCCCGGGGGGCATGGGGTATCGACAGGAAGGGCATCCGGCCACCCTGTAAATATTAATACGCCAAATCCGACGTAACCAAAACCGACACTGCATGTGCGGCAAAATGGCTCAAGAGAAAGAGAGACGATAATTCAGTTTCATGTGATACTTGCAAAAGTTCTCGACTACATTTCAGTCGAATAGGAAATTCCATTTAATGGAATAATTAAAAAACTATTTTTAAGAAATATTTCAGGACTTTACAGTGCAGCTCTTTGTACGATGTAAAGTCGAACAGAAGACGCTACCGAATGTTGACACACAGTCACCATTTGGATTCATCTAGGGAAATGTCAGCAGCAGTGGAATCATAAGGGCTGTGGACAGCAGAGGGTGACGGCGGATGTGCGATCTTGAATAGTGGAGAGTTCTATTCGAGTCGTGAAGAATACATAATGTGTAACGTTTGCCTGTTTTTAACGTGGAGCCCAGTCCACCGAGAAAGTGAGCATATTATGTCATATGTCTCCGTAAGAGAGTGCAGAAATGTGCAAGTGAACTTGTCCACCGCAACGTCTCGCATTACTGTTTTGCACCTTATTTACAGCTAACATAGGTAGCGGTGTACACGTGCTGTGCAGTTTAAAACCCTTTATTCCCTGCAAGGAAACAAAAGACGAGCCTGATTACTAGGGAGACATAATGCAGGTTGCTGGAGTGGAATGGAGGACCTATGCTCCGATGCACGAGGCCGTTCCCCGTCGGGGGTTCGAATCCCCTCTCGGGCATCGATCTTTGTGCTTTCTTTAGTGTAAGGTTATTCGTAAGTAGTTTGTAAGTTTAGGGACCGATGACCCCGCAGTTAAGTCCCATAGACTTTACAAACATTTGAACTTTTTTTTTTTTTTGGTATGGAGTTGCTATTCCATGTCTTGCGTGCTCACCTGACCTGAACCCCTTCGATTATTTCTCACGAGGGATATCTGAACTCACTTCTGTATGTAACCGTAGTGGATATGGTAATGCAGTTAGTTGCCAGAATTGCAATTGCATGTCTTGTGATTGTAAACACACCAGAATCTTGTTCATCGATGTCTTGCTTGCTTTGAGGGTGACTGCTGTCACAGCACATTTTCTAAGATACAGTGCAAATGGTAAGTCTATTTGTGTCAATGATGGTGTTTTCAGTTTACTGTAACTAATGTTAACCCTAGCATCACCAAAGTGTTTTAGGTTAGGCAGAGCACCAAGCAAGCGCAAATTTTGCACCTATTACAATAAGCTGTGAATCCTGTAATATGCATTTATTTTTTGTCTTTGCCATCAGCTGTTTTCTGTCAAACATATATACATTGCGTTGCCCTTATCGCAGTATTGTCGTTTTGGATTATCTGCAGATGTAGGACCGAAAGAGCTACTTTCGCAGTCTTGTGAAATATTGTTTATATACTATTATTTACAATAATTTCAGCAGTTATTAGGCCTTTTAGGCTTCTAAATAGGTGAGATATATTGAAATTAGAGGTGATGGACACTGATTTTACAATAACATTCGTTCTCTATGCTTGGTGGTTGTAGGGAAGACACTAAGAATTATGGTCATTTGGAGTATCAACCCAGGGCAAAATGTGTCCTTGAGTATAAAAGTTCTGTATTTCATTTGCAGTTTTTTAAAATTGGATCCATATACATGTACAGTGTAGTACTTTATAAGGTGAGAGACCCATAAACGAAGAAGGGATTTTATTATGATTTGTTAATAAAAGAAAAATGTACGGACAATTTTTTCCCGTGCTTGGTGCTTGTAGGTTTAATGAAAAGGTACAAAGTAATGTGATGCTATTCCTTTTATCTCCTTAAGCTAACTTCTCCGACCCCACGCCAGGTTCCGTACCTCGAATTGTTCAGTGGATCATTGTCTATCCTATTAAACTTCTGCACGTTCTTACGCAAACAACCTGTAGATATTGCGGTTGTTTGAGGGTTTGATTAAGTCGTCATTTTTCCACCAATCATCTTTCGTGTCTGGCAGCACCTTGCGAGATTTTACTAAGGGAACACAAATAATGAATCTCCGTTGACAGTGTCGTGGTGGTAATCTGTTGGCGAATCGCCTAAATGTGTTGTTAATATCTTTTCCTTTTACCAACCATTATCTCCACTGCTATCAGGAACCACTTTAAGATTTAACTTGGTGGCCGTACGCCCTTCCAATTTCCTACACGGTAAGGTAACACCTTTTAGTAAGAATAATTAATTAATACGAAAAAATTGTATCGGACATAAATTCTTAGAATTATTAATGAGGAAGTTGAGCACCCGACTGTCCCTGCTGCTACTGGTATGATGGAGAAGTAATCGATTATCGGAATAGCTATCAAACCGATATCGGTTAAAATTCTGATTTTCACTGTCGCTATGCAGAAGTTCGGGCACTGGCGCAGGTAGTTCGACAGTTCGCCCCCTCCCTGCCAATCGCTGTGGTTGTTCTGTGATAACCTCTGAACCATCGTTTGCAATAGATCGTGGTGTCTTTGTGCCGTTGGCAGTGATAACTTGAAAGTGTACTTCACAGTATAGGTGAAGACAATATGAAAATGCCGAAAACTTAGGCTTTAGACGCTGCACAAAGCTTAGAATAAGCTCCTTTCTTTAGATCCTATCACTGAAGCTGAATATTCATCAAATAGCATGTGATTATCCTGGCTGGAGAGAATGATATACACGCTTAAGGAGGTCTTAGAAACAATTCAATTTCTGGTTAGAATATGATGCCGTTTATTCATAGCTATGAAGTGTTGACGCTTTATGAAGTAATTGCTTGTGTCATCGGCGACCAAGACCCGTGAGAAAAAGCCTATTGACAAGGTTCGTGTTGGAGGTCTATCCGATGTCGAAGCTTTCTAATCTCTCGAAGTGGTTAGACCAAGGAATAGGAGTGGCTCGAAAAGAAATAATACGACCCATTACGTTGTTCTCGCTATGGCGAGTGTTCATCAGAGACTAGGGTATCGTCAAGGGTGCCCCAAGGAAGTGTGATAGGACCGCTGTTATTTTCTAACTATATAAATGACCTGACGGACAGAGTGAGTTGCAATCTGCAGATGTTAGCTGATGACGCTTTGGTGTACAGGGAGGTGTGGTCACAGAATGACTGTAATAATATGCAGGCTGACATGGACCAAATTTATAGCAGTGCAAGGAATGGTAGCTAGCTTTAAATGTTGAAAAATGTAAGGTGATGCAGATGAGTAGGAAAAACAATCCCGTAATGTTCGAATACGCCATTAGTAGCATGCTGCTTGACAGTTGCATCAATTAAATATCTAGGCGAAACGCTGCAAAGCGATATGAAAGGGAACGAGCAGATAAGGATAGTCGTGGTTGCTGATGGTCGACTTCGGTTTATTGGAATAATTTCGAAAATATGTTATTCGTAAAGGAGACCGCATATGAAACGCTTATTTGACCCCATATTGAGTATTGCTAAAGTGTTTGGGACTTCCACTCGATCGGTTTAAAGAAAGACATAGAGACAGTTCAGAAGCGGGCGGCGAGGTTTGTAAGTGGTAGGTTCGAACAATGCGCGAGTGTTACTGAAACGCTTCGGGAAATCAACTGGGAGTCACAGGAGGAAAGGCGAAATTCTTTTCGAGAAGCACTGTTGAAGAAATTCAGAGGGTAGGAATTTGAGGCGGACTGCAGAACGATTCTTTTACCGCCAGCCTACATTTCGCGTAAATACTACAAAGGTAAGATCACAGAGATTAGGGCTCGTAAAGATGGATTCAAGCATTCGTCTTTCCCTTGTTCTATATGGACAGCAAACATTCCTCGTTTTATATGGGAGTGAAACAGAAAATAAGGTAACTTGTAGTGGTTGTGAGTACCTTCCGCCACGCACCTTTGCTAGATTGCGGAATACGTATGTACGTAGATGTTAAGGAATTTTGTATCATTAAAACGTTTGCGAGATTTAGCAGAGATTGTTGGAACTATTATTCTTAGCTGTAGACTTACTTTAATGACTATTTTCAACTTTAAGAGAAGCCAATGAGGTCAGTTTTCTTCGTCATGTGTGACATGACAGTAAGTACAGTTTTATATGTATAACTAGATTTTTTCGTATTCCTATAAAAAGTGATATAATCTACATTTCTATAAGCCTAAACCCGGGGCACGAAATTTTTTTCGCCCCCGCCCCCTCCCGTCCACATACACGCACAAAATACCGAAAAGTGAAATAGTTTACTGGTTACCCCATGTTCGCTATTCACGCGGTAAAACTTCGGGATCTACCGTTGCAGACAAACAGCATTCCAATGAAATAACATGGGGTGAGCACGGTAGCCAAGCAATGACTCCAAGGCGACCGATAACAACCGGGATATGTTGAGATACTGTGACATTGGCCATATGGAATATGTAGGAGCGCCCTCATCGTGAAAGTACATACGACCTTGTGTTGATCCTCCACGTATTGTGGTAACACATTTTGAAGAAAATCAAGATATCGTGTCTTATTAAGAGGGTTATCTAAAACAACTGGACCGATGAGTTGGTCCTCAATAATGACGCATCACACGTTGACTGAGAAGCATCGTTGATAATTTGTTTCCACAGTAGTTTGCACTTTTTCATCTGTCCATACGTGCGAGTTGCGCGTTGTTGATTCCGTTGCGGCTAAATGTCGACTCATCAGTGAACAAAATACGTAGAATTACTTTAATATTGGGAATGATCTATTGGCAGCATTGTTGCTGGGTGCCCCGAGCCGGAGCAGCCTTTCTTCTGCCCCAGGCTGCTTCACTTTCCCTCCCGGTTTATGCCTTCGCCCGGAGACGGGCATATTTCGTGAGATACGGTGGTTCTTGTTGTGGTTTTTCTTCCTTCGTTCCTTCCTTTCTTACCCTTCGTTTTCTGTCTTTCTCTCCTTGAACTCTCCTAGCCTTCTTCTCCTCATTAGTCTCCGCCTCGGCGTTTGAGACACTTCTTTTCTTTCCTTCTATCTCTTCCTTTCCTATCCTCTTCCTCTTTCCTCCCTGTGCGTGTCTGAAGGCCGACCCACGCATTATCGTGCGTAGCAGGTGACGGGGTAACGCGTAATTCCCCGCCCCGGGTAGACAAGTAAGGCACGTACGTACCCCCTGGTAAAGGCCAGGCCCAGGGAGGGGTGATTACCCGAGCTGGTACCTTCCGAACGTGCCGATTGGTCCCTCCGTCAGTTCTCGGGAGGTGTGACCTGAGGTGTGAACAATCACCTAAGGCGGGTAAGCCCTCGGAGAGGGCCCCCACTAGGAAGGAGCGCGCCATCGGAGACGCCGGTAATCACGGGGGACACTTCCGCGATGACTTCCTTATCTTCTTTCGTGACGTTGACCCACAAACGTAAGTTAGACTCGCCTCAGCCTAAAAAGACTCTGCCTAATGTACCTAAATTTCTGGTAGTCTCTCGCACCGACGGAAAGGATTTCAATTCTGTCAATCCTTTCGTTATACAGAAAGGTGTAGATGCAATTGCTGGCCCTGTTAAAACCTGTTCACGTCAGCGCAATGGCACATTGTTGCTGGAAGTGGAAAGTGCCTTCCAATCCCAAAAACTGATACGTACTACGTTGTTGCACACGTTTCCAGTTAAGGTAGAAGCGCACCGCACACTCAACTCGTCACGGGGGGTAGTCTTCACGAGATCCCTTGACGGGTTGTCTGATGAAGATATCCAATCGTATATGTCCGATCAGGGTGTGACAGCCGTCCACAGGGTGATGAAAAAGGTCGATAACCAATTGACACCGACTCGTACTGTGTTTTTGACGTTCGACAGAGTTGACCTCCCGTCGAAGGTCAAAGCAGGGTATGAAGTCATCTCCGTCCGACCTTATGTACCTAACCCAACGCGCTGTTTTCAGTGCCACAGGTACAACCATACCCGTGAACATTGCCCAAATGCAGCAAAGTGTGTCACTTGTGGTAGGGACGCCCATGAGGGGGATTGCCCACCTCCGTCCCCTCACTGCCTAAACTGCAACGGTGACCATGCGGCTTCCTCTCGCGACTGCCCTGTATACAAGGATGAGAAGGTAATCCAGCAAATTCGGGTTACGGAGAAGGTATCGACATCTGCAGCTCGTAAGTTGTTGGCGAGTCGAAAGCCCACTGTCCTCCCAGCGGGTACATACAGTAAGGTACTCACCTCAACTCGACCTACCAAGGATTCCAGTACCCAGACATGTGACTTCACTTTCGCTGACACAGTTGTGCGATCCGCCAGCCCGAAGATTGCCCGTTCCACGTCCCCGCTCCCTGTTGCTGCTTCTAGGGTACAGTCTTCGTCAAACTCTAGTAAACCGCGGGCACCTAAACAAGATGCCCGGACCTTGAAAAAGGAACCCGTCCGTGAGGATTTTCTGCGTTCTCAGGCTTCCCAACCGTCAACTGCCTCTTCCCGCCGTCACTCTTCCAGAAGAGCTGACAAGAAAAAGAGTTCCTCTCCTTCCCCGCCGAGGCGTGACCCATCCGTCACGCCGTCCAACAGTTGCCGGCCTCGGCCGTCTTCTGTTTCACCGGGACGCTCCGTTTGCCGGGCGCCCGGCCCTTTACCGGCGGTGGAAACTGCCCCTCCTGATCAACTCAGGGAGGTGGCAGGCGCGTCGGTCGAACCAATGGAACATGACCCTTTGCCCCCAGACAGCGATAGCAGTGCTCCCTCGAAATCCGGTCCTCAGCGGCCGTCGAGGTGACCCCGCTCGCTACTTGGTTTTTATCCTTATTTCTTCTCTCATTTTTATCATGGCGCTCCTTCAATGGAACATTCGCGGCATTCGTTCTAATCGGGAGGAGTTAAAACTACTCCTTCGATTGCACTGCCCGCTTCTAGTCTGCCTCCAGGAAACTAAGTTGCGTCCACGTGATCGTGCAGACTTTCCACACTACACCTCTGCGCGGTTCGACCTGCCACCCGTGGAAGGTGTCCCAGCCCATGGAGGGGTTCTGATGCTCCTTCGAGACGACGTCTATTTCCATCCCATTTCCTTGCACACTCACCTACAGGCAGTTGCCGTCCGCATCACCTTATCCACATTTACCTTCTCCCTCTGTAATATATATTCGCCATCGTCATCTGCCCTTACTAGGGCAGATGTGCTAAACCTTGTTGACCAGCTCCCTTCACCTTTCGTGTTGGTAGGCGACTTTAATGCCCACCACCCCCTATGGGGCTCTCCGGCACCTTGTCCGAGAGGCTCCCTTTTGGTGGACATTCTACACCACCTCGATCTTGTCTGCCTCAACACCGGTGCACCGACCTTCCTTTCTGACACAACACACACTTATTCCCATATAGACCTCGCCATATGCACTCCTCAGCTTGCCGGTCGGTTTGAGTGGTATGCACTTTCTGACACGTACTCGAGTGACCATTTCCCTTGTATCATCCACTTCCTGCATCATTCCCCATCTCCACGTCCCACCAGTTGGAACATTTCTAAAGCCGACTGGGGGCTTTATTCTTCCATGGCTGTTTTTCACAATCAGAATTTTCCCAACTGTGACAGTCAGGTCGAATACCTCACAGAGGTTATTCTCACTGCTGCTGAACGTTCCATACCTCGTACATCCTCTTCTCCACGTCGTGTCCAGGTCCCTTGGTGGACTGCAGCCTGCCGCGACGCGCTTCGAGCCCGGCGCCGTGCTTTACGCACCTTCCGCCGCCACCCAACTTTGGAGAATTGCATCAATTACAAACGTATGAGAGCGCAGTGCCGTCGTATCATAAACGACAGCAAGAAAGCTTGCTGGACTGCTTTTACTAGTTCTTTTAACCGTTTTACTCCCTCCACGGTTGTCTGGGGTGGCCTACGCCGTTTGTCCGGCATCAAGGTCCACTCCCCGATTCCTGGCCTGACCGTGGAGAACGCAGTCCTCGTGGACCCAGCTGATGTTTCAAACGCATTGGGTCGTTTCTTTGCGGAGGTTTCGAGCTCTGCCCATTACCACCCTGCCTTTCTCCCTCGCAAACAGGTAGAGGAGGCACGGCCGTCTTCTTTCCGCTCTTTTAATCGTGAAAATTATAACGTCGCCTTCACCATGCAGGAGCTAGATCGTGCTCTCGCCCTGTCCCGGTCTTCTGCTCCCGGGCCCGATTCCATTCATATTGAGATGCTGAAGAACCTCTCTCCTGCGGGCAAGTGCTTTCTTCTTAGTACCTACAATCGCATATGGACTGAAGGTCATGTTCCCACAAGTTGGCGTGAAGCCATTGTTGTCCCCATCCCCAAACCAGGGAAGGACAAACACCTTCCTTCCAGTTATCGCCCCATTTCTCTGACGAGCTGCGTCTGTAAGGTGATGGAACGCATGGTTAACGCTCGGTTGGTCTGGCTCCTCGAATCTCGCCGCCTCCTGACTAATATCCAATGCGGTTTTCGTCGACACCGCTCTGCTGCTGACCACCTCGTTACGTTGTCGACCTTCATTATGAACAACTTTCTACAGAAGCGTCAAACAGTAGCAGTGTTCTTCGACTTGGAGAAGGCATACGATACCTGTTGGAGAGCGGGCATTCTCCGCACATTGCACACATGGGGCCTTCGGGGCCGCCTTCCTCTTTTCATTCAAGCGTTTTTGGCGGATCGCAAGTTCCGGGTACGGGTGGGCTCTGTTTTGTCAGATACCTTTTGCCAGGAGAATGGGGTACCACAGGGCTCCGTCTTGAGTGTGGCGCTCTTTGCCATTGCAATCAATCCGATCGTAGATTGCCTTTCAGCCGACGTCTCCGGATCTCTTTTTGTTGACGATTTCGCAATTTATTGTAGCGCCCAGCGGACGTGTCTCTTGGAGCGTTCTCTCCAACGCTGTCTTGACCGTCTATATTCCTGGAGCATCGCAAACGGCTTCCGATTCTCCACTGAGAAAACTGTGTGTATCAATTTCTGGAGATACAAGGAATTTCTTCCACCTTCTCTACGTCTCGGCCCTGTTGCTCTCCCTTTCGTGGAGACTACAAAATTCTTGGGACTCATGTTGGATCGGAAACTTTGCTGGTCCACACATGTGTCCTACCTGGCTGCCCGTTGTGCCCGATCCCTTAACGTTCTTCGTGTCCTCAGTGGCACGTCATGGGGAGCGGATCGTACCGTCCTGCTTCACCTTTACCAGGCCATTGTTCAGTCGAAGCTCGACTATGGAAGCCTTGTATACTCTTCAGCACGGCCGTCGATTCTCCGCCGTCTCAACTCTATCCACCATCGTGGATTACGTCTGGCGACCGGTGCATTTTATACCAGCCCTGTTGAAAGTCTGTATGCCGAGGCTGCTGTATTACCCTTGACCAATCGACGTGACATACTCTTGTGTCGGTACGCATGCCGCCTACGGTCGATGCCCAACCATCCATCTTACAGATTATTTTTTGACGACTCACTCGATCGCCAATATCAATTGTCTGCGATTGCCTTGCTTCCACCGGGAGTTCGGTTTCGCCGCCTGCTACAGCGGCTCGATTTTACCCTTCCTTCCACCCTTCGGTTGAGCGAAAGCCCATTGCCACCGTGGCATCAGGCCCAGGTTCACACACACCTCGAACTTAGTTCGCTCCCCAAGGAGAGCACTCCGGATTTGGTATTCCGCTCGAGGCTTGTCGAACTCCGTTCGCGGTTCGATAATGCCGTATTTATTTACACTGATGGTTCCAAGAGCACTGCCGGTGTCGGATCTGCCTTCGTCGTCGGGGACAACCGTTTCCAATACAAGCTCCCTGACCGGTGCTCAAACTTCACGGCTGAGCTTTTCGCCCTCCACCAGGCCGTTTTGTATACCTGCCGCCACCGCCACCCTTTCTATGCCATATGTTCTGACTCCCTTAGTGCCCTGCAGAGTCTTAAGGACCCTTTCTCGAACCATCCTCTCGTGTATCGGATCCAACGCTCCCTCCAGTTGCTGGCGGATGACAGCTGTCACGTTTCTTTCCTGTGGGTCCCTGGCCATGTGGGTGTGCCCGGGAATGAGGCCGCCGACATAGCAGCCAAGGCAGCAGCTCTTTTGCCTCGCATGGCTACCTTTTGCGTCCCATCGGACGATGTTCAACGGGCTCTTCGCCGGAGTATCGTGTCGCAATGGCACAGTGTGTGGCTTTCACTGTACAACAATAAATTGCGAACTGTCAAACCGATCCCGACCGCTTGGAGGACATCCTCACGCCCCTCTCGGCGGGAGGAGGTCATCCTGGCTCGGTTGCGGATCGGTCACTGCCGTTTCAGCCACCGTCACTTGCTATCCGCCGAACCTGCACCGCTATGCTCCTGCGGTGAACTGCTGACAGTGCGACATGTTTTACTGACTTGTGTTAATTTTAATCATCTCCGTGTAGCCCTTCACTTTCCGTCTACTCTGGAGGAAATTTTAGCTGATGACACACGAGCAGCTGCTCGAGTTTTGCGTTTTATCAACTTGGCCAACTTATCCAAGGATATTTAACTCTTTTAATTGTCTTTTATCTTTCGTTTTTAGCCTATTGTTGATGTTCTGACAGTCTACATTTTTTTAGATCATAGCGAATCTATGTTCTTGGCTGGGCGCTAATGACCATAGAAGTTGTGCGCCCTAAAACCACAAAAAAAAAAAAAAAAAAAAAAAAATTGTTGCTGGGTGGCAGCATCTCCCTTACGCAGATTTTGTACACTCTACCGATGAAATGGATACAGACCTTGCTCGTGTACTGTGCATATCACTCGTGCTTGTGGAATACTGGAATACCAAGTTGGGCAGCAGTTCTACAGGAAGTAGTTGGGCTGCATTCTACTAGTTTCATATTGAGAGTTTGTTTTACGGGATGTTCAAAGCGAACATTTGCGGTGGGAAGCGTACGAAACTCACGTAATTCGTGAAAGGCCCTTTTAAATAGTCTGCTATCTGGCACTCTAGTTTGGAAATCTGTGGTATTATCGCGCAGGGGGTATTCCGGAGTTCTCATTGGACAAACCATAGACAATCATCATGTCAGCATTTGTGAAGATCCGTGGCATTTTCCTCTACTCTAGGACGTAACTGTAGTACCGTGCACTGCGACGAACACAGCAGGATTGACTAGGAGACCACATGGGTATCGGATTTTAAAATTTCTTTATATTTATGGTACGTCAAGTTCAGAACTTAAATAACAATCAGCCGAAGTCATTCGACGCAACTCACAAAAATTCTCGTGAGAATCGACATTGAAGTTTTGCGAAATACACGTAAGTACCTACAATTACAACAGTTGCAGCATCTGACGGTGTAGCTCAGGTGGTGGAATTGTGGTCTCCGAACCCTAGAGTCGGTGGTTCGGATCCGACTATGACTGATATTTTTCTCGGGAAATCTGTTATACACAACATTTTGGGATTTCTAATTCCACGCGTTGTCAGTTTTTCTTTGTGTGTGTGTGTGTGTGTGTGTGTGTGTGTGTGTAGACAAGCTGAAAATCTTGTCGTCACATAAAACTGTGGTTGCGTAGTTTAGCTGCTTGCAAAGCCATTAGTATCTGCGGAGGTGACTTTCCAAAAACAGTGTTGGAGCTCTTCATAAATGGAACAACCAAAGACTACCGTTGTCAACTAATAGTGAAGCTAATGATGTAAAAAAATGCAAGTTACGTTTTTTAATTGAAACCATCATTATTCAAAAAATGTTTGTAAATCTATCGGACTCAACTGCGTGGTCATTAGTCCGTAGCTTACAAACTAAGGTAAACTAACCTAAGGACAACACTCACATCCATGCCCGAAAGGGAACTCGAAACCTCGACGGTAATCGGCCGCGCACACCGCAGCACGGCACCCTAGCATGCACGACTAATCCGCCGCGGTCCATCATTATTAACAACCTGTTATAAAAGATAGAAAATTACGAATATACAAAATACGTACATTTTTCGTAAAAATTACCAATACCAATTGTGTGATTATTCGAACACAACGACAAAAGAAAAAAAAGAATGCCACGACAGTATTCAAACCACCGACCCTAGGGTTGTCAGACCAGAACGCTACCACGTGAGCTACACCGACAGATCATGCGATTTATTTAATGATTGGTACTTACGCTTCGTTGCAAAACTTGGAAGTTGATTTTCTCAAGAATTTTCGAGAGTTGCGTCGAATGGATATGGCTGATTGTTACCAAAGTTCTGAATTTCACGTACCATAAATATTTAAAAAAATTCTGAAATCCGATAGCCATGTGGTCTCCTTGTGAGACTTGAGGTAAATTTCTGCGTGCACAAGTGAACTGCGTAGTGACACGGTTGTGAACAATTTATACCAGATATTCTGCACACGCGCTGAGCTGCTGCACACGTGCAAGCTCCGGGTCACGGCGTCCACGCCACATCCGCGTCTGCTCAGGTACTGCAAGTTTCTACGTACAGGGGTCGCCAAGGATAAACGAGACCGGGTGTGTTGCGCTCTTGCTTGTACCGCATAAACCGGGAAGTGGAGCCGTCGTCGTTCACCATGTACTCGTGTCTAACAAACAACAGACGTCGCTGCTGCTCGCTGCCTCACCTGTGCAGCACTTCACAGTGTGCAGCGTTTGGCCGGCCCTGCCTTAAACAAAACTAACAGTAAGGACAACATACACGCACGCGTGCATGGCCAGAAGAGGACTCGGACCTCTGACAGGAACAGACGCGTACTCCGCATCAAGGCGCCTTAGATCGCACGGCTACCCCCGCTCGGCGACGCGGTTATTGAAGACGTCGCTACACTTTTCCCGTTCCAAGTTGTTTTCATTGATTTACCCGGAAATGGTTACGGAAAGGGCATATGACTACTAGAAGTTCAGACTTTCCAACAATATCGCCCCTCAAAGCATGTACCTTCCCTCCTGACTCAGCCTGCATATTAACACTCAGACGGTGTCGTGTATGTTTCATGCAACAAACTGTTTCGTGGGGTATTTACATACCCCACACGATTATCGCAGTTTCTAGACAAGCATCTGAATATAAATATAAAATAATTAATACAGACTATATCCACTGCTATTTGGTATTTGTTGACATCAAAACAACTTTACAAAATTTAAACATAACAATGGCCTGTCTGAATCTCAATATCTCGTTAGAACACCAGCTTTAAATTCCAATGTATTTCTTAATTACTGAAACATCTTTAAGATAATTCGATATTTAACAGCAATTCAGTTATGTGCATTTGTGTCCAAAATATAAAACAGAGATTAATTAGGTACGGTACAATTAACGTAATTTTACAAACCATGAACATGAGGATATTTTCATTCATTCACACACTCGAAAGAGGTTGAGTACCTGGTGGATCCAGAAATATATTCTTTGCAGTTCATACATAACATTTGAGTCTTGTTACCAGACAATCGACGGAACAGGAGACACCTCTTTCGTTTCAATGGACCGACAGTTCGCAGTGGAAGAAGGCAATGACTTACTGACAATAGGTCCCGAGGAACCACTGAGTTCTCTAAATAATTTTGTATTGGCCAACCTATGAATTAAATAACATATCACATATTTGCCTTGACAGATCCTTTGGGGAATCGAATCTTGAGTACCCCGTATCGTGTTCACTTTTGCGCCCACGATCACTTTTACTGGCGGTTTCGGCATCACAGTCTTCGGCATCTGCCACCTCATATAACCACAGAGTGATAAGAGTCCGAAAATATAGATCGGAAAGACTCACTCTGTCGTTGTTAGCCATGCTGAGTGATATTTCTCTAAACAATACAAAATATAAAGCGTTTTAGCCGGCCGAGGAGTCTGAGGCGCTCCAGTCACGGTCTGCACGGCCACTACGGTCGGGGGTTCGAATCCCCCCTCGGGCATGGATATTTGTGCCCTCTTTAGTGTAAGGTAGTTGATAAGTAGTTTGTAAGTTTAGGGACTGATGACCCCGTAGTTAAGTCCCATAAGCTTAACAAACATTTTTGATTTTTAAAGCGTTTTAAACTGCAGAGTTCGTTACGTAAACTGTGTGGTGGGGTCGCATCATACCCCAAGCAAGTTACTCTGCTTAAAGGTAAGGCAAAGGCAAAGGAGTCTACGACCCGAAGATTGGTTTAAAAACCACAGCATGGTCCTGTTTGGAGGTGGTATGCCGTTATCTTCCTCCGACCTTCGAACTGACTTACCCAGCCAGTTATAGGGGGACCTACAGTTTAACGTGGGGTCCGAACCACGGTGCTACCCGGTATTTTTCACATCAGCAACTCTGCCAGAGGTGAAAGAAGTGGGAAGTGACGGATAAAAATCCTAGGACCTGGCGGGGATAGAACCCACTACTAAGTCAAAATAATAGCAGCTCACAACAAACGATTGCTGACGACAATTGCTCATAACAATCTCAACGAAAGCTACCGAAGTCGGCAGTACACAAAATTCTGGTGTTATGCTCATTGGAATGTTGCAAATGGTTTCCTCATACCCCACAACGCCGATTGAGGGTTAAAGCTAACCTCGCGATTTCCTTTGTGTTCAGGCGCAAGTGGTTGAAGCGCGGCCGTCACGCGCATCTCGACTAATTCAACGATTGACTGTCAGTAAACGCGCTGGGCCTTGGCTTAGGGCAGCCTCTTTGTCCAGTTATCGGCGCGCGGTTTCATTTGCATCGCGATATATTCTGGCAGTGACTGGCAGGCAGGATTTATGCGCCGTTTATTACTGCGCTGATGTACGCGAGCCGGCATTACCGGCTGTGGGGGGCCTTCCGCTGCCGAAGCGGCCTGGCCGGTCGGCCGCGCTCTGTCGTAAAACTGCGGGGCGCCGCGCACCAAACCACTGACCCTCACCCGTCTGTCTGGACTCCATACTCACCAGCTCCACCACCTTACTTATATCTCGACCTGAAAACATTACCAGATACGAGAAGCTTACAGTAGTTGCCACAACGAAACCCTGTCACGTAATTTGGTAGACAATACTAAGAAATTCTGGTCGTATGTAAGCTGTACTAGCAGCAAAGCACAATCAACACCTTCATTACAGGATAGATATGGTGATGCTGTTGATGACAGTTGTGATAAAGCAGAATTGCTTAACACGGCTTTCCGAAATTCCTTCACTAGAGAAGACGAAGCAAATACTCCAGGATTCGCATCAAGAACAGCTTCCAGCATGCGTAATTTAGAAGTAGATACCCCTGGAGTATCAAATCAAGTGAAATCACTTAACAAAAGTAAGTCTCACTGTCCTGATTGTATAGTAATTAGTTTCCTTTCAGAATATGCCGTTGCAATAGCTCCATACCTATCATATACAACCGCTCTCTCAGCGATCGTTCCGTACCCAAAGACTGGAAAGTTGCACGGGTTACTCCAATATTCAAGAAAGGCAACAGGAGTGATCTGCAAAATTACAGGCCTACATCATTGACGTCGGTTTACAGCAGGATTTTAGAACATATTTTTCCTCAAACTTTATGAATTACCTCGAAGAAGCCCATAGTCATCACGGATCCAGAAAGTATCGTTCCTGTGAAACGCAGCTAGCTCTTTCAAAATGTTCAAATCTTTGTTAAGCTTAAGAGACTTAACTACGGGGTCATCAGTCCCTAAACTTACAAACTACTTATGAACTTCCTACAACTAAGGACGGCACAAATATCCATGCCCGAGGGGGGATTCGAACCCCCAACCGTAGTGGCCGTGCAGACCGTGATTGAAGCGCCTCAGCCCCCTCGGGCACCGCGGCCGGCAGCTAGCTCTTTGCTCACATGATGTGATGATTGCTATAGACAAGGGATGTCAAATAGTTTCCGTATTTCTAGATTCCCGAAAGTCTTTTGACACTGTACCTCACAAGCGTCTTCTATTCAATTACCGCGCTTATTGAATATCGCCACAGTTGTGTGATTAGATTCGTCATTTCTTCTAAAAAAAGACACACTACTTTCTAATTGACGGTAAGTCATCGAGTTGAACAGAAGTGATATCTTTAATTCTCTCCATAATTAATGGTCTGGGACACAGCTGTATAGAAATTATTAACTCATCTTCAGGCCCCCCGTTGTGTAAGTGTAATTAATGGCACATTTGAACAGGGTAGTCTTAAATACTGGTAGCAGTACATTTCTTCATGTCACAGTCTCAACGACGACAGTAAATAATTGCATTGATTGATTCTGAAGAAAGGAATGAGTGCACATTCAACGTGACTTCCATTTTTCACAACATTTTTTGTCATTTCAGCTAGCATATCATCGGTTATAATGAAGAGAGGATATCCCATGAATACTACCTGTTGTTCGACATGCATCAAGAGCTGCTATAGTTCAAAATTGAATTATAGTTTTATCTCTGTGCCCATTTTTCGAAATTTTCTAGCAGAAGACAAATGTGCGAGCCGAGGCAGATGAATGTGAATTTTCCGACTTCTTCTTAAAAATCGGAAATGGTGAATTCTCTTCTAACGATGCGAACGTGATCGACTTGCCTTCTTCAGTTATACAGACATTGCCAGTGAAATTACGGTGAATATCTTTGTCATATGACAGTTTGAATCTTTCCACGACTGCAATACTTACAACAAAAAGTGAACATAGTGATCGAATTAATAGGGTAGTTTCAGATGTACTTGCACGAAGTGTGAATTGATAACGAAAGAAGAAAGTGGCCTTTTGTAGTTTGTCATAGATTTTTTGAACAGTCTGGAGATGAAGAAGATGCTATTGCAATGATCCTCAGGAACTTGAATGTATCTAAGGTATTACTGAATGGGATGAGACTAATCGACAGAAAATGTATAACAGTATTATAGATTCTCAATTTCCAACTGGTGTGACTATTGGGGAGCGAATACCGTTGGCTCGCATGGATTTGACACAACCTGACAGTGCAGTGGTCTTCTCTTTTAAACGACGTTAATTTCCAGTTAGATTAGCGTTTTGTATTACCATCAAAAACGATAAATTTTTATAAAAAATTTATTTAGCTGGCAGTAGGTGACTTGTGAAGGACTAGTGTGAACCCACGACACCAATTGAATATTCTCCTAGTACTTTGAAGGGAGATGGAACCTCAATTTGTTTTAGGGTCTTGAGTGTGAAGACGAAACTGGTAACAAAAATAAATTATTATATATATTTTTGACGACGTTACAGAGTTCATTTAATGAAATAAATCGCAATTTGCAATCTGTTATGGCTTCACTGTGCTAGGTTTAGATGGAATACTAACGTGCGGCGAATGAAAATTTATGGTCGGCCGGGATTCGATCCCGGGATCTCCTGCTTACTAGGCCACTCCGCCACCGAGGACACAATAACCAGCCGCACTGCAGACGACTCTACCTTTCACGTCTCCCGCCACACTTAAATCTCCATTCGCCACGCTGTCTCCTACTACCACAGCCTATTGTGTCTCGATAACTCATGGTCTGTTCTCCCTGATGCAGGAATACAGTATTGTGGCTGCGAGCATTACAGAACAAATAGACTGTGGTATAGGAAAGAGACAGTGTGACGAATGGAGATTTGGGTGTGGCGGGAGACGTACAGGGAAGAATCCTCTGTAGTCGAGCTGGTCACTGTGTCTTCGGTGGCGGATTGGTCAACGCGTCTGCCTAGTAAGCAGGAGATCCCGGGTTCGAATTCCGGCCGGGCACATATTTTCATTCGCCGCACTTTGTTATTCAATCTAAACCTAGTAGAGTGAAGCCATAACGGATCGCAAATTGCGATTTATTTCATTAAAAATAAATTATTTCTAAAAAATTACGGTTGTTGGTTCCATTTAATTTAACATAACCCCAACGGGTTTTGCCGCGAGCTGCAAGTATTTTTATTGACGACACTGTAGCGACTTGCGAGTCGATGATGATTTTTGTATGTTGAATTTTCAGTTGGTCCCACAGCTATTTAAAGTGGTAGATCGCTGATTTTGCAGAACCATAGAAGACTCTTTGTTTAGTGGTGGTATAAGGACCAGTAGATGGCGAGCTACTGCTCTCTCCAATGTTGTGAATGTTGCGACGCAATAGTTTCGGCGTGGAGGCAGGCTGGGCTGGGTGGCGTGCAGCCGCGCCCTGTGCTCTGGCAGGGACAGGGAGAGCCGCTGGCGTCTGGTTACGCCGCTTCCGCCCACATGACCGGAACTCGCCGCCTCCTTACCTTACCAGGGACACTCACCCCTCACTGTACGATGACGTACTCGGGGTGTCAAGCTGAAACAGGTGTTAGTGGCTCCAGCACCGATTACATTGAGATAGACACTCGTGTCCATTTAATCAAAAAACCTCTCACGACTTGGAACGGCCGTTCTCTACTATACTCTGTTCACCGAAACGATAGACGGACTGTTAACACACCGAAGCGCATGGCCAGGGGTGGACAAAACAGAGGCGCTCGCTCAATGTCGCCGCCTACGTTTTAGGTGTAAAGCGTTTGTGTGTGTTATGAGGGGATATATTAGAGGCTGGTTAGAAATTTCAACTTAAAGGACCAGTTGCTGAATATCAGCATAAGTATTCAGCTTTCATGTTCTATGTTTTTCTCTTTCTCGTCTGTATTACGCAACTGTAAACTCATTATGTTCAAATGTTTGTTAAGCTTAAGGGACTTAAATGCGGGGTCATCAGTCCCTAAACTTATAAACTACTTATGAACTACCTTTCACTAAAGACGACACAAACATCTATGCCCGAGGGGAGATTCGAAACTCCGACCGCAGCGGCCTTGCAGACTGTGACTGGCGCGCCGCAGAGCGCTTGGCCACCGCGGCCGGCAAACTCATTATGTCATCCTACATTTTCAATCCATACAAGAAGCAATCAAACAAGAAATCATTAAGTTCCTAGTGCGTGTAAAACGGAGCTGTTGTGTCCAGAACAGTAAATGACAGATATTGTTATAAAAACAGCTGCATCTAAGGGTCTTGGTCGTTTCTCAGTTTATCATATGGTAGGCCACACACTCTTTGAAGTCTCCAAAAAAACATCACGACAGAAGATTACAGAAAGTGTGATACGTATGAAAGTACATGATTTGTTGTTTTCTTGAGATAGTTCTTATTGTCATAAACGAAAATGCAGATTTGGGCAATTTTCAGAGATTCTATGTATAATTAAAAGAAATGAAAATTTTGAATAGTTGTGGCGCCTAATATCACTACTATATAGCAAAACACACAGCCGTTTTGCACGTGATACAGAGGTTTTAATTCCGAATTATTAACTTATACATCAACAGCCGTAAAGTTTATGTTCTTTTATTTAAGGGCCTGATTCGGTACTGCATTAATACTATCTTCAGGCCCTATACAAATTAAGTTGCAAATCAGTGTTGTATCCATAACATCACGCAGTACGTTTGACATACAAAATATAAAGAAGGATTAATGCAATACCGAAATCAGTCGTTAAATAAAACAACATAAAGTTTACGGCTGTTGGCGGATAAGTTAATAAAATGTCAAATGTTTGTTAAGCTTATGGGACTTAACTACGGGGTCATCAGTCCCTAAACTTACAAACTACTTATCAACTACCGTATACTAAGGACGGCACAAATATCCATGCCCGAGGGGGGATTCGAACCCCCGACCGTAGTGGCCGTGCAGACCGTGACTGGAGCGCCACCAAACTCTACGCCGGTGTCAGTGGGCTGTGTATGTGTGGCGGCGCAAGTGCAGTAACAAACAAAAAACTACGTCCGAGGAATCTAAAAGTCTCTGTTGCATTTTTTTAAATTTATATACCAACTACCACCCAGCCCGGATTCACACGGGTGGAACTTATATTCCATACCTTAGAAATCGTTTGTGTATTTTATTGGTTGCTATTTTCTAAGTAATATGATTAAACACAACGTATGCCATGCTTATACAATCCTCAGCGTATTTAGTATATATTTACATTCTAATATCATAGTCCAAGGTATATGTAAAAGTTTACGTCATTTACTTGCATCGACAGTAGCGCCCACAGTGGAGAGTCAACCTTAGCGGCACAAATACAGTCACGGAAGTTATGCCAGCACCCCAAGCGGCCGTACTGCAGTTACAGATAAATGACATGATACAAATGTTGGCTCTTTCTACGCTAGGGACGCTACTGTCCTTCCAAGAACCAGACGTAGACTTTAACGTTACTTAATAAATTTCTTGTTCCGATCGCCATGGCCGAGTGTTCTAAGGTGCCTTGCTGCGGAGCGTGCGGTTGCTCTTCGTCGCAGGTTCGAGTTCTACTTCGGACATGTATCTGTGTGTTTGTTTGTTTGTGGAGTCTCGATATTTGGAGGTGAACTGGACCGGAACAGAAATATTATCGTACTTTAAGTAATACAGGTCAAATATGAACTTTATTAGAAGAAAAGTATTTACATATACATATGCATTTGCAATGGCAGAATAAAAATAATTATTTATAGAAGTAATCGTGAAGTGTCTTTTGTTTGACGAAGCTGCAACGTTTCCTCGCGGCAATAGGTCGTATGAATAAAAAAGAGCACATGCCCCAGAGAAGATTCTGAGAGCAAATGAACGTTCTCTGAGTAAGTTCTCAATTTCGTATGAATAAAAACTTCGAAGCAAGTGCTCTGAGCAGGAAGTTCATTCTCGCTAGTTGCTCTCCTCCTTGATTAAGTTCTCCGTGTGTCATGTCCGGCACAGAACAGCTGTTCAACCGTGTACAGTATTTCTTTAAACTGGCCCAATAAGGCAAATTATTCAGTGCACAAATATGGAGTAGGCATCTACGTGTTCAGGAAGGACTGAACTATGTTTATATATTAGTTTGTTGTGCAGCAGCATATTATTAAGACTAAGTATGGGCTTTTTCACGAAAATTTATTCTTCTGCCGATGTTACAAAATTTTCGTCGTGCAAAAAACTTTGTTATTGATGTTGGGTAGCACAATTTGCGAAAGAAATTTCTAACACTATATACTTTTTGATAAATGTGACACACAATGGTCTGCTCATAAGTCATAGGCCAAGCGATTTCATGACAAGAAACAGACTACTAGATATGTAATTAATCAATTTTACTGTAGTGTGTACTTTCATCTAACATAACTGAAGTTACGATCACGAAGGCAAAAAATTCATCTTAAATAAACCAACCCTTATGGGTAGAATGAACAAGAGGAATACAAAAATATTTCAGTAGGCCTTCCTTGTATTTCAAAAATGTTTATTTTGTGATACACTGTGACGGCCTGGGATGCACTTTATTTGGAATTACATCGTAATACCTTATTGATAGACCCTATTTTAAAACATACAATTTTATTTTGGTATTTAGATATTTACAACACTCCTAACAAACGGGTAAAACACGCAGCTGGAACCACTTGTGTTTCATTACTATGTCGGTAATGAAACAACTCCTCTGACAGCGCTCTCGTCACTACATAAAATGCTTGAAGTGTTTGATTATTGTGAAGGATGCGACTTGACAGCAAAATGTTTTTATTTGCGTAAACTTTTTAGTTCCTCTCGTGTTTCTTTAGACTAGCCTCCGTATAAAGGAACATTTTTTGCCTTCTAAGCAACACAGATTTTGTTATTTTTATTATAAACCACAGTAAAACGTAACCTTAATACATGTTACTCATCACGAAGTATGCTAAAGAGCTCATTTCAAAAAACGAAGAATGTTTTCCGTTCGCGAGAAACTTCTCTAGCATTATTCGTACGAAATCGGAGAATGTTCTCTGTTGTGAGCAACTTTCGCCACCCTTTTACTCACACGGAGAACATACTCGGTTAAAGTATATTCTCCGACTCGCTTATTCATGCGAACCTTAGTGTATTGTCTGGAATTGAGAGTATAAAGTAAATATTCGTTTTATTCATAAGGGCTAAATGTTACGCCACCATCTCAGGAGCAGCGCCTCCTCAGACTGTTGTTCCACATAGCGTATGGTAGCCATCAGTGTGAGTCAGCATTGGTGCAGCCTCTGCCTCGTCATCCTCATCACTCTGAAACCATGTCAATTATAGAAGAGTCTGTAGTTCCAACTGTTCGTTCGAATTTAACCACTCACCTACTTCCATCTCTTCTGTCTTTTCACACCCTGGCAATGTTCTGATTAAATTACACAACGCTTGATTGTCCTCATCTGCTAAATCTTCAGTTTCTGTGTCTGGCGTACTTTCCTATAGAATTTTCCTCCATGACTTAGAAACTGTGTCTCGTTCCAAGATTCGTTAATCCAGTACGTGACTTCCTTCAAAGTCACTTTCTTCAAAGCTCCGACAGTGCTTTCGTTGTCTTCGGAATGCAGGATTGACTGTAGCAATCGCCGTCGATACTTTTTTTAGGCATTCCACAACGCCCTAACCCATGGGATGAATCAGACAGGTCAAGTTTGATGGGAGAAACGAGACGCGGATACCGTCGTACTGGATGTGAGGTCGCATCATCCAGGAGCAAAATTGCTGTACATGGAAGTCCCCTTTCTTTTAAGAAATTCTTGCAGTCCGGTACAAATGAGTTAAAAACCAGTACTTGGAGATTTCCTGATTCTTGCAGGCATTGTACCGATGGGCCACGAGCATGCAAAGCGTCATTGGTTAATATACTTTTAAAAACATTTGTAACGGAGACTTTTTTAGATTTCAGAAATTACTGCAACCAGTCGCCTTTTTTTCTTCTCAGTGAAGATTTATTAACCCTGACCGGTTTCAAGTTGCCTAGCAGCTCATCATCAAATGGTATATATATACATTTAGTGCAAATTACATTTGTATAGTTATGCGTTTCACATTAAGTTTGGCCGGCCGCGGTGGCCGAGGGGACTGAGGCGCTCCATTCACGGTCTGCACGGCCACTACGGTCGGGGGTTCGAATCCCCCCTCGGGCATGGATATTTGTGCCGTCCTTAGTGTTAGATAGTTCATAAGTAGTTTGTAAGTTTAGGGACTGATGACTCCTTAGCCGCGGTGGAGTAGCCGAGCGGTCTAAAGCACCTCGCTGCGGAGCGCGCGGTTGCTCGCCGTGGAGGTTCGAGTCCTCCCTGGGGTATGGGTGTCCGTAGGTTAGTTTACCTAGGTTTAAGTAGTTTGTAAGCTACGGACTGATGACCACGCAGTTTGGTCCGATAGGTTTACAGACATTTGAACATGACTCCTTAGTTAAGTCCCATAAGCTATACAAACATTTGAAACATTAAGTTTGTCCATATGTGTTCCGCTTTTGGATAGCATTTCACAATCCTGCCCTTGCATCAGCACACCACAGCAACTCCTACGACTTCCAAGTGAAAATAATAATAATAATAATAATTGAAAGTCGTGGGAGTTGCTGTGGGTGTGCTGATGGAAGGGCAGAATTGTGAAATGCTATCCAAAAGCGGAACACATATGATCAAACTTAATGTGAAACGCATAACTATACAAATGTAATTTGCACTATATATATATATATATATATATATATATATATATATATATATATATATATATATATACATACATACCATCTGATGATGAGCTACTAGGCAGCTTCGCTGTGTGAGGATCAGAAGAACGTAACTCCATTTCAGCTACTTCACAGGAGAGACGAAAAAAGGTATTTTAAGGTGTAAATTTCTTGTTTCAATGGCGTAATATAAACTTATTTTCCAGTTAAATTTATATTACATCAATGAAACACGAAAATGTGTGAAGTGGCTGAAATGGAGTTACGTTCTTCTGATCCTCACCCAGCGACTTGAAACCGGTCATGGTTTAATAAATCTTAATTGAGAAGAAAATAAGGCGACTGGTTGCAGTAATTTCTGAAACCTATTTCAAGATACAGTGGCAGGTTCTAACACATAATGGATAAAAGGAGACTTTTTGATTCTCTGAATTAAAAATTTGATGAACCAAGTCACGGAAGAAGGATAAAAGAAAAGGAAACAGGGCCGGATTGACGCTGGTGTACACTTGTAGGACGTGACGTTTGTATTTGTTAGGTGCTGCGGCCCGTCAGGTAAGAGGTGTTTGGGCGGCTGGTGGCGTGGCGCACAGTACAGGGAGAGCAGTACCTGTGGCAGTCGGCGTGCTGCGCCGCTTCCGCCGGCTCGCTTTGTCCGCCTTATCTGACGTCAAGGCGCACCCTGCGGCCGCCGCCGCCGCCGCGCCCTGGCCAGAAAACACCGGCCCACTCCCTAATCCCGAGCCCGAGGAATTCCCAACCAAGTTTTACAGCGTTGTTTTCGCCAAGTTTTATCGCGGGGCCGTATTTCTGCGAGCCCCAGTAACGAGCTGCCCCGCCGTCTTTTCGCAACGCTCGCCCGTTTGGTTTTCTTGCTGTTCGCCATCGCCGCTCGCTGCAAACAATCTCGGTGCCGGCGGACCTCCTCGGGTACTGTTTCTGTTTTTCGCAGGGAAAAGTCCCAGCACTGAACGGGATAAGGAACACTGCGAATCCTCGCTACGTAAATCTTCTGCTTAAATAGGGAGAACACTGCAAATGCTACTTCTTATATTCATGCACGTCTCTGGGGGTGGTTTCTTTCTTTCTTGTGGTAGTGTCCCATGTCTGCTGCCTGGTTTAATACTGCCCGACAGGCCGTGGCGGAGCGGCCGGGCGCATTGAGGCGCTCTGCTACGATGCGCGAGGCCATTCCCCGTCGGGGGTTCGAATCCCCTCTCGGGAAGTCTTGTTTGTGCCGTCTTTAGTATAAGGTATTTCATAAGTAGTTTGTAAGTTTACGGACTGATGACCCAGCAGTTAAGTCCCATAAGCTTTACAAACATTTGAACTGCCCGACAGTACCTTGTCTCAACGAGCGTGGTGGCACAGTGGTATAACTTCGGACTAACATTCAGGACGTCGGAGATCACCAGGATTTAGGTTTCCCGTGATTTCCACAAGTCAATGCATGCAAATGATTCCTTTCAGAGGGCACCGCTCATTTCCTTCTCCATCCCTGATCAAATCTATCTTGGCGTGTGCTTCGTCTCTAATGACCACAACGTCGCCGAGACCCTAAACCCTAATCTTCATTCTTTCCTTTCACATTAGTGATGTACAGTAAGAAAGTACGCTGTAATAACGCTGCAGCACATTCGGACGTACTTTGCGATGAACTTGGCTGATTTGTTTACATGCGGGTTACGGAAATATTACATCATTACACCTTTTCAAGCAACTGATACTTCGGCAATATAAATGTATTAAATCTTCAATTAACCTGATTTTGGTACGTTATCCATGAAATAGTTTAGTCTTTGCATCCTACCGCCGAAAAGAGTTGATCATTATCGCAATTATTTCCTCTAACATGTTTAATGGGTTTATCTATTTCAACAGCATAAACACTATTTATGTTCAGTTTATCTCTTCTTGATGCCATACGATATAATTATAAAAAGATGTTTGGCTTGGAGATGGAGGGCGGGGTCATCTCTTTTCTTGCTTACAATGAGAATTTTACGTCTCCATGATTATTTAATAATAATTTTAGTTTTCCAGATCAATGAGATAATTTAAAAAAATAGTAATAAAAAACCAAAGCAGATGATAACCCCTTTTTCGCTAGAGCGTCTCCACTGACACGTCTGAATTAATGTTAGGTAAAGTAAAACATTCAAATCGTCGCGTAATTGTTACTAACAGCAAAAGACTTTTCGTCTAATCCTATTACTTATTCTAAATTCCCTACATTAGTTGGTAGAAGATAACATTTTGCTTACAACCGTGTTGACAATAGTAGTGCCATGAGGAATACGTTCGTGACTGTCGTTTTTGCTTCGGCCGAAGAGGGGAACGCCTGTGATCAATCATGGTTTAGCAGGCAACCGCGAACATTCTTCCATGAAGGTACTGAGCATCTTTTCTGAAAATGGGATAACTGTATTAACATTTGTAACAATTGCTTTAAAAAAAGTTTAGTGCCTTTACTGCACCTGTCTCGTTTTCATTTGTCTGCCACGGGAGAATTCCAGCAACAATCCATGGCCAGATTGGTGACAGATTCAAGTGCGCTGCTGCCCCGCGTTGGAGGTTCGAGTCCTCCGTCGGGCAAGGGTGTGTTTGTTTTTCTTAGTGTAAGTTAGTTTAAGGAGGGATCGCTGTCTACTGCAGTTTGGTCACATAGTTTTATAAAATTTTGAAAAAAAAAAAGCAAATAACTTATTTCAGTGACTCACACACAAGATTATTGCTTTAAGGATCTGCGATATTGGCAAAATCTCCAACCTGGAGAGTCCCTTCCAGAAGCTAAGGGGTCACTGTCTGAAACAAGACTTTGATTTCTGATCGCAGAGGAAGAACTGTTCTTGCGAGGTAAACTGCTTCCATTTCGGGCAATTTAATCCGTAACGTCGATGCAGTTGAAAGAATAATGTGTGGTCACATGTTTTCTTTACCCAATGACCCACCATGCTTATGATATTCATTCTGAAAGATGAGGAACGTCACGTGCTTGTTAATTTTTTAAATCTTTTAATACTTCTTTGATTGGGGCGATGGGAGTCAAGTTTGAAACGTCACGTAAAAGTGCATATTCCCAAAGAACGCAAAATTCATGTCAACGGATGCGCTCTCTACTGTCAAATGAGCTTTATTGCTCCGCTCGTCATCACAAATTCTATTGTAAGTTTCCATTTGACTTGGAGCAGCAAGTTAAACTCGTTGATGCTTCCTCTTGAAGTCTCGGAATCTAGAATCTCCTGCCACTACTTGTTTTGGATGTTCTGTTTCACAGGTTGGCTCTTCTCTGTAAAACGGTTGCCTTGTTTTTATCGGTGCGCAAGAAAATCACATATGTAACAGCGCCAGACCGCCCCGTAGTCAACATTTGAAAGTCTGAAACGGTGGGCGCCTTTACACACGCCACCTGCGAAACGTCGACCTTTACTGTTGTCGAGAACCCAAACCGAACTGTTAACGTCAAGTATTTAAAAGTTACTTGGCACATTAAATGACACCTAAGTATTGGTTGACTGAAAAATGTCGACTACCTGATTGGAATGGATTGACGCATTGTGAAATTCTCATTTCACTGTGCCGAATAATAAAAATAATATATGTATAGGTGAAGTTTTGTAATTTCAGTATACATTAGGTAATTAGCTCCAGAAACATAATGACGACCTTTAGCCTTCTTTTTATTTATAATTTCTTTTCTTGACGTTTCAACATTTTGAACTGGGGCTATATATGTCCAATTAATTTGAAGCATAATTTTGTTGTACTGTGCCCATTAGAAAGAGGCCTCCAAAACATTTGATTAAACTTGTAGCCGCGGGTAAGTTCATCGTACAGCCGGTTCACAAATTCCGGAAACTTTTCGATGTAAACTGCGCTACTCACAAGAGACTCGGGGAAAAGACTAAAAAGTAAATAAATAAAATCGGTCCGATAACGTAAAGTTGTGATATTTCACAGAACATTTTGTGAATGCAAGGGATATCCGACCAGTGCATGTGGATTTTCATTACACCTCTTATCTATATTCTGGGAGTTTATATTGCCGCAAGACCCCACGTTATCCGACTGCCGGCGTGGCGCAATGGGTACCGTCATCGATTGTGGTGCTGAAGGTAGCCGGTTCAATCCCGTCCACCGGCAAAAATGTATTTATTTGTATTTATCATTTCCAGAATGTTCTGCATGTTTCATATGTTCACTTGTAATTTCTACATGTTTTTTATGTTAACTATTCTTCTGGTACTTTCTGTCTGTGTATAAAAAACAGAGCACTCTGTCCGAGAGGCAGTCAGGGCTGCGTGTATGTTTCAGTTCGCAATATGCTTTCAGTATAAGTGCTGTGTTCAGTTGACAACCCTGCCTTCGAAGTCAAGCCTGCTTCCATTTCAACGCGACAATATAGCCAAAGAGATAAAACCATGTCTCATCGCTGAACCATGTGTACTGCAATAATCCTGGCGTCTGAGAAAATAATTGCTTAAACCTTGACGAAAGGCAAGATGTAACGCATTTGTCTTTGCCATTGAAATTCAGTTGCTGAACGACTGTAAACCTGTATCGATACATAGCAGCTTTGTGACATGTGCTCCGTGACTTTCCACTTTCGCGAGTTTAACGTCGAACTAATTTCAGTAGAGGCCAACTATCGACGTCCGTAGCTTTTTCTTCCGATGTGGCCCTCTCGCTAACTTTCGTGTCCAACATTTAGACGGTATTTGCTGGACACCAACTATTTGCTGACATGACTTAATGGAACCAGTAATCCGATATTGTTTCACAAGAAAGAAGCTCTCCGACAAAAGATAGATATATTGTTACGAAGCTCTGGACACAGAAGTCCAGGCACAAGGACGCGCGGAAAAACACGCACGATGTAGCAGAGTGCAGTGTGCAGTGTTGCCACATCACGGTGCAATTTCAGCTGAGTTATACAAATTGTGGGGCCTCTTCCTAGTGAGATACAATGTATTATATTTCAGATGATTCCTGTTGCTCCTTCAATTCTCCTCTGTTACACGTAGGAGTTTGACGAAATTATGGATACGACACGGGAAATGCACGCTTGAACATAAATGTAGCTGCTAAACCCGTCCGCGGGTTGTGCTTTTGTATTGGATCACGAACGGCATGTAAGCGGTGTCCTTAGTGCGTTGCAAATGTCAGTCGCGGTAAGAACAGAGTTCTTGTAGTCATGAATGTGTTACGTCGGAGGTTAAGTTAGTTGCAGCATGGATAAATTTGTGGTGCTCGTATAGTGGGCGTTTCCGTACTCAAGTATTTGTTTTTTCAAGAAGTATCATATCGCGTTTATTGAAAGCAGAAAAATATTATCTGCTAATTCACAACGCTGACGACGAAAGTGGGTATTGAGTGACAGTGAGAAGCGGTCATGAAAGACAACAGCAAGGAAAGTCCTTGCAGAACTGATTGTCGCACCTGTGACTCCCCTCCCCCCCCCCCCCCCCCCCTGTTAGTACTAGAACCACATGAAAGGAGATCCTGAAGCAGGAATTCCAAAAACTCATCATGATTCGAACAACGCAACGCGGTGCCAAAACCTTACCACCAGGTTTATGCAACAGTTGAGAGAAGTAAATTGGTCGGATGAGTATTGTTAAAGACTGTTTCCAACTTATGGCTGAGTTTACGTCCCAAGACTGAAAAATGGGGAGGGGTGGGGGGTTAGTTGATAATTTGCCAACTGTTGACACACAGTCAACATGGCTTCAGAAAGTGCCGTTCTTGCGAAATCACATGAAGTGATGGAGTGCTGTCGACAAGGGATTGGAATCGATTCCATATTTCTCGATCTGAAGCCTTTTGACACTGTACCACACAAGGCGGCTTCTAATCAGATTGCGTCCAATGGAATATTGTCTCATTTGTGCGATATGCTTCGTGATTTCCTGTCGGAAAGCACACAGTACATAGTAATTCCTGGAAAGTCTTCAAGTGAAACGGAAGTGACATATGACATTCTTCATGGAAGTGTTACAGGAGACCTACTGTTCTTTATCTTTATAAACGATTTAATAGACAATCTGTGTAGCTCTCTTACGCTGTTCGCGGATGATGCTGTCATTTATCGGTTAGTAAATTCACCAGAAGATCAAAACCAACTGCAAAATGATTTAGATAAAATACGTGCGTGGTACAAAAATTGGCAATTGACCCTTAATAATAAGTGTGAGATCATCCATATGACTACTAAAAGAAATCCGTTAAACTTCATTTACACGACAAATAAGTCAAGTCAACAGGGCGTAAATTCAACTAAATACCTAGGAATAACAATTACGAACAATTTAAATTGGAATGAACAGACAAACTAATGTAGGGAATGTGAAACAGGGACTACGTTCCATTGGCAGAACACTTAGTTCTACTAAAGAAGCTGCCTAGTTTACATTTGTGCATCCTACTTTCAAGTTTCGCTGCGCATTATGGGATCGTCACTAATTGCTATTAACGGAGGACATAGAAATGTTCAAATGTTTGTATAGCTTATGGGACTTAACTACGGGGTCATCAGTTTCTAAACTTACAAACTACTTTGAACTAGCTAACACTAAGGACGGTGCCAAATATCCATGCCCGATGGGGGATTCGAACCCCCGACCCTAGTGGCCGTGCAGACCGTGACTGGCGCGCCGCAGTCCCCTCGGCCACCGCGGCCGGCAAGGACATAGAAAAGAAGGGCAGTTCATTTACTATTATGACGATACAGTGGAGTGATCATAACAGAAATAATGCACGAGTTGGGATGGAAATTTTTAAAGGAAAGGTGTTTTTCGTTGCGGCGTGATTTATTTGTGAAATTCGCCCATAACATTCTGCTACGTATGAGAAAAAATTTTGTTAGCATCCACCTATATGGGGAGAAATTATCATCATAATAATATAAGAGAAATGAGATCTAAAACGGAATGATTTAGGTGTTTCATTTTCTCTCGTCAGAGAAATATGAAAGCGGTTAGATGAACCTTCTGCCAAAGAGACATGATTTGCGTAGAACATATGTAGAGTCTAGGTGTATAACTGCCGTGCCGCAGTGAATATACCATTTCCCTGTAGATCATCGAAGTTGAGCATTGTCGGTATTGGCTAGCAATTGGATGGGTTAGCTACCGAGTCTGCGGAGCGCTTTTGGTAAGTGGGTAGGACTCGGATCATAAAAGGGCAATTTAGAATCTACTTGATTTACGAGTGGCGGCTCCGGTCAAGAAATGTAATACAACGGCCGGGACAGCGGGGCACTGATCGTGCCACCTTTCCATTCCGTCTGTTGACCCCTTCTGGCAGAGGATGACACGGTGGTCGGTCGGTACCTGATGGGCCTTTCCGAGGCCTGTAGGACAAGTTTTGATGGTTTAGGCAGTGACGTAGTGGTACTGCAGTTGCTGTCGACGTCCCGCATTGGCCGCCTTTGTTTACGCCGTGAAGTTGAGCGCGTGAGGTCACGTGATGCGCTCCGAAACGCCAGCGCGGGCAGGTGCTTTAAGGCTAGTCTACACGACGACACCAGATTGCGACACTCGCGTGAAATGAGTTGCGCGCAACTGGTTTCGTGTATGTCTGTAGACACGGCGCCAATACTATACACTTCAGTTTCGAAGTTTTGTGAAAGCCGTAGTCGTTGTAGAATGAAAGTTTTGGTAGCTGTAAGAGTTGTGGCGGAGCTATTGCTTCTCTGTGTGAAGTCGCTACATAAGAGTAAACATAAAAAGAACAACAAACTTGTTTGGGTTTGTGACTGGATTAAAAAAAGACGTCAGCTCGGTTGTTCAGCAACGTTGCTGAAAGAAATTGTGGTTGAAGACCGTAGACGTTATTTCAATCAACTTAGAATGTCATCACAGCAGTTCACGTTCCTTTTACACAGAGTGAGTAATGCAATAAAGGAACAAGATACTGTTATGCGTGAAGTATTGTTACCAGAACTGAAATTACAAATTACATTACGTTTCTCGTCACGTAGACGTTCATATTGGTCTCTGCAGTACCTGTTCTGTGTTCCTAAATCCACAATTGCCATAGTTCGTTTGTGTAGGTATTTCGAATTGAATGTGTTTTAGTCTGCAATTCACTATTCCTTAATTTATCAATATTTAATTCACGAATAATTGCTTCAAATGCACCAACACGCCGCTGCTTATTCCTGAAATTTTCATCGTTAAAATCCCACAAACACCCATGCATCGCATATATGTCCAAAAACCGAACTGTTCCTTCCCTTCCCCCATTTATGTTGTATTTTGTTCTGTTTTGGCTATAACCTAACCTAAAAACACGCGCAATCAGTTTCGCCAAACTTGGAAGGTGCCGAAACTGTTTAGTTTCGGCAACGAGTTGCGCGAACGCGTGCTGCGCAAGCGCTCTGGCCAGTGGAGCAGTTTCATGAAACGTTAGTGTCGTCGTGTAAACTAGCCTTTACAGTGCTGTGCGAGCAGGCGGTGGAGGAGGCCGGCCGGTGTGGGCACAGGCGGAAGCCCCGCGGCACTCGAGGTGCGTGGCGTGTGGAGTGGCGCGGTGTCCGCGCAGGTGGGCGGCGTGCGTGCCTCACCTCTGGCTGCGTTTTAATTACCTCCCGTCTGTCTGCCGCTGTGGCTGGGGGCGCCGCGCACCTTGCCCACCACCACTAGCCTTTACGACTTACTCACGCCAAAATCAACTCTCACTATTGCATTTTCGATATCGCGTATCCAGTTTTATTTCTTACCGCGTTAGTTTTCGCCGTTGGCCGTTGTGTATTTATTCCTTTCTTATTGCAGAAGAAAGAAAGGATGAGTAGGGTTTGTAATGCTGCTTTCGTATGAAAATGGGTGTTGCGTATTAAAGTTAAGGTTGGGGACCGCAAATGAAATTTTACCAGGTAGTGAAATATTTTTAAATGAGATCACTAAGCAATGTTGACAAGGAAGGGACAATTTAAACAAAATTATTGGATTCCGCCATTAAATGGTAGCGGTCGTAATTTCGGTGGCAAATACAACACCAGAAAGCAACATTACAGAAGAAGTCAGCGGAATCTAAATTTTACCTTATTGAGAGCTGGTACAAACATTTCGGTCGTGTTCTGTAGTGATTCTAGCTGAGATGACTGTAATATTACTTCGATAAATTGATGCTGGGATTGTGCGTTTCGGTTACTATTGTTCTATGACCGTGTGGAAAATTAATCATGATAGTCGCCAGAAATTGCAAAATTATCGGACTTCATAAACATTACGAAGATTTTTCTGCAGGCATTAAAATGTAATAAACCATTCATAGACACGAAATAAATAAAAACTACACAGAGAATATTCTAGTACAATCGCGAAACAAATTGCAACAATACCCGAGCATCACTTAATGAAGTACTGGATCTGCTGAAAATAAATAACTTTAAAATTAGTGAGAATGGGGAAGGGATTGTAAGTAAGTAAGATATTTCAAATTAACTGTGGGGGTTTATTGAAATTAATAAAAAAGAAGCTCACACTTACAATAATTAGACAAAGTCCTGGAATACGTCCTAACACCTCAAGGAGAAGAAAGTAGGTGACCAACAGTTCCGCTCTCTCCCTTCAGCTTGTTGCAAAAAAATTGAACGTGACGAATGTCATATATTTATCGATACGCTGGCAGAGAGAGGGCAGAAGTCAGCGACAAGCATCGCACAAGTTATAAAAAAAATCATTAATGTATTACTACAGGTTTAATGAGCCCCACACACGAGCGACGAATTGCAGCAATTCGTCGCATGCGATATCGCTGCAATCTGTCCTGCCTACTGCGCTTGCTTCGATTTTGGCTGACAGTGTTTTAGATTTTATTCGCGCAGCTGGATGTTATCATAAGCTTTAATGGTGGGTTCATATGCCTGATCTCCAGGCATACACCGCCTATAGTTTTAATCTGTTGTCACTTTTGTCTTGTCAGTCCTATTTCCGACAGGCAGTTCTAGTATGTGCAGAATGGCTGGCTCATCCATTATTATCCTAGCCAAAACATCTGCTGTGGTTTTAAGTATAGTTGATTATTTGTTCCACCTCTATTGTGGTTCCTTTTTCTTTTTATGTTGTAATTATGACCAACACTGTCTTCCGTATCTCTTGTGTACTGGTTGCAGGGTGCTTATTTTTAAAGATACACGAAACACTGTGATATCATAGCTGGGAACAGGGGACTGATGACCCGGTAATTTAGTCCCTTTTAAACAACCAACCAACCAACCACCAATCTGTCGCTCGGTCCCATGTCGCGAAACCCGAGCGACTCGTCACGTACTTTTTACGAGAATTACGAACACACATTTGTAGGCAAATTCTGGAATGAAAAAGGCTCTTTTCTTTCTTCTTCTTTCGTTTCGGTCATCTTTGGACCGCGTTAATTCATATCATCTTCCTTTCTTCCGTTCTTCCTCCTCTTCCAGTATTCTTTCATTCTCATACTTCGCATCTTTCTTCGCTCTTCTGTCCACGATGAATTCGTTCTTTCTTGCTTTTCAATCTCTTGCATGTTGGTGTGAGCTCCCCAGTATCCGTTGGCTCACTAACATTGTCCTTGACAATGGTGGATTGGTTACCACCTGGGGTAGTGCTTCCTTTGAACGAACTCGCCATCATGCTGAAATGAATGATTTATATTGGGGGTTGACGCCTGGGCGTCAACGTGATTGCAACTGGGGTAGTTAGCCTCAGAAGTGCCTTGAGATGTGACCCGGCTTTTCTTTTACGGCTTCTTTGGCTGCCAACCCTCCTCCTTTATCCGGGCTCGGGACCGGCAGCAGCACTTCAGGGTTAATCAATCGACCCATATAGTGCTGCCGGCGGAGCTCACAATTTATTTCTGCATCCTAACGAGTAACACGTTCATAATAAAAATTTCAGAAATGGGAATTGTAATTTATTAAACTTGATTTAATCCGTTTTCCTGGAAAGTTTTGGTTACGTTACACTTCTAGTGCCGCCAAGTGGGTTGTATATATCTTTATAGTTTAGTAATACGTTTTGTTACTCGTTTATTAGTTCTCAATCCGTTATTATTGGTTCGTCTTATAGTTTAATTCCAAGTAACTACGGTACACAATTCGTTTTTCAGTCTCAATGTGTCTACAGAAATATTGTAAATAAATAGCTGCCATGACTATGAACTGTGAAAATGAGAACTAGTTTGTATGAAACGATTAGGGTCATCACTACAGCTTCGTTGATTTGCCCTGAGCACTGAAATGCCGTTTTAATATTATGATACATATTAATCATTCTGATTCGAAGTTAAAATTTTTAATAAAAACTACTATTATTTAATAAATAAATCAAAATCATCAGCTGGAACTCACGTGTATCTTGGTTATGAGCACGAGCTCTAGGGGTGCACTTTGTGTTACTTCTTAATATAAGTGAAAACGCTGACCTCCATTGTTCAGAGTAGTTCGTGATCCCCGAATAATGATTCATTGTAACTTAAAGTTATTATTGAACGTGGAAGTGCGAAACCAATTACAAATGCGGTTAATAATTAAACGAGTCACAGGCAGATTGGCACACAGCGCTGCTAAGCAGCCAGACAGCCATATTGCATCCACGAATCGCATGCGACCTGCCAGACACTTCACGTTTGCCCAGACCTATCCATTCCAGGATTTGTGATTTCGTGATTGCTGTCCATTTCGCTAAGTTACTGTTGTCTAGTGAGTAATTTGGCAGTGAAAGTGTTGTTGTTGGCTGAAATTATCGAAATCGAAATAAAAAAATTAAAAACTAATATTTGTAATCCTAAGGGACCAAAGTATTACATCGGTCCCAAGACTTCTAGACTTACAAACTACTTAACCTAACTTATGCTAATACACACACACACACGTGATTCAAGTCTGCAAGAGGTTTGGCTCTCCAATTTCTATAGGAAAGACTGTGTAAATCTTGAAAATGCTAGGAAGGAAGGAAGGAAGGAATCTTAGGGTTTTAACGTCCCGTCGACAGCGTGGTCATTACAGACGGAGCTAACGCTCGGATTTTTTGGTAAGGATGAGGGAAGGAAATCGGCCGTGCACTTTGAAAGGAACCATTCCGGCATTTGCCTGGCGTGATTTAAGGAAATCGCGGAAAACCTAAATCTGGATGGCCGGAGGTGGATTTGAATCATCATCCTTCCGAATACGAGTCCCATGCGTTACCACTGCGCCATCTCGCTCGGTGAAAACGCTAGGATACCCTCTCGCCGTTTCCAACATACAGATTCTATCAGGGAGTTACCTGCGGAACTGCTAAATTTACTGCCAAAACGGACGCTTAGGAGTGGTCCATGTCCATCCTGTAGTTGTCTTTGCCTTGTGATAGTGCCGCATCGGGAGCATCAGAAGGCAGGAAAGGACGTTTCAACAAACGTGAAATCCGGAGCTTTCACATCGGAAGTAGAATTTTGACTAACTTTATGGAAGAATTTTTTTATGATTCGGATAAAGTGACTTTACAGAATTCGGTAGCGTCATTATAGAGGAGCAATTCTCATCTTAAAAACGTCTTCATGAAATTGCGATCAGGTAATAAAGATCTTCGAATTCAGTTCTCCTCAACGAATCGACGTCTGCCCGAAGAAGAAAGAAAATGGTATTGTGTCTCTTGAAATTAATCGAATAACATGCAAAATCTTTTCACCCGATGAAATCTTTTACATGCTTCGAAACAGATTCTATGGGGAAACGAGTACATTTGCAAGTCGATCACTTTACGTGCCCTTTCGCAGAAAATCTATAATTTATTCAAGGAGAAGCTCGGATATCCTCCACTTGCAATGTCAACCTTGCGCTCTTTGATAAACCGCAATTCCTGTTACCGGCCAGGTAATGTAAAGGATTCTTTGTGATGATGAAAATGCAAGGTGAAAGACAGACTGCGAGGGAACGAATTACTCAAGTGAAAACGACAGTGTCCACATGTTGCTTAGTGCAAGTTCTTCTAGATTTGTTGTACTTAAAAAATAAAAATGAGCGTTATATAGATCTTGTTTACTAGTTAACAAGTCAGCAAACTAAACGCTTATTTCCAACATTTAGTTTGACAGATAACTGCAAAAACGGCCTACATTTTGCATTTATTTTTCCATGTTTAGATTTGATAGATGCTTTCTAAGTCAGCAGTGTATGTCTGACGGTTAGACCAGCTACAGAATGTAGCAATAGAATTCTAGCAATAGTAGATCAGCTAAAATAGTTCTCATTAATGCAATAGAAACTGAAACATTCCTCAAATACGCCACACAAATGCGTGAGCCACATACTCTAGCACTGTGTCCGAGGCAGCCGTTGTTCCTGCGTGACGTCACAGACTCAGACAAGAGCAGCAGAGAACGCTCTCTGCTCAACCTTAATTGTTTTATGGTCCTGGAGTTAATCAACGTTAAATTGCAGTAGAATCATCTTCGTCAATAATCTTACTGTCGTAATATTTCCTATATGAAAATGAAGGACGCGTCAAAAACAGTACAGTTCTCTGCGTAATGGCATCGTCTACGTTGCGGTCAAAACATGAGATCAACCTAACATGCTAACTAATGGACATGGATTTAATCTTGTGCGATATTAGTAAGTAAAATGATTGCAATGTTTTGTCTTGTTTGAGCACCTGCTTCAAGAATTATCATTTGTCTCTATCTTACACACTCCCGGTCGTTCAGTCCACCTTCATTTTTACAGCAAGTCTTGAAAATTACTGTAATGAGAAAAAATTACAGCGATTCTTCGTACGGCTCCGACGAGACAGGCGGTAGGCAACCCGCAACACTCAGACGAACTGCGGGTAAGAACAACTCCTGCTGCAGGCGTTTAAGCTCTTCGCTGCTGCAGTCTACGCATTACCAAGTTTAATTCGGAGTTAATGGCGTCGTTGTATAAATCTGTTGCTTTTATGATGTAATTGAAAATCTATAAGTGCATAAATACATGAATAAATATGTGGTCATGGAATAGTCCAGCTGACCACGCCTCAATTCATCTTCAGAAGTGAATGTTAAGTATTTCGTTGAAAGTAAGTCGAGGTCTGCGAACGGCTTCTTTACTCACCTTTAGGTTGTTGTTTTCGCCCCGGAGGTAAGTAATTATCATTAAAACTACTAGTTTACTGTTACCGGTCACAATGTTTTGTCATTTTTGGTATGTCGTTCGGAAGTTACCATAAGTAAATGTAAGACACCTCTAGTGGTCAAAGGTTCCTTGTCCTGTTATGTTCACATATTTAATTTTTATAGACTGAAGCAAGTAAAGAAGACGCTTTAGACAGTCGCTCCCTGTTTCCGAGGACATTAGGGAAACCCTGACTACCTGTGAATCCCATTAACTACGTCCAGCCGGCCGGCTGGGGAAGCTATCATCCTGGCAAAACCTGCCTTTCACATGGAAACAATCAGCTTCCTCCTGCATCTGTGATATCACAAAACTAAAATAATAATGTTGGCAATAACAATACATTTTATTTCTGTTCGTTACATCGCCGGCACGTCTCTCCTGTGTCAGTTATGGAATCCAGGTTGCAGACAGTGGTTCTTTTTAATGAATCAACCCTTAAACACGTTCGGCACTTGTGTCATTATCACCTGGCCTTTTTTTTTTTTTGTCTATAAAATGGAGCTGCGCGGAATGGCCGCGTTGTCTAAGGCGCCATGCTACAGACTGGGCGGCCGTTCCCGCCAGATGTTGGAGTCCTCCCTCTGGCACGTATGTGTGTGTTGTCCTTGGTGTAAGTTAGCTTAACTAGTTTGAAAGTCTAGGAACTGATAACCACAGCAGTTTGGTCCAGTAGCTTTACAAACATTTGATCATTTTATAAAATGCAGGTACTGATGACGTAACAGTTTAGTCCCTTCGAATTTCTCCTTGCTGGTAGTAAAGTAACACTTGAAAGTAATATAAATGTTACTGTAAATTACGAAAATAAACGGATTGATTTATGCCACAGCTGGGGGATGTACCGTGTGACACACTCTCCTTGGATCGATACGACACGTTTCGTTTTCCTAACTGTATAATGAACTATACGATTAGGACGTCAATTAATAAAGCCGCCTGGATGTGTCACTATTTACGATATGGAGGCAAGCCAGACCGTTAGGCTTTGAAGTGTCGTACATAAAGAATTCATTAGAGGTAGACCACGAGAGAATGTTGGAAGAAAGGTCAGGGAATAAAGTCTGGTCGATATCGAGATCATCAAGAAACGGAGAAAGTCTGTCGACTGGACAAGGAAAGGGAATGAGCCGTGCCCTTTTAAAGGAAACATTTTCAATTAATCAGTTTAGGGACCCGCGGAAAAGTTGACTATGGATAGTCAGAATCGACGGCTTAGCCAGTTGGTTCTGCGAAGGGCCTTTTCTGAATGACCACTAAAGATTTCATTTTCTTGTGGGCCCGAGAACTCCCGTGATTAAAACTACAGTCAATAATGAAGACGTTATAGCATTGTGTGGTGTGTATCTGAGCGCAGATATACGGTAAGGGGTGGACCATCAGTAAATCTTTTTAATTGCGTTCTAGAAAAATAGAATTTAAAATGTAAAACAATGAATATAAAATTTTACCAATGCCGCTAAGAAAGGGTAGAAAAAGTTTCGCAATACGTTGTTCCAAATTTGCAGATGATTCTGCTATTCTTTCCTTAAACGTGTCCTCTGTTGTATGTTATCAGTTTTGTGGCACATTTTGTCGTTAGCTACTATGTAGCATAAAAAAAAGTGAGTTGCGAACTACATGACTTCAGCTCGGTACATCGTCTCAATAAGTTTTTTTTTATGCTGTTTCGCAGTTTGCTGGGCGGTAATGCGGTAAAAGACTTTGCAAGAGTTTGTAATCGTGCATACGCTTGGATAAGGAGTTTCAGCATTAAAACTTTATTAGTATTATTTTTTTAATAAAATTATTTACATTCCATTCTGACGCTTTGTGCAGCAACTGGTTGTGAATTTATTGAAAGAATGCTGTCACTTTTGCGAATATACTTTTTATTACTCATAATGCGTTTCGCCCTTTTGGGGCATCATCAGATCATGGAGAAGATGTGGTAAACTGTCAGCAGACACCTATGACGTCTTAACGTCACTACTATTTCATTTTGAGGTATGACGACAGTATTCTCCCTAATAATTTTACATTTTATTCGCAAGACCTTTGACTGATGATGGCTTACCACATCTTTTATATGATCTGATGATGCCCTAAAAGGTCGAAATATATAATAAGTAATGAAAAGTGTATTTGCAACCGTGACAGCAGTCTTTCGATATTTTTTACAGATAAATGATTGTTCAGTGCGGGAACACCGCTGGGCGCAGATAGTGGTGAGTGTATGTAGCGCGCCGTGTGCGCTGATAGAGGAGGCGGTATGATAGATAGCAAGCAGGGCGGCTTATCGACTGGCAGCAATTAACAGATTGCGCCAGAAGCCATGACTTCCGCTATTGACGTGGCGCCGTGCCAGCTACTTCCCTCCTTCATCTGTCTTCCAGCACTGGAAGAAAAGGGAGCTGCTCCCATGCAATTGCTTTACTCCGTAACTCAGCAAAAACTGTCACATACTCACAATGAAACCCAATTACAGTTTGGTGACGGGTGTTTCCTGAACATCGTTCTCACCAGAAGCGACTGCGTGAATAATATGTTGGAATTAGTTTGTAGAGTATAAGATAGTTAATTTAAAGGAATCAACTAACTTTTACTGCTACTAAAACGCGTGATAAGTGAAAGTGGTTTTAAACCTATTGGACCAAACTGCTACGGTCACCAATCGCAAGACTCAGAAACTACTTAAATAACTTAGAATAAGGACAACAGACACCCACAGGAGGACTCGAATCTCCGGCGGGAACGACCGCCCAGTTCGTAGCCTGACGCCGTAGACCACGCGGCCATGATAAGTGAAATATATTCGAGACGCATAGCAACGTATTAAATTTACGAAGTAATGTGCAATGTGACTGTTGGTAGAACGAAAGAGAGAATTAAGCAGAATGGAAAATGCTTCTATCACAGCACAGCAAAAAGGCGAATATGTCCAGAGTCAAAGATGTGTAAATGATGAACTGGTTTCTCAACTACCCTGGCAGCTTCAAAAACATTTAAATGAAAACTATCGTGATGGATTTGCGCTCTTGTAAAATGACATGATACGTAATGTCATGTCGTATAATGCGACAGATACATTTTATCGAACGTGTCAAATTCTGATGTCCTACAATATGACACTACATGCCACTGAAGTTTTGGACACGTACACACATCACCACTCAGCGATACTAGCTGTTGCATATCTACCGCCCTCGAGAGCTCGCTGCGCTGGGGAATCTGTTCACTCTTAGCGAATATGTGGAGATTTTTCTATTTAAAAACTTTCACACTTTCTGCACCATCCACCCATCATTTTGCAAGAAAATGCGCGGGCGCACACAGCGCAAGCCGCGGTTGCTCTTTTCGATCGATAGGACTGGGAAGTACTGTACCGTCTAGCATACTGCCCGGACTTACGTTCTTTGGCTTTGATTTTATTCCGAAGATGAAGGAATCACCGTGGCATTCGCTTTAGAACCGTTGCAAAGGTTCAACAGGCAGTAGACCGCCCTCCCTATTCGCACCATCAACACAACAGGTTCAAAAATGTACAAATGTTTGTAATCCTATGAGACCAAACTACGTTGGCCATCAGTCCCTAGTCTTACAAACTACTTAAACTAAGGTAAACTAACCTAATGACAACACACAGATCCATTCCCGAGGAAGGATTCGAACCTCCGCCGCGGGAGGCCACGCGATCCGTAACGTGGCGCTCCAGACCGCTCGGCTACTCCCGCGCGGCAGAACATCACCCCGTTCACATGGCCTCCCAAAACCGGATTTCGTAAACAGATTTCCCAACTTCGCTTTTGGTTGGTCATGTAAACACTCCAAAAACGAATCTGGAAAACAGCTTCTCTACAGCGATTTTCCAGTTTCACAATCGATTTTCGTGCCCATGTAAACGCAGCCTCTTTTGAAGCGTTCTTGGCTTGTCAGATCGTGTTTTCTTGTTAACAATTTTCGGCACATATCGGCAGAGTGATATTTTCTAAAGTGAAATAAAAGTATAAATATTAGAGTGAGCTTGAATCTGCGTATTTAACCCTTTACGATCTGACGGGACTTGAAAGTCCCACTTCATGAAAATGAATGTAAAACATTCTTCGTCTTTTGAGTTGCCACAGAAATGTAGCGCGCTACTTATTCTTGATGTGGCACATTGTTGATGCATCACAGTTCCTTCATTGATGTGATATCTGTGTCGCCAAAGCAATTTGAATTTCAGTACATAGCTTCGGCACGTAGACCTTGGACTATTTAGTTGTATGCGGGTGATGGTTCCGTTTGTATTCTGTGCATTTAGTGTGGGAAAGCTTTCTTCATAATTTATTTCCTGATACTCGGTAAGTCAATTTATGATTATGATTGGTTAGGAGCAGAATATAGTATAAATCCTCGGAATAATTTTGTAATATAATTTTGTACTTGTAAGTCTCTTCAGGCCTACATAATTGATGAAATAGCAATTCTATGTTAAGTCTAAGTGTATATATATGTAAAATAATTTCTCTGGTGTTTGTTATTCTTTGTCTTGATGATGTACTTTTTCTTTTATTGTGTGGCTGCAATTGTGTTACCTGCAATAAATTCATTAAAAACTAAATGTTTGCATTGCATAAAACAACGCTCTGGTAACAATATTTTATCAGGTTATGGGCCCAGAGACGGAAAACAAATAGTCGGAATTTTTAAAACGTAACTATTGTGCAAGCATTTTGTATTGTTGGATCGTCAACTTGGATTAACAGTATGTCGGAAGAGTATTACGAAAGCAAATATCGAGTTCCACTTTTCGATGGAAGCAATTTCGGAAACTGGAAATTTCGAATGCAAGGTATGTTGGACGAATTAGATTTGTTGGATTTGATTGCGGGAGAATATACAGAAAAGGTGAAGTTTCAGAGTAGTGACGGGGAAAAGGAACGAGCTGAAAAAGACAAACTACTAAAAATTCTTGCAAAACGTGATAAAAAGTGTCGTTCAAGGATAATAGAACGAAATGCGGACAGCCATTTGGAATACGTAAAAGACTTCAACAGTGCATTTCGGATGTGGAAAAACTTGTGAAACTTTGAAAGAAAAAGCATCGCCAGTCAGTTACTTCTGCGTAAACAGTTATTGAAGTTGAAGTTCAATCCAGTAAAAGGTACAATGAGTGAGCATTTTTTAGAATTTGACAAGTTGGTGCGCGATCTTCGATCGTCAGGTGCGATTGTTGAAGAAACTGATGCTGTGTGTCATCTTCTATTAACAATGCCACAAGAATATGACAGCGTTGTAACTGCACTTGAGACGTTGTCAACGGAAAATCTGAAGTTAAGTTTCGTGAAAAATAGGCTCATGGACCATGAAAGTAAGTATGCAAGTTCTAAGAAGAAACCAGCTGCAGTAGACAGTGGACAGAACACAGTGTTTAATACGTACCGCAAGAATTTCAGTAATAGGAATAATAATTGGAAAAACAAATCTGGTAATGTTGGTGTAAGTGATAAGCACAGTTCAGGCGGAGAAAAACAGTATAATTTCAGATGTCATAATTGTGGTGAATTTGGACACAAAAGAGCTGACTGCAATAAAAGACTCAAAGACAAGAAATGTTCTGCAAATTCAGTAAATTGTGACGCCCAAGATTCTTCTGTGAATTCGGATGCATATTGTTTTTCGACTGGTGCATTCAGTGAATCAGTTTCGTGGTATCTGGACTCTGGTGCGAGTGAACACTTTGTGAATGACTTGAAACATGTTGATAAAGTGCACATTCTTGAAAGAGAAGTTGTGATTGATGTAGCAAAGTCCGGATCTGTTTTGAAAGCAACACAGTTTGGTGAAATGAATGTTACTAGCTACATCAATGGGAAGGCAGTGCCAATTTTGATAAAAAATATTTTATTTGTTCCTGGACTAGCTCACAACTTACTGTCAGTGCATAAATTGGAGACAAATGGTTTCAAGGTTACATTTGAAAATGGAAGAGCAATTATTCAAAAAGGAAAGGACGGTGTTGCAATCGCAAATAAAAATGAAACTAATATGTATGCTCTGAAATTCATCAGGATGCCCTGCTCAGCGCTTCTTACTGGATCACTGGAAATTTGGCATCAAAGATTAGGTCATTTGAATTATACTGATCTAAAAGTACTTCCAAACTATGTGGAAGGAATGAACATTGAAGATTTGAAGACACCACCGTCATGCACCATCTGCACTGAAGGTAAACAAACAAGACTTCCACATAATCAGAAGAGGACAAGAGCAAAACGTCCACTTGAGCTAATTCATAGTGATGTTATGGGTCCTATAACTCCAACGTCTTATGATGGAAAGAGGTATATAATTACGTTTATAGATGATTATACCCATTTTACAGCTGTTTATGTGATGCAGAATAAATCTGAAGTACTGGAATATGTTAAAGAATATGAAGCTATGGCAACAGCTCATTTCAATTCCAGGATTAGTAGATTTCGCTGTGATAATGGAGGTGAATATTTGTCAAATGAAATGAAAAGTTTTTTTTTTTTTTTTAAAGAAAAAGGTATCCAGTATGAATTGACAATGAGGTACACACCACAACAGAATGGAGTGAGTGAACGTATGAACAGGAACATTTTAAACAAAGCTCGCTGTATGTTATTAAACAGTAAACTTAGTAAATCTTTTTGGTCAGAAGCAGTGAAGACCGCTGTTTACTTGATAAACAGAACACCTACAAGTGCATTAAAAATGACAGTTCCTGCTACTTTGTGGTATGGAGAAATGCCAAAGTTGCAAAAACTGAAAGTTTTTGGTTGTGTAGCATATTTGCGACTTCCTGCAGAAATAATTGCTGGAAAGTTTGATTCCAGAGTAAAGAAATGTTTCATGGTTGGGTATTGTTTGAATGGATATCGGCTGTGGTGTCCAGAAGAGAGACGCATCATTCTTGGAAGAGATGTTAAGTTTGATGAAAGTCATTTTGTTTTTGATAATGAAGATTGGTTCTCGTACAAAGAAGACACAAGAAATGAGATTATCAGTGATGAAGAAAGTGAAACTGAAGATGTGACATCTCCTGAAAATGACTCCGTATCAAGTGAAAATGAAACTGAAGAGGTGAAAGCCCCTGAAATCCGCAGAAGTATAAGAGAAACAAAGCGGCCAGCATGGATGGAAGATTATGCTGTACTAGCTCTAAATGCGGAAATGTATGTTGAGGATGTTCCAGAGACTTTCAGTGACATTTACAGCAGATCAGATAAAGAAGAATGGCTTCGTGCTGTAGCAGAAGAGATGCGAGTAATAAATGAAAACAAGACCTGGACAGTATGTGAATTACCTAAAGACAAGAAGGCTATTGACACTAAGTGGGTTTTTAAAGTGAAACGTGATGATGCAGGCAAGATTAGTAGTTATAAAGCTAGATTAGTTGCTCGTGGTTGTACTCAAAAAAGAGGGTTTGATTATACTGAGACATATGCTCCTGTGGCGAGGCTGACTACTTTAAGAACATTACTTGCTGTTATGAACCATGAAAAATTGATTGCAAATCATATGGATGTAAAAAGTGCTTTTCTTCATGGAAATTTAAATGAAGAAATTTTTGTAAAGATACCAGCAGAATTTAATGAGAAACCAGGTGCTGTAGGTAAGCTAAACAAAGCAATTTATGGTTTGAAGCAAGCTTCAAGGTCTTGGAATTTAATGTTTGACAAGTTTGTTAAAAATTTAGGTTTTGTTCAAAGCAATGCTGATGGATGTCTATATACTTTCACGAACTCCAACACTAAGGTTTATGTTTTATTGTATGTTGATGACATACTCATATTAGGAAATGACATTAAAAAAATTGAAGAATTCAAATTAGCTTTAAAAGGTAACTTTAAGATGAAAGATTTGGGAGATTTAAAAATGTTCTTGGGAATTAAGATAGATAAGAGGGAGGATGGAATAATCATGAGTCAGAAAACTTACCTGGAAAATTTATTGAAGAGGTTTGGTATGAATGAATGCAAACCAATTAACACACCTATGGAATTAAATTACAGGGAAGTTGAAAATGATAAAAGACTGCATGAGAAGGTACCTTATAGAGAATTAATAGGGTGTTTGCTGTATGTAACACAAACAACACGATCTGATTTAAGCTATGCTGTTAATTATTTCAGTCGTTATCAAAGTGATCCAAAAGAATCACATTGGAAAGGTTTAAAGAGAATACTGCGTTACATACAGGGCTCAGTAAACTATGGGATGTATTACAAAAATGAGGGAGACAATGGAACTGTAATTGCTTATGCTGATTCTGATTGGGCAAATAGTTCAGATAGGAAATCAACAACCGGTTATGTCATCAAGCTCTTTGGTAACACCATAAGTTGGGGGGTCTAAAAAGCAAACTACTGTAGCTTTATCATCTACAGAAGCAGAATTTGCTCACTTGCAACTTGTGCTGCAGAATATTTATGGTTTGAGAAGTTGTCTCAAGATTTAAAAATTTTGTAAAATGAAAAACTTGTAATTTATGAAGACAACCAGTCTTGCATTTCTTCTCTTTGTAAATGGGAATATAAAAGACTGAAACACATAGATGTTAAGTATGCTTTTGTTAGAGACTTGTGTCTGAAAAGGATAATAGACGTTAAATACATTCCTACAGAAAATCAGTTAGCTGACATTTTTACAAAACTACTGTGCAAAGAAAAGTTTGAAAAATGACCAAAGGGTTGGGAATGTGTAAAATTGTAAACTAGTGTTACATAGAATTGAGGCGGAGTGATGTAATAGCAATTCTTTGTTAAGTCTAAGTGTATATATATGTAAAATAATTTCTATGGTGTTTGTTATTCTTTGTCTTGATGATGTACTTTTTCTTTTATTGTGTGGCTGCAATTGTGTTACCTGCAATAAATTCATTAAAAACTAAATGTTTGCATTGCATAAAACAACGCTCTGGTAACAATATTTTATCAATAATATCATTTGATTTGGTTTTTCTTTATACTAAACATATTTCCCAAGAACTAAAGTACCACAGAAGATATTCGCAATATCAAAGTGAAAAGATAAAAATTCAGGCCATAAACGGTTAAATAAAGAAAAATACCGATTGTGCTGACTAAATCAGGAACTGAATCAGCTGTTTTTCAGCCGCCATATTAATTGGGCTAGGAAATTCGATTCAGGCTATGCCGTGTAAACACGACAGCGAAAAACGGTTTACGAAATTCTGGCCGGCCGCGGTGGCCCAGGGGACTGAGGCGCTTCAGTCACAGTCTGCACGGCCACTACGGTCAGGGGTTCGAATCCCCCCTCGGGCTTGGATATTTGTGCCGTCCTTAGTATTAGCTAGTTCATAAGTAGTTTGTAAGTTTAGGGACTGATGACCCCGTAGTTAAGTCCCATAAGCTTAACAAACAACAACAACGAAATTCTGTTTTCGTCTTCCGGAAGATGTGTTGCCTATGAACGTAGTGCATGTTGTACTAATGGTATTTTTTTTTTAATTATGGGACTTAACTACGGGGTCATTAGTCATTAAACTTACCTTATGAGCTACCTTATGCTAAGGACGGCACAAATATCCATGCCCGAGGGGGGATTCGAACCCCCGACCGTAGTGGCCGTGCAGACCGTGAATGAAGCGCCTCAGTCCCGTCGGCCACCGCGGCCGGCACTAATGGTATACTAAGCGTTCCACAGCGCTGGCAACGGTTTCTACACAACGCTGGTGACTACTTCGTTGGACACTAACAGGTGCAAACATGTAACGCTTTTGTATCGGTTGTTGCAACATCGACACCTGTCTCGATGGGAGCTACTTGGAGATGAACCAAAAACTGTTTAACAGCACGGTGACTGAGGCGCTCCAGTCACGGTCAGCACGGCCACTACGGTCGGGGGTTCGAATCCCCCCTCGGGCATGGAAATTTGTGCCGTCATAGTTCGTAAGTAGTTCATAAGTAGTTTAGGGACTGATGATCCCGTAGTTGAGTCCCATAAGCTTGGCAAACATTTGAACATTTTAACAGCACGGTAGTGTATCAGTGAATATGGAGGATCGGTAATATTGCGAGCTGCGCTCGGCGTGTTTGGAAGCGGTAGCGTGCTCCTGTTCTTCGCCCGCGCCTGGCTGTATGTCGTAGCTCACCAGGCGCCTGGGAGGCTGCGGCTGCGGCCGCCACGGCACGTCCCGGCAGCTCTCGACGCCATTGATTGGCCTCTGCGGTGTCAGGTTTCGTCGTTACCGCGGCCAGTTCCTGCCTCCGCACACGTCCTTTTGTTTACGTCAGGCGCCGACGCCGACGTCCGCCTTTACCGGATGCCAAGCCGTCTCTCGCTGCAGTCTCGGGCCATCCCGATTGCGCCTGAAAAATCAGTTGTCGCAAAGCAGTTCAGAAATATGACATTTACATAGCAATTCTCCCACTATTTTTGAGCGGTCATAAGTAAACTATCATGAAAATTGAGGCCGTTTTCGTATGCTTCCGTTGCACAGTGCTAGAGTGCCGGATTGTGAATCCAAAGGGCGCGGGTTCCATCCTCGCCAGGTCCTGGGATTTTTGTATGTCACTTTCCACTTCTTTCACCTCTGGAGGTGTTGCTCATGTGAAAAATACCGAGTAGCACCATGGTTCGTGTGGTGTCGCAAAAGTCTGAAGTGCGCGCCACCTACTTTCGCCATGCAAGCACGGCGCGGCGTTCTTACGACGTCAGCCACGAGCGGCCTCTGCTGTGGCAACTCCGCTCGTGGCCACCACTGAACCGGATCGGTCACTTGGCAATAGGACAGGCACCAGATAACTCTCATCAGTAGGCAGACCTCTATCTAGTTAAACTATGTATCTGCATTCCACTAGTCTTCAGTTAATAAAGTTAAGTATTGTACTATTTCTGCTAAATATATATCTTGTACTAATCTAGCTCAGTGTTTCTAGTTTCTGCTGTCCCACTGGCTGGTCACCTCAGACTCTGTACCCGCAAACGCGTGCATCCTATTTTCCTGTGTCGGTCTCTCTCTGCTCGGCCACCGACACTTAGGACAACCGGCGGCAACGAGACACAAAAGTTCGGAACCCACGTTAAACTGTAGGTCCCCCCATAGCTGGCTGGGTAAATCAGTTCGAAGGCCGGAGGAAGGCAACGGCATACCACCTCCAAACAGGACCATGCCCAGTAAAGCACTGTGGTGGTCAAACCAGTCTTCGGATTGCTGACAGCTTTACTACCTTACCTTTTTCTTGTGTTTATACAAAGGGAGTTCAAAAAGTTTTCCACAGTCGTCTCCAATTTTTTTTAAATCTTTGCAGTAGGAGAATGACATTTTTTGTGAACATACTTGAAACATTTAGCTACCTACATCTACCGCAAGTCACATTGAAATGCATCGCAGAGGGTTCATCGAACCACTTTCATGATATTTCTTTATGATTCCGCTGTAATAGCTCGCGGGAAAAAGAAACATCTAACTCTTCTGTTTTCGATCTGATTTCTCTTTATTTTGATATAATCATGTCTCCCTATGTAGGTGGGTGCTAACAATGTATGTTCGCATTCTGCAGAGAAAATTGGTAAAAGAAATTTCGCAAGTAGATCTCGCCGCAATAAATAACTCCTTTCTATAATCGTTTCCACCCCAACTCGTGCATCATTTCCGTGACACTCTCTCCCTTATATCGCGATAATACAAAACGAGCTACCCTTCTTTGAATTCTCTCTAAATCGTCCGTCACCCCACATAATGTTGATCACATAATGCGCAGCAATATTCCGAAATAGGAAAGGTGTAGTGTACAATTTCTTAAATAGAACTGTTCCATCTTCTAACCATTCTGCCAACGAAACGTAATCTTTGGTTCGCCTTCCGTACAATATTTGCTGTGTGTGTTTATTTTTTATTTATTTTTTAAAATTAAAACTTAAGTTGCTCGTAATTGTTACTCGAAGGTATTTAGTAGAATTGACGACCTGTTGGTTTGACTTATTTAGCGTGTAACTGATGTTTAACGGATTTCTTTTAGTGCTAATATGGATGACCTCACACATATCAAGGGTCAACTGCACCATGCAGATATCTAAATCATTTTCCAGTTGCTTTTGATCTTCTGGTGATTTTAGTAACCGATAAATCACAGCATGGTTCGCGAACAGTCTGCGAAAGCTACTCAGATTGTCTCCTAAATCGTTTATAAAAACGAGGAACCGTTGGGGCCTTATAACAAAATGTTCAAATGTTTGTTAAGCTTATTGGACTTAACTACGGGGTTATCAGTCCCTAGACTTACAAACTACTTACGAATTAGCTTACACTAAGGACGGAACAAATATCCATGCCCGAGAGGGGATTCGAAACCCTGACCGTAGTGGCCGTGCAGACCGTGACTGGAGCGCCTCAGTCCCCTCGGCCACCGCGGCCGGCCCTTATAACACTTCCCTGCGGAACGCCAGATGTCACTTCAGTTCTATGCGATGACTTCCGTTAATTACAACATACTGTGTTCTTTTTGACTGGAAATCACGAATACAATCGCACAACTGTGGCGTCTTGTAATCAAACTGCGTGTTATGACGTGCAATCGTCTCAAAATTTATGAGATTGATAGATAAATGTAAATAGAGCATTTTTCATCTTCGTGTATGGGTTCCGCAAACGCCTACTTTTCAATAAATCGAGAAAAGAAACTTTCAAAACTGCCGCTTATATATACACGCAGTTTAATTAGAAGACGCTTGTGATGTACAGTGTCGAAATCTAGAAATACGGTATCTATTTGACATTCTTTGTCGATAGCGCTCATCACATCACGCAAGTAAAGAGTTCGCTGTGTTTCACAAGAATGATAGTTTCTGAATCCGTGTTGACTGTGGGACAACAGGTCGTTCTCTTCGAGGTAGTTCATAATATTTGAGGAAAGTATACGCCCTTAAATCCTGCTGCAAACCGACGTTAATGATATAGTTATGTAATTCTGCGGTTACTCTGTTGCTTTTCTTAATATTGGAGTGACCTCAACAACTTTCCAGTCGTTGGGAACGGAACTTTCGCTGAGCGGGCGGTTGTACACTTCCGGTCATTAAAATTGCTAGATCACAAAGATGACGTGCTACAGACGTGAAATTTAACCGAAAGGAAGAAGATGCTGTGATACGCAAATGATTAGCTTTTCAGAGCATTCACACAAGGTTGGCGCCGGTGGCGACAGCTATAATGTGCCGACATGACGAATGTTTCCAACCGATTTCTCATACACAAACAGCATTTGACCGACGTTACCTGGTGAAACGTTGTTGTGATACCTCGTGTAAGGAGGAGAAATGCGTACAATCACGTTTCCGACATTGATAAAGGTCGGATTGCAGCCTATTGCAGTTTATCGTATCACGACACTGCTGCTCGCGTTGGTCGCGATCCAATGACTGTCAGTAGAATATGGAATCGGTGGGTTCAGGAGGGCAATACGGAACGCCGTTCTGGATCCCAACGACCTCGTATCACTAGCAGTCGAGATGGCAGGCATCTTATCCGAATGGCAGTAACGGATCATGCTGTCACGTCTCGATTCCTTTGGAAGACAAAACCATCTGCACGAACAGTTCGATGACGTTGCAGCAGCATGGACTATGAGGTCCGAGACCGTGGACGAAGATTTTCGTGCGTTTTTGGGATTGGAACACATCCAATTTTTACATGATTTCGGACAGAAAAATATATTATTTTGAACGAGTGTTTCGCAAGCAAGACTCGGAAGTTAATTTTGCTCTTTAAGAAAGGTCCCACCGCACCTGCAATTTTTGAATTCCGCAGAACTGCATATTGTATCGTGTTCTTTTACCTATTGATTGGTTCGTTGAAACATTTTCAGACTTTGCGCTGAATCAGTAACACACTGTATTATAACACAGTCTATGATCAACTCGTAATGAATGTTACACAAGGAGCTGCGTAATTTTAACACTAAATCTATTTCACACAGGCATACGTTTTTGTATTACTGAATCCCTAGTTATTTTATGTTGCAAATACTTCCTCCTGTGTTGGCGAGCCTCCCGAGCATGACTTTGCGACTCCACTGGGGGTCGCGACCCACAGGTTAAAGAACACTAAGCTAACGCCTTCGGGCGGAGAATGATATGGCGGCCCACCTGTTCCTGTTGAGATTTCGAGACATCTAGGACAGAATTTAGTTTTGGTGTATTTTTAATTAACAAGTCAGTTACTGTTCCTAAAGACATTATCAGCTTTACTTCTTATGGCCATGTAATGAAGTACTCTCACTATATCAACAGTTTGTACCGCAGTCTTTAAATGTTCCATATGCATGCGTTTTTAGTTCTGTAGTTTCATCAGTGAGAGTGGGCAGGCAGTACGTCTTCTTTCCAGTGGGCAATAGTCTGCTGCTTCGTTTGGATCGGCGATCGTTCGGAAGCAGGCTGGTAAACAAGTGAAAGAATTTACTGCCGCGGCTCGCTTGTTTGCCCCGAGTCTGAAGAGAGGTACGTAGAACGCCGTGGTTTCTTCGGTTACTCGGCCTGTTAAATGGAGATTAATTTTCGTGTCTCAATCGACTATTGATATGCGGCTAAACAATTACATATGAATGTGCTGTTGGTTTTAATTACTGGGCTTCCCCCCATTTTTAGTAAGTGATGGTCGGATTTAGGGTTCCCCGTCGGGTATTCGAATGCCCCCTCGAGCTTGGATGTTTGTGCTGTCTTTGATTGATTGATTGATTTTCTCAGGGAAGCCAAAACAGTCTTGGTCCAACCCGCCACTGCCCGCACCGCAACTAAGTTTATTGTGCGGTATCGCTCCCTGTATATCTAGTAAAGCCAACCAATGCCCTTGAACAGTGCAAAGAGTCCCTTTACCAGTTCTTTATTAGACACAATTTCTTCGGGTCTGGTTGTTCCAAATGTTCTGTGCGTTTTACTCCCCGATGCAATGCATTCGGAGATTAGATGTGATGCAGTTTCATCACCGTCATCACAGATCCTACATTTAGGGTCCTCTTCTGTTATTCCCATTGTATGTAGGTGTTTTTTGAAATTCCCATGGCCTGTCAGCAATCCAACCATGAGTCTAATCTCTCAACTGTTCAGACCCAGGATTGCAGAGCTTCTTTTAAAACAGGGCTTTGGCATCATTACCTTGCCATGTTTTTGTTGATGGACTTTGGTCCAATATTCTACGTGCTGTCTTCTGAGCCAGTTACGTAGCTCCAATCTGATCATTGCCTTGGTGATTGTCAGGACAGGTTCCGGTCCAATAAATGGAGTTTCTGCCCCCATCCTGGCTAATCTGTCGGCATGTTCACTGATACCCGAGTGGGCAGGGACCCACAATAGGTTTACTCTATTGCTTTCCCCTAGCTCCACCAGAACCCTGCGACATTCTGCAACAATTTTAGACCTTGTTGCAGGAGCTGCCAGTGATCTCAGTGCTGCCTTGCTGTCTGAACAGATATAGATGCTACGATATTTGTAGCACCTACGCAAATTCTCCTCCACACACGCCCTGATGGCAGTGATTTCGGCCTGGAATACTGAGACCAGTTTCTCTAGAGAGATGACGCCCTCCAGTCTTGGCTGCACCCCGTATACCCCGGCTCCAACGCCTTGGTCTGATTTCGTCCCGTCAGTGAACCAGACAATATCCCCCGTATGGTGTCGCACTATTTTCTCCCACTACTCCCTACTTTCAATTGTTATATTGAAAGGCATGTTGATGCAGTATGGGGTTATAATATAGTCGGGTGGCATTTCCCCAACCTTTCCTATATTTACCTCACTCACTATTTTAGTGTGTGATTCTGGATATTCCAGAGAGTGCTGTCTTTAGTATAAGCTAGTTCAGAAGTAGTTCGCAAGTGTAGGGAGTGATGACCTTGCAGTTAATTCCCATCAGGTTAGCAATCATTTGAACATTTTGTTCATATGATTTAAGAGGTTCTCACTCTTTTTCATTATTGTCCAGAGTTCGATCAAGAAGCGTAAAGGAATTTTGCGGCTCTGTTTCATTTTACGGACTGCCACGCGTGATGAATGCACGCCACATGAATAGCGGGTCTGCGGTGACTTTAGACTGGCGTGCTAACGAATTTACGGCGGGGCGTATTTCACGAGCTGCCTTGCAAGGCGACCAGCACGCCGCAACCAGAACAGCGGCTGCCTGACGAATATTTGGCTGCAATTCACTGCCTACCTTCCTCTTAATATATGCCTCCGGGTTTTCTGTTTCTCGCTGCACTGCTGTTCACTGAATTTAAGGCATGTCTTACGGTAATTCAGGGTCCAGAAGAGGTCTCTCCGAACAACAATAAAATAAACACAATTTCTTTTTAAGGAAAGGATTGCCTGGATTGATTCCATTATCGAAAGGTCAAAGTAACTGAGTAAGCTGAGAACCTCTCTCTAAAACCAGTCGTTGTTTGTGTCTCGTTTCCGCCGGTTGTCCTAGGTGTTGGTGGCCAAGTAGAGAGAGCGACACAGGGAAATAAGATGCACGCGTGTGCGGGTACAGAGTCTGAGGTGACCAGCCGGTGGGACAGCAGAAACTAGAAACACTGAGCTAGATTAGAGCAAGTTGTATATTTCGTAGAAGTAGGATAATACTTAACTTTTACAAAGTTCATGACTGCAGATTAAGTGTAACGCTGATATATAGGTTAACTAGGTAGAGGCCTGCCTACTGATGAGAGTCTGCTCTGGTGCCTGTCCTATTGCCAAGTGACCGATACAGTTCAGTGGTGGCCACGAGCGGAATTGCAGCAGAGGGCGCTCGTGGCTGACGTAAGAACGCCGCGCCGTGCGTGCATGGCGGCGCGCGGCGAAAGTAGGTGGCGCGCACTTCAGACTTGTGCGACACCACAGGTACTATTTGTTGTGCCGCGATGGAGTGGCCGAGCGTTCTAAGGCGTCTTGCTGCGGAGCGCGCGGTTGCTTGCCGCCACAGGTTCGAGTGCTCCCTCGGGCATGGGAGTGTGTGTTAGTCCTTAGGTTAGTTTAAGTAGTTTGTAAAGCTAGGAAGCGATAACTGTAAAAGTCCCATACATTTAAAACATTTGAACATTCACTATATGTTGTAATAAAATGACTGACACATCTAATTTGTGGTTAAGGAATTTTCGTAATATAAAAATCGAGACATCATCACATCAAAAGCCATTGTTCTTTGATTTGTTGTAAATTACACGTCACTCAACTGCAATTACTCTATTTAGCTGACAGTAAGTGACACCTCTCCCGGCCACCGGCGTCGCGCAGGGAGTAGGGTTGCGGACTACGAAAAACGTATATAGCCCTTTTTGTCGTGATACTTCTATAAAGCGCTGCCCTTAGTCACGGACCAGGCAACTTTCCTTTTAGCCATGTATTCGGAGATACTGAAGTTGCCGCTTATGTATACCACAGACAGCATATTCACAAGAGCTGCAAATGCCGCGGCGGAATAGCCGTGCGCACTGAGGCGCCGTGCTGTGGTGTGCTCGGCCGTACGCCGTCGGAGGTTCGGGTACTCCCTCGGGCGTGGGTGTATCTGTTGTCTTTAGGTTAGTTTGACTTAGTTTAAGTAGTCACATAGATTTACAAACATTTTTGAAGAGCAGCAATGTGCGTTTTAATAAATAAGAAATTTCACACACACACACACACACACCCACACACACACACACACACACACACACACACACACAGAGGCACTTAAAAGTTATTAAAAAAATACAAACCGTCTTTAAAAAATGTCAATAAAAGTTGTTCACCTCCAAGAGGGACACGCTTTAACATTAGGCTCGACCCCCGTTCCTTGCACGAACCCTGGACGGCTTTTTGCAGCATTATCCAACTGTTTGCCGAAACTGGACTTGTTAAACCTAGAGGCCGATGTCATTTTGTTTTTCGAGATATTACTTACCGTTTTTCAACAATTTTCAATTCATTTTTATTTTTGTCGATTACAGCAACATTTATCATGAAACGAAGAAATATTTTCTTACAAAAGTTATATTTTTCCCGTATAACCCAAATATGTAATAAGAAAATGGGCTTCCTATTTAAGATTTCAAAGTCACTTTCCCTCTCCCTCCCACGGGAGATGGTGTAGGGAAGTCGAGTTTTAATGGAAGATCCTCTTGGGGGTGAACAATTTTATTACTTTTTAAAATCCGATCCGATTTGTATTTTACCAAATATTGAGGAAACAGTTTTAAATGCCTCACCATATTTATAATTGTGTGTGTGTGTGTGTGTGTGTGTGTGTGTGTGTGTGTGTGTGTGTGTGTGAAAGAGAGAGAGAAAGAAATTTCAGAAGCATTTCGTATCTATAATGGTGTTCTCTCCTTTTGTTTAACATGATTTTGGACAAAATAGTGAAGACATGGGAAAAGGAAATGAAGGGAATTGAACTCAGTATTAAGAAAGAGCAGAGAATCAATGTGAAGTGTCTGGCTTTCGCAGACGGTCTTGCCTTCCCAACCAACAATAGAGGAAAATGCAAAATTGCACTGGAGAAGCTTGACGAAATATCGCAGAAAGCTGATCTACAAATTTCCTATGCCAAAACTCAGTTCTTGAAAAGCAAGACAACAAATAATGTACCCATTACAACTCGGTAAAGGAAAGTGGCACAAGGTACGCACTTCAAATATCTAGGAGAGATCAGCCAACTATCAGGTTTGAATACAATAATCAATCAACAAAGAACCTCCAAATTACAAAAAGCATGCATGCTCACTTGGAATCACTAAAATAAAGAAATCTACTTCTGTCAACGCAAAAAAAAAGATTACAAAACAGTAATTCCACCCCAAGCACTCTACACCGCAGAAACTACAGTGACTCACGGATACACGAAAATAAAAGCATTTGAAAAACAAGAAAGGAAAATTCTAAGGAAAATACCCGGACCAGTTTTTCGTAAAGGCATTTCGATAAAGAGACCGACAAGAGGGATTTACGAACATAATAAAATGATTGTTAACCTATTGGACCAAACTGCTGTGGTCATCAGTCCCTAGACTTACAAAGTACTTAAGCTAACTGACACTAAGGACAAAACACACACCCATGCCTCAGGGCGGACTCGAACCTCCGACGGCGGACAACCACGCGCTCCGCAGCAAGAACGCTCGGCCACTCCATCGCGGCTAGACAAAATAACTAAGATCTTTTGAAAGAGAAGGTTCAAATTTTATGGATATACTAGCAGAATGGACAATAACAGGCGTACAACGTTCTAACTCCGAAATGGAGGACATGGTATTTCCGGTGAAGAAAAGCAGCTACGCAAAATACGAAAAAGTCTCCTCGTCCGGATGGAATACCAGTTCGGTTTTACATAGAGTATTCTGCGGCATTGGACCCTTACTTAGCTTGCATTTTTCGCGAATCTTTAATTCAGCTCAAAGTTCCTAGTGATTGGAAAAAAGCGCAGGTGACTGCCGTTTATAATGAAAGAGGACTGACCCACATAATTACAGGCCAATATCGTTGACATTTGTTTCCTTTGGAATTTCGGAGCATATTTTCAGTTCGAATACAGTACATTTCCTTGAGGCGGAAAAGCACGGGTTTAGGAAACATCGTTCATATGAAACTCAGCTTGCCCTTTTCTCATATGACATCTTGCGAGCCATGGATGAACAGCAACAGGCAAATTGTGTTTTTCTCGATTTCAAAAAGACACACTGTAGGCTGTTAACGAAGGTACGAGCATGTGGAATAGGTTCACCGATTTGTGACTGGCTGGAAGACTTCCTAAGTAATAGAACGCAGTACGTTGTTCTCGACGGCGAGTGTTCATCAGAGACGAACGTATCGTCAGACGTGCCCCTGGGTAGTTTTATGTGACCGCTGCTATTTTCTATCTATATAAATGATGTGATGGACAGAGAAACTAGTAATTTGCGGCTGTTTGCTGATGATGCTGTGGTGTATGGGAGGGTGTCGTATTTAGCTGACTGTAATAGCATACAGGATGACTTAGACAAAATTTCTACTTGGTGCGAAGAATGGCAGCTAACTCTCAATGTAGAAAAATGTAAGATGATGGGCATGAGCTGGAAAAACAATCCCATAATGTTCGAATACAGCATTGGTAGTCAGCTTCTTGATGCAGTCGCGTTGTTCAAATATCTAGGCGTAACATTGCAGAGCTATATGAAATGGAACGAACATGTAAGGACAGTTGTGAGTAAGGCGGACAGCCGACTTCGGTTTACTGGGAGAATATTGAGAAGATGTTTTTCATAGGCATGGTCCTGTTTGGAGGTGGTATGCCGTTGCCTTCCTCCGACCTTCGAACTGACTCACCCAGCCAGTTATAGGGGGACCTACAGTTTAACGTGGGTTCCGAACCACGGTGCTACTTGGTATATTTCACATGAGCAATACTGCCAGAGGTGAAAGAAGTGGAAAGTGACAGATAAAAATCCTAGGACATGGCGAGGATCGAACCCTCGACCTTTGTAGTCTGGCACTCTACCACTGTGCAACGGAGGCACACGTTAATAGAGAATAGTAGAAAATAGTTGTATATGGATATATGTATGGGGGGTACAGTGCACAGAGTTAGCCGTTGTGATTGAGGCGTGCGGCGTATGTTAGAGTGCTGAGGTGGGTCAGCAGACGTCGTTGGCCGTGGGCAGCAGGCAGGTGTAGGAGCGTGCGTGCGCCGTGCCTTGTCGTGCGGACAAGCGGCACTTGGACACGCGCTGCCTCTGCTGTACTGGCACGCAGACTGCCCGCTCACTGCATGCCGCTACCACCCGCCCCGCTTCTGCCTCTCAACACTCGCAGCTCGTAGTCGCTACTATGTGTGCCTCCTGTCTAACTAAATACGTAATACTATGCTTAAATAATGGCAACTATTTAGTCACAGTGATTAAAAAAATTGTTTGCCCCCGTTACTGTCCTTCAAAGTAGTCACCAGCGTTGTGTGGAACCGATTGCTAGCGATTTAGAAGGCGTAATATACCGTTTTTATACATTTAAAACATAAAAAATTCAGCAAGTGAAGCAGCCAAAAGGGAGTACAAACGTCTGAAAAATGAGATTGGCAGGAAATGCAGAGTAGCTAAGCAGGACTAGCTAGAGTACAAATGCGGAACCGTAGAAGAATGTGTAACTAGGGGAAAGATAGATACCGCCTACAGGAAAATAAGAGATATTTGTAGACAAGAAAAGCAGCTGTTTGAAAATCAAGAACTCAGATGGAAAACAGTACTAAGCAAAGAGGGGAAAGCTGAACTGTGGAAGGAATATATAGAGGGCCTATACAAAGGAAATAAACTTCAAGGCAGTATTCTAGAAATGGAAGACGAAGTGGAGGAAGGTGAGCTAGGAGATATGACACTGCGAGAAGAATTTGACAGAGCGCTGAAGGACTTGAGTCGAAACAAGGCCCCTAGAGTAGATGATATTCCGTCTGATGTACAAATGTTCAAATGTTTGTAGAGCTTATGGGACTTAACTAAGGGGTCATCAGTCCCTAAACCTACCAACTTTTTACGAACTAGCTAACACTAAGGACGGCACAAATATCCATGCCCGAGGGGGTATTCGAACTCCCGACCGTAGTGTATTCCGTCTGAACTGCTGATATCGTTAGGAGAGCCAGTCGTAAAAAAAAATTGTACCACCTAGTATGCAAGATGCATTAGACAGGGGAAATACCCTCCGACTTCAGGAAGAATATCGTAATTCCAATTCCAAAGAAAGCAGGTACAGACAAATGTGAAAATTACAGAACTATCAGTCTAATAAGTCATGGTTGAAAAATACTTACACGAATTATTTACAGACAAATGGAAAAACTTGTGGAATCCGACCTCGGGGAAGATCAGTTTGGATTTAGGAAAAATGTAGGAACACGGGAGGCAATACTCACATTACGACTTTTCGTAGAAGATTGGTTATGAAAGGGAAACCTACGTTTTTAGCGTTTGTCGATTTGGAGAAAGCTTTTGACAATGTCGACTGGAATACACTCTCCCAAATTCTGAAGGTAGCAGCGATAAAATATAGGGCGCGAAGAGATATTCAACCTATACAAAAACCAGACAGCGGTTATTAGAGTCGAAGAGCAAGAAAGAGACGCAGAGGTTGGGAGGGGAGTACGACATGGTTGTAGACTTTCCCCAATGTTGTTTAATCTGTACATTGAGGAGGCAGTAAAGGAATGGAAGGGGAAATTAAAGTTTAAGGAGAAGAAATAAAAAGTTTCTGGTTTGCCGATAACATAGTAATTTTATCAGAGACTGCAAAGGACCTGCAAGAGCAAGTGAATGGAATGAACAGTGTCTTGAAAGGAAGATATAAGATGAATATTAACAAGAGTATGTTAGAATGTAATGTTAGAAAGTCAGGCTATGCTGAAGGAATTAGATTAGGTAATGTGACAGTAAAAGTAGTAGACGAGTTTTGTTATTTGAGTAGCAAGCTAACTTCTGATGCCGAAGTCGAGAAGATATAAAATGCAGAATGGCTATGGGAAGAAAAGCTTTCTGAAGAAGCGAAACTTGGTAGCATCCTATATTCATTTAAATGTTAGGAAGTCCTTTCTAAAAGCATTTGTCTGGAGTGTAGCATTGTATGGGAGTGAAACGTAGACGATAAGGAGTTCAGACAAAAAAGATGATAGAGGCTTTTGAAATGTGGTGCTATAGACGAATGATGAAAATTAGATGGGTAGATCATGTAACTAATGAGGAGGTGGTTAACCGAATTGAGGAGAAAAGGAATTTCTGGCACACGCTGACTAAGAGGGAATAGATTGGTGGGACACATTCTAAGACATCAAGGAATTGTCAATTTAGCATTAGAGAGCAGCGTGTGGGGTAAAAATCGTAGAGGTAGACAGAGGGAGAAATACAGATGTAGGTTGCCGCTGGTAGTATCAGATGAAGAGGCTTGCACAGGACAGGGTAGCGTGGAGAGCTGCATCAAACCAGTCTGCGCACTGAAGACCACAACAACAACAACAACAACATTAGTATACCTTTAGCAGAGCCTATTCCGTTCATGGTGTGGATGGAGCGGTACTGCCTGCCGAATCTCTGGAACAATTGTGAAGCGAATGCTATGAAGTGGCTCATTCATCTTCGGAATCAAATCAAAGTCACAAGTACTTAAGTCCGGGGAGTATGGTGGATGGTACAGTCCTTCCTCGTGCCATCGATCGAACAGAGCAGTCACAACTTGCGCCCTATGCGCCCAAGCATTGTGGAAAATCATGGGTGGACTACGCAGAAAGTGTTGCCGCTTCTTTTGCAAAGCTGGTCACAGGTCATAATCCATAAACTAACAGTACTCTGTGCATTGACGGTCTGACGAAATGCATTAGCATGAGGATAACAGCATCACAGTTGTACACGAGAATCACCATAACTTTCACCATACTGGAGCTCTGACGCACTTTACACTTTCGCAGCGACCCATAATGACACCTGTTACGATACGGCGTAAGAAAGCCTGTCTTTCGCTCATAGCGTTCCAGGTGCGTCTGAGCACCTTCGTAACGTATCCATTTCTGCATTTCCGTCAGTTCATGCAGAATCCATCGTTACGCAGTTTTTCGCTTTCCCAGGCGTTCCTTCAGGATGCGAAGCACAGTCGTAAGCGCTTATTCGGTTTCGTGGGGTAGCTCACGAATCGTCTGGCGTCGATCACTGTCCACTAACGCGGCAACAGTATGCACTTCTTCAGAGACGCTAGGACGACCTGCGCGATGCATTTCTGCCACAGTTTGCCGACCTTCGTTGAAGGCTTTTAGCCAACGTACCACTGTTCTGTACGGTAAAGCCGATTCCCCGCATGCTTCTCGAAGACCTTGATGACACTGTCGTTCTGTAAGACCTCTGGCACATTCAGCCTGGATCCAACTCCGTTGTTCCTGTTTCGAGAACATAGTGACAGCGTTACCTTAGACCGCTCGCTCACAAGTGACTGTGTTTACTCTCGACATTGCGCACGCCGGTGACCTGGGACGGGCGAGTTCATTTGCTCGGAGGTAAGATAGGTATTTCAACGACGTGTGCTATCAGCGACAATAGTAGATTGCATTGCCTAGTGTTGCCACTATTTAAGTCCCAACCCTCTTATTTCAAGTCATAGCCTCTCTAACTTTATGGTGTGTGAGCGAGATACAGGTAGGACGAAGCGGGACAGTGTCAGACTATTTGAGAAATATGCGCTCTCGGAACGTTAGCGGAAGCCGAGATTATGGTGCAGAACGCCTCTTTTACAGCGTCTGCCACAGGCATTTCCTGATCGTCTCCGTAGACCTCACTAAATAAACCAGTAACAATCCTGAAGTTGTGTCATTCTTCAAATGTTTGTAAATCTATCGGACCAAACTGCGTGGTCATCAGTCCTTAGCTTACAAACTACTTAAACCTAGGTAAACTAAGCTAAGGACAACACACACATCCATGCCCCAGGGAGGACTCTTAACCTCCACGGCGAGGAACCGCGTGCTACGCAGCGAGACGCTTTGGACAGCTCGGCTACTCCACCGCGGCGTTTCTGTCTTCTCCATCTGTCCTATTTCGTACAGATCCTGCATCGACGAGCACTATTCAGGCATCGGTCGAACGAGTGTTGTGAATGCTACTTTTGTCGTTAATAGGCTGTATTTCCCTTCCTTATGTTTTCTTCAATGCAACTCACGTGGAAGCAACTGCCTACAGTGATCGTTCTTGAATCGACTAATCGTACTATTCCTAGATCTTAAAGTTCGGGTCAGTTACAACTCTGCCTCGAACGTGGATCCGCTGCAGATCCTCTTGCATTTCGCTACAGTTTTGGAGTATTGCGACTTCTCTCTATTCTACAGCATCTTCTGCGAAATGCCTCATGGAACTTAACATGTTATATGATAGGTCACTTACGTGTTTGTTAGAAAAGTATAGTGACTGAGCTTATACTTAACCAAAGTTTCTAGTTTTTTCAAACAACAATGTCATCCCCTTCAGAGTAGTTCCTTTGGGCAGCTTCGCACCGGCGGAGTCGTTGTTCCCAGTGTTGGTTAAGTTTTCAGGTGATTAGGCTTTTAACTGGTCGGTCACGGTGTTTTAATGTTCTCCAGAATCCCAAAATGACGTTCTTTTGGGACATGTTTCAATTTCGGCGAATGTAAAAAGTCACAAGGATTCAAATCAGGAGAACAGGGGTTTGAGGAACAACACTAATGCGTTTTGACGTCAAAAATTCACTGATGGAAAGGGCCGTGTGACAGGGCATTGCTATGATTGCTTGTATGTGTAGACACTTGGGGCAGGCCATAAATTAAATTCTTCTTTCCGTTAATCAAGTCATGCTGTTTTCTACGAATTCAACAGTTCGTTCACATAGTTGATGTGATATTCCATACGATCGTACGCATAGTGATTTCCTATTGAGAAACAGTGCCACGTCTCTGCGATGTATTGTAATGAGTGTTAGAGCTAGCAAAACTCGGAATTACACTAGTCACGAAGTTGCTGGAAACCCCAGTTTTGCGCAGTTTTCTTTCTAGGGCTGTTCCTGTCAGCTTGTTACTGCCAACGCGTCACGGAGAGGTGCTCCGCAGACGAAGAAGACTGACAGGGATGATTCAGCAGCCGCTCTTCGGGAAGCCCGTTGTTTTCAAGGCGAGCATGAGCTGGCGTTGGGCCCAGCCGCGCCCTGAGGGCTGCTATCGCCGCTGTGGGCAGCGCCGCTGCAGGGAAGCGCGACCACACCTCTTTGCGCGTATCAGGAGTTTGATATCACGCTTGAATTATGCAATCCAGAGGTGTGCTTGTTAGACCAGCCGTACTTAACCTCTTTCCTAGGGAACGTAGAAAAAATTATGGGGGAACCAATTCTAAGTAAAAAAGAGATCAGACAGAAAGGGCTCCAACTTTGGCAGCAATCTTGGGCGGAGAGGAATCTGGGAGGAGAACTCACGCTCTCCTGCCAGATATCCAGGAAACATTGGTTATGAAACATTTCAAACCATCTAGGGGGATGCTGGACTTCCTCATCGGGCACGGACCCTATCCGACATATCTATGTCGGTTTAGGAGACAGGCTACGCCAGCTTGTGCCTGTGGTGCCGAGATAGGCACGCCAGAACACATCATTTATGAGTGTCTTACGTATGACGACGTGGCTGCGGATCTCAGAAGGGCTCTGCCTAGTAATAACACCTTTGAGCTCATAAGAACCCCAGACACGTTCCGAGTACTCGACGAAATCGCCAATAATGTCTCGCGCAAAGTGCTTCGGGACTTTATCCTGAATCACTAACCGGATCTGACCCAATACCCGATTAAGACAGCCACATCTGCCATGCCGCCGGGGGGATGGACTGGTCTCCAGCAATGGAAGAATCCCCCATCCCCTGGATTCGGGGGTTAGATGTGGCAAACACCGAATTAGACCATAGACGTAAGTTAGATGTAGGTTTTTCTTAAATAGTAGAATAAGACAAACAAGGGAAAAAATTTTGCGGGGGGGGGGGGGGGGCTGTGGTGACAAAAGAAATTGGCCGCCCAGTGCCAGGGGCATGCTCACTGGGATTCGCTCGGTGAGCTGGCCACCACAAGCAGGTTTGTAATGCTGGCACACATGTATCACCACAGCAGTAGCATAAGACACAACATCATACACATCACCCAGTATAAACATCAACAACCAGCAAGATGTCCAGTGGTTTCTGCAGAAACATGAAATGTAATGTCACCATTTAGCCGTAAGAAATTTGTGTATTATACTATTGCCCATTTTAGTCTTAGGTAATGGGTTGTATTGTTTGATATTATAATAAATTATTAATTAAAATCAATAAAAAACTACTTAACCTTTTTCCTACTCGGGTCAAATTCTCGAAAATTTTATTTCAACTGGGCCACAACATTATCACGATACAAAATAACACAGCGAAATAACTACATCCATTTGTTTTATCAACAAAATCTATTTTAATATATAATTGTTAATAGAAGAGTATGTTAGTTTTTGAAATATAGCTGAACGTATTGTTAATTAATGTTTTCTTAGTTTTTTAGAATTTGTGCAGTTGTTCTTTAGATAAATCATAATTAATTTCGAAGAAACATATGTAAAAACTTGAAAAGTTTGAGTGGCCATTTGAAACTCTGCTGCAAGCTTTTGACAGCTATTTCCAATCAGTTACGTTTTTCATTAATTTTGACAGAGGAGAAAACAGCGATCTATTTGGTATGATCAATATACAAAAAACTGTCTTGATCGCAGGAATTAACAGTTTCAATTAACCAGTTTCGACCTGATGTAGATCATCTTCGGAATTACGTTTTTTTTTTTATACAGGGCGAGTGATTACTGTGAACTGCCACTAAGCTATTTGCCATAGGTGGTTGGCGTTAACCAAATAGTTCATTAACCATTAACCCGTTCCAAAAAAAAAAAAAAAAAAAAAAAAAAAAAAAAAAAAAAAAAAAAAAAAAAAAAAAACACCTTGGTTAAGCGTTAAAGCGTCATTTTATGGACAATTTAAGGCAAGTTTACGTTAATCGTTAACTCGAAACTGTATTGTGCAGCCATGAAATCTCGCCTTCAGTCTCTGAATTTTTATTCGTGTCTTGTCGTACTATTGAAATAGAAAAAAATTAAGTAAAACATATTACCCTACCTGGAAAAAAACCTGAAACATTTCAAGAAAAAATATATATTCATTACTGCACCCTGTGATGTTAATGCTGGAAAGAACTGAAGACTTCGGGATGAAGATAAAATATTACGTTAATTTGTATTAATTGATTACAATCTTCGGGCCAGCAGTCGCCTTAACTTCTTGTCTATCCGGAGCGCGTTTTCCGTCCGCCCAAAATTCTCTTAAGGCGAACGCTGCATATGAAACTTTCAGCACAGTCACACATAGCGCCAATTCATTTATTTTTACCTTGCCCCTCGTGTGTTATGGAGGGTTTTTGTAGTGACAGTGTAGTGGCGGTGTTTTGATTTTTCGGTTGAGTTGCATACTAAGTACAGTGCTTTCCCAACACAATTTACGATAAAATACGAATCTTCCCAGTAAGCATAAAAATGACACATTTATATTCGAACCTTTTTTTTTTTTTTTGATCATGCTGAACTCTCGCAAGACAGATTAACAGTGCCACACTTGATAGGATTCAGATCGGATACTTCTGCGCACCAAAAAGGACACGATTGCGAGCGCTGTCCGAGCTGCCACAGCCGCCACGCGGAGAGGACAGGGAGGGGGAAAGCAGCAAACTAAAGATGGGCTAAACCGTGATTTTCCGATAACAGTGATTTCATTTATTGATACTTTTAAATGACCGTGATTCTAAACCTTGATTAAACGCGGTTTAGAATCACTGTTCGAGGTATTCACGACATGTATCCCTCCGCGATTTCTGCTCTTTCCGCTATTCCGTGATTGAATCGCCGCGTAATGAACGAGATAAGTTTTTCAGTTTGGAACCTGTCCCTGCCTATTTTCTAGGAAAAACCCATAGGTCACGGTGTATGCCCATTGGTCGCTGTCCATAATCGGCGATTCGCTGCTATACCAGTTCTTCGCTTATCGGTGACTCGCTGCTATACCCGTTCTTCGCTTATCGGTGATTCGCTGCTATACCCGCTATTCGCTGCATTGATATTAGTACAGATTTCGACCGACAGATGGCTCTTTTAGCCTTTGCTGCTTCTCTTCCCTCACCACCTCTTCCCTTTTCCGCTATTCGCTGCTACACGTGCTATTCGCTGCTGCTTTTAGTACTCATTTCGGTCGCCAGATGGCTCTTTCTACTGCTATTCCTGCTCTTCGCTACTCATCAGTAACAGTGACTGAAATCACGGTCAGATTCAAGATCACCGCGACCGTGAAAATAGTGAATTTTGAATCACCGTGATTTTTAATGAGTACGTGATTTCTTGCCCATCCCTACAGCAAACACTCGAGCGCTCCAGTCAGAGGGGCCTGCTTCACAACTAACAACATGCGTTGTGGAAATCGTGCCGCTTAAATCCAGGGCACTGGCTTCGTCGATTTCGCTGTACGCATCTCGCCCATTTTTATCAGCCAGTCATTAGAGATATTTCCGCGACCGTGAAAATAGTGAATTTTGAATCACCGTGATTTTTAATGAGTACGTGATTTCTTGCCCATCCCTACAGCAAACACTCGAGCGCTCCAGTCAGAGGGGCCTGCTTCACAACTAACAACATGCGTTGTGGAAATCGTGCCGCTTAAATCCAGGGCACTGGCTTCGTCGATTTCGCTGTACGCATCTCGCCCATTTTTATCAGCCAGTCATTAGAGATATTTATTGCGACATTTTGATTACCGGACGACAAGCTTGCCGGGCCACTCAAAAAATGTTGAGTGCCGCGGTTGTTAGACACATGGCGATCCAACAGTTTCCTTTTCCATTATGCCTCTGCAACTATCACGGATGCTTTCTCTCAGTCTTATATAACTAGTCTATAAAAGCCAGTTGACAAACGTAACATCTGTTTCATATGATGATTTCGTCATTTGGTAACGTGCTAAACTTACGAGAGCTGTACACAGATACAGAAGAAATTTTTATTGCACAAAATTCTACAACTCTTAAACTACTTTTCCACATAACTGCCGAAATTTTGTAGGCGCTTGTCATAGCGTGCCACAAGTTTTTGCATGCATCCTTCACAGAAGGTTGCCGCCTGTGTATTCAAACGTGTGCTAACAGCTCTTTATCATCGTTGAACTGTTGACCAGCAAGGACAGATTTTAGGTGTAAGAAGAGATGAAAGTCGCTAGGAGAGAGGTCCGAGCTGTCTGGAGGATGATCAAACAGGTCCCATTGAAATTTCTGTAAGAATTGTTTGGTCACATTCGGTGTGTGAGGTCAGGCATTATCGTTAAAAACTCTTTTGACAGTAATACTCTTCTTACACCTAAAATCTGTCCTTGGTGGACAACACTTCAACGATGATGACGAGCTGAAAGAACATGTTACCACATGGTTGAATACACAGGCGGCAACATTCTATGAAAAAGGCACACAGCACCTTGTGCCATGCTATGACAATTGCCTACAAAATTTTGGGAGCTATATAGGAAAGTAGTTAAACAGATGTAGATTTTTGTACAATCAATATTTTTTCTGAATCTGTTCCCGTTAGTTTTATATAACCAAACGGAACTTACTTTCTGGACGCGCCTCGTATTTTAAATACAGATTTGCAGAAGCTTGCTGTTGTTCGGAACATACCTCCGCCTGTGATGTACAGAACGAAATGTGGGTATTCAGTTGAAAACCTGTAGAAACCTGAAGGAAGAGCTTACATAATTATCCTTGGTCTGTAGAAGGAGAAAGTGGACCAGGGAAAAAAAGTGAGCAATCACTCGTACAAAGGCAAGGAATTTTGCTGTCTGTACACCCGGGAAATAATACTCCCTGCTTTAAATGGGCACGTAATTCAGTGCTAGCGAAAGCAAGAGCATTAGGACAGTTGTGCCTGAATCTCCACTCTCGTCGTATTACGTAGTATCACCAACGCGCCGTGTGGCGTTCTTAGTTGTGATGTAGAAGAATTGAATAAAGTATCACTTTGCAACGTCGGAGACGCAGATGTTAACGCTTGTTGACGGAGAACGCAACCATCTAAAGATAGTAAAAAAGGCATTACAAAGTTATATTTTGTAGCCCTGACCGGTTCTTACTTATCGTGCATCTACAGGTGACGCACATACTTTGAAAGGAAAGGCTCTTATTTTATTGCTTGTTTTTCAGATCAGGTGACATTCCGAAACCGGCAGTGGCAGTAAAAGAAAGTGTCTTTTCTTTTCCTTCTTCTTTTTCTTTTTGAAAGTGATTCTGGCTGGTTTCGTTCCTCCACGACGATTCTTAAAAAAGCAACACATACGCTCGCTTTCAAGGACGGTTTGAAAACATTTTGTGAGAGAAAACGACCATTTTGCAACATAAGCTATATTTATGCTTAATTGTGACGGAATGCGGCGTTGTCTAAAAGGAGAGCAGAACATCATCAGTGCATATTTGACTGTTGAAATGTTTTACGCTGTGCACATGAGGCGTCAGGGCTCGAGTCTGCACTGATGATGTTCAATCATTTCAACGAAATCTATATGCGATATATTTAAATAAATATTATATATCATATTACCAAGGTGATTATTAGAGCTATAATATAAATATTGCATGTAATGTGAAACTGAAGCAAGTATTAAATGCAGATGTTTTCTTGAGTAATGCTTCTGAAACTGTGAAGGAAAAATACTGTACAGAAAAAAAATTGCAAAGTCGTTGAGATTTGTGGTAGTGTTTAGTGTTAATGTTACTTTCTATGTTTGGATTGAAACTTTTAAGTGTAAATCGTTTATCACGTGATTTTTTAAAAATCAAAATAGAAGATATATGCTCGAATAATTAAGCAACTGTGGATACCATTATTTTCTTCAAAGCTATAAAGCGTTATTTGTACATATTCGAATCTCTCCCGCCCCATTCTATACGGGACGACGCAGGCTCATCAACATGGCCATAGTGACATAAATAAAATCTAGAAACATGGTATTAAATAAAACATACCTGTACTATAACCAAGGGACACGAACTAATCAACAAGCAAGTAAGGTACGGTCTTGACGCAAATGGAACAGGACGCGCAGTTGCACGCGAACGAATGGTACGACTGCATCGTCCTCGTAATGCCCCGAGGATGTTATTAGCCACATTGGTTTCTTATTTAGAATGAGTTTTGTACACAACTGTTCAGATGATACAACTTCCCTTCTGAAATAAATTTTTGAAGTCGCCCAGCGATGCCCCTGAAAAACCCCACGACCCATTTGACGGTCGCGGCCCATGGTTTGGGAACCACTGTTCTACACCCGTTGGTACTTGGGAAGGTGTTTACGGTGCAAGATTTTGTACACGACTGACTTCCCCATTATGTTCCATAAATATTGTATGGGATTCGGGTGATCTTGGCGGCAAAATGGTTCGCCGGAATTGTCCAGTATTGTATTCAAGCCAATGGCAAATGGTTGGGCACAGTGAATTGGGGTAGCTAGTTCATAAGTAGTTTGTAAGTTTAGGGACTGATGACCCCGTAGTGAAGTCCCTTAAGCTTAACGAACATTTGAACATTTGTAACGAAGCGTGCTGCTCTCCGTTGCATCTTCTCTGTGTTTTCTATTAACGCTTCTTGGTACGGATCACATACTGATGAGCAATACTCATGCGCTGGCTGAGCGAGAGTTTTGTAACCTGCTTTCTGTTTTAACGGACTAAACGTGAGAGAATTCTCCCAACGAATCTGTCTGGCACCTGCCTTACCCACGACTGATTTTATATAGTCGTTTTATTTCAAAGAGCCCCGTATATGTTATAGAAGTAACTGCTTCCAGTGCTTGTCCTGCCGGCCGCGGTGGCCGAGGAGACTGAGGCACTCCAGTCACGGTTTGCACGGCCACTACGGTCGGGGGTTCGAATCCCCCCTCGGGCATGGATATTTGTGCCATCCTAGTTCGTAAGTAGTTCATAAGTAGTTTGTAAGTTTAGGGACTGATGAGCCCGTAGTTAAGTCCCTTAAGCTTAACAAACATTTGGTTTGAAGTGCTTGTCCTGCAATTGCGTAGTTGTGTAGTAAAAGGCCCCTTCTTTCTATATGAACGCTGCACTTTACAGTTGTTTGTGTTGAGGTTGAGTTGCCAGTCCCTGCACCAAGTATCGATCATCCTACATTTCGTTACCCTCTCCCAGTGCTGCGACTTCTCCATAAATACTGCATAATTCGCAATTGAGCTTCCGATGTTATCTATGAAGTCGTTTACATATATTGTGAAAAGCAACGGTCCTGTAACACTCCCCTGGGGCACGCCGGACATCACGTTAAAGTCTGAAGACTCCTCTCCGTTGAGAATGGGATGCTACGTTCTGTTATCTCCTCAATCCAGTCACACCAGTTGGTCTGACACTGCATATGCTCGCACTTCTTTCATCAGGCAACGGTGCGGAACGGTATCGAACGCCTTGCGGAAGTGAAGAAACGCGTTACGTACCTGGGATCGTGAATCTTCTGCCCTCTGGATCTTGTGGAACAACTCGGGACTCGTCTGACCAAGTCACGGTTTTCCAGTCGTCTAGCGTTCAGCAGATATGATGACGGTCTCAGGAGAGGCGCTGTGTGCTATGTAGTGCCTTCAGCGAAGGTACTCGGGTTGGACAGTAGCCATTACCCAAATTGCGCCGTACTGTTCTAATAGTTACGAACGACGAGCGTCGCGCGTTTATTGTTCAAGAAATGTCTGTGAAGCTTAAGAGACTTAACTGCAGGGTCATCAGTCCCTGAAATTACAAACTACTTATGAACTACATTATACTAAAGACGACACAAACATCCATGCCCGATGGGGGATTCGAACCCCCGACGGGGAACGGCATCGCGCATCGAAGCATAGCGCCTTAATGCGCTCGGCCATTCCGCCGCGGCCACGTTTATGCCCGCGGTGATTTTACGCAACGTTGCTTGTCCGTTAATACTGACAACTGTACAGAACGCCCGCTAGGTACTGTCTTCCAGATTCTTCCGGAAAGCAATGCCCCACTCTCGTGTTACATCCTGTTAGTTGTGCAAAGTGTTTGGACCTATCTTAATAATTTAATGATAGGCAATTTAAAAACTGGAATTGTTTATAACAACCCTGTTCAAGTTCTATAAAAGTTGCATCGTACTTTTTATATGGCCGTACACTCTAAGGCGCCTTGCAGCGGAGTGCGCGACTGCTCCCCGTCGCAGTCCTCCCTAGGGGCATTGGTGTGTGTGTGTTGTTGTTAGCGTAAGGTTGTTGTTGTTGTTGTGGTCTTCAGTCCGGAGACTGGTTTGATGCAGCTCTCCACAATACCCTATCCTGAGCAAGCCTCTTCATCTCCACATAAGAACGACAACCTACATCTGTCTGAATCTGCTTACTGTATCCATCTCTTGGTCTTCCCCTGCGATTTTTTCCCCACACACTTCCCTCCAACGCTAAATTAACAATTCCTTGATGTCTAAGAATGTGTCCTACCAATCTATCCCTTCTTTTAGTCAAGGTATGCCAGAAATTCCTTTTCTCCCCAATTCTGTTCAGTACCTCCTCATTAGTTACGCGATCCACCCACCTAATCTTCAGCATTCTTCTGTAGCACCATATTTCAAAAGCCTCAATCCTCTTCCTGTCCGCACTGTTTATCGTCCATGTCTCACTCCCATACAAGGCAACACTCCATACAAATGCCCTCAGAAAGGACTTCCTTAGGCCTAAATCAATATTCGATGTTAACAAATTTCTCTTTTTCAAGAACGCTTTTCTACCCATTGCCATTCTGCATTTTATATCCTCTGTACTGCGCCCATCATTTGTTATTTTACTGCCCAAGTAACAAAACTCATCTACCTCCTTTATTGCTTCGTTTCCCAATTTAATTCCTTCAGCATCATCTGATTTTCTTACACTGCACTCCATTACCCTAGTTTTGCACTTGTTAATGTTCATCTTATATGCACCTTTCAGCACACTGTCCATTCCATTCAATTGCTCTTTCAGGTCCTTTGCTGTATCTGACAGAATTACTATATCATCGGCAAAACGCAATGTTTTTAATTCTTCCCCCTGAACTTTTATTCCTTCACCAAATTTCTCCTTGCTTTCCTTTATAGCTTGTTCAATGTACAAATTGAATAACATTGGAGAAAGGCTACAACCCTGTCTCACTCCCTTCCCAACCACCTCATCCCTTTCATGCCCTTCAACTCTGACAACCGCTGTCTGGTTTTTGTACAAGTTGTAAATAACCTTACGCTCCCTATAATTTACTCCTGCTTTTTTCAGAACTTTAAAGAGTTTATTCCAATCAACATTGTCAAAAGCCTTCTCCAAATCTACAAAAGCTAGAAATGTAGATTTGCCTTTTCTTAATCTATCTTCAAGGATAAGCCGTAAAGTGAGTATTGCCTCCCGTGTTCCTACATTTCTCCTGAACCCAAACTGATCTTCCCCGAGGTCGGCTTCTACCAGCTTTTCCATCCTTCGGTATATAATTCGCGTTAATATTTTGCAGCCATGACTTATTAAACTGATGGTTCTGTAGTTTTCACACCTGTCTGCACCTGCTTTCTTAGGGATGGGGATTATAACATTTTTCTTAAAGTCTGAGGGTACTTCACCTGTCTCATACATCTTACACACCAGGTGAAACAATTTTGTCATGGCTGGTTCTCCCAGAGACTTCAGTAGCTCTGAGGGAATATCATCTATTCCAGGGGCCTTGTTTCGACTTAGGTCTTTCAGGGCTCTGTCAAATTCTTCTCTCAGTACAGTATCTCCTATTTCATCTTCATCTACATCCTCTTCCCTTCCTACAATATTGTCTCGAAGTTCATTTCCTTTGTAGAGCCCCTCTATATATTCTTTCCACCTTTCAGCTTTCCCTTCTTTGCTGAGAACTGGTTTTCCATCAGTGTCCTTGATATTCATAGAGCTGTTTTTCTTATCTCCAAATGTTGCTTTTATTTTCCTGTAGGCTGTATCTATTTTTCCCCTATTTATACATTCTTCTACATCCTTGCATTTGCCTTCTAGCCACCCCTGCTTAGCCATTTTGCACTTCCTGACAATCTCATTTCTTAGTCGTCTGTACTCCATTTTGCCTGTTTCATTTACTGCATTTCTATATTTTCTCCTTTCATCGATTAAATTTAGTATCTCCTGTGATATCCAAGGATTTTTTGTATGTCTTTCCTTCCTACCTATTTTGTCCTCTGCTACCTTCATTATTTCATCTCTCAATTTTACCCATTCCTCCTCTACTGTTTTATTTCCCCCCGTTTCTGTCAATTGTTGCCTAAAGCTGCCTCTGAAATTTTTAAGAACCTCAGGTTCCTTCAATTTATCCAGGTCCCATCTCCTTATTTTCCTACCTTTCTGTAGTTTCTTTAGTTTCAGCCTACAGTTCATAACCAACAAGTTATGGTCAGAGTCTATATCTGCCCCTGGGTATGTCTTACACTGTAGAACCTGATTCCGAAATCTATGTCTAACCATTATAAAATCTATCTGATATCTTCCGGTGTCTCCTGGTCTCTTCCACGTATACAACCTTCTTTTGTGATTCTTGAACCAGGTGTTTGTTATAACTAAATTATGTTCTGTGCAAAATTCTACCAGGCGGCTTCCTCTTTCATTCCTTTTGCCCAAACCATATTCACCTACCATCTTCCCTTCACTTCCTTGTCCTACTACCGAATTCCAGTCTCCCATAACAATTAAATTTTCCTCTCCCTTAATTGTCTGAATAATTTCCTTTAGCTCCTCATATATTTCTTCAATTTCCTCATCATCGGCAGAGCTAGTTGGCATATAAACCTGTACTACTGTTGTAGGTGTTGGCTTCGTATCTATCTTGACAATGATAATGCGATCACTGTGCTGGTCATAGTAGTTTACCCGCATTCCTATTTTCTTATTCATTATCAATCCTACTCCCGTGATACCCCCAACTGATTTTGTATTTATAATCCTGTACTCACCTGACCAGAAATCCTGTTCATCCTGCCACCGAACTTCACTAATCCCCACTATATTTAACTTCAACCTATCCATTTCCCTTTTTAAATTTTCTAATTTTCCTACTCGATTAAGGGATCTAACATTCCACGCTCCGACCCGTAGAATGCCAGTATTGTCTTTCCTGATGATCACATCCTCCTGAGTAGTCCCCGCCCGGAGATCCGAATGGGGGACTATTTTACCTCCGGAATATTTTACCCGAGAGGATGCCATCATCATATGTTCATACAGTAGAGCTGCATGTCCTCGGGAAAGGTAACGGCTGTAGTTTCCCCTTGCTTTCAGCCGTTCGCAGTAGCTGTGTGGCAAAGCCACATTAGCTGATGTTACAAGGCCAGCTCAGTCAATCATCCAGACTGTTGCCCCTGTAACTACTGAAAAGGCTGCTGCCCCTCTTCAGGAACCACACGTTTGTCTGGCCTCTCCACAGATACCCCTCCGCTGTGGTTGCACCTACGGTACGGCTATCTGTATCGTTGAGGCACGCAAGCCACCCCACCTCGGCAATGTCTGTGGTTCATGGGAGTGGAGCGTAAGGTAGTTTAAGTAATTTAACCCTTTGCGTACAACTGGTTTCACAGTGAGACCAGCTTTAATTTAATGTCTCAAAGGCGGCTCAGTGGCTGCTCTGTAAAGCCACCACGGCACTGGAGTGTTCTAGCCTCTGTCGTCAAGATATTCAACTCGCTGCCGGCTCGGGTAATAAGTTTTCGCGGGAAAGCGGCATAAACACACGTCTTATATGTGGTTAAAAAAATTCTGTATTAGGTAATCTGCCGTTTCAAGGCAAGCGCTACTGAACATCTGCAGTTAGCAACTTAACGTTAATGATTAGATGGATATTTAGAGACATGATACATGCACTTACATTCCAAATTAAGGCATATTTTGCCGTTGTAAATATGTAGCAAATTCAATTAAAATACGTTACAAATATCGTATTTTCTGGTTTATAAATGGTACGTACACATACGTTTACCGTGAGCACCTTAAGAGCAAAAATTTTTTATTCTGGTTTTATGATAAACCGAAACACTTTCCTACAAATTTTGTAGAAGTATACTGCATAATATTCGATGCTAAGTAAAGAAAGTGCGCATCGTCTGAGGAGTGAGTTTGTTGGATTCGTTTTATGAACAGAACAGTTTGCACCTTACTTGGAGTGAAATACGCACTTTATTGTTTCACGTATTGTATTTTACACGTTCTTAACATTCTTCTGCTGAATAGTAACATTGACTGTGAAAGAATGACGTTACGTTTTACTAAAAAGCGAGACTGTTGCAATAATGTTTGCCTCATGTGAAGGCATTTTATAATTTCATATCGCAATATCGCACAGTGTCACGAAACTTTTATTATTCGCTGCACTTATTGACGTAACATGCAACTTTTATAAGAGTCTTAGATATTTTGTTATTACTTATGTACAGTAGGCCTATATCACAGAACATAACGAACATATGCACAAGCGCGTAAATAAGCAATTTAATATAGGTAAAGCACGCCGCGGTGGAGTAGCTGAGCGGTCTAAGGCACCTCGCTGCGGAGCGCGCGGTTGCTCGCCGTCGGAGATTTGAGTCCTCCCTGGGGCATGGGTGGGTGGGTGTGTTGTCCTTAGGTTAGTTTACCTTAGTTTAAGTAGTTTGTAAGCTACGGACTGATGACCACGCAGTTTGGTCCGATAGATTTACAAATATTCGAACATTAATTTCGAAAGGTAAAGGACGATTTACACGCTTTAGATTTCGTAAACCGGGTAATTCCAGAACCGGACCGAGCGAGGTGGCGCAGTGGTAACACACTGGACTCGCATTCGGGAGGATAGTAGTTCAAATCCACCTCAGGCATCCGGATTTAGGTTTTCCGTGATTTCCCTAAATCACTCCAGGCGAATGCCGGGATGGTTCCTTTGAAAGTGCACGGCTGATTTCCTTCCGCATCCTTACCCAAACAACCCGAGCGTAAGCTCCGCCTCTAATGACCACGCTGTCGACGGTACGTTAAACTTCCTGGGAGATTAAAATGGCTTGCCGGAACCGAGACTCGAATCTGGGACCTTTGCCTTTGCCTGTGCTATCCCGACACGACTCACGATTCCGCCTCACAACTTTACTTCCGCCAGTACCTCGCCTCCTACTTTCCAAACTTCACAGAAGCTCTCCTGCGAACCATGCAAGACTAGCTAGCACTCCTGGAAGAAGGGATATGGTGGAGACATGGCTTAGCCACAACCTAAGGGATGTTTCCAGAATGTTTCATATCGCCACACACTCCGCTGCAGAGTGAAAGTTTCATTCTGGAAACATCCCTTAGGCTGTGGCTAAGCCATGTCTCCACCATATCCCTTCTTCCAGGAGTGCTAGCTAGTCTTGCATGGTTCGCAGGAGAGCTTCTGTGAAGTTTGGAAAGTAGGAGGCGAGGTACTGGCGGAAGTAAAGTTGTGAGGCGGCATCGTGAGTCGTGTCGGCATAGCACAGTCGGTAGTGCGCTTGCCCGCGAAAGGCAAAGGTCCCAGGTTCGAGTCCCGGTTCAGGCAAACAATTTTAATCTGCCACGAAGTTTCATATCAGCACACACTCCGCTGTAGAGTGAAACTTTCAATCTACTAAGCTTCCTTCCTTCCAGAACCGGACGCCGCCGACAATTGTCGCTTGAGCGCGCTGCGGTCGCGTGTAGCTCGTTGAGGCACACGTCTCGTATGCATAAAAGTCGCGCCGTCTCCGAGCGTTTAGCCGCACGTTGGATTCGGCACGTTGAGCACACACGTTCAGACACACGCTTTAGCCGGTGAGTGCAAAGGAGAGGGAAGTGCGGCGGTGGTTTGTTTAGCGTGCAGTGGTTTGTTTACGTGTGGTGGGAGGTGCACGTGGCGGCGCTGCCTGGGCCAGAGACGCGGTTTCACGCGGCGCCTGCGGCGGCCCCGTATTGACAAAGGCGCTGAGAGCGGCCGAGGGAACTCGCAGGTGCGACACGACACGACAAGGCACGCCACCCGCTCGTCTTCCTCCACAGCTCGCTTTCTGTTTTTATGCCTGGCTGAAGGCTAGTTTACACGACGACACTAGGTTTCATGAAACTGCGCTACTGGCCAGTGCGCATGCGCGGCAGGAGTTCGCGCAACTCGTTGCCGAAACTAAACAGTTTCGGCACCTCCGAAGTTTGGCGAAACTGATTGCGCGTGTTTTTAGGTTAGGTGGTAACCAATACAGAACAAAACACAACATAAAGGAGGGAAAGGAAGAAATAATTCCGTTTTTCAACGTATATGCGATGCATAGGTGTTCGTGCCATTTTAACGATGAAAACTTCAGAAATAAGCAGCGGCGTGTTAGTGCTCTTGAAGCAATTAACCCTTTCGCTACGGTGAACTTCTGCAGAAGTCGGGAGCGAATGTGCTCCACAGCCGGTGGACTTGCAGCAGTCGAGTGCTGCCTGTGCCGCCCAGCCGGTGGACTGCTGTAGCAGTTCCGCCTCGCGTCATACAGCGTAATGTAATGCTACTGAAATGTAACGTAAAGCAATTCTATATAAATATTATTTAACAAGCGACATATGCGTTTATAATAATAACGTCCACATCCCACCAGAGCTGAATCCTAAACTTGGATCTTTTAGAATTTACGAAAAAATTACGCGAATTATCTGAAAGAAGGAAGAAAACTGTTTCTATTCCAAATGAATTTTCCCTAATAAATATAAAGTCCAATAATTGCGATAACACTGAGAGTGTGACAGCAGGACAGAGTAGCGCCGTGGGGGGTGCGGAAAATGCGCCGTACAGCGGGCACGGCCGGGCGCGACTGGCGCTCGTCCACAGCTCAGGGCGCCGGAGTGAAAGGGTTAATCGTGAATTAAATATTGATGTGTTGTCGATCAGTGAATTGCAGACTAAAGTACATTCAGTTCCAAATACCCATAAAAACAAACTATGGCAATTGTGGATTTGAGAACACGTTACAGGTATTGTAGAGATATCTGTTTGACAAGAAACATAATGCAATTTGTAATTTCAGCTCTGGTGACAATGCTTCACGCATAACAGTATCTTGTTTCTTTATTGCATTACTAACTCTGTTTAAAAGGAACGTAAACTGCTCTGGTGACATTCTGAGTTGATTAAAATAACTTCTAAGGTCTTCAATCATAATTTCTTTCAGCATGGTTGCTGAACAAGAGAGCTGACGCCTTTTTTTAATCCATTCACGAACCCAAACACGTTTCTTATTCTTTTTATGTTTAGTCTTATGCAGCGACTTCACACAGACAAGCAATAGATTCGCCACAACTCTTACAGCTACCAAAACTTTCATTTTACGGTGACAAAACTTCGAAACTGAAGTGTATAGTATTGGCGCCGTGTCTACAGACATACACGAAACCAGTTGCGCGCAGTTCATTTCATGCAACGAGTTTCGCAACCTAGTGTCGTCGTATAGACTAGCCTTTAATCTGAGTTCATATATTGACGGATCATCAACTGGACCGTCTAGAATGGGTTGTTGTTGTTGTTGTTGTTGTTATGGTATTCAGTCTGTAGACTGCTTTGATGCAGCTCTTGTCCTATGCAAGCCTCATCATCTGGCAAGGAGACCACATAGGTATAGCATTTTAGAATTGTTCTTTGTATATACGGTATAAGCCATTCGACGCAACTTTCAAAAATTCTCGAGAAAGTCGACTTTCAAGTTTTGCAAAGTACATGTAAGTAGGAATGCGAGTAATTAAAACAGTTGCTGCATCTGTTAGTGTAGCTCAGCTGGTAGCGTTCTGTCCTTACAACCCCTCGAGTTCGGTGGTTCGAATCCTGGCGTGACAGATTTCTTTCTTTTCCTTTTTTTTCCTTTTGGTCGAATACTCACACAATTTTAATATCTAAGGGTAATTTTCAATGAAATGCACGTATTTTTCTTTATTCGTAATTTTCTGTATTGGCAATACTGTTAATTGACGACGGTTTGATTGTTCAGTTTGTGAAGAGCTGCGACACAGTTTTTGGAAAGTCGTCTCCCTAGATACTAATGGCACAGGTGTGAGGAAGTATTGGTTTCAGTTGTACCTTAGCCCATGATTAAAAACTTCGAGAGGCGTTGCAGTCCAATTGCCTTAGAAAAGCACTGCAATCGGATGCCGGACACTATTTTCTTCACTCGTTATTTAGTACCCAATTACTGGATAAGAAGATGTACAGTTGATTTTTCTATGGAGTAGATAGTTTTAGAAGTAATCCTCCGTTGTGTCACAGAAAGGTTTTTGTGGCATATGAAACTGTAAAGAGCACAGGGCACAGCTCGTCTCTTCTGCTTGACAAGTGCTCATAGTTTAAATATACGACGGGTGTTCAAACGAAAAGGTACGTAACGACACTGTGCGGATGATTGAAGCCTTCATTCAACAGTAATCACCAGAGGCGTGAGCACAATTATCCCACTGTTTAACGAGCCGAAGGACTCCCTGTCCCCAGAATTCCTGTGGCTGTGACAACAGCCGGTCCTCTGCTGTGTCAAGTTCGCTTTATTTCACAGTTTTCTTTTAACTTTAAATCTGAGTAATGTATTTCTAAAATACACTAAAACTTGTTCATTTCGATTACACTGTTAAGTGACTGTAAAAAATGAATCTGTTACAATGAAGAGACAACTACGTTCGGGCCACGTGACATTGTAAGCAGCGTCCCCTCTTAACTTACGCATGCGTAAAGGCTGGTCTCCCCTACATATTTTCAAACTGTTAAATATTTGTTACAACGAAAAGTATAAATGGCATTTACCCTCAAAATCGTGACACATTTGCAGAAACATTCAAAGATATGTGGCAAGTAACAATACAAAGATAATTTTTGTTCCTGTATCTGTTAAAAATAAGATTGGTATTAAAAAAAATTGCTTGCTGTCGCTTTCGAATCGACAACTTTCGATAGCGCAGTGCGATGCCGCTAATCACACAGCTAGGTCGACAGTAGTGGTGACTTTATTATTATTCATGATCGGATCCTCTGAAGGCTTTTACAGTTGATGCGTCTTTAATTTGTAGTCATATTTTACGAAATATGTCATTTTTATGAATCTTCAATGTGCCAAAAAGAAGTATGAAGGGCGGATGTTGCCTTTATGGAGGATTTGCGCAAGGCGAAGTGCGTAGTAGCTCATTTTCTTGTTTCGGGACCTTTCGTACTTAACCCCAGAGCTCGAGTTGCCAGGAGCTGGTGTCTCTACTAGCTCCAATACCAGTGTTAAAAGCGACGTTTCTGCTACGAGTGACTATGGACCAAGGAGGTTAGAATAAGGGGAGATGGTATTATCTATACTGAGAGCAACGATTGGTTGAAGCCAGGGGAGCCATGCTTTTGTGCCCCATACATTCTGTGTGAATATTGCCCTCCTTAAGTAAAGCCATTAAATTAGTAGTCACATCGAAGTATTCACTTAGAGATGACATACATTTCAACGACTAGAACTAATTCACCACACAGTACGACAAATGTTTTGGACACAAACAAATGCCGTAAACCGCAGTTTGCTGGCTTCTCGAGACATTCTAACCTCCTAGCTATGGACAGACCAAAACTTTTGCCTCCGGCCAATGAGAACTCGCTAGCTGTTAGCCAATGAGATGATGCGTAGCGCCCGAATCTTCGGTTAAGAAACACGCAGCATCTCATTGGCTGACCGCTAGCTAGTTCGGTCTGTCCATAATCACCCGTGTTTCCGCTCGCCCCTCCCCGCTGCGGGAGCGCCCATATGCTGCCTCCAGTGGGTTCAGAAGAGAATTTGTACCTCAGTCGCGCATGCGCATTGCAACGCTGCGGCCACTGCCACTGCCGCTTAAATTAAGCGGCCGCGCAACGACTCGTATACGTGCTGTCTCCGCGACGTACAGCCTTTTGCATGCGATAAAAATACTTTGAATGTCCATATAAAATGATCAGATAGATGAACGAAACGAAGAATGATAGTTTAAAAAAACTTTTTATTTTATTGATAAATCAAAAGCATTGAATTAAAATTTGTGTGCGGCCCGGAATCGAACCCGGACCTCTATGGTTACTAGGCAGACGTCTTAACAGTTAGACCACCACACCACAAACGATTAAGGCGCCTTGGAATAGTATAAGTACAATTGCCCTCCGCGTCATAAACTTTAATTCAGCTTCTGTGTTCCAAAGATAATTGCCACTACTGCCAATTAGCTGAATTAAAGTTTGTGGCGTGGAGGGAAATCGAACTTAGACTATTCCTAGGCGCCTTGATCGTTAGTGGTGTGGCGGTCTAACGGTTAAGACGTCTGTTTAGTAAGCATGGAGATTCGGGTTCGATTCCCGACCGCACTATAAATTTTAATTCAATGCTTCAGATTTATCAATAATGTTTTTGACATATTCGAGACGAATAGCCGTCTCAGGGATTGTTTATTTGTATTAAATTGATACTTTTTATTTTATTTATTTACTTAAAAAATGTTCAAATGTTTGTAAATCTATCGGACCAAACTGCGTGGTCATCAGTCTATAGCTTACAAACTACTTAAACTAAGGTAAACTAACCTAAGGACAACACACACACACACACACACACACACACACACACACACACACACATGCCCCAGGTAGGACACGAGCCTCCGACGGCGAGCAACCGCGCGCTTCAAATGTTCAAATGTTTGTATGGCTTATGGAACTTAACTACGGGGTCATCAGTCGCTGAACTTACAAACTACCTTATACTAAGGACGGCACAAATATCAATGACCGAGGGTGGATTCGAACCCCCGACCTTAGTGGCCGTGCAGACCGGAGCGCCTCAGTCCCCTCGGCCACCGCGGCCGGCAACCGCGCGCTCCGCAGCGAGGCGCCTTAGACCGCTCGGCCGCGGAACTTTTTTTTTTCACGACGAACTTTATTCCGGGGGTTCAGTGAACCAGTGAACACAGAGGACGCACAGCCACTGGTGACGCTGCTGTGTACAATTAGAGACGCATGGCGAACCTCGGTGATAGGATCGCACGCTGTTTAGTCCGCGGCCCGAGGCTGCAGGCGTGTGGCAGCCATGAGAGGCGCGCTTCCGCCGCTGCGTGTCCCGCTAAGGCGCCGGCGAGGAAACGGCGACCCACAAGCGAGCCGGCCAAGGGGGCGACGTAGGCTTATCTGCTGGCCGCCGCCGGAAAGCACGGCCGGTGGCGACTGCCCCTCTGCCGATAGCCCAAACCTGCCGTCTAGCAACGCACTGGCCGCTTCTCCTGGCCCTGACCTGAGCCCGTGTCCGCCTAGTGGTGGTCGCGGTGGGCTCTAGCCCTTATTTTCTCCTGCCTTCTCTCTCAGAATTCATTATTATGAGTTGACTGATTTTTTTAAACATACATGAGTGCCTTGCGGCATGTCAGGTATATATCTAAGTTAACGCCTGATTTAATTTGGGTTGCTTGCAGTTCAAACAGATTGAGTGCCAAATAGGGGGAACATAGAACAGGTAGATAGTTTCAAGTACCTGGGATGTATTTTCTCACAGGATGGCAACATAGCAAAAGAACTGGAATCGAGGTGCAGCAAGGCTAATGCAGTGAGTGCTCAGCTACGATCTACTCTAATCTGCAAGAAGGAAGTCAGTACTAAGACTAAGTTAGCAGTGCACCGCTCTATCCTTCGACCAACTTAGTTGTATGGGGGTGAAAGTTGGGTGGATACAGGTTACCTTATTCATAAGGTAGAGGTTACAGATATGAAAGTAGCAAGAATGATTGCAGGTACTAATAGATGGGAACAATGGTAGGAGGGTGTCCATAATGAGAAAATCAAAGAAAATCTGGGAATGAACACCATAGATGAAGCAGTCAGAGCGAACAGACTGAGATGGTGGGGTCATGTTACACGCATGGGAGACGCAAGGTTACCTAAGAGACTCTTGAGCTCGGCAGCGGAGGGTAAGAGGAGTCGAGGTAGACCGAGAAGAAAGTACTTAGATTCTGTGCAGAATGATTTTGAAGTAAAAGGCATAATATCAGACGCGGCATCAATGTTAGCATTGAACAGGGGATCATGGATGAATTTTATTAGAGGTACTATGCTCCAGACTGAACGCTGAATGGCATAATCAGTCTCTAATGATGAAGATGATGATGGTGCTTGCAGTTTATATTTCAAAGGCGTGGCCTAAAGATGAGGTGATGTGCTTAATTTTCTGCGGTGTTGTAGAACTTTATGGTTCTTTCTTGAACGATTGACGTGGGGATGTTTAGTTTTCCCTGATGCTGTTGTTGACCTGAACCGGGAAGAGTCTGTGATAATTCTGAGAGTTTTGTTTTCCACTACCTGTAATCATTATATAAATACGCTAACACGACAATTGTGGTACATATTACTAATTTATTCGTACAAGAAGGCCAATGAAAGTTGCATAATTCGAAAGATTGTTTGTAGTAAATTTCACGAATATAAATATTGTGTGTGCATTTAGCCATTAAAAGTGGTAAAAGGGAGTAGACATTTTCCTATCTACAGCTGGGATCAAGTTCTACATTCTCCAACAATCAGCTTACTGATTCGCTGTTCGCCTCGACCAAAGACGCTGTAATGCAGCGCATCTACAGTATTAAAATAAGTGAATATCGAAACATGGAGTGCCCCCAACTCACTTTCTTGTGCCGTTCTAATGCTTCTTTTTCGCAGTGATTAAGAGTGGTTAAAGGAAATGAATGTTTTCATATGAATGCCGATATAAAGGATGATGCGCCGTGAGAGGCATGTAGCGGTGCACAGGTGAACTAAGAAGTCGACATGTTGTTAGCTCTGGAATTCTGAATACCGCAGTATCTAAATAACATTATTTCTTGGCGTTGTATAAATATACGAACACCGAAATTGTAGTTCCATTTCAAATATTAGGCTAATGAAAGTTATATAATTCGAAAATGGCATGAGAAGTATATACTTCCGTTTTTATTTGTTGTTACTGTGTCAGACATTTTCCTTAACACGTAAAAGGTACCGTTTCATACCTCCCAGTGCCAATTAAATTTTACCAAATATCCCAGCGGCCTCCTATGATAATGTTGGCAAGAGATGCTGAATAGTGAGAATCCTGTGAGTCTTCATTTTAGCCAATCGCTTGACAACGCTGATATTTTCTCATGGAATCTTCGCTTTACGAGGGCAATTATTTTTACTGAGCGGACGAGGGTACATACAAGAACCTGTCAACCATAAAGCAGGAACAGCATTATTTGTTTACTTCATGGTCTGTACGATACACTAATCGAGTCATTCTTTGTGGTTCGAACAAATGGGCAAAGATCTTCTATCGTGTTGTTGATGTTGCCAACATAATCACGCGAGGCCGCCGACATGATACGTAATATTTTACCCCCAGTGACCATTGTAATCACAATTGATCGATTTTCGACCACAGGCAATACTAGTTTTTGTAAATGCGTGTCTGCGGCTATGCCATAAACTTCTTGTCCATGAAGTAGGGAAGGAAGCATCACAATTTTCCATATCATAATTTTGGTGTTAGTTGTGACGCCATTACCCTTAAGGAGGGGATACAGTTTAAATAGTTTCGCGGAGTTTTTGTTACATAGGTTAGTGATATGTGCATTCCATGTGATAGACTTACCAATTGTGTATGGGTGGTCTCCTTCTGGCAGTGAGGTGAGCACCTTACGTTTGCATTGTCCGATTAAAATTACTCGCTAGTCGACAGTTCACGCGTTGGGGCTGGTTTCCTCCAATTAGAGCGTTCAACGTCACGTCCGAACCGCTTGCCGTTGCCAAACAGCTACAACTGCTCAATTTATTTCCAATTCCCTGCTCAATTTATTTCCAATTCCTAGTTCAGCTTACCTTCTCGATGTATTTTGATATGATCTGTTCCTGTTATTTCGTATTTCATCTCACATGATAACCACACCAAAAACTACACGCGCGCAGCAGTACTAAAAATATACATTAACCAAACATTAGTGGACCTGAATCCTTTCGCACAAGCTGCGCTATAGCGTCGCTTACGAGGGTTGGAACTTAAATAATGGCAACTATTTGTTCACAACCGATACAAAAGCGTTACATGTTGGCACCTGTTACTGTCCTTCAAAGTAGTCACCAACGTAGTGTAGAACTTGTTGCCAGCAATGTGGCAAGCGTGGTATACCGTTAGCAGAACCTATTTATGTTGACGGTACGAATGGAGCGGTCTACTGCCCGTCTAATCTCTGGAACAATTGTGAAGTGAATGCCACGAAGTGGTTCCTTCATCTTCGGAATCAAATGAAAGTCACAAGGATTCAAGTGGGGGAGAATGGTGGACGGTGCCGCGCATTGTCGTGCAAAATGATGGGTAGGTTGAGCAGAAAGTGTTGCGCTTCTTTCGCAAAGCTGGTCGCAGGTGATGCTCCAAAAACGAACACTAATACTGTGCATTGACGGTCTGCGGCGGAGAAACGAAATGCGTTAGATAACACCATCACACTCATACTCGAGAATCACAAAAACTTTCAGCATACTGGAGCTCTAACGCACTTTATATGTTCGCGACCTCCCATTAATGACGGCATTTCTTGGATTGGCGTTTCAGGTTTGGCTAGAGCGATGTGGTCGATATCTCATACAGTGTTAAGATACGGCGTAAGAAACCCTCTGCTTACCGCTCCAAGCGCTCCAAGTGCGCTTGAGCAGCGTCGTAACGCATCCATTTCTACATTTCTGTCAATTCATGCGGAATCCATCGTGATGCAATTTTTCGCATGCCCAGGCGTTCCTTTAGGATGCGAAGCACAGTCGTAAGCGCTAATCCGGTTTCGTGGGCGAGCTCACGAATCGTCTGGCGTCGATTACTGTCCACTAACGCGGCAATAGTATGCGCTTCTTCACAGACGCTAAGACGACCTGCCCGATGCACGCCAACCACAGTTTGCCGACTTTCGTTGAAGGCTTTTACCCAACGTGCCACTGTTCTGTACGCCAAAGCCGATTCCCCGCACTCTTCTTGAAGACACTGTTGTGCTGTAAGACCTCTGGCACATTCAATATGGATCCAACTCCGTTGTCCCTGTTCGAAAACCCGTTACCTTAGACCGCTCGCTCACAAGTGACTGTTTTCCTTGACATTGCGCATGCAGGTGACGTGGGACGGGCGAGTCCATTTGCTCGGAGGTAAGGTAGGTATATCAACAACATGTGCTATCAGCATAGTAGATCCCATTGCATAGTGTTGTCACTATTTAAGTTCCAACCCTCGTATATACACCGAGGAGCCAAAGAAACTGATTCACCTTTTGAAACACTACAGCTTCAAACAATCATTAATACAGTGTTATATGAGAATGAAAATATCAAATTTGAAAAGAAGTATTACTCGTCGTCTTCCCTCTGCCTCTAGCGTGATGTGCTAGCTTGCTGTATATTACTCTGTTCGATATTGCAGATTGATGTTTCTCAAATAAAACACAATATACAATGCAGTTTCGACGTTTATTTTGCTCTTGACAAAATTTCGTCTCGACATACCAACACATTGACAACTTGACAATACGTGAACAGAACAGCATTCTAATACCAAATATACAGAGATCTAACACAGTTGCAGTCATCAGACTAGGCTACATTTTTCCAGTCACGAACAGGCATGTTGACGGACCCATTCGAGGCGTAAAGGTTTGTGTTGTGCCATCGGGAAGGTTACCACGAATGCGCCGAAAGCCCACATCGATAATGTTAAATGGGTCGCACACTGGCACTTGTTAATGTGTCAGCATTGAAGTCTGAGCAATTTGCGTCAGGGTTGCACTTCTTTCGCGCTTAACGAGCCTCTTCAATCGTCGCCGGTTGCGTTCTGACACGATCTTTTTCATGCCGCAGCGATGTTTTGCAGCATTCCTGATATTCACGGCGCTCTCGTGAAATGGTCGTACGGGAGAATCCCCACCTCATAGCTAGCTCGGAGGTGCTGGTCCCATCTATCGTGCGCCGATCACAATACCACGTTCAAACAATCGTGATAACCTGCCATTGTAGCAGCAGTAAGCGATCTAACGAAGGCGCTTCCGACCGCGGCGCTCTCTTCTGTTTCCATTGTGTGGCATAGTTTGAGTAATGGTCCACCCACTCCGCTCATGACGTCCCAAGATACCTAAAATTATCTCGACATTACGTCTGATCATTTCCAAATATGCTATTTTGTCATCTTTACATAATCGACTGAAGGGCATTCCTGTGCATACTTTTTGATCATTTGAAAATTTTCTGCAAATGAAAAACTTGGAGTAACACATCAAAGCAAATTACGGGAGTAACACATCAAAGCAAATTACGAAACATACTAAAAGCAATTGGCTGAAATTTCTTACTGATTCTTACCTTTCCTCTCGGTAATAAATAGCAATTAGTTCTTATAGGACTGATGATTGTGTTTTATTTCTTTGCAGATCCGACACAGGCTCCTCGTTTCGTCACGCAGCCGTCGTCAACGAACAGCATCATCGGCGAAGGACGCACTAAGATACTGCAGTGCCAAGCCATCGGTGAGTAGCTTAATCAGTTCACATTCTGCGCCAAGCCAGTTGGTACTTCATTTCCGTTTCCGTTGCACCGTTGTTTCTCTTTTGTTTGTGGATGAAACGTATACATAATCTGTTTGTTTATGTTTACCTCTTTGTGGTCAGTATTTTGTATATCGTGCGTACATGGCTTGTACGGGAGTGGTAATTCACTGTGCTTCCATCCGATATGAAAGGGACAGAAAAATTACTGAAAGAATACTTGCGTACGTCACTAATTGCGTGGTCACACCCCGTCGGAAGTTCGAGTCTTCCCTCGAGCGTACGTGTGTGTGTGTGTGTGTGTGTTTGTGTGTGTGTGTGTGTGTGTTTCTGCGTTGCTCTTCGTAGAAGTTGAAAAATAAAGGTGTAAGTCTAGGGACTGATTATCACTGCAGTTTCCTTAGGTTTCCAAACATTTGAGCATTTGATAAAATACATTAATCGTGTGAATATCCTTCATTGTGTTGCTGCGGGTTTGTAGAATGAAAGGAAATTTGGAAAAAAAAAGTTTTTAAGAAAAGTATTTAAATACTGTAAAGCCAGTGGCATTGCCGAATGTTTTGTTTGTCCTTTTTCTGCACAAGCATAAAAATAGGATTCATGCGACGTAAGAGGTCCGTTCAAAAATATTCTGGACACAGTCGATAAAATTTTTCTGCGCTTGCCTTTTATTTATTGTGCCTGGTTTCCTCAGAAATACTCATCTACTTGGTTCCCAACGCAGTTTCTACTTCCGGAAGTAGTCATGGTACATCTGTTACTGGATCGCGCTAAGTGAAGCGCGTTCTGATAATTTTCTTTTATCTATCGTTTCAAATCATAGTCATTTCAACGGGATTTTCTACTTCGAAAATAGTTTTTTTTAAAGACTGCGGGGACGAAATCTGGAGTGTACGGAGCACGAGACAGCACAGTGAGGTCTTTGCAGTTAGCGATGCAGCAGGCAGTGGTCTTCCTGGCCTTGACTCGGAGCTGTGGGAGACTGTCCGAGATAGTGCATTTTAGTTGGTCTGTGCTACAAAATATTGACGCAGCATCATGGAATACATCGTGTTACCGTCAAGGTAACACGATGTATTCCATGATGCTGCATCAATATTTTGTGGCACAGACCAACTAAAATGCACTATCTCGGACAGTCAATCTTCGATTGGCACGCACAATTTCCGTGACTTTCATGACAAGAGCGTTGACGTTAAATATTGAACGACGACCTGAACGAGAGTTATCTTGACATTAAGGGCCGGTTTGTCAATGTCTCGTGAAGTTCCAGTTAAGAATTTAACTTGTCGTTAGCAGAGAGTTGCTTCTGTCAATGTTTCGTTATGAGTTTACCTGACGTGAACCACTCGTAACTGCCAATGCGGCTTAATCTCTCATCATTGTAGTTTTCCTGCATCATTTGGTACTTCTCTGTACAGGTTTTCTTGAGTTTCGCGCAATATTTTATGCAGAGGCGTTGCTCCACCAAAACTACCATTTCAAAATCCGCAAACGTTGCGACACGGCGTTCCACTCAATACAGTGCTGAACAATGAGTGACAGACATACTAAAATGAAATTTTCGGCAGTTACGCATTCAGTACAGGCGTGTTCAGGGATGCCAACACTTCATTGGAGCGAAATTACTAATGTTCCGGAATATTTTGAACAGACCTCGAAAATATCAGCATGTGATAGTGGTAACTATGTACGTTTGCTTTTGTAAGGACCATTTTGTTGCAATTAAACACAACATTATTTCATTATTGCGTATTATTGCTATGTAAATACAAATGTATAAAGTATATTAAGTACAGGTTAATATGCTTATGAAGTATCACTTCATGATGTGACACGCCAACGATTCATCTTATATATAAAAGGCAAGGTTCCGACTGACTCATTTATCGGCCAGCCCAAACCACTGACGAAAGAAAGGGTGTTGATATTATACAATAGGCGTCTTTTGAGAAGCGATTTTCCGATATTACATCCCTAAGTACCCTATTTACTCGGCTATAGTACCCGCCTCTTTTCCAATTTTTTACGCCTGAAATAGGGAAGGAATTAAGGAATGTAAAGAGTCTATGGAAGGAAGTACGAAGATCAATGGAGTAGAAATTAAAATGATAAGGTTTGCTGATGACGTAGCCATCACTGAAGAGAGCGAAGAAAATCTGCAAAAGGCATTATCAAGAATTGATGATATCCTGTCAGATAAAATATAACATGAAAATCAACACGAAGACAGAGATCATGGTATGCAGCCGCGAGCAAATTACGACTGACATTAAGATTTACGATGTACCATCGAAACAAGAAGAAGTAAGATCACACCCGATGGCAAAAGTTCAGCAGGGGAAAAAAAAAAGCAGAATTACGCAAGCTAAAATAGCCTTCAACAATAAACGGATGTTTCTTACATCAACAAATATAAAAGAAGAGACCAGAATATTATTTATAAAATGTTGCGTGTGGGGTGTGGCATTGCATGCTCCGAAACTTGGACACTCGGCATTTACGAGAAGAAAAGACTACAAGCATTTGAATTGTGGTGTTGGAGGAGGATGCAGAAAATCCCTTGGACAAATGAAGTTCTTTGAAGAATCGGCGAAGAACGAGCACTTTTGAAAACGATAATGAAAAGACAAGTTAATATGTCATCTGTATAGGCAGAAAGAGTTTATAACCAGTGTTATGGAAGGAATGGTAGAAGGAAATAGAGGCAGAGCAAGACCCAGATTGCAGTACTTGAAACGGATTCAAAAAGATATTGGACTGAAATCATATTAGAAAATGAAGAAATGAAGAGGCTATCCGAGAACAAATAAGTGTGCAGTAGAATAATTGCCACCAACCAATCTTCGGATTGGGAGCGAGAGATAGAGACTATACACAGAAACTTCGTAAATTGAATAGCGCATGCGTTTGGTTCACTTCATATGAAATGCCGATTTTATTAAAACTTTTTCGTGTAATAGGTGTGTATATACAACTCATGCCTTATTCAATGTGTCACAGTTTCTATCGCAAAAGTCCGCCTGTGTAATGGTCTTCTTTCGTGGCAGTTGGTGGCTTGCAGAAGCCACGTGCTCTTACAGGTAAACACAAGAATACGAAAACTTTAATTCACTAGCTGCCACACGGACACCATTATTCGTTGCAAACTCGACGGTTTAAACGAAAACCGTAAAGGTAATTCTCCTATCGCCGGTACTCATTTTCCTTTATTGTTGATACTATAAATATGGATTCAGTACTAATTGCGGGAAAACGAAAGCCTAGCGTTACTGAATGGAGGGTAGGGGGTGGAGGTTGTCTATAATTACCATTTAGTCGTAAAAATAGCATTGTTCCAGGAGTCAGCGGCACGCTATGTTGACTAATTTCGCGTGAATTAGTGCTAGCGAATTTCATATTTACAAATTCACGAATTTTGGAGTTTTTTTAAATTTCGTGTTTTGATCTCAAAAATTAAGGGGGTACTATAGGCGGTGGGGTACTATAGCCGAGTAAATAGGTTAGTCGTTCGTCGATGATGTTGTTGTCGACGGGGCTCTGAAATCCCCATGTTTATTCATTTTTCATTTTCTTTCCTCTTCAGTAGAGCCATTTCTGGCAAGGCGCTGCGTGCTTGAAACGAGTCTTCTGTTTGACAGTGGCTTCTTTGTTTGCGTATGTAGTTCCGAAACATTTACGAGGCGAAGAATCGGCTCTGAGAGTGTGCGTTTGCAGCCGCTTTTCTAATTTTAACGTTGCAGAAAATAGGTAATGAAAAGTGTATAGCGTTGTGCGGTAGGGCCGTGAACTGCGCCTTTGAGCGGGCGGCGGCTGAACGCGCTGCCGGCTCGGCTTTGTTCCGGCGCGGCGCGGGCGGCCTGTGAATTTGAGATCACGTTTGCGCCGCCAAGATAGGCGCGGCGCCATTGTAGCGCTGAACAAACAAGCATGCTGATCCACAAAACTCGCCAACCAGTTCTGCCGACGCCCCAGGCGCGTGCACTGCCACTGCGTCTGCGGACAAGCACTTTGTATTCTGTATTCACTGAGTCTTAAAAAATCAAATGTTTGTATAGTCTATGGGACTTAACTACGGTGTTAACAGTCTCTAAACTAACAAACTACTTATGAACTACTTACGCACTAGGACGGCACAAATATCCATGCCCGAGGGGGATTCGAACCCCCGACCGTAGTGGCCGTGCAGACCGTGACTGAAGCGCCTCAGTTCTCTCGGCCACCGCGGCCGGCACTGAGTCTTACAACCTTCAAATATCCGATAAAAATATTATTGTTTGTATATACAGCGACAAGACTAGGCTCAGTTATGTGTTAGGTACATATTTTTCGAAGCACACTCTTAATCAAACTTTTGTGTCCTCGATCGTATATTTCGTCAGCTTCGCATCAAAGGAACAGTTTAGTATAATAATATTATAGTGTAGGTATTTCAGTTATCTGTCTATGCAATTGATTTAATAAAATATTATATTGCCATATGTATTTCGCCTTTATTTGGAAGGCATCATCAGTGGCAATATTTCATGGATATAATTTTATATCTGGTGCTCATTGGTTGCTTCCAGCTGTTCTGCTTCTGTTCTGTGCATTTTGCTGTGTTTGTTGTTCCAGCACTTCACAGTTAGCACCACTAGGCACAAACAAAAGTGACAAACAAAAATGGCATGTGCCTAGTGGTGCTAACTGTGAAGTGCTGGAACAACAAACACAGCAAAATGCACAGAACAGAAGCAGAACAGCTGGAAGCAACCAATGAGCACCAGATATAAAATTATATCCATGAAATATTGCCACTGATGATGCCTTCCAAATAAAGGCGAAATACATATGGCAATATAATATTTTATTAAATCAGTTGCATAGACAGATAACTGAAATACCTACACTATAATATTATAATATAGCAACTGTGGGAAAAACGGGACAAAAGAAACCAAAAATGTTAGAAGAGTTTAGTGTCCTCGTTCGTATACTTAGATTCGCGTCAAAGTTACAGTTTAGTGTATTCTCCAATAGTTTAAATCACAACAGTCGTAGTTATTTGAAACATACATAGGTTTTCAGAATGGCCAGGAACTGTGACTGCTGTGAACGGGTGCATGTCGAGTTGGTGACTCTTCGCTCGCAGCTTCAGGCGGCGTTGGCTTCGCTGGCAACGCTTGAGACTGCGGTGGGTGGGCGCCGCTGTTGTGGGCCGCTCGCGGGGGTGCAGCAGACGCCCTGTACGTCTGTTGTGCCCTCCGATCGGCCTGCGGCTGTGGCCAGCCCGCTCACTGCCCGCGAGGAAGTTGCCCCCCAATCCGTGGTGGATTGGGAGGTCTCATCAGCGCGTGTCAGGCGGCGTAAGACTTCCCGGGGGACCGAAGTGGAGGCCTCCCCGGTTAGTCTTACCAACAGATTCGAGGCGCTGTCTGTGGCAGAGGATATCCCTGACGCAGCTAGTGTCGCTTGTCCTTTAGCCACGCTTCTGCCTGCAAGATCCGGGCACTCACCACTCACAGAGGGCGGGTTTGTTAGTAGTTGGGAGCTCCAGCGTTAGTCGGGTGATGGATCGCCTTAGGGATATGGCTGCTAGGGAAGGGAACAAGTCAAATGTGCACTCCGTGTGCGTACCGGGGGGGGGGGGGGGGGAGTCATTCCAGATGTGGAACGGATCCTTCCGGATGCCATGAAGAGCACAGGGTGCAGCCAGCTGCAGGTGGTGGCTCGTGTTGGGACCAACGATGTGTGTTGCTTTGGATCGGAAGAGATTATCTCTGATTTTGAGCGGCTATCAGAGGTGGTAAAGACTGCCAGTCTTGCTTCCAAGATGAAGGCAGCATAGTCGACAGGCCTGACTGCGGACCTCTGGTTCAGAGCCGAGTGGAGGGTCTGAATCAGAGGCACAGACGGTTTTCCGACCGTGTGAGCTGCAGATTCCTCGGTTTGCGCCAAAGGGTGGTGGATTTTCGGCTTCCGCTAAATAGGTCAGGAGTCTACTACACTCAGGAAGTGGCTACACGGGTAGCGGGGGCTGTGTGGCGTGGACTGGGCGGTTTTTTAGGTTAGAGGGCCTCGGGTTTCAGTCTCAAAGGGGGCAGGTCAGACACAGGAAGAAAGTAGATCTAGGAACCATTGAGTAATAGTTGTAAATTGTCGTAGCTGTGTTGGGAAAGTTCCAGAGCTCCAAGCGCTGATAGAAAGTACCGAGGCATAAATCGTTATAGGTTCTGAAAGCTGGCTGACGCCAGACATAAGTTCGGCCGAAATTTTTACAAAGGGTCAAATGGTCTTCGGAAAGGATAGATTAAATAAAAAAGAGGGCGAGGTGTTTATTGCTGTTACAAACGGTTTATCCTGCAGCGAAATTGAGGTAGATACTTCCTGTGAGTTGGTATGGGTAGAGGTTATACCTGACAACCAGAATAAATTAATAATTGAATCTTTTTGTCGGCCTCCTGACTCAAACGATGCAATTGCCGAAATGTTCAAAGAAAGCTTGAACTACATTTCAAACAGGTAGCCGAAGCATACTGTTATAATCGGTGGCGACTTTAATTTACCCTCGATATGTTAGTATAAATGCGTATTCAGAACCGGTGGCAAATATAAAACGTCGGCGGAATTAGTTCTGAATGCTTTTTCTGAAAACTACTTCGAACAGTTAGTTCGTGAACCCACTAGAATAATAAATGGTTGCGAAAGTACTCTTGATCTCCTAGCAACAAATAATTCTGAGCTACTAACGAGCATCAACACAGATACAGGGATTAGCGAACATAGAGTTGTCGTAGCGAGACTGAATATCGAAATTCCCAAATGTACCAAATATAAACAAAAATGTATTCGAAAGAGCAGATAAAAATTCTCTTCACGCTTTCCTGAGTGATAGTCTCCAGTCTTTCAAAACTAAAAATGCGAGTGTAGATCAGTTGCGGCTTACTTTCAAAGACATAATCTCAGTAGCAATCGAGAGATTTATACCAAATAAATTAATAAAAGAGGGGGCTGACCCCCTGTGGTACACAAAACAGGTCATCACTGTTGCAGAAGCAAAGAAAATCGCTTGCAAAATTTAAACACCCAGAATCCCCAAGACTAGCAATCTCTTACAGAAACTCGCAATCTAGTGCGGACTTCAGTGCGAGAAGCTTATAATAGTTTCCACAACGAAATCCTTTCTTGTAATCTGGCAGAAAATCCAGAGAAATTCTGGTCATATGTGAAGTACACTAGCGGCAAAACAAAAACAATACCTTCACTACGCAATAGTAATGGTAATACTACCGATGACAGTACTGCTAAAGCAGAATTGGTAAACACAGCTTTCCGAAATTCTTTCACCAAAGAAGACGAAGTAAACACTCCAGAATTCGAACCAAGAACAGCTGCCAGCATGCGAAATTTAGAAGTAGATGTTCCTGGAGTAGAAAACAAGTCACTAAACAAAAAAAAAATCTTCCGGGCCAACTAGACCAACTATATTCCTCTCAGAGTAGGGTGATGCAATAGCTCCATACTTAGCTATCATATACAACCGATGACTCCGCGAAAGATCCATACCCAAAGACTGGAAAATTGCCCAGGTCACTCCAATATTCAAGAAAAGCAATAGGAGTAATTTCCAAAATTACAGACCCATTTGATTTACGTCGATTTGCAGTAGGATTTTGGAACATATACTTTGTTCGAACATTATGAACTGCCTCGAAGAAAACGACCTGTTAACCAATACTCAACACGGATTCCGAAAGTACCGCTATTGCCATCGACAAGGGATTTCAAATCGATCCCATATTTCTGGATTTCCGTAAGGCTTTTGACACTGTACCCCACAAGCGGCTTCTAATGAAATTGCGTGTTCGTTGTAACTGACGGTAAGTCATCGAGTAAAACAGAAGTGATATCTGGCATTCCCCAGGAAAGCGTTATAGGTCCCATACTCTTTCTTGTGTTCATAAACGATTTAGGAGACAATCTGAATAGCTCCCTTAGACTGTTCGCGGATGATGCTGTCGTTTATGGGTTAGCGAAGTCAACAGAGCATCAAAGCAACTGCAAAGCGATTTGGACAAAATATCTACATGGTGCGAAAATTGGCAATTAACACTAAATAATGAAAAGTGTGAAGTAATACACATGACCAATAAAAGAAATCCGCTGAACTTCAATTACACGATAAATCAGTCAAACCTTAAGGTCGTAAATTCTACCAAATACCTAGGAGTTACAATTACAAACAACTTAGACTGGTGAGAACACACAGAAAATATTATGGGGAAGGCGAACCAAAGGTTACGTATCATCGGCAGAACGCTTCGAAGATGCACCAGCTCCACCAAAGAGACTGCCTGCATCACACTTGTGCGTCCTCTCCTGGAGTACTGTTGCCCCTTGTGGGACCCTCACCAGGTGGGACTGTCGGAAGACATTGAGAAAGTTTCAGAGAAGAACAGCTCGTTTTGTTTTTATCACGTTATGGGAGGGGGGGGGGGGGAAGCGTCACGGAAATGTTGCACAATTTGAGGTGAAAATCTTTAAAATAACGTCGTTATTCGTTGCGGAGAGATCTATTTGCGAAATTTCAATCACCAACTGTTACTTCTGAATGTGAAAATATTTTGCTAGCACCCACCTACATAGGGAGACATGAGCATCCCAATAAAATAAGAGACATCAGATCGAAAACGGAACGATTTAGGTGATCTTTCTTCCCGCGCGCTATTAGAGAATGGAACGGTAGAGAAAGTTTATGAAAGTGGTTAATGAACCCTCTGAGAGGCACTTCAATGTGATTTGCAGAGTATCTATGTAGATGTAGTACCCGCTGTTATCCATCTAAGCACACTGCTTAAATGTTCAAATATTTGTTAAGATCATGGGACTTAACTGCGGGGTCATCAGTCCCTAAACGTATAAACTACTTATGAACTAACTTATACTAAAAACAGCACAAACATCCGTGCCCGGGGGGCGGGGGGGGGGGGCGGTTCTGACTCCCGATGGGGAACGACCTCGCGCGCGTCGTAGCATAGCGCCTCAATGCTCTCGGCCACTCCACAACGCCGCACACTGCTGGCCACGTGAAAGCACACTCCAAATCAAGAGAAATGTGCTGCTAGCATTTAGGCGACGAGAGCTGGCCATGATGGGCATTCCTGTGCAGACGCACACCCCGGGCAATAGTAGCCAGTAAATCCATATTTCAGTCGTAACCGACTGAAATTAATCAGTGTCTCAATTGATTAGTGTTTTTAATTAAATCACGGGGCTCGTTAGAAATTTACTTCTCGTCCCAACCAGGTCCCAAGGGCCTCGCCTGATTTAGATTTAGATTCTTAGAATCCGAATAACATCGATAACTTGGTTAGTGTTTCGCAGAGACATAAAGAAAATAAATAATGCTGTTCCTGCTGTATGGTTGACAGTTCTTCGGTGTTCCCTTGTCCACTCAGTAGAAGTAACTGTCCTCGTAAAACGAACAGCTCGGCACCACGTATCTTACTACATAACAACTGACCGTTAGGAATGAAACTTTCACTCTGCAGCGGTGTGTGCGCTGATATGAAACTTCCTGGCAGATTAAAATTGTGTGCCGGAACCGGGACTCGAACCTGGGACCTTTGCCTTTCGCGGCCCAGCGCTCTACCGACTGAGCTACCCCGACACGACTCACGGTGCCAGCTCAAGTCGGTAGAGCGATTGCCCGCGAAAGGCAAAGGTCCCAGGTTCGAGTCCCGGTTCCGGCACACAATTTTAATCTGCCAGGAAGTTTCATATCAGCGCACACTCCGCTGCAGAGTGAAAGTTTCATTCTGGAAACATCCCTTAGGCTGTGGCTAAGCCATGTCTCCACCATATCCTTTCTTCCAGGAGTGCTAGTCTTGTGTGTTTGCAAGAGAGCTTCTGTGAAGTTCGGAAAGTAGGAGGCGAGGTACTGGCGGAAGTAAAGTTGTGAGGCGGCATCGTGAGTCGTGTCGGGGTAGCTCAGTCGGTAGAGCGCTTGCCCGCGAAAGGCAAAGGTCCCAGGTTCGAGTCCCGGTTCCGGCACACAATTTTAATCTGCCAAGAAGTTTCATATCAGCGCACACTCCGCTGCAGAGTGAAAGTTTCATTCTGGAAACATCCCTTAGGCTGTGGCTATGCCATGTCTCCACCATATCCTTTCTTCCAGGAGTGCTAGTCTTGTGTGTTTGCAAGAGAGCTTCTGTGAAGTTCGGAAAGTAGGAGGCGAGGTACTGGCGGAAGTAAAGTTGTGAGGCGGCATCGTGAGTCGTGTCGGGGTAGCTCAGTCGGTAGAGCGCTTGCCCGCGAAAGGCAAAGGTCTCAGGTTCGAGTCCCGGTTCCGGCACACAATTTTAATCTGCCAGGAAGTTTCAACTGACCGTTAGGCTTGTAATTGGTTATTAATTTTTATGTCGCGTCTATTTACTCCTAACGTAAGAGAAATTGAGATTTTCGTTGTCAGAAAACGTATCTTAAACAGGTAAAACGATTTCTAGAATGAACAGGAACAGTACAAAAAACAGTACTTAGTATTGCAGTAATATTTATTTTGTGGTACCGACTGTGAAGTCCTGAGATGCATTTCACTTGGAATTAACGTGATAAGGCCTTAGGAACTGACCTTGTTTCGAACATTCAACATAATTTAGTCATGTAGCTGTTTACAATTGTCCACAGGCACTCCATACACGTCGAATGACCGCGGCGGGGCGGCCGAGCGCATTGAGGCGCTGTGCTGCGATGCGCGAGGATATTCCCCGTCGGGGGTTCGAATCCCGCCTCGGGCATGGATGTTTGTGCCGTCCTTAGTAGTAGCTAGTTCATTAGTATTTTGTAAGTTTAGGGACTGATGACCCCGCAGTTGAGTCCCATTAGCTTCACAAACATTTGATTTTTATTTTATTTATTTATTTATTTATTTATTTATTTATTTTTTTTTTTTTTTTACACGTCGAATGAATCCACTCGTGTTTAATTTCTTGGTCATTAATGATTGAATTCCACTGAGATCACTGTCATCAGTATGTAAAATGCTTAAAGTGGCACTTTAGTGATTTTTGTAAAGGGAGCTACTCGGTAACTAAATAATATTTTCATGATTTTATTTATATAAACTTCTTTAGTTCCTCTCGCATTTCTTCACACTAAGTGTAAGCTATCTTTGTTTGCCTTCTGACCAACACAAATCCAGTGATTTTTATTATAAGCCACAATAAAACGTAGCCCTAATAGAAGTTAGCCGCGTTGGAGTAGCCAAGCGGTCTAAAGCGTCTCGTTGCAGAGCGCGCGGTTGCTCGCCGAGGACGTTCGAGTCCTCCTTGGGGCATGGGTGTGTGTATTTGTCCTTAGGTTAGTGTACCTAGGTTTAAGTAGTTTGTAAGCTACGGACTGATGACCACGCAGTTTGGTCCGATAGATTTACAAACGTTTGAACATTTGAAGTAACTCAGGTCAAGTATATTCTGTGTCACTCTTTATCCATGCGATTCGGGAAATTTCTCCGAAATTTTGAGATTAAAGTACATTCTCCATTTTATTCATACAACCCAAGTTCAGTGATTTCGCTGTCAGCTTGGCCACGCTGCCAGTTGCGTGCGTTACGTGTGCACAAGCACACGATACCCGTGCCTGTACAAAGCCACGTAATGTTGGATTGGTGTCAACTGTGTATGTGTATTTGCTGCTAACTACCGCGGTTGTAGTTACACAAAGAAGAGGAAATGACAATGATGAAACCGCACGACGACTTAGTCTGACTATGTCAGCGGTGTTGCACAGTTGTCTTCGGCTGCCCTGCTTCCCTTTCGAGGGGCCAGTGGGATGCCGGAGCTGCCATGCACGGCTAGTTGCGTGCATCAACCGGTGACGTGATGGCTGCCCTCCAAGCTTCTATTGCAGAAGAAAGGGCTCCCTTACGAGCTGAGCTTCAAGAAACACGGCACATAATTCCCGTAATGACAGGAAGAATTTCGTGCGGCCAATAGCTCCAGCTCTAAAAATAGTTGCAGACACCTCCGCCCAGGTACAGATATCCCCCACCGCTGTGAATGCACTATACACCACCACGGAAGCTGCAATGGAGGTCCACGATGAAGAAGAGCTGCTGGCCACGGCAGTCCCACCAGGCTCTGAAGCCGCTGGAAGGCCTGCCTCTCCCAGATGAAACCAGTGTGCAGGCCGTCCTCTGGACCATTTTGAAGGCCATTCGCACCGGGAAGTACTCCTACCGAGGACATCCTTATCCATTTACGATCCATCAGGAATCCGTGCCTCCTTTCTCCTCATACGCCAGTGACTTTCGACCAGTTTGGCATGGAGAGCCTCCTGCTGGAATTCATGTCACGGAAACTACTCGAGATCAATATTTTTCTGTCTTCGTGTTCCAGAACTGGGCAGATGTCTAGAATGTGACCATCACGTGGATCAATGAAGAGTGCAAGTCTGGAACAAGGAAGCCAACCCTAAACGACCAGCTCCATTACAGCTAGATGTCGCAGCCCTCAAAGAAGCCAAAGGACCCCCACCATCGCTAGCTTTGTAACTGTCGACGACAGTCCATAACGTCAGGTCCAACATATCACCAACCAGCCAGGTCTCCGAGGAATGGCATTTACTTGTTTGGCCTCCACATGTGCCATCCGATATTACACCAGCGTCTGGAATTGTCCTACTGCGTGGTTATTTTCCTTAAGTGAGCATATTCTCCATACTGAGCTAGACTGAGGACAATAGTCGACTTAGGGAATGCGGGTTACCCTTCAGAGAAATCAGTGATAATGACGGAAATAATCTAGCAACTGCGATGCAGATCTGTAATCACTGGGTGCAGGAGGGAAGGTCGCCCCGACAGAATTGATTGCACCCACCTCATCAAACCATTACATGCGATGACAGGCATATAGTGTGAATAGCAGTGAGGGATTGTTCTGCCACATCACAAACCATATCAAAACAAATTTAGTCTGTTACACAACAAGCAGGGTCCATGCATACCATTCAGTGTCATTTGCAGCAGAATGGATTGTTTTGATGTAACTACAATTTATTCACACATACATGGTGTGCCTGCCGCGGTGGCCGAGGGGACTGCGGCGCGCCAGTCACGGTCTGCACGGCCACTACGATCGGGGGTTCGAATGCCCCCTCGGGCATGTATACTTGTGCCGGCCTTAGTGTTAGCTAGTTCATAAGTAGTTTGTAAGTTTAGGGACTGATGACCCCGTATTTAAGTCTCATAAGCTACACAAACATTTGAACATTTGATACATGGTGTGCATGCAATGTAATATGTAAGTTGAAAATAAAGAATATAATTTTCTAACTTATAACATTTTAATTAATTAATTTTCTTCATCTTACAGGACCAAACATTGCAAAATGTTGTAATAATTCTTTTTTTGGCTAAATTGTTGTCATTCTAGATGTAAAAGGCAATGTGCCTACTGACTAACTGACACGTCATCGCCCAGCCCAGACCACTGAAGATAGAAACTTGAAATTTGTAGAGGGTGTTGATCTTACTCCGTAGGTGTCATTTAAGAAGCGATTTTTCGATATTCCGTCCGTAAGAGAGTGAAATAGGAGATGAAACGTTTTTTGAAAATACGTTGCTGTTTAGGCAATTTTGAAGCTAGAACTATAAAATTTCGTATATGCATTCAGGGTTCGGATTTAAAAGATACGTGTTTCGGCATTTTTTGAAATTCAACCAATAAGGGGGTAAAATAGGGGACGCAAAAAATTGATTTTCAAAAATATGTTGCTGTTAACTCAAATTTTAAGCTACAATACTTTGGATATGGAATCTTGGTCAGGATTAAAAAACACGAGTTTCAGTATTTTTGGAAATTCAACAAGTAAGAGGGTAAAATAGGTGATGAAAAATTCTTTTTGAAAACACGTCGCTATTGAGACAATTTTGAAGCTAGAGCTGCAAAAATTGGTATTTGTATTGTGGGTTGAAATTTCGGTATTTTTGGAAATCCAACCATCAAGGGGGATAAATTGAAGGGCTATTTTTTTTTTCGAAAATCTTTTGCTATTAAGGTAATTTTGAAACTACAACCACATAAATTGGTCAGAATAAAAAAGACACATGTTTCGGTATTTTCAAAAAGTAATCATTTAGGGGGTGAAATAGGGGATGAAACATTTTTTGAAACTACGTTGTTGCTAAGGCAATTTTTCAAAATGAAATAATTAAATAAATTCAAGATCGATATACCATATTTGATTCATCCCCTGATAGAGAAGAGTCTATTTCATCCGTATTCTGCAAAGCTTTGCATCTGTCTCCATTGTAAGACTGTACTGAAACCCCCACTGAGGTGAAGGAAATAATTAAGTGCAAGCAGCATGACATAAGGACAGATCTAATTGTCCACTAATTATTAAAAAAAGTACTTTTGAATTGTACCGTCAGTTTAATGCTTTGATGGATTAAATTTGTGATTTTTTATTTTTTTATTTTATTTTATTTTTGTATTTTTATTTTTATTTATTTATTTATTTATTTATTTATTTATTTATTTATTTATTTATTTATTTATTTTTTTTTTTTTTTTTTTTGAATTACAGACACACAGATCAAGAAACTGTTGAGAATTAGGAGGTTGAGGGAAGCAGTGATATGTGACCTCTCTTCCAGACACATATGAGTTTACATATTTGACAACAGTATATAAAATCTGGCCTTCCTTTTACACGTCCTAAGAGAGACTTGAAGTTTTAGTATCTCACACCTTCATTGTTTTGATGTGCTAATAGCCTAACACAAATTATTCACTGGGAATTTCTGCATTTGGAATGATTTGTGCACCAATTTGTAATGATGAGGTCTATCAATTTTCCTTCTTTCCTTGCTTGACGGAAGAAAATACTTGCTTATCTGGTGTCTTCTAAAGTTGCTTTGATGTTTCCGCTGTCTGTATTAAACCCAGGAAAATGAATCATGATAATATGGGACTGTTTGAGATAACAATGTCTGCATCGAAGACCATGAACCGGTATTAAAATTACTGTGTATTAAGCATCATAATAGTTGAAAAAAGTATCTCTTTCAAATTTGAAAGAGAGATATATGTACTTTTACAGCAACCATTCACAGCCCACTCAAAATGGCTTTCAGGATACTAGTCAAAGATTAATTGTGAGGCAGTCTAACTGTTCCATGCCTCCCTGTGTAGACATTACTTGCAAATGATTGATTCAGTCCGCTCACGATTTACATTAGATGTTGTTCTTAGAACCATTAAGTTTCTGCTTCAAGCTATTATTAGTAATTTCATTTTGAAATACTAGTAACTTTTACGTGAATACATTATAGCTATTAGGGGGAATGATGACCTCTGCAGTTTTGTCTCCCTAAAACATTCAACCAACAACAATGACAACAGCAACATTAGTGCTATTGTAAAAACAGAGACGTTTAGTAGTACACTGAGGTACTTCTACATGTTTAATGGTTGTAGGAGATTGTGTCTGCATTTAGAAACTTTCATGGATTCATAATACCTACAACAAATTATAACATTAATAACAACCAAATTTGGGCTAAAAATTAGAAACGTTTGTATAAACAAATATATACTGCCTTAGTGGTTTCATTGCAAAAACACTCATGAAAACAGTTGTAAAACCTCAAAATTACATTATAAAAACTTTGGATATGAAATAATTTGGGCACTATGTACTGTTTATACAAATGTATTAAACTGTGGGGTCATTTCCAATTGTTATTTACCACTATAATTTGTTGTGGACATTATGAGATCTAGGCTCTTTCCACATGTGGAATTGTGTGTAATGTCGTGGAATACTAGGAATATTGTGTCGGACTGCCTTTTGTTGTTGCTGCTGCTGCTGCGACTGCAGTTGGTACTGTTGTTGTTGTTGTTGTTGTTGTTGTTGTTGTTGATGATGATGATGATGAGTAGCAGAAACAGAAAAAATGTTCTAATGATGTGACCAGTAAATGACTTCATGATTAATTACTCAAATTTGCTGGAGTCATTGATTTCGTTGTATGATGGTAATTGTCCTTTTTTTTTTTTTTTTTTTTTTTTTTTTTTTGTTGCCCATCTGTAGGGCGGTGATTTGTTTGCAGTAAGATACAATCTATCCTTTTCATAAATATTATAGTCTCATCTGTGCTATTTACATATTTTATTTGTATATTGTGATATTACAGGTAAATAACTTTTCTTTTATTCCAGGTCACCCTCCTCCTAAATACAGGTGGCTAAAAGATGGAGTTGTCCTCAATGACTTTTCATCAGAACCTTTTTACAAGATCATCAACATCCGGAAAGAAGACAAAGGAAGTTACCAGTGCATCGCAAAAAATGATGCTGGATCAATTTTTAGTGAAAAACTGGATGTCACTGTTGCATGTATGTAAAAAAAAAGTTATATCGTTGTCAGATTTTTAACATAACTTATTTTTTGGGCCTTTTCCTAATTGCACATTTTGTCACAACGAATGTTAAACAGAAATGTGTTTGCTTAAAATGCAAATTCAAATGCCATAGGGGAAACAAAAGTTAGTAAATGAAGTAGTACACACAATGTTTTGTCAAATAAGTTTTCAATATTTATATAGTGTCTATCTTATAATATACTACGAAAATTATAGAAGGAAACTTTCCCGGTGGGATAAACAAAAATAAAAATAGAAAAGAGATGACTTACCAAAAGGACCGGCTCGTCGATAGAAACAAATAAAATAAATAAAATAAATAAATAAAAATAAATAAATAAATAAAATAAAATAAATAAAATCACACACAAACGCACATACAAGCTTTCGCCACCACTGGCAGCTTCTTCAGGAAAGAAGCTGCCAGTGGTGGCGAAAGCTTGTATGTGCGTTTGTGTGTGATTTTATTTATTTTATTTGTTTCTATCGACGAGCCGGTCCTTTTGGTAAGTCATCTCTTTTCTATTTTTATAATATACTACTGTATTTTAATGATTAACAGGGCTCAGTTAGTAACTACCTAATTATGTTCAAGTGATTCCACAGCTTTTTAATGTAAAATTGTAGCTTAGTGTGTGATTTAACTTAGTTTTGGCTAAGCTGACTAGAAGTGGAAAGGTTGCAGACTATTGACGAGATGAGAGAGTGTAAATTTTTAATATACACAGTTACAATCTACATCCGCTGATAATAAAGTTCAGTGAATAGTACTGTAACATTAACAGAGATGAACTATGAACTACAGTTATGTTAGTATCCTTTGAAATAGTCACCTGCCATAATTATGCATTGCTGAGCTACATGATACATGTCCTGAAAACGTTGCACAAATTCTTCCTTTGGGATGGTGTTCAAAATCTTTGTCACATTTCGTTGGATGTGAGGAATATTGTCAAATCTCTTTCAGAGTGAGTTTGAGTTGAGGGAATAGGAAGGAATCTGTAGAATTGAGATCTGACCATAACAATGCTCACTTGAACATCGTCCAGATACGCTGGATCTCAGACCTCTAGACATCTTCCTGTTCCCTCAACTCAAGCTTGTTTTGAAAGGAAAGTGATTTGACAATACACCTGACATCCAATGAAACTTGATGAGGCTTTTGAACACCATCCCAAAGGGAGATTTTGTGCAAAGTTGCCTGGACATGTATCAGGAAGTCTAGTGCAGTCAGACATAATGTATATACCCACAGTTACCAGAACAAAATGACGATACTTTCTTTGGAGAACAATAACTGAAAGAGGGAACTTCATAAAATGCCATTGGTGGAAAATAACCCTCATGATATAATAATAAGAATGAAAGTAACAAGTTGTTCAGTGTTTAATCATCTGGTTTTTTGTTATCCTGTTCTCCAACTAAGCAAGACATAGTTTTTAATTAAAAGATTTGTCTTTATGAAGTGTATTTCATGATAAGAATGTATGAAGTGTATTTTCTATGCTGAACAAAATACATGTAGTTTAAACTTTTAATGTTTGATTTTTTTTTTAAAGCATGTTTAATGGACTAGACTGTTGTATGCATTTCATTGCTTTTTCAGATATGGGTATATTTGAGGATACTGATGAGAAGATAGTGACTGTTGAATCCGGCAAGGCTGCTGTTTTGGATCTGCCAAGAATAGATAGCCATCCACAGCCCTCTGTAATTTGGATGTCTGAAAGTGGCCCCCTTCCATATGACCGAAAATATGCTTTCACATCCAGTCAACTTATTATTCTGTCAGCTGATTCAGGAGATCAGAGAGCTTACAGGTTTGATATCTATTAATAGGTTTTTTACATTTTAGCATAGAAAAATAAATTAGTGAGTATGTAATTCAACAATGGAAAGGTATTTTCTTTTGATTGTATGTAGAGCTCGAGCAACAAATACACAAATTGGAAAGGAAGAAAACAGTGCATACATTAGGTTGAAAGTTGAGGAGGATTCTGGAAAAGAAATTGCACCTGAAATTATCATAAAGCCACAAGACATGCATATTGTTAAAGGGCAACAACTGGCTGAACTGAAATGTATAGCAAATGCAAGGTAAGAAAGCTAATTAGTTAATTATATTGTAATTGTTGCATTGCAAACTGTAGATAAGTGCCTCATATTTGTAACTTTTGAAATTTATTTTCTTCATACGTTTCCACATAATGCTGAACATTATTTCCTAGAGGGAACCTTCAAATTTGAAGCTAATTTATCTACTTAAAACATTTACAAATTATTTCAAATTTTGCAGGCCTCTACATGAGTTGGAGATACTCTGGATGAAAGATGGCATTATGATAGAGAATGCAGGCATATCATATGATTTCAGTTCACTGTGGAACAATACACTATCATTATTGAATGCTAATCTGACTTACACAGGCCAATACTCATGCCAAGTAAGATTACGTAGTGGTGGTTTTCCAATGGTTTCAGCATCTGCAAATGTGATGGTTCTTGGTGAGTTATAATCATTTACACAATATTTTTAATGAGGTAATGAAAAAATAATACTTTGAAAATATTCCATACCTTCATTGGTTATTTAAGAGCGAAAATAAGTTAAGAATATGAATATAAAGCATAGGATAAAGATTGTTGAATGCTGTATCATTTTGTACAATTCATTTGGCAGAGAAACCATCGTTTGCAACCAATCTGAGAGCTGAAACTTTGGGGGAATATGGAGCAACTATTTCGATTCCATGTGAAGCGTTTGGTGTTCCCATGCCTAACATTGTTTGGTTTCGAAACACTGAAAAGGTTGACTCTATACCAGGCAATAAGTATGTTTCAGTTTTCATATGATTTTGTATTGTTTAATAATGAGCAGTTCTAAGAGGTCAGTAGTGAAAGAAATTCACACTTATATGACTGACTTAACATTTCAGGTACACTGTTGTAGAAGATGGATCTTTAGTTATAAAGAAGCTGACAATGGAAGATTCCGGCATGTTTCAGTGCTTGGCAGCAAATGAAGCAGGAGAAGACTCAGCATACACATGGCTGAAAGTAAAAAGTAAGAATCTGTTAATCAGTTTGCATTGAGTAAAATATAAAACTCCAAGTTGATGTTGATATAAGTTTTCAGGTAGGGTTACTTAGGTTATACTGGAACTCGCACACTTGTCTATGAGTTTGAGAAGCTGCAGTGAACTGTATTATTTTGTCACTTAAATACATAATATAATTTTCAATGATTCCAAATCGCTGTGTGATATTTTATTTTTATTTAACAATGGCCATTTCTGCTACAAAGCCATCATCAGGTTAATTCCTGGTTTTTCCATATAAGATCGTTGTCATGCCACCAATACAGTATAGTTATAATAAATTGCTGTAGCTAGCTATAATAAATTGCTTTAGCTGTTATTTGCTGGTGTATGCCAAATAACAGCTAAAGCAATTTATTATAGCTAGCTACAGCAATGGCTGAAATGGCCATTGTTAAATAAAAATAAAATATTACGCAGCAATTTGGAATTATTGAAAATTATATAACGTCTTTGGTAAGTGACATATTTAATGCTGCAGGACCCAAATATTACAAACTGTATTATTTTCATTTATGTTGATTGATTAATAACTAATGAAAAGAACAGATTGGTCTAAACCTGAAACACCAGGAAAATACTTTGGTAAGTGACATATTTAATGCTGCAGGACCCAAATATTACAAACTGTATTATTTTCATTTATGTTGATTGATTAATAACTAATGAAAAGAACAGATTGGTCTAAACCTGAAACACCAGGAAAATACTCCAGAATTCATATCAAGAACAGATGCCAGCATGCGTAATTTGATACCCCTGGTGTATTAAAGCAACTTAAATCACTTAACAAAAGTAAGTCTCCCGGTCCTGATTGTATAACAATTAATTTCCTTTCAGAGTATGCTGATGCAATAGCCCCATACCTAGTTATCGTATGCAACCGCTCACTCAGCGAACGTTCCGTACCCAAAGCTTGAAAAGTTACACAGATTATGCCAATATTCAAGAAGGCAATAGAAGTGATCCCCAAAATTATAGGCCCTTATAATTGACGTTGATTTGCAACAGGATTTTAGAACATATACTTTCCTCAAATATTATGATCTACCTCGAGGGGGGGTAGTGATGTGATGAGTGCTATCGACAAGGAATGTCAATTAGATTCCGTATTTCTAGATTTCTGGAAGGCTTTTGACACTGTACCTCACAAGCGCCTTCTAATCAAACTGCGTGCTTATGGAATGTGCCACAGTTGTGTGATTGGATTCGTGATTTCGTGTTAGAAGGGACACAGTATATTGTAACTAATTGATGTAAAGTCATTGAGTAGAACAGAAGTGATATCTGGCATTCCCCAGGGAAGTGTTACGGAGTCCCTACTGCTCCTATTTTTATAAAGGAGGCAATCTGAGCAGTTCCCTTAAACTGTTTGCAGATGATACTGCAACTGCATGGTGCAAAAAGTGGCAATTGACCCTTAATAATGAGAATTGTGAAGTCATCCAAATGACCACTAAAAGAAACCCATTGAACTTCTATTACACAATAAGTCAGTCAGAACTACAGGCCGTAAATTCAACTAAATACCTAGGAGTAACAGTTACAAACAATGGAAATTCCAGGAAGGATTCAACAATACTTTTGTTAAGGATATGTCGCTACTCACCACAGAGATATCTGATGAGCTGTGAAAAGGTACAAGTAATAGAAAAAAAGTGCAAAGCTTTCGGTCGATACAGCCTTCATCGGTTGAAGACACACACAAATACACACAGACAGACACGTCTGCCCTCTCTGGCCACTATGACACAAGTTGGAAAGAATACATAGAAAATATTGTAGGGAAAAAGAACACTTAGAAGAGAATGTTCAGAGAAGGGCAGCTCATTTTACATTATTGCGATGTAGGGGAGAGAGTGTTACTGAAATGATGCATGATTTGGGGTGGAAATAATTAAAACAAAAGTGTTATTCATTGCGACAAGATCTGTTTGCGAAATTTATTTTGCCAATTTATTTTGTTAGCACCCACTTACATAAGAAGACATGGTCATCAAAATAAAATCAGAGAAATCAGATTGAAAATGGAAAGATTTAGTTCCTTTTTTCCACAAGCTATTAGAGAATGGAACGGTATAGAAACATCATAAAAGCGGTTTGATGAACCCTCTGCCATGCACTTCAGTGTGACTTGCAGAGTATTTATGTAGATCTAGATGAAACGCATGAAATGTCATTGAAAATTGTTAGCACAAAGAAACAAAGCACACCTGCTTTGTTAATGTATTGGTAGCTTTACATAAGACAGAGGTAATATTCTTCATATCCATCACAGCATCTCATAACATTCTACACAGGCATTTCAGGTTGTGGCTGTGAGTTCCAGGTTGTGAGTTAGAACATAAATGACTCTGTCATAAATAGCCACAATAATCTCCAATAAAGAGAAAACAAATTTTCTTCAGAAGTCCTTAGGTTTGATAATGTATTATGTAATAGTAAAAAATGTATTTGTCAGTCTACACTAATTTATGTAAGAGGATGGTAAAATTTATTGCAGAAGGGAAAATATGAATTAAAATAATAAACAGCGTTTTGAGCTACAGTGGTCAGTGTATGCTACGTTCAAAAACTTTTAATTTTTAATATGGAAGGTAAATATATATAATTTGACAAAATGTAATTTACTTCAAAAGTGTTGTTATTGACTTTCATTGTAAAATTTATAAATAAGTTGTTTTTTTATTAGATGGGTTGCATAGTTCTCTGAATTAATGTTTTCATGCAGAACTTCGAAGAAGGGTTCGTTGGGCTGCACCTAATGTTGTAAGAGTTCGGCAGTCTGATCTATCACCTCGAAGCTTTCAACTTTTGAGTGGGAGTAAGATTTGCAATTTTTATTAATTTTTTAATAATTTAGTAGTATTAGATCCCACACAACACATTTGTGATGTAGATTAGCAGAGCACTTCACATTCTAGTACTGCATTGTTCTATTGTTGGCACCAAGTGGCATTTTTAATCACAAGCAATGCATGGAATGTATTTTGTTATACAGATGACTTCTGTTTTCAGACTGAACTCTATCTTTAAAAAATGGCACAGAGTATATGAATTGTATTATGCAATTAAGTTATGATGAGATTGAAATAATAATAGGCGAATAATATGATAAAAAAGAGAAGAAGAAGCACCATTGAAATGTTTAATGTGTAACCACTTCTCCTGTATGTGATCCTGCACGTACGCCTTCTGCTTTGCCTGTCATTGTGCTAGTTAGATCCACAACATTTCTTATAATAAAAATAGACTTTTATTACAGTAATATTATTGTAAAATACAGCATGGAAGCAAAAATAAGGAAAGGCAACCTATCTTTAGTGGTTGATAAAGAACTGCTCTAGCTATACAATTATCTTTTTTTTTTTTTTTTTTTCTAGTGTGAGGTCATTTTCAGAGACAGTAACACAAACACAATTGCTTTGTGTATTTACCTGATTACCAGAAGTTGACTACATTATGTGCATTATAATATTTTAGCATGTAGGAGTTAAAAAGTTTCTTTTGGGCAATTTTTGCATTATAAGTACAATCTAATGAATAGAAGAATGTTATTTCCTGGTAATATTAGGTAAAATACTGTGGTAATGGTGTATTTGATCTCACACAAACTGATGTATCTCAATATTTGAGAAGCTGAATGTTACTCCTTAAATGTTTTATTCTTATTTTCAGTCATACAGTTATATTAAAACAAGTGATAAATAAACATGGTAGGTAGCACAGAAAAATAGTCAAACAAGGAGTGGCATGTAAGACTTGTGGGTTTATATGTCAGTGGGGTCACTATGTTGGGTAGGTACTTCTGTGGGACAACACTTTAAGTTTCTTCCATGGAGCTATAATGTGAAGAAGAGATAAAATACTTACTGGGCAAGTAGAAAAGATATCTATTTGCAATTCAGGCTGAATTATATTTTCCAAATTGTGAATTTAATTTTCTGAAATTTGAATTAATTAGACTAGGAGCTTGGAGAATTGGTAAAAGGTAAAATCAAATGAGCAAAAAGCCATGGAATGCCTTAATGAATTGTTCCGTTTGGGCTACGACTTTCTCAAGTCATGCCCTGAAATGAGATCAGTGCTCGAAAGTATTCTCCCCACACTACTCGGGGTAGCCTTCCGCCTGCCGACATCCTCATCAAACTTTACAACATCCCAAAACCACCATCCTTACCTAATGGTTCCTACCCATGTAACTGATCCCACTGCAAAACCTGTCTCATGCATCCTCCCACAACCATATACTCCAGCTTCACCACAGGAAAAACCTACCCCATTAAAATCAGGGTCACATGTGAAACAACACATGTAATCTACCAACTGACACGTGTTCACTGCACAGCCTTTTATGTTGGTATGCCCACCATCAAATTGGATGAGTGCACGAACGGTCGGTTCACCTGGGTGACACCCAATATCCTGTGGCAGAGTACGTCCTACAACAAAACTCCAGGGATCTAGGCATGTGTTACACCACATGTGCCATGTGGTTACTACTACCCAACACCAGTCCCTCAGAGCTTCGAAGATGGGAATGTGCCCTGCAACATATCCCCTCCTCCCACCATCATCAGGGTCGAAAGCTACGCTAACCTCTCCCACTCCTCCATCCTCAAGGCTTGGTTCAGTACTTGACATACAGTATCTTTGACTTCCACAAATTACCCATCATCTCTTCATGGCCTCATCTCTTCGTCTTCCCTCCTCTTGTACCTGACAAAGGAAAGTATTTCTGAAGGCTCGTTTGAGAGTGGTAGGTATGTTCATTAGTTTGTTTAATCATTTGTTTGCTCAAAGCCAATGCAATAAGCAGAAATGATTAAAATTTTTGATGTTGATCTGTGTCTAAAAGTCTATTTAAAAATTATAAAAATACACAACTGTAAATAGAAGGAAACTATAGCAAAAATCTTGGATGAGTTACTTGAAAGCATCAGATCTGTCTCATTTCAGTTAATCACTATCATTTGCATAATTAGACAGTATTCATATTTATTAGGGAATATGACCTAATGTGTTTCTGTTTTGTGTAAGTTAACTTCTATTGAGATACTGATTGACATTTTATAAAATTTTATTGTGTGTGAGACCTACTAAAAATAAGTTAAACCAGGAGTACGAATGTGAGTGTGTGTGTGTGTGTGTGTGTGTGTGTGTGTGTGTGTGTGTGTGTTTTAGAGAGCTAAGCAGAATATTAATGTATTTGTTATCATTTTTCTTTTCTCAACGTCATAATGTGTTTGTTTACAGCGTCAGAACCAGTATTAGAAGTGCCACCTCAGAATGTCACTGTGTTAGATGGAAAGGATGCAACAATATCATGTAGAGCTGTTGGAGCTCCAACACCAAATATTACTTGGTTTTATCAGGGTGAGCGATTTTCAGTTTAATGCACATTGCTTAGCTGCCTTTTTTAAACTAGTGTGCAATTTTAGTGTGTATAGTGCAGTTCTCAGCAGATCTTGGTTAAGAGAATATAGTTGTTTGATTTTAATAATGTATAGGAGGAATTATTTATAAATTGCATGATATTTGTGATTTTTCAGATAATAAACTTGTTGAAGCTTCAGGCAGAATTCAGGTCCTGGAGTATGGGGATCTACTGATTGCAGCTGTTAGAGAGAGTGATGCTGGGAAGTATACTTGTAGAAGAGCAAATGAAGGGGGCACAGTGGAGGGATCTGCATTCCTTTCTGTCCTAGGTAAGGGATCGTATCTGTTGTGCTTTGAAAGATATGTTGTCACTGGTTTCATTTGCAGTGTGGCACAGGTACACAGTGTGAACTAACTTCACAATCTTCCTGAAATAATCCCCATTTTGTAGCAATATTTCCAGGTACTATTTTTCAGAACATTAATTCAACAAATTAAAAAAAAAAAGTCAGTCTAGGAAACCAGTGTAACTACATTTAGCGATTCATTGCATGATGGACAGTGATAGAAATTCTACCTCAAAATTTTGCATTAGGAATTTTATGTTTTAGATTAGAATTAGAATTATTAGAATTATTTTAGTAGCAGCAGAAGCATGGTAAACTGGTCGGAGGCACAACCCAAGACCTGGAGTTGGATTATGTGTTTATGAAATACTGGTGTAAATATTGTTGATAACATGAACAAAATAGGTTGAGAATGAATAAACTTAACAAGATATCATATTCTAAGTGCAATGGAGGAGAAGGCAGTTCAAAATGGTATTGATTGAACAACATGAGTATTAAATGCCATGTTGTTGGAAAATATGTGTGATTTTATGAAATTCTATCATGATTGCCTCAAAATTATGTATGTTATGTATGGAAGATTTCAGTAAGTTCTACTAAGAGGGAAAAGTTGAAAGGAGAAAGGAATATATAGATGGCCTGTACAAAGGAAATAAACTTGAAGGCAGTATTCTAGAAATGGAAGACAAAGTAGAAGATTATGAGATTGGAGATACTATACTATTAGAAGAAGATGATGTTCTGTCTGTACTGCTATTATCGTTAGGAGAGCCAATCATGAAGAAATTGTTCCACCTGGTATGCAAGATGTATGAGACAGCGGAAGTACCCTCAGACTTCAAGAAGAATATAGTGATTCCAATAACTAAGAAAACAATGCAGCCAAATGTGAAAATTACAGAACTATCAGTTTAATAAGTCATGGTTGCAAAATACTGACACGAATTATTTACACACAAACGGAAAAAATGGAGAAATGTAGGAACAGGTGAGGAAATATTCACATAATGACTTACCTTAGAAGATAGATTAAAGAAAGGGTAACCTACATTTTTGCATTTGTGGATCTGGAGAAAGCTTCTGACAATATTAACTGGAATACACTTTTTCAGATTCTGAAGGGGTAAAATATAGGGAGCAAAGAGCTATATTCAACGTGCACAAAAACCAGACAGCAATTATTAAAGTCAAAAGTCATGAAAGGGTCATAGTGGTTGGGAAGGGAGTAAGGCAGGGTTGTTGCCTTTCCCCAATGTTGTTCAATTTGTACATTGAGCAAGCTGTGAAGGAATGCAAGGAGAACTTTGGAGAGGGAATTAGATTCCAGTAGGGGGTTACTGTTGTTACACAAATCTCATGCTGTTCTGTGTGATACTTCAACAGTTGTTTTGTGGCACTTCGGAAACATTCCAAACATTGGAAGGAAGAAAGAGTTCAATATCCATCAACAGCGTGGCTATTAGAGATATGCAAACAATGAAAGTGCTATCTTGCCCAACATTAATGAAAAGTTTTAAATGTAGAATGAGCAGTTAATAAATGACACACACAGTGTGCAGCAAAGGATCACTGTCATATACCTGGTTATTTTAGTACATTGTGACTTGTATCATTACAGTTAACTGTTTAAGCATATGCGTTCAACAAAGCTTTCATGTATGTTCTTTTGTGATCAAAATATTCAAATGTTTGTTAAGCGTATGGGACTTAACTGAGGGGTCATCAGTCCCTAAACTTACAAACTACTTGTAAACTAGAATGAAACTTTCACTCTGCAGCGGAGTGTGCGCTGATATGAAACTTCCTGGCAGATTAAAATTTTGTGCTGGAACCGGGACTTGAACCTGGGACCTTTGCCTTTTGCGGGCAAGCGCTCTACCGATTGAGCTATCCCGACACGACTCATGATGCCGTCTCACAACTTTACTTCCGACAGTGCCTCGCCTCCTACTTTCCAAACTTCACAAAGTTCTCCTGTGAAACTTGCAAGACTAGCACTCCTGGATTAAAGGATATGGTGGAGACATGGCTTAACCACAGACTTACTTATAAACTACCTTATACTAAAGACAACACAAACATCCATGCCCGAGGAAAGATTCGAAAACCCCGATGGAGAATGGCCTCGCGCATCGGAGCATAGCGCCTCAATGCACTCGGCCACTCTGCCACTGCATTTTGTGATCCAATATGTCTTAGTGGTCATGGGACAGCAAAGCCTCTAGTGAATAGATGTTCTGAGAACATCTACAAGTTCACCAGAAAAACTATATACAATGATTAAGAAAGTCAGGAAACAAGATAAAAGATTATCACACAATTGAAGGACAATGTACTTTTAAAGCAAAGCAAAACCTATGTAACTCTTGGTGACTAGAGTATTAATAAGTAAGAAAATGTTTCTGATGGAAGAATGAAACTTAGTGGGATTGCACGTGCATTTACTTTGAAATATCACAGCACTTTTTTAAATAAGTGTTTGATGTAGGAGTAGTGTCTATTACTATAAAACATAGATTTTTTTCTGTTTATAATCCATTACGCAGTATATACAAATATACTGAGTTCTGGTCTAAGTTATGTGTTAAATGTATCAGAGATCTTGAGAATGATCAAAATTTCTCTTAGAAATTCATTGATGTTTAATACTGAAGTATTTAATTGCAGTTCGGACACAGATAATCCAGCCTCCTGTAGACACAAAAGTCTTACTTGGTCTCACAGCAACGTTGCAGTGCAAAGTTTCGAGCGATCCTTCAGTACCATTCAATGTAACATGGTATCGTAATAAAGAGTAAGTGTTTTATATTTTTTGTAGTACTGTAAATAGTATAAAAAATAAACCTTACATTATTGCTCTATAGTTATTGTATTATCATGTTTCTTACACAACATCCCCACAATTGCTCTTCTGCCACGTTAACTTCTTCATTGCTTGCTAATGTGTTTATTGGAATATTGCTCTCATTTTTAAAGTAGCCTTTTGTAATATCCATTATTATATAAAATATTAAGATAACTCTAATTAAAAGTGCATTAATGCATTACAGAAAAATAGTTTTGGGCAATAGTCAAAGGATATCTGTGCAAGATGATGGCATGCTGGAGATACAAGCAGTGAGAGCTGCAGATGTGGGCGATTACACTTGTGCAGTTACATCTCCAGGTGGGAACGACACTAGATCTGCACATTTGAGTGTCATAGAATTGCCATTTGCCCCAGTAAATGTGAAAGCCGTGAGACTGGATACAAATTCACAGAGAGCCGTGAATGTAAGCTGGTCACCGGGATTTGATGGGAATAGCCCAACTCTCAAGTTCATTGTACAGAAGAGAGAAGTATCAGATATAGGTCAGCATAATTATCTTTTCCTTTCTATATTTGCTGATTGGTACATTCATATTTTCAAATTAGTCATTATATGGTAAAGAGCATACTTTGATGAAATACTAACTGATGTTTCAGATTTGATTGCAGATCCCCTTCTCAACTGGGTGACTGAGTTAAGCAATGTCTCAGCACAACAACGTTGGATACTTTTAACAAACCTCAAGGCAGCAAGTTCGTACCAGTTCAGAGTTAGTGCAGTCAACAGTGTTGGAGAAGGTTCACCGTCAGAACCAAGCAATGTAGTACATCTACCTCAGGAAGGTAATCCACTTTCTGCAATTTGGTTGTATTCACATACGAATTGCATATTGATAAAAAATATTTTTTCCTTCTGATTGAAAGTATAGACAGTTGAAAGGTTATAATTGATAAAAGAACTAACTAAATATTACAAGTTATTATATTATTGTTTCTTTATATATTAAAGCTTTTTTCCCATAAAGTTTTCCTTTTAATACATTTGACAGACAGTTTTAAGGCTGTTGTCGATGATATATAGGATAATTTGTGTAAAATACCCTATGTGTAAAAGGAATCAGAAAGTTTCCTTTTGGGTACATTGGTGCAGTGCATATGCAATATAGCACAACTCCAATGCAGGGATGTAAGCACTGTCGTGCAAGCATCAGTTTAGTATGACATTAGTATCTTACAGTAAATGAGAGACACGAAAATGTTATTCAGGAGGTATAGAGTGGCTGGACAGTACTTACCTTAGCTTGGTACCTCCAGTAGTCGCACAAAAAAGACGCAAATGGAGACAAAAGTAAACATGGATACTAGCTTTCAGAAATATTTCCTTTCCTTAGGTAGAAAAGCAGGGAAGAGAAAGGATGCAGAAGGGAAGGGTTACTCACAACACAGGCTATAAGATAAGGATGGGTGATACGTGGAAGTCAGAGATATTGCATGATAATCAATTTAGTTCCATGTTATAATGGAATCAGGACATTGACTGGTTGAGTTTTAATTCAAAATTATTAACTTAACATACATGTGTAATGAGAGGAAGGGAGAAGAGATAGTGAGGAATGAATAATAAGTAAATGACGTGAGGATGGCAGACTGGAAGAAGTTAACATATGTTGAAGCCAGGAGGATGGCGGGAGGAGAGGATGTGTTGTAGGACAAGTTCCATTCTCTGTAGCTCTGAGAGACTGGTTCTGTGTGTGAGTATCCAGAGAGCACACATGGTGTAACAAATGTCAAGGTCCCTGGAGTCACACTGAAGGGCATGCTCTGCCACAGGATCTTGACTGTCTTTATGTTGATGTTATTACCAAGTAATACGTAATTACCAAATGTGTCCTATCAGGACCAATATGCTGTTATTCTTTAGTTGGTTGCCAAAGGACAAACTCTACGAGACATCCATTGGAAACTGAAAAATGTGTATGGGGGCAGCATGTATGGTGAAAAGCACCATTATGGAATGTTGCAAAAGTTCTGCATCATCCATTAGAGGGGAGACACTCTTAAGACACACCCTATAGTACTGTTCTCTCCTCATGACATCATCACGATTTCTGTTCCTCAAAAACACCTAAATGGTTTACGATTCCTGTCACATGAGGATGTTTAGCTGGCAGTTACAGGCTTATTTATACAGGACACTATGTTTTATGGTATGGGTTACCACAACCTGATGTGTCAGTAGGATGATTGTCTCACAGCTCACCACAATTTTGGACTGTATGGCGTTTCATTGATCTTTTTTCATAATTTTCAGAAAATAGTCTTGAAATTTTAGTTTCTTCACTGGGGAACAAAAATTTTAATTGTTGTGCTATATTGCTTAATGTCAAAGGTAGCTTACATTATTGCTTATAAGGAAAAGTTTAATTAGAGATATTACTGCCTAAAAGACTCAAAAGCTTCTTTCTGTATTCTTGTTTTTATTGTTCACGCTACAATATGTTTATCAGATAGAAGTGAAGGATTTTCTATCAGTTGCCATTGAACACTCTTGAAGCAACCAACTGCAAGTCTGTTTGAATGATGCTTACTACTGCCATTCAGGAAGCACCCTAGGTTCCTTTGTCAGCAGGGTTAATTGATGAAGACATTCTCACATTTGGGGTGGAGTTATGGCACATCAGTTGTAACAACATTCCCAGAAACAGTTGCAGTTTGGAGCCATCTGGATGGCATAAAGTGGAGCTCAAACAAATCTATAACTATCTTGGAAGAAGGCTTCTTTACTTTGGTTATTATATGTATAATTTGGAATTTTTCAACCCTTCCTTGCCTCAGTAGTTCAAACACACACTACACTGTGGTCATGTAGATATGCTGTAGACATGCCCATGGGTGTGTGTTAAATTAGATGAGTACCTACATAAACCTGTTGATTGTTTATGCACCTTAATTTTAGAATTTTCATTAAATGAAGATAGCAGAAAAGTATCTTTTCTGATCAGAAAGAGAAAATGTTAGTACGGTATTTGTAAACAGTGGAAGAGTCCTTTGTTAGTCCTCAGAATTGATTGCACTTATTAAAATTAATAATATCTAATCCACATAGTATTTAGAACTGGAAGCTGGTAAAAACCAGAAGAGAATATCAGTGAAATACTAAATTCTGATTCGGATATACATAAATTCCATTTCCAAAGCTCTACACTTTTCAAATGTTTTTTGTATAGTCTATGGGACTTAACTACGGTGTCATCAGTCCCACTTTTCAAAGTATCAATGTAGAAGTATTATGGATTCAAGTGTAAATAGAGTCATCAACACAATAAGTTTGTATTTTGCACTCTAAAAATATTCTTTGCATCCCCTCTGGTCACACGAGACATGGAAAAGCAGTAGCAAGAGGTAGGTAGTAAATCTTGTCAGTGGCCATCACTACTGCATTAATGTTTAATCTGAGCTGTGCCAATGTTTCCAGAATGAACCTTTCACTCTGCAGTGGAGTGTGCACTTCTATAATCTGCCAGAAAGTTTCATTTCCCAATCTTCTTGGCAGTGGCTATGAATAAACACAGTCCTTAATGTATGCCCAAAAGAAAGGAAAAATAAGTTGTAAGGCATTAGATTGGGCAACCAGAGGATAGCAACAGAAGACAGTTAATTATCTTCAAAAGTAAAACTCCACAAGGTCGCTATATGTTTATTTAATTTAGTGATGACTGGTTTCACTGGACTATGCCACGATCATCTGGTTGTATTACACCATGTTCACATAATGCTCAGTTAACTGATGAAGAAGAAGTTTGTCTTGCTGGAAGGTGAAATTATCGAAATCAGTGGAAACAACCACATTTGCGACAGTAAAAGATATGAAGTAACTGTTGCAATCTACTCTCATAGTTGAAGAAAGGCCTATACAACTTTGTCTCTGATTTTTCACAAAAAACATGAACCTTCAGTGACTCAGATTTATCCTCCACAATTTTTTGAGGATTTTCACTACCACACAGTCTCACAGTTTGGTGATTAACCTTTCCAGATTGCTTTGTCAGTTAATATAATCCTGGAGAAGAGCAGGGGAAATGTTCATCCTCCTAATTGCAGACAGTACCACTTGAAGGTAACTACCACTGGCAAAGTCTACTACACAGTTGTGATATTCCAACTCATGTCTTGTGTGGATCATTGACTCTTTTGCACAGCATATGAAACTTTCCCTCACCCTCTCCATTGTTGGAACCAGCACACTTGTTCTGTTGTTACTTTTATGTTTACAGAGATAACTGGTGTTCATAGGTTGTTGGTACCTATGCATGATGCTCTCTTTTTTTATACAGCAATTACCAAAATTTCCTGTTAACGGATGCTGCACTGTTATGACAGGTGAACATTTGACACATTCTGTCTCACAAAATAAACTATTTTATTGCTTCTTAACAGTTTTGTCAAAACATTGCAGCCGGCTGCGGTGGCCGAGGGGACTAAGGCGCTCCAGTCACGGTCTGCACGGCCACTACAGTCAGGGGTTCGAATCCCCCCTCGGGCATGGATATTTGTGCCGTCCTAGTTTGTAAGTAGTTCATAAGTAGTTTGTAAGTTTAGGGACTGATGACCCCGTAGTTAAGTCCCATAGACTATACAAACATTTGAACATTTTTTTTGAAAACATTGCACTTGTATTACCAGATGGTGGCATATACAGACTCTGTGAATTTATAGTCCTACTCATGTAGCAATCATATTTATTTGTGATATACTTTAGAATATATAGAACTTTGAAAATTAATGAACAAGTTAAAGTTATGGTCACGTAATTGAAGTTGGAAGCCCTACTCTGACAGAGAAAAAGATCCATGTTCACTTGGTCGTATTTATTTATTCATTTTCTTAATATTCACAGCTCCATCAGGTCCTCCAGTAGGATTTGTTGGTACAGCGAGATCACCATCTGAGATCATAACACAATGGCAACCACCACTAGAAGACCATAGGAATGGACAAATTTTAGGATATGTTATACGTTACAGGTTGTATGGTTACAATGAAAGTCCGTGGACCTACAAAAATATTACAAATGAGGTAAGTCATAATGAAAGATAATTAAATTAGCAGATTTTGTTATTCCTATATAATGCACATAGCAGCAATATGATGTGTGACACATAACCCTGTACGACTGTTTCATCAACTGATACTGGAAATTCTGAGTTGAATACAGATAATGTAAAAAGGAAGGATCACCACATAGTTGAGCCCTTAAGCAGTTGATAGGCACATAAATAAGTCTGTAACTATTCCTGAGCTCTTGTGTAATGTCTTGCCTCAAGTGCTGAGATACTAAATCGCGTGCGCTACCTGCAACTGCAACCAACCTGGGATAATGTGGTGTCATGGGAAAATTGTCTCATTCATTTGGATTTTAACCACTTAATGCTTCAGATCATAAAAAATTCCTGCTTTAGCTGTACTCCTTCCATTACTTACCAGACATTAGCATGCTCCTGTCCCTTCTTCTGTTTCTCATAATAATAAAAACCTTCCTTTACTTTTTGTTTTCATTGCATCCTACCTTGTGGTTACATTTACTTTCCTACCTGTTACTTGTGCTTTGGCTCATTTAACAATAATTTCATTCATTATGAAAGTCGTATTATCTTTCTTCAATTCAATAATTTTCACAGAGTGAATATTGCATGAAGTGAAAATCAGTGAGTTTGAGCAAAATTTGAAACCAATCTTTTCTGTCATAATTCCCTCTCTGTTATCTTTTTAAAACAGTGATTCAAATTAAATAATTACTTGATCCTGAAACATATTTAAGCTCAACATTATCTATTTATATATAAAGCATTAAATTTATTTATGGTGGTAAATATAGTCTGGATCATTGAATTCAATGCTTTAGCATTTTTTTCCCAACATTTATAAGATTCTTCTGGAAATTATTTACAGTTTGCTCCATGATTTGTTCTTACTCTTTCTTGGACACTTTCTATTGCTTAGATTTTGAATCTGAGCAGCATTGTTAAGAAAAGTGCTGAAATAAATTATTGGTTATTCTATCTGTTAAGTTAGAAACTAAATTTAGTTTGTGTGTGTGTGTGTGTGTGTGTGTGTGTTTGGGGGGGGGGGATGTGGAACAGTTAATGTTATGCCTTATAAAATCGGTAAAAAGACAGTCATTAGAAAATTTCAATTTATGAATAATATCATGATTGCAGCAGTCTAGATCGCAATATGATGTTTATTTTATTTTATTATGATCAGTTTTGATCAATAAAGATCATACTCAGATCATGTCCATGGTGAACTGGAGCACCATGGACATGATCTGAGAATGATCTTTATTGATCGAAACCGGTCATCATTATAAAATCAATATCATATTGCGATCTAGACCACTGCAATTATTATATTATTCAGAAGTTTTTGATTACTGTTTTTTCCATGGGTAGAATGTTCCATAAAATATTAAATTTCAAATTGTTTTCTTTCACAGGCTCAGCGAAGTTACTTAATACAGGAGTTGATCACCTGGAAAGACTATATTGTGCAAATAGCTGCTTACAACAATATGGGCGTTGGTGTCTACAGTGAAGGAATGAAAATAAAAACAAAGGAAGGAGGTAACTTTCTCATTTTTATGTCTGTCTTTTCCACCTTACAATTTTAATGTATTACAGCCTATATTTCATAGTATTTTTGTAGAATGAAGTAATTTTCATTTAAGTCACCTGCTAAAACAGCAGGAAAAAAGAATTTACTAATCTGGGTAAGTTCTAGAAATGCAATTTGAAATTGTAATGAATGTGTATTAAGAACCAATGTTCAGGTTAGAGATTGACCATTGCTATCATGGTTTTGAAGTGTTGAGTTGGAGTCAAATACAACTCATCACAGCTTTCATATGCCACTCATGTTAAGTTTCAATTGATTCTGAAATAACAGCAGGCACATATGACTATATGGAAAGGTTGTTGAGTACACTGCTATGTTGCAAAAATGGACGCATAGCATCAATATGACATTCCCAACCTTCTCAGGAAGCACTGGACTCAGATAAACAATCCATTATTCTTACTAGGTGCCAAAGATGCCTCTATTTTAGAACTTAACTCACAGAGGTATGCCTCATTTGTGGTCACTAGGGTTGATATGCCTTAAGTATCATTTGTTAAACTTCATTGGACAGGTACCTATTCTCTTTTCAGGTAACATGGCTTGAAAATGAATTGTCTGTTCCATATGTTATCATTAATTATGCAAGTACTGAAAATTGGTTTCAAACAATGGAAATTCCAGGAAGGATTCAACAATATTTTTGAGAAGGATAGATTGCTTACTCACAACAGAGGCACCTGATGAGCTGCAGAAAGGCACAAATAATATAATACAACATTAGAGCTTTCAGTCGTTAAGGTCTTCGTCGGTTAGAGACACACAAACATACACATCCTCATAGATTGCTTCAGTGCCTTTTGTTTCTCTGTTGTAGATGCTGTATGTGTCGTGTCAGATCATGTGTGTTTTCAAGAACTCATTATGGTCTGATGTTATTGTCTCAGCTTTAGGATGTGCAAACAATTTTACTGCACATATAACCATAAAACTCTCTGCCAGGCCTCTGTTTCTCAGCCATGGCCATTGCCATAGCGTTACATGACCGATTAAAGCTGTGTTTAAATTCATTGGGAATAATGTGATCAATTTCCTGAATTTCTTTACCTTTGGTGATTGCCATTCTTTTCTGAAATTGTCTCCACTGTTGCATACCTGTAGGTTCCATTATATGAAATATCAAATTAATTGATTGAGGTTAATAGGCATTTTGGCCTATATCAATATCAGCAGCTGTTTGGGGTCTCTAGTGCACCTCCTATCTTTCATTGTTTTTTAGAACATATTACTGTGGTTGTTTCTCATTGCAGTAACTACCTGTATGACGATGTTATGACAAATATACCTACAGAAGAGTGTCTATGTAACTGCTGCTCCTTTTCTATGGTTCTGCAGGCTTTTGTTCTGTCCATGACTGGCTCCTATGCAGCCTTGGAAAAGAGTCCACATTGATTCTTTGGCTCATGTTTATGATACCTTTCCTTTGTTGGAGATTGATGCATTTTCTCAGTTTCCATGTATCACTTGCTGCCCATCTTTGATGCAGAAGTGACTGTCAAAACGTTGCTGAAGATATTCTCCAGAGCAATTTTGCACACTGATTTTGGCAATGGCAACTAGTTGTTCCACAATCCTGACTTTGCTCCATGCAGTCATATTTGCCACATAACAACTCCTTTCCATCCACAGTCGAATGAGATGGAATGTCTTGTTTAAATGTTTAAAGTGCAGATGTGCAAGTATACCAAAGATTTGCTCGCAAAGAAGGCTCTCGAGTCATTTTTAAGCTTTTACTGAACAATACCAGATTCCTGATGAGCAACTACACAGCCGGCAGGCAAAATACTGTTCAACCTTTTTTTAATTGTTAAAAGTTATGAGCTAACGATTGGAGTGGTTTGAATTAAGATTTTCAGGTTTATATAATCAATTGGTGTCATTTGTTTTCCGTCAACAGAAATCTCTCTCCCAGTACTGGAACTTTCATGAATGTTTCAAAACAACATGGAAAATGACTTCATGAGGCCTATTAACATGCTCGAAGAAGAATATGTAGATAGAGTCATCAATTATTTTAACCCGTGTACTCAACAAAATATCTTAACCTACACTGTTTCTGTAAATTATGATTTTACATTATCTTGTGTTTGTGTCCAATTTTTAATGAGTAAATCACAAAATCTAAGATGATCGGTTCTGAGTAAGAAAATGATTGGTTATTAAGTTTTGCTTCCTCCCGCCCCCCCCTCCCCCCACAGACACACATTCCTACTGCACACATCAGAATGATGTAGAGAGTATCTCATAAGCAAACTTACAGATACTGATTTCACACTTCTGGTGATTCATTATTCACTTTTCCCCTTGGACCCATTTCTCACGACCCCCTACCTGCTTTGTACATTGTAGGTCGCAACACTATTTGTCATATTCATTCATATAAAAGTTGGAACCTCTCTATGAGTAGTCCTTAATTATTTTAGATTAAAACTGTGTGAACTGTTTATAATCTGATAATGCTATACATGTAAACAAAATTGTAATTTATAGATAAACCAATCCACTAACGGCGCCTTGAAATAGAAGTGGTTAAAATGCATCTAGACAAACTGAGTAAATTGCAACAGGAGAAAGGTGGTTTCATTTCCAAAAACAAATCAATGGAATAACATTTACAATAGAAAATCCAATTTGTGTGTCAATAATGAAGGATATATAACAACTCACTGTAAAGAGTTTTCTCGAGCTGCTCACGAGTGTGAAAAATAGACTCTTACATTCGCACAACTTGAATATTTGGCTGTGGTCTTCATCATAAAAAGAAACACATTCATACAATCACTCATACAACTATACACACAGAACTACCATGTTCAGCCGCTCGAGCATCGCAAGCATCTTGACTGTGGGGAGTGGAGGGGGAAACATGCTGGGTAAAGGTGGGGAAAGAAAGTTCCGCATTGCATGATGGGCCTCTGATAGGTGGAAATATAAGATGCATTGAATACAATGAAGGGAAGGAGTGGGAGAGGATAAAAGGGAGGTGTAGAGGAGTGTGGGGAGGGAGTGGGAGGATTTAAAATGATAAATATAATAAGGAAAAACTAAAAATAAGTAATTAATTAAGGGGATATTGTAAGGGGCTACATACAGTTGCAGGTAAGCTGTGAATAGTAGAGATATGGGATAATTAATGGGAAATGTTGGGGGGGGGGGATAAATTTAGGCATAGTGTGCAGGGATGGCAAGTTATCTTAGGTTGAGGCTAGGATGGCTGCAGGACTGTAGAATGTGTTGAACGGACAACTGCCATCTGCATATTTCAGAAGAGCTAATGGTAGAAGGGAGGATCCAGGTGGCTTGAGAGTAAAGCAGTCATTGAAATCCAGACTGCTGTGTTCAGCTGCATGCTGTGCCACAGGGTGGTCCATCTTGCTTTTTGCCACAGGTTGACAGTGGCCATTCATCCTAATGGACAGCTGGATCCTTCCCTCCACCACCAGCTCTTCTGAACTGCACAGATGAGAGCACATTCTATTGTCATGCAACCATCATGGCCTCAACCTAAGGTAACTTGCCATCCCTACATCCTATGCATAATATGCTTCCACCCCCCCCCCCCCCCCCTACTGTTTCCTTGCAACTGTGTGTCGCCCCTTACAATATCCCCTTAATAAATTAATTTTTTATTTTTATCATTTCAAATCCCCCACTCCCTTCCCACAGTCCTCTCTACCTCCCTTTTATCTTCTGCCGCTCCTTCTCTTCACTATATTCAATGCCACATCTCACATTCCTGCCTATCAGAGGCTTTACAAATCCATCATGCAATGCAGAACTTTCCGTCCCCACCCTTTACCTGGCATCCTTCCCCACCTCACTCACAGTCAAGATGCTTGTGATGCTGGAGCAGCCGGACTTGTTGGTGGTGTGTGTATAGTTGTCTGAGTGATTGTGTGAATGTATTGTTTATTTTTCTGATGACTGGCACAGCCAGAATTGAAGTTGTGTGTATGTAATTGTCTATTTTTTATGCCTGTCAGCAGCTCAGCAAGCTTCTTTATGGTGAGTTAAATAACATTGACATATATGTTAAAGCTAAGTAGAAATTTGTCACTACCTTCTCAACATTTACAAGTAGCTTAATTGCAGTAAGATAACTTGAAAAGAGTGATGTTGATTCCATTCACAGCTTTGTATATATGATCATAAATCATATTTTTTCCTAGCGACACACACACACACACACACACACACACACACACACACACACACACACACACACACACACACACACACTTTTTAGATTTGTGTCTTTAGTGTCTGATAGTAGATCAGGAATAATGATGAGGGGCTGACTTGAAAATTTTCATTTATATTGCATTTTATGTAACTATGTTGTTTCTTGATAAAAAAGAAAATTATCAGTAATCTGTTGTTTGGGATTTGACCTGAGTTGTGATTAATATGTCTAATACTGTCTTCACTGTAAGTAGTTCACATTTGTAAGTGCAGCATTAGTAAATACTGTTAGTAATATCAAAGGATGCAAGGTGACTTACAAAATGTTGTGGTCATTTAAAAAATTAAACAAATTAGCTGTGTTTAGAAATCTAGCACTAGGCTCTCGCCAATCTGGTGGTTCCTGGTATTTATGGATGTCAGGTTAACAGAAGTGTCGGATTATTGAGAGCTCAGAAAACAAATATGATTATATATTTGAAGCAACTTAGCTCCCACCCACAGGTAATTTCTGTTTTCAATGAACAGGTGGGCGGTATCTCGGACATCACAGTCTTATGTTAGCTTTTATTTTTGTTGTTATGACAGCAGTGCAGAACTCTGTCAATGCCTGTATGAAGAAGAAGACAGCATCCACATATCATAAAGTTTCTAGGTCTTGTTTATGAACAGAGAGAGCTGTGTTTGTCATGATTCTTGTCTTCAAAATCCACATTCATTCCTACATATTAAATTTTCTGACTCCAGAGACATCATAATATGTTAACATTGTGATGCGAAATATGGTACATAACTGCAAGTAATGCCACCATTTGAAGTACAGTTTGTATAGATTTGTTTAACTATGTATGATTCACCAACAACAATGCTGCACATGATAATTCATTGTTGCGGGCTTCTGTTTGGATGTGTGCTGCATTGCTGAGAGGCTGGACTAGTTAGGGCCGGATTAGTGAGGTTATAGTGCACTAAATATATTTCCACACATATACAGTTCAGAAAGTCCTTTGATGAATATAGCCTTTCATGTTGCAGATCAAAATAGTTGACCAGTCCATCATCATTCTCCCGACCGACAAGGGATCCACGACTGTGGTACTTGATCGGCGGGAGTATGTGGCTGAAGGACTGCATCAGCTTTCAGACAGTACCTCAAATAAAGTTTGTCAAGGCAATCCCATTCCTTACGTCCAGGCAGAGCTTCAAGGAATCCTCAAAGCCTTAGGCCCCCTACAAAACCTTTCACCTGACTCCATTAACCTCATGACACCACTGACACCCCGCACCCCACCTTCTACCTACTTCCCAAGATTCAAAAACCCAATCATCCCGGCCGCCCCATTGTGGCCAGTTACCAAGCCTCTACAGAACGAATCTGCCTACATAGACCAACACCTTCAACCCATCATGTGCAGTCTCCCATCCTTCATCGATCGCATGAAATCCTTACCCAGCCTATTACCTCCAGAAACCATCCTTGTAACCATTGATGCCACTTCCCTATAAAATACCTCACATGCCCAGGGCCTCGCTGCAATGGAGTATTTCCTTTCACGTTCACCACCCACAACCCTACTTAAAACCTCTTTTTCACTTTTGAGGGCCAGACATATCAACAACTAAAGGGAACAGCCATGGGAACCAGGATGGCCCCCTCGTATGCCAACGGATTTATGGGACGCTTAGAGGAAGCCTTCCTGGACACCCAGGCTGGTAAACCCAAAGATTGTCATAGATGTATTGATGATATCTTCATGATCTGGACTCACAGTGAAGAAGAACTCCAGAATTTCCTCTCCAACCTCAACTCCTTTGTTTCCATCAGATTCACCTGGTCCTATTCCAAATCCCGTGCTACTTTCCTTGATGTTGATCTCCATTTATCCAATGGCCAGCTTCACACATTTGTCCACATCAAACCAACCAACAAACAACAGTACCTCCATTATGACAGCTGCCATCCATTCCATTTCAAATGGTCCCTTCCCTACAGCTTAGGTCTGCTCCAGTCCTGAATACCTGAACCAGTACACCAATAACCTGATGACAGCTTTCAGATCCAGCAACTACCCTCCTGATCTGGTACAAAAGCAAATAGCCAGGGCAACTTCCTCTTCCCTCCAAACCTCTCTTTTGACCGGTTACTTTCCAGGACTGGAGCGGACTCTAAATGTGGCTCTCCAGCAGGGATACGACTTCCTTAAATTCTGACCCGAAATGAGATCCATCCTTCATGACATCCTTCCCACTCCATCAAGAGTGTCTTACCGCCACCCACCTAACCTTCGTAACCTCCTAGTCCATCCCTATGAAATCCCCAAACCACCTTCCCTACCCTCCAGTTCCTACCCATGTAACCGCCCCCAGTGTAAAACCTGCCCTATGCATCCTCCCACCACCACTTATTCCAGCCCTGTAACCCAGAAGGTGTACACAATTAAGGGCATCGCCACTTGTGACAGCACCCACGTGATTTACCAGCTGACATGCCTGCACTGTGAGGCCTTCTATGTGGGAATGACCAGCAACAAAGTGTCCATTCGAATAAACGGACACAGGAGGAGCGCCCTGTGTCTAAGCATGCCTTGATGCACGGCCAGCACATCTTGGCACAGTGTTACACCGTCTGGGTTATATGGTTACTTCCCACTTACACCATCCTGTCAGAACTCCGGAGATAGGAACTAACCCTTCAGCATATTCTCTCTTCCCATTGCCCACATGGTCTCAAACTTCATTAGTTTTAAAGTCCCACCTACCATTCTACAACATCTTTACCTCCAGTCTCTGGACAGAGCCTCTGCCTCGAGTGGCATCTCTGTCCAACTTCTTTGCATTTTGCATATGTCTGCCTTAGTGTGTGTGCCTGTGTATATGTGTGTTTGTTTACCTATCCTTTTTCAAAATGTTCAAATGTTTGTAAAGATTATGGGACTTAACTGCGGGGTCATCAGTCCCTAAACATACAAACTGGTTATTAACTAGCTTATACTAAAGACGGCACAAACATCCATGCCTGAGGGGGGGATTCGAACCCCCGACAGGGAATGACCTCACGCATCTTAGCTTAGTGCGCTCCACCGTGACTATCCTTTTTCACATCCTTTCCTTTTCCCTCTCCTTCCCTGCTCTTTGCCTGAAGAAGCAACAAATGGTTGCGAAAGCTAGCATTTGTGTGTGTGTGTGTGTGTGTGTGTGTGTGTGTGTGTGTGTGTGTTATTTATGTTACTGTCATATACCTGTACTCCTTTGCCTCGTAAGTAAACCTCATCTACTTTATTATATAGTTATGATAAAATATATTTATTCTACATTTGTAAGGATGATCATAAACAAACATCTTGGAAAATGCTTCATTCAGGTAATTGTTATTTCCAACCATATAATAACAGCATATGCAGTTTAGTTTGTTTGACTGTCACAGGTAGATGCCAATGTATGAAACAAGTCTGAACAATGGAAATATCTTAAAGGATTCAACAATATTTAGGAAAGAGACGCCCAATGAGCCACAGAAAGGCACACAAATCAGAATAAACAAGCTATCGGCTGTTAAGCTGGAGACGGTGGTAGGGTTTGTGTGTGTGTGTGTGTGTGTGTGTGTGTGTGTGTGTGTGTGTGAGTGTGTGTCTGTGTCTGTGTGTGTGTGTGTGTGTGAGAGAGAGAGAGAGAGAGAGAGAGAGAGAGAGAGAGAGAGAGAGAGAGAGAGAGAGAGAGAGTTCTCTGTGGCGGATGATGGCTTAACAGCCCAAAGCTTCATTTTTTCTTAATTCTGTTATGTGTGCCTTTCTTCGAACCAAATTTCTAGAGTTAATCATTCTGAAATATCTGAAAATACAATGTGAAATGAAGGTATTCAGTTCAGCTGATTAGTAAACCATACAAATACACATAATTCCTTCAGTAGATTAAATTTATGTCACTTGATGAGTAGTTAATGTGATGCACTCATAAAAATAACTATAGCTTTTAATATGAAAAATGTATTGTTTTGATTTTCATGATTATTTGATTTTTGTTTGTATTGACATTTTCAACATAATTTTGTTTTATTTTTAGTACCGGAGGCTGCACCGACAAATGTGAAAGCAGAAGCAGTTAGTTCCACAGCAGTGAAGGTTTGGTGGAAACCACCAGACCCACAAAAAATTAATGGCTTGAATCAGGGATATAAGCTACAAGCATGGAAAGGTATAAAAATCTTTTAAGTACATTTAAAATTTTCTTGCTTTGCAGTGATTTAGATAATTTATTCTATTTTCTGAGAGTCAGGTGCCATTTCTGAAGTACACAACAAGATCAGTATGCAAAACATCTGCAGTTCAACTGTCAGGCTGTTTCAGCAAATAGCATGGTGGGTTATAATTTAACAATTACGTAATCACAAAAGTCATGTCCTTATTCAGAGTAAGTTTATGCCCTTATTCAGACTGTTTATTATCTGCTCAGATCATAATTCTATCTGTTGTTTACAAGAAACAAAAGTGGGCCAGGAATACTTTCCTGCTCTTTTCCCAGTTGAATGTTTTGTATCTTGATTTTAAATCTTAATTCTTATGACATAAGTTAGCATATTGATTTCTGTCTCAGAGATCAAACTTAAAAAAATATTGTCACTTCTGTTAAATTACGAAGACTTTGGAGAAATTGAAAACATCCCAATGAGTTGTTACGTCTGCCTGTTTGTGGAAAAATGTTGTGTCTGCTGTCCTTTCCAGAACTTTCATAAGTTGCATTTACACAAGAAAGATTCAATCGGGTGTAGAATTACTCTTTTGAAACACTTACTAACATTGAAGCCCATGAAAATTGTCCTATATTCCCTTTTTGTTTAGTGAATGGGCCACATCCCTCGTTATTGTCAAGAAATCCTCATGTAAATTTAAACTTGGTGTCGATTTTAAGGCCAGGATTAATTTTCTGTCTGTGGTAGACTCGTATCTATTGCCTCTTACTGACAAATTGCTTTCACAATTAGCAGAAGGCCAATTTTTCTCTAATTTTATCTTACTGAGGCTTATCACCAGATCCTCCTGGGTGAAAACTCCATATGTCTTGTGGTAGTCTACATGCTGTTTGGACTTTACCAATATCAGAGGCTAGCATTCAGGTTCGCTGGCAATCTGACAATTTTTAACATTATTTGGAGCAGGTTACATCAATAATTCGTAAGTGCTTAAACTACCCGGATAATATAGTTGTTACTGGACACATGACAATGGAACATCTGCACAACTTCCAGACTCTCTTTCAAAAATGCAGGTCTGTGGGCCTATGTTGCAGTCTAAGAAAATCAAAGTTCTTCCAATCATCTCTTGAGCCATATCATTTCTCAGCAAGGCATCCAGCGAATGGAGAACATGGCTGACGCTATCACAGAACTGCCACGTCCTTCTTCATTGCAAGAATTGCAAGTCAAAATTGTCTATTACCACTAGTTTATTCCTGGGGCCTATACCATCGCACATCCTCTGTACCAGTTTCTGTACAGGGGTGACTCCTTTGACCGGTCTTCAGCTTGTGAGTGTGTTTTCGCCACATTGAATGACCACTCAGGTTAGCACCATGTTTTGCTACTTATGATCCCAACAAAACCTTTGATCCTAGCTACAGGTGCTTCGCAGAATGGGGTGGGGTTGGTCCTTGTCCATCGCAATGTGGACAGCTCAGAGCAGCCCTGTGGAAACTGTGTCCAACACTCTTAGTCCAGCTCAAATCCATTACTTGCAAATAGAGGAGACACAGGCCATTGTATATGTGGTCACCAAATTTCACACCTTCTTGTATTGCAGGAAGTTCAAATTACTTATTGACCAAATGCCTTTCATTATTTAATCCATCCTTTAGGATTCCAGATAAGGCTGCCCACAGGCTGCAGTGGTGGTCTTGTTCCAGTCCAAGTACCGTTATGACATTGCTTGTTGAAAAACAGGGCAACACGCTAATATTGATGTCCTATCAAGACTTCTAGTAGATGCAGATCTGGAGTTTGATCGGGAGGAGCTAATCTGTTTTCATTTGGATGTTATGTTCCACCAAGCGGTTGATGGGTTCCCGATCAATAGTGAGAGTATCCAGGGAAACTGCAACCTCCAGCAAGTCATATGCCTGGTCTGGATGTTATGTTCCACCAAGCGGTTGATGGGTTCCCGATCAACAGTGAGAGTATCCAGGGAAACTGCAACCTCCAGCAAGTCATATGCCTGGTCCAACATGGGTGTGGTTGTCCAGGCCCTTGGGCCTCGCTACAGACCCCATTCACAATTGTTTAGTCTGTGACATTGCACCTTGGGCTTTGCCTCAAACTCCATTTGCAATTATTTCGTTCTGCGATATAGCCTCTCAGCCTTAAAGGGAGTCCTTGTATCTACCAATGATTTAGCTCCCTGTGTGGTCATTTCCACAAGTTGTGATTGGAAGTCCTCAAGCAGTTACACGAGGGAAACCTGGCCCACAGACATGTTTACTGGCTCGGCAATGACAGAGCAGTAGAGCATTTGGCAGCTGTCTGCCCCCTGTCAGCGAGCCAACAGGTGTCTCGTAGGGCAACTTTCTCTCCGCGGCCTCGACTATAGCCATGGTAGCATATCTGCATTGATTTTACTGGTCTGTGCCCAAATGGATTTTAGCCAATTAAAATCATGCATTTTCCCGCTCCCCATAAGTATGTTAGGTAACTAATGATCAAACAAGACGTGGGGAAACAGAGCACTGCCAGGCCTAAGTGAATTTAACAGTATCAAATTTACTAACAGAAAGGCACAAGCAAGATCACTGAGCTCTAAACAAATTTCCAAATGAGCAGCAAATAATAAACACAAACTTCTAATTTTTAACAACAAGTATAGTTCAACCCTTGGAGATAAAAAACTACATTTTTTAAAATTATCCCCTTTCTTTTTTTTCTTAATTACAATCAACAGAGAGAACCCCGAAAGCTCAAAGCAACAGGAGATGAGAACCCGGTGCCGGTAGAAAGCAAATACTTAATGTAGGCCAAACCCACAAGCACTCGCACACAACCCGAAATGCCTGCTGATGTATTGAATACGCTGGAGGCCTGTATCACTACCGGTCACCGCCCGTGCTCGCCACCGGTCGACCTGAACCCACGGGCATGACAGCACTGCAACATAAAACAACACTGGCACAAGCAAGTGCAGCAATAGTACAAACACAAATATACAATAATAAATAATCTCTAGAAAGCGAGATTCTTAATAAATGCAAAATCTAATCTTTAACCTAAAACAGATGCAATAAGCGGAACATGAAATTGACTGATAATAACATCTGAGACAATTAACAGATATAGTTAAATAAATTTCAACCAGTCTCTCAGATAGCAGTTTTTACACTTTATCGCAAATAGGTACTGCAGAACAAGTACAAGTACTATACGCCTTAAGAAATCGACTCTTATAAAGAACTACCTCTAATAAGTTGAAAATCTAATCTTTTAATGTAAGGCAGATACAATCAACAAACATGAAATTGAGAGGTAGTAAATCACGCTTGAGAAAATTAAAAGAGATAGTTCCATACACTTTCTCTCAGACAGTAAATTTTAACACATTGACCACTATTAAAATACCAAACAAGTTTTGTGAACAATTGACTTTAGCCCAAGGCAGAGACCCAGGGTCCACGAAGTCTACTGCATAATCGTAAACACAGAAATTGATTACACATGAGTATGCACTTTGGGTAGTAGACCAATAGGAATGCAGTTCTCTTAAATACAAGTTTAGAGTGCCAGATAACCTTGCTAGTACCGAGCAAAAATACTAATATAAAAAACCTATTTGCTGAACCAAGCATGCATTAAATACACGCCCGCGGACAGGATAGTAAAATTGGAGGAGCCCCACAAGTTACTAGCATGGTATCAGTTAACACAATGGAGGTTACTGGAAGCTAGAACAAGTTATTTGCGTGCGACGAGGAACAGATAGCCTAAAACATATGTGCACTCATGGCTATGTAGGCAGCAAGAAAGACACATGCAGAAGAGGAACTAGCAAATTCACTTGCCATGCAAACCAAAGGTAAACAGCTTCAAGTCACGGTCACAGCACTTAAGTTTTCTGTTATATGGATTTACCACACCAACAGTGTATGCCGCCAGAGAAAAGCATGTTGTCCCACACCAGGAGACGTCAGCCAGGGATTTCTTGCTTTACTCAAAGTCACAAGCACAGGCTCACAGCAAAGCCGATACCAAGACACTCCGCCAGACGTGGAGGATGTCAACACTCGTGCGCAGCTCGGCGGAACTCCTCGCCCCACCTTCCCGTGGCACTGCATCTCCACCAAATGCCCCGAGCCAAAGAGGTTATCAAACCAGCTCAGGCTACCTAGGCGTGCCAACCTCGAAGGTAGCTGCAACACCGGCTCAAGTATATTTTCTGTGGAAAGCCTGATAGTAACCATCATATCTGACAATGGACCATAATTTCTTTCTCAGGCTTTCCACGATTTTTGCGTTCACTGCGGCATTTGACATGTGCACTCTCTCCATTATACCTACTATTGAACAGGAGGCGGAGCTCGTGGTGCACAATTTACGACCCAGATGAAAAAGTACCTACACAAATTCCATGCTAAAGAGGCATTGGCATTTTTCCTGGCAGCCTACCAGACCACACCCACAGGAGACCACAACCTGGCTGAGCTTCTCCACAGGTACCAACCACGGACTTTGCGCATCTCCTCCATCCTGGACCTCCCCCTTCTTCGAGTACAAGAATGCCGGGATTTCCACCAAATGCAGTTGTCCTACGCCGCTACTGGACGCTGCCACGGACAGCGTATCACACATTCTATCTTGTCTTCCGGTGGTAGGACGGTGGGGTCCTCTTCTTTTGACAACTTTTGCCTGTATACCGAAGTCCCAGACCTATGGTTGCACATCTCCCAGACTTGAGCACTTCAATGGACATGGATGCCATCTAGGCATTCCAGCAATACAACACCTGCGTCCAGGGATCACAGTCACTGTGGCCCTGGAATGGGGAAGGCACGCAGTAGCCTGCAGACAGCTCTTGTGACACACGCAGATGCCATTAGGAGTTGTGTCATGTCTACTCGTTGGCGTGCATGCGTGCACAGGTGATCAATCGTGCACTCTACCGGCCAGTAAGGAATACGGACAGACTGCACCGTCTGGCTACTCATTGTTTTATGGGCTATGCGAGTAACCACGGCGAGTGGACTCTAGTGCCTGCCCGGTGCATCAAGACTGCCTAGCACAGAACAGGGTTAGAACAGCATGTGGTTGACCTGCATCACTGACAATGTAGCAATTATTCCTTTGTATTTTCAAATGTATATCATCCAGTTTATTTATTTACAAAAATAAAAATAGAAAACAGATGACTTACCAAAAGGACCGGCTCGTCGATATAAACAAATAAAATAAATAAAATCACACACAAACACACATACAAGCTTTCGCAGCCTAGCTGCTTCGTCAGGCAGAAGGGAAGGAGAGGGAAAAGGAAATGATGAGGGTTTCAAGGGAGTGGATAAGGAGTCATTCCAATCCCGGGACAGGAAAGACTTACCCTGGGGGGAAAAAAAGAGGATAAACAAAAACACACACACCCACACATTTACACAGACGCAAGTACACTTAGGCAGACACACTGTAGAACTGTAGAAAGCAAAGAAGTTAGAAGTTAGACAGAGATGCCACTTGAGGCCCCCCAAGGTAAGTCTTTCCTGTCCCAGGATTGGAATGACTCCTTATCCACTCCCTTGAAACCCTCATCATTTCCTTTTCCCTCTCCTTCCCTTCTGCCTGACGAAGCAGCTAGGCTGCGAAAGCTTGTATGTGTGTTTGTGTGTGATTTTATTTATTTTATTTGTTTCTATCGACGAGCCGGTCCTTTTGGTAAGTCATCTGTTTTCTATTTTTATTTTTGTTTATCCCAGCGGGAAAGTTTCCCTCTATAAATTTCAGTTTATTTATTTATTTTGTTTTTTCTCTACCCAGTGGATTTTTAATTTTTGCAACTTTAATGTAAATTCCATTTTCTTCAAATTATTAAGATCAAAGTCTGTTACTCACCAGTTGCTTTGTTTTCAGTTTTACCTTGGTACTGTGATGTGCTTTATCCTGAGATATTATTGTGAATTTCACATCTTTTTTCTGATGGAATCATTGTCTAAGTTGTGCACTATTTCATGTTCCTCTTTTCGTTATGTATAAAGATACAAGAATCATGCTTACGAATACAGGAATCATACTTGGGCTCAGTGTTATGTTGTATCATATAATCATACTTTTTGATTAAAAGTGGTTCATCACAGAAAATGTAAAAAAAGTAAAACCAAGTTCTCTTTTTTCCAGGTAGTCCATCAGATAGTGGAGATGAAGCAGTTACTATAAGAGTCTTACCAAGTTTACTTGACCCTCTTGAAGAGCAAAGTGCTATTATCAAAGGGCTCGAGAAATACACTTTGTACAACATCACCGTATTGTGTTTCACAGATCCTGGAGATGGCAAGAGAAGTGATCCAGTTGAAGTCAGAACTAAAGAGGATGGTTGGTCATGTTTATATTTTACCATATATTTTAAGGTACATGATTTGGGAAAGAAAAATTATTCATTAATCAAAAATTTTGCTGGCATTGATGCAACTTATAAGCTTTCACTGCTAGTGATATTGGTATATCAATTTGAAATACATGTAATTTCAGCTTTATGTCGCAGATCAAAGCCATAATTTAATTCCTGTGTTGTACATCCCTTTTGGTAATTGTGAGCAGTATAGAATAGCAACTCACCATTAAGACAATCACTGAGGTGCAGATTGGAATGTAGAAAAGATGATCACACTCACATAATTTTAATTTCAGCTGCAGGCTTCATTAGAAAAGAAGCACACTTACATTCATGCACTCATTCAAACAAAACCCATGTACACATATGAACCATCTCAGGCAGTAGTGACCGGAGTTGGCATTTGTGTGTGCATGAGTTTTGCCTGAGAGTCTGAATGTATATATGCTCCTTTTTTGGTGAGGGCTGTGTCCAAAAATTTAAGTTGGATGCAAGTGGTTGTCCTTTCTATGTCCCTGTATGCGGCTCAGTGATTTTCTTTACGGTGAGTTGCTACATAGCCTCTTATTATTGACATTCCATTCTGGACTTTTCTTTTGGTAATTGTCAGTATTATGGAAAGGAGACAATGCTACTCATTGCAAAGCAGAGTCATGACAGGCACAATGGGAGGTTTGTTCACCATAAGCTTCTGACCAAAGTCTCCCGAAGTATAAGGAGATAGTTCTTTGGACATTTAGTAATTATAATTTTAAACCTATCAATTGCTTGTTTATAATAATATGTATGAGGGTGTCTTTCTAGTGTAAGAAGAAGCACCTTGAATGAGATACCTGCTGTGGAAGCAAAATAATCTAAATTTTTGCTGGATAAGGGAAATACAAAATGCCAGTATATAGTCTCTTTCCTAACACCAGAGAGAGATTTCATGTGAACCAAATCATCCCTAATAGAGGTGTGGTTCACTTTATGACAGGACATGGCCTTACACCCACTGGGTGCACAAAATTGGAAAGAAACCATCAGCATGTGATTGTGGTGATGCAGGATCACCTGAGCATATGGTGTTTAGATGTGCACTTCAACTGAAAGCTAGTAGATATAAACCTTCACAGGGAAAATGATGCACATAATTAGAGATGCTGACACATTAAAGATATTGAACTTAGTAATGAACAATGTATCTAGGAATGGACTAAACAAGTTCAGAGTGGCTATCAGAAAAATAAGTATGTCCATCAAAAACATCATTAGAAGAGAGGAGTGAGGAAATCTGAGTGGAGAGGGGTAGTGCTGATGGTGAGGAAGAGAAAAATACTGTGAGATCAGTGAAGTGACACATAATGAATGTTAATTAGAGTGTAGCCATTTGTAATGTTGTTTTGATAAAGATATGAGTAAATTCATAACAATAATAAGTGACTCTATATTCTTGCTGTGCTGAGTCACTAAACAACTAGACAAAAAATTACTGAAGGCTGAAGTGCAGACTGTTTCCCACCATCACAGGGAAATCTCAAAGGTGGACAGAGGCAGCTACAAAACAAAATTAGTTAAAGAATTTTTCCATAAAAAGTGACACTAAAAATTCTCTTCTTTCATTAATAAATTTATCTCACTCTTTTCATAACTATTAATACTTCTGTTTGTGTGTTGTTGTTGTGGTCTTCAGTTGGGAGAATGGTTTGATGCAGCTCTCTGCCTAAGCAAGCCTCTACATCTCCTCATAAGAACAGCAACCCACATCCATCTGTTTACTGTATTCATTTCTTGGTCTTCCTCTATGACTTTTACCCCACACACTTCCCTCCAGTGTCAAACGCATGATTCTTTGATGCCTAACATGTATCCTACCAATTGATCCCTTCTTTTAGTCAACACATGCCAGAAATTCTTGTTATACCCAATTCTGTTCAGTACCTCCTAATTACTTTTGCAATCTATCCACCTAATTTTCAGCATTTTTCTGTAGCAGTGCATTTCAAATGCTTCCTGTCTGAACTATTTATTGCCCTTGGTTCACTACCATACAAGGCAACACTCCACACGAATGCCTTCAGAAAATACTTCCTGATTCTTAAATGACTTTTCAATGTTAACAAATTTCTCTTTTTCAGAAACGTTTTTCTTCCCATTGCCATTCTGCATTTTATTTCATCTCTACTGTGACCATCACATGTTATTTTACTGCCTAAATAACAAAAGTCATATATTATCTTTATTGTTTCATTATCTAACCTAATTTTTTCAGCATCACATGATTTTCTTAGACTGTATTCCATTATCCTTTTTTCCTCTTCTTAATGTTCATCTTATATGCACCCCAGGTCCTTGCTGTCTCTGACAGAATTATATCATTGGCAAACTGCAAAGTTTTTATTCCAATACCCTGAACTTTAATTCCATCTCAGAATTTCTCCTTGTTTTCCTTCATAGCCTACTCATTGTGCATATTGAATAACATTGGCGGAAGGCTACACCCTGCCTTATGCCTTTCCCAACCTCTGCATCCCTTTCATGCCCTTAAACTCTGATAACTGCTATCTGGTTTCTGTACAAGTTGTAAATGACCTTCTGTTCCCTGAATTTTACCCCTGCTGACTTTAAAATTTGAAAGAGTGTATTCAAACAAAAGTTTTCTCAAAATCTAGAAATGTAGGTTTGCCTTGGCTTGATCTGTCTTCTAAGATGAATTGTAACGTGAATATTGCCTCCTGTGTTCCTACATATCTCCTAAATCCAAACTGATCGAACATTGGCTTTTACCAACTTTCCCATTCTTTTTAAAATAATCTGTGTTAGAATTTTGCAACCATAACTTATGAAAGTAATTATTCTGTAATATTTGCACGTGTGTGCCTCCCTTCTTTGCAAATGGGATTATGTTTTCCTTTAAGTCTGAGGGAATTTTGCCTGTCTCATACATTGTGGACACCAGGTAAAACAGTTGTGTTGTGGGCTGGCTCTCCAAAAGACTTCAGTAGCTCTGAGGAAATGTTGTCAATGTTGGGACCGTTTTTTTGACTAAGTGTTAGGTCAGTGTTCTGTCAAATTCTTCTCCAGTATAGTATCTCCTATTTCATCTTCATCTACTTCCTCTTTCCTTCCTACATACTGTCAAGTTCACTTCCTATTGTAAAGCTTCTCTATATATTCTTTCCACCTTCCAGCTTTCCCTCCATGCTCAGAACTGGTCCTCCATCTGAGTTCTTGATATTCATAAAGTTGCGTTTCGAATTATTTGCATCAGTCACTATTTTTATTACTCCCGTGACAAGTTTCGAGAGTTTATACTCTCATCTTCAGGTGGAACAATGGTTTTTTATTACTTTGATACTTCCAGGATTGCATTTCAATAAAACTACACACACGTTTTGGCTCATGCCAATTGTGTGTAGTTTTACTGAAATGTCAGTTTGTGAAAAATTACTGAGTTATATACACTGGAACAAATTCAAATTGAAACCCAAAATAAGAACTAGCTGGATTCTGGATCATTGTAATAAAAACCAGTGTTCCACCTGAAGATGAGTGTAAACTCTCGAAATGCGATAATTTTTTTATTTCAACTTTTATTGACATTAAAGGCCATTCCACACTGCACGTGGCATGCGTATTTGGATGTACACTACACTGGCCATGCTAGCTAAATACCAATTCACACAGTGAAGACATTTGCAATGCTATTACCAGCCATGTTTTATGCCAGTATGCGAAAAGATGTCAACTCCGACAGTTCTGTGGTGTCAGTCTAGATTTTCGACTGCAATGTTTTTATGTATATAAAGACTTCAGTAGCTCTGAGAAAATGTTGTCAATGCCGGGACCGTTATTTTGGTTGTTGTTTCCACTCCTGGTATTGGAACAACTCCTTTTCCACTTCCTCAAAACCCATATCCTTCCCTTTCTCCTCTCCTCGGCCCTCGGATATTTTCAGTCGGCGTTTTAACCCATCCTTCACCTCTCAACGATGTGAGGAGTTGCCAAAAACGACACATGGCTCAGATTCCACATTAAGCTGTAGGTCCTCTTTCCCCGGTTGGATAACACGCAAGTCGCCAAAGTGGTGTCCAGTTGAAAGACTTGCACCAGGCCAATGAGACACATGAAATTATTATTATTATTATTATTAGTGTTTATGTGTGCTATGCAGGAACTTTCTGGAGACCTGAGCTCTCCAATCTTGACATCATGTAGAAAAAAGATATTTCATGTGTTTCATTTCTGTACAGTAAGTTATAACCTTAAAAGAGCAAGAGAGACCAGACAAAACACACACACACACACACACACACACACACACACACACACACACACACAAATATGACATAAAATACATAGGTAAGTACTTGTGCTCGACAATCAGAATAAACTCTTGACATACATTGTGAAGAAAACATACAATTGGTGCATTTTTTCATTATTTAAATAATGAGTGATACACTTGCATAGTTCTGAATGTTGAACATGTATACTTTCTAGTGTAGTTCTAGCTACACCAGTGGCTAAATTTCTTAGAATATTCAGATAACTTGTGTTTTGAATCCTGTTATCTTCATATATTAATACATAAACTAGGGACGAGGGTGCTATATGCAAATTTTACTGCATAAAATGTTATTTCCCACATTTTATATTTTCCCATATTTCAGACTTGGTTCCTTGAAAAGTATAAAAGTGGGGTTTCACTGTGTATAGATACATCAATATTTGCTAAATGTATGTGAGGTTAAGCCAGAAAATATTTTAATAATTTTCTTGTTATGGATCATGGCTTCTTGTAACGAAGAAATCTTCTATTTTAATAATTGTTTGCTTTTCTCTTGGTACCATATTGAATTTTTTTTTTACTATGAATTTCAGTATTCCTATCTCATTAACACTTTATAGTATTTGCTGTGTATGTAGGTAGGTTCTGCATATATGACATTTTTCTAACCTGGTTATTACTTAGTCCACTGTTGTTGTTGCTAAGTACTTCTTATGTTTTGAACCAGTACCAGACGAAGTTGGGAGCTTGCAATTTGATGATATAAGTGATCGTGCTGTGAAGGTAATTTGGAGTGCTCCAAAACGAACAAATGGAATACTCGGAGGATATCAGCTGAAATATACACAGAAGGATAGTGTAAATGATGTCAAAACACAAAACTTTACAGCTGACATTGTTAGTGTGATGGTGAACAACTTACAAGTAAGTGTAGCTTAGTAAAAACAGCTTTTTAGAAAGCCAAATGTCTGCCTAGATGTGTTTGCGTGCGTGCGTGTGTGTGTGTGTGTGTGTGTGTGTTTGTGTATTTGTTTTCCTTCCTTTTTCCCCCCAAAGGTAAGTCCTTCTATTCCCAGGATTGGAATGACCCCTCATCCACTCCCTTAAAACCCGCGTCCTTTCTTTTTTTCCCTCCTTCCTTGTGCTTTTCCTGATGAAGTAACCAATGGTTGCGAAAGCTTGAATGTTTGTGTGTGTTTTTATTTGTGTTTTTGTGTCTATCGGTGAGCCTGTGCTTTGGGTAAGTCAAACAATCTTCATTTTTTTACATATTTTTCCCACCAGGAAAGTCTCTCTCTCTCTCTCTCTCTCTCTCTCTCTCTCTCTCTCTCTCTCTCTCTCTCTCTCTCTCTCGAAATCGGACAACTTACCCAAAGCACAGGCTCATTGACAGATACAACTAAAAACGCACACAAACACACATACAAGCTTTCACAACTGTTGGTAGCTTCTTCAGGAAAAGAGGAAGAAAGGAGGGGAGAAAGGGATGGATGCAGGTTTTAAGGAAGTGGAAAAGGAGTCATTCCAATCCCAGGAGTGGAAGGACTTACCTTAAAGGGGAAAGAAAAGGAAAGGTAAACAAGCACGCACACACACACACACACACACACACACACACACACACACACGCACACACGCAAACACAAGAAGATAGGCATTTGTAGAAATTTGTACAAATATAGTTGATATGCAGATACTTCTCTGGTATATTGGGTAGAATTTGTATATTTGGTTCTTACATTTTTTAGCTTTTGATTTTGACTGCAGAACTAACGTTTAAAATGAACTGTAGAAAGAACACACTAAGTTTCATCTTAAATTCAAATCATGCCATTAATTTTGAAACTGATTACAGGATTTTTGTTTTGGAGTTGTCATTCACATTATGTACTTTTATTAGATATCATAATGGACTTATCATGGGATTTTTAATAGAAGTCTTTGCTGGCAGCTTTTACAGTGGTCACTAGCAAATAAAATTTATGACTGAAGTATTATCATATTATTCAACATATAAACAATATAATAATGAAAGTTTACAACTCATCACAAAGACATGATAATGAGCTGTGACAGAAACATAATATCTTTTTTATGTGCCTGTTGCAGCTTGCTGTCACATCTTTGCAGTGAGTTGTAAATTGTCCTTATTATATTGTTCAATTCCAACCTAGACTTACCAATTATCAGAATTTCAACATATTTTTCATCTAATTTTTGAATTTTAGGCAATGACTCACTATCGCTTTGAAGTTTCTGCATGGACTTCTGTGGGTTTTGGTCCTGTGAAAGTGGCAACTATTCAGTCTGGTATAGAACCGGTGCTCCCTCATCCACCTACGAAGTTAGCTGTCTCAAACATTGAACCATTTTCTGTGGTACTTCAGTTTACTCCTGGATTTGATGGGAATTCTTCAATAGCCAAATGGACAGTGGAGGTACAATCTCATATTTCATAATTTCCCAGAAACCCATTCTTTTTGTTAGTTTTATTAACATTTAATCTGTTATAGATACTTCATTAACCTATATATTTTCCTTCATTATCAGGCTCAAACAGCTCGCAATATCACGTGGTTTGTAGTATATGAAATTTCTGATCCAGATGCATCAACAATTACAGTTGGTAATTTAGTCCCATTCACATTGTACAAGTTGCGGATAATTGCTAACAATGTTGTTGGAGCATCAGAACCTTCAGAACCAACAAAAGAATTTCAAACAATTCAAGCACCACCCGCTCATCCACCACAGAATGTTACAGTTCGTGCAATGAGTGCCACAGAACTGAGAGTTCGTTGGATAGTAAGTATCAATTTGAAGACCAATTTAATTTGTACAGTTTTATGTGTAATTTCATAATTGGAAAGTAGATATTTAAAAAAATCAGTCAGAAGCTTATATATTTCATATTGCATTATAAATGTGATTTTCATTATCAGTCAGATTATATCAATCATCACTTTTGTACGCTAGTTTGATGTTCCTGATCAGAAATAACATGTGACACCATGTTATCACCTTTCCCACACTGTCTCTTTTGGTCTTAAACAGACCCATAGAAATGAACCTCAGAGCTTATATCTAAATAAAATTTTAATAATTTCAGCCTCTTCAACAAACTGAGTGGTTTGGAAATCCTAGAGGCTACAATATTACTTACAGGCAGGTTGGAACAAATGAAGTGTATAGTGTCAAGATAGAAGACCATACAGCAAATTCCCATATTCTTGATAAACTTGAAGAATTTACTCAGTATGAAATAATGACTCAAGCATACAATGATGTTGGTAGTTCTGATATGAGTCCTGTAGCTGTAGAATGGACAAGAGAATCAGGTATTGCAGACAATATGATTGTAACACGTGGAAGTTTTTGTTAAACATGTTTATTAATACAGTGAACTGTCATTTTAAATGGAATCAGAGAAACTTTATTGCATTATACAATTTTTGTTTTACATTACTCGAAATAATACAGAGTATTTTTTGTAGTGCCATCACTTGGACCAGAAAATGTAGATGCAAATGCTACATCTTCAACTACAATTGTTGTAAAGTGGGGAAATGTTCCGAAAGAACATCAGAATGGCCTTATAGAAGGATTTAAGGTTTACTATGGTACCAACCCAAGACTTCCGTTTCATGTGAGTCTATCTGTCTTACCTATCCAGTGTGTCATCTCAAAACACACAGTGTATAGTAACAAAATTTTCTTCTTTGATCTGTTGTTTATTTTTATTGCAGTTCAAGGATATTTCAAATAATGAAATATTTATTGTTTATTTTATTTCAGTTTAAAGATATTTCAAATAATGCAACATTTACTACTACACTCACAGAACTTAAGAAATTTGTCCAGTATCATATTCAAGTTTTGGCTTACACAAGATTGGGTGATGGAGCACTAAGTATTCCTCCTGTGCGTGTGCAGACATTTGAGGACAGTGAGTAGTTTTTTGCATTTTCTTTGAAATTTTCTATTCTGTCTTGATGTTTTATATTTTGGCAATGAAAAGTGCTTGGTAGAATTTAAATAATTGATGAAGTAAAAGTTAACAAATAACCGATTAGTGGAAGCTCAGAGTCATAAAAATACTGAGAATTTGGCTATCTTTCAGTTACTGATGCTAATGATATGACATTAAAAACTGCAGGAAAAAAATTAAAATAAGTAACAGATAATGAGGATAGCTTGCAACTCACCACATGACAATCGCTGAGGCACAGGCAGGCATGTTAAAAAAAAATCACACACAACACACACACAATTAGCTTTCAGCTACAGCCAGTCATTACAGAAGACTCACTCATTTACTAACATGGCCACTATTCATCAAGACTCAACCGTTTGGTCTGGCTGCTGATTTTTGAGTAACTCTCCAAAGTGAAAGCAGCTTGGAGTGAGGATTGAAGGTGGTGGGGAATGGAGGAGGAATAGATACAACTCTATCTTACACATTAGTTACTAGATGGCCAGAAGGAGATACAGCTTAGAAATATTGTGAGGTGGAAGAATGGGAAGGAGTAGAGAAGGGGGAAAAATACAGCACTGCAGGTGAGTTGTAAGCAGTGAGCTCAGTACTAAATTGGAGAGACTACTCCATGAAGGCAAGCTGTGACACTGTACGTCACAGCCACCATGTTATGTTGGGGCAAGCCTTCAAATAGTACTACCTAACAGGGCAATTCTAATACTGTTTACTGATGCTATATGATGCTACCAGCATTTTGTTTTTAGTTTAATGATAGAATGACTGAAAAGTTATGAGCACTGGCAGTATGGCAGTAGTTATTTTCATTTGCCATTTACTCTCGTTAGTGAGAACTTATCATCAGTGATGCAAGTGTAGAAAATTTAGAGCTAAATAGCCTTGTCTCATAATTTCATGAATAAACCTTGTACTGTTTGCCTTCCTTTTTTATATTATCATTTTTCCCTTTCATACTTTTCATAGCTCCTGGTGCCCCTTCAAATGTATCATTTCCTGATGTGTCAGTCACAACTGCACGCATAATTTGGGATGTGCCTGAAGAACCTAATGGAGATATACTAGCTTATCGAGTAACTTACCGTCTCTCTGATGAGACAAAGGATAATTTATCAAGGGAGTTTCCTCCTTCCGACCGAACATATCGGTAAGTAGGCGGCTATACGGAATAGCTCACTTGGATACAATTCATAATTTCATACCTTTGAGGTGTCAGATAATAGTTAACTGTCACTGTTTGGGTAGAATGACTAATCTGAAGCAAACAATTTCCATTATTCAAGGTAATGGAGTAGGCTGTTACTGATCAGTTAAATCTCTCTTGTGTTTGATGACTTGTATTTATACAAACTTCAAATGATTTCTTTTTTATTACAGTGCAACAGAGCTACTCCCAGAGAAATATTACCTGTTTTCCGTAACAGCACAAACCCGATTGGGTTGGGGGAAGACAGCATTTGCTCTTGTCTTCACAACAAACAACCGAGAAAGACCACAGCCTCCATCTGTACCACAGATAAGCCGCAGTCAAGTGCAAAGTGAACAGATAACATTCAGTTGGACACCTGGCAGGGATGGATTTGCACCTTTGAGGTAATTATTGCAACAGACAATCTGAGTAGTTCTCTTAAGACTATTTGTGGATGATGCTTTCATTTATCAGTCACTAAAGTCACCAGAAGATCTAAAGCAATTGCAAAACAGTTTAGATAAGATAAATGCATGGTGTGAAAATTGGTAATTGACTCCAAATAATGACAAGTGTGAAGTCATCCATCAGCCCTAAAAGAAATCCATTAAAATTCAGTTATATGGTAAATCAGTCAAACTTATAGGCCATAAATTCAACTAAATACCTAGGAGTAATGATTATGAACAACTAATTGGAGAAAACACATAGAAAATATCATAGGGACAAGAAACCAAAGACTATGTTTTGTGGACAGAATATTGAGAAGAACCAACAGTTCTACTAAAGAAACTGCCTACACCACACAGTGAAATGTTTCACCAATGTACTCCTCCGAATGCGAACGTATTTTGTTAGCAGCCACCTGCACAGGGAGACGTTATCATAATAATAAAATAAGAGAAATCAGATTGAAAATGGAAAAAAAAGTTTTTATTTTCCTCTGTGCACTCTTAGAGAATGGAACAGTAGAGAAATGTTGTGAAAGCTGTTCAGTGCACTAAAATGTGATTTACAGAGTAATTATTAGATGTAGATTAGGTATGTGGATGTAGTTGGCTGCCATACGCTTCGCTCAGAAGCCTTAATGTGGTGGCAAGACAAACCTCCTGCCACTCCTGGCAGTTAACATGTGAAGTGACAACTTAGTGTGTGCAAACAGTACATTTTCTCTAATGCTCCATGAGCTGCTGTATCCCTCTTGCATAGTAGTCTATTTCCAGGGAATTGAACCAGTTGGTAAGGACAATCTTGAGTTTATCGTTGTTTTGAAATCATTGTACACCTAGGCACTGTTTCAAATGCAAGAAGTCCACATACTCATTAGATGCAAAGTCAGTACTGGATGGAGGGATGGTTTTTAATATTACTGATGCTGGCCTGTCCGGATTAAAGATACATTTGTACATAAAATTTAATTATTCAACTGAAATAAACAGTTGTAATATGAAAAGGCACCCAATGCTACAAATTACTTGGGAAATACAATTTTACTTTACTATTCAGGTAAACAACATTCAGAGACACAACTTCCAGATCAGCAGCCTGATGGGGAGAGAGAGAGAGAGAGAGAGAGAGAGAGAGAGAGAGAGAGAGAGAGAGAGAGAATCCTTTTTTTAACATAGAACATCTTGAACAAAGAGAATACACTATTTCACAGATAATGATCCAGATTATGATCACTTACTTTGACTGAAATACATTAATTGGACAAGTTCTTGTGGCTCACAGTTTATGTCTGTTGTAATATTATAGAGAAATGGATTTTTATATGGAGGTGTACTAGTTGGTAAAATAAAGTACCTGACATTTACAGTTGGTGCAACTGCTTCATGTGTCTATTTCAGCCAATCACATTTGTTTCAGTCTCTGTATCAACAACTCATTCTTCTCACAACTCTGTAAAAGACTGGCAACTGTGCTACCTTCTTTGACTGACTCTGCTATAGTGTGAATGTTGTATTTTTACAGTGTATTTCATTTTTGCATCTGATTTCATTTTTGCGTCTGATTTACCTTCACCGTTGTTTTCGGTGCTCCTTGTAATAATACAAAGTTTTATCGGGTCACTTTATTGATATATCAGGGATGAATCCAAATATGCTATCAGTATTTAACAATTATCATACCCAAGTTCTGGAACCATGCCAGCACTATTACTAAATTTTATACATTTTAATACAGCATAAGCTACATATAGTATAACATATATTTGATGAAAAAGTAATGTTTTGTGTTTGTTAAAGTCATATTATCAAAGCCATATGTGTACTTCGCAGCTTCTCTGTGAACTTTCATGTGTTGATGTTTTCATATCGCCTTACTAACATAACTTACCTATCTTTTTCACCAGTTTTATTACTAATTGATGTTCATTCTTTTTTTATGTAGATATTACTCTATCCAGCAGGCTGAAGGATCTGGTCCATGGCAGACAGTTCCTGAGAGAGTTGATCCACAAGTTAATTCCTACACAGTCAAAAACCTTAAGCCATTCACAACATATCGATTTAGGATTCAGGCAACTAATGACATAGGCCCCAGTGGTTGGAGTGCTGAATCAGCAACAGTTAGAACACTTCCGGCAGGTATGTCTTATTTCTAATATTTCAGAGCATTAGTGAAATGAATAAATTTTAAAGAAGAAGAAGAAGATAGCTGTGGTTGATGTGATAAAATGTGAAGAGTGGAAGTGCCTACAGTTGCTGGAATTAAAAACTGGTTCATCATAGTTCGAGACAGCAAAGGATATAAGGTTGTTACAAAAGAAACAAGTCTGCTAGGGCAACGTAATTGTGCTAACTCTTTGCAATAAATCTTTTTATCATTTCTGCTTCTTTCAGGATGGATGGGAAGAATTTGAGGCATAATGTATTAATATAGTAAAACTCCATTTTTCATCTCCCAAGGTCGAGGCACTCTTTTATCTCGTTAACTAATGAAAGAGAGCTCAGATATTATTAAAATTGTATTCTTAGAGGTTCTAATTAGAAATGTTTCTGGTATTATTTCCTTACATATGAAAATTAATTCACGAAATAAACTAAACTGTAGAACAAACACAAAATTGTGTATTTTAATCTTCATAATGAATAATTCTACCAAGAACAGACGGAAGAATCAGTTAATACAGTTGTTCCACTAATATTACAGCTTTTTTATTTAATTGGAAAAATAGCCTCTGTTGAACTCTGCAAAATTGTCATTGACTGCAGCTATCGCTTCCTTATTTGATGAAAATGTCATCATAAGAATCCAAAGTTATGTTTGAGAACAAACCAGTAGAAATCCTTGGACTAATTCTGCTGAATAGATGAGTTCACATACAGTCGCCATTGTTTATCACTGATGAGTAGTGCCATGCTAGTATTTTAATAGCCTTTGACAGTTTCAAACGATTAAACAATGAAGCCTAATAAGGGTCCAGTTATGGTTTTGTGTTTTTTCATGGTGAGCTTTGAGGATTATTACTTTTGAGTCCCCAAAAAACAGTGTCCATCATCTTACCAGTTGACAAAATTATCTTTGCCTTCTTCGGGGCACTTTCACTAGCCTTTGTCCATTTTTGACTGCCATTTTGACTCTGGTGTGTGATGTATCCATATTTCATTAATAGTCACAGATTGATGGAAAAAGTCTTGCAGATTTTGATTAAACATTGCCAGGTGTAATGTTGTACAGGATGCGCTTTTAGTTGACTGTGAGCAATCATGATCCCATCTTTCATACAGCTTCTTCATAGCCATTTCTCCATGCAGGATAGTATGCCTTTCCTCAGTTGAGATTACCACTGTGTTTGCAAGCATATGAATCTTTTATTTGATATTAATAATATGTTGATAGGAACAACTCACTGTACAGAGGACTGTTGAGCCACTGATAGACACAAATAAAAGACACACAATTCTAAATTTTCGGCCATTCCTTTCTCAGAAAGAGAACACTCATCCACACACAATCACTCAGGCACACTCCTCCACACATGTCAGCCATCTCTGACCACCCAACACAGTCTCCTTTTGTGTTGGGCAGCCAGCATGGCTGACGTGTGTGGATGAGTGTGTCTGAGTGATGAGTGTTCTCTGAGGAAGGCCACGGCTAAAAATTTACAATTGTGTGTCTTTTATTTGTGTCTGTCGGTGGCTCAACATTCGTCTTCACGGTGAGTTGTTCCCTATCAACATATTAAAATTCCTTACTGGACTTTTCATTGTTGTTTTTATTTGATGTTCTTGCATTACCATGTCATGGATGTTGTCGATGATATCCTTTGCGGTGGCTTCAATTGGGCAGCCAGAGAATTCTTCTTCTATGGTGTTTGTCTGACACGTTAAAATTCATCATTTCAATTAAGTAAATAGTTTTCAGTGATGCTGCTGATTCCATGTGAACTTTAACCAGTACCGATTTGTACAGTATTCGGCAATTCACATGAAAATGTTTAATGACATCACTAAATTCTGTTTTATCCATTTTCAATTGCAGCCTACAGACTAAGAAATTCAATAGGACATCGACAATGAACTGCATAATGTACATTGTTGAAATTGTTTATAGGATCCCTTGAATAATGTGAAGTTTAGCAACCATGGAGTTGCAGTGAAAAGGTACCATTCTTTCATGGTAATTTACCAAGCTTATCAAACCATTCTAGTATAATTATCAAGATATCTTAAGACCCTGAATCTAAATATGTTATAAAACATATAACTATCTCTCTGATACCATAATCAAATATAAACTGGATTTTTTGTTTTATGCATCTTCTTGTAAACTCAGAGTAGTGCGATCATAATCCCAGTTTGATTGGCAGAGGTCCTATCAACTGTTATGCAGCACATTATAATCATATTTCTCACAACGGAGGGAGCAGAACCGTTCTAAATATTGAAAAGACATGCAGCATGGCTTGAAAATAAACATAAGAAAGATTCGAGTGAAATAATGGCACAAACAGTTTTCAAATTGATGAGAAACATATAATATGCATTTCACTGTCATCACCCAAGCTACAAACAGCATGACTGAGGAGAATACTGCACATTGTTAGCCAGTTAATTGAAGACAATAGCCAAATAATGGTTGTTGAAATTACTACTGAAGTTGGCCTAAACTATGGTAGCTCAGGTGATCATTAGCAACAATGTTTGATTTTGGAAAGAAAGAAATGCAGGATGCATTGGCACAAAAAGAACACGCCTATCATAGCCAAATCCAAGGAAAGGTATATTTTTTAAATTATTTTTTAATTATTATTTTATTATTATTTTAAAGAAACTATACCAATAAATTTTCTCTTGAATGTTCCACTATGAATACTGCATGCAAATTTTGGACCAAATAAAATGTTCACTCTTTACCTATCCGGAATGTGATTGTGCTTTGTGATAGTGCATAAAAGTGCCCAAACTGTAGATATATATTACAAATTGCCTAGACCTCACTAGAACATTCTCTCACCAGTTTGTGAAATGTTCATGTTCAATGGCTGCTCTCGCAGTAAAGTTTATGTTACAAAAACAGGACCAAGAAACTGTCCATTGACTGTTAAAAATGTGTTTCTCATTCAAATGGCTATTTAGAAAAAATAATTTTGTGTGTATGAAATTTTCTGAAGCTTAAATAAACTTCACCAAATGGTAGTATGGGAAGAGGTGAATGGAAGGGAAGAGAAAAATGTCTCCATAGAGCCTGGGTCAGGGGAGAGTTACCAGACAAGATAAAAACGGAAGACTTCTCATCCTGTTCAGAAAGCCTCCTCTGGTGCAGGTTCTGGACATCTATCTGTAACTGTCCCCATTTCCTAAATGTTGTAGTCCTTATATTTCATTCTTCTTTCCTCCCCTTAAATTATTCTTCCGGAAGAAGGAACCACTGGATCTGAAAGCTTTTACATTTTCATATCTTCCAAATGTTTTCTCCCATGCTGCTGCTTGGTAAGTAGATTTTTTTATGTACCATTATTGCTCTGACATGTTCCAGGTGGTAATCAATGCAAAATAGTTTATCATATGCAACAAATAATAACATAATTTTGCTGAGACGTGGGAGAACATTTGTTTCCTCATTGAGAATGGACTTTGTAGTTAGCTCCCATTTAACAGAACAAACAACAAACTAAACACTGCAGCCGGCCGCGGTGACTGAGGCGCTCCAGTCACGGTCAGCACGGCCACTACGGTCGGGGGTTCGAATTCCCCCTCGGGCATGGATATTTGTGCCGTCCTTAGTCTTAAGTAGTTCATAAGTAGTTTGTAAGCTTAGGGACTGATAACCCCGTAGTTAAGTCCCATAAGTTGTACAAACATTTGAACATTTAAACACTGTATAGCTGGAATCTTAGAATTGTGATAATAGAATTATTTTATTTATGAGTTTACACCTTATGAAAATTTGTCGGGCCAAATATTTGTTTATAATACATAAATAAACCTAATTATAAGAAATGTTTTTAAAAAATATTTACACATCTGTTGAAAATGTAATTTATTCCCAATCATTGTTCAATGTATATTCTATCAAATATTGGTATTTGTTATTGTTCTTCCAGCTCCCAGCAGAGGAGTCACAGGACTAAAAGTTGTTCCTATTACAACAACAAGTGTTCAGGTTCAGTGGGATGTTATTGAACAGATATACTGGAATGGTGATCACGAGACAGGAGGCTATCGTATCGTTTTTCAGCCAATCTCGGAATTTCCAATTGTGCTTCAGACAACTCCTAAAGAAGAGGTCCGTGGAATTGAGGTAATAATCTTAAACACTAAATGCCAATCCCAGTTTAGTTTAAGCAGAATATGCACAATATACTGTAAACACAGCAACTAATGTCATCTGATTTCTCTCTGTGGCACTATTTAGGACAGAAAATTTGTGGAAAGTTCTCCTCTGTTACTCAGTGTTACTTTTGACTTCCTCTGACACTTGTATAGCTGAATTATCTGCTATTCATAAATTGCGTGTGGTAGGGTAGTTCAATGTCCTTACAGTTACAATCTCAACATATACGGGTGACCTTCAACTGTGCTATATTTCTATGTCAGTACTTGAATTTAAACGTCCCACCAAATGTTTAGATGACTTTGAGTTCTTCAATTTCATATGTAAGGCATTATATATAGATTACAAATGATCTAATTATTCTATTAATTCTTGTAACAAGGTAGTCTAGATTGCAATTTCTTTTATTTCCCTTGTAATTGGCTTTGGTCACTTACATGACCATCATAAGACCACAACCATGTGGGCCACTGGTTGTTTTCACATGGAGCTGCCTAAAGGTTTAATGTTGATGTTATAGTGTTAATGTTTAATGTTGATATTATATCAAAAGCATTTAGCTGTACTGCTGTTCTATGAATGATTAATATGATTTTGGGCATGCAAAGTTTCTATCAAATTCAAACTATCTTATACTTGTAATTGGTTGTGTCGTCTTTAAAGCTGATACATTTTTTTACAGGGCAAGTAGGGTCTCAAAACTTTGCAAAGCACAATTGAGAACACTGGCCAACCTCAGCTAGGAGCGTAGACACGGCACATATTGACTTGGCTCCTGTCTAAAAGCTGTAGCAAGACTTTAACAAATCAGATAACACAATGTATAACTAAATTGTTACCAAATGTTCTGTATTTTTCAATATTTTACAGGAAGATATGAAAGTATGTCCACTGATTGGGCCATTGAGACTGTGTGTGTTTGTGTGGGGGGTGGGGAGGACTAAAGGTAATTCACTACTAAAATTTTGTGAGGACTAATATCTAGCTTGTTGGTAAAATATTATTATAGACAGCACAAACAGAAAATTATCAAAATCAAAATTATATGAAAATAAAGAAATAAACTGTTAAGCAGTTGTACTAAATCACTTCGAAATCGAAAGAATTAAAGGCTTGTGAAAGGTGTGGAGAAAGTCAGAAATGTTGATTTCAGGAATTTAGTTAAGAATGGAGATCTTAACTTAAACCATAAGTTCAGCTCATGTGTTCCAATCATATGATGAGATCATGCAAGAATATGTTTCATAACTAAATGGGAGATTGCACAGTAACTAAGAACAGAGAGGAAATTTTGCTACTATGTGAAGATGTTACCTAACAATGATACTTTGATAGTAATATCAGATGGTATGCGCAAAAACCATTCAAGGTATGAAGATAGAAACAGTTTTGGGACAGGTGGAATTCTGATAAACATGGTTAAAGTCAGAATAAAAATAACCCAAAAAGAAATTGAAAAATTTTATGATGATTACTTGGATAAGGAGTAAGAATAATTTCTATCAGAATTAATAGTGGTTAAGTGTTTGCATTTATTTGATATGCATGTGCCATATTTCTTCAAAAACTTGGTGTTAGATGATACAGCTAATCATATCTTATAATTGTTTCAGGCCAATGAGATTGTTCTCACAGACCTGACGCGGGATCGCAATTACGAGATTGTTGTTGTACCTTTTAACTCACAAGGTAGTGGGCCACCGAGTCCTCCAGTCACAGTCTATGTGGGTGAAGCTGTTCCTACTGGAGAACCTCGGGAAGTTGTTGCTGAACCTGTGTCATCTACAGAAGTTCGGCTACGGTGGAAGCCACCACAGCAGAACCAGCAAAATGGAGATCTTCTTGGTTACAAGGCAAGTCACTAAATACACATTAAGTATTTACAGGTCCCTCTAATATCATATTGTACTTTAGAAGTCTTTTTCACAATAAAGTTACTGGTATCATATGTTTTCACTGAAACAGTAGCAATGGTCAGTATCTGAGATGCTTAAATGACATTGCTTCAATGGTATTTTCATGATAAAAGTCACTACAAATTGGTTCCAGTGTAGGGTTTGTTACTACATATACCTCTGAACTGTAGAACTGTGTAACCTTTTTCAACACTGGGATTAAAGGCAGGGACTAAGGAAAATTATTATTAATTTGGATATAAATACTGGTAGGCTAGAAATCAGTTAATATTGCTGGTGCTGATACCAGATAAGTATTGAAGGATGGTGGATGCCATATGACTACAGTCTCATCAATTGTATGTAACCAGAGGGGGGGGGGGGTGCCAGCTGTTTCTACATCAACTACACTGCACCACACCAAGGATAGAGGTTAGATGCAATGTGCAAGTCTGGTATTTATGACATACTGCACCTTTTAGTGATACTCTTTATAATTGAACAAGTCTCACATCAAAGGAAATGAATCATTTGAGTGTGTTTGCCATTTCCCATTTTTATTTAGTGTGTGCAAGCACACTGAACCACTGTTGTGCACCTAGAGACACACTGCTTCATTACGGACAGTTCTTCACTGCTCTGAGCTGTTCTGTTCTGTTCTGTTCTGGTGTGTGCAACATAGCTTGAAGCAATTCGTATGAATGACGATGGGCTATAAGTATAATGTGGTGGGCAATAGATTCAAAATAATTTGCAAAAGAGATTGAGTGGCATGGCAGTTTGCCGATAGTACTCACAAAAAAAATGACAAAAGGCAACGGAAGTAAAGGTTGAGATTTATACTAGCTTTCAGAAATTTATATTTCCTTCGCCAGTTAGGAGGGGAAAAGAGAAAGGAGTCAGAGGGGAAAGGTTACTCACAGTCTTGGTCATGAGGTGGGTCAGTTGAATGTGGACGTCAGGCATGTTGCATATTCAGAGATGTTGCGTGAGAAGTACTGAGCCGTGCCAATGCAAACCGAAGCGGATAGATCAAGAAGTGAAGTGTATAATGCTGATTGGTGTGTGTGTGTGGGGGGGGGGGGGGGGTATAGATAAAGAAACTTAATAAAAAAGGGAATATTAGAAACACGCATGCTCACAACAAATAACCACCACTCTGTGCACTGTGCCTCAAATCTTGAAGCACGGCAGCCATAAGCAGTGCTAATTGGTGTTTGAGTTGGGTGTATGAATATCTGTGCTTTTTTTCTGATGAATGCTGCATCTGAAGACTTTTTGTGAATGTGATTGTCTTTTTTGTGTGTCTGTCTGTGGCTCAGCAGTCATCTTAGTAGTGAGACTAGGTGAAAACCCGGTGTTACCTGGATATTTATTTATTACACACTCTCCTAGCTCCTCTCCCCTCCTCTGCCTTCCTCTCACCTTGTTCTGTTCATCTCATCCTTCCCCTCTCTCAGCCAATCTCTTCACCCTGACCTTTGTCTATCTCCACTGTTCAGCTCCACCTCCTCATTCATCTCCTCTTGCCCTATTCTTATCTTGTTTTTCTCGTACCTCTCCCCTCTAGTGCAGGGTCGGTGTGGTTGACTGTGGAATTGGCACAGTTTATTTTAAAGTGTGGTCAGACGCACTACCTGCATCATCTCTTTCTCCACGTCTTGATGAAAAATCACATGCGTCTTATCAACTTTTGTGTTAGGCCCGGTGCTCTTGCGGTACAGCTCTCGACTGAAAACCAAAGGGTCGCGGGTTTGAAACCTGGTCGGACCTCAGATTTTTTTAGTCTGCGTCTTAACCCATCCTTCATCTCTCAAAGATGTGAGGAGTCGCCAGAAACGACACGTGGTTTAGATTCCATTTTAAGCTTTGGATCCCCTTTTCCTGGTTGGATAACTGGGGTAGGCTAGGGACACTCAAGTGCCGAAGTGGCACCAGGCGAATGAGCCACTCGAAATTATTATTATTATTATTATTATTATTATTATCATTATTATTATCAACTTTTGTGGTGAACAGTGAAACAGTGTAAAATTCATTGCAATGTACTCTCTGTCAGGCACCATACGGTAGCTTCCTGAAGGTCAGATGTACGAAACTTCATCACCATCAGAACAATAATGTGGATTTTGGCAAAGTCTGTAAGTAAAGCATCCTCTGCCACGTGTTATATGAAATTGTATGTAGACAGTGACCTTCCTCTTGTTTTGATGCTCTAGTTTGCGATATTTTATCAACACCAGAATAAAAATGTATATTTTGGCAAAGTCTGTAATTAAAGTACCCTCTGCCATGCACTGTGTAAAATTTTATGTAGGCAGACCTTCCTTTTGCTTTAAAGGTCAAGTGTGCAAAATTTCATCAAGATAGCTGCCAAACTGGATTTTGTCAAAGTCCATATGTAAAGTAACCTACACTTTGTACCTTAAGCGTCATATCTCTTGAACTTTGTTACCTCATGGCAAGGAATATGTGCATCAAATATGGTTGAAATCGATCCAGTGGTTTAGAAGCTGTACAACATTGTTACATGTGGCAGTAGTTTTCACACATTTCATTGTTTATGACATCATATATCTTGAACTTTGTATTGTTGGTGATCTTTACACCAATAGTGACGCTTTTACACCTCTTGGTTTGAAGGTCAAGTGTGCAAATTTAATCAAAATCGGAACAAAGCTGTGGATTTATTTGCAATGCAAAAACACGCACACACACACACACACACACACACACACACACACACACACACAAACACTCTGCTTTGTATATAAAGATGCAGACTATCATCTTATTGTTGTTAGTAATGTTAGTTAATGTTGTTACTAATTATTCAGTCATGAACACATTGCTATTTTTTATGGTCTGCTAGATTTGAAGAATTATTTCAATTTATGCATTTGAACTTGAAAATCAGTCATTCATGGATGTGTAGAAGTGAGAGATACACTATACTTTAGGTTGTGAGCGTGGAAGCTTGGAGCACTCTTGTTTCGGTGAAATCTTGTACTTCCATTTCAGAGGGACACTTTGGTTCAACCAATAACAAATGAATGCTGCTGTGATTGAATGTTTCTCCAAGATTTATATACTTATAATTTATGCCTCACATGGACATCATTTGGGGTGTATATAAAAAGTGTGTTCTCAATGGTGGTATTTGACTTTTTAGACTTTGTCTTTTCAGTACAAAGATTATGTTGTATGCAATGTATGTTTCAACATTGTTCATGTCATATATTTACAGTAATATTAAAGCAAAACTTCTTTTTCTTCATTGGAGAAATTTATTTTGTTTATGAAAGCTTATGTGTTTTCATGCGATGATATTTTTAGATAGAGTTTTACTCTAAAGTTTATAATGTTGTTTATCTTGTCATCATTTATATTCCTTGATGCTAAGTAAAGTCTTCTTCTTAATATTGCATGGTATTCTGATTTCATTAGTAACCCAGATTCAAAGTACTTATACATCCACCAACAGCAGTAAACTGTGGTTGATCTGTATTGTTTTGTTACGCAACCAGTTTCTATATTTCAATATCATCATCTTCAAGCCACACCAATACATAAATTGTCAATACTGCTGTGATGTCCGATGTGTGACGAGGACACACAAATATTCAGGAGATAGGGGGAAAACCAGTAAAAATGGCCATAGTGACAATTCATGTGACTGGACGGATTGTATTGGTGTGGCCTGAAGCTGATGATATTGAAATATTGTATCTGTTTGTGTAAATAAAACAATAAAGATCAACCACAATTTACAGCTGCTTGTGGACGTATAAATACTTTGAATCACAACTTGTGGACCTATAAATACATTCACTCATAGCTTGACCTGCCACTATCCCAAACTCCGTTACAATATGGAGCTACATAGACTAATATTATTTAATCTATTTGCATGGTTCATTTTTAGGACAATGTTTTTCAAGTTGTCTAGGATTCTGTTACACGCACTTTATATTATAAATGTGAATGTTTGTGTGTATGTTATGCTTTTACTCTGAAATGGCTAGAGGGATTTTGATGAAATTTAGAATGTAAGTAGCTGATGCCCTGGACTAACACATACGTTACCTTTCACAAGGCTCCGTACAGTGCATGATTGAGGGTAGTTTAAAATAGACTTCGACACCATTTGACGTCTCTCCTTGAAAGATGGCACACATATTTGTTGTCATAGAGGTTTTTATACTGTACAAGCCACTGCATGCTGCTTCGCAGAGGATACCTTCCTTCCAGTAGTTTTTAACACAATTTGAGCAATCACCATGAAAATTGGCAGGTGTATATAATTTATCATGTGTAGGGGGAGGAAGAGATGGAAGGGAGAAAGGAGGAGATGGACTAACAAGATTGGGATAAATATATAATTAGGAACTATCATTGTTAGTTTACATGGACTGTTTGTATCAGAATGAGGTTAGGAGCAGACAGACAGTGGCCAATGATAGATGGGGGAAAGGAGGAGCTAAATAGATGTGGGGGAGATGGATAAAGAGCCATAAGCATTCATGAAGTCATTGACTGCAAGAATGTTTACCATGTGAAATAAACACATAGGTGCCAAGTGACAAATTATCCCATCAAGTCAGAAGTTTATGTTCTCTTTAATGGTATTTTTGGATGTTACACCATGCCACCGGAGTACCAAGAGATAACTTTTTCTATGGTATACCTGCATGGAGAGTGATTATATGGTTTAAGAGAGTTTTTTTAAAGATGGCAATTTATTTCTATTTCAGATATTTTATTTAATAACTGAAACATCACAGGACCTGGATGACCACAAAATTGAAGAAGAGTTGGAAGTTGTACCTGCCACTTATAACTCTCATAGTTTGGTTTTCTTAGATAAATACACCCAATATAAAATACAAATTGTGGCTTTCAATCCAGCTGGAGATGGACCTAGATCTGCACCTGTTATGGTGAGGACATTGCAGGTATGTTTTGTGGATGAGTAATTACTTATTATAATGAGTAGTAAAATAGATATAATTCTTCAGCCTGTTCCTGCGATATGCTTACATGTTGAATAATAGGGTCTCCTGCCGGTTGTTTGTGTTGTTATCGTATGGTATTTTGGGTGTAGAACTCACTGGTTTCTTCAGGTGCTCCCTGTGACTGTGCTTGGGTTGATTGGATCTGGTATTTATACCTGAATGGTGACAGGCTGTATCCGACCTCCTTTACTTAGGCACTCCATCTGTGGTCTGCCCGCTAGAGATAGTTCCAGTCGCCCTCTCTTGCCGCTGGTGTTCCTAGAACCTACTGCACCTGATCAGGTCATCCCCCAGTGTTGCACCTGTGATCTTTAGCTCTGTTTTAGAGCTTTGCTACACCAGTTGCTGTTGCCTTCATGATCCTCTGGTTGTCTTGGGTGTTGTATGTGGTGTGCTTGCCTCTTTGAGCTATCATCAAGTATTGTACTTTTCAGTGGATGGTTGGAATGTGTCGTTTTCCTCCATGTGTTTTTTACAACATCTGCTACTGTCAGGCCTGCCTATTGGGTAATGTGTCACCGTCGGTCTGGTGCTCTATCCAAGGACTGTTTACTCCATCTGCATTCCTTGTTCTCATGGAATTTTAGTGTTCATTATAGTTTCAGAAGCTGTATCCGACCTCCTTTACTTAGGCACTCCATGAGTGGTCTGTGCCCGCTAGAGATAGTTCCAGTCGCCCTCTCTTGCCGCTGGTGTTCCTAGAACCTACTGCACCTGATCAGGTCATCCCCCAGTGTTGCACCTGTGATCTTTAGCTCTGTTTTAGAGCTTTGCTACACCAGTTGCTGTTGCCTTCATGATCCTCTGGTTGTCTTGGGTGTTGTATGTGGTGTGCTTGCCTCTTTGAGCTATCATCAAGTATTGTACTTTTCAGTGGATGGTTGGAATGTGTCGTTTTCCTCCATGTGTTTTTTACAACATCTGCTACTGTCAGGCCTGCCTATTGGGTAATGTGTCACCGTCGGTCTGGTGCTCTATCCAAGGACTGTTTACTCCATCTGCATTCCTTGTTCTCATGGAATTTTAGTGTTCATTATAGTTTCAGAAGCTGTATCCGACCTCCTTTACTTAGGCACTCCATGAGTGGTCTGTGCCCGCTAGAGATAGTTCCAGTCGCCCTCTCTTGCCGCTGGTGTTCCTAGAACCTACTGCACCTGATCAGGTCATCCCCCAGTGTTGCACCTGTGATCTTTAGCTCTGTTTTAGAGCTTTGCTACACCAGTTGCTGTTGCCTTCATGATCCTCTGGTTGTCTTGGGTGTTGTATGTGGTGTGCTTGCCTCTTTGAGCTATCATCAAGTATTGTACTTTTCAGTGGATGGTTGGAATGTGTCGTTTTCCTCCATGTGTTTTTTACAACATCTGCTACTGTCAGGCCTGCCTATTGGGTAATGTGTCACCATCGGTCTGGTGCTCTATCCAAGGACTGTTTACTCCATCTGCATTCCTTGTTCTCATGGAATTTTAGTGTTCATTATAGTTTCAGAAGCTGTATCCGACCTCCTTTACTTAGGCACTCCATGAGTGGTCTGTGCCCGCTAGAGATAGTTCCAGTCGCCCTCTCTTGCCGCTGGTGTTCCTAGAACCTACTGCACCTGATCAGGTCATCCCCCAGTGTTGCACCTGTGATCTTTAGCTCTGTTTTAGAGCTTTGCTACACCAGTTGCTGTTGCCTTCATGATCCTCTGGTTGTCTTGGGTGTTGTATGTGGTGTGCTTGCCTCTTTGAGCTATCATCAAGTATTGTACTTTTCAGTGGATGGTTGGAATGTGTCGTTTTCCTCCATGTGTTTTTTACAACATCTGCTACTGTCAGGCCTGCCTATTGGGTAATGTGTCACCGTCGGTCTGGTGCTCTATCCAAGGACTGTTTACTCCATCTGCATTCCTTGTTCTCATGGAATTTTAGTGTTCATTATAGTTTCAGAAGCTGTATCCGACCTCCTTTACTTAGGCACTCCATGAGTGGTCTGTGCCCGCTAGAGATAGTTCCAGTCGCCCTCTCTTGCCGCTGGTGTTCCTAGAACCTACTGCACCTGATCAGGTCATCCCCCAGTGTTGCACCTGTGATCTTTAGCTCTGTTTTAGAGCTTTGCTACACCAGTTGCTGTTGCCTTCATGATCCTCTGGTTGTCTTGGGTGTTGTATGTGGTGTGCTTGCCTCTTTGAGCTATCATCAAGTATTGTACTTTTCAGTGGATGGTTGGAATGTGTCGTTTTCCTCCATGTGTTTTTTACAACATCTGCTACTGTCAGGCCTGCCTATTGGGTAATGTGTCACCATCGGTCTGGTGCTCTATCCAAGGACTGTTTACTCCATCTGCATTCCTTGTTCTCATGGAATTTTAGTGTTCATTATAGTTTCAGAAGCTGTATCCGACCTCCTTTACTTAGGCACTCCATGAGTGGTCTGTGCCCGCTAGAGATAGTTCCAGTCGCCCTCTCTTGCCGCTGGTGTTCCTAGAACCTACTGCACCTGATCAGGTCATCCCCCAGTGTTGCACCTGTGATCTTTAGCTCTGTTTTAGAGCTTTGCTACACCAGTTGCTGTTGCCTTCATGATCCTCTGGTTGTCTTGGGTGTTGTATGTGGTGTGCTTGCCTCTTTGAGCTATCATCAAGTATTGTACTTTTCAGTGGATGGTTGGAATGTGTCGTTTTCCTCCATGTGTTTTTTACAACATCTGCTACTGTCAGGCCTGCCTATTGGGTAATGTGTCACCGTCGGTCTGGTGCTCTATCCAAGGACTGTTTACTCCATCTGCATTCCTTGTTCTCATGGAATTTTAGTGTTCATTATAGTTTCAGAAGCTGTATCCGACCTCCTTTACTTAGGCACTCCATGAGTGGTCTGTGCCCGCTAGAGATAGTTCCAGTCGCCCTCTCTTGCCGCTGGTGTTCCTAGAACCTACTGCACCTGATCAGGTCATCCCCCAGTGTTGCACCTGTGATCTTTAGCTCTGTTTTAGAGCTTTGCTACACCAGTTGCTGTTGCCTTCATGATCCTCTGGTTGTCTTGGGTGTTGTATGTGGTGTGCTTGCCTCTTTGAGCTATCATCAAGTATTGTACTTTTCAGTGGATGGTTGGAATGTGTCGTTTTCCTCCATGTGTTTTTTACAACATCTGCTACTGTCAGGCCTGCCTATTGGGTAATGTGTCACCATCGGTCTGGTGCTCTATCCAAGGACTGTTTACTCCATCTGCATTCCTTGTTCTCATGGAATTTTAGTGTTCATTATAGTTTCAGAAGCTAAAGTCCTGGATTCTGAGCTTGTATCCAGAGTCATGTTTGATTAGATTATCTGGGGCCTTACGGTGTAGTGTGTACTGCAAACCTACTGTAAGCAATTTACATGTAGAAGCCAGCATTTTTCATCATCCAACATAGAAGAATGGAGTGCTTAAATTAAAGTCCATCAGGTACAGAACCTTTGCATCTCTACTAAAACCAGCAGGATTCTCTTGAAACACAACATCAAAAGCATATTTTGCCCACCATATAAAATTGGGGCACTGCTGGGTAATGTGAAGAATGACCTTTGGCTATTTACAACATACCACACCAGGACTGTAGACATCAGAGGCCAATTAAATGTGATTTCCAGAGTAAATATGTCGATGTAGATATCAGAATTTGACAAGCAGCCAAATCCGAAATAACAGAACACTGCCTAAAACTTGGTCATTCAGTAAACTAGAATGACACCAATATTGTGACACAGACCCAGAGATTCTGAGGGTGTGTTATAGGAGGCCAGGGAGAATCTCAACAAGAGTGACACTGTATACACTGTATTGGTGCATCAGTGAAGCTTCTGAAAACACAATGGAGGCAACTTCAAAATTCCATGAGATCTAGAAATATACCCGGGCCACTGAAACATTGAACTTGATGTTTCGCATTACAGAGAGTTAAGATGGCTACACTGCTATAACAACGTTGCAACACTAGCCTCTATACACACAGCAGACGAAATGGTTTTTGGATGCATCTTGTAAAGGTAAGCTATTGAGCAATGAAAATGCATTTAATAATTCATTCTTGAGCTGCTACCACAAAGCAACAAATAATTAATGGCACAGTAATGTAGACAAGAGCACAACAACACACACACACTTCCAATAACAGAGCAAAGAAATATAGAAAATAAGCCTTTGATCAAGACAGATATGAAGTAAACAATACTCAAGAAAGTAACTTCTCTCTCTCTACATTTTATAATCACAATGCTTTACATTCAACAATTTATGGTGACAATGGTTAAATTCCATATAGCTCCCCATCTTCATTCTTGTTGTCACTGCCAAAAGAGGAATATGTAGGCATATTTATGCATTCTAAAGCAGGAAGGAATACCCCACTGTAGGAAAGTTATTGATTTCAGTAAAAGAAAGCAAAACTATCATGGGTGGAAAACTTCACTTAAAGTTGTGCTTAAAAGTATCGGTTTCCAGTAAAAAAAAAAAAAAAAAATAGATGGATGCCAAGTCCTGTTAAGAAAAGATGCATATTGTTAAGGCTCGAAGCACAACATTGCACAAAATTCTTTTACATTTTCTCATGAAACAAAATAAGCCTATTATGCCCACATATGATCCCTTCCATTTTCTGTGCTGTCTGAATCAGGTTTTCAAAGTGCCATCCATTCCTGCAGAAAAAGTTGTTGAATGAACGTGCTTGACTTTTTTTTAAAGATGCATCATCCACATTGGCAACAGCTTCACACAACAACCTTTCCACCTCTGTTATTGTGAAAGACTGTCCATGAATATTCACGAACGTCTTCTCCTTCTGTAAAACTCACGAGTTCTCCACAGCAACTCTAGTGCCTGACTGTTCAGCGGCACACCTCAACTCAGAAAGTCAAGGAAAACAAATCACATCGAGCATACACAACATAAACACGTGGTAGACGCAATATACAACATTGTTTATGGTAGCACTGAACGAAGCCGGCAACGTGTAAACTATGACGTCACGGCACGTAACTACCGGAAGTGTTTACTGAGCTGTGATTGGATCGTTCCTAGTGGCTAGTGCCTCATGTTTCTTTCTCTTCACTTGATATTTGTAAACATCAAGTGCAAAGTATCAAGTTCTGGGTATAGTGTGAACTGATAATATTGTCACCTCCCATGGAAGTGACAGAACACCTGTCCCAGACAGGTAGGCTTGTCACATACAGTGCTCAAGACAACCAGAGGATGGCCAAGGTGGCAGTGGCTAGCAGACAGTGTTAAATGGGGAGTGGACAACAGATGTGGCACAAGAGGACTGTCATAGCACCGAAAGCAAGAGAGGACAACTAAAGCTGCTCTGGGTGGGTGTGGACTATGGACAGAGCAGATAGCATGTGCAGAGCACCTGACACCATCCAGGCATAAATTCTGGACCCAGTCCACCCAATGATCAGTCTCAGGCAGCACCTTAAGGAGACAGTGAGTTACACCATCAAAATGCTGTATGATGTAAACAACCAGCAGAAGTCGAGATTATTCAATACATCAAGTAAAGAAGGTATTGCTTATGTGGGTTTATTGGCTTTTGTGGCTGTCATGATTAAAAATAAAATTCAGTTTATTAGGCCATATCATGTTCCCCTTAAATTTCTTCTACAGGAATAATGTTTCAAGACCTTTGCTGGGATTGTCCTCAGTAACTTCTGGTGTTCTCAGTTTGTTGGATATTTTCAAAGACCAGTGTGACTGAAGTATAGTCAAATATGGAAAATTGCAATGTAATAGGTACATAAATTCCAAGTTAACTTCCAGTGTTGAGTTTACTTACAGAGAAACTGAACAAGAATCACAATTGTAACAGTCATAATTGTCATCAACAAATAACTGGTAATTGGCACTATAATTAACATAGTGATGTGAACATAATATAGAATCTTTGGCAGTTTGTTACAATGGTATCTGTTCTGTAAATAATGTACTGTTCTTCCCTGTCATATTCTAATCCATATATGATATACAAATGTAATTAAATGAAGGCTGAGTAATAAAGGTAATAAATAGAAAACTGTCAACATTTTTAAAGTAGTTAGTATGAATATTTAGGATGAAAAAGTTATTTACTACCATATTTAAATATAAATCAGAGAAACAGATGTGCTTGATTGATTAGGAAATACTGACATTGATACCAATGCCAGTTTGTACGCGATAAAGCATTCATGAGCAATTTATCATAGCCGCATAAAAATATTAAAACACTCCAGGAAAATGAAAAAACATAACCATGAATTCTTCATTCCAGCTGAGCGAAATTTTATTGGCACATTCTTGAGGATGTATACAACACACGATCACACAGTCAGAACCACATGCACATCGGTACCGTCACCAGAGCGTGCACAATGTCAACTCTAGTATCGTTTATGCCCTCCTTTTGCAGTAATGCAGGGCAGGGTGCAAGTTTCCCATGAAGACGATTGTGGAGGTGCTGAATGAAGTATTGCATGAAACGTCATTTTGGGTGTTCTGCAAGAGTGGCGGTCCAACTGAGGCACCATGTGAAAAATGCATGGCAGCCCATTCCCCATAATCACATTCAGTACCTCTACAATTGTTTCCTTGAAAGAATTACAGCTTGCATTGCTATAAAAGGAGGGTATATGCGGTACTAATGCCAACAATGCGGATGCTCTGGTGACTGTACTCACGTATGTATGGCTCTGCCTATGTAATTGTGTGTTCTTACAACCTCAGGAATGAGTCAATAAAATTTCCCTCTGCTGGGTCGATGAATTCATGGTGTTCTTTTTTCATTTTCCAGAAGGGTATTATACTTTGATATGTTCTACATACTTGTAATTTTCTTTTAATGCTCATCTCTACAATATACATATTTGTGTTTGCATTTTGTCAGCAGAAAATTGCAGCATTTGTATAATAGGCAGTAATGCTATTTTCATTTTTTATTTCTTATTTAGGGCTTACCTGGTCCACCTACTAACCTCAGGTTTTCTGAAATCACGATGAGCAGCCTGAGAGTGTCCTGGGATCCTCCCAAGAAAAGAAATGGCGAAATAATAGATTATATAGTGACCTATGAAACAGCAGAGCAAAATGAAAGTAAGGAATCATATTCTCAGAAATACTATTTATTCAGCAAATGTAACACTGATTACACTATTATAATGTCACTGAGATAATTACAACCCTTCTGACACATTCTATCTCAGTGAGTCCAGATATGTAATCTGCCTATTTTAGTTGCTGCCTCCATCTCAAAAGGGTGAACATGCACAACAATCAGTATCACACCTTATGTGTGTATTAATTATATAGAATGTGAAGTTATTTGTTGGGGTGTGTGGTACTGGAATGAAAATCATACATAATTGATTTTGCATAAAATTTTAACAAAGTCAATTTTATCATTGATGCTTCTGAATTTTATTAACAAATTGAAGTTCATGTAATGAAAATTAGTCCTGTAGTTAAATTACATTTAGCAACATTTTTTAGAAGTAAAAGTTGCTTACTCACCACCAAATCACCCGATGAGCTGCAGAAAGGCACAAATAATAGAATAAAACTTGAAGCTATAGCTATTAAGGCCTTTGTCATCTAGAGAGAAACACACACACGAGGCCACTGACTGTGACCACAGCCACAGCGACTCTGTGGTGAGTAAGCAACCTATCCTTCAACAAAATATTGTTGAATCCTTCCTGGAATTTCCATTGTTTAAATTGTGTTTAGAATAGTTACAGTAGAAGCACATGCTGCCAGTCGTGGATAACTGAATTAATTGCCATGAATAATGAAGTTGATATGGCGCTTTAAGAAAAGAAATAAAAACTTACCATAAAAAAAAAAAAAAAAAGAACTGCTGTCAAGGTGGTTCATATCTTTAGTATGGTTAAATGAGACAGTATAAATATACAACAACAAAGTTTTAAACAATAACCATGTGAGGAGTTATAGATAGTCCGAAATCATAAAATCAAACACTCAATTGTTCATGAATCCCTTAGCACTGGAATTAATTTTTTCTTGTTTTTATTTTTATGTCTTAGGAATAATTGAATAAATGAAATGCATTGTAAGAATTACTATTTTAATTTTCCAAGTAACTGCAGTTACCAGTAATGTTCAAACTATGTTGATCAGTAATTAGTCAAATATTACATTCAGCATTGTGTCTATAATGAATTATACATTTCTGAAAACACTATTTTCCCCGCACGCTATTAGAGAATGGAACGTAGAGAAAGATTATGAAAGTGGTCAATGAACCCTCTGCCAGGCACTTAAATGTGAATTGCAGAGTATCTATGTAGATGTAGATGTTCAATAACAAACTATCTCAAAGTTCACATTCATGTTTATTTCAGGATCTGTATTATTAGTTTGATAACAGCACAGTAACAGTCTGGCAGAAACGTAATCTGGTCGTATTGTTGTGTTCCACATGCCTTTCTGCATTCAAGGAAACACTTCCCATCACTCTTACTTGAAAGTTGAGTAGATAGGAAAATATTTAGTCGAATCGCATGCACCTTTGCCATGTGGTAGGCTACATACCTTAACTTTTTATGGAATGCATAAATCAATTTTTGTGAAAATGTAGATGTTGGGTATAGGCGGCAAATATGTTGATAATTTGTGTCCCATTAATCATATGCAGTTGCACATTAATGGTAATAATGGAGGATAGATAACAACTCACCATAAAGAGGCTCATTGAGCTGCTGACAGGCACAAAAAATAGACAATCCCATTCACACAACTGAAATTTTCAGCCATGGCCTTCATCAGAAAATGAAACACATACATTCACACAATCACTCAGACAACTATACACACACAACTACCATGTCCGGCGACTCCAGCGCCAAAAGCATCTAGACTGTGTGACTCACAGCAGAATGACACCTGCTTCAGTTGGTCCTGTATGAGCTGTGGAAACTTCTCATCTGGATACTGGCTTTGCAATGATTGCAGTGTGCTAAGTGAATTGGAGCAGATAAGAAACCTTGTGCTCCGAACACGCCACATTTCCTGCAATGCTGTCTTGATGGCGTGAAGCTCTGCTGTGAAGACACAAAAGGCTGTTAGGTGGTGAATGCTGGTAACATGGTCAGGGAACGCTATGGAACAGACGAGGGAGTCTCCCAGCTTTGAACCATCAGTGTAGACAACCGTAAAATCGTGATGTCTATCTAAAATTTTAAAAAATTCAGATCAATATGTAAAATCAGGAGTGCAACCTTTTCTTAAAATTTGCTGAGTCTAAAATAATGCTGGACCTCCAAAGGAGCCAAGGAAGAAATCTGCTCCAACCCTGATGTAATATATTAAAATCGGGTACATCCATCTGTAAGAGACAGTCCTTCATTCAAATCACAAAAGGTCTTGTTGCCCTTTGCCGAGTACGAAACAACCCTGCCACAGGAGTTCGAGCTACACTACGGTATGCAAGTGCATGTGGCGTTGACAATGTTTTGTATACCTGACGCTCCATGAGCCTGATGTACAGTGGTGGCTCAGCAGCCTCAACAAAGAGGCTCAGAATGGGGATAGTTCTAAAGGCCCCAGTAGCCAACCAAATCCCTTAGTGGTGCACCACTAGAGTGCATCCATAGAGTGCATCCATAATCAAGGTGAGATCACACGAAGGCCTGATAAAACCAAAGCAGACAGGTTCTATCTGCACCCCATGCAGTGTGGCCAAGACATTTAAAAAAACTCAGTGCTTTGACTCATTGTTTCTTCAGCTCCTTGGTGTGTGGCACCCATGTGAGTTTAGAGTGAAAAATTAGATGCAGATACCTCACTGTTTCTTTAAAATGTAGGACATTGTCCCTCATCCTCAGTTCATGTAAGTTAAAATAGAACGGGAACGTTTAAAAAGAACACATACAGACTTTTCGCTTGAAAAGTTAGAACCACTCTCCTTCGTCCAGTCATCTAATCATCAAACAGTGAGCTGCAACTGAAGAGCAAAAGATGGAGAAGTCATCAACAAATAATGAATACTCAACAGGACTCTTAACAAGGGTCATAAAACTGTTAATTGCTATGGCAAACAAAGTCACACTTAAAACGCTACCCTGAGGAACACCGTTCTCTTTCTCAAAACAATCAGAGAGGATGTCAACGAATCGATACCTAAAATAGCATGGAGAAAGAAATGGCTTAATAAAACAGGGAAGACATCCATGAAACCCCCATTCATGGAGCTGCCTGAGGGTAACATGCCTCCTAGTAGTATCGTAGGCTCATTCAATGTTAAGAGAGATACCCAAGAGGTGCTGCCGGCATAGGAAAGCATGTTGTATAGCTATTTCCTGCAAGGCCAGGTTATCAAAGGTAGATCCATATTTCCTGAACCCACACTGAAAATGACTAAGGAGGTGCCTGGATTCTAACATCCAGATGAGGTGGCGGTAGACCATCTGCTCTAAGGTGTTTCCCATGCAGCTAGTAAGGACTATGCTATGATAACTACTCGGGCTCATCCGATCCTTCCCTGGTTTTAAAATAGGAACTAAAACTACTTCACACCATGAGTCGGGAAAATGACCTGACACCCAAATGACATTAGAAAGTGAGAGGATGATTTCTCTGTTCCATTCCGTAAGGTGCTGTAGCATCGTATAATGTGTCCTATAATGTCCAGGGCACATATCACGAGCTGCAGAGAATGCAGAATCTAGGTCTCACATGGAGAAAGGCAGTTGTATTCTTCTACAGTGGTGGACCTGAAATCCAAACTGCTCTTCTCAGAACCCAATCTGTGGCCCTGGAAAGCAGGGTCCTGCTGGGCAGTGGAAGTTACAGTGGCAGATAATTCTGCCACAGTCTGCGGAATGTCTCGTGGATCGATGTGGAGAGTGCCAATCGCCATTACAACTGCTACTGGGCACCGTCCTCCTCTTCTGTATATTGTCCTGATGCTCTCCCATACTTTAGTGCTGGTTGTGGAACGATTGATGGAATTTAGGAAGTGCTTCCATGATCTCTTCTTACTCTCTCTTATAACTTAGCGACATTTTGCCCTCACTAACTGGAAAGCTGCAAGATTCTCTGCAGTGAATGTTTGCAGAGCTGCTCATCTCGCCCATATTGCAGAGCGGCATTCTTCAGTCCACCAAGGGCCTGGGGAATGGATGCTTCAGCAGCGTGATGGATCAGTTGTGCAATATGATGCACCCATTCCTGGATGCTGTCACGTTGTTCAAATTCAGCTAGTTGGCTGAACAAGGTCCAGTCTGCCTGACAAAGCACCCAACGAGGCGGGGTTCTAGTGGGTACTGCTTTGTCTGGCAGATGAATCCAGAGGGGAAAGTGGTCACTGCGATGCAGGTCATCGACTAACTTCTATTGAGCAGAGTGGGCAAGGGCTGGAGAGAGATCAGCAATGGACAATGACCCTATTGCAGTGCAGAAATGTGGCTTCTGTATTAGCAAATGTGTATTGGATGACAAAAGAATCCTCTCAATTACTCTACTTCTGCGGCAGGTATTTGTGAGCCCTAAAGCACATGGTGTGCATTAAAATCACCACACAGGATGAATGGTTGGGAGAGCTGAGTAAGATGATAGCGGAGAGCATTCTCATCAAGTACATCGTGCGGGAGAGGTAAAGGAGCGTATCGTCAATTGGTGATGCTAGTGCTCAGACACTGCGACTGCTTGCAAGTGTGCGGTGGGCGAGATAGGTGAGGAGTGGTAGGTGGGATTGATGAAAATAGCTACCCCATCTTTAGCTCTCACACCAGCAGGGTCATTCTTTCTGTATAGCAAATATCCACATAACTCAGGGGTGTGTGTTTCTTTGAAGCTAGTCTTTTGAAGAGAGACACACACATATCTATCCCAAGTCAACAATCACAATTTGTCCACAAGGGCCCTAAATGCCTGCAAGTTCTATTGCAGTATGGAAGCCATCTTCACAGAGGTTGTATCTTGACTCTCTCTTTCCATTTAGTTGGGGAGACTGAACTAGGTGGAGGTTTAGTCTTGGGGCATAATGTTTGCCTCTGAGGGACATCCAGCTACATGAGCTCTGGGGCAGACGCAGAAAGGAGGTCAAGTAAAATGACTCTATGTAATCAGACTGTCAGTTGCATGCTTTAGCCTGACTTTTTCCTGTTGCCTTTTTCTGCTTTGTACTCTTGACAGCAGGAGTAGAAAGGTCAGTGCTGGCCTTCTGAATAGCCTCTGGCTTTGAAGGTGCCAGGGCCTGGCAAACGGCCTCTGCCGGGAAGAGTGCCAGAAACTCTGTAATGTGGACACCAGTAGTTTTTTCAGATGTATGTGGCAGAGCTTCAGGTTCTGTAATAGCTGCAGCCTTACAGGTGCACTCACAGGTACAGGTGTCAGTACTGACACTAGCGACGTCTGTCTGAGTGGAAACATCACTTTGGGAACTGGCCTTTCTACAACAGCAGCAAAAGACATGACATAGGAAGGAGACTACATGGCCTTTAAGATCTTTTTAGCCTCACTGTAGGTAATTCGCTTGGTGGTTTTAATTTCCTGCACTTTTTTTCTCCTCCAAATACACTTTGCAGTCCCTGCTCCAGACTGGGTGTTCCCCAGAGCAGTTGAGACACTTTGCAGGAGGTGTATACTCAGCTCCCACATGGGCAGCCTTTTCACTTTTACCACAAGTGACCTCTCCTTTAGAAACTAGTGTAGTATGCCCAAACCGCTGACATTTAAGACATTGCTTACGATTGGGTACATTGGGTCGCACCTTTAACCTAAGGAATCCTGCTTTCACACACTGTGGCAGCTTCGGACTATTAAAGGTGGGGATGAAGGCCTCTGATTTTACAAGTCCCCCATACACCCTTTTCAAGATGTCCTGCTCGTCAATTATTCCCTCTGAAGCCCATTTCTGGAGTGGGTGTTAGTTCACCCCAGTTGTACACCCATCCTGCTGGGCGTGGTGAAAAGCAGAGGAAATACTCATGCTGGGCCAACGAGCAGCTAGGGAAACAAATGTCTGCCTAGACAGAGCTCCTCATACCTAGGTAAGTCTTATACAACTGAGATACGGCAGTATTCATAGAGGTTTCTTGCTAGTGACTGTTCCGCCTCAACATCCATGCATCCCATCAGCACGTAGCACACCTTAGGATTGAGGTTTTTTTTATAGAGTTATCTTCTTATTCACGACCCAGGTGGCCAAGCAAAGATACCCATTCCCTGGTACACACAACATTCGACCGCTGCGCCACACGTTGGTCACTCAAGCATGCACAGAGGTTACGGTGTCAGAACTAGCAGCGCTTACCAGTCCCCAGCTCAGGGACCCTGGTTTTGCCAAGCCTGTACTGAGCAAATTAATGCTGAGCTTCCTGAGGGGGAAATTTCAAAAGGTGAAGGTAATTGTTAATGGTGTGGTGAATTCTAGAGAATGCTATTTATATCGTTAAGACTATTGAGGAAGATTAGGAGGTATTTAAAAAAATGAAACAGAGGAGAATTCATTGGACTATTTGCAGTAGGGTCAACTATTCTGTTTAGTGAAAGTTGTAGATGAAAAAAAATCACTTCTCAGGTGGTATATGGTTTAGGCAGCACATAAGAAACTGAGACAGGGAAGAAGTCATTTGACTATTAGTAGTAGGGTCTACTATTCCGTTTAGTGAGATTTTTAGATGAAAAAAATCACTTCTCAGCTAGATGTCACAGCTACTGTCATTGCAAAATCCTATATTAACTGTAAAGATGATGATAGCATGAGAACTTGACTAAATCAAATTCTCTAAGGGAAATTTGGAGATAAGTTCATAGACATAATTTGAATGATGACATACAAGTTTTAAATATCATTAACATTTTTCATTTTTGTAAAGTTACTGCTGTTTATTTTCATGAAAAATTAATTCTTTTTGTGCAGCCTTTAGCAAGCAAGTGAAACAGAAAGTTTCTGGAACAACACTCCAAATCCAGACACTGGAAGAGGAAGTCACATATATATTTTCTGTTCGAGCACAGACAATAGATTATGGGCCTGCCATTACAGCCAATGTAACTACAGGACCCCAGGAAGGGTCTCCATCTAAACCAAAAGATCTTGTTATGAGCAAAACTGCATATAGTGTTGATATGCACTGGACAAATGGCCAGTCTGGCAAAGGACCAATTTTGGGTTACTACATACAATGCCGACGCAAAGGTTAGTGTAGTAGCAACTATTTTTAAATTTGTCTTTCTGACACTTCAAGACAGCTATGTTCACTAAGAACATCCAGCTGTAATACAACTTCTCCTATTATAAATCTTTGTTGTACAGTAAAATTGATTGCATCCCTTATCACGTTTTTATATTTCTGAATTGCATACAATTATCAATGTTCAGTAAGACTTTTGTACCTTCCACTTCAGATGGATAATATGAATTGGCCATACATTCATTGAGCATATAGGAAAGTACAGGTGAAGGTGAAATATAATCTGTAAATAAGTCCTAGAATCGTGCAATTCTCTGTCAGTATGCATCTCTAGAACATAATACGCCTTTGTGCAAAGGAGAAAGACATATCTGCACTTAGCATCCTCAGTGTATGATCATCAAGCTGAACTTAGTAGGTGAAGTCTAACAAGGAACGCAGGGTTCATATGGGTCAAAGTAGTGCTTCATAATTTTTCCTGCCCAACCTTCTAAGGAGTCACCTGGTTTGGAACTTATGGATCAATGGATCAGTGTCATACACAGCCTGTATCCTGTTAATTTGAGGTCCAAATACATACCCATTTCAGTTTCAAAGATGAAGATATGTTCATAGCTATTACAGTATAAATTTTAAAGTTTACTACATTTCTCTTTATTCATTTACTTATTTGTTTGTATTATCCCTACAATCTTGTTTTAAAACATTGAAAGCAGAGAGTTTATAATAGATTTGTTTCACAATGTCAAGGATAAAGAAATGCTCATAGTAGCATCACTGCGTAACTTTTTCAGACAGGATTCCATATCTAAAAATTATCTAGCTCACTCCTCTCTATAAGTTTTCAAAGTTTGTAACATCCTGCATACTCTTTTAGGTGTTTGTCACACTTTATTTCCCAAGATCTCACAGCAGATAGTAGATGTCTGGTTTGAACAACCTTATAACTTTAAAGGTTTCATTGAAGTCTCTGATGTTATTTTTCTTACAGTTCTGTTCCATTTCTTGAAGTTGATCTTTTCCTATTTTTCATCTGAATTTTCTAAAGGTCATGAGTACTTTGAAGGTCTCTCTGGTGGAATTTATATATTCTAAGACAGTATCATTTTTTCGCAGAATCTACACATACATCATTCTGACATGGTTTATTTATTTATAGTTAAAAATATTGACTTTGTTGCTATAGATAATGGTCCTTTGTGTCAAATTTCATATTATTATTTTCATTTTATATTTCTTTAATTTTAATTATTAAACATGTTTAGAGAAAAAGTTTCATTTCAAATTTGATACTAAACTAAATTTTTGATTTGGAAGGGACTGGAGCAAAAATTAGAAAGGGCTATGTAATAGAAAGGATTAAGTTATTTGAAGTGACTTCGTGTATTGTTTGTTAGGAATGCTGAATGGACAGAGGTTCAGTGTGTAGGAAGCTGTGAATGACATGAGGGGAAATTAATATATTTTATTCATTAACATTATTTTAGCTGCTGAAAACTGCTCCATGCCTTATATAATGTTTTTCTTTTGGATTCAGGAACTGTAATGTTTATTTTATGTATTGTGATTGTAAATTATTTTGTCATCACTTTCTTAAATTAGTAATAGTTGTGAGTTGGCATTGTAATTTATATTCAGTTTTGATCCTGTTCACTTGAATTAACTTTTTTTGTGAGGAAACTTGAAATGGAAAATATGAAACTAAATAATATTGGTACAAATATTGTGAACAGATTATACGAAATAAATCAATTGGCCATTTAGAACACTGAAAATAATGAAATAATTTCCCCTAAAGTCTGTTAATGTTACTAAGTTGTTTAATATTCTATTTTATTAAATATTAATATTAGAGTTTTAATAGCGCTGTGTACTTTTATCTTTCATTCTGTTCCTTCGTTGGTTTACAAGTGTCATTGTCCTTTCATCAGGCCAGCGCTGTTGTAACATTTCTACAAATAGTAGTAATTTTTAGAATAACAGAAGCCTCAGTGCTCAGTTACTTATACCATATATTTTCTTTTCCAACAGCCATGGAAGATTGGGCTACTTGTAAGTTTCAAGATGTTTTTTAACTGAGAACAAATAGTATAGTGCCTTACTTGAATTCTTTTCCAAACACTAAGCTTAATTTGCTAATAAAGGATGATTTTTAGCATTGTCACAAGATGTAGTATCTCCCTAGCACATAATAGAACATGTAGAAATTTTAAGTTTGTGTAAATGGATGTCTTTGCATGTAAATTTACACATAAAGACTGATGTGAAGTTCTTAAAGAATAATGGTTCCTAAATTAAATGTTCATGGAAAATCGTCAACTGTACAATCAGTTTAGGCCAAAGTCTAAATATGTTCTCTCCCCTTGTATTCTTTTCTATCATGTACCTTCAGCTCATATTTTCCACTTATAAAATAGGCATTAATCTTTAGTTGGCTGTGTTAAGAAATTGCATTTTGGCAATTGACTGTTTATTTTTAATATTTAGTGTGCTCATTCTTAGGACTAAGTAAATTTTTGATATTGGATACATTTTCTTACAATTTGTGATTTCAGTATTGTCATTATGGAGTATCAGAAGTGTAGTAAAATTTTTTCCTAGACTATAGCGCGAGGTATAATTGTGGACAGGGCCTAATGAAATACAATCTGTTGCTTCACTTTAAGCACTAACAAGATGAAATTCATCAACAGATATTTCTTACATTGATAAGAATGTGTGTCATTTTTAAGTTAAATAGTACTCGATAATTTAATTTTAAAATTTCCTTTCAGCTTTCAAATAAACATTTCTTTCTCTCATGTTTTTCTCTTCAGAACTGTTAACCATTGGTTTGGATGCGTATTATGGTTGTTGTAGAGGGTGTGTGAGTGTCTTTTCATGCAGCAGCCCCTAATTTCACAGATAATTAATGTTAAAATTTTATGTATATTGGCTGTGTCCTTAACATCAGCTTGCAGCTTGAGCAATCCAGCATAGACCTGTGGATAATGTTCACAACTGCCGCACTGCCAATACATGTTCAAATTTGGCTAGTGTACTTCCTTCTGAAAATTACCACTACAGTAATTTCATTACTAAATCAATAATAACTATACACTTTTTTCAAATGTGTATTCTCTTTGTGTTTTGTAGTTAAAATTCCAAATTTAGACAATGTTTACTTCCTGCATTTTTGGATGCAAATCCCTCGTTATGGTCCCTTCTCATTTGTGGACCATTACCGAAAGTATGAAGTGTTAAAATCTTGTCATTTTTTCCATACATGGGACAAGAAAAAAATTCTTTGCCCTACTGATTCGTGGAGCGAGTCTGACTTACCAGACACTTTGCAGTCAAATTTTTGTAGTGGCAAGGAAAGCCTGCATCTGCATGCTGCTGCACTCTTTTCTGGCCTCAGTACAACCATGAGTGAACAAGAGATCCCTTTGTCTCTTCAACATATTATCATAAAGTTTAATAATATAGTGAGGACAGTTTACAACTCACCGCAAAGACGTGGCAACGAGCTGCGACAGGCACATACAAAAGACACACACATACAACACATTCAGCTATCGGCCATGGCCTTCTTCAGAAAATAGAGCACTCACGCAATCACACAGGCACACAACACAGTCATAAAACCATCACCTCCGACTGCTGCACTTCGAAGATTTGAATTTATGACTATACCCGGGTCGCTGAAACATTGCACTTGATGTTTCGCGTTATGGCAAGTTAAATTGGCTACACTGCTTTAGCGACGTTGCAACACTAGCCTCTGTACACACAGCAGACGGAACGGTTTTCAGTTACATCTTGTAAATGTATGCTGTTGAGCAATACAAGTACATATAATAATTTGTTCTTGAGCAGCAATTAATTAACAGCATATTAATGAAGACCAGAGCACAACAATGCATACACTTTCAATAACAGAGCGAAGCAATATAGGAAAAAAAATTAGATCATGACGGATACAAAATAAACAATAATAAAATGAGCAACTTCTCTCTCTACATTTTATAATCGGAATGCTTTTCACTCACCAATTTACGTTTTTTCTTTGACATTATCCAGTTACTTGAACTCGGAAAATCAAGTTAAAGCACTCACAGTAAAACAAATCGCAGTGAAAAAAGCACACACAACAAAAACACACGACAAACACGATACACAACTTTGTTTATGGTAGAACTGAACAAAGCCGGCAATGCGGGAACGTTGACATCACGGCACGTGATCACTGGAAGTGTTCATCGCGTTGTGATTGGATCGTTCCTAGTGACTAGCGCCTCGCGCTTCTTGCTCTTCACTTGTTATTTGTAAATGTCAAGTGCAAAGTTTCAGTGGCCTGGGTATAACAAAATGACCACCTAAAGAGTTACATTTTTATATTAAAGAAATAAAACTATTTAGGTTCTGTCTGCATTTCCTGGGAAGGAAAGAAAAATAAATAAATGTGGAAGTAAAATGCTATGTTCAGAACTGATGTTAGACAATGGTGCAAAATATTTCTTAGTTTTGGTAAGATTGCATCCACTTATGCTCGCTTTTACTTCTTAAGGCAGAAAGACAGTTTTCTCCAAAGCATATCAAAGTTGTAAGTCTGATCCCATGATAAGGTTTTGAACATGCAGCCAGATAGATGAGAGTGACATCTTGCCATGTTTTTTTGACTGACAATGATGCACCCTTCTTCAGGTATTTTACACTCCCCTAAAGATGGTGAAGTGGTCGGCAGCTCATGAAATATACATTATGATGGGAAAACTTAAAGTTCTTAGCCTTGTTGGTGTTTCTGTCAACCATAAAATGCCTCGTGCATGTGATAAAATTTACTTGTGCTCCTCCGATGATTTATATTTCATCAGTAAATGACACCAGGGGAAAAGGTGGGAATGTCACAAAAACTAGATTTTGAGAGAAAGGCGAATTAATGTTTTCAAACGCTCCCAAAATAAGTATTTTACAGTTTATTTATTCATATCTATAGAAAACTTTTAAACAACTGTATAGAAATAGTAATCAGGCGATATAAACCACTTATTGCAATAAATATTGATTTTATTTTCACGTTTATACACAGAAACATGTTTCCACATGTTAAAAAGGGGGAATATCCATAATCGACTTACTGATTTAAAATAAACAGAAGTTAATATTACATAGAGAATGAGGGCCTTTAAGAAATAAGGCCTATTTAAAAGTCAATGAGGTCTTGAACATATTAAGCCACTTAATTGAACCATTAACAGTAGGCCTGTCTTTAAAAAAATTAAAAAACAAAGACCAATTATTCATCACATTTAAGACTGTCCAAAAATGCTGTCCCTTCTGGTCCACACAGAGGTTGAAGATCCTGAAGATACTTATACTTGGCTTTGGCTATCTTCAGTGGTTCCTCACTTGATTTCTTTGGAAGTGAAAGCTCTCCAGGCTGAATGGCTTTTGCTAAAGATTTATAGGCAGCAAATTTTCTTCCCTTTCATTCCTGATGGCTTCTCTTGCAACAGCTTTCTGTCTTTGGTTGCCAGAGTTTTCTTCTTTTGTTTGCCTGTCGATTGATTTTCGCCAGCAACAACAGCAGCCAAAGACCAACCTCCATTGCAAGTAGTTTGGTACTAAATGTCTCTGTTTGAAGTTACTCGAATTCGTATCTCCTTTATTGGTCTGACCGGGAAAGGACACTTTTCAGGATAAAGTGGAGAAAGAAAATCTGTCCAATTTCGAAACGTTGTAAGGTCCATATTGACAACTTCATATGGAGTGGGCTTACTAGTTGCAGTTGTAATCACCTCATTCCACTGACCACGAGTCTCTGCTGGTGTGTTTTGGTTTACCAAAGCCGTGTCCATATCACTTTGCACATATGAGTACCCTCTAAAGGGGAATGTGACTAACTGAATCAAATCCCCTCATTTCATGAACAGCATAGTGTAAAAATCTAATCCCTGTACAATGGAAATTCCTCCTTTTTAACCTATATATCTATATTTAATGTTGTTATATTTCTGGACATTACTACACTTTCTTTCCCAGATCAGTTCACAGTACATATGGAGATTCTCACTTTTTTTGACATTCCCCCTTTTTCCCTTGGTGTCTTCAAATATCTGTTATTTTCATTGTTAGGGATAAATTTGCTTAAATAGGTTTCAAATGTTGTCATAGCTGTTCCATCAAGTATCATGTTCTTATATTTTATTTGGAGCAAATATATAAAATGTAACGATACTATGTCCAGCATTTGTAAGTTGTGTGACTTAAAGGTGTGAAGTGCACTAGTAAATGCAGTTTTTCATTGTGGAACTGACAGAATATAGTTAATTGTTTTAATGCTGACATTGTCAATAGTATGTCACAGTCATGTAAGATATAAAAGTTTCGGTCATGAATCATTAACAAGATTAACAATATCACTGTATTGTAGCCAAGTATATTGTGCGTGTGTGTGTGTGTGTGTGTGTGTTGATAGTGCATATGACACTGAAAGTGGTCACTTACTGATAAAAATACATTGCTAATGATACGAAAATTTGTACATTACAGAGAAGATGAGTTAACTTTGGAACTGTGTGTAATATTTCATATAATTTGTCTCATTTGTTGAAAATGCTTGTTAGGTGCAAACTTATTTTGTTTTATTGAGATAGTGTTTGATTTAATGAAATAAAATTCTTCTGCTTATTAAGTTATTTACATATAAGACATTTTTGTGAAGTTCTCATTGTACATCCTTTTCTTTTTTATGTGTATATTTTGATTGGGTTTATTATTGAAGATATATTTATTTATTGCAGATGATACAAGGTGGCAGACAGTGATACGCACAAAAAATGGAGAACTTCAAGAATTCACCATATCATACCAAAATTTATTACCATCAACATCTTACAAGTTCAGACTCATTGCTTATAATAAGTATGGAATTAGTTATCCTGCCTATTCTAATGATGTGGTATGTAAAAAAATAAATAAATAAAATAAATTAGAAAAATGAAATTCAATATTTCAATTTACTTGATTTTGTAACTGGTAGTTTTGCTGAAATAATATACTTAATACATTTAGATGATTCACAGGAAGTACTTACATCATTCCTGTTCATACTATGTTACAGGTTTTAACTCCATCAAAACTGTATGTAGAGTATGGATACCTGCAGCAAAAACCTTTTTATCGTCAAACATGGTTCATGGTGGCTCTTGCTGCTGTCTCAATCATCATTATTATAACTATTATAGCAGTACTGTGTGTCAAGAGCAAGAGCTACAAATATAAACGTAAGTGCAAATGATAAGACAGCATTAATAATGATTACAAAATGGGATTCTATTGGGGATGTTATTATATTTGTGTATTATTAACCCTTTCACTGATATAGACTTGTTTGAAGTAATCTCTCACTACCAGCTAAACCAGCACAGACAATTAGAAGTAAGCACCAAATTTGAATCACAGTCTATGCGCTTGGAAAACAACACACAAAATGAGAATGAGTGTGGCTTTGTTTGTCCATAAGTAGAGCCCACACAGTGAGCTATGTTGGTCACAGTGTCACTGACAGCTGTCATTTGTCATGCCCTCTGTCAGATATGGTCATTATGCCGGTATGCAAGGCCATTTGAATCACATGTGCACTCATTACTGCATTCCTCTTCTCCTGTGGGAGAGAAAAAACTCTGCAGATATCCTTGTTTCCTTTTTCTTCTTCTTCTTAGTTTGCAGCTACAGGTATGTAGGATTGGAAGCATGGTCAGACTTGGCATCCACCCTTCCTTAGTAGGCTACATGGCAGCATGGTTTAGGCAGGCATTGCCTCCATTTCTATGTCAGGTATCCGTATCCGTAATGGTGAAGGCAGAGGCAGAGGTGACGTTAGTGAGATTGGTGAAGGCATCAGGAAAAGTGGCAATTCTGCTGGTGCCAACTGTGGGGACCACATGCCGACCAGTGGAGAGTTCACGGTAGATGGGCATGGCGATGGTAGAAGCTTGTCAGGCAGTGCTCAGTGTGCCATGTGATGATGGGTTTGATTGTTGTATCTAGGGCAGAGGTTCTCCTCCAAGCTGACCTCACAGAGGTGACATCCATGGTTTCTAGCTATGACCACAGGGATCCACATAGGACAGTGTCTAAACCCCACCCCAATCGTCCCAGACTGCTAGCCATGGACAGAAACGGGTTGCCGGCAGTCCAGTCTGATGTTCTGAAGAAGGGCACAGGAGATGCAAGATTGTCCACGAGTGAAACCTGTGGAGGAGTTCTACCGGGCTACCAGGCTTGACAATGGTGTAATGGAGGGGCCAAAAAGTGTTCAATACTGTAAAGGGTGCAAAATGAACAGAATTCATACTTTGAAAATTGTGACCAACATTGCGGGGAACCCTTCCATAGAAAATAAATTTGACAAAGACGTGATGGCAGCAGATTTAGATGTTGATGCACTATGAACAACACATGGAAAATGCAATAACACATTCGCCACCAATAATCAGTCTGTTTCTGAGGACTGGATGGTGAAATCCAAATGTAAGTGCTTTTGTGACTGAGAAGGCTTTGGCCAGGGAGACGACGACACCCAGGAAGTAGCTTAATGAGTTGCACACCGGGCCCAAGCAGCAGTAAGGCATGTGATGTCACCATTTAATTCCTGCCAAAACAGATGGAGCCAGGTCAGAATGTTCATACAAGAAATGCTACAGTGATCAGCATGTAATAGGGGGAGAATTTCTGAATGAAAAGTAGTAAGTACTATCAATCGCGGCACCAGATTATGTGTTTCTAATAGCAACAAATCATCAGTAATGGGAAAAAATTTCAGAAATTGTATTATTTGTGGAGAGAATTCGAAGCACCAAAAGGTGGTACCTCGGGCCAACCTTTTTGGACATTCATAACCACATTAAGAAAAATGCAATCTGTACAAGTTCCACTTACAGCGGGAACTAGTTACTGAAAAATTATCCTCATTCGTTGAGCTTCAATGTCATTGTTAATGACAAAGTAGCTCATCCTGATTGAAACCCAGGTCCGGACCCATTGGAAGTCAAGACAAATGTATTTGCATTAGCTTGTTGGGCTACATACTGAAAATGGATCTCATAATTAAACCAGGACAAATACTGGATGCAGCAATGACACAGAGGGGCTGAATGAGGGAACCAATGGCTTATAATCAGTAATGAGGCAAACCTCAGTACAGTTCAAAAAATGTGTAACTTCTATAAGGAATACACACTAGCTAAAGCTTCCTTTTCAATCTATGAGTTTCTGCTCCATCAGAGTCGAAATCTTCAATGCATAGACAATAAATCTCTCAGAATCATCAGCTACCTATGGGCTAGAACAGCCCCCAGCTAATATTGCAAGGTATCAGTGGCTAAGACCAACTGTTACCCTGGTTGAAACGTGAATAAACATGGTGCAGATTGTAACACACACTGGAGAGTTGAAAATGATCCTTGAAAATCCTTGTACATAAGCTGGCGACATGGAAAATTAGGTACTCTTAGAGAGCAGTATATGCAGCACTGGTGCTGTCAATGCTATGTCTGAAAGTCGGCAAGTTTGCATAGAACACCTTGGAATCCTTTTATCAACATAGGCAGCGACAGAGACATAACAGCAGAAACATTTTGGTGCAAGGGTGTGAGGCCATCACCAGATACCCCTAAACCTAGGTAAACAATAGATGATTGAAAGAATTGATACTGTTCAAGATTATAAGTTTAAAATGGGAAAAAATTGTCATAAATCATACTAATGTTTCTCAGTGGATGCACCTTAGACCATAATATCATCCAACTAATTACCACATCCTGGGACTGACACTTTAACCCTTTGACTGCTGTTGATGTCTATAGATGGCAGCTATGCACCCTTCTCCTGGTGCTCTGGACGTCTATAGATGGCGGCCCTGCACCCTTATTCTGGTGCTGTGGAAGTCCCCAGGAGTGCAGCTGGGACTTTCCATCTGTTCTGTTGTGTGTTCAGACACGCCGGACCCCCACTTCCTGTGTGCTGTGGTTGTCTCCAGACACAGAGCTGAATTTCCACACAGTTTCAGTTGCTGTTCAGAGTTTTGGTCACGTATTTCGAATGTGTATCGACTGTGGTCCTTTGTTGTGATCTATGTTTTATGTTTTGCGTTTTCGTGAGTGTTAGTTTTGCATTCTTCATGTTACCATAGTTGCATAGGTAAAGAAATTTTGGAGATACTCACTGGGAGTGACAGTGAATGTACTGATTCTGGAATATTTGCTCTGGTATACCTGTAAAACCGATTCGTTTCATCTGCTACAAACTGTAAAAAGTCTTCTGACATAAATATCATAAAAATGATGGAATACCTTAATTGGTAGTGAGTTGAGATTTGTGTCCCAAAGCAGAGTCATCAAACGGATGTTTTAATGGCTGAAAATCAGCTTTACATTTTCTGGCTGAATGTGGCTCACAAAATTATTCTCTTTATTATTATTTTTAAGAGAACGCATTTAGTTGTAGTAGATGAGCAAATTGCATTTATTAAAAAAAATAATAATAATAGTACAAGATATAATAGCTCAAAGTCACAAGAAATTCATGCTCAATCTGCACAACATTGCGCATGAAGTCAAACCAGTGTTTGTCTCATCAAGTGTTACTTAGATGATTGCCAAACTTCACCAACATTCGTAGAGGACATGTTCATATAAAATCTCTTCGAAATCCGTAATGGTCCAGCAGGAAAATGTTCAAAAAATAGTGACCATGAAATTGTTCGGAAAAGATCACGCTTTAGTGACACATCTGAGTGGATAGATAATGATTTGTAGCCGTTAAACAAGGAATTTGATGATGCAAGTGCAGGACACAAATGTTAACAAGATGTTCGTCATACTTGTAGTCCCTCAAATATAAGATGCTGTATTTAAGAGAATTTGTTGGGCACCGATTTTTTTCTGGCAAATTTGACTAGCATTTTCTGGCTGAATATGACTCACAAAATAATCTTCTCTATTACTCTTAAGAGAACGCGTGTAGTTGTACATGCTGTCAAAATTACATTTATTTTAACAAAATATTGCTCGAGATAGAACCACTGAAAGTCATCTGAAATTCACGCTCACTCAATGTAACTTTGCGCATGAAGTCAAGCAAGTTACTATATCTGATCTGGTATTAGTTCGACAATTGCCAAACTTTACTAATATTCATAGGTGACATGTGTAAATGATCATATTAAAAAAATAAATAAATAAATAATAAAGTAATCTATCACTATCAACATGAGCAACACAAACATCTAGAACTTGGATTAAACTTCTGTCACAAAAAGTAACTTAACAGTTACTGCACTTGAAAGAAATCATAAAAATGAGACTGGGTGTGTCTTTGCAAGTCCTTAAGTAGAGCCTGCACAGCAAGCTCTGTCAGTCACAGAGTCACTGATAGCTGTCGTTTGTTGTGTTCTATGTAATGGGTGTAGCCACCACCCAGCATGTATTGCTTTTGAATCACACACATGCGCATTATTGCAGTGCTCTCTGTATTTCCATGTTGTTATCATTGTCCTGCCAACAGACAGTTTCCCAAGAGCTATAAAGTACCTATCATTCTAATTTTAAATGAAAGAAATTGACTTTTGCACATCCTAATGTTACATACTTTCACTCAATAAAGAACTAAATTTATTTCCATTATTTGTGGCAGTTACAGTACTGCATTAAATTAAATGACTACAAAAAAAATTTAAAGAATTTGCTGAGGTATCTTATACATCCATAGGGGAAAAATAGACACAGCTTACAAGAAAATAAAAGAGATTTTTTGGAGATAAGAAAAACAGCTCTATGAATATCAAGAACACAGATGGAAAACCAGTTCTCAGCAAAGAAGGGAAACCTGAAAGGTGGAAAGAGTATATAGAAAAGCTCTACGAAGAAAATGAACTTAGAAACAATGTTGTAGGAAGGGAGTAAGAAGTAGATGAGGATGAAATAGGAGATACTATACTGAGAGATGAATTTGACAGAGCACTGAAAGACCTAACTCAAAACAAGGCCCCTGGAGTAGATGACATTCTCTCAGAGCTACTGAAGTCTCTGGGAGAACCAGCCATGACAAAACTGTTTCACCTGGTGTGTAAGATGTATGAGACAGGCGAAGTACCCTCAGACTTTAAGAAAAATGTTATAATCCCCATTCCAAAGAAAGCAGGCGCAGACAGGTGTGAAAATTACAGAACCATCAGTCTAATAAGTCATGGTTGCAAAATATTAACACAGATTATTTACAGAAGGGAGGATCAGTTTGGATTCAGGAGAAATGTAGGAACACGGGAGGCAATACTCACTTTACGGCTTATCCTAGAAGATAGATTAAGAAAAGGCAAACCTACATATCTAGCTTTTGTAGATTTGGAGAAGGCTTTTGACAATGTTGATTGTCAAAAGGAGTAAAATACAGGGAGTGTAAGGTTATTTACAACTTGTACAAAAACCAAACAATAGTTGTTAGAGTTGAAGGGCATGAAAGGGATGCAGTGGTTGGGAAGGGAGTAAGACAGGGTTGTAGCCTTTCTCCAATGTTATTCAATTTGTACATTGAGCAAGCTATAAAGGAAAGCAAGGAGAAATTTGGAGAAGGTATTAAAGTTCAGGGTGAAGAATTAAAAACATTGTGTTTTGCCGATGACATAGTAATTCTGTCAGAGACAGAAAAGGACCTGGAAGAGCAGTTGAACGGAATGGACAGTGTGCTGAAAGGTGCATATAAGATGAACATTAACAAGAGTAAAACAAGGGTAATGGAGTGCAGTCTAAGAAAATCAGGTGATACTGAAGGAATTAGATTAGGAAATGATACAATAAAGGAGGTAGATGAGTTTTGTTACATGGAGTAAAATAAGAAATGATGGTCACCATACAGAGGATATAAAATGCAGAATGGCAATGGGTAGAAAAGCGTTCTTGAAAAAGATAAATTTATTTGTTGACCTCAAATATTGATTTAAGCCTAAGGAAGTCCTTTCTGAAGGCATTTGTGTGGAGTGTTGCCTTGTATGGGAGTGAAACATGGACGATAAACAGTGCGGGCAGGATGAGGATAGAGGCTTTTGAAATGTGGTGCTACCGAAGAATGCTGAAGATTAGTTGGGTGGATCGCATAACTAATGAGGAGGTACTGAACAGAATTGGGGAGGAAAGGAATTTCTGGCATATCTTGACTAAAAGAAGGGATCAATTGGTAGGACACATTCTTAGACATCAAGGAATTGTGAATTTAGTATTGGAGGGAAGTGTGTGGGGTAAAAACTGCAGAGGAAGACCAAGAGATGGATACAGTAAGCAGATTCAGACAGATGTAGGTTGCCGTTCTTATGTGGAGTTAAAGAGGCTTGCTCAGGATAGGGTATTGTGGAGAGCTGCATCAAACCAGTCTCCAGACTGAAGACCACAACAACAACAACAACAGTTTATACGTTGCTGTGTATGAAATTTAGATTTAAATACAGTTTTATTACATTTTGAACATATCTCACCTTATTCTTGTACCTGAAGCACAATGCATCCAATACTGTCCCTGTGTGTTAGGAATTTTGTGGTCATAAAAATATTAATATTTCATAAATGGTTCAAGATATTGAACAAGGTTTTTTTGAAAAGATGCTGAATATTTTCTGTTAACTACTCAATTGTTTTTGTTCACCCAAGACATGTAAGTAACCATTTAAATGGGTCAGTGGAATGGAACATACAAATCATGTTCAGCCCCTCTCCGAGGGATAGAATGTACATGCCTACCCCTCTAGAACACGTGGGGACTGTAACAGAGATACATGTTAACGTAATTTTATTTGAGAAGTCAAGGGTTAATAGTTTCCATATTGTGTACAGCATCCTCCAAAATTCATTTACAAGGTAAAAGTCTTTAACACAGTTAAGTGTCACTCTTCCCCCTTTGCAGTTCCATTATCCCTCGTAAGAATTCTCTCTTATTTCTCTACCTTGTCCATAATAATTAAAGCAAAGGTGCTTATTTGGTAGTGCCTTCTTTGTAAGTAAATCAAGTAAAATGATTCAGCAAAGTATTTCTCTGTGTATATGGTGCTGTGTAGTGTTGCAGTGGAGGATGTTAAATTACACATGAAACTATCCTATTGGCACTAGCTCATTGAGATCCTAATTTGCTGACTTGGAACTCTTTATTTACAAATTTACTATCTGTGCACATTAATTTGATGATTTGCAAAATAGCTATTCTGGACGGTAGAAGGCAGTCCTACCCCCCCCCCCCCCTTAACTAAGGACTGCTGAGGGGAGTGGTGTGTTGAGGAAAAGGAAACATCAGCTGGTTGCTACAGTGCAGGAACCCTCCCCTGTAACAGTGTGTGTCTAGGGGCAGCACTCATAAATAAATGACTGTCTTCCAGTTAGTGCTTATTTTCTTCATTTCTGGCTGCACAAGTAAAATCATCAAGTTACCATAGGCAAGATTATCCAAATGTTTTTTAGTTACTTGTATTTTCATCAAACCGTTTTATCATATATCAGTATAATTTTTAAAAATATAAATTGTAATTGGTTTTAGTAGTTTTCTTCCACTAATGAAATTCAACAACTAGATGTTGCTATAGACTTTTTCCACAGGTATTAATTGTTAAAGTGTTTTCATGTATGGGATTGTATTTAATCTCACGGTTTTGTCTTTCTTACAATTTGAACTTCATTTTTCGGGGAAATGACAGAATCCCTTGAACCCTGCAGTAGTCACGTGTGGACTGATAGTCTGCACAAATATATATTTTCTTTCCCCTTCATCTTAGTGCACCTAAAAATTACATAAATACAGTACCTTCCTGCAATCATATGTAGTTCGTGGTGAAATGCTCAGCAGTTGTGGAGTGACAGTCCCGTGTGACTATCTGTGTTACATTTAATTAGTGTGGTTGGTAAGTCATTATTCCTACGTTACAGTTTATTCTCTAGGTGTCTCTTGTCATTACAGAGTTCTTTTTCATTAGTTACATAGTCTTTTTGAGGTCATCTTATATATTTATTTTATTTATGTTTTCTTACTCTTTATTTCTGCAAAAGTGATCTATATGAAAAAGTCTGCAGGAGAATTCCGCCATTGCTAAGTAATAAACTTTTTTGAAGTTTTCACCCAGAACCAGAAAGATGGTTTCTGTGGCCTAACATAAAGATAGGGCATTACTCATAGTATCATAGTTGGCGTAAATGAAGCAGATTATTATCTCTATTTGGTGCATGAAAGTGTCGTTTGTACTGAAAGTTCAAAAATGGAGGAGTGTGATTACTGCACAAACTCTGAAACTGTGGTAACCAGTGTGTGCATTTCATCCTGTTTACGATACAAATATGCAATATTTGTTTCTCAAAATTCAACAGGTGTAGCGTATCATGAAACATAGTATTTCAGTGAAATTGAACAGAATTTAGAGCTCTCTCAAAGGTATTTACGTAAAAAGGTACAAGTAAAACACAGTACATTGCATATTCTAAATTACTGTGTTGACTTTTGCTGCTAAAATTATTTAATGCCATGTGGACTGTCAGTCCGTGCACGACTACCCATGGGATGAGAAGTCACACAACCAGTACAGGACTAATGGATGAAGGAGCTGGAAGAGAGAGATAAGTTCAAATCATATTTACCACGCCAATGTTACAAATCCTGATGGTGGTGGAACAACCTTACATACTATTAAATAACTTGTCACTCTGTGGCATGCATGTGTTTTGCATGTGAACTTGTATGTCTGTTGCCATTGAGTTACTATGGAATGTACTTACTATTTGTCTGTTTCTACAGCTTTTAAGAATGGTTCTTAGTTAGCACTGCTTTTTGAGCTGGCACCAGTATGTACACACATTGGTATCCACAGATATAACTTAATAATCAGATTTTCAATTCCTTTCAGAAGAGGCACAAAAAACATTGGAAGAGTCAATGGCAATGGATATAGAGGATCGCCATGAACTTGCTATGGAAATATATAGTTCCCGGAGAAGTGGAGGAACTAGCATGGCAGTGGGAAGCTGTGGGACATTGTCCAAAAGAAATACTCTTGGCCGAAAATCAGTTCACCAACCCCCTGGGCCACCTATGCTGGGTAAATCACCACCAAGGCCATTACCCTCTTCAGTTACATATCACAGTGATGAAGAGAGTCTCAAAGGCTATGATGAAAATCCTGATGACAGCAGTGTAACTGAGAAACCTTCAGAAATCAGCTCAACCGATTCACAGGTATCATTTTGCTTCTATTTACTTGTTGTTAATTGTTCCTTTGGTGTGTGTGTGTGTGTGTGTGTGTGTACACTTTTTTCTTAAGGAGAGGTGGAGGGAAGGGGGCAGGGGGGGGAAGGGTACCTACTTAGCTATGAAGACAGAGTAGCTGTCCCCTAATTGTCTACATGAGACAAAATTTCAATTAAAATTGCAATGAGGGGATCACCTAAAGAAATACAGAATTGTTATGAAAAGGAAAGATTTTTAATCACCATAAATAGGAGTCACTGAGTTGCAGATAAATACAATGAAAATAAAAAGACATCTTCTGAAGTAACACACTCACATTCTCATATACAATAGCACAACTTACACACACTTAACCACTGTATTCCTTTGCTGAAGTTGGACACTCAGTGCTTGTATTTGTGAATCAGTTGTACTAGTGTGAATGTATGTGTTTTCTATTTCAGAAGAAGCCCCTTTGGCTGAAACTTAAATGTTGAGCAGTGTTCATATTGTGCCTGCCTTTGACTCAACAGTGCCTCTGTAGGCTGAGTAACACTATAGTCTTTTCATAATGTTATTCTTATACCACCCATTGCATTATATAGCATTAAGTTTTTAACTACTAGAACTGTAGTCATCAAACACACGTCTTGTATCTTGGCACAAAGACTTTCTCCATGTTATGGCATTTGGATCAACCCCAAGGATGTGTAACAGAGTACCATTAACACATCTGTGCATAAACGTTGTTTTATGAAAAAATGGCAACTAGATTGTTGGCATTTTTACTCTTCAATTTACACATTTCTGTGGCTCTGTAATGATTTACTTCTTGGTTGTTGATCGGTAAGATAAAGTGGGACCAAGTAGGATGCTACTTTCAGCACAGCTAAACCAAACAATACTTGCTTATGCTATTATTGAATATTATTTGCAACAACATATTGTCTATTTACTTTTGCCTTGGACTCCTCAGATAACATTTGCTTAATCATTTCTGTATCATTTCAGCAGTTAAGTTGTTGGCATTGTATAAGATATACCCTCCAAAATGTCAGCGAAAGATCCTGAAACTAATGGCAACATGCAATACATTGTCAAATGTGCATGAAAGCCTTTGTGATTTTGTATCATTTGTCTTATTACTAAAAGTATTTTAGGTGTCCCAAAGGAGTATGGAATAGTCTAGGCTGACCAGACGTTCCATATTTTATGGGATCGTCCCTTATTTTGCCTCAATGTCCCATTGTCCTGACAAAGTAAATATGGGACACATATTGTCCCATATTTTACTAACCGCACCATATATTTTGATTTAACATCTGTTAATGTAATGTTACTGTAACCAAACGGAGAACAAACTATGTAGGCTTCAGCTCAAAGGGAACAAGGCACAATTTTTGACATGATTCTGTCATATATTTCCTATATTTCAACCTTTGGGGGCAATCGTTTTCTAATTTTAAATACAAAAAAGCATAAGATCCCCAAAATTGCTAATTTGAAAGTATTCTCAGGCAACCTATGGTGTTTTGCAATTTTTTAAAAGTAATACTTTCACGCGGCATGTGCAAGTCTTCCAACTATTCAAATTCAGTGATTAAGTTAATAAATTCATTGCAAGGAGCCAGAGTGCTGAAAGAGTCTGATATCCTGATTAGATTAGATTAATACTTGTTGCATAGATCTTGTATACGACATTTCGTAATGATGTGGACATTTTAAGTTCATTTCATGATATATTATCTGATAATATTGTGAAATGGGCTTACCCATTTCATGTTTGGAAGGCATTTAACTAGGCTCAACTCAAGTATCCTCTCCTATGCAAGTCTGTTCAGTACAGTATTAAAAATTTACCTGAGTTTGATGAAAATATGTTGCAAGAAAGATGTGAAGATCAGCTTATTGAGAAAGTGAACCATCTTCAAAATACACATGGAGAGAAAATTTATTAATTGAGAACTGTCTAGTGAGTTGGTAAAAACTGGTCTCACATTTTCAACTTATTTGCATCTGAAAATATCTGGAACACATGCTGATGTGGACACAGTGTTCTCCGTCACAAATATTTTGTGGACTGCAAAAACAACATATATCATTGATAAAAATGAGGGCGTGTTTAAAAAACAACAGCAACAACAACAACAATGTGCCATGGGGTGGAGGGATGTGTACTATATTCTATTAACATCCGCCCCCCTCTTTTCCACTGTTCTCTCTATGATTTTTCCCCATCTTTTTTTATAATTTTATCCTAGTTCTTCATTCCATTCCTTATTATACTTCCGATTTTCTTCACTTTAATTCATGTTTACTTTCACTGGGTGCTCTGTTGTTTCTGGACTAAAGCTGACATAGAGCTCATGATCATACTATCTTAAACCTCTTTTCTTCACATTAGGTCAGTCTCTCTAAGATTTAGGTCTGAATGACGTATCTTCTTTCCATCCTCCTCCCATCTGCATGTAATTCCTACCTGAGGAAGAAACAAAATTCTGAAAACTGGATACATATTTTTACTACTTTTACATGAGCTATATATCAGCAGTTTTGGAATTTCTCCTCCTGGCTTTAGGTAGTGCTCAGTTATTCTGTGCCCTCCTAATTTTACATAAAAATTAGCATAACATGAATATAGATTTTTGAAACATAAAAGCCAAATCAGAGCATTGTATTTGTAGGACTGTTGTGTCAACTGTGGATGATTTGAAAAAATAGTGGCTGAAACGACATAAACCTAATGTTTGATTCATTCACAGCTTTAGAAAACTGGGAATGCCACACTCTGATTCGTAACTGATTCTGACTAATATTGTGATATAAACAAATATAAAAAATAGAAAACAGATGACTTACCCAAAGGACAGGCTCGCCGACAAACACAAATAAAATCACACACGAACACACATACAAGCTTTCGCAACTGTTGGTCGCTTCTTCAGGACTTCTTTGCTTTTTACAAATGTATGTCTAGGTATGTTTGCATTTGGATATGTGTGAGTGTGTGTGTGTATTTGTTTACCTTCCTTTTTTTCCCCTAAGGTATGTCCTTCCACTCCTGGGATTGGAATGACTCCTTTTCCTCTTCCTTAAAACCCATATCCTTCCCTTTCTCCTCTCCTTTCTTCCTCTTTTCCTGAAGAAGCGACCAATGGTTGCGAAAGCTTGTATGTGTGTTTGTGTGTAATTTTGTTTGTGTCTGTAGATGAGCCTGTCCTTTGGGTAAGTCATCCGTTTTCAATTTTTTATATTTGTTTATCCCACCAGGAAACTTTCCTTCTATAATTTTCGTTTCATAAATTTGACTCTAATATTGTGATATGTTACAGAGAGAATTAGAAAAGAGTACAGAGGTGTACTCAAATATTGAGGGATTACTTTTCTTTACTTGTCTGCATTTGTATTCGGCAACTTCCAATATTGTAATTTTCCCCATGTCTTGTCAGTGTCAGTGTGTGCTCAGCACATTTACAGATTTTGTCTAATATTTTAAACATGTCTTTCTATAAAACTTGTTTCATTTTGCAGGGATCGGAGAGTGAAAATGAGAGTGAGCGATCAGATCCTCACTCATTTGTAAATCATTATGCAAATGTTAATGACTCTTTAAGCCAGTCATGGAAGCGGCAGAAGCCTGTTCGGAATTATTCCAGTTACACGGATTCAGAACCAGAGGGAAGTGCTGTGATGAGCCTAAATGGTGGACAAATAATCATGAATAATATGGCAAGATCCAGAGCACCTCTTCCAGGGTTCTCATCTTTTGTATGACTAAGTGCCTTTATTGTCTTCTGAAACTGAAGTAGGAAGGAATTAAAAGTTGTACTGTGATGCAGTGTATAGTAGCAGTCTAAGTCAGTGCTCGGCAAACAGACTGCAAATTTTAATTCATACACACTGTAAGATATTTGCCGGACATACAAACTATATGTATGTATAGACAAGACATGTGTCTGTTTCTTCTCATACAGAAATCAATGGCATTACAAGATAACAGGTGTTTGCCTAGCCATTTACATGTGCCACGAAACTGAAACCAAAGGATTTTTGTGTTCATCATTCACAATAATACCACATAATGCTGTGGTATCTGTTTTGTATTTAATAGAGTGCTCCCTCATTCCTCTATTAATCACTAGGTGAATATGATGTGTTGAATGACTGAGCCATTATTTTCATTTATTTATTAACATTCACATCGTTAGATGACAAGATTAAACATCATTGTTAATTTTATAGTGTTCTGTTGCATAGGCTGCAAGCAACTTTTCATATTGCCTTTTGTGTACATGTTCATGTATCTAATTTGACAGATTTTACGACAATCTTTCTCTCCGTATTGAAACTGATATCACTGTGTTGTGCTTGAGTGAGTTGATAAGCAGAATATGTGATTGATGGTTTGTGACTATTTATTTCAAATTGAAATGTGTGCAAGAATGAGAGTTCTACATTTGATAGTAGCAGTGTTGACAATATGATCAAGAATCATTTTATATGGATCTTATTCTTGAGCAGCATTTAGCTGCAAGGAAGACATTTGTAAGAAAAATGTAAATGTTTTCTGTTAAATTCAAACTGCTCTTATGAAAAGAGGTGTGTTTCTTATAGAGATCCACATTGGGACCAATGAAGAACAGGATGAATGGAAGATAATGGTTTACTAAGACATTTTTGTCCCAGTGACAGTGCATTTGATTTATGTTAAAGAATTAGTGCTAAGCAAATCTGTGATATAATTTTACAAATTTTATTATTATTACTATTATTATGATTATTATTGTTACATTTGTACATTTCCTGCACAAAATTGTGTGATTATACTGAACATTTTAAATAATTTGCAGTTGTATTGCAGACTGCGCACAAATGATTTCAGCTGATGTAAATTTGGTATAGCACTGTATATTCAAGAATGTTATTTGCTCAGAACTGGACGTGTGTAAATTCTGTAAAGTTTTATGATAGTTATTGGCATTGAATTTTTTTTCATTGTTAATACCATCTTAGAACAAAACAAGTAAAAAACCGGACAAAGTGTTTCTGCTACAGTTACTGGCAGCCCTATTGTGTACTGCTGAGAGATAAGACTTAATCTTTTTCATTCAGATTATATAATTTTGTAAAACCAATGAATCTGTCACATCTTTATAGTGTCATTACTATAGCATCAGCTTTTTAAGTTGAACTTTGATTAATTTTAATATTGAATTTGAACAGTGACCAAAGAATTATTAGAACTGGCCTGTGAAGAACTGAATGAAGTAATATAATGTTCTTTGCCATGATGACTGAAGATAATATGAGTTGTTAAAAATATCACAAATAAAATTTCAAGAACTTTATCTCTGGATGCCAGTTTTGAAGTATACCACATCCCACCCTTCTTTCCTCTTGTGTTAAACCTTTCGGTAATTTGAACTAGTGATACTGATGTTTGGATTGCATAGAGAAAATGGTTTGTCAAAATTGAAGTGGTTTTAATATTGCATCATGTTAATGTCCACACTCTCAGTGGAGAAACTTTCTAAAAAGTTGGAGACACTTATTTTTGATCAGATTGTACCACTGTAAATATTCATCCTAATTAACAAAACAAACTGTTAACACATTTTTAGCATTACTTTGCTGTATTATTTTTAACACAAACACAAACACACTCCCTTATTGCTCTCCTGAAATTCCACTGTTAAACTTAAAGATGCATAGTTTACATAACAATTATTTTCCACTTATTCTCCAATGATCCATCACCTTTCCCGCACTTCTCACTTCATGGCCTTAAAAAAATAATTAAATAATAATAATAATTTTTTTGCTTTGTAATATGATTGTGCTATTGAAAGAAAAGAAAAACTCTAAAACATTAAATGTATTCAGAAGGGAAAGTCTGCAGTAGGGTGTGCAACTTTAAACAATGTTCTTACTGTTTATATATCCTTGAAAAAATTTCCCCACCCCCTTTTTCTTAGTTGCAGTAACTCAGAAGATAATTCCACAAGACAATAGGGAGATAAGAGATGAGGAACTTTCAACAGACAAACAACTTTGAGAAATGAAACAAAAGTGATTTATTAAATCAATACAATTTTCGTCTATTTTTCTATATTATTCCCTCCGCCTTCTATGGTCTCATCTCACTTTTTACTAGTGTTTTTAGCCTTTTAGTGGTGAATTCCTTACCTTGATCTTGAAGGCAGTTTTGTAATTTCTTCTTTATCTCTTCATAGCCATTGGACTTCATGCCATGAAAAGCTTCTTTTGTCAAATCAAACATACAGAAATTAAAAGAAGTAAGGTCAAGGATGTACAGAGGAGGAAGTGGCAGGACTCCCAACTCACTTTTCCAGTCATTTCCCTGTTATTTGTGCAATGGAATTCCAGAGTTGTCTTGCAGAAGTAGCATACCTTCCTTTGTCATCCTGGATATTTCCGTTTTCTGGGCCTGCTTTTGTCATGGACTGGATGCATTTCTCCTCCAGAGAATCATAGAAAATTGGACCATGGACACTCCAACAAATAATTAATGTGATCTTACCAGCCAATAATTTGTATCTACTGTATACTGTGGTACTTGGATTCCAGTTCAAAATGATGTATCAGAGTTTCATCACAGGTTAAAATCCTGTCCAAAAACCATATCTTATGCTAATTAAATGATTTTTAAGTTCAGTGGAAATGCTAAAACCTTTTCCTTAGTAATGAACTTAAAGTGACCTGCAAACTCTGTTACATACATTCCACAGTAATTACTAATAATCGGCGATTAAAGGAGATACTAAATTGCAGACAAGTGCAACAAAAAGGTTGCTATACATTTAAGCTTTTGTGAAGTAATGCCTCCTTTTATAGAAAGCACAGCCACATTCATACAAACTCAACTCACCCAATGACATGGTCAATGTCACTGGCCTCTGGTGTAAGTAGATATGAATTCATTTAAGTATTCTGTTTCAAGCAAGAATTATTGTGTTGTGTAGACCAGAAGTATTATTTTCATCCAGTTGGGGTATATTGATACTCATCAGATTTTTTTTGCCATACCTGATTTTTACTGATACCCCTTTTCAAAAGTTGGCATATATGCTTGAGTTTAAAAAAAAAAGTAAGAAATGGAACAAAGGCAATTCGAACAATCAGAAATAAAACTACATGGGCACGTAAATGCACTAAAATAAAGTTACAGTGATTTAGAGTGGTTGAAATTTCTCTTATTTGAAGAAAACTAAAAAAGAAAGCTTTAACAGTCCCAGGTGTAAAAATAAAAAATATATAAATATATGAAAAAAATTGCCACATACTTTCTTCAAAATCATTATGTAACTAAGAATCAAGCATAATGAAAACTTGTAATTTTCTTTATACATGAGGAAGATTCTGATGAAAAAATAAACTGATAAACTTTATACATGAGGAAGATTCTGATGAAAAAATAAACTGATAAAACTACATGATGTAGTCATATATAATTTGAGGTTTTTTACAGTACGAAAAATAGAAACCAGCTAACGTTCATTAATTTCAAGCATGACATCCTGGAATGAGTATGTAAAAACAGAATCCAGTTGATCTCTATGTGAAAAGTGACTACATTTACATCTGATGGACTGTCATGAAACTACATGCCCCAAACTTTTCAAGCGAGCATAGAGGTCTGATGCAAACTTCTAGTGAGAATGTTTCCTGTAACAGTGCTTTGAGAATCTCAATTGGTCCTGTTGTGGTCACGAGAACAACTCTCTCACTGCTACACAGAACACTGGCGTGCACTGGCTGTACGAGTAACCCGCGAAGTGAGCTCGTACCTCGTAAACAACACACTGAGCGCAGAGCACAACACCACGCTGCTTGGGTCATTGACCCGCCCGTGGCGTGCTCTGGCGTTTGCCGCATTTTCCCGCGGCGCACTCTCGCGGCCGACTTCCGACGTATGTTATCGGCTGTGTGTGTGCCTTACAGCATTCCTTTCCCCTTGGGGAGGCTCGGATGCGAGCAATGTCCATGACGTCGTCATCTGTTGGGCTCTGACTGAGGTTGCGGGCAGGCACCGTTGCGTAGGGTCGGAAGTACTTGGAGCGCGGGCAGCGTCGGCGCCCCTCCCCCGACAACCCATATGGCAGGACCGGTGATGGTGGCTCGGTCTCCATCTCCACCTCAGTCCCCGGACCTGGTGATGGTGGACCCGAAGGGAGCAATGCATCAGGAGGAGATGAATCCAGCATGGGTGTTGGCTGTACCTGCAAAGGTGTAGGTCCCTGAGAGGAGGGACCTGGGTCAGTCCCTGGCGGAGGCAGACAACTTGCAGGGAACGGCAGGAACCTCTCTTCGGCCTGTGGGCTGGTTAGTGGAGCAGACTGGTGCGAGAGCATCGGCTGGGGTATGGGGGGCTCCCGCTCTTCCACACGCAGGCGCAGCTGGTCGTGGTGACGTGCAGTGATGCCGTCTTCTGTGCGTATGTCGCAGAGACGGCGGCCGCGGCATCTGGTGATGATGGCAGGAATCCATTTCGGTCGACGTCCAAACCCACGTGCCCAGACAGCCATCCCTGGTCGGAAGCGAGAAGATGGAGACACAGATGAATGTCCCGGGCTCGGATGCAGGAGATGAAGCAGAGTCCGGGGCTGCCGGCCATGGAGAAGTTCCGCAGGACTCTTGTCGCCAAACGGGGTGAACCGAAAGGATGAGAGAAATTGATCGAGGGCAACATCAGAAGGGTACCGAGCCACATATTTTTTTAACTGGGTCTTAAAGGTGCGAACAAATCTTTCAGCCTCCCCATTTGACTGCGGATGGAAGGGTGGGGCCAGGACATGGCGGATACCTCGGGCGTTGCAGAAGGAGGCAAACTCGCGGGAAACAAACTGAGGACCGTTGTCAGACACCACGGTAGTGGGAAGGCCTTCAATCGAGAAAATGCGTGACAAGGCGGCAACCGTGGCCGTGGCTGAGGTTGAAAGGCAACGGACCACGTAAGGGAACTTAGAGAAGGCATCAATAACCAGCAACCAATAGGCATTAAGGAAGGGGCCCGCAAAATCAATGTGTAGGCGATCCCAGGCCTGCGAAGGTTGAGGCCATGGGGCGAATGTTGCCCGAGGGGAGGCTTGATGTTGCGCACATAGTGAGCACGAGGTAACCATACGAGACACGTCGCTGGCCAGGCCCGGCCAAAACACATGGCGGCGGGCCAATGCCTTAGTACGAGATACCCCCCAATGATCGGCGTGTAGCAGCTTGAGGACCTCTGAGCGGAGGGCCGATGGAATGACGACCCTAGGAGAGGAATCCTCAGAAACAAGGAGAAGCACGCCATCTACAACAGAAAAACGGTGTCGAAATGCGTAGTAGTTTCTGAGGGGGTCCGATGCCCGTTTCGGCGGAGTCTCAGGCCAGCCCTGCTGGACCAGACGGATCACCTTGCGGAGGACCGGGTCTGCGGCACTAGCCCGAGCCACCTTGGCACCCGTGATGGGAAAACCATCCACTGCTTGCTGAGCAGCTAAGTCGACATGAAAGCACAGCAATTCTTCCTGGTCAAAGTCTGGGTCTGGTCCAGCCGGAAGCCGGGAGAGCGCATCCGCATTGGCATGTTTGGATGTAGGGCGGAAGTGTATCGCATAGTTATACCGAGATAGGAACAGCGCCCAACGCTGAAGACGGTGAGCGGCCTTGTCCGGTAGTGACGCCGAAGGGTGAAAGAGAGAAACCAGCGGCTTGTGATCAGTTACAAGATGAAATTTTACGCCATACAGAAAGACGTGAAACTTCTTCAGAGCGTAGACAATAGCAAGGGCCTCCTTCTCAATTTGCGAATATCTGGTTTGGGCCGGAGTGAGCGTTTTAGAGGCGAAAGCGATCGGTCGCTCAGAACCGTCTGGATATTTATGAGCGAGCACTGCCCCAATCCCATGTTGAGAGGCGTCCGTTGCCAAGACAAGAGGGAGGCCGGGTTGATAGGTGACGAGGCAGGGAGCCGATTGCAGCAGCTCCTTTAATGTGCAAAATGCTGTTTCACAGGCCGATGACCAATGGAAGGAAGTCCCTTTGCGCAGCAGGTCATGCAGGGGTTTCGCAATAGATGAAGCCCCCGGCAAGAATTTATGATAATAAGCGACCTTTCCTAAAAACACTTGCAGGTCCTTGACTGAAGTCGGCCGAGGGAGAGCCAACACGGGAGAGACATTCTGACTGAGGGGCTTGCTGCCCTCACTAGAAACCTCAAACCCCAAAAACGTGATAGAAGGCTGAAAAAAGTGGCATTTCTCCAGGTTGCACGTCAACCCCGCCTCCTGTAATACCGTGAACAGTGCCCGTAAGTTGCGTAAGTGTTCATCGGCTGAGGACCCGGACACTACTATATCATCGAGATAATTGACACAACCGGGCACAGACAGTGTGAGTTGTTCAAGGAAACGCTGAAAAATTGCTGGAGCGCTGGCCACCCCGAAGGGCAACCTCAAGTATTGGTACAAACCAAAGGGCGTGTTCAGGACCAAGAGACGTTGAGAGTCAGCGTCGAGAGGAACTTGTAAATACGCCTCAGAGAGATCTATCTTTGAAAAATATTGTCCACCCGCCAATTTCGCAAGAAGCTCGTCTGGGCGCGGCAATGGATAAGTGTCGATGATAGATTGGGCGTTCACGGAACGTTTGAAATCGCCACAAAGGCGCAACCGCCCCGACGGTTTTTTTACAATGACCATGGGAGTCGCCCATTCACTAGACGGGATGCGTTTTACCACCCCAGCGTCCTCCAGGCGGTCCAGCTCCGCTTTGACGTGGTCACGGAGTGCAATCGGAACCGGCCGAGCGCGGAAAAAGCGGGGCCTGGCGGAGGGCTTCAAGGTGATGTGGGCTTGGAAATTATTAGCACAGCCCAACCCCGCCGAAAACAGCGCCGAAAATTCGGTGCGTAAAGAGTCTAGTTGCGGGAAGGGCACCTGGTCAGAGACAATGTTGACGTCGTCGGAAATAGTGAACCCAAACCCCTGAAAGGCGTCAAGACCAAACAAGTTGTCCGTGTGAGCATTGTTTACAACAAGGAAAGTGAGCCTACGAGTGACAGATTTGTATGTAACAGGCGCTGAGAACTGTCCCAGGATCGGAATATTTTGTTTATTGTAACTGACCAATCTCCGCGACACCGGGAAGAGAGAGGGAGAACCCAGATCCAAATAAGTCTTTGAGTTCAATAAGGTGACAACCGCGCCTGTGTCCACTTGCATACGCAACTGTTTGTGGAAAACAGTGACGTCAATAAAGAGCTTGTTGGGTGCAACCGAAATCGCTGAGACGCAATTTACGTCCATCTCTGCGTCGGAATCGTGGATTTTGGAGGCACAAACAGAAGCAATGTGACCTTTCTTGTGGCACTGATGACACGTGGACCACCGCTTGGGGCAGTCAGGTCTATCATGATCGACAAAACAGGAGGGACACGAAGGAAGCATTTTACGGTCGCGTGACCGCACGCCGCCTGGCCCGAGTTTCCGCGGCCGTGCACTTGGCCGATCGCTCCGGCGCCGCGGCTGCGCGCGAACTGCCGCGACCACGTCATCCCTTTGCGACCCTGCCGGTAACGGGGAAGAAGAGGGTTGGATTTCCGCCACCTCACACCAAGCCTCAATTTGGTTGCCCGCCGCCCGCGAAACCTCGAAAGACTGCGCAATGTTAAGAACATCGGAAAGTGAAGGATTTTCGCACAGGAGGGCGCGTTCGCGAACCTCGCGATCGGGAGCGAGCCGAATAATAGCGTCCCGGACCATATGATCGGCATACGATTCTTTATGCACATCCGTAACAAAATGACGACGACGGCTTAAACCGTGGAGGTCCGCGGCCCACGCCCGATAAGACTGTTGTGGCTGCTTCCTGCAGCGGTAAAACTCAACACGGGCCGCTATCACATGAGTCCGTTTGCGGTAATATTGTGAAAAAAGGCCGCACATTTGATCGAAAGACAGCGACGCAGGATCCTGCAAGGGGGCGAGTTGGCAAAGCAGCTGATACAGACGAGGCGACAGCCACGACAGGAATAACGCACGACATAAGGTGCCATCAGACCAGCCAAAAGCTTGAAAGTGTTGTCTTAACCGTTTTTCATAAGCGTCCCACTCTTCGACGGACTCGTCGTACGCCGGAAAAGGTGGCGGATAAGACAGAGGGGGCGCGGGGGGCGAAACAACCTGTGGGGTGGACGGGGGTTGGGACCCACTAGACAAGGCTGTAGCAAGAGATTGTAATACCTGGTTCTGAGCGTGAATCGCCGATGCAAAAACCTCTTGTTGTTCGACGAGGCGACGCAGAATCTCATCGGAAGAACTAGTAGACATTGTGTAAGACGAACAACCACATCAGACGGAAAACACGCGGAGGAAAACAAAAAAATACCGCACTCGTCGCCAATGTTGTGGTCACGAGAACAACTCTCTCACTGCTACACAGAACACTGGCGTGCACTGGCTGTACGAGTAACCCGCGAAGTGAGCTCGTACCTCGTAAACAACACACTGAGCGCAGAGCACAACACCGCGCTGCTTGGGTCATTGACCCGCCCGTGGCGTGCTCTGGCGTTTGCCGCATTTTCCCGCGGCGCACTCTCGCGGCCGACTTCCGACGTATGTTATCGGCTGTGTGTGTGCCTTACAGCAGGTCCCGGTCAGGTTCATGTTGAAGTGTCATTGTATTAAACTTATCTGTGCCTCCCAGAGGAAGTTGTTCATGAAGTGGCCAAGGGGTGATCAGACAGAACACATTGATAGATAAACTCTTCATTGAAATGAGCCATACAATACATTACAGTTATTCACAATTGCGGTTTTCTCACATTTCTACTTTATTATGTGTAGATACACTATCAAATGATGACATGTGAAAATTTGTGCCAGATTGGTACACAGACACAAATTTCCCACTTTTTCCACTTACCATTAGGCTATCCAAACACTTCTATAGAGCCAACCTCATCTGCTGCACACCACACTGACTACGTATATGACAGTCAACTACATTCATCCCTCAGCACATACTGTATTCCCACACCAGGGAGAATATGATAATCAAATGTGTTATTAGCCTTCCCAGAACTTCTACCCCAAATCCATTTCACCCCACACACCTACTTCTTACCTACTCCCAAAAATCCATAAACCTAACAATATTGGATGCCCAATTGTGGCTATTTACTGTGCTCCCACTGAAAGAATTTCACCCCTTGTTGACCAGCACTACCAACCAATTGCTTGAAACCTAGCGTTCCACATCCAAGGTACCAACCACTTCCTTTACTGACTCCAACATCCCCACCCCTTTATCTCCTGGATCCTTGGCACTGTTAATGCCACTTCACTATGCACCAATATCCCACATGCCATGGTCTTGCTGTTCTACAACAGTGGCCTTCAGACTCACACCCTATACCTCATTCCTCATAACTCTTACCAATTGCATCCTAACAAACAATTACTTTTCCTTTCAAGGAAAATTATGCAATCAAATTTGTGGTACATCCATATCGCACCCTAATATGCACACCTATTTATGGGCTGTCTAGAGGAAATCTTTCTAGCCACTCCAAACCCATGGTCTCATTCAGGTTCATTGTTAATATTTTCATGATTTGGACTCAGACCCAGGACACCCTATCCTTGTTCCTTCACAATATCAACTCCTTCTCTCCCATCAGTATCACTTGGTCCTTCTCAACTCGGCAAGTCACCTTCCTGGATGTCAACCTCCACCTCACTGACGGCTCCATCAACTACTCCGTCCACATTAAACCTACTTATTACCAAGAGTACCTGTACTTTGATAGCTGCCACCCATACCACATATAAAAATCCCTCCCATACAGCTTTGCCATCTGTGGATGGTGTATTTGTAGCAATGAGAAGTCCCTTACCCAATATGCTGAAGGTCTCACAAAGGCTTTTACAGAAACATTACCCTCCTAATCTAGTCCGCAAACAGTTTTCCCGTACCATATACCCCACACACCACCAATCCTCCCTCCATCCCCAATAACCAGTCAAGAAATGAGTCTCCTTGTCACCCATTACCACCCTGGACTGGAACAATTGAATCACTTCTTTGGTCAGGACTTTGATTATCTGTCATCATGTCCTGAAATTAGATGCCCTACCCAAGATCCTTCCAACCCTCCTAAAGTGGTGTTCCATCGCCCACCCAACTTACACAACATTGTAGTCCATCCCTATGCCACTTCCGATCCCAACCCCTTCACTGTGGAAGACCCCAATCACTGTGGAAGACCCCAATGCAAAACCTGCTGAATCCTCCCACCAAGCACTTCTTATTCCAGTCCTGTCATAAGTTTATTCTACACCATCAGCTGTCAAGTGACCTGTGAAAGCAGCCATGTGATTTACCAACTCTGCTGCACGGCGTTTTACTTTTTCATGACAACAAATTAGCTGTCCATCAGGATGAACTGTGGTAAAAAACAAGATGGACCACCCTGTGGCACAGCATGTGGGTGAACACAGCACTCTGGATTTCAATGGCTTCTTTACTACTCGAGCCATCTGGATGCTCCCCTTCAACACATTATGTGGTTCCGCAACCACCCTGGCCTTAACCTAAGATAACTTGCTATTTCTCCACCCTATGCTTAACATTCCCTTCCCCTTTCATTATCCTGTAACTATTCCAATTCATGTCTGTCTTCCAACTGTGTGTCGCTCCCCTTAATTAATTACTTTTTTATTTTTATATATGTTTTTATTTTCCCTTATCATGTCTATCATTATAAATACCCCCTCTCTCCCCACACACCTCTACACCTCCCTTTTATCTTCTCCAACCCATTCCCTTCATTACATTCAATGCTGCATCTCACATTTCCGCCTACCAGAACCTTTACAATTCATCAAGCAATCTGGAACTTTCCATCACCATCGTTACCTGGTGTCCTTCCCCCTCCTCACTTACTGTCAAGAAGTGGCCAGAGATGGTGCTTGTGTTTGTCTAGTTTCTGAGTGATTGTGTGAATGTATGTCTTTTTTTTTTTATGAAGGCCAGGACTGAAAATTTAAGTTCTGTGAATGTCATCGTCTATTTCATGTGCCTGTCAGTGGCTCAGCGAATGTCTTTAGGGGAGTTGTTATCTAGCCTCCATTATTGACATAATCAAAAGTATTAAACATCAGAAAATAATGTGTGACTTGATCTTGCAGTCAAATATTTTATGCATTAGCTATATTTACAAAATAATAAAAGAATCACAAATATTAAGTATCAGAGATGCATACCATACCACCAGTAACTCATCTCTCTCCTGCACATGCGGGACTGCATGTCCAAGACATGCCACCTGTAAGCTCTTATACAGCAGTGTGCTTATCAGATAAACCCTGTAATTCAGTTCCAGATTTTCACTTGCCTACTTACTGTGTAAAAGGCACTGGTTGGTGCTTTTTACTGTTAATTAGATTGGACACCTAGAGACAAAGCAATTGTGAAGTGACAATGTACTATACTCCGTTCACTCTGAAGTGGCGGCTCAAGGTCATTCGGCTGGCACTCCGCACGTCACATGATCACCCCCTCCACAGTGCCTTTTCCCCTCTCCCCAGCGCACAGTCCATCCCTTCTGCAGTTCTACAACAGTGTGGTAGCGTTTCTCTGCGTTTACATTTAACTTTGTTACAATGTCGAGTCTGACAGATATTAGGCGTCAGTCGAAGGATGTTGTGTATAAAGTGTATAATTTTTTCAAAGCGTTGGAAAACTGTCAAGAAAAGGTTTGCGACTTTTTCAGAGATACTCAAAAAACAACCGCAGAAGCCTGTCAAGTGTCGGTAAGAACAGTGCAACGCATCTGTGAGGAAGCGCATAAAAGTGTAATCGAAAATGAAGATATCCTAGGGCCAAGCTTTTCATCTCCTAGAAAAAACATTACTCGCCAAAAGCCTGTCACAGAATTAGATGATTTCCAAAAAGACGTAATCCGCCGCTCAATCCAAGAATTTTACGATAATGGCGAATACCCAACACTTAAAAAACTTAAAGATGTTTTAAAAGATAAGATAGACTATGCAGGAGGTATTACATCTTTGCATAAAATTGTGAGAAAACTTGGCTTCAGATACAGAAGAGCTAATGACGGCCGAAGATTTTTGATGGAGAGAAAAGATGTTGTAGCCGCAAGAGCCTCATTTTTAAGAAGAACGCTTGAAATAAGGAATGAAGATCATCCTCGACCTATCATTTACATCGACGAAACGTGGGTAAATCAAAACCATTCTAAAAGCTTTATCTGGCAGGATTCTAAAAGAAACGGTGGTCTAAAGGTCCCGTTAGGTAAAGGATCACGTCATAATCTGCCATGCCGGATCGGCCAAATATGGTTTCATAGAGGGGGCAGAATTGGTGATCCAGTCTAAAAGCGGTGTTGATTACCACCAAGAAATGAATAATACATTCTTTAGGGAATGGTTTACTGATCTCCTTCGAAGTCTGGAAGAAGGATGTGTGATTGTCATGGACAATGCAAGCTATCATTCCATGCTTAAAGAGAAAATTCCCAACTCAAGTTTCAAGAAAGCCGATATTTTGGAATGGCTGCAAAGCAAAAGCATACCCCATGATCCCACACACATGATAGCCGAATTGCTTTGCACTGTCAGGCAACACAGCAGCAGTTTTAGGCGATATGAGCTTGATGATCTAGCTACAGAAATGGGACATGAAGTAATACGGCTTCCTCCTTATCACTGTCAGTACAATCCCATTGAACTGATATGGGCTCAAATAAAGCGAGAGGTAGCGGAAAAGAATTCTACATTTAAAATTAGAGATGTGAGAAAATTACTGGAGGACGCCATTAAAAACGTGACAATAGAAGATTGGCAGAAATGCGTTGCCCATGCGGAGCGATTGCAGGAAGAAGACTTTGCGAAGGAAGGACTTAGAGGTGAACAAATACAGAGGATTTTAATAAATCTACGTGACGATAGTGACGAGACTTCCAGTGATGACGAAGATAGTGAAGCTGATGTCCGCCCACCATAGTTTCTGTTTGGTGAGTTACATATAACTTTTTCACTATTTCACTTTATTAATGTAATTATTTTCAGGTAATAACCTCTGGAGTGACGTACATTATATACATATCGCAACGAACGAAATGAAGGTCACTAAAATATGATAAGTTAATTTTAAAAACCGGCAGTGCTTATTATTGTTGGCGCGTTGTCTAAGCGGGCGGCTGCCTGCGCAGTGTGCTGGCAAGGGAGTAGGGGAGGGAGGGTGAAGAGTGGGGACACAGCTGCGTGACCTTGAGCCGCCACTTCAGAGTGAACGGAGTATAGTCTAGACAGGCACAGTTGTCATTGTCTCCCCCTTCTCCCTGCCAATTGCCTCCAGTCTCTAGCTGGTTTTTCCAACCTCTACAAGACTGATCTGCAGTATTTTGTTTCTTACAATTTTGTGGACTGCAGCAGCTGTGGTGTTTGTTATTTCAGGGGTTGTTGAAGCGTCACTTGACTGCTTTCGTGCCCAGCAACTAAACTCATTGCAAACAGTTACTTACTTGTATTTGTTATCCTGCAGACAAATAGTCTATGCATTGCATACAATTACAGAATAATCAGAAATATTGAAACATTTAATAAAAATTAAAACAAATATGTATGTGAAAGAAAGGTACAATGATTGACTAGAGGGCACTTCTTTCTGACCAGTTATTGGGGGTGATGGTAGGCTTGGTGTATGAGGATGTGGCACAGGTAATTTGTTTGTGGAATAGGCCTGGGAGGGGGGGGGGGGAGGGAGTGTGTGAAAGCCTTTGTGAAACTTTCAGTATACTGCGAAAGGGTCTGCTTGTCATTGTAAATACACCGTCCACAGATGGCTGGACCTAGTCTGCAAACAAGTCTCTCATGCCATATCGTAACAAACTACAAAATCTCCCATCACCCGACCTCCAAAATATTCTAGTCCAATCTTGTGCCATCTCCTCTTCCAACCCCCTACCACAGTGATCATATCCCTGTGGAATTCCCAGATGTAAGCCTGCCTGCAGAATACCCTAAAGCAGCACTTCCTACTCCAGTCCTGTCACAGGTTTATCCAACCCTATCAGAGGCCGTGGAAGCAGTCACATCATATTCTACCTCTGCTGCAACCATTGTTCAGCTTTCAATATCAGGATGACCAATAATCTGCTGTCCATCAGTATGAATGGCCACTATCCTATGTATCCAAATGTAACATGGACGTAGCACATGTAGTAGAGCATACACTAGACTTTCTGGCTGCGTCATCACCCAGATCCTGGACCCCTCCACCACCCTTTTTGAACTAAGCAGGAAGGAGCTATCCTTGCAACCTATTCTTTATTCCTAAAAGTGACCTGACCTTAAACTCATTAAACTTCCCACCCAACAGTCCCCCTCCCCCCCCCCCCCCATCCAACTACCATTCCCCATTTCGTAGCTACATGCTTCAGTCAAGGCCTGTTGTTTTTGTTTTATAGAGGACTAAACTACAAGGTCATCAGTCCCCTGTTCCTAGCAGAGATGTGTCGTTTGACGAAACGAAAACATAGAGAGAATGCGGAGAAGGAAAATCCCTGACCTGATAGATCGAAATACGGGTAAGAACATGAAAGGGATAAAGTTACTGTTGCATGAGACTAAAATTTTACTGCAGTATGCAATAGCTGGCTGACCACTAGGATAAAAACAGATAAGCCAGCAATGCTCAATCGAAAAGGAAGAGGCGATCAATGACCTAAAATTAATGCTGAAATGTGGGCCTGGGAATCAGGCTAAAGCACCTTCCAGTAAATGGAATGGTAAAAAAGCAGATGTGGGAATCAAATTTAGAACCGTAGTAGCCATAGAGGCATTGTCACTTAAGACTAAAAGTAGATTAAAAGACTGTCTCAAAGTGGCTTCCGATGTAACACCATTCAAAGATCCCTTTCCTGGAGACCAATTTCAAGGACGGTTGAGGTGGTAGCCTGCTTCGCCAGGTGGTCGAAGCGGTCGTTCCCAGTTATGCCAATGCGGCCTGGGGTCCAAACGAAGACCACAGTGCGACCAGACTTCCCTAGACTGTATACAGTGCCCTGAATTGACCGTACCAAAGGGTGTTTCGGAAAGCACTGGTCAAGGCCTTGTAAACTGCTCAAGCAGTCGGTACAGGTAACTACAGACTCTGCGGGGCAGGCTCTGAGATGTTCAAGGGCCTGCCAAATGGCGACAAGTTCCACCATAAACACTCTAATCCCATAGGACAATGAATGATGTTCATCATGCTGACCATGGGTATAGGCATGCCCAGCACATCCATCGACTAGGGAACCATATTTGTATATGAATTCTGCACTCCGGAACGAATCAAGAATTGCCTGAAACTGGTGACTGAGAGTCATAGGCACAACAGAGGCTTTTGAGTCTCTGGACTGGTCTAACCGAAGCTGGAGGTGAGGAATGATCCAAAGAGGAGTATGAGAATGGTAGAGGAAAGTGAGAGGAAGAGATGTAAGAGACGAAAGAAAGGAACAAACACAGACTGCTATCGGGGGACCCGTCCTCGGCCGTTGTCATAGAGAGGGAAGTGCAACAGCTGGGAAGAGGAGCCTGTGATTTGGGTGGTGAGGTAAGGTGTGGATATGGGCAACAAATGAAGCCATCAGTTGTTGTCGTCGGAATCGCAGGGGAGGAACCCTAGCTTCAGTAAGGAGGCTTGTCATGGGACTTGTACGGAAAGCCCCTGTCACTAAACGGATGCCACTGTGATGGACCAGATCCAAGACCTGCAGTGCAGATGGAGCTCCAGAATCGTACACCAGGCTGACATAATACATTATACAGGTGCAGCAGAGTGGGGCGAGCAGCTCCACAACCGGTATGGCTGAGGCAGCGGAGGATGTTTAAGTGTAGCCAGCATTTTTGTTTCAGTTGGCGAAGATGAGGCACCCAAGTCAGCGGTTATAGAAGAGCATGCCTAGGAAAGGGGTTCATCATTCAAATATACCTCAGGGTCTGGGTGAGCTACTCGATGGTGACAAAAGTGCATGATGCGGGTTTTCTGGGCCGAAAATTGGAAAACATGCGCAGAGGCCCAAGACTAGATCTTTCGGATGACCCCCTGCAACTGCCGTTCAGTAACACCAATGCTACCTGAACTAAAGTACAGGCAAAAGTCATCAGCAAACAAGGAAGAAGAGAGAGACGTTCCTACTGCCACAGCTAGACCTTTAATAGCAATTAAATATTTTGGCACACTTAGAACGGAGCCCTGTGGGACACCGTTCTATAAAACATGAGAGGAGCTAAGAGAGGTGCCAATCCAAACCTGACAAGAGCGGAGCGAGAGGAAGTTCTGTATGAACGTCGTGAGGGGACCACGTAAGCCCCATTCATAAACTGTTGAGAGGATATGATGGTGTGAGGTTGTATCATATGCCTTGCAGAGATCAAAAAAAGACTGTAACAAGATGTCCTCAACGGTTAAAGGCTGTACGTGTAGCTGATTCCAGGAATACTAGATTGTCGATAGTAGAACAGCTCTGGCAGAAGCCTCCCTGTTGTGGGGCCAGGAGACCCCGATTCTAAAGTACCCACATAAGTCGGTGACTCCACATACGTTCAAGGATCTTACACAGAACTTTGGTAAGGCTGATAGGGCGATAACTCTCAGCCTCCAGCGGATGACTGGAATGATGGTACTTTCGTGCCATTGTGACGGGAAAATACCTTCTGTCCAGAGTCGATTGAAAAGGGTGAGTATTTGGTGACGAACAAACTGGCTGTGAATACGCTCTGGCCTGGGAGAGGTATCGGGGGATACACCAAGAACTCCCACTCACTAAATGAAGCATTATACGGTAGACTTGCACATAATAGTTCGCGATTGGGAGCGCTCACTTTAGTTCGTGGCTCTTCCGCGAACTAGTTCGCTCTTTTAGTTCGCCCGCTCCCAGTGACGGCTGAGCGGCGTGGTCTGTGTGTGCAGGTGGAGGCGGAAGTTCCCCCACCTAGCTGCTTCATGTGCTTGCTGCTTGATCCGCTAACAATATCACACATACCAAAATAAACAGTTTGTGGATAATTTCTCACTTTTAACTTTAGAATTATCTCTATATCTTGGCATTATGGAATTTATTTGTCAGATATTGCAGAGTGCAGAACACATCAAAACAGAAATTTTGTAGTACTGAACTATGTAATCTAGCAGGCAGACGCTCACCTCGAAATGACTCGTCAGCAGAAGGCAAACACGTGATTTTTAATTTTGCTATGCACACTCTCGCTATCGCCCGTTGGTCTTCGGAAAAGAATCCAACGAACTATGAAGCGAGATACGTTTGGCATAATCGTCTGCTGCTCCTAGTTCGTCCGCTCCTTCTAGTTCGTCCGCTCTTTTTGGCTTTTGCTACTGCTACTAAAATAGCTCTTTTTTTATGACAGCTTTTTTATATAATGAATCAGTGTTGCCAAAGCGTGTGCTATTACCCGTACTTTTGGGCAATTTGACATCAAATACTTAGGCAAATAAACTGGTTATTTACATGAATGGGTGATACAATGGCATTCAACTACTTTGTATACAGAGTATTCGTAGTACTTCATTTTTAAAATAGATTTCTTGTGGCAGTGAACTATGAAACTACAGCTGAGCTGCATCTCAGCTGGAAATGAAGGTAACTGGCAGAAGGAAATCACGTGAATCTGAACGCTCTAGCGTCCTCTTGCTGTTCCCCGTCAGTCTTCGGAAAAGGAGCGGACGAACTAAGAGGCGAGAGATCTGCGAACTAGTTTGCTTGTGGGAGCGCTCTTCCGAACTAGTTCGTTTGTGAACTACAGATGACTATTATACAGTTCCTGTCGGCGAGTGCGGAATGATAACTGCCGCCGCTCAACCCGCTCCCTGAGTGTGCGGAAGTTCACACTGTAGGTTGCAATGACAGAGCAACGTGCATAATGCTCTGCCATGTGCTCAGCAATAACTGTCGGGTTAGTACAGAGAGCACCTTGAATTCTGAATGAAGGAATTCCACTTGGTGGGTGGTACCCAAAAAAGTGCCGTACCTGGCACTACACTTTAGAAGGGGAGGTGCAGGAACCTATGGAGGCTACATATCACTCCCAAAAGGCCTGTTTACTCTGTTGGACCTGTCGCCGGACTCGGGCCGGGAGATGCTTAAAAGCTATCAGATGTTCCACGGTGGGGTGGCGCTGGAACGTCCTCCGTCACTCCTGGATAGCTTCTGTGATCTCCCTCGTCCACAAAGGCACAGATTTGCGCCAAAGTGAGACTGTGGTAGTCTGTACAACTGCTTCAGCGGTGGAAACAATATCCTCAGTTATCCGTTGAACTGCCAGGACTATGTCACCTGGTAGCTGAGTAGTAACCACAGCAGTTATGGTGTAGCTCTGCAAGACACCACTGGGATAGGCGGTCTGCAGGGTGAAACTGTGGGAGTGACAAAAGGATGGGCAAATGGTCGCTCCCACGTAGGTCATCATGGACCACCCAAGATAAATGTGGGAAAAAGAGCTGGCTTCAGAGACAGGTCAACAGCTGAGAAAGTGCCATGGGCTACGCTGAAGTGCATGGGGGCTCCAGTGTTCAGAACACATGTCGAGCTGTGTTAAAATATTCTCAACATCTCTGTCACCGCCTGTGATCTCAGTTCCATCCCACAAGAGGAGAAACAGTTGGGGTAATTGGGTGACCAATGCAGCGAGGTCATCAGGGGAGACAACAACATCCGGAAGAAGGTAAAGGGAACAACTGGTGAATTCCTGTATTGCCTGGATGCGAATTGCACTGCCTTGGGGTCATGTTGAGGGACACAGCTGCACTGAGGACGATGGTGAGGACAGAGACACAAACTCCACCAAGTACCCTGTCATAGACACTGCAATTTTTTTAATAGTCACATAGGGCAGAGCTATACAAAATGTGGGGAAAGGGCACAATTGCTGTAACTTGGACAAATAGCACAAAAAACTGCCACAGTTCCAGTGCATGATGATAGTGGCTCCTGGTCGTTGGGACATGCTGATTTTGAAGGTGCAGTGGGGTCCTAGGACTGTTTGCTGTCGCTGACGGCGGAGACGGAGCCTCAACATCCATCACATTTGGGACTCAGCGAAAGCTAAGTCCTCAGGGGATGCGAGAATCTCCACCTCGTCCTCTGAGGCAGAGGTTTGTTGTGGTGGCACTGGAGCCACCAGGGATTCTTTCTGTTTGGTTTTCTTCTTCTCCCGCTTATCCTTTGGCTTCTCCTGCTGGGAGGGCTTTGCAGACTCATCCCCAGGGACTGAGGATGCCCTTGAGGTCCTACGACCATCAGTTGGTGGCTTTTTCAGCCACTCACTGTCATCAAGTTTACCAGTGGGAGAAACCATAGGAGGAAGGGTTCGGAGGAAACTCTTCCTGGTGAGAGGAGCCAGAAGTGGCTGTTGGTTCTCTGGATCATAGGTGGGGACCATTGTCCCCTGTGGGTGTGGAATGATTGCTCCCAAAGTAGGGGCAACAGAAGAGGAGGTGCTCCTAGACACTGAGGGGGCAGATGTTAACAACTGGGCTAGAGGGCCCAGCGTGGTAGATGTCACAGATGATTTTAACATGGATGGTGATGCAGCAGTGGTATATGTTGACTTCATATTAACAGGATGGATCTTTTCATAGGCTCTGAATATGACAGCCTGTCCAGGTTCTTACACTCCATTATTTTGCATTCTTTGTGGAGAACTGTGCAGGTTGGAGAGTTGGGAGAGTGGCGCTGGCCACAGATTACACAGACCGGGGGAGGGTACATGGCATATTGGCACATATGGATGAGCCATACGTTCGCACTCCCGACATGTGGGGTTGGCCTCACAGCGGGATGACATATGGCCAAATCTTCAGCACTGAATGCAGTGCATAGGGGGAGGAACGTAGGGTTTGACATCACACTGGTAGATCATCACCTTGACCTTGTCGAGCAATGAATCACACTCAAAAGCCTAGATGAAGGCACCGGTGGTGACCCTGTTGTTCGGACCCCTGTATATGCGCCGAATAAACTGCACTCTTAGCCTCTCTAAGTTCTTCTGAATTTCTTCACCGGACAGTAGTAATAGGTCTCTATGAAAGATAACACCCTGGACCATGTTCGGGCTTTTATGGGGGGTGATGGTAATGGGGAACGTCACCCAGCTTGTCACAGGGAAGCAGAGCCCGTGATTGGGCTGGGGACAACATCGTTATCAGAACAGACCCGGGCCTCATCTTCGACATTCCTTCTACCTCTCTAAACTTATCTTCCAGATTCTCCACAAAAAACAGATGCTTCGTTGTCATCCGTTCGACTGCACACCAGGTATCAGGGGGGCATACGCCTCACCTTGATGACGAGCTCGATGTTCTTCCCATGGTGTAGCCAGGGATGGAAATGATTGAGGGTCATGATGCTGCATTAAAGGACACTCTTCCACACTTTGAGATGATGGTTAAATGCCTACCAGCATTGCTCTGAGATCTTTTCATGGTGATTAAGCCGAGATCTCCGGGCTCTGAAAGGTACAACGTTCCACCACTGACGGTCCTCAAAGCACGCACAGAGCTTACAGTGTAACGGACTGTTGGCGCGACATGGCCTACAGCTCGGGACCCCGGGTTCACTGAGACCGTACTCAGCAAATTAATGCTGAGCCCCTGAGGGGAGTTCAAGGCCTCCCCCTTCTAATTCCCTACCTGGCTACCTGGCTGACTCTCCCCCTTCCCCCAAGCCACTAGTCTTCTGCATCCAGCCCCTCTTCCCGCCGCCTCTCATTCTCCCCTCCCCCCCAATCTGCCGAATGGCACTGTCACCTTTGATGTAAGGTGTGTGTATGTGATTGTGTGTGTGTGTTTCTGTTGGAAAAAACTCAGCCCCTCTGCTCTTTGGAGAGTAGTCTCTTTACCCCCAAGTACCATAACTTCCCGACATAAATGTTGAATAAAGTTTATTCATTAGTAATCTCAAATAAACAGAAAGTGATCTTGCAATTAACAACTACAATAAAGACAGGAATAAAACTTTATTAAAATGCGAGAAAATTCCATAATGTGAGATTTAAAGAGTGGCAGCAGACTCTCAATTCAGAGTATGGTATGATGATTACCTATCAACACACACTAAACAGAGTAGAAATTCACGAAAAGTTCACTCTCACTTCTGTAAAGCAAGCAGAAAAAGATTGAAGTTCTGGACTGAAACACAATTAAACTTCTCGAAAGTTAACATCCCTATTTAAGTAAAAGTATTCTTAACTTAATTTAGCTGACATTATATCTCCTTCATTACTGAATATCACAAATTATCTTTGACCTTGTGTAGGTATGCTGTATACCAGATCTTGATGCAAAGTGTCCTATATCACCCCCTTGAGCTCGCAACTCGAGGTCTCCACTTGACTCCGGTAGTGTTCTGACACTTCCTAATATTGGTGGTAGAACACCATTCCCACCAAAACTGCATCATTCCCATATTCGAAAATATTAACATAAGAGAGAGAGGTGGCTGTCCATTACTTACCTTAGTCCTGTACCGCTGGTAGCCACTCAAAAAAAGATGCAAATGGAGATGAAAATAATCAAGGATCCTGACGAAGGAAAGCTCCATTTGCGTCTTTATTTGTGTGACTATTGGCAGTACAGAATTAAGGTAAGTACTAGCTAGCCATGCTATCTCTTTTGATAATATTTTTGCTTCTTAGTGGAGAATTTCTGTCAGATTACTTGGAGATTAAACAAAATGTGCAACATTGCACTTAGTCTAAATAAATAAAAAATACATAAATTAAAACATTGAAACTTGCAAGATTTTGGGTGTTTTAATTTACATACTTTTATATTTAGACTAAGTGCTATGGTGCACATTTATTTAATCTACATTTTTTGGAAAATAAGATCAACTCATAAAATCAGATATGACCTGATGATGGTGGCATAGTCCTCCGAAACCGGTCATCTTTAAATAAAGAAGTATTTCGCGATCTTGGAGTTTCACTTTTGAAGAAAAGTAATTAACTAATTATTATTACTGATTCTCTGACTCACGATTCGATTGCAGAAAAGTTCAAAGAAAGCTTGGATCAATTTTAATTGCTGGTGACTTTAACTTACACTCAATATGTCGGCAAAGGCCAGCATAACAGATCATATGAAATTGTACTGATCACGTTCTCTGAAAATTATCTTGAGCAATTAGTTCATGAACCCACTAGAATAGTAAATGGTTGTTAAAACTTAAGTTACTTGACCTCCTGTTGTTGTGATCTTCAGTCCGGAGACTGGTTTGATGCAGCTCTCCACCTTACTCTATTCTCAGCAAGCCTCTTCATCTCCTCATAAGAACGGCAACTCACATCCACTTGACTCTGCTTACTGTATTTATCTTTTGGTCTCCCTCTGTGATTCCCCCCCCCCCCCCCCCCCGCCACACACACATACACTTACCTCCAATGCTGCTAAATTTACGATTTCTAATGTCTAGGAATGTGTCCTGCCAAACGATCCTTTCTTTTAGATAAGGTATGGCAAAAAAATCCTTTTCTCCCCAATTCTGTTCAGTACCTCTTCAGCATTGTTCTGTAGCACCACATTTCAAAAGCCTCTATCCTCTTTCTGTCTGAACTATTTATCGTCCAAGTTTCACTCCAATACAAAGCAACACTCCACACAAATGCCTTCAGAAAAGACTTCCTTACACTTAAATTAATATTAAATATCAGCAAATTTCTCTTTTTTGAAAACACTTTTCTTCCCATTGCCATTCTGCATTTTATATCCTCTGTACTGTTACCATCATACATTATTTTACTGCCCAAGTAACAAAAGTCATTAATCGCCTTTATTGTTTCATTACCTAATCTAGGCTAATTCCTTCAGCATCGCCACATTTTCTAAGATTGCATTCCATTAACCTTGTTTTGATCTTGTTAAAGTTGATCTTATACGCTCCTTTCCTTGACTTCCTAGACGCAAATAATCTGGAGCTATTAAAAAGCTGCAAACCTGACACAGGGATTAGTGGAAACAGAGTTCTTATAGTGGGACTGAAATTTCCAAATCCACCAAGATTAAATTGAAAATATATTTATTCAAAAAAAAGCAGATAATAATTCATTTACCGGTAAAGTTTTCCTGAATGAGAATCTCCAGTCTTTTGAAACTAACAATTTGACTGTAGATCAGATGGACCTTGCATTCAAAGAAATGGTATCAACAGCTATTGAGAGATTTATACCAAACAAATTAACAAAAGAGGGGGCTGATCCACTGTGGTACACAAAACATAAAAAATCTTGCACTTAACACCCAGAGAGGAAACCCACAGGGGTACACAGAGACAATGGACATTGACAACACAAAGGAAGAAAATACAAATGGAAGAGATCGAGTGTTAAACTGATCCAAAACTGTACAGCAGAATACATTGGTTGACTGATGACGAAGATAATAAAGGATGAGGGAGCCACTCTGCACATACTAAAATCCTCCATTTTAAAACAAGACAGAAACATAAAAGAGACAACAGATTAAAAGTTCTGGAGGGGTGGGGGCTCGAGAAATCAGGCATACTAGTTCACCACTAAATAGAACCATAAAAGCCAGCTGTACAAATAAAATCTGAAAACCAGTCAGCTATAGAGGCATTGTAAGCAAAGATCACAGAAAGCGAACAGTCCAACAGGATGTGAATCACTGTTAACAGAGCACCACAATGGCAATCCGGTGGGACATCTCAACGTAAAAGATGGCCATGCATTTACCACATATGGCTAATACATAGTTGGCAGAGAACAAGAGTTCTTACGAGAGACCAACAGGGAGGACCTCCACATGGCCATAGAGGGCTTGACTGCACAAAATTTATTCGGCACAGTCGAGTCAGCTCACTTAGAATTCCAAACCCCAAGTAACTTCTGATTTAATTGCAGTCAGAGATCCCTTTCCTGGAGAGGCTTGGGGCTTGAGGTAGTAGCGTGCTTGGCCAGCTGATTGACCCATTCGTTCACCAAGATGCCAATGTGGCCCGGGGTCAAAAGGAAGACCACAGAGCAGCCAAACTTACCCAGACTGAACACAGAGTCCTGAACTGACCACACCGAAGGGTGTTTTGGAAAGCATAGCTCAAGGGCTTGCAAGCCACTCAGAGACTCACTACAAATAACTACAGTCTCCCCAGGACAGGCTCTGAGATGTTCAAGAGCCCAACTAATAGCGACCATTTCTACAGTAAAAATACGAATCCCACAGGGCAATGAATGCTGTTCAACATGCTGACCATGGGATTAGACATTCCCAGCACAGCCATCGACTAGGGAACTGTCTGTGTATACAACTTCCAAGCCATGAAACCTGGTGAATAACATCAGGAGTTCACTGAGGCTTTTTGCAGATGATGCTGTGGTATATAGAGAGGTTGTAACAATGGAAAATTGTATTGAAATGCAGGAGGATCTGCATTGAATTGACACATGGTACAGGGATTGGTAATTGAATCTCAATGTAGACAAGTGAAATGTGCTGCGAATACATAGAAAGACATAGCTACACAATAGCACAGCAGCAACTGGAAGCAGTTAATTCCATAAATAATCTTGGAGTAGGCATTAGGAGTGATTTAAAATGGAACAACCATACAAAATCAGTTGTTGGTAAAGCAGATGCCAGACTTAGATTCATTGGAAGACTCCTAAGTAAATGCAGTCCAAAAACAAAGGAAGTAGGTTAAACTACACTTGTTCACCCACTGCTTGAATACTGCTCACCGGTGTGGTATCTGTACCAGGTGGGGTTGATAGAGGAAGTAGAGAAGATCCAATGGAGAGCAGCGTGCTTCATTACAGGATCATTTGGTAATCATGAAAGTGTTACGGAGACGATCGAAAAAACTCTAGTGGAAGACTCTGCAGCTCTGTCGCTCGGTACGGGCTTTTGTCGAAGTTTTGAGAACATACCTTTACCGAGGAGTCTAGCAGTATATTGCTCTCTCCTACATATATCTTGCGGAGAGATCATGTGGATAAAATCAGAGAGATTAGAGCCCACACAGAGGCGTACTGACAATCATTCTTTCCACAACCAATACGTAACTGGAATAGTAGGGAGAACTAATAGTGGTACTCAAGGTACCCTCTGACACACACCGTTGGGTGGCTTGTGGAGTATGGATGTAGATGGAACAAATCAATAACTCTCTGAGACTGGCAGTGGAGATTCAGTGGTGAAACAGAGGCTTTCAAGTCGTGCGACAAGTCAAATTGTAGGTTCAGGTTAGCACTGGACCAATGAGGGGTATGGGATGGGTAGTGAAAAGTGGGAGGGATAGGAAGGGACTCAAGCGATGAAAGAAGGGAATGAACATGAACCACAATCGGGAGACCCGACCTCGGCCGTCATCTTGGGGAAGGGAGTGCAGCAGATGGGAAAAGAATTGAGGCTTGGCACTGGACTCGTACAGAAGGCCGCCGTTGCTAAATGGACACCACTATGGAGGATTGGGTCCATGACCCGCAATGCAGAAGGGGCTGGTGAATCATACATGATGTTCCCATAGTCCAGGGGTTATTGAATGAGGGCCTTATAGAGTTGGATGGGCAGCTCTCCAAACGGTGTGGCAGAGGTGCAAAACGTATTTAAATGTTGCCCGCATTTTTGTCTCAGCTGATAAATGTGTGGCACCTAAGCGAGCTGGGCATTGAAAAGCATGGCCATAAAAAACGTTATAGCGATGTGACCAGGTGAACTACCCGACGACCACAGAAGTGCATTACATCCGTTTTCTGTGTTGAAAACTGGAAATTATGGGCAGAGGCCCATGATCCAGAAATTTGTATGGCTCCCTGCAACTGCTGATTAGTGACACCAATATTAACAGCTAAAATATAGACAAAGAGTAACAGACCGATGACCCCACAGCCGCAGCAATACCATTTATTGTGACTAAAAATAAATGTACACTGCGAACGAATCACTGTGGGACACCACCTCTTGAATACGAGGTGACTAAGAGAGGCACCAACCCTAACCTGAAAAGAGGAGAGGGTGAGGAAGTTCTGTATGAAGGTTGGAAGGGGACCACATAAGCCCCATTTGTAAAGAGAGGCAATGATATGATGGAGCCAGGTGGTCTCGTATGCCTTTTGAACATTGAAAAATATTGAAACCAGATGCTCACACCTGGTGAAAGCAGTGTGGATAGCCAACTCCAGCGACACTAGGTGGTTCATTATGGAGCGGCCTGGGTAGAAAGCCCTCCCCCCCCCCTTCCCCCCCCACCCGTTGTTGAACAAAGAGTCCCCCAGTCTTCTAGAATCCATATGAGCCACTGACTCACCATAAATTCGAAGAGCATGCACAGAACATTGGTGAGGCTAATTGGGTGATAACTATCAGCCAACTCCGGATTCGTGGCAGATTTCATTACTGGGATGATGATGCTATCCTCCCATTCGGATAGAAAAACACCTTCTGCCCAGAGATGATTAAACAGGGTGAGAAGCTGGTGTTGAAAGTCTGCTGGGTGGTGTTGAATGAACTGGCTGTGAACGCTATCTTGTCCTGGAGATGTATCGGGGCTTGCGACAAGGGCACTTTTTAACACTCACTCACTAAATGGCACATTGTATATTTCCTGGTGGTGTATGCAGAAAGATAACTGTCAGCATTTGACTCACTCTTTGAGGGAGCGGAAGTCTGCCCTGTAAGTTGCAGTTGCCGAGCTACAAGCATAATGTTCCGCCATATACTCTGCAATTTCAGCTAGGTCTGTGCAGGGAGTACCCTGAAGACTGGGAATTCCTGCTGGTGGACGGTGGCCAAAAAGGCACCTAACCTGGGATCACACCTGAGATGGTGAGGCCCGAGATTCAGTGAAGGCTACGTTCCTCTCCCAACAGTCTTGCTTACTATGTTGTATCAGTCTATGATGTTGGGCTCAGAGTTGTTTAAAAGCAATCAGGTGCTCTAAAGAAGGGTGGTGCTGGAGCACTTGATGACATTCGTTGATGGTCTCAGCACTGACTTATGATGGAGCAAATCAGTGTATTTCGGGACTGTGGCCTAAGCAGCAGAAACAATTGCCCAGTAGTGGCTTGATCAACAGTCATATCAACATCATCTGGGGCAGAGAAGTTGCTTTAGCAGCTGAGGTGTAAGGTGGCCAGTCAGCACTACAGAGAGACCAGTGGGGCAAGCGGTCCATAGGGTGAAACTCAAGGATAGAAATATGGATGGTGAAGTGGTCACTATCCCCAGTTGAGTTGCAGGAAAAGGTTCGGACTGCAGAAAGATCAATAGCACACCATGCGCCACACTGAAATGCGTGGGGGCACCTGTATTGAGAAGACAGAAGTCCAGCTGTGCTACTAGAACCTAAATGTCCCTACCTATGGCCCCTATCTGAGGTCTGCAGAAGACACTGCTTTGTCCAGAGGAAGGTAGATAGAACAGATGGTAATTTCCCATCATGCCCAGATTCTCACAGCCACTGTCTTGAGCAACATGGACATTGGCATGGGTGCAATGGGGACAGAGGTGAGGATGTAGATACAGTCACCTCCGGGTACCCTATCATGTGTTACATTGTTTTTATAGTAGCCTCTATAGCCACAAAGGGCAGTGGTCCACTGGGCAGAAAACCAGGTTTCCTGTAGGGCTACACAGAAAGTTGGATAGCAACACTAACTGCTGCAACTCAGCCAAGTGGCGAAAGAAACCACCACAATTCTATTGTATCATCACACTATCTCCTGTCTTAAACGTCATACTTAAACTGAAAGGTAGAGGAGGTTCCACAGAACTATCTGTCATCACTGACTGTGGAGGTTGAGCCTTGACATCCATGGCTTCTAAAGCATCAGCAATTGCCAAGTCCTTAGGGGACATGAGGATCTCCACCTTGTCCTTTGAAGCAGATGTATGTGGTGGTGGCATGGTAGACAGCAGGGACTCTTTCTTCTTACACTTCTTTTCACAGTTGTCCTTTGGTTTCTCTTCCTGGGAGGAGACAGGATCGCGCGGCCTGTGCAAGCGCAGTTGGTTTGCGTGGCGCCGCAGCTCCGACCCTGCGGAAGAACGTACAACATACATATTGTGACCGAGCACGCGCTGAATGGTGGCTGGCAACCATGTCTTCTTGTTGCCAGCAAACACCCTGTACAGCACCGGCGTGGAAACCTGAAAACGCGTAGCGCCATATGAACCGACTCGGTGCGTGGGAGGCTGCAGCAGGTGAAGGAGAGTGCAGTGACGGCAGCCGTGTAGCAGCTCGGCAGGAGACGGGCCGCCACGTGGCATGCACCGATACATAGACAGGAAAATTTTAAGAGCTTGCTGCCTGGAGTGCTGACCTTTCATCTTTTCCATGTGAGACTTGAATGTTCGAACGAAACGTTCTGCTTCACCATTGGACTGAGGGTGAAAAGGTGCGGTGGTGATATGCTGAATGCCATTCACACGACAAAACTGTTGAAATTCTGCACTAACAAACTGAGGTCCATTGTCACTGACGATAGTTTCAGGCAAACCTTCGATGCAAAATACTGATGTTAAGGCATTGATTGTACTAGATGCCGTTATTGAGTTCATGGCAATCACGAAAGGAAACTTGCTGAAAGCGTCTACAACAATTAACCAGTGCATATTCCAGAAAGGTCCGGCAAAGTCAATATGTAAATGTTGCCATGGTCCCTTGGAGCGTGGCCAGTCTGAGAAACGTTGTGGAGGAGCCGCCTGATGCTCTGCACAAACTGTACACTGTGACGTCATGTGCTCTATCTGAGCCTCCATACCAACCCAGGTACAATGACGTCTGGCCAGTTGTTTTGTCCTAACAATACCCCAATGTCCTTAATGCAGGAGGCGTAACACTTCTCGTTGCAGGGAACGAGGAACAATCACTCTTGTTTGGTCGTTGTCCGTATGTAACAACAGAACACCCTGATTTAAAGATAATGCATGACGTTGTGCAAAATAACGTCGAACAAGAGGCCGATCAATGTCTTTGGATCTGGCAGGCCACCCTGAGCGAACAAAACGTGCTACCACACTTAGATCTGCATCCGCAGCTGTTTCCTGTGCAACCTGACGAGAGTTCAAAGGGAAGTCTGCGACAGCAGAAGCATCTCTGGAGTCTATCTGACAACATGCCATTTCTGAAGAATCAAACGACACATCCTGGCCAACCGGAAGTCGGGAAAGTGTGTCTGCGTTGGCGTGTTTAGTGGTAGGGCGGTACAAAATCTCATACTGATAATTAGACAGTATTAAGGACCATCTCTGAAGCTTTTGTGCCGTACGTGGCGGAATTGGCTTTGTGAGTGAGAACAACGACGTGAGAGGCTTGTGGACTGTCAACAAATAGAATTTTCTGCCATAGAGATAATGATGAAACTTTGTGAAGCCGTAAATGATTGCTAAGGCCTCCTTTTCTATCTGACTGTAATTCTGTTGCATTGGCGTCAGAAGCTTGGACGCAAATGCAATAGGACGATCGTGAGATCTGGAGCGATGCAATAATATTGCACCCAGACCGTACGACAAGGCATCAACTGCTAACACTACACGCTTCTGTGGGTCAAAGGGAATCAAACATGCATCACTGAGTAGTGCAGACTTTAATTTGTCAAAAGCAACCTGACAATCTTTAGACCATACAAAAGGAACATTCTTCCTACGTAAGCGATGCAGTGGAGCTGCAATCTGAGAGGCATTGGGAATAAATCTGAAATAATAGTTAAGCTTCCCCATTACTGCTTGCAATTCCTGCACATTCTTAGGAGGAGGCAAGTCTTTGATCGCTCGAAGATGTGACTGTAAGGGATGGATTCCTTGGGCATTAATCACATGGCCTAGGTACTCTATTTCAGTTTGAAAAAACTAACACTTTGCTTTATTGCAACGTAGACCTGCTGCAGTCAACACTTTCAAAAGGCACTCCAGGTTTGCTAAATGTTCTTCAACTGTACGTCCGGATACCACAATATCATCTAAATAGTTCGAACAACACGGTACAGAAACTGTCAGCTGTTCCAAAAAGCGCTGAATAATAGCAGGGGCGGAAGAACTGCCAAAGGGTAGGCGTTGAAATTGAAAAAGGCCCATGTGAGTATTAATGACGAAAAACTTTTTTGATTTGTCATCAAGTGGAATCTGTAAGTATACCTCTGCTAAATCAATCTTGGAAAAGAACCGAGACTGTCCTAATTTGTACATTAGTTCGTCAGGTCTGGGCAGGGGATAAGTGTCTACAATTGTTTGACTGTTTACTGTTGATTTAAAGTCCGCACAGAGACGAAGTTTTCCTGACAGCTTGGGTATAATTACTATAAGCGAGGCCCACTGACTCGCAGAAACAGGAGAAATCACCCCACTATCTTGACAACGTTTAAGTTCTTCGACAACTGTATCACGCATTGCGATAGGCACTGGTCTAGCTTTACGAAATTTTGGCACTACAGATTCTTTTAAAGTTACATGTGGCATGAAGTCTTTTGCACAACCTAGTTCCGGCAAAAACAAGTCACTATATTTTTCACACAATGCATTTATTTTGTCCTGAGGCACTACTGACGAAATTTGAAGCACATCTCTTTGAACTGATAATCCAAACAAGTCAAATTCATCTAGTCCAAAAATGTTCTGTGTAGATTTGGCCTGAAGAACTACAAAAGCAACTGTTTTGTTACACCTTGAAAAGAGGCGGGCAGGCTACATGTTCCTAGCACGGGAATATTTTGTCCTGTATATGCTGTTAACACTTGCTGTGACGGCGACAATTTTGGCGAACCCAGAAGTTCATAAGTGTCTTTATTAATTAATGTAACAGCGGAACCAGTATCAAGCTGAAATTGCGCAGTCTTATTTTCTATGCAAAGATTCACAAAAAGCTTTTGATTGTGGGGCTCGACAGGTGCGTGAATGTGAGCAACATCTGACACTGGTTGTTTGCTGCACTTGCGCGGGCTACGTAATGAAGGAAGCGGCACAGGATTGGCACACAGCGGATTAACATCACTGTCCCTAGATGGCACTACCGCCGGATTGGCGTCCGCTCAATGCGAGGCTACTACAGATTCACTAACTACTGCACTAAACTCTTGAGTAGCTACATCAAGTCTACTGTCACTAGCTACACAGTAATGGGCACTTTTATAAGGAGCAGTTGCAGAAGGCACTAGTTTCACTACAGGATTGCACACCCAGTTCACCGCCAAGGAGCACAGCCACATCGCTCGCCACCGGGTACAGCGTCCGCAGACTACGAGATCGAACCCATGGAGGTGGACGTGCCTCCTATGCGGTCTGCCTCTCCGTCTCCATCGCCACCGCAGATGACAGCGCCACCAAGTGGAACTCCGGGACCGTGCGTGCCCCCGCCGCCTGGGCCACGCACCTCAGAAGAAGATGACCTGCTCCCTCTGGGCGGAGGCGTGCACCCTTCCCCTGATTTTGGTGGGTTTCCCGGGGGATCGCAAGGTGTATACCGGGGCGCGGATGGCGTCTCGATCCCAGCCTCAGCTACGACGCCCGTCCCACCAGTAACGCCCCCGCCCAGGCCATCCTCCCAGTGCCGTCGCCGTGGCCCTCATCCCTACGCCACGACGGTTTGGGGGGGAGGGGTGTAGTGTTGCACAAGTCCAAAGTGCGCGCCACCTACTTTCGCTGCGCGCCGCCATGCACGCATGGCGCAGCGTTCTTACGACGTCAGCCACGAGCGCCCTCTGCTACAGCTCTGCTCATGGCCACCACTGAACGACAACATTCACTTGGGACTGAGATAGGAACCAGTTAACACTTCGGAATCAGATAGGCACCAGTGAAGACTTGGCTATCAGCTAGGCACTAGGCAGGCCTCTAGCTTAACTATGTATCAGCATTCTGCAGTACTGAGCTATGTAAAAGTTAAGTATTGTATAAATTCTGTGCAATATATATCTCGTTCTAATTTACTCTAGTGTTTCTAGTTTCTGCTGTCCCATTGGCTGCTCCCCTCCGTACCTGCACAAGCGTGCTACCTTTATTCCTGTGTCGGTCTTCCTACTCGGCCACCAACACTTACGACGGAAAAGAGACACAAAAGCGGTGACGAGGCTGGGACACAAAACACACTAACGAAAATTGAAGATACTAATGATGACCATGGAAAGCATAGCAAACAAATTTGGACAAAGTGAACCCCACAAAAACCAAATACATGATAGTTGCAAGAGCCCCACACCCAGAAATCCAGGAATTAACTGTGGATAGTAACACCTACAAAAGAGTAAAGGGTTTTAAATATCTTGGAAGCATAATTTCAGAAAATTCATCATCTGGAATGGAAATAAAGGCAAGAATTCAAGCGGGTAGTAGATGCTTGCACTCAATACACATTTTGACTTCCCAGAGCATATCAAGAGCCCTCAATCTAAGGTTGTATAAAACATTAATTCTTCCTGTCATTCTATATGGGTGTCAATGCTGGAGCACTAGAAAACAGGAATTAAAAAAGCTCGCAGTTTTTGAAAAGAGATGCTTGAGGAAAACATAAAGACAACATAACAGGAGAATGGAGAAGAAGGCACAATATAGAATTAGAACAACTCTATAGTGAACCGAACATTGTGGGCTTGGTGAGAAGTAGAAGATTAGAAATGGGCAGGGCATGTAGTACGTATGAGTGAGTAACGATGGCCTAGGGTGGCCATGGAGATGATACCAACAGGCAAAAGACCAATGGGACGACCAAGAAAGAGGTGGATGGACAGGGTAAGAGAAGCCCTCCAAAAACTTGAGGCCTGGAAAAACTGGGAACTGACAGCGAAGAATCGCAATGAATGGAGAGCCTTGATTATATCATCGTGCGGTTCACTGGGCCTGATCACATAAAGTAAGTAGGATTTAATTGATAAGATCATTGCAACCCCTCCTAAAGTGGTGTTCGGCAGTCGACACTACCTCCACAACATCCTAGCCCATCCCTATGTCACTATCAATCCCAACCCCTTACTGCGGAGATCATATCTCTGTGGGAGATTCTGATGCAAAACCTGCTCAAATCCAACCACCAAGCACTTCTTACAGAGTTTTACATTGGCATTGTAGAACCTGGCATGCCATCTTCCTGGATGTTAACCTTCACCTCACTTATGGTGCCATCCATGTTTCTGTCCACATTAAACCTACTAATTACCAACAGTACCTGCACTTTAACAACTGCCATCCATTCCACATCAAAAAATCCCTCCCATACAGCCTTGCCACACCTACATGGTGAATTTGCAGTGATGAGAAGTCTCTTACCCAATACGCCGAAGGCCCCACACATCATCAATCCTCCCACTACCCCCAATAAGCAACCACAAAGGAGCTTTCCTCTTGTCCAATAACACACCAGATTGGAACAACTAAATCACATTCTTCATCAGACCTTTGATTATTATGATGCCCTTAACACTTTTGCTGCAGCTGACGCTTATAAGCATCACAACAAGCCATGAGCCAGTGCGGCTGATGCTTATAAGCGTCCGCACTCACTGTAGGATTACTGTCTAGTTGCAGCATCTAAACTAGCATCAAAGCGTGTAAACTTTTGTTTTGTGTGGTCAGTTATCAAATGTATATTGTTCATAACGGTGGCTAATGAACCGACACCTGGACCTTCCAATGTGAAAAGGAGCAGCAAAAGTGTTAAACTGAAAGAGAAACAGTTACATAGTGTTCTAGACGACAGTAAATTTTCTGTGTAGTGAGGACGAGGCAAACCGTGGAAATCGTCATTAGAGGCTGCAGAAGAATTTCAGAGTGATGATAGCGTGGAAGCACTCGAGCATTACGCAATAGCACATTGCCAGGCCACACCAGAGAGTTGCGTGCCTGCACCAAAGGTGTTAAATGAGAGACATTCTATCCAAGATCGTTCCAACGACTGCTGCAGTGGTGTTCTGTCACCAACTCAACCTCCACAACATCCTAGTACTTCTACCTAGTATTTCTACTTTTGTGTACTTCATATAAAAATGTTTGCACAATTTTGATGTAATATGAAGAACTAACATGCAATTAAAAATAATCATGATAGTTAAGATATTCATATATTCGCTACTTTAAGTACTATTTAACCCTTCTTCATATGTATACACAAGTGACAATTATTGAACAATATGAAACAAAACTTCAATTAGAGTCAAACCATGGCATGCACACACTTTAGTCAATATGTAAATGTCACCGCAGATATTTGCATTTAGGGTAAGACAAGTTTGATATGCTTGTCATCTGTGGTGGTGATGTGCCACAGACGAATAGCAAAGTTCTGCATAACCCACTGAAGTATCAAAACATCGATGCTGTTGATGACCTTCTGAATCACAGTTTTTCAGCTCAGCAATGGTTTTGGGGTTATTGCTGTACACCTTGTCTCTAATATAGCCTCACAAAAAAGAGTGACATGTTCAGATCCGGAGAATACTGCAACCAATCAAGGCCCATGCCAGTGGCCTCTGGGTACTAGGGATGGGCTATGAGCACGCTCAAGAAACAAGACGCTAAGGCAAATTCTCAAGAAATTTTCAAGTACTCTCGAGCTGTCAATTGTGCTGCGCTCTATTGAGGCTGAGCAAAAGTATTCTACAAGAAAGCATTGTCACAGAGCAGTCATAATTGTTGTCTTCTGTATGTGCAAGGAAGAAACTGATTATTATTATTTAGTAGTAGTAGTAGTATGTTTCGCAGAAGACAAAAATCATAGGACTATTATCAATTAAAACATGTATCTCACATGAAATAAAAACATCATTATTATGAAAGAAAGTAGTTGCAGAATGTTTCTCAGACCTCCAGGAGGGGGAATGGAAAACAAAATATTTCTAACAGGTCTGTTATTAAAAAGCACATATCTCACACAAAACAAAAACTTTATTGTTATAAAATAAAAGAAGTACGATAAATATTCTCAAAAGACAAAAATCATAGGACTATTTTAAAACATGTATCTTACATGAAACAAGAACTTCATTGTTACCATAAACAAATATGCATTCCTCATGTATTTATAAATGCTACATGTTACACCCAAAAACGCCTGACATACATTTACTAATTGTAGAAAAATTTTTTGCAGAGCTTACAGTATTAGCTGGCATTACGTACCTAAGCTTCTGTCCTTATATCAGATTAAATCTGGTACTTCACAACACAGCCACCACTATTTAGAATTACAATACTGACAGTTGGTTGTTTGTTTATTTATTGTCCTTGGATCATATGTTGTACAGAGTACAGGATGATATTGGACTTACACTCTAATAATAATTATAATAATTTCGTGTGGCTCATTGGCCTGGTGCAAGTCTTTCAACTGGACGCCACTTCAGTGACTTGCATGTCCCTAGCCTATCCCAGTTATCCAACCGGGGAAAGGGGATCTACAGCTTAATGTGGAATCCGAATCACATGTCGTTTCTGGTGACTCCTCACATCATTGAGAGGTGAAGGATGGGTTAAAGTGCAGACTGAAAAAATCCGAGGTCTGACCAGGCTTCGAACCCGCGACCCTTCGGTTTCCAGTCAAGGACTTTAACCCAAGCCCACCGGGCTCGACTTACACTCTAATAAATGACATATATCATTTTAGTGTTAACAGGTAGTACTACATGTTAATATTAGGCTATATCATCTAAGAAGTATGGTATGTTATACTTCAAAAAATCACATAGCTATGGATCTACAATCAATGCTGTTCAAATATTCACTTATTGAGTAGAAACAGTGGTACTGTAGGTACTCTCTAATGGATCTTTCAAATACATTTATATTTTGCAAACTTCTAATATTAGTAGTCAACTTATTGAAAAGATTTATTGCCATGTTACAAGTGCCTTTCTTGTATAGACTAGTACTGCCTGGGATAACATGTAAGTTTTCTTTTACTCTTGTGTTATGTTGATGTAAGTCACTTTTTTTTTTTTTTCCTTTTTTAGTATTACTATCAGTTGTATTTCTTTTAATATACATTAAAGTATCATGAATATATAAGCAAAGTAATGGGAGCACCTTAAGTCTTTTAAATGCTGGTTTACAATACTTCCTGGCTGATAACCCTGTGAGTATTCTAATGGCTCTTTTTTATATTCTGAAGGTCCCCAGAGCTACAGGGGAATTTCCGCAGAATATGAGGCCATATTTTAGATGGGTATTAAAATTAGCATAGTAAGTCCACATAAGTGACTGTGTGATAACACATCCTTTGAGAGTGTTATGTCCTCATTCTGTTGTTCAAAAGTTTTCCAATACTGGCACTATCCAACATTTATACCAAATTTCCTTTTAATGCAGTTTGAATGGATAACATACATTATGGCTGGGTATTTTGTCTGACTTGCATTAATATAAGAATACACTTCTGTATTCGTGAATGTCTCTGATTACTACATAGAGAGTGTACTTTAAAGTGTCTTAACATGCCTGTTGTATTTTTTGCTACACTACTGAGCTTTGCAACTGATGTCTCCACCCTCCGTAAAGTACTGCCAGCTCTGTGAATTTGGTTTTTGTCTCCAACGCCTGTATTTTAATGATAATCACAACAAGCTGCGAGCAAAATTACCACAGCGTCACTTCTCTGCGCTCAAGTCACCATGCCTCACACTCCCATCCCTACTGGCTACCATAGAGCCAGAATGCAGGCCTCAATGTGCTTCTCCAGGGAATCACTCTCCTGCTACAATGGGTCGAGCGATGTCTTGCGTGAACTACATCTTGTCAAAATCCAGGTCACTTTGGACAAAATGTGGACCAATAATACAGTTTACTTTCGGTTTTCCATTTTGGCAACCTGGGGGTGTAGTATGCTTTGTGGGTCAAGCTATAAATGTCTGCACCATCTCTTTCGCTCACTGGCCCCTTACTTTTACAGAATTCCAAGCTCCATCTCACATATCGGTGCCTTTGAGCTCCACCCCCTGCATCCATGTCACTCTTCGTTCACTGTTTAAGATGCAAGTTATGCTTGAGTGGGTGTGTAAATGTTATGTTGGCTTTTTTTCTGACGATTTGAATGTGATTGTCTCTTCTGTGGTGATTTGCTACCTATTGCTTTATTATTAACAGTTATCATAATTTGAGCCGATACCTACTAGCCTGTAACTATTTGTTTCATTTAAGGTTTCTGCAGGCAATTGTATGCTAATATGTAGGATATCTAACTGTTACGGCCATTCTCATTCATTGTTGTAACCATACACTGTGTACGGCAACTAATGTACAGGCCGACTTTTACTTCAAGCTATCAAAAAAAAAAAAAAAAAGACTGGTAATCTATTTGAAGTGCTGGCACTGGTCAAATGAAGGATTATGGTAGCTTCACAAAAGCATCTGCACTAAAATGAAATGTCCCAATTTGATCATCAGTCCAGATCATTCTGAGTGACTTGGTGCACAGCCCTCAGATCACTGTCAAATGGCCAATGTGGACACTCCTTAATTTCTTTGCTCTGCAGTCATAGTCAGCAACAAATGGAAACCCCACTGAACAATCCTAATGATGTTCAGGTTTGGTGTGGTAGTTGAAGTCCCTCAACCTTTTTCTTTGATACTGAACTAGGCGAACATTGTGTGGTTGTCCATTTCATGTTGTTGTTACTTGGTGGTCACACAGTATGTACTGATACTTTCTAAATCAACACAGGGTTTCAAATGAGTTGAGTATAGCTCTTTCAGACCCTGCACACACAACTGTGCAGTTCTGGTTTTGCTTGCTTTATGTCTTTCTGATTCACTCTAGGGTTCAGGCCTGCATCACACAATCGTGGATGGGCTGTGGTAACGTGAACAATGTGTTAAAAGTTCCATGTTTCTACACAGCGTGGTACCAGCAGTCAGCAAACTTGCAGTACACTTACAGGGGCAGCAAGAACGAGTTGTTGACAATGTGTTGATATCCTTGTTTTGACATGTGAAGCTATCATATCTGACAGCCAGTTGATTTTATATGATCCTATGATGTTATTACATGATTTCTTTCAAAAAGCATGTTACTGTAAGGTTGCATGGATCATAAAAATTTGTAGTGAAGGCCCAAACCAGACAACTGTGTGGGTACAAAAGTTTTGAAAATAAATTTATTTTCTTTTTTGTAATGAATTACTGTGTGTATTTTGTATCTTAAATGTACCTCTCTATATTAATGTCACATCACCTACAATCTTGGATCTGAAAGGGCTACATCTTGTATGGAATCATATAACTAAGTTATGAGACATGATCTTCTTTCCCAAGTTTACCTTAGCTACCATCTAAAGCTGTAGTCACATCACCTGGAGACAGCAGTCATGTATGTGTGAGTATGTGAGAATGTTTCTATTTCCTATGAAGGCTTTACATGCCAAAAGCTGATAATGAGAGGCTTTTTAAATGCGCCTTTCTGCGACTCATTGTCATGTCTATGTGGTGAATAAGTCTGTCCTTTTCAAAATATTGTTGCAATATTTCCTGGACAACTCCTTTTTTATTTTATCTGTGAGATAACTTACATCTATTTTCTTGGGCGTTGTTCGTGTGCTTGGGCATAATTTTGCACACTTGGGTGTTTTTCTGCTTGCTTCGGTTTGTGTATTTGCGATTTTTGTGTGCCTTGCGCGTATTGAGATACCTCCTACCAGGCCTTAGGCTCCTCAGAATGTCCTAACACCATCATTTTCCATTTTCCTTACACCATCACTGCTCCATCTATTTGCACCAGTTCAGAAAAGTATCCCTTTCCCTGGCCAAAACCAAATCCCACATCCTATTCCTAAAATGCTGCCTAAATCATGAAATCCCTCCCAATGGTCTAACCATAAAAATTCCATTCTCTTCATTTCACCTCTCCTTTCACAGTGACCTGCAGCTTTCCAGATTCCACCAATCCTTATCCCTCACGGAACTAGTTCTATAAAATCAGCATGGCTCAAAAATCACATAGCTACCTCCTATGCCTCCACAAGATACTATTATTGTGTAACCCAAGCCACATACATCCCATCTCAGATTGAATCCTTTGCTCGCTAGCAACTGTAGAAGCACTCCAAACACCACCTCCACAAGTTGTCTGACCTGACATCATATTGCCACCTTGAAGCACCAATACCAAATCCATATCCTACCCACAGTGTTCCTTCTCATGAACCTTTTATAGATCCCAGATCACCTCAACCTACCTCATCCCTCCAAACTCCAACCAACACTTCAAAACATGCAATGCCATGTGGTTAACCTGTCTACGAAAAACCTCAACCCCACAGAAGTTTCATTTTTATCCCCAATTCAATCATGTGGACTCTTCAAAGACCTACTCTCCTGTTCCCACCCCCTACGATGGAAACACAGCTTTGCCACGAAACCCTCTGACCTTAGCCAACCTAATCCCAACACTGAAGCCTGCCTTTCCCAGTTCATACCACCATTGAACAGAGTCCCCCTGCACTCCCACCTAACCACGCCCTCCAACGTGGCCTCACCACTTTTCCCACAAGTACCTTCCCAAGAACTCAAATCTTTCAGCAGAAGAAAGGGGAGCCATCCACAAGCAAAAAACAAATCCCGACATTATTATTCTCTCTGCAGATAAATTTTCCACCACTGTAGTTGTGGATCACAGTGACTACCTAGCAGAAGGACTCTGTCAACACTCAGACTCTTCTACATACAAGTTGTGACAGAATGATCCCATCCCAATAGTCCAACAAGATTTCCAATCATTCCTTCACTGACTCTCCACCATTCCCACCCTTTTACTTCCTGGATCCCTGCTTGTCACAGTGGATGCCACCTCCCTATGCACCAACATTCCACATGCTCATTGTCTTGCTACTCTCGAACATTACCTCTCCCAATGTCCCTCTGACTTCAAGCCCGATACCTCATTCCTCATGACCCTCACCAACTTTATCCTATCCAATGATTACTTTTCCTTTGAGGGGAAAGTTTACCATCAAATCCATGGCACAGCCATGGGCACCGATACGACATCTTCCTATACCACCTGTTTATGGCCTGTCTGGATGAATCCATTCTAGCACCCGAAAACCCCAAACCTCTGGCCAGGTTCATGTTTATTGGCGATATTTTCATGATCTGGACACTTGGCCGGGACACGTTATCCTCCTTCCTTCGAAACCTCAACTCCTTCGTCCACTTAACTTAAGTCTTCCTAAACCCACCATGCCACTATCCTGGATGTCCAACATTCTAGTCCATCCCTATCCCACCCCGTAACCCAGCCCACTGCCAGGGGGATCATATCCCTGTAGATAACCCCATTGGAAGACCTGTCCAGTCCACCCATCCGCCACTTCCTATTCCAGTCCTTTCACACGTTTAACCTACCCAATCAGAGGCTGTGCCACATGTGAAAGCAGATATGCAATTTACCAACTGTGCTGCCATCACTGCCCAGTTTTCTAAATTGACATGACCACTAACCAGCTGTCTATTAGGATGAATGGCCAAAAACCAGGTGGACCAACCTGTGACATAGCATGCAGCAGAGCATTTGCTTGATTTCAATGGCTACTTCACAACCTGGGCCATCTGGATCCTCCCACCCACCACAAGCTTTTCTGAACTGCACAGATGGGAGTTGTCCTTATAGTACATTCTTTGATCCCGAAATTATCCAGGCCACAATCTTCGATAACTCCCCTTTTTTTCATACCCAACAATTCCTATCCCCTCTATCCTAAACCTCTCATATTTTATGGTGTCTGTAAGTGTGTGTGTGCGCACTCACTCGCGCGCATGTGTGTGTGGGTGCACATTAGCTTGGTTTTGTTTTACTTTCCTCCCCTCAGCCACCTTCCTACTCCATTCCCAAGCTGTTCACGTCCCACCCATCTAATACATACATGCTCTGTAAGGCCATGCTGTATCCATCCCCCCTCCATTCCCCTGTTTCCACTCCACAGAGATTGATCCGGAATACAGCAGCCAGAGATGATGATTGTGTGACTGTGCTGTGTGCCTATGTGAATGTTCTACTTTCTGAAGAAGGCCACGGTCGTTAACTTAAGTGTTGCATGCATGTGTATATTTTATATGTCTGTCCCAGCATGCCTTTGCAGTGAGTTGTAAACTGTCCTCATTATATTGTTTACATTTAACAGAGCAATAGTAGGTAGGGGAGTAATCTGTCATAACACTCATGTCTTCATTAAGCAGCACACCAGTCTTTGTTGATCACACCTATTTCATGTTAAGCTGCCATGAGCTATGTGCCCATTTACTAGAAATGTGTAAATAGAGGAAATAGTTACCTACATCTTCCTACCAGTTATGATACAAATATTAAACATGGTTAATAGGTTCTTTCATGGTTCTGTTGTGAACACTTAATTTTTAAACTATGGTACCAGCTGAAACACTTTAATACAGAATGTAACAAAATATATGGGGAAGTTCTAAGGATTCGAGAGAGGCCTTGACAAGTAGCAGAACTTGTTCTGTTTATTTGCTTTCATTACTGTGTCACATGCAGTTTGTTGTGATGTAAATAAAACAGACTGTTTCACTATGCAGGTTGGTAATTTTTGTTGATACAGTGTCATTTACTATGAACAACTGTCTACAGAGGGTCCTCAAAATGCCTGTCATGAGCTGCAAGACCCGTGCACACTTGACACAGCTCAGCCAGAGGAGAGGTGCAGGGGCTCTGCTGGTCAGTGCTTACTTCATGCAAGATAGGCGCAGCACAGGCAGAGCAAAGCAGCATGTAGCACTCTCATAACATAGCACAAGCCGCATGTCCACTGCAAATCTCTCGGTGGAGTTAGACTTAATTCCTGAGTCTCCTTAAAATCAATTACTTTAATGTGTGTGTGTGTGTGTATCTACCGGTTAAGTGTGTCACATATCAGCACTGAAAAGTCTGTTGATCAACAGGCAAAAAGAGACGAATATATGGCAAACTTGTGTAGTCTGTGAAAATTTCTTATCAGCTATCCAGGGAACGCTTCTGACTAAACAGACGGCAGTTCAAAGAGATTTACATGCTGATAGACAAGCAAAGTAGCTTGTGAGGCACCATACCTACTAATGAAAAAAATTAGGGATGTTTTATGTATGTAATTAAAATCAGATTTATTTTCTTTCATTTCTTTTATAATTAAGATAAACAAGTGTCGCTATAAATTCAACAACTGAAAGAATCTTTACACACCTGACATATTTAAGCATGAAAATGGTGCAGTATGTACAATTTCTAACACCCTTCTTCTCAGTGACTGGAAAGAAAAATTGATATGAAAAATTTATGCAAATCATAATTTCCTTGCATATGCATATGAGGTATCTCATTCCTTGGCACTTTATTCATAGCTCTTCATGGCCCTGAGTACATAATATGGGCGTATGCTTTTTTTCCCCTTCTTCTTTGGTAGCAGCTGTTCTTTTACATCCACTATGTTGTTACAATGTGTTCCTGCGATAATTATCATCATCAACCATAGTATTTATTAACAGTAAAGATAGGGTAGTATCTTTGCATCTGGTGAAATTTTCAAAGTAGTATAAAATTCTGCTTGAGGAGTACTGATAACAAATGGTATGGTGTAGCAATGGTTCTTGAACTTCACGAAGGAGTGGATGTGTGTTTCAAGAAATGGAAGAATGCCCCTGATGATAAAGCAAATCATTGTGCATCCCTCTCAGCTCAGCCAAGCTGATCATTCAGAAGTAACGGGAATTTTAGCTTATATAGTTCTTTTATGTATGTCACAAAGTTTACTGAAACGAGGGACTATAGAACGCAAAAATACAGTCAGTATCATAAACCGTGATTCACTGTGTCTTTTCATTTCACTAAGTTGTTCATTTGCAGCTTAGCAGGTTGGGAGCACACGAAGAAGAAAAACACGATGCAGCTTCGCACTTGACGCAGCAGCTGGCAACAGCTGCGCATGTGGCGCGGCGGCTCAAACATATCTTAAGTACCATATATACTCAAGTAATATGCGTACCCCAAAATTTTCACAATGGGGAAAAAAAAAAAAAAACACCCTCGCATTTGTGTAGATGAGGATACCACCTGTCACAGCTTTGAATAACCACGTAAGGTCAACCATCTCAGGCTGTCATGTCTGTTAAATTTCAAAACAACACGTAAATATCGAGAGAGAGAGAGGGGGGAGAGAGAAGCGCACAGGGTTGTAATATCCAGAGCATGCGAATCTTGTACCAATCCCATAAAATTCTTGTATTTTACGTACTTAATGTTCTCATACAAATTAAAAACTATTTCATTTGTAACATATTGCTGTGAAAACATATTCACAGTAACATACACTGAAATTAATGCTTATAGAATCTGAACAGTTAATAAATAAATGAAGCTGAGACTGGTATTACATGGTCATATATCTTTGTTACAGTTGGTATTACATGTATTTACATCAAAGATATTTGATTGTAATAGGGAACTTTGATATATAGGCATTTTTCATCAAAGATATCATCAAATTCAGCATTTCGCTGTATATTTGATTATAAAAGTTGCTGACACGTGCATGTATTCTGACTGGTTTGAACATAGCTGCAATGCCACACTGTAATTAACGTTTAACTCCAGTAGCAAGAAATCGTTGTAACCCTGGAGTGCCGATACAGTGAGGGTAATGTGGCAGTACCGAACCGAATAATACCCAACTTAATATTACATACTGTATTACTCAGAAAGATGGTATTACAAGCAAATGCAACGAGTCATTATTACATCAACAATGAAACTGTTCATACGCGCCAGCCACGCTACCAAAAAAACTGGAGGAAAGAAACGCTACTCCGCCACCGGTTTGTGACGTGAGAAGATGCTATACAGTGAAATTACTGGTACGTTGTGCCACTGTCAAGTAAATTATATGCAGTTTTGATAGTGGCTAAGGCAACGCACAATAAAAAAGTTATTATCCATTATCTCGAAATATGATGACCATAATAACCTTTTTTAACACCACGATGAAAATTTGTCTAAGAAATATTACGAATATTTGATAATATTTCTTTGTCAAAAACGTGATCGAAAATATTATCGTGTAATACCGGGCTGAAGGGAAATGTTTTTTAGAGCGGAGTAATACCCGCCTAGTGTGTTTTTTTGTTGCAGATGGAGTAATACTAACCTAAATTTGAGTAATCCACACAACCCAGTTTTTCGTTCATAAATTCATTCAAGGGGGGAGGGGGGGGGAAGAGGTAAAGAAACTGCGCGGATTACTCGAATATATATGTATTTTCTTGAGAGAGGAAAGAGGTATGGCTCTCCTTCCACCATTAAAAACAATTTCAACATTATAGCTATATTCATATGGAGTAATGTATGGTGTAAAATGCACCAAATACGAAGTGGCCAGCGACTACATTTTTCACTGCAAAATCTTCAAAATATGCGCGGCTTTGTGCTATAGTTCTTATTATAGGAATAACTACAAGAAAATCAGTTCAATATTGTGCAGTGATTTTTCGCTATAAGATGCAGAAAATAATTTTTCTACCGAATAGTTTCTGCGAAATTGATTGAGGAAACTGCGTTAGTGGAGAAAATGCACAAATCCGAAAACCGTGTTTTTATTTATTTATTTTTTTTTTTCACAAAAAGTAAAAGTCTTAGAGAGAAACTAAATACAGAGAATGATGTAACTTATATTCATCTACATAAAACAATTTTTTTCAAAACATGTCGGATGACTTCATTTCTCGGCAGAGATGTAACACAGGCACAGGAAAACTTTGCTTCTCCGACAATTGGACAGAGGCCTGAGTGAGGAAACGTCTACGCCTCGGCTGCGTTAAGTGTGCGCTATCCCATTAGAAAGCATGGTTTACAGACATACTGCATCTCATCAGCCTGTGTTGCTTCAAGTGTGCGCTGGGCCTAATGCAGATGCCTATGTGCGGCATCACTATCTCCCATGTTCCCATATTCCAGGTCTCTGTCATAGCTGCTGACACCCTTGCTCTATGCACTAACACAGCAATTCCTCATTATGAATAGGTGTGTCATACACAATAGCCTCCACATAACCCCATAAGTAGAAGTTTAGTGGATTGAGGTTGGGAGAATGAGCAGGCCATGGGTTCGATATAAAATCCCCTGAGCTTTCTCACATAACTAGTGACACCCTGTATACAGTATGTTGAAATTTATCTTCAATGATATACTTCTGAACTATCATATCATCAACCTACTTATCATGTTATATGATAATGTGGAGAATATTTCTAGCCTGCAGTATGATGACACTCACCATTTATCCTTTAAATCTCTTACCTCTCCTAGCAGAGTTTCAAGTAATTTATAATTATAGCTGTCAGTCAGGGTTTTTCTGAACACTAGTAAAACAATCTGTGACAAAATAATAACATAAAAAATAGGCAAAGGCAATAAAAAAAATCTATGTAATATTTAAAATTCATTTCTTTATTTCAACAGTCCATTCAAGATGATATCTTACAATTCACCTGACAACTGGGCCAGGAGCTGCATCAGTTCCATGTCTTCTAAACAACAAATTCCTGTAATATTTATTGGCCTGCAAAAGAAAAAAATGCATAACTATTTTATTTGAACCTCATAAAAAGCAAACATTTATGAAGTGTAAATTTTTTGTTTACTATCACAGTAACAAAAAACAATTATAAAAAAGCTACTTTTTATCAGCAGTTTTATATACTTACAATAACAAGTTGCTAAAGCCAAGATGACATCAAAACTTATGTTTTTATTCTATAGCCTTATAATGTTGAAAATCATGAATAGGAGAGAGAGAGAGAGAGAGAGAGAGAGAGAGAGAGAGAGAGAGAGAGAGAGAGAGAGTACAGGTTGGTGAAAGGAAGGGTTGTTGTTGATAAACAGCTAAGTCATCAGTCCTGAAACGAAGGGGTAGGTTGGGGTAGAGAAGGGTAGGTTTGATAAGTAGAATGTATGGAGGGGAGATGCTTGGGAAAGGGGATGAGATGTTTCTTAGATTTTTATTTATTTATTTCTCATGTCCAGGACGAAATAATTACCAAAACTATTATACAACCACATATCAATAAAATTCCGCAAAGACCTGACGACGAGCAGCGACAGGCACAAAAAAGACACCTACATATACAATACTTTCAGCTATCAACCATAGTCTCCTTCAGAAATAAGAACATTCATGCAATCACACAACCGCCATCTTTGGCTTCCGCACTTCGAATCATGCTCTGCAGTGTGGAAAGAGGGGAAGGGAGGGGGCGATAGGAAGGTTGTGTCAAGGTGGTGGGAATGAACACAGCACAGCCTTCCAGAGTAGGGATGGGCAAGAAATCACGTACTCATGAAAAATCACGGTGATTGAAAATTCACTGTTTTCACGGTCGCGGCGATCTGGAATCTGACCGTGATTTCAGTCACGGTCACTATTGGGTAGCGACGAGCAGGAATAGCAGCGAACAGCAGTACAAACTACAAAGAGCCATCTGGCGGCCGAAATGAGTACTAAAAGCAGCAGCAAATAGCACGTGTTGCAGCGAATAGCGGAAAAGCGAATAGGTGGTGAGGGAAGAGAAGCAGCAAAGGCTAAAAGAGCCATCTGTGGGTCGAAATCTGTACTAATATCAATGCAGCAAATAGCGGGTATAGCAGCGAATCACCGATAAGAGAAGAACGGGTATAGCAGCGAATCACCGATTAGCGAATAGCGGGTGTATCGGCTAAAAGCTGATTATGGATAGTGACCAGTTCGCATACACTTGTCCGTTTTTCCTAGAAAATCGCCAGGGCCTGGCAGGGAGAGGTCCATTTCGCCGTTCGTCGTCTAAAAGTGTATATCTTGTTTCTGCCGAGATGAAGCGATCGAGGACGAGCGAGATGTGTCATTTCACCGCTCTTAATAGCGACTATGCGAAATGTAATTTGTGCGGCATACAATTGTCGCATAAAACTTATACCTCCAACTTAAAGAAGCACCGTGAATAGGCCCATGTAACCGAAATATTCGACAACTTCTTCGAGAGCTATTAAACCTGTGGTGCCAATGAGAGTCCGAGTTGTGCGCTCTCTGCTGCCGTTACCAACGCATGAGCAACTCGAAAAAACGTGCATAAAATCATTCCCCATGGGACTTACGCTGGAATACTGATATCACATTAATTGCTTCAATTATAGTAAAGATCTCAGCTTCTTATTTCATATGTATGCATAAATTTTGAGTTAAAAGTGTATGGCACTGGAAATGAAACTGCAGTAAATTTAAGCATCCAGTTAGCTGTGCATGATACATCTTAAAAACATATGGCACCTAACAGTAAAACTGATACTATATTACTGTAAGTAATTGAAGCGTGTAAAGTAATATGATAACTATTATAGGCCAGTGTATTTAAATAACATCACACTCTAATAACTGCAGTATCAATTACATTAAAGAAACAAGTTATTAAAATTGAGGGCATATATTCATTGACAATGAAATAACACCTACCTTGCAAATAATTTTTACACTTACTAAGAATATTTACTATTCTTTCATTGTGTTAATGCGGTTAGAAAGTTTATTGTACAGTTATTTTAAAGTATACTTACTATTGACTTATTTGTTGAGATTTACTTTTCTCGGTTTACAACATAACTTTCATAACAACAAAGAGACGATAAATTAGTTACTGGCGGATGAAACATTATAACAAAAGTATATAACTCAATTTTTGTTAGTTCCATGGTAAATCATACAAGTCGCCGGAATCGCGGCGATTCAATCACGGAAATAGCGAAAAGAGCAGAAATCACGGAATAGCAGAAAGAGCTGAAATCACGGAATAGCGGGAGGAGTAGAAATCGCGGAGGGATACATGTCGTGAAAACCTCAAACAGTGATTCTAAACCGTGATTAATCACGGTTTAGAATCACGGTGATTTAAAAGTAGCAATCACGGAAATCACTGTTAGCGGAAAATCACGGTTTAGCCCATCTCTATTCCAGAGTATGTACATATTAGATGTAACGAACGAGACCCAGCTTAGGGATGGACTGGGGAGGGGGATGAGTGGAGGAATATAAGTTAAAATGAATGAATGTGCAATCCACACACAGGCGGTGGAAAAAAAGGGAAGTTATCGCAAGTTGATGTTTGGATAATTTCGGGATTGGAAAATGTACTGCAGGGATAACTACCATCTGTGCAGTTATGAAAAGCTGGTGGTGAGTGGGAGGATCCAGATGGCCCAGGTTGTGAAGCAGCCGTTGAAATCAAGCATTTTCTCCACTGCATGTTGTGCCACAGGGTGGTCCACCTTGTTTTTAGCCATAGTTTGGTGGTGCCCATTCACTCTAATGGACAGCTGGTTAGTTGTCATGCCAATATAGAAAGCTGCCCAGTGATTCCAGTGCAGTTGGTAAATTACATGGTTACTCTCGCAGGTGGCCTGGCCTCTGATAGGGCAGTATAAGCCTGTGACAGGACAGGAATAGGAAGTGCTGGGTGGGTGGGTTGAACAGGATGTGCAGCAGGGTCTTCCACAAGGATACGATCCCTGTGGCAGTGGGCTGGCTTTCGGGGTGGCATAGGGATGGACTAGGATGTTATGGAGGTGGGGACGGTGACAGGAACACCACTTTAGGAAGGGTGGGAGGGATGTTGGGCATGATGTCTCCCATTTCTGGGCATGAGGACAGAAAATCAAAACTTTGGCGAAGGATGCAATTTAATTGTTCAAGTCCAGGGTAGCACTGGGTGACAAGGAGAGCGCTATTTTGTGGATGGTTACTGGTGGAAGATGGACGGTTTGGGATGTGTAGGGCTATGGCACAGGAGATCTGTTTGCAGACTAGGTCAGTGGTGTAGTTCTGTCTGCAAAGGCCTTTGTGAGACCCTCAGCATATTAAAAAAGGAAGTGCTTGTCACTGCAGATATGCCTTCCACAGGTGGTCAGGCCGTAAGGGAGGGATTTTTTGAGGTGGATGGGATGGCAACTGTCGAAGTGTAAGTACTGTTGGTGGTTGGTAGGTTTCATATGGATGGAAGTGAGGATAGAGCCATCAGTGATGTGGGGGTTTACATCCAGAAAACTGGCATGGTGGGTTGAGGTAGACCAGGTGAAGTGGATAGGGAGAAGCAGTTAAGGTTTCGAAGGAAGGAGGATAAGGTATCCTGGCCAAAAGTCCAGATCATGAAAATATCATCAAGAAACCTGAACCAGGCCAGAGATTTGGAGTTTTGAGATGCTAGGAAGGGTTCCTTTAGACGGCCCATGAACAGGTTGACATAGGAGAGTGCAATGTCGATGCCAATGGCTGTGCCATGGATTTCATGGTAAACTTTCCCCTCAAAGGAAAAGTAGTTGTTAGTTAGAATATAGTTGGTGAGGGTTCTGAGGAATGAGGTATCATGCTTGAATTCAGAGGGATGTTGGGAGAGGTAGTGTTTGAGAGCAGCAAGGCCATGGGCAAGTTGTATGTTGGTGTATAGGGAAGTGGAATCCACTGTGACAAATAGGGATTCAGGAGGTGGAGGAATGGGAGTGGTGGAGAGACGGTGACGGAAGTGGTTGGTATCCTTAATATGGAAGTATAGATTTTGGACAATAGCTTGAAGGTGTTGGTCAACGAGGGCTGAAATTCTTTCGGTAGGAGCACATTAACTAGCCACAATTGGGCGTCCAGGATTGTTTGGTTTATGGATTTTGGAAAGTATGTAGTAGGTGGATGTGTGTGGCACTGTTGGGGTGAGGATGACCCAGGAGAGAGCTTCTGGGAGGAGCTGTAGGATTTTAACAGGGATTGGACATCTTGTTGGACTTTGGGGATGGGGTCATATTGCTACAACTTTTAGGTGGAAGAGTAGATTTGGTGGCGCCCTTCTGCCAGGTAGTCACTGTGATCCATAACTACAGTGGTGGAACCTTTATCTGCAGGAAGAATGATTAGCTCGGGATTTGAGGTTGTGAATGGCTCTCCTTTCTTCTGCTGAAAGGTTTGAGTTATTAGTAAGGGACTTGGGGAAAGCTGGTGAGGCTATGTTGGAGGTGAGAAATTCTGGGAGGGTAACCAAGGGCTAGTTAGGTGGGAGTGCAGAGGGATCTCTGTTGGCTACAGTCAGAGGGATTGGTGACGAAATAGTGTTTTCATCATAGAGATTGGGAAAAGGAGAGTAGGTCTTTGACAAGACCAACATGATTGAATTGAAATGTAGGGCTGAAGGTGAGACCTTAGGATAAAACGGAATCTTCAGAGGGGTAGAGGTTCTTGGTGGACAGATGTGTCTTCTTTTATGTGGCTGCCATGGATCACAGTCTAGTTTATATAGTTAATTGCAACCTGGGGTTCCATTATTAGAGTTTGCTTAACGGCCTCTCATATGTCCCATAATCCAGTGATTTTCCTTAGTTACTGTTTCCTAAAGCATTCCTTTGTCACTATTTCCTTCTCTCTTGTACTTTCCTTATTTTGGTAACTCTCACAGTCCGACTTCTGAGCCAATATTAACAATCCTGCCTGGTTACAACAAAGGACTTTATAACCACGCCAATTGTTGATGCAGCTAACTCAGTTATCCTACTACACACATTTCCTCCATCTCCCTCTTGTATTTTTACGTTTGGTTTTGGCCATAAACTTTAGTTTTTAATTTTTTTAAATTATATCTAATGATTTTTCATATATTAACAAACAAACAAATTCTGAAACCCATTTATTTTGGGCCAATTGTCCCACCCGCACATATGTACATGAAATTATTAACTCCATTCCTATAAATCCATCTCCACTTTCATCATTTTTTAGTAATTACATTTATTTGTGAGATTGTGCCATATTTTAGTTACCTTGATGTATCAGTACAATCCTTGTTTCACATTTCAATGTGTGTATTTCAATACTGGCACTCTGATTTGCATATTTGTGCGTAATTTTTGCTATTAACTGCTTGCTCATGTACGCGATTTCGCATTCTTGTGTGTAATTGTGCATGCTTTTGCGAGCTTGTGTGCATGAGTTGGCGGGTTTTCGTGTGCTTGGTGTGGATTGTGTGTGTTGAGGCACCTCTTCCTAGACATTAGGCTCCTCATAATCTCCTATCTCTCCCATCATTTTCCATTTCCCCTACACTATCCCTGCACCAATGGGTATCTGCTCCAACTACCAACACCAGTTGAGAAAAGTATCCCTTTCCCTGGCCAAAACCCAATCCCACATCCTATTCATAAAATGCTGCCTAAATCATGGAATCCCTCCCAACGCTCTAACCATAAAAATTCCATTCTCTAGGTCCCATCCCTCGTTCCATAGTAACCTGCACGTTTTAAGATTCCACCAATCCTTATCCCTCACGAACCTAGTTCTACAAAATCATCTCTGCATGGCTCCAAAATCCTTCGGTTACCTCCTCTCCCCCCATAAGATATTATTATGTAACCCAAACTACCTACATCCAATGCTCTCCATCTCCTGGAGGAGCAGTCCAAACACCACAAGTTGTCCAGCCTGCTATCATCATATTGCCACCTTAGAGCACCTATATCAAATCCTTATCTAACCCACAGTGTTCTTCCTCGTGAACCCTCAATAGCAGACCTTACTTAGCTGACCTCTTTAACCTACCTAAACCTCCAAATTCCCTACCAACAATATACAACATCCAATGCCAAAACAACCCCAAAACACTGTGGTTAACATGTCCACAAAAAACCTCAACCCCACTGAAGTTTCCATTTTATCCTAAGGTCTTACCATCGACCCTACACACCAATTCAATCATGTTGATCTCGTCAAAGACCTACTCTCCTTTTACCGATCCCTACAATGAAAACACTACTTTGCCCTCAATCACTCTGAATGTAGCCAACTTAATCCCAACATAGAACCTTGCCTATCCCAGTTCATACCACCATCCAACGGAGATCCCACTGCACTCCCACCTAACCAACCACCCCCTGGTTACCCTCCAAGAATTTCTCACCTTACACTTGGCCTCACCATCCTTCCCCAAGTCCCTTCCTAAGGACTCAAACTTATCAACAGAAGAAAGGAGAGCCATCCACAACCTCAAGTCAAATACAGATATAATCATCCTTCTCTTGGATTAAGGTTACCCACTGTAGTCATGGATCATGGTGACTACTTGGCAGAAGGATTTCGCCAACTTTTCCACCTACAATTTGTGCCGGACTGACCCCATCCCCAAAGTCCAACAAGATTTCCAATCCTTGTTAAAATCCTATGTCCCCTACAAGAAGCTCCCCCCCCCCTCCCGAGTCCATCTTCATCCTCACCCCAACATCACTGCGCACATCCATCTACTACATACTCCCCAAAATCCATAAACCAAACAATCCTAGACACCCAATTGTGACTGGTTACATTGCTCCTACCAAAAAATTTCAGCCCTCATTGACCAACACTTTCAACCAATTGTCCACAATCTGTCCTCCCATATCAAGAACACCAACCACTCCCGTCACTAACTCTCCACCATCCCCACCCCTTTACCTCTTGGTTCCCCACTTGTCACAGTGGATGCCACTTCCCTATTCTCCAACATTCCACATGCCCATGGCCTCACCGCTCTTGAATACTGCCTCTCCCAACATCCCTCTGGATTCAAGCCAATACCTCATTCCTCACAACTCTCACCACCTTTATCCTAACTAAAGACTACTTTTCCTTTGAGGGGAAAGTTTACCATGAAATCTATGGCACAGCCATTGGCATCTACATGGCACTCTCCTATGTCAACCTGTTTATGGGCCGTCTGGAGGAACCCTTCCTAGCATTCCAAAACCCCAAATATCTGGCCTGGTTCAGGTTTCTTGATGAATTTTTCATGATCTGGGACACACTATCCTCCTCCCTTCAAAACCTGAACTACTACTCCCCCTCATACACTTCACCTGGTCTTCCTCAAACCATCATTCCAGTTTCCTGTATGTCAACCTCCACCTCACTGATGGCTCCATCCACACTTCCATCCATATTAAACCTACCAACCACCAACAGTACTTCCACTTCGACAGTTGCAATCCCTTACAGGTCGAAAAATCCCTCCCTTACAGCCCAGCCACCCGTGGACGGTATATCTGCTGTCACAAGACCTCCCTTTCTCAATATGCTGAGAGTCTCGCAAAGGCCTTTGTAGACAGAAACTACCCCACTGATCTATTCCACAAACAGATCTCCAATGCCATATCCCCACACATCTCAAATCCTCCCTCTACCACCAGTAACCATCCACAAAAGAGCACTCCCCTTGTCACCCAGTACTACCTTGGACTCAAACAACTAAACTAAATCCTTTTCCAAGGTTTTGATTTTCTACCCTTGTGCCCAGAAATGATAGACATCTTGCCTAAGATCCTTACCACCCCTCCTGAAGTGGTGGCCCATGGCCCTTCCAACCTCCATAACATCCTAGTCCATCCCTATGTCACCCCGAAACCTAGCCCACTGTCACAGGGATCATATCCCTGTAGAAAACCCCATTGCAAGACCTCTCCGATCCACCCACCCAGCACTTCCTATTCCAGTCCTATCACAGGCTTATCCTAGAGGTCGGACCAACTGAGAGAGCAGCCATCTAATTTACTGACTGTGCTGCAATCATTGCACAGCTTTCTACATTGGCACGATGACTAGCCAGCTGTCCATTAGGATGAATGGCCAGTGTCAAACTGTGGCAAAAAACAAGGAGGATCACCTTGTGGCACTACATTTAGAGGAGCATATGCTTGATTTCAATGGCTGCTTCAGAACCTGGGCCATATGGATCCTTGCAGCCATCACCAGGTTTTCTGAACTGCACAGATGGAAGTTATCCCTACAGTACATTCTTCGATCCTGAAATAATCCAGGCTTCAACTTACAATAACTTCCCTTTTTTTCTGCACCCTATAGTTCCCACCTCTCCCATTTTGAATGCTCTGGTGTGTGTGTGTGTGTGTGTGTGTGTGTGTGTGTGTGCGCGCGCACGCGCCATATTTTTATAACATTTTCCTTCACTCACCCACCTCCCCACTCCATCCCTAAGCTGTATCTCCTATTCCCTGCCCTCCCTTCCCCTATTTCCACACCACAGAGCGTGATTCAAAGTGCAGCAGCAGGAGATGATGGTTGTGTGACTGTGTGATCGTTCCTATTGCTGAAGAACGCCGTGGCTGATAGCTAAATGTGTGTGCCTTTTTTTATGTGCCTGTCATGGCTTGTCATCAGTCTTTGCGGTGAGTCGTAAACTGTCCTATTACTATATTGTTAATTCCAACCTGGACTTTCCATTATTACATATCAATAAATTTGTATGATGTAACATGTACAATAAGATAAAAAAGCAAACAAACTCCATGGTGATTATAGCCCAGTATTCAGTGATTTTCACAGCAGTTTCATTGGCTGCAGCAAGGTCACCAATATTGCATGTAATAGGTAGGTTCCTACAGACTAGCAGATGTTGTTGGTTCTGTATGTCACCACACTGACAAGTTTCATCCTCATTGTTGCAGCCCCACTTCCTGAGGTTGACTTTTCATCTTGACACCCCAACTTGCAGTCTGTTCAATGTCTTCCGGGTCATGTATGGTAGATGCGAGCCTTTTATTATTATTATTTTAACGAATCCAGATCTTTCCCCCAACAGATTATACAAAAATATATGCTCCAATCTTCAATTCACATTAGCCTTTTATGGGACACAAGGTATTACCAATGTCGAAAGATTTTTCATGCTAGGTATTATTTATTCTTGAATCATTATGAGGTGCATTCAAGTTCTAAGGCCTCCGATTTTTTTTCTAATTAACTACTCACCCGAAATCGATGAAACTGGCGCTACGTCTCGACATAATTGCCCTGCAGACACTCATTTTTCACAACGCTGACGCCATGATTCTTTAGGGATCTGTTTTGACCACTGGAAAATCGCTGAGGCAATAGCAGCACGCTTGGTGAATGTGCGGCCACGGAGAGTGTCTTTCATTGATGGAAAAAGGCAAAAGTCACTAGGAGCCAGGGCAGGTGAGTAGGGAGCATGAGGAATCACTTCAAAGTTGTTATCATGAAGAAACTGTTGCGTAACGTTAGCTCGATGGGCGGGTGCGTTGTCTTGGTGAAACAGCACACGCGCAGCCCTTCCCAGACGTTTTTGTTGCAGTGCAGGAAGGAATTTGTTCTTCAAAACATTTTCGTAGGATGCACCTGTTACCGAAGTGCCCTTCGGAACGCAATGGGTAAGGATTACGCTCTCGCTGTCCCAGAACATGAACACCATCATTTTTTCAGCACTGGCGGTTACCCGAAATTTTTTTGCTGGCGGTGAATCAGTGTGCTTCCATTGAGTTGAATGGCGCTTTGTTTCCGGATTGAAAAATGACATCCACTCTCATCCATTGTCACAACCAACGAAAAGAAAGTCCCATTCATGCTGTCATTGCGCGTCAACATTGCTTGGCAACATGCCACACAGGCAGCCTTGTGGTCATCCGTCAGCATTCGTGGCACCCACCTGGATGACACTTTTCACATTTTCAGGTCGTCATGCAGGATTGTGTGCACAGAACCCACAGAAATGCCAACTCTGGAGGCGGTCTGTTCAACAGTCATTCGGCGATCCCCCAAAACAATTCTCTCCACTTTCTGAATCATGTCATCAGACCGGCTTGTGGGAGCCCGAGGTTGTTTCGGTTTGTTGTCACACAATGTTCTGCCTTCATTAAACTGTCGCACCCACGAACGCACTTTCGACACATCCATAACTTCATCACCAGACGTCTCCTTCAACTGTCGATGAATTTCAATTGGTGTCACACCATGCAAATTCAGAAAACGAATGATTGCACGCTGTTTAAGTAAGGAAAACGTCGCCATTTTAAGAATCTAAAACAGTTTCCATTCTCCCCGCTGGTGGTAAAATTCCATCTGCCATACGGTGCTACCATCTCTGGGACGTATTGACAATGAATGCGGCTTCATTTTAAAACAATGCGCATGTTTCTATCTTTTTCCAGTCCCAAGAAAAAAAAACAAAGGCCTTAGAACTTGAATGCACCTCGTATTTTATGTTTTGTGCAAGTAATATATTTGGCTGTCAGTAAAATGTGTTGTAAGAACACTTACCCACAGAAAATATTTCATTACATCGTTGAAACCATGTGACAACATTACTCGCAAGATCTTTGCGGGTGGTTTGGTCAATCTGTTTTAGTACCGACCAGAAGGCAATGTCAGCTACTGTAGGAGTAATTTTTCCAAGAAGATAATCAGACTTTCCTAGCTCTGAAGTAATTGTAGATATTCCTTGAAGTTTCTCTTTTTTCGTCCTACAACGAGCTATGTGGTAACATGAGTCCAGAATTTCATCAATTTTTGCTTGGTCAAAAAGATTTTCACTTTGTTCATAATTGTACTCTTCTGGTCCCACTCTGCACAAATATCTCAGGATGTTTGGTTCACCACGCACAGTTGACTGATTTATGGGAGAAATTACCATCTCTGTTTCAGGTCCAACTGAAATAGAAAAAAGGAGGTTTGCATCAGATTCAAAATGAAACATTGCATCTATTAAACAAGTATTTGGCACTACTGTTTTCCACCACTGACAATAATATTTAGTCTTATCAACATAAAATAACTACTATTATATAACATATTAGTACTACACAATACACAATCAATACAGCAATATGACAACCAGACAGTTTATAACAGTGCATTCAGTGAAAACTTTAGTTTCAATCCCCACATTAACTCCTAAGCTACTCGGACAGGATTCAAAGGAACAATTTGTCAGTAAGTTACTTATCTCATGTTTATCTTTGAACTAGATTGTAAATGGCGTCATGGTAGCCCATACAGTAAGCCACTTTACTGCAAAAGAAAAACTCTGGCTTTGAATGCAGATCCAGCACACAGTTTTAATCTATCTAGAAGTATGTTACAGCATACACTCCACTGCAGAGTATGCCATAGTTTAGCATAAAGAATTTATCTATGCTAATAATAAATCTGTAAATGTAGGCCTGTTGCTGTTAATTTCATAATTACTGGACGAATCTTCATGCAGTTTTCACAGGAAACATGAGGAAAGTTTGGGTCAACATATAGGCATAATTGTATCAAAATCGGATTGCGGTGGGAAAAAAAATTTCATGGGGTTTTCACATGTAACTTGAGCATATCGTGCTGTTATATAAAGGCTCCAATAATTGAAATACTCTCAGAAAAAAATAAAGATATCATAATTTAATCATTTGTTTAAAAGTCATCGTGTATGTCTATTTGTTGAGGATAATCTCCAAAAGTACTGCACAAACGTTCAATGGGTTTCCACAGGTAAACTGAGAATAGTTTGGAGAGTATCATACGCTTCATTTCATCAAAATTGGATCAGGGGAAGGAAAGATGTCGTAATTTGTAGTTTCTGGTGTATGCTATGCTTTAATTGCAGTGTAGTATAGCAAAGATCCTATAGAGGCGCTGTTACTTACATAGTATACCATTCATACCAAATAACTAATAAATAGCGATGCAGCAATTTTTATTCAAATAACTAAGGTGTAATACAGTGAAACAAGGGCTACGATTTTTCTTATGGCAGCGGAGTAATGTATTGATATTAACAATGGCCACTGAATCCTTTTTGAAAAATCAGTCACTTAGAATGAGGGGAATAATTCTTTGTGTTGATAATGAAATAAATAATTAATGTTGTTCTGATCAGTAAATTAATGAGCCTCCTAAAGTGAATATTTAGTTGTCAACTTTAACATATTAAACTGCTGCCACTGCAATAAAATTTAACCCAGGTATAAAAATATATATAATGGTATAAAATAAAGATTTTTGACTTACCTAAAGTACAGGCTCGTCGATAGAAACACGAAACACACACAAAAACACACAACCATTCGAGCTTTCGCCACCAGTGGTGGCTTCTTCGGGAAAAAGAGGGAGGAAGGAGAGGAGAAAGGGAAGGATACGGGTTTTAAGGAAGTGGAAAAGGAGCCATTCCAATCCCAGGAGTGGAAGGACTTACCTTAGGGGACAAAAAGGAAGGTAAACAAATACACACACACTCACACATATCCACATCCAAACACACCTAGGCAGACATTTGTAGAAACCCATTGGGATTGGAATGGCTCCTTTTCCACTTCCTTAAAACCCGTATCCTTCCCTTTCTCCTCTCCTTCCTCCCTCTTTTTCCCGAAGAAGCCACCACTGGTGGCGAAAGCTCGAATGGTTGTGTGTTTTTGTGTGTGTTTCGTGTTTCTATCGATGAGCCTGTACTTTAGGTAAGTCAAAAATCTTTATTTTATACCATTTTCCCACCTAGAAGGTCTCCTTCTATAATATTATATATATAGTAGATGAAGTACACTTACCAGGCGAAGGGGCACAGGCAGTAATAGCAACAAATAAACACACAGACACACACACACACAAATGCTAGCTTTCGCAGCCTAGCTGCTTCATCAGGCAGAAGGGAGGAGAGGGAAAAGGAAATGATGAGGGTTTTAAGGAAGGGGGTAAGGGGCCATTCCAATCCCGGGACAGTATGTCTGCCTAAGTGTAGTTGTGTCTGTGTAAATGTGTGGGCGTGTGTGCATTTATTTACCCTCCATTTTTTCCCCCAAGGTAAGTCTTTCCTGTCCCGGGATTGGAATGGCCCCTTACCCCCTTCCTTAAAACCCTCATCATTTCCTTTCCCCTCTCCTCCCTTCTGCCTGATGAAGCAGCTAGGCTGCGAAAGCTAGCATTTTTGTGTGTGTGTGTGTGTGTGTGTCTGTGTGTTTATTTGTTGCTATTACTGCCTGTGCCCCTTCGCCTGGTAAGTGTACTTCATCTACTTTTTACGTATATTTTTCCTGTTAGGAATTTTTCCTCTATAATATATATATATATTTTTTTTTTCATTAGCTGTATCCCGCATGCCTTTCAATGCCATAGAAAGCAAAAAAGTGCTTCCTCTCGTGGGTATCATTTGAATTTAAAACATAACGATGTTCCTTCGTGTCTATCGATGTTTTCATTTACTACAAATTCTTGGCAAGGAAACACAAATTTATGTGGTTCCCTTTCTGATTTCAGTGTGTGCTTATTACATCTTAATTAAGTCCATTCTGTTTAGGAATGCCTTGAAAACGGCATAGTACAGCACACAACAAAGAGAGACCCTGTTAGTTATACAGTTCACCAAAGAACTAATAGTTGGGGCTGCTGCATTTTTTTAAAATTTCTTTTCGATGGTTATGCTGTAGAACAGCAATGAACAACTAAAGGCGAAGGTGCTGTTGGGTTTTTAATGCTGCTTAGATACAATACACGATCGTGTTGTGCATATTCCCTCAGTAACGGAAGTAGTTTGAATTAAAAGCTTTAATCTTCTCTCTGCAAATACAAACTAACATTGAATAACGACATTCCTTCACGTCTATCAATGCTCTAATTTACATAAGAATTCTTTGCAAGGAAAATCGAATTTATGTAGTTCCCTTTCTGATTTCGGTGTATCCTCCTCCATTTTGAGTGCGTTCTGCTTAGGAATGCCTCGAAAACACCATATTACAGTAATGGCAATGGCCATTGAATGCATTGTCAAAGACCAGTCACGTAGAATGAGGGGAATAATTCTTTATGTTCACGATGAAATAAATAATTTATGCTGTTATGGTCAGTAAATTAATCATCCTCCTAAAGTGAATAATTCGTTGCCAAAGATAGCAAACTAAGCTGATGCCACTGCAAGTAAAATTTCACCCGGGTAGGACAACATTTTTTTCCCTTGCTAGCTGTGTCCCATATACTTTGCAATATCATGGAAAGAAAAGAAGTGCATCTTTCGACGGGTATAACCACTAAATTGTACATAGAGTGGAAATATATATGGAGTGAGCATTGCGTTCTGTGCATCTTATTAAGCTGGAATTACTACGTGATATTGAGACAAATCCACTCTTTCCACACATTTATTTGCTCTTACAATTGGTTTGTATCAAAATGGCTGCAAAGAAGCACCACCTCCTTTTTGCAGAGCAACCACATAACATGAAATAATATCTAAATAAATGTGTCACAGAAGCAACAAGAACGTAGAAGAAGCATTGATAATAGGGCCGTTTACACAGTCATCCGCCTTAACCGAGGGGGGGGGGGGGGAGGGACAATCATGAAGTCAGCAATTAGTGGATTTTCCCCAATATCATGTGCCATTTCCACCTTAATGTTGAGGATACAAAATCTGTTTTGCACATCTGAATGCTCACCTGAGAGATATTTCTGCTCTATGCCTGCCACTAGAGATAATATACAAACTCATCAGAAATGTCTCTGCTTTCACACTTGCTCGATACAATATTGTGATTAAATTGGTAATTACTTACTTCATTAAGATACTACATTAAGAAGTCTTCTTTTGCAGAGACAATTGTATTTAGAGTTATAATCTGACTTCTGAATATATAGTTCTATTACACAAGGTCGATTTCAACTTCGTGCTTTACGAAGTAATCACTGCAGAACCTGGAGACATGTATTAGCTGAAAGAGTGGCCGATGCTGCCAACACAGAACACAGTCAAGACAATTCACCGGAAATACTATATTTCGCTGTGGCCGAGCGCATTGAAGCGCAATGCTATGATACATGAACCATTCCCCGGCGGGGGTTCGAATCCTCCCTCAGGCATGGATGATTGTGCTGTCTTTAGTATAAGTTATTTCATAAGCAGTTTGTAAGTTTAGGAACTGATGACCTCACAGTTAAGTCCCGAAAACTTAACAAACATTTCATTTTCATACTAACTTTATTGGAAAGCAGACAATCAGCTGACGCCATTCCTTCAACGATTACCCAGACTTACTTTATCGCACATTGACATCACCATGACGTCTAATTTAAACAGACATGAACTGCTCTGTTGATTGAATTCCCAGACTTTCTGCATTTGTGGAGTTATCGATAATAGGGGGCACTGCAACAGACTAATACTTCAGCATACACTTACTGTGAGAGAGAAACAGTTTAGTACTACACCATAGAACCAATACGTGGTGCTCCTATTATTATTACTATTTCTAATCTCGACGATAAGAAGTATTTTCACAAGTTTACGCCAAACAGACAATTACACACCACAGTCTTAACTTTATGAACACAACCTAAAATTGAATTTACATCATTCCGAAGTATGGACTTAAATTAATTTCACTTTTTGTACGAAAAACATTATGAACATACATAATTTTCGACAACGACTTCTACTTAAATTTGACATCTTGGCTAGGAGAACTAAGTTTATTGATAGAGCGATCCAACGAGGATTCTGTTTTGCTGACCTAGGTCTGGAACCCTAAAAAAACCATGATATACATAGGTACCTCATTAACAACCGTTGCAAAGCACAGGCATATAAGCTAGTGTAAAATAAATTCAAGAAAAAAAAAAGCCAATGCAATTAGGTGTTTTTTCCCCTTTAGTCAGTCATCTTGCTAGCAACTGTATGGCAAACAGTCAAATATCTCACTGTAAAGAGGCTCACTGAGCTGCTGATAGGCATGAAAAATAGATACTCACATTCACATAACTTAAATTTTCTGCCATGGTCTTAATAAGACACACATACATTCACACAATCACTCACACAACTATACACACAAGTGTCTCTTTCTGATGAAGGGCACGGTCAAAAATTTAAGTTGTGTGAATGTCAGCAGCTCAGCGATCCTCATTATGTGCGATGTTATCTATCCTCCATTCTGACATTCCAATCAGATTTGCCATTGTTTAAACATTCAAATGATATTCTTCTAATTTTCAGTAGAGTTCATATGCAAGGACATATGTGAAAAGTTAAAATGGTGTCAGAATGGTACACAAATTGGTATACCCACCTACTGTAGGTATCATAGGTAGTAAAGAACCAACTGCATACCAAATTCACAACTCTTCTCGTGGATGAATTCATAACTCATTTCTCTTCACAAGTACAAGCAGCCAGTATTTCGTAATGTTTAAATCATGTTTATTTATTTATTTTTTTAAATGAGTATAGGCCTTCAGTAATAATGAACTATTTTTTCATAAATGATGAAAAACTGGGCAACAGTTAGCTCTGTGCTTCACGCAGAAAAAAGTAGATTTCCAATATTATCAACATCACTTAAAAAAGTTGATGCCGACAGAGAAAGCCTAGATTGTATGATCAGACACCTCTACAGGGATGAAATGTCAACATCTGTTCAGTGACAGGAGAGACTGCGCAAGAAGAAGACACAACTGTGTTCACTTACCTTCCTGCTACGCTGCCGGGACACTTCAACCGTTCCGAACGTTTCGTTCTGCCCAGTCACAGCAAATTTACAACCAGATGGAAACAGCAATGTAGAGAGAGAGAGAGAGAGAGAGAGAGAGAGAGAGAGAGAGAGAGAGAGAATTCACTAGACGAGACAAGAACTGGCGGAAACTAGCAGTAAGCTATTACATCTCCATTTATTTATCAGTAATACAATGCAGTGCTGGGACTGGAATAAGGTGGATGACCTGATGTTCAGAAATATGGAGTGGAGAGAAGAAATTCCTGTCAACAGACAGAAGAAGAAATTTTCTGGTCTACAGAAGAACATGCCTGATGCTCCAGCTGACTACAATTCACACATTGTCATTAATCTGTCAGATAAAAATTTGACAGATGTTGAAATTTCTGTCCTAGCCAAAGGAGACAATTTTTCAGTGACTCCTTTAAAAGTACCTACTGAAGATATCATAGCAAATATTGAGGCAAGCATCTGGCAGCTTCCACAACAATCCACTGATATAATTAGAATGGAAACAGACAGAATTTTGCATAAAAGTAAGCCAACGAATAGTAATCCAGGCGCTAAGGGATATCAATGCAGATCCCAACATTATCGTCCTTACCGCTGACAAGGGAAATGCAAGTGTCATGATGAAGAATGAGGATTACCACAGTAACATCCAGGATAGTTTGGACCCCACAAACTACAAAGAAGTGCAGAAGGAGACAACTATGAAAATCTTAAAAATGACAAATCAGTTGGTGAAAGCATCTTCCTTCTCTTCCGACGTTAAGAAGTCTTTTTGCAAAATGAAAGTGTATCTTACTAGGTTCTATGTTCCATGAATTACATAAAGAACAGACACCACTAGGACCAATTGTAAGTGCCATAGGATTTCCCACTCACAAATTAGCGAGACACCTTACTTGTGGCTGCAGCATTTATTGGTGGCACTGACATATATAAAATTCAGCTTATTTCATTGACGAGCTAAACGAAATGAATGTGGCCCCTAGTGACATTCTTGTTAGTTTTGATGTGGTGTCACTATTTACCATAATCTCGGTAAACATAGCCATCTCATGTAGGCTATATAGCAAGTTTTTCCATCGGACATAGTGACTTTGCTTAGACACTGCCCCACCACTACTTATTCCAATATGACAACAAATACTATGAGCAAATTGATGGGGTGGCTATGGGCAGTCCTCCAAGTCAAGTGGTGGCCAATTTATTCATGGAGTTGTTTGAATAACAGGCGTTGCAGACTGCTAGTATGTTGATGATACCTTCATAGTATGGAGACACGGCGAAGAGGAATTAGGGCCCAATCCATCTCCAGACAGGCAGGGTAAGCTGGTTCATCGTCTCCGATTTTCCTCAAATTTGGATATGTTATTCTAGGAGCAAAATTAAGAGACACATATTTTTTCATTTTGCCCAAAAAAATTTTTGGGCAGAGTTACAGGGGGTCAAAGTTCCGTCTAGGTCACATGTAATTTCCTTCGCGGCAAGCTCAAAATTGCTATAAAGTGCAATATTTCAGGAACTAATAGGAATATTTCAGATCTGTTTTCAGTTTCTGAAAGGTAAAAATGTCAGGAATCTATTGGATTAAAGATTGTTCTTCTATTAGTGACAGGTGTCTTGCTAAAAAATAATTTCAAAATCTTGAAATTTAACTTTAAAGTCGTTTTTCTCAAAAACCCCAGCATCAAAAATTCTCAAATTTTGTAGCAAGGAGAAGACATACATAGAGTATAAAACCTCCAAAGGATTTTTCAGGATCTTACCTACTTTACATTTTATTACATATTTACTGTTCAGTGCATTTCCTTAGAAATGTATGGATAGGAATTCCAAATATTCATTCTGGTAATTTGTTTTATCTCATTTTCATGTCCACAATATTGTTTACCAGACAAACATATAGGAATGAGTGTTTGACCATTGTAGGACCTGAGTGTGAAAATATTTGAGTCTACTTTTTGGCATGCGACTAAAAGATTTTCAAGCCAGTGCAGTTGTAGATATTTAGTCACTTGCAGACAGGAAAAAGCAGTGTATAATGCCTAGTTTGTTTTCTGGTGACAGAATTAGGTGTGCAGATTACCTAAAAAGGAATAAAAAAGTTCAATATCAGAAAAAAGGAAGTGGTTTACCATTTGTTAAAGTTGGTGTTGTAGCTGCACACCTGGAACAACACTATGAAAATGTGTCGCAGGAACATTTTTGTGCAAAAAGTGTCACACTGAACATTTAAGGAAATGTGAAGAAGCTGCATTTCATCATCAGCGTCAACTTGTTCAAGTACCCCCAGACAATGATGAAGGCAATGGTGATAATGGCAAAGAGGAATTTGAGGAGAGCGAAACTGAATTAAGTGAAATAAATAAAAGTGCAGGTCAGCTGAATGTCACTCCTATTAAAAAACCATACAATGTGAAATTTCATCACCAAACAAAGTACTTGCTACGAAAATGGAAAGAATTACAGAAAGCAACAGAAGAACATGTAAGTGCAAAGTTAGCAAAAATTTATGAAGTTCCTGTTGCAGCACTACAAACAGATTCATCACCTGATGACAGTGGTTGTGGGAAGTGCAAAGTGTTTTGACAACATACAGACAGCTCTTAGAAGTGTTATAATGAAAAGGTGAGACTTCTGACTTTTCTGCTAGGAACTATTTCAAGGAATGAAATCCTGTCATCTTTTGCTGTTGTAACAAAGCATATGGTTGATGAAGCAAGAAGTACTATAAAAGAAAAGAGCGTGTATTGTGAACCAGATCCCTATGCAGGCCATCCACTTAGTCCACATGCTGTAAGAGGTGCTTTGGCTTTGTACCTTGAAGATGAACTGGATTGTTCAAGGCAAAGGGCCAACAAGAAGGATGTCAGAACTGTGATTGAAAATAATGAGAAAGTTGTTAAAGTGAAGTGTTATTGGACAAGAAGCATTCACGAAATATACAGAATTTTTACAGAGAAATATCCACATATGAAACTTGGAAGAACCTCATTCTATGCTCTACGGCCTCCAAGGGTGATACCTCATCCCCAAAAAAACAGCTGCCTCTGCATTTACTGTGAAAACTTTCAGTTATGCGTCACTGCAATAAAGCGTTAGTGTGGAAAACCTGAAGCAATTGGCATTGTCACTTGTTGTGTGTGATACAACAGTCAGAGTTGTGCCTTTCAAGAGTGCACTGAATGTCCAGGGGAAGATGGCATGTGAGGCTATTGGACTTTAAGACACCATGGATGAAGACATCACCTTTGCATTGTGGGAGGGGAATGACCTTATCAAGAAAACCTCTTCAATGGATAATTTTATTGGTGTGTTGGCTGACTGGACCATTAAAGCTGTTGTCCATTTGAAAATTAAGGATATTCAGTGGCAAGACAAACATCTAGTTAAAAATTCCACCAACCACCTGTTCCTTCACTGTGATTTTGCAGAGAATTGGACAGCTATATTGCCAAATAAAATCCAGTCATACCACTGGCAAAATCCACAAGTGAGCATCTTCACTGCAGTGTGCTACTTCAATGGTACAACTAGAAGTTTTGGTATGGTGTCAGATGACCGCTCACATGACACTGTCCATGCTCTTCTTGCATTCACAGATATAGGAGAAATGATGAAAGAAGAAGGCCAAATTGAAAAAAATCACCATCTCGAGTGACAGTGCAGCATCACCAGCATCACACTTTAAAAATAGATATAAGTTGTTTGAACTTACAAGGCTTCAGTACACAAAAAATGGATTTTCACTGCAACAGGTCATGGAAAAGGACAATGTGATGGTGTAGGAGGTGATCTAAAGTACATTGCAACCAATCACAACTTGTCTCATGGCAGTACAGAAGGCTCCTTTGGGCGCCTACACGTGATCTCTAGGGAAGACACTGAGGATGTGGAAAGGATTTTCTCTCTTCACAATTATTTCTGAAAGTAGGCTTAAAAATGGTGTTTTCTTGTGTTACCTGTTTTACAATAAGCCTAGTTTTCCGTGAAAAAGTTATGTACTTTAGTGTGTTGGTTATGAAAAGTGAGCCGAACAGTAAATATGTAATCAAATGAAAAGTAGGTAAGATCCTGAAAAATCCTTTGGAGGTTTTATACTCTATGTATGTCTCCTCCTTGCTACAAAATTTCAGAATTTTTGATGCTGGGGTTTTTGAGAAAAACGACTTTAAAGTTAAATTTCAAGATTTTGAAATTATTTTTTAGCACGACACCTGTCACTAATAGAACAACAATTTTTAATTCAATTGATTCCTGACATTTTTACCTTTCAGAAACTGAAAACAGATCTGAAATATTCCTATTAGTTCCCGAAATATTGCACTTTATAGTAATTTTGAGCTTGCCGCAGAAGAAATTACATGTGACCTAGACGAAACTTTGACCCTCTGTAACTCAGCTCAAAAATTTTTTTGGGCAAAATGAAAAAATACGTGTCTCTTAATTTTGCTTCTAGAATAACATATCCCAATTTGAGGAAAATCGGAGACTATGAACCGGCTAATTCTCACTTTGCTGCCTGAATTGAAATGGATATGGCCTTAGATGCTTTCTTGATACAAAAAGATCGATGTGTGAAGCATACAACAATTACCACAGCCATACCTTTTAAGATCTTACCGAGCTCCCAAAAAAATTCTGGTCCTTTGTAAAATCGATAAGTCCACTATCCAGTCACTCGTTGACCATTCGGGGTAGTAACAGAAGAAAAGAAACAGAAATCTGAAGTTCTAAATTTAACCTTTAAAAAATCTTTCACGCAGGATGACCGCACAAATGTACCGTCATTTGTTCAACTCTGAAATGGAGAACACAGTAATAGGTACTTCCGGTGTAGAGATGAAGCTGAGAGAGCTACATATAAAAAAGTCTCCTGGTCCGAATAGAATACCAGTTCAGTTTTACAAAGAGTATTCTGCGGCATTATCCCCTTACTTAGCTTGCATTTATTGCGAATCTTTAATTCAGTTCAAAGTTTCTAGTGAAAGGGAAAAAGTGCAGGTGACTCCCGTTTACAAGAAAGGAAAGGGAACTGACCGACATAATTACAGGCCAACATCGTTGACATCAGTTTCCTGTAGAATTTTGAAACCTATTCTCAGTTTGAATATAGTAAATTTCATTAAGATGGAAAAGCTTCTTTCTAAGAATCAGCATGGGTTAGGAAACATCGTTCATATGAAACTCAGCTTGCCCTTTGGTACATGACATCTTGCGAGCCATGGATGAAGGGCAACAGGCGGATTATGTTTTTCTCGATTTCAAAAAGGCGCTCGACAAGGTGCCACACTGCAAACTGCTAATAAAGATACGAGCATATGGAACAGGTTCACAGTTTTGAGACTGGCTGGAAGACTTCCTAAGCAATACAAAGCAGTACGTTGTTCTCGACGACGAGACGACTGTATTGTCAGGCGTGTCCCAGGGGAGTGTGATAGGACCGTTATTATTTTCTAGCTATATAAATGATCTGATGGCCAAAGAGATTTCATATTCACAGAATATATGACATCAACCGTGAATGGGCGAAGCTGAAAATGTGTACCCATCTCGGATTCGAACCCAGATAAAACCCAACTTCGGTTTATTGGGAGAAGTTTGAGAAGACGTACTTCATCTGTAAAGGAGACTGCATATAAAAGACTTGTACGACCATGTTTTGAATATTGCTCAAGTATTTGGGACCCACAGCAGATCAGTTTAAAGGAAGACTTAGAAGCAGTTCAGAGGTGAGCAGCTAGGTTTGTTACTGGTAGTTTCGACCAATGTCCGTGTGTCACAGAAATGCTCCGGGAACTCAATTGGAGATCGCTGGAGGAAAGATGACGTTCTTTTTGTGAATTTTTGTTGAGGAAATTTAGAGGGCTGGAATTTGTAGCTATGTGTAGTACGAACTTCCTGCCGCCTACTTACATTTTGCGCCATGATCATAAAGACAAGATAAGAAAAATTAGGGCTTGTACAAAGGCATATAGGAATCATTTTTTCCTTGTCCTATTTGCGAGTGGAATAGGAAAGGAAATGCCTGGTAGTGGCACAGTGTACCCTCTGCTAAGCACCTTATGGTGGATTGCGTGGTATGCATGTAGATGTAGATGACAGAAAGGTAGAAGTACCTAACGATCAAAAAATAATAATATAGTAAGGACAGTTTACAACTCACTGCAAAGACGTGGTGACAAGCTGCGAAAGGCACATACAAAAGACACAGTGTTGTATGTGTGTGTCTGTTGTATGTGCCTTTCGCAGCTTGTCGCCATGTCTTTGGGGTGAGCTGTAAACTGTCCTTATTACTATATTATAAAATTCAATATTTGTACATGTAGTTTAGTCCAAAACCAAAGATGAAAATGTATAATTTTGGTATTTCTATAAAATCCAAGTGTACCTGACTTCTGGGCCAGGTGACGTTTTGACACAGTACTGTTGACATGCAGCATTAGTAAATACAAATTCCAAAGTAATTAAGAAGGTGAAGACTGTATACTTGTAAATCTGTGAGCCAAGATGGCAGAGCTACGTTAAAGTGTAATAAAGTCATATTTTTTGTGGCTATTACTCAAACATCATTTTATTGTTGAAATGAGATAGAATGGCTGGCCAGTACTTACCATTGTGCTGTACCGCCGATAGTAACACAAAATGAAAAAAACAGAAAAAAAGGGGACAAAGGGACAAGCTTTCGGAACAGAGTTCCTTCGTCAGGTGGGAGAGAAGGGAAGAATAAAGGATGGGAATAGAAGGGAAAGGTGGTTCACGACCTAGGTCATGAAGGTGGTGTTTCGGAAGTGTGGGCGTCAGAGATACTGCATGTATGTACTGAGCCAAGCCAGAGAGGATAAATATAACTAAAAAGGAAAGATCAAGTAGTAAAGAGAAGAGAAGAGAGTGAAATTAATGATGCTGAGGGGTGTAGGAGGGGCGGGGGGGGGGGGTGTCTAAAACGTTTTTCATAAACAGGGAAATATGGATGGATACACACACACACACACACACACACACACACGGAGAGAGATAGAGAGAATGACAGAGAGAGCGAGAGGGCGGTAGAGAGAGAGAGGGGGGGGGGTAAGGAACGGATAATGAATAGGTGAGCTGAGGATGGAGGAAGGGGAGGGGTTAGCGTAGATTTAGGCCAGGGGGGTGGCGGGAGGAGAGGATATGTTGGAGGGCAAGTTCCCACCTCCGTAGCTCTGAGGGACTGGTGTTGGTTGGTACTATCCAAATGGCACGTGTGGTGTAACACGTGCCCAGGTCCCTGGAGTTATGCTGGAGGGCATGTTCTGCCACAGGATATTGGGTGTCCCCCCAGGCGAACAGTTCGTCTATGCCCATTCATCCGCTCAGCCAATTTGTTGGTAGTCATACCAACATAAAAGGCTGAACAGTGGACACATGTCAGCTGGTATATGACATGCGTTGTCTCACATGTGGCCCTGCCTTGAATTGGGTAGGTTTTTCCTGTGGTGGGGCTGGAGTATGTGGTAGTGGGAGGATGCATTGGACAGGTTTTGCAGCGGGATCGGTTGCAGGGGTAGGAACCATTAGGTAGGGAGGGTGGTTTTGGGATGTTGTAAGGTTGGACAAGGATGTTGCGGAGGTTGGGAGGACGGCGGAAGGCTACTCTGGGTGGTGTGGGAAGAACAGTTTGGAGTGATGGTCTCATTTCAGGGCATGACTTGAGAAAGTCATAGCCCTGTTTGAGGAATTTGTTGAGGCATTCCAGGCCAGGATGGTACTGGGTGACTAAGGGAGTGCTTCTGGGTGGTCTGGGGTTAGGAACATTGTTTTTGGAGGGAGAGGAATGGACAGCTCGTGAGATCTGTTTGTGGACGAGGTCTGTAGGGTAGTTGCGGGAGAGGAAAGCATTGGATAGATTGTTGTTGTAGCTGGTGAGGGATTCGGAACTGGAACAGATACGTTTCCCACGGATGCCCAGGCTGTAGGGAAGGGATCGTTTAATATGGAAGGGATGGCAGCTGTCAAAGTGGAGGTACTGTTGTTTGTTAGTGGGTTTAATATGGACTGAGGTGTGGATGTGAGACTCAGCAAGGTGAAGGTCAACATCAAGGAAGGTGGTTTGAGTTTTGGAGAAGGACCAGGTGAATTTAAGGCTGGAGAAGGAGTTAAGGTCGTGGAGGAAGTTCAGAAGGGTTTCTTCACCGTGAGTCCAGACCATAAATATATCATCTATGAATCTATACCAAACCAGGGGAGGCAACTTCTGTGTCTTAAGGAATGCCTCTTCCATGCGGCCCATGAAGAGGTTGGCATGGAAGAGGCATTCCTTAAGACACAGAAGTTGCCTCCCCTGGTTTGGTATAGATTCATAGATGATATATTTATGGTCTGGACTCACGGTGAAGAAACCCTTCTGAACTTCCTCCACGACCTTAACTCCTTCTCCAGCCTTAAATTCACCTGGTCCTTCTCCAAAACTCAAACCACCTTCCTTGATGTTGACCTTCACCTTGCTGAGTCTCACATCCACACCTCAGTCCATATTAAACCCACTAACAAACAACAGTACCTCCACTTTGACAGCTGCCATCCCTTCCATATTAAACGATCCCTTCCCTACAGCCTGGGCATCCGTGGGAAACGTATCTGTTCCAGTTCCGAATCCCTCACCAGCTACAACAACAATCTATCCAATGCTTTCCTCTCCCGCAACTACCCTACAGACCTCGTCCACAAACAGATCTCACGAGCTGTCCATTCCTCTCCCTCCAAAAACAATGTTCCTAACCCCAGACCACCCAGAAGCACTCCCTTAGTCACCCAGTACCATCCTGGCCTGGAATGCCTCAACAAATTCCTCAAACAGGGCTATGACTTTCTCAAGTCATGCCCTGAAATGAGACCATCACTCCAAACTGTTCTTCCCACACCACCCAGAGTAGCCTTCCGCCGTCCTCCCAACCTCCGCAACATCCTTGTCCAACCTTACAACATCCCAAAACCACCCTCCCTACCTAATGGTTCCTACCCCTGCAACCGATCCCGCTGCAAAACCTGTCCAATGCATCCTCCCACTACCACATACTCCAGCCCCACCACAGGAAAAACCTACCCAATTCAAGGCAGGGCCACATGTGAGACAACGCATGTCATATACCAGCTGACATGTGTCCACTGTTCAGCCTTTTATGTTGGTATGACTACCAACAAATTGGCTGAGCGGATGAATGGGCATAGACGAACTGTTCGCCTGGGGGACACCCAATATCCTGTGGCAGAACATGCCCTCCAGCATAACTCCAGGGACCTGGGCACGTGTTACACCACACGTGCCATTTGGATAGTACCAACCAACACCAGTCCCTCAGAGCTACGGAGGTGGGAACTTGCCCTCCAACATATCCTCTCCTCCCGCCACCCCCCTGGCCTAAATCTACGCTAACCCCTCCCCTTCCTCCATCCTCAGCTCACCTATTCATTATCCGTTCCTTACCCCCCCCCCTCTCTCTCTCTACCGCCCTCTCGCTCTCTCTGTCATTCTCTCTATCTCTCTCCGTGTGTGTGTGTGTGTGTGTGTGTGTGTGTATCCATCCATATTTCCCTGTTTATGAAAAACGTTTTAGACACCCCCCCCCCCCCGCCCCTCCTACACCCCTCAGCATCATTAATTTCACTCTCTTCTCTTCTCTTTACTACTTGATCTTTCCTTTTTAGTTATATTTATCCTCTCTGGCTTGGCTCAGTACATACATGCAGTATCTCTGACGCCCACACTTCCGAAACACCACCTTCATGACCTAGGTCGTGAACCACCTTTCCCTTCTATTCCCATCCTTTATTCTTCCCTTCTCTCCCACCTGACGAAGGAACTCTGTTCCGAAAGCTTGTCCCTTTGTCCCCTTTTTTTCTGTTTTTTCATTTTGTGTTACTATCGGCGGTACAGCACAATGGTAAGTACTGGCCAGCCATTCTATCTCATTTCAACAATATTTATTATCTCTGAGGAGAATTTTCATCATTAATCAAACATCATTTTATGTTTAAAATCTGAACCTTTTTCCATGTGGAATCCTCCTACGAAGACAACGAGACCAACTGAACTTCTAATTATTTCATCTGGAAGCTGCTGAGATGTTATAGCATTTCGCTACCATAAGTGTTAATTGTGCCATCTTTGTCATGGCTCTGATAACACGAGCACAACTGGACATCTGTTTATATATTGTTTTGGGTAGCTGTCATGCTATAATTTGAAAACCCCTCCACGAACTACAGACATTGCCACAGTGGGGTAGTTTGCGTGCCTCAGCGATGCAGATAGCTGTACCGTAGGTGCAAGCATTGTGGAGAGGTATATGTGGAGAGGCCAGACAAACATGTGGTTCCTGCAGAGGGGCAGCAGCCTTTTCAGTAGTTGCTGGGGCAACAGTCTGGATGAATGAATGAGCTGGCCTTGTGACATCAACTTATGCGGCTTTGCCACACAGTAACTGCGAATGGCTGAAAGCAAGAAGAAACTACAGCCATTACTTTTCCCGAGGGCATGCAGCTCTACTGTATGAATATACAATGATGGGATCCTCTTGGGTAAAATATTCCAGAGGTAAAATAGTCCCCAATTTGGATCCCTGGGTGTGGACTACTTAGGAGGATGTTGTAATGAAGAAAAACAAAACAGACATTCCACTGATCGAAGCGTGGAATGTTCTAACCCTTAATCGAGTAGGTAAGTTAGAAAATTTGAAAAGAGAAATGGATAGGTTAAAGTTAGATATGGTAGATATGTTGGGGATTAGTGAAGTTCGGTGGAAAGAGGGACAGGATTTCTGGTCAGGTGAGTACAGGATTATAAATTCAAAATCAGTTGAGGATATTACAGAAGAACGTCTAATTATGAATAAGAAAATAACAATGCAGGTAAACTACTATGAGCAGCGCAGTGATCGCATTATTATAGTCAAGATAGATACGAAGCCAATAACGACCACAGTAGCCAATAACGACCACAGTAGTAGAGGTTTATATGCCAACTAGCTCTACCGATGATGAGGAGATCTAAGAAATTTATGAGGAGGTAAAGGAAATTACTCAGAAAATTAAGGGAGAAGAAAACTTAATTGTGATGGGGGACTGGAATTCGGTAGTAGGAAATGGAAGGGAAGGAAAAACAGTAGGTGAATATGGACTGGACAAAAGGAATGAAAGAGGAAGCTGCTTGGTAGAATTTTGCACGGAACATAATTTAATCTTAACAAACACATGGTTTAAGAATCATAAAAGGAGGCTGTATACGTGGAAGAGACCAGGAGCCACTGGAAGGTACCAGATAGATTTTATAATGGTAAGACAGCGATTTTGGAACCAGGTTATGAATTGTAAAACAACCTAGGGGCAGATATAGACTCTGACCATTTTATTGGTCATGAACTGCAGATTGAAACTGGAAGAAAAAAAAAAACAAACCTGCAGAGAGGTAGGAAAATACGGAGATGGGACCTGGATAAATTGAAGAACTAAGAAATTCTCGAGAATTTCAGAGACTGACAGAAACGGGAAAATAAAGAAATGAAAGAATCATTTCCAGACAAGAAAAGCAGCTGTATTGATGAAAGGAGAAAATATAAAAATGCAGTAAATGAAACGGGCAAAATGGAGTACAGACGACTAAGAAATGAGATTGACAGGAAGTGCAAAATGGCTAAGCAGGAGTGGCTAGAAGCCAAATGCAGCTCCGTAGAAGAATGTATAAGAAGGGGAAAAGTAGATACCGCCTACAGGAAAATAAAAGAGACATTTGGGGATAAGAAAAACAGCTCTATGAATATCAAGGACTCTGATGGTAAACCAGTTCTCAGCAAAGAAGGGACAGCTGAAAGGTGGAAAGAGTACATAGAGCAGCTCTACAAAGGAAATGAACTTGGAGATGATGTTGTAGGAAGGGAAGAGGAAGTAGATCAAGATGAAATAGGAGATACTATACTGAGAGATGAATTTGACAGAGCCCTGAAAGACCTAGGTCGGAACAAGGCCCCAGGAGTAGATGACATACCCTCAGAGCTACTAAAGGCTCTGGGAGAGCCAGCCATGACAAGACTATTTGAACAGGTGTGTAGGATGTATGAGACAAGTGAAATACCCTCAGACTTTAAGAAAAATGTAATAATCCCCATTCCAAAGAAATCAGGCGCAGACAGGTGTGAAAACTACAGAACAATAAGTTTGATAAGTCATGGTTGCAAAATTTTAACACGAATTATCTACAGGAGAATGGAAAAGCTGGTAGAAGCTGACCTCGGGGAAGATCAGTTTGGATTCAGGAGGAACGTAGGAACCCGGGAGGCAATACTCAGTTTACGTCTTATCTTAGAAGATAGGTTAAGGAAAGGCAAACCTACATTTTTAGCTTTTGTAGATTTGGAGAAAGCTTTTGACAATGTTGACTGGAATACACTCTTTCAAATTCTGAAATCAGCAGGGGTAAAATACAGGGAAAGGAGAGTTATTTACAACTTGTACAAAAGCCAGACCGCAGTTATTAGACTTGAAGGGAATGAAAGGGAAGCATCAGTTGGGAAGGGAGTAAGACAGGGTTGTAGCCTTTCTCCGATGCTATTTAATTTGTACATCGAGCAGGCGGTGAAGGAAAGCAAGGAAAAATTTGGAATAGGGATTAAAGTTCAGGGGGAAGAAATAAAAACATTGCGTTTTGCTGATGACATTGTAATTCTGTCAGAGACAGCAAAGGACCTGGAACAGCAGTTGAATGGAATGGACAGTGTGTTGAAGAGAGCGTATAAAATGAACATTAACAAGAGCAAAACAAAAATAATGGAATGCGGTCTTAGAAAATCAGGTGATGCTGAAGGAATTAGATTAGGTAACGAAACAATGAAGGTGGTAGATGAGTTTTGTTACTTGGGTAGTAAAATAACATGTGATGGTCGCAGTACAGAGGATATAAAATGCAGAATGGCAGTGGGAAGAAAAGCATTTTTGAAAAAGAGAAATTTGCTAACATCGAACATTAATTTAAGTGTAAGGAAGTCTTTCCTGAAGGCATTTGTGTGGAGTGTTGCCTTGTACGGGAGTGAAACATGGACGATAAGCAGTGCGGACAGGAAGAGGATAGAGGCTTTTGAAATGTGGTGCTACAGAAGAATGCTGAAGATTAGGTGGGTAGATCGCATAACTAATGAAGAGGTACTTAACAGAATTGGTGAGAAAAGGAATTTTTGGCACGCCCTGACTAAAAGAAGGGATCGCTTGGTAGGACACATTCTTAGACATCGAGGAATCGTAAATTTAGCATTGGAGGGAAGTGTGTGGGGTAAAAATCGCAGAGGGAGACCAAGAGACGCGTATAGTAAGCAGATTCAAGTGGATGTGGGTTGTCGTTCTTATGAGGAGATGAAAAGGCTTGCTCAGGATAGAGTAGGATGGAGAGCTGCATCAAACCAGTCTCCGGACTGAAGACCATAACAACATGAACATAAATAATTCAGAAGGAAAACCAGTCCTCAACAAAGAAGGGAAAGCTGAAAGGTGGAAAGAGTATACAGAGGGGCTCTGCAAAGGAAATAAACTTAAGAGACAATATGGTAGGTAGGGAAGTAGATGAAGATGAAATAGGAGATACTATACTGAGCGAAGAAATTGACATAGCACTGGATGACCTAAGTCGAAACAAGGCCCCTGGAATGGACAATATTCCCTCAGAATTACTGAAGTATCTGAGAGAGCCAGCCATGACAAAACTATTTCACCTGGTGCATAAGATGTATGAGACAGGGGGAAAACTCTCAGACTTTAAGAAAAATTGTAATATTCCCCATTTCAAAGAAACCAGATGCAGACAGGTGAGAAAATTACAGAACCATTAGTTTAATAAGTCATGGTTGCAAAATGTTAACATGAATTATTTACAGGAGGATGGAAAAACTGGTAGAAGCCGACCTTGGGGAAGATCAGTTTGGATTCAGGAGAAATGTAGGAACATGGGAGGCAATACCCACTTCACGGCTTATTTTAGAAGATAAATTAAGGAAAGGCAAACCCACATTTCTAGCTTTTGTAGATTTGGAGAAAACTTTTGATAATGTTGACTGGAATACATAGATCTTGAAATGAGCAGGAGTGAAATATAGGAAATGGAAGGTTAATTACAACTTGTACAAAAGCTAGACAGCAGTTATATGAAAGGGAGGCAGAGGTTGGGAAGGGAGTAAGAAAGGGTTGTAGCCATTCTCCAATGTTATTCAATCCGTACATTGAACAAGCTATAAAAGAAAGCAAGGAGAAATTTGGAAAAGGAATTTACGGTCAGGGTGAAGATGACATTGTAATTCTGTCAGAGACAGCAAAGGACCTGGAGGAGCAGTTGAACGGAATGGATGGTATGTTGAAAGGTGCGTATAAGATGAACATTAACAAAAGCAAAACAAGGGCAATGGAGTGCAGTCTAAGAAAATCAGGCGATGCTGAAGATATTAGATTAGGTAATGAAGCAATAAAGGTGGTAGATGAGTTTTATGACTTGGGCAGTAAAATAACTTACATGATGGTTGCAGTACAGAGGAAAAAGAGAAATTTGCTAAAAGAGAATATTAATTTAAGTGCAAGGAAGTCCTTTTTGAAGGCATTTGTGTGGAGTGTTGCCTGGTATGGGAGTGAAAAATGGATGATGGACAGGAAGAGGATAGACGCCTTTCAAATACGGAAGAATGCTGAAGATTAGGTGGCTGGATCGCGTAACTAACGAGGAGGTACTGAACAGAATTGGGGAGAAAAGGAATATCTGGCACACCTTGACTAAAATGAGGAATCGATAGGTAGGGCACATCCTTAGACATCAAAGAATCACGAATTTAACGTTGGAGGGAGGTGTGTGGGATAAAAATCGCAGAGGGAGACCAAGAGATGAATACAGTATGCAGATTCAAATAAATAGTAGGTAGCTGTTTTTATGAGGATATGAAGAGGTTTGCTCAGGATAGAGTATGGTGGAGAGCAGCATCAAACCTCTCTCTGAACTGAGGACCAAAACAACACATCAGTGAAATGCGGTTTCGATGCTACAGGTTGAAGATGACCTAGTCGTTTAAGTGAAGGTGCCCTCTGCACATATAGTTCATTGTGAATGGAACCACAATCAATACAAAAAACACTGTGAAGACACTTTGCATGAACTGTGACACAATGAAGTTGAAACACCCAAAATTCTGTTGAATGGAATCATCGTGCTGCAAGACAACATCTACTCCCACATTGCCAATAAGATGAAGGCTACTATTCAACGATTAGTTGGGTAACACTGCATAAACCTCAGACCAGCCAGCTGAATAAAGGCATACATGGACATTACTTTCAAGTAGATGGGAGATGTTAGAGAGGGTGCTGTTCTGAGTCCATCAGCAGCCAACAATGTTCTATGAAACACGAATTGATAGTCTTGTCTTCAAGTGGAAAAATGCGTGCACATTATTTTTGAATGGGACCATATCATAGTTACACTGTAGTGGGTATTCAATTTTGATTTGATTGCCAATTAATATTATTATTATTATTATTATTATGGTAACTAGTATAAGCCGTACAGAGTTATAAAACTACAACAGCAAAGATGAAAACAAAAGACAATTTGGAAACAACCATGATTTTGATATATCATGAAGTAACCATAAAATATACATGTCAACAAAGCCTACTCAGCATTTAACCACCAACAACATGAGAAACATCATCACTACAGAAACGCAAACAGTTTACTAAAATTATTATTTTTACACAGCTATGGTGAGTGAAAGAATAGAATACCATAGTAAGCATAAAAAGTAGCAGATAAAACCACAGAATCATCACCTAAGTGAAAGCTATAGTGTAATCTAAATAAATACCACAACAATAAGCATTGTGGTGGTAAGGATGCCAAGCTACACTATGTTTTGAGTTTGCGGCACACCATATTAAGTATGAAATATTATGATCCTGTAAAATAATAGCAACCTTTCAGCTGCAAACAGGCACACAGAAAAGATAATCACACTTGTGCAACATTTAAATTTTTGGCCGCAGCCTTTGTTAGGAAGAGAGAGCATACTACACAAGCACAACTCACATACAAGAGCACCATCACTGGCTGCTATGACTCAAGCCACAACAGATGGAGGCAGTTGTCATTTATGTGTTACATTGTGCCCATGTGTGTGCATCCCCCCCCCCCCCCCCCTCACACACACACTTCTTCTTTTTTTGATGGAAGCAGTATCCGAAATCTTAAAAGTTAGGTGACTTGCATGGTAAAAGAGTAGATTTTGGTATCTAGAAATGTGGCTGACATTGCCATTTAGATACAATATTGCACAAATGTTTCACTTATATTCAGTTTCTATTGATAAAAAATAAAACTAGACCATTAGCTGTCCAGTTATATATCTATGTGACTCCTATATATCACAGTAACAATTATATAAACTTCCATTTAAATCATTAACTCACCATGAAATCTTAACATTATTTTTCTACAATGAAAAATTAAGGGTACACATACCATTTTTCCAGACAACAAAGACAGTTAACTCTGGTACATTTTCCATTCCTGTTCGCTTATCCATATTACTAAAGCATTCATTTTTAGGTATCTCAACTACAGTTGAGTGGGTGTGGCAGCTTAATCTCAGGTTCACTTTTGCATTCCATAACCTTGCCAGGGCAATAAGAGAGTATGGAGGATGTTGAGGACTAGCATTTACAACAATATCTTGAAGTCTGTCCTGTAATACAAACAGAAAATGACGTAGGGAAATACTTCAATATTCTTTTAACACAAGTGTTACCAGAGGATGTATATATGTCTTGACTGGGATCTGTACTATTAATCCCCCACCACAAAAAGAAAAACTGCAAGACAACCATATTATTATGACAGGAATTCATAAATATAAAAATGTTATGTTAATATAAAACCATGAAGAAATAACATCTTTTACATTTCACATGTTTTATCTGAGATGACTAAAGACGAAATTTCATGTGAAAGTATGTTTTCATAGGATCGTTGAAGAGAAATATAGTAATTATCGATTTTATCACAATACGTAAATCTTCCATACATACTAGCATATTTTGACTTTTTATGGGAAATTATATAAAGGCACATGGTTTAACTATGGTGGACTTTGATAGAAGTCAGCTTGGAAAGAGATATTTCCAATCCTTTAGTGAACTGTGGCAGTCCACTGGAGGGAATGTCTCTTTCTTAGCCGATTTCCACAAAGTCCACCTCAGCCGTGGTTAAAGAGTTAAATATTTATGTACTATACATTATTTTTAGACTGAATTAATATTAATGTCTGTGGGAAAGAGATTCAAACAGATTGAGTGCCAAATAGAAGAAACAAAGTTAGAACAGGTAGACAGTTTCAAGTACCTGGGATGTATTTTCTCACATGATGGCAACAAAGCTAAAGAAATGGAATCGAGGTGCAGCAAAGTTAATGCAGTGAGTGCTCAGCTAAGATCTACTCTCTTCTGCAAGAAGGAAGTTAGTACCACGACATAATGAGGAAATCAAAGAAAAACTGGGAATGAACACCGTAGATGAAGCAGTTAGAGCGAACAGACTGAGATGGTGGGGTCATGTTACATGCATGAGAGAAGCAAGGTTACCTAACAGACTCATGAGCTCAGCAGCGGAGGGTAAGAGAAGTTGAGGTAGACCTAGAAAAAAGTACTTAGATTCGGCGCAGAATGATTTTGAAGTAATAGGCATAGCATCAGACGAGGCATCAATGTTAACATTGAATAGGGGATCATGGAGGAATTTTATTAGAGGTACTATGCTCCAGACTGAACACTGAAAGGCATAATCAGTCTATAATAATGATGATGATGAATTAATATTTTAATGGTTTCAAGTAGACACACTTTTCCCCCAAAAATTTTATAATCCTCATTTCTGCTGTTGAAATTAAGATTACAGAAAGAAAGAAAGAATGAAAGGGGAGAGGAGAATAAGAGACAAAAATACAAAGTTACATTTCTCACAATATGATCAATTTTCCAGACTTTAACACTCAGTAAAATACATACAATCAACTGATTTAATTTTACATGACAACTGATGGCAAGCTTTTAATTTAGTACTAGCTTAAACCCGCAGCTCCGCTCGCGTGTTGGTAGATCAAATCACACGAGAAAATGCACTCGTCTCGAAGAATCCAATCACGAAATTCAACAATAATGATTGTAATAATATCACAAATTGATCATGTGATGTTATGCGTGAAAAGTCAAATCGATTTTTTTTTTAAGAGATGCAATAAAAGAAATTTCTTTTTTACTGCTTTATTTATTTATTCATTCTTATATTTCCTTATTCGTTGTATGTAACTAACTTCGTATAGAGTTGCAAACGTCATCGCTCGCCTTGTCCAATTTTTTTTATAATTTGACGACTTTCAACCACCATATCTTCCACCCCCTTATAGCTATCAGGAGTGGTACTGCTATAGTGTACAATGGGAGACTTCGGACAACAATTACACACATACCATTCATTTGCGTTCTGTAGTTTTCGCTGCAGAGCGAAATATTAACACACACGCGTAGAATTTTATATACACCGATAACTTTCCATCCCAATATACTCCACCCTTTTATCATTATCAACCCTCAAGCAACAATGGAACCAATAAAACCATTTTCAAAGAGTAAATATAATTTTCAAATAGTAATTATAGCTCCGCATTTCGTGTTATATTCTTCAAATTACTAAATATCTATCAGATCGCTATAAAACCATACCTAAAACCTTCCTCAGGTATAGCTTAGTAACTGTAAAAATATTTAAGTCTCTGCGTCTTGTCGCTCGGATGTGATAAGCGTACACTGAACAGTCATTCAGATTAATATATATATAGATAAATAGCTATCTGATCACCTTACAACTGTGCCTAAAGCCTTCCCCGGGTAAACATTAGTAACTGTACAAAGTTTTAGCTCTTTATGTCTTGTGGTTCAGACATGATAAAGGTACATGCATTTTACACGATTGTAATTACCCTACATCTACATACATCTACATACATACTCCGCAATTCACCGTAAGGTGCGTGACGGAGGGTACACTGTACCACTACTAGGCATTTCCTTTCCTATTCCACTCCCAAATTGAACGAGGAAAAAAAGAATGCCTATATGCCTCCGTACGAGCCCTAATTTCTCTTATCTTGTCTTTGTGATCTTTACGCGAAATGTAAGTAGGCGGCAGCAAGATCGTACTACACTCAGCTTCAAATTCCGGCCCTCTAAATTTACTTAACAGAAATTCACGAAAAGAACGTCTTCTTTCTTCCAGCGATCCCCAATTGAGTTGCCGGAGCATTTCCGTGACACTCGCGCATTGGTCGAACCTACCGGTAACAAATCTAGCTGCTCGCCTCTGAACCGCCTCTATGTCTTCCTTCAAACCGATCTGCTGTGGGTCCCAAATACTTGAGCAATACTCAAGACGTGGTCGTACAAGCGTTTTATACGCGGTCTCCTTTACAGGTGAAGTACATCTTCCCAAAATTCTCCCAATAAACCGAAGTCTGCTGTCCGCCTTACTCACAACTGTCCTTACATGCTCGTTCCATTTCATATCGCTCTGCAATGTTACGCCTAGATATTTGAACGACGCGACCGCATCAAGAAGCTCACTACTGATGCTGTATTCGAACATTATAGGATTGTTTTTTCTACTCATGCGCATCACCTTACATTTTTCTACATTGAGAGCTAGCTGCCATTCTTCGCACCAACTAGAAATTTTGTCTAAGTCAACCTGTATACTATTACAGTCAGTTACAGACGACACCCTCCCATACACCACAGCATCATCAGCAAACAGCCGCAAATTACAACTTACTCTGTCCATCAGATCATTTATATAGATAGAAAATAATAGCGGTCCTATCACACTCCCCTGGGGCACGCCTGACGATACACTCGTCTCTGATGAACACTCGCCGTCGAGAACAACGTACTGCGTTCTATTACTTAGGAAGTCTTCCAGCCAGTCACAAATCTGTGAACCTATTCCATAAGCTCGTATCTCCGTTAGCAGTCTGCAGTGTGGCACCGTGTCGAACGCCTTTTTGAAGTCGAGAAAAACACAATCCGCCTGTTGCCCTTCGTCCAAGACTCGCAAGATGTCATGTGAGAAAAGGGCAAGCTGAGTTTCACATGAACGATGTTTCCTAAACCCGTGCTGATTCATGGAAAGAAGCTTTTCCGTTTCAAGGAAATTTACTATGTTGGAACTGAGAATATGCTCCAAAATTCTACATGAAACTGATGTCAACGATATTGGCCTGTAATTGTATGGGTCAGTTCTCTTTCCTTTCTTATACACGGGAGTCACCTGCGCTTTTTTCCAATCACTAGGAACTTTGCGCTGAATTAAAGACTCGCTATAAATGCAAGCTAAGTAGGGGGCCAATGCCGCAGAATAGTCTTTGTAAAACCGAACTGGTATTCCATCCGGACCAGCAGACTTTTTCGTATTTAGCTCTCTCAGCTGCTTCTCTACACCGGAAATACCTATTGCTATGTCCCCCATTTCGGAATTAGTACGTTGATCAAATGATGGTATATTTGTGCGGTCCTCCTGCGTGAAAGATTTCTTAAAGGTTAAATTTAGAACTTCAGCTTTCCGTTTGCTTTCTTCTATTACTGCCCCGGAATGATCAACTAGTGACTGGACAGTGGGCTTTGACCCGCTTATCGATTTTACATAGGACCAGAATTTTTTCGGGTTCTCGGAAAGATCTTTTGCTAAGGTATGGCTGTGATAATTATTGTATGCTTCACGCATCGATCTTTTTATAGACGCACGAATCTCTACTAACTTTTGCCTGTCATCATTTGCGTGTTCTTTTTTGAATCGAGAGTGCAACAGCCTTTGCTTTCTCAGCAGCTTTCTAACATTATTATTATACCACGGTGGATCTTTTCCATCCTTAATCGTCTTTACTGGCACATATTTCTCTAACCCTTCATTAACAATGCATTTAAATTTAGTCCACAAGTCCTCTACATCCATAGTCCCAGAATTAAACGATGCCCATTCATTTTCTAAGTGCGATCGTAACATTTGCTTGTCGGTTTTTCCCAACAAAAACACGCTCCTAGCCTTCTTGACTGGTTTATGAACTTTGGTCACCATCGACGCTATGATGACATCATGATCACTAATTCCTGTCTCTACACAGACATCGTTAATAAGGTCAGGCCTGTTTGTGGCTATAAGGTCTAGAATATTTCCATTGCGCGTGGGTTGCCGGTTTAACTGCTCAAGACAGTTTTCGGAGAATGTGTCCAAAAGTAGCTCGCAAGACTGCTTGTCTGTACCGCCTGAAATGTAACTAGCGAGGTCCCAATCTATACTCTTAAGGTTGAAGTCACCTCCGACTAATATTGCATGGCCCGGATACCTATGCACTACCTGGTGTACTACCCTTCCAACCATGTCCAGATTTCACGTACCCTCTCAGTCCAGCCACCCACCATCTCAGTCCAACCACAAAAAAGCAACCCAGTACGACCCAGGATTGAAGTAATTAAACCACATTCTGTTCCAGAGTTTCGACTACCTTTCATCCTGCCTTGAAATGAGAAATACCCTACACCCCACAGTAGTATTGGATCACCCACCAAATCTATGTAATAGTCTTGTGCATCCCTGCTCCCAACCCCTTGCCCAATGGGTTATATCCTCACCTTCTAATACAGTTCCATCACAGGCATTTCCTAATCTGTAAAAGGCAGGGCAACCTGTGAAAGCAGTCATGTTATCTACAAACTGAGCTGCAACCACTGTGCAGCTTTCTATGTGGGCATGATCAGCACCCAGCTATCTATCCAAATGAATGGCCATTGTCAAACAGTGGCCAGGAGACAGCTGGAAAATTGCCACACCATACACTCCATTCAGTTCTCTTCCCTTACTCTCTGCCCATCAGAAAGAACTGGCATTATTATTATTATTATTATTATTAATGGAAAATCTGTTAGGAATGTCAATAATGGAGGATAGATAACAACTTACCGTGAAGGGGCTCGCTGACCTGCTAACAGACATGAAAATAGATAATCCCATTCACACAACTTAAATTTTTGGCCATGTCCATCGCCATAAAAAATAACACATACATTAACGCAATCACTCAAACAACTATACACTCACTGGAGTTGCTTGACATGATGGTGGTGTGTGTATAGTTGTCTGAGTGATTATGTGAATTTGTGTGTGTGTTTTTTTTTTCTGATGACGGCGATGGCCGAAAATTTAAGTTTTTTGAATGTGATTATCTACTTTTGTGTCTGTCAGCAGCTCCGTGAGCCTCTTTATGGTGAGGTGTTATGTATCCTCCATTACTGACATTCCTTTTTAGAGGTTTTAGGGCGCACAACTGCTGAGGTCATTAGCACCCGAATCAAAACTGAGATATATCGAAGGATAATGAGCCTATATGAAAACAGCTAAAAACATAGGGTGAAATACAATAAAAGAAAGAACTAAATCTCCTTTACAAATTGGTCAAGTTGATAAAATCCAAGACTCGAGCAGCAGCTCGTGTGTTATCAGCTAAAATTTCTTCCAGGGTATTCGGTAAATGCAGTGCAATACAAACAGGAGTAAAATTTGGACAAGACAATAACATGGCGCATCATCAGTGGGTCACCAGTTAACAAGTGGCGGTGGTTGAACTGGCAATATCCAATCCACAACCAGGCCAAGATGACCTCGTTACGAGCGGTGTGAGGGGGTCTTCCAAGCCACCGGGAGCAGTTTAATGGTTCCAAGCTTATTGTTTGTATGCGAGGACCACACATTATGCCACGATGATAAAATGCGACATGAAAGAGCTCCTCGAATATCATTTGATGGGACAGAGAACAAAGCTGTCAGAGGTAGGAGAGTTGCAACCTTGGCTGCAGAATCAGCAGCCTCATTACCAGGCACGTCTGCATGGCCAAGTACCCACAGGAGGTGAATGCAAGGGCCATTGGCAGCGAACAATTGACGGGAATGGTTGATTTGGTGCACAACAGGATGGACCGAATAGGGGTCTCTGAGACTCTGAATGCAGAGCACAAGACATAGGAAGGCTAACGATGTCGGTGGATATATAGTACAGTCTGACAGAGGACAAAAAGCTCAGGTGTTAAATTTGGACATTGGTCAAGAAGCCTGTACTGAAAACTGTCATCCCTGACGACAAACACACATCAAACATCTTCATTGGTCTTGAAGCCATTTGTATAGACGAAGAGAGATTTATCGAGTTGTGCACGAAATTTAAGAAACCTCGAGCAGTAAACCGCATCTGAAGTACTCTCCTTCAAGAGTGAACTGAGTTCAAGGTGAACACGAACTGGAGTCTGAAGCCTAGGTGGCATTGGCCTCTCACCTATTTGAAATGTGGAAGGCAGGGTAAAATCGAGCTGCTGAAGCAACTGACGAAAACAGAGGGAGCAAGGCAGTCACAGACAGCCCGTAGTGGTTATCGAGGAAGTCATTGAAGAATGATGGATAGGAATGGTGGTGCAGCACTGACAGCAGACGGCAGGCATACGGACACAGCAATATGTTGCGCTGATAGGTCGAAGGCAATTCAGCAACTTTGGCATAGAGACTTTCAACAGGGATAGTGTAAAATGCTCCTATCGCCAGGTGTAACCCCTGATGGTGGATCGAGTTAAGACGGTGCAAAATGGACGGTCGTGCAAAAGAGTACATGAAGCTCCCATAATCCAGCTTTCATCTGACAGTGGACCGATAAAGGTGAAACAGGACAGTACGATCCACACCCCATGATATACCACTAAGAACGTTAAGGGAACAAGTACAGCGGGCAGCCAGAGAAGACACATGTGGAGACCAGCCAAGTTTCCTGTCCAACGGTAGCCCTAAAAATGTCGTCGTCTCTACAAATGGGAGAGCAACGGGGCCGAGATGGAGAGATGGTGAAAGAAACCCTGTATCTCCAGAAGTTGATGCAGACTGTTTTCTCATGGGAGAAACGGAAGCCGTTTGCAACACTCCAGGAATAGAGACTGCCAAGGCAACGCTGAAGACGATGCTCCAGGAGACAAATTCTTTGAGCGCTGCAATAGATCGTGAAGTCTTCCACAAACAGGCAGCCTGAAACATCAGCTGGGAGACAATCCATAATTGGGTAGATTGCAATGGCTCCAGACAGAGCCCTGTGGCACCCCATTCTCTTGGCAAAAGGTGTCGGACAAAACAGAGCCCACTCGAACCCTGAACATTCGATCTTTTAAAAAGGCACGAATGAAGAGGGGAAGTTGGCTGCAAAGACCCATGTATGCATTGTGTGGAGAACGCCCACCCACCAAGTATCATAAGCCTTCTCCGAATTGAGGAACACAGCCACCGTCTGACGTTTTCGCAAAGTTATTCATAGCGAAGATTGACAAGGTAACGAGGTGATCAATAGCAGAGTGATGCCTTTGAAACCCACATTGGACAATGGTGATGAGGCATCGAGATTCGAGTAGCCAAACCAACCGAGCATTAACCATGTGCTCCATTACCTTACAGACACAGCTGGTCAGGATAATAGGGTGATAACTGGAAGGAAGATGTTTGTCCTTCCCTGGGTTGGGTATGGGGACAACAACGAGTGGGAACTTCACCTTCAGTCTAGTCGTGATTATCTACATCTACATGGGATACTCTGCAAATCACATTTCAATGCCTGGCAGAGGGTTCATCGAACCACCATTATACTATTTCTCTCCCATTCCATTCTCGAATAGCGCGCGGGAAGAAGAAAGCATTTACCTGCAGGGGAGAGGCTCTTCAACATCTGAATGGCATCGGTCCCCGGGGCAGAGGATCGGGACAGGGAAAGGGCACGTTCTAGCCCCTGCATGGTGAAGGTGGCATTATAACTTTCACGATTGGGAGATTTAAAAGAAGGCAGTTGTGTCTCCTCTGCCTGATTTTGGGGGAGGGAGGCATGGTTGTAATTAGCTGAGCTTGAGACCTCAGCGAAAGATCGGCCTACAGCATTGGAAATATCAATAGGTTCCATGAGGACTTCATTTGCTATGTTCAGGCCGGGGATTGGGGAATGGACCTTAGTGCCAGACAGCGGGCATAGGTTACCCCAGACAACCGACGAAGGAGTAAATATGTTGAAGGAACTTGTGAAAGCAGTCCAGCAGGCTTTCTTGCTTTCTTTAATGACACAACGGCATTGCGCTTGTAGTCTTTTGTAATTGATACAATACTCCAAAGTAGGCCGGCGTTGAAACATACGTAGAGCGTGTTGCAGGGCTTGAATAGCGTTGCTACATGCTGCATTCCACCAGGGAACTGGGACCCTACTTGGAGAAGTGGAAGTTCAAGGTATGGAATATTCCGCGGCGGTGAGGATGACGTCCATGATTTAGTTGACCTGACTGTCACAGCTGGGGAACATGGAGACATGGTATGATGTAGTAGAGAAATTATACAGGGGAAATTGTCACTTGAATACCTATCAGAGAGAACGTACCATTCGAACCGAGGCGCAAGTGGAGTAGTGCATACGGTGAGGTCCAAGTGGAAATAGGTATGCACTGTGTCAGATAGAAAAGTTGGTTCGCTGGTATTTAGGCAGACAAGGTTAAGGTGGTTGAAAAGGTCTGGAGAGGTCCATAGAGGGTAGTGGGCACTGAAATCGCCAATCGACAAAAATGGCGTAGGAAGCTGAGCAACAAGGTGCAGTAAGTCTGCCCTAAGAACAGCAGACGACGACGGGGTATAGATATTACAAAGAGAGAAGGTGATACGGATGGCAACAGCCTGTAGGGGAGTTTTCAGTGGGATGGGATGATAACAGATGTCTTCCCAAATGAGCAGCATAGCACCTCCATGGGCAGGAATACCTTCCACAGAAGATAAATCAAAATGCACAGAGGTATATTGTGGGAAATCTATATGATCATTTAGGCGGAGCTTCGTTTCTTGTAACTGACTATAAGTGAGCAGTGCAGTCTAAGTAGTAGTTTTAATTCATCTCGGTTGGAACGAATGCCTCTGATGTTCCACTGGAGGAGTGCCCTCAAGAAAGCAAGAGAAGAAGAAAAAGGCAAAAGGCGAGAGGGGATCATCTCAACGACCACTGAGTGCCTGGCTTCGAGGGGGCACTGCTACTGCAATCGACAGATGGACAGTCGTGTTCCATGGGTTCACACATCTGTTCTGCCTCCTTCCTGGATTGATCAGAAGGGGCAGCATCATCTGCCGGTGAAATGCCAGGAGATCAGCAAGAGGTAGAGCGTCCTGGCGAGATAGAGGACGGCCGGGACGGCTACGTGAGAGAAAAGTCACGCTGTGGCGGGGAAGGAAAAGAACTTTTATTTTTATGCGCGTTTTTGGAGGCAGTTCAGTTTGAAGAATGAGTGGCTGATGGTTGGGAAGATGAAATTTTAAGTAAATCTTCGCGAACAGGATCTTTTTTAGAAACCTGGGCTTCCAACTTACTGCCCTGTGATTTTTGTGAAACTGATGTGGACTGGGGTTTGGAGTGAGCAGAAAGCATTGAGGATGTCGAGCGGGCAATCTCTAGGCTGGCAGCTGTGTCACTGAAGGTAGAATCACTGGTTGTTGGAGAGAAAAGGACATTGCTGTATGTACCCGCTGGGAGCACAGCAGGCTTTCTACTTGCTAATAATTTCCTGGCAGCAGAGGTGGAAACTTTTTCCTTGACTCTGATTTCCTGGGTGACCTGCTCATCTTCATACACAGGGCATTCCCTAGAATTAGCAGCATGATCGCCCATGCAGTTGATGCAGCGAGGGGACGGAGGTAGGCAGTCACCCTCATGGGTGTCCCTACCACAGGTGACACATTTGGCTGTATTGGGGCCCAACTGACCAGTATTGTTGAACCACTGACACTGGTAACATCGGGTATGGTTAGGAACATACAGCTGAATGGAGATGATTTCATAGCCTGCTTTTATCTTAGAAGGAAGGTCAACCTTGTCGTAGGTCAGAAACACCCCCCCCCCCCTCCACATGAGTTTAGGGTACGATGAGTTTCAGCCTTAATAGGAAAAGTGTGCAACAGCATGATGCGAAGCAACTTTTGAGCTCGGAAGGCACCTTCAGTTTCCAGCAACAATGTCACATTACATTGGCGGAAACAAGTTTTGACAGTACCTGTAACTGCATCGACACACCTTTGTTTTGTAAGAGGATTGACTGATGTGAAGTCGTGGAAATTAGTTCGTGAAATGACAAGAAACTTTGGCAAGTCAGGCAAAACCTTTTTGGTCTAGTTTCCTCTTCTGGGTAAAGGTCAAAGTAGAAGAAGAGGAAGAAGTCATTGCGAAGTTGTTGGCGTCTCCGATAGCATGCTCCTTCCTAATGGGGAACCCTAACTGAAGACTCACCTGCCTTAGGTGATAGTCGACACCTCAGGTCACAACTCCTGAGAAACGGATGGAGGGACCAATCGGCATGGTCGGAAGGTATCAGCTCGGGTAATCACACCTCCCTGGGTCTGGCCTTTAGCAGGTGGTACATGCGGACTCTACATGTCAACCTGGGACTGGGACTTACGCATTACCCAGTCACTTTTTACGAAGCGAGTGCATAGGCGGCCTTCAGGAACGCACAGGGAGGAAGAAAGGAAAGAAGAAGGAAGTGGAAAAGGTAGAGTCTCAAGAAAGGAAATGGAAAAGGTAGTGTCTCAAACGCCGAGGCGGAGACTAAAAAGGGAACAGAAGAAGGCTAGAAGAGTACAGTAAAGAGGACAAGACAGAAGCACAGTTTAGGAAAAGAAAAACCAAGAAAAGAGAAAAGCTGGTACAGGAGACCACCTAAACTCACATGGGACACCCATCTCCAGGCGAAGGCATAAACTGGGGGGGTGGGGGTGGGTGAAGCAGCCTGGTGCGGGAAGGAAGGCTGCTTCGGCTCGGGGCCCCATGTGCGTCATACACATACTCACAAAACAGCTGTGGGCCGCCTGGGGGGATTGACATTCTTATCAGAGTTATCCTGACAGTACATTATCTAAAAGTTCCTTCTCCCCTGTATTCTTTAACTCTCCCCTTCATTGTATACTTCGTATGTGTGTGTGTGTGTGTGTGTGTGTGTGTTTTGCTTCCCTCCCCTACCCCACTGCCACCCCCCATTCCTAAGCTGCATCTCTTTCCATTCATCTAGTACTTACATGTTACGTAAGGTAGTGCTGTATTCATGGGGGGACATCTGTAACCAGCTGTCTCACTGCACATAAACAACTGACTCACACTGTTTTGCTCCCATCATGCCTCACTAAACTGCTGACAATGTTTCTGCATGAAAATATATAAGTACGCCAAAGGCTGTATTCTAGACTTTTACCAGGATTCTCCCAATGAACCTCACTCTGGCATCTAACTTGTCCATAATTATTTTTTTGTCATCATTCCGCTTCACATCAGTCCTTATGCATTCTTCCAGATATTTTATTGACATAACTTTTTCCAGTGATTCTTCTGCAAAACAGTTTTTGTGAATAAAGGTGCTTTCTATATACATCAGCAATGTGTTAAATGTGTTGATGTTGAAGGTCAGTTGTCACTGCTCGCACTGTGTATCGACAGGTTCCAGGGCCCCCTGAATTTCAATACAATTTTCCAGGTTTGCAACTTCTCGGTATACTACAGCATCATACACAAAACCCTCATTGAACTTCCAATGTTATTTACTACAAACCAATTTATATATATATATATATATATATATATAATAAATTGTGTAAAAAATTAATGGTCCTTTGTGGCATGCCCGAAATTACTTTCTTGTTGGAGCACATTTCTCCAATAAAAATTACATACTGTATTACGTTTGCCAAAAACTCTTCAATCAAATACCACAATAGTCTGATATTCCCTAAGCTCTTATTTTATTCGTTAGTTAACAAATCATCTCACTGGGAGCCTGAGCCTATTTCTTCCTGGGTCACGTGGCTGACTCGCATAAGCCGTGTTTCATTTCATATCTGCATGTTGTATATGTCAATCATTGTATACACCAGGCTATTGTTGGCAAGTTAGTATTAGTACTTTTATAGTGGAATAAATTTTGTCAAATTGGATAACGTAGCTACATAAACTGACAATTTAAACCACTGTTGCAGTCTTACATCCAACATGGATATAATGGCTGTCTAGGTGACGACCAATGAACAGTGAGCACTGATACCTAACATGCTTTTAGAGACACCTCTATTGTAAAAATTGAATTTGGTTTAAAGCACAATATTTATTAATCTGAAAGGACTATATTTCCTGTTTTGTACAAATATAACTGTTCTGCAGGCTATGAATCTATAGTAGGTCTACTACCAGACAGACTACTTCCTGTACCTCCCATAAGAGAATTATCCAAATAATCTGTAGGTGTAGTCATTCCTTAGTAATGAATGTCATGAGATGTGTTTGGCTCCATTCAGTCTAATTCTATCAATAAGGCAGAACATGCATACAATAATCATAGTAAATGAGTGTGCCAAGCTTGACTTTCCAAACAATATGCACAGAATATATGAAGATATATCCACTAGTTATCACACATAGTACATTAAATTTCAAGGAATTATTCCTGCTTTGTCAAGTTACAGGAATTATGAATGAAAAAATACCTGTATGCCAACTTCAAGTGTATTATGTCGAGTTTCAGTGATTGTTTTTGGATCAGATTGTCTCAACTCTCTTCTCAGTGCTGTCATCTGCTCTTTCAATTGAGTCAGCTGTTTTAGGATAGCTTCTTGGCGGTTTTCTAGAGCAGCAACCTCAGGTAATGGACACTGCAAACAATTAATACTTAATGGCTGTCATAGTTAACAAATACCACACTTTATACAGTTTACAAATATCAATTAATAATACTTTTGGGAATATTGTGCTGATCTCTTTACATGCCAGTACTGTCCAAAAAATGCAATAATCCGATCACAGCCCGTATTTGTTGTTCATCTCACTTTTTTTTCTTATTTGGCGTCACATACTCTGTAGTGTGTAGATACATCATAAAAACACCACAAATGACCTTATTACAAAATTGGGCAGACATATTTGATCTTGATTAGTCGTCGCTAACTTGGCTGCAGATGACGACTCGCGTAACACTGATGGTAAGTAACACAAAGCGTTAGCGTCACAAGAAGTGTAACGCCGCTAGGTTAAAGTAACAATATCATATGCAAAATTGTGGTCTAAATATCACAACGATTGGCGTATAATGTATTTACATGTACTTATTACTATAGTTGTTAGCATACGTGCAATGAAGCGTATGCATGCATTCGAAATGTAATAGTAAACAGAAATTAAATAAACCTTTAGTAACTTTTTAACCTGTTCCGAAATGCTTGTCGGTTTTGGACAGGTCGGCGACACATCTTCATCATTAGCATGGAACGATTCTTGAATATTTTTCATTTTATACATGCATTGCGGAAGTTCGATTTCATCGGTAAAACATAATATAGGTTTCATTCTGTACATAGTATGTGGCCCATTCATTTTATGTCGTTTTAACAGGTTGTTTTCCAATCCTTTAGAGAAAATCACACTCAAAAGTTGTTAATTGCTGTTTTAAAAATAAAAGCCGTAACTCGCACTCACATCAGCTGGCTCAAACATGGTCGTTGCCTATACAAATGCAAAGACCTTATTAACTTACTTTCAATCGCCGTGAAGCAACAATAAAAATCCCAAATTTATTGTTAAGCTAACCGTCTTTCGCTAATTCACATAGAGCTATTTGAAAACAAAATCTGACAACACGATACTCAGGAATTATTTCCGTGAAACATGAATATGGTAGATTCTGTCGAAACTGGTCAATTGTGAAAATATGATAAAAATATTGTGACACGCGACTTGGCTGCAAATTTTTTTAAACTCATTACTAATCATAATCACCTGTCAAGGGCACAACCCGTGAACGTGATGCATTTTAAGTTAAAGTTACCATATATTTAATATCTACACATATCCGGCACATCTGAAGGTCTTACATCATTATTAAAGTTCAAAGTCGGTAGTCAAACTTTGCCCTCATATTTGCTTCATTTGTAAGGATCGGTGTTGTATTGCATATGTTTATTTATGTGGCGGCTGCTCACACCGAACCACTCCATAATAACAGCCGATTCATTCGATCACAACGTTTTACTTTATTTTATCATTGTCCCTGTCCGTCGAAATTAACGAACCTGCATCAATATCCGATACAAAACAGGACTTGGGATTTTTGTATATTCATAAATTTCTCTGTTCTGAGTCAAGAAATCCTTTGTCATTTATAAAAATTATTTTTGGGCGAAATAAATTATTATACTATTAGAGAATCATCATACAGCTCATTTATTACCATATTGCGGAATTATCATTGGTTTAAACACATTTAACGAATAAAATACATTCTATACATTTTCATAATACTACGCTTAATTTTTGAAAACCTTACGTTCTTGGTATTATTCTCATCTGTGTGCCCATTACGTCTCTAGCCAAATTTTGAAGTATCAAAAACATCAAATTAACCACTAACTGTAGTGGAATTACAACAATAGTTACGGTGATTGTTGTTGAATACTATCACAAAGATTATCTGCTTTCTCAAATCAGACAAAATTATTTCATTTAAATTTTATCGAAGTGCAACCGTAAATGTCGATTCTGAAATGACATGACTTCCTCCGCTACATGAATATTTATCCTGAAACAGATCCACGAATCTTTCAGGGTGGTCACTGGAATAAACAACCGAATGGAAGGGAAAAGGCCTCGTTAGCGTGCTCTAATTTGTTGTTCTTGTTTCCTTACAATAAAGTGTTTCTTAATTTAGTTTCACATTTTGATTTCTGGACGTGATTTCCCTCGCAAGTAACACCCTATTAATCCAATGTCGACGACAGTATGCTTGTAAACAGTAGAACTACAACAAATAAGAATTAGGCTTTTGCTTTGATTGGTCGAATATCTACAACTCGGTTACAGACTTGTCATCTGTGCTGTATTGTGCCATCTATGGCGATGCCTTAGAAAATATTTACATTAGGGCGCTCTGGATTGGATACTGATGAAGTTTTGAGACGTCACGAGTTGTTTCGATTATTTTGCTGTGTTATTGTTAAGCTTTTCCCTCGTGTTGTTATATGCATAGTTTCAGAAATGTTTAGATTTTAGTCCTCGAAGTAGGCGTTAGTAGGCATAGTTTACGACCTAGAGCTGGTTACTCAGTACTATGTTAATATGGCGGCCGAACTTTCGACCAATCACAAGAGTCGTTTCAAACTGTATTGAGTTTTCGTATTACTCCGTAGTTCTTGTTTAATCGGCTCAGATTGGCATAATTGTACTAATTCCTTGGAACATACGGGTTCTAAAACCCCACAAATCGTCAAGAATTAGTGTAATGAGTGTATTAAATGCCATATGTGGTAGATATAGGCGGTTTATGTGTGTGGTCACGTGACGGTAGTGGAAAAATGGCGCAAAGATCAGAGTGCAAACATGGTCTCCGTTTCTATGAAGTTGTGTCATTCGTATTTGTATACAATACAGTGTTTTCATAAACCACGTGTTAAATAGTCTTTGGTGATTGACGGTGGATGCCCCAAGATGTCAACAAGAGGCACCAAAAGGCGGGGGAGGCCCCCCAAATCCGTGGTTATGGAAAGACCAAAAAAGTTCCAATATCATTTATTAAAGAAACCAAAATATCTTTTGAACCGCGAAAGTAAAGGGTCCGAAACACCCAATTCACAAACTAGTACACCAACAGCTTCGAGAGCATCGTCGCCGGTAGGCAGTGAAAGCAGCAGAAGAAGTTCGAGGAGTAGAGGAAGGTGTAAGAGTAGAAGAGGAATCGGAGGATATCATAGACGAGGCTACAATCCAGACGCTGTAGAGGAGAAGGACTCTGAATACCACTATGGATCAGACTTCGGCGATGAATCGAGTGGAAAAAGTGAATTTGATGATGACATACTTAGGAGTGACAGTGAAATGGATGAGAGTTTCGGTGGTGATGCGTCCAGTGACAGTGATTTTTCTCTCTCTAGTTACAGTACTGTCAGTGGAACTCCGAAAAAGTATTTACATAGACTTCCAAGCCCAGAGCCACTTTGGCTTCAGAACAGGGATATTCCTCCCCTTGAGTTGCCGAAGTCATCTGAAGATTTGTTGGTTCCAAAAGAACTTGTGATGAAAACCTTGTGTATATACGAAGTTCTTCGTCATTTTAGATCATTAGTTCGTTTATCTCCTTTTAGGTTTGAAGACTTTTGTGCCGCATTAATGTGTGAGGATCAGAGTACTTTACTGGCTGAAATTCATATAATGCTTTTAAAAGCATTACTTAGAGAAGAAGATTCTCAGCAGACGCATTTTGGTCCTCTTGACCATAAAGATAGTGTGAATGTAGTGTTATTTTTTGTAGATCCAATGACGTGGCCAGAAGTTTTACGTTCATATGTTGAGAGTGACAAGGATTTTGATTCAAGTGTGCTGAACATATTGAACAATTCTGAATATCCTTTCACATCTGTGGAAAATAGATTGAAAGTACTGCAGTTTATGACAGACCAGTTCCTGATCACTAATCCAGTCAGAGAAGATTTGTTAAATGAAGGTAATAAGCTTGTATTATTTATTTTTTGTTGTGATAGCTCTGAAATTGTCAAGTGCTGTTAGTTAAAATAATGTGAAATGTAGGCCCTAGTTTTATAAGCTGCATTTAGACCAAATGCTATGTTAATATTCAGCCTTTGGCCTACGGTATACATTATAACCTAAATTGACTTTAGGTAGGTTAATAAACAGTAAGAATTTGACTTGGGATTTGTTATTGGTAGGTTTTTAATTCTCTTTCCATGGAAAGCAGTTTGAGAAACTCTGAACTCTACATAAAGGGTTGTCCTTGTATTTGTTATTGTTATCATCTTTTAATGTTATTGTTTATAATGTTGTTATTGCTGTAGTAGTAATCTCAGAGAAAAGTCCTCACTGCTCCGGATGTTCAATGTACATTAAATATTTTACATTCTTTCTCATTTGTCTTGGTTATGCATAACTACACCACTACTACATGATGAGTCCTACAATGTGAGTAGGGGATTATTAGCTGCAAGGTAAAATTTTACTTAAGGCAGCAGAGGATTAGTGTGCTGGTGTTTGCTACAACTCTCATTTTTTTTAATCATAACAGTTAAAATAACCATGAAATAAATAATTAGGCTTAATGCTTTTCCAGGTGTGTGGTGGTCAGGCTCTTTCATGTGCCCTTGTCGGGTCAGTAAATTATCCTTGCTAAACAAACATTTCTTTGTCAACATTAGCACATTACACTGCCATTGTCGCGAGTAAAGTTGAAACTGTTATACATTTAGTTTCTCATGTAAATTTTTTCATAAGGAAAAACACAACTCTCATTCTACAGCTTAGAGTGAAAAAATTGCTTTCTCAATTAGATAGGAGGAAGTGGATTAGGAAGTTGACGTTAGGTATAGGCCTACTGAGACATCAGTACATGGTTATCACAATGTAGTCAAGTAGGAGTATGCAGAAATGGTCCAACAATGAATAAGATGATAGGAATGTAGGTTAGATATCAGGAACAACACACTGAATATATTGTCACAAACACCCACCACACCAGAACAAGTTTATATCAGTTACTGGCTGCACATTTCATTTTGGTGCTCTTTGAGCCTCCAGGTTCTTTGCAAACATTAACTACATAACAGTATCTTAAGATTAAATTTTACTGAAATTGATGGCATAGTGTGCTAATGTTGCACTGAAATTTTTGCTTTGCAAGGATAGCCAGATAAGAGGACCTACATGTCAACCACAGAGCAGGAACAGCATTAATTATTTACTTTATGGTCAACAAAACAGCATATTCCCTTGATTTGGTTTTCAAAGAGCATTCAGCGGTTGTTGCCAACAGCACACTGCTCTTTGTGACAGAGGACGATTATTCAAAGTTTGCTCACATGCAAATGCTCGTGGGTTAAGTATTTTGCTCACAGTAATTTTAAAACAGTCGGCATTTTACCAATTTTAAATAGTAAAATATGTTTTCTTATAAACACAACTAGAAATACTTATTTAGATATATATTTTAAAAGTACATTACAAACTGTTGTTTGACTGTCAGAAAAAATGCTATACATGCAACCGATCACATAACTTTTAAAGGCGCCAGTTCTCGGGGGTTAAGCTAATGTGGGAGAATAATGGTAATGTAAGACAAATAAATGTATAACTTTCAGAGATGAGACAGGGAAAGTAGCAGGTAAAAGGCATGGTCTATTAGAAATCCCTGAATAACACAGCCAAAATAGAATAAAATATATGAAAAGAGTTTCTATCTACTGTACCGTATATAAAAATCCAGCAAATGAAGCAGGATGAAGGGATTACTAACTCTTACACGGCCGCTGAGTTTAAGATGCAGGGACCTGAAATCTTGCAATTGCCTTTTGCGCTTTGGCTAATTAGGCCTATAGTAACCCTGCCTCCTCCTATCAAAGGCATCCAGCCTATTGCTTGTAAATAAACATGTAACAGAGTACTGTGTACCAAATGTTGTTGGCAAGTTGCTAAAAAAAGATCTGTTACAGCCTCACCAGTCAGTTATAAACAGTCATTACACATAATAATGTGCATAGATCAACACTTAGTATTGACAGCAGCTACTGTCGGCATCACAATGATCATAAACCTTGTGGAGGGACCAAGTGAAAAGGCTTACTTGTAAAAAAGGACACTGACATAAAGTGCAAAATGATTATATAGGAATGGTTAGAGGATAAATTCAAGAAGGGAAATGTGAAGTGTATGATACCACTCCATGTCTGACATCATCAACATGTTGGAAAACCGTATTTGAGGTGTATGCAATTTGGCAACCACAATGACATCACTAAATGCCAAGCCTAGCCCTAACATAAAGAAAACCACTTGGGTTGACATCAGCAGCTTGTGTTGTTACATCATTGTTGCACAATAATATAATAATGGAAAGTCCAGGTTGGAATGAATAATATAGTGAGGACAGTTTACAACTCACCGCAAAGACGTGGCGACGAGCTGCGACAGGCACATACAAAAGACACACACATACAACACATTCAGCTATCGGCCATGGGCTTCTTCAGAAAATAGAGCACTCACGCAATCACACAGGCACACAACACAGTCATACAACCATCACCTCCGACTGCCACACTTCGATTCGAAGTGTGGCAGTCGGAGGTGATGGTTGTATGACTGTGTTGTGTGCCTGTGTGATTGCGTGAGTGCTCTATTTTCTGAAGAAGGCCATGGCCGATAGCTGAATGTGTTGTATGTGTGTGTCTTTTGTATGTGCCTGTCGCAGCTCGTCGCCACGTCTTTGCGGTGAGTTGTAAACTGTCCTCACTATATTATTGTTGCACAATAAGTTAGAGTTGTCTGTGTTTAGAGGTGGTGTAGGCATGTGGTAGTGTGCTTTTGTGAAAGTTAAATGGTTTGTGGTCGTTTTTAGTTATAACGCCCTTATAGCGTGTGACTTTCTTCGTATTCGTGTAGTCCTAATGTGATTGCTCCCTTAAAGTTGTTTTCTGTTTGTGTGTGTGTGTGTGTGTGTGTGTGTGTGTTACCATGTGTTTTAGTAGTGTGATGTTTCCAGTTCACCTTCCTATAATTTTATGTTTTGTTAGAATGAATATGACAAATAATTTAATTCTTTCTCTCTGCATGGCACACTGGGGAGAGACTATGTTGGCCACTGTAAAATTTACGAAGGTGCTTGGTGCTAGCTAGAGTTTGGTGTACAAATTGTCAGCGACCATTGAAGCTGACAAAAGTTGTCGCAATGGAGAGTGGTGGCTTATTTCGTATGATTTTATTTTTTATGTTTGTGTTTTGTTACACTGGGACACAGTTTTGGCAACTTTTTGTTGTGTAGTTTTTTTGGTTTTTATGTACATATATTAATTTGCGAGAATTTCTGACTTGAGCTGCTCTTCTTCAGTTGGTCTATCATTTTGTAACATATGAAAATGTGTGCCAGACTGGGACTCAAACCCAGGTCTCCCGCTTCTCACGAGCGCTCGCCTTAACCACTCAGCCACCCTGACACGCTTACAGTTGTTGCAGTTGTCTACTTCCCTTAGTGCTTGCACACTTTTAGCGTGATTCCCGCGACGGAGAGAGACATATTACACCATCATTAGCTAGTCTTGGCTGTCATATTTACCATGATGGTAAATATGACCATGACTATATAAATGAACAGACCTCAAAACATTTGCAACATCTCCATAGGCAAAATGAGTTTTTCAGTGTTACCCATAATTTTTGTTCCTCTCACTTCACTTCTTAAAATTACACAGAAACTAATATTAAGCATCCTTGAATTTTAAGTTACTGACCCCATATACCAGTTGTTTCACAATATGTCACAATTATACACTAAACATTTTGTGACACTGTTGAATAGTGCCAGTGTCGTGGGTATGTGATTTGTGATCGGTCGTTGTTAGGTGTAACCATAAGGCACGATTGGAACAAAGCAGCATATGTGAGTTCGGTGTTATATGCATAGAATGAGACAGCAGAAGATAGGTGCTGCGTTTTGAAGAAAAATTGATGAAATAATAGTTTTTGACCTCACAGCAAACAACTTTGCTTCAGTACCGGGCAATACTTTCCAACGCGATTCCATCTGTCTGCTTTGAAACATGTTATCAATACGGCATCAATGAAGTCTTTACTCGTAGCCAATATGGCGACCAAAACACCTGTGTAACACACACATATAAACATGCGAAAATTAACATAAAATGACACTAATGGGAGAAGTGCGGGAATGTGAGGATTTTGGGTGGGAATATTCTATGTGGTGAAGTACAACAAAAAACCAACCGAAAACACACAAAAATATGTGAAATAAACAAAATCAACATAAAAAAAACAATGCACACAATCGAATAGTTCACTTGATATTATAATCAACTGACGAAAGAAATACCTATCAAAACTTGCCAAATAGCATAAAAATAGTAGTGAATACTTCGATTAACCTATACTACAAGTAAAATCAATAAAATGATAGCAATCAAGGCCCTTCCAATTCCCATCAACATTAGATTGATATCCAATACAAAAATTTACCTATATAATAATGGAAAGTTCCAAGTTGGAATTAATAATAGTAATTAGGACAGTTTACAACTCACCGCAAAGACGTGGCGAAGAGCTGCGACAGGCACATACAAAAGACACACACATACAGCACTTTCAGGTATCGGCCACGGCCTTCTTCAGAAAATAGAACACTCACACAGTCATACAACCATCACCTCCGGCTGCCGCACTTCGGATCATGCTCTGCAGTGAGTAATTCGGGGACAGGAGGGGAGTGGGGATGGGTTAGATGGGAATAACAAGATGCAGCTTAGGAATGGAATGAGGAGGCGGGTGAGGGGAGAAAAATAAAATAAGAAAACAAAATAAATAAATATAAAAAAAATGAAAATAAAATGTGCACACGTTGCACATACGGTACACACGACCGCACACACACACACACACACACACACACACACACACACACACACACACACACACAGGAAACGGTATCTAAAACTTAAGTTGACCTATAATACACCTCAAATGAAGCAGGGAATTCCAATTAACCTCCCCCTCCCCTACACTCCCTGAAACACCCCCCCCCCCAAAAAAATGGTATCAGACACTTCAATGAAGCTCTAATGCAGGGCAAGTGAAGAAGGGGGAAAGAAAAGACATTTAATAAATTGGGGGTGGTAGGGGGCGAGGATGAGGGCAGAAAAAAGGTTCCAGAACACAAAACAATATTCATAAATTAAAATTTTCCATTACAAACAAAGAAATTTTACTTTGCAACAGTGTTCTGCCAAGCAATTACTATTTAAAAAGATCAGCATTTAAAATAATTAGTGCTTTTATTTAAAACATGGGGACACGATAGGTGAATGGGAGAAAGTAAACTGATCTTTTTGCATTGTAAAAAGTAATGTTAGTTTCATAACAAAAGTTACCTGGACATTGGGCTATGCTACAGATCAATCTTTTCTCTTCCCACATTTCTCGACTTTGCCAACTCACAACCAGACTTGCTTCCCAACCTAACCTAGACATTGGGCTACACTACTGATAATTGTGTCAGCATAATCAGTTTCTCATCTTTCACATTTCTTGGCTTGGCCAAATGCAATAATCACACAACACCAACTTCGAGCAATAAATCATATATAACACCAGGCACTTGAAGAAATTCTATTGTAGCCAACATAGCCTCCCCCCAGTGTGTCTCGGAGTGAGAAAGAATTAAACTATTTGTCTTAACTTCCACTACAAGAATGTGCCACCACATACCTACACACACAGACAACTCAAAATCACCTTGCAATGATGTCATACAACACATCACACTAACATTTTGAGTCAAAGCCGATGGGTGGAAATGTGTGCTTCAACTCAGGCCAAATGGATCCATTTGCGTTCACACATAATTTAAAAAAATTAATCACATGAAACATTGAACATCTAAAATGCAAACTGCAGCATTGTGAAAATTAAATATTTAATTATTGAATTTTGTTGGAACATGGATGTTGGACTTAGCGCGCATAAACAAACAGCTGGCATGCTGTAAGGCGCCGCCTGCTGTCAATGTCACCACACCAACAGAAGAAAGTACAGTTTGTCACTGGTTGTGATATCGACTTTTAACCAGTCAGAAATATGCATTGCCTCAAACACCAAACTGTCACACAAACGCTCCAATTTCAGCGTTATAAATAAATTGTACCCTTTTGGCTTCTTAATGGTTACATGAAAGTAACGTACTATTTGTTACACAAAATGTGATTCCTTGTTATCCTTGGTTAAATTTTTACTTATAGCTTTATGAGGAATTTACCAATTGCACCAACTAAAAACTACCCACTGCAACAACCATGCCCTCCTGGAAGTTAAGTGGACTGGTAGACCTGGCGAACCCTGAATAGGACGAGAACAAGAGTTTCACCTGTGAAAACCATTAGGCCTAAAGATAAGTGGGGACTAGCAGGTGCAGGGCATCTTCTGTGCGAATGTGGAGAACCACAGGACATGCCAATTTGCTTCAATGTTCTAGTTGCCCACAGTCCTGTACCCCAATGAGGTATGGTTGCTCAGCAAAGTGGCAGTTGACACGGCCCAATATTGGGCCAACAATTTAGGTTGACAGAAAGTCCAGACTCAAAAAAGGAGAATAAATTTTACTTACAATAAGGATGGCGCGTTTGCATTTTGAGGATAGTTAATCTAGGCTCTACATCTACATGCATACTCTGGTAATCACATTGAAGTGCATGGCAGAGGGTTCATTGAACCAATTTTATGATATTTCTCTATAGTTCAACTCTCAAATAGCTCACAGGAAAAAGGAACACCTAAATATTTTTGTTTTCGATCTGATTTCTCTTATTTTATTATGATCGTCATGTCTCCCTACGTAGGTGGGTACTAACAATATATGTTCACATTCTGAGGAAAAAGTTGGTGAAAGAAATTTCGCAAATTGACATCGCAGCAACAAATAATGCCTTTATTTTAATGATTACGACCCCCAACTCGTGCATTATTTCTGTGACACTCTTCCCTATATCGCAATAATACAAAATGAGCTGCCATTCTTTGAATTTTCTCTAAATTGTCTGTTAGTCCAACCTGATGTTGATCCCACAATGTGCAGCAATACTCCAAAATAGGACACAAAAGTGTAGTGTAGGCAGTTTCTTTAGTACAACTGTTGCATCTTTTAAGTGTTCTGCCAGTGAAAAGTAGTCTGTGGTTCTCCTTCCCTACAATATTGTCACGTTGCAATGGAAGTAGACTTGACTTCGAAGGCAATTAAACACAACACTTATACTGAAAGCACGTTTATTGCGAACTCAACATACACGCAGCACTGACTGCCTCTCAGGCAGAGTGCTCTGCTATTTATACCCAGACAGAATTTACCAGAAATTAGAAGAACAGTTAACATAAGAAACAAGTAGAATTTACAAGTGAACATAAGAAAGATGTAGAATCTTCTGGAATTGTCAATTGCAAAGAAATAAATTTTTGCTGGTGGGCGGGATTGAACCGGCGACCTTCTGCTCCGCAGTTCGTGACGCTATCCCCTGCGCCACGCCGGCAGTTGGTGGTCATGGTCTCTCGCGGCATTGCTCCCTCTCCTGGAGAAACAGTGACCCGCTGTTATGATCCCTGTGGAGCCAGCTGCAATGTCCTGGATCTTGACCGTGTCATGGGTCCTCTGTATGACAGTTCAAGAGAATCCTTCCCTTCTCCGCGATTATCGATGACAGACGTTCCTGTCGTGGCTTCATCAGGAACATTACCGTCCTTAAAGTCCTTGAACAAGAAGCCATTGACGTCTACCTGCTCTTCAGGATCGTAGTAAGGCTTCATGCACAGGACATGAACAATGTCTCTTCGTTTTTGACGTTTCGACGACGGCTCATAATCGTCAACTTCGTATGTGACGTCTGACAGGCGGCGTATGACACGATACGGACCAAAGTATCGCTTCAATAACTTTTCTGACAGTCCAACCTTCCGTACAGGGGTAAAAATCCATACCAGATCTCCTGGGCTGTTCACAACAGGTCGGTGCTTGTCGTTATACTGCTGACGGTCCTTCTCCTGGGCGTCGAGTGTCCGTATGCGAGCCAGCTGTCTTGCTTCTTCGACCCTGGTGATGAGCTGTTTAACATAGTCGTCCTGAGTGTTGTCCGGTTGGAACGGGAACAGCGTATCCATTGTCGTCTCAGCTTCACGGCCATGGAGCAGGAAAAACGGAGTGAAGCCTGTGGTGTCTTGTCTTGCGGTATTGTAAGCAAATGTCACGACTGGCAGAATTGTATCCCAATCCTTCTGCTCAACATCGACAGCATGTTGGCTAACGTCTTGTTAAAACGTTCTGTAATACCATTTGTCTGAGGATGGTATGCAGTTGTCATTCTGTAGACAATGTTGCACCGTGACATTACCTCTGATACTAGTTTTGACTGGAATACTTTTCCACGATCAGATATCATGACACGTGGTGCTCCATGCTTCAAAATAATGTCTTCTTCAAGGAATTTTGCGATCTCTGGAGCTTCTGCAGTCGGCACGGGTTTGGTGACAGCGTAGCATGTGAGGTAGTCATTGCAGACTATTATCCAGCTGTTACCGGTTGTCGACTTCGGGAACCTCCCTAAAAGATCGATTCCAACTCGGTGGAATGGAGCTGCTGCCGGCGGAATCGGTACGAGATGTCCTGGAGGTAATTGCGGCACATGCTTCCGTCGCTGGCACTCTTTACAGTGACTCACATAGTGCTTGACAGATCTGTAGAGACCTTTCCAGTAACACCTGCGTCTGATTCTGTCTAGCATCTTCACGAATCCCAGATAATCGGATATTGGAGCATCATGGAAATATTTGAGAATAGCTGGCTGGAGATGAGGTGGAACAACAAGTAGCCATTTGGGGCCCAGTGGATTGTAGTTGCTCTTATACAATGTTCCGTTTATAAGTTGGAACTCTCCATTGGTAGGTTCTCCTTTCTCCAAGGCCTCTTTATCGTTTTTAATAGTGCTGGATCTTCCCTCTGTTCAGCTGTAACGTCATCTAATTCAGTAAGAGCTGAAATTTCATTAAAGCTGTTGTGTTCCACTAATGGATTCCTCGAAAGGCAGTCGGCATCCTTGTGTTTGCGCCCGTTCTTGAACACAACTGTGACATCGTACTCTTGGAGTCTTAATGCCCATCTTGCTAGTCGACCCGATGGATCCTTCAAGCTAGTCAGCCAACACAAAGAATGGTGGTCTGTCATGACGGTGAATGGTTTGCCGAATAAATTCGGCAGGAACTTGTTGATAGCCCAGATAACCGTGAGACATTGTTTTTCAGTTGTAGAGTAGTTTATCTCGGACTTTGAGAGTACTCGGTGTACCCCTTGTATTCCGGTTCCAGTCCGTGTAAGCGACGGCTTTTACGTTGCCTGGTCGGAGCCACGGTGATGCAGCTGTTGCACAGTGTACCCGGCGCCTCCACCAAACAATGTCACGTTGCAATGGAAGCAGGCTTGACTTCGAAGGCAACTAAACACAGCACTTATACTGAAAGCACGTTTATTACGAACTCAACATACACGCAGCACTGACTGCCTCTCAGGCAGAGTGCTCTGCTATTTATACACAGACAGAATTTACCCGAAATTAGAAGAACAGTTAACATAAGAAAAAAGTAGAATTTACAAGTGAACTTAAGAAAGATGTAGAATCAATTTAAGTTGTTTATAATTGTTACTCCTAGGTATTCAGTTGAATTTATGGCAGATTTCTTTTAGTGGTCATATGGATGACCTCACACTTACAATTATTAAGGATTAATTGCCAATTTTTGCACCATGTAGATTTCTTATCTAAATCATTTTGCAGTTGCTTTTGATCTTCACTAACCAATAAATGACAGCATCAACTGTGAACAGTCTAGGAGAGCTGCTCAGATTGTCTCCTAAATAGTTTATAAAAATAAGGAACAGTAGGGGCCCTAATACTTTCCTGAACAATGCCAGATATCACTTCTGTTCTACTTGATGACTTACCATAAATTACAATGTACTGTGTTCTCTCTGACAGGAAACCACGAATCCAACTATGGTGATATTCCATAAGCATGCTATTTGATTAGAAGACACTTGTTACGTAGAGTGTCAAAAGACTTTCGGAAAAATAGAAATACGGAATCTAATATTGTAGAGGGAGACTTTCCTGGTGGGAAAAATATGTATAAAAATAAAGATTGTTTGACTTACCCAAAGCACAGGCTTGCCGATAGAAACAAAAAACACACACACATTCAAGCTTTGTGTTTGCGTGTGGATATGTGTGAGTGTATGTGTATTTGTTTACCTTCCTTTTTTTCTCCTAAGGTAAGTCCTTCCACTCCTGGGATTGGAATGACTCCTTTTCCACTTCCTTAAAACCCATATCCTTCCCTTTCTCCACTCCTCTCTTCCTCTTTTTCCTGAAGAAGCTGCCAGCGGTGGCGAAAGCTTGAATGTTTGAGTGTTTTTATTTTTGTTTTTTGTTTCTATCGGTGAGCCTGTGCTTTGGGTAAGTCAAACAATCTTTATTTTTGTACAAATACGGAATCTATTTGACATCCCTTATTCATAGCACTCATCACATCATGTGAGTAAATAGCTAGCTGTGTTTCACAAGAACAATACTTTCTGAATCCGTGTTGACTGTGGGACAATAGGTCGTTCTCTTTGGGCTAGCTCAGTTTTTTTTTTACTTGAGAAATAAACTTTGGTGTTGACAATAAAATCAATAACGTTAAATTGCTGCCCTTGTCTGCTCACTAAATTAGGCTCACCTCTATATGGGTATACCACCCGTCAGCCAGCTTTGAGCCGTGACGTCATAGTGGCGCGGTAGTTTTGAGGTGTGTGTGTGTTTGTAGAAGGCGTGAGTGATTATGTGGTGGTTGAGTTAAAGACGATAGTTTGTTTACAAACAAAACAGATTAATATTTTGTGTTTAAAAGTCGATATGTAGCTTCTCTGTGATGGTTAGGTGCAGGTTAACGGGGAGATTTTTCGTGTGTGAGGTCCGAAGATGTGAATTTTTGGGCTAAGACCTGTGATCGGTGGTACATTCTGTTATCTATAATTGACTAACTATAGATTATTTGTATCTACAATACAGAAGTATTAAGATATCCTGTATACTGGTTTTCCAACATTTTGATATCATGGGTCAAAGCAGACGGGTGGTATCCCAGTCTACAGTTATGCCCTAAATTGATTATCCTCCTTAAGTAAGCATATCATTGTCAACATTATCAAACTAAGCTGCCAATGCTGTATGTAAAATTTAACAAAAGTCAGTTCTAAAACCTGCCAGAAGTCTTAATATCATAAACAATTATGCACTGATGGAAGTGTCCGATTCCACTGGTCTTCTTTGATTTATGACAAGTGGTTTTTGTTGTGTGATGATATAGTGTTTTTTTGAGTTGGATATGTTTACAGATGGGGTCTAGTACTATTTGGTGAGATGTTCTTGAATTTGAATGAATATTTATTTATTATGTTAAATAGTGCTATGCTATTCCTTTGTTTGGGTTAGTTGAGTTGGTTTTGTGTGCTGTGTTTCGGCAAGTAATTTTAATTTTTTGTGGTTTTGATGTCGTGTTGTGGTTATTACTATTGGTGTGTTCCTTTCATAGATTTTATTATTATTATGATTGTTGTTATTTTTAGAATACGTTGTGTGTCTTAAGTTTTGTGTGATTATGGCAGGCCATTTGATTTAATGGATTCACTTGAGTGAAGCAGTATTGCACTTATATTTCCCATCCACCTACCTCCATGAGTGAATTAAAAGATACAGTAGAATCCCGAAAACTCGGTCTAATGTTGACAGAAGGTTGGCCGAGTTTGTGAAAATGCCGGGTTATCGGGAATGGTGTTTAGTCACATTCACATGGATGTCAGAAAACGGTTAAGAAAGACAAAGGCTGTAGGCAGAGTGTGCGCGGCTGCGTCACGTGTGTGCAATTGTTGTCTGCTGTAACGAAGTTCATTACTGTCCATCACGCCTAAGCCTATTTTAAACGACCCCATGAGAAAATGCACTCCCGTAGTTTTGATCAAGATTGTTTCCAGTATGAAAAAGTATCTACATACTGCATTAATGAAACTCAAAGGAATCTTAAATAGCCACATGGGACTAGTCAAGCGGTCTGGAGCGCCATGTTGCGGATTGTGTGGCCTCCCTTGTCGGAAGTTCGAATCCTCCCTCAGGCATGGATGTTTGTGTTGTCTTTCATATAAGTTACTAAAGCTCATTATCAGTCAGTCCAGTGCCAGTGCCACCAGTGCCCCATTGTAAACAGCGCTAAGCTTATATTCCCGCGCGTTTGATAACGGTGTATTCCACAGATATTCTTGTTTATTTTGAAAACTGCCGGACTCAGTTTTGTTGATTTGACAGTTTAGTTACCACTGACCACAGTTCAGTCAGCAGCCAGCTGCCTTTCTTTTAGTTTTCTACTTTCTGCAGCTAATTGTATCGATAGGATGGATAGGATGTGTGCCTGATGTGTGCGGACGCAGGAGGAGTTGGCTGCAGTTCGTGAACAGCTGAGTGTGCTGTTGTCTACGGTCAGCCGTCTTCAGGCTGCTGTCTCGGGGCGCAGCGATGGTGGGGAGTCTGGTGCATAGAGTGGGACACCTCAGTTGTCTCAAGCTTCGCTCTCTGTCCCTGCTACCGAGGCATCTTCAGGTGTACCGGATGTCGAGCCGCCTTCTCCGCAAGGGGAGTGGCGGGTTGTACGGCGTTCGCGTCGATCGAGGCGGAAGGCCAATGTGGAGGCTGGACGTCCGTCCGCGCCCGTTCGTCCTGTGAGTGAACATGTGGGCACTCCTTCAGCAGGGTCAGAGCAGGTGCACGGGGGGAGGGGATTATTAGTTATTGGGAGCTCCAATGTTAGGCGCGTGATGGAGCCCCTTAGGCAGATAGCGTCCAGATCCGGAAGGAATTCCAACATGCACTCGGTGTGTCTTCCGGGGGGCCTCATCCGAGATGTGGAGGCGGCCTTGCTGGCAGCTATCAAAGGTGCGGGGTGCAGTCGACTGCAAGTCGTGGCTCACGTCGGCACCAAAGACGCTTGTCGCTTGGGTTCTGAGGACATCCTCAGGTCCTACGAGCGGCTAGGGGAATTGGTGAAGGCTGCAAGCGGAGCTGTCGATTTGTAGCGTTGTTCCCAGTGTTGATCGGGGTCCTTTGGTTTGGAGCCGAGTGGAGGGTCTGAACCAGAGGCTTCGCCGACTCTGTGACAGTCAGGGCTGCAGGTTTCTGGATCTGCGTTATCGGGTGGGGAATTGTAGGGTGCCCCTAGATAGATCAAGGGTGCACTACACTAAGGAAGCGGCTACTCGGGTAGCAGAGTACTTGTGGAGTGCACATGGGGTTTTTTTAGGCTAGGCGGTAACTCTGATGAGCACTCGCCTGTCAGCATTCAAACAGCGAATTCAGGCCACGTTCGGAACAAAAATTCAACATCAAAATATTTGCCGCAGACTTGCAGAGTATTAAAAACACAGTTCCCGAATTTGCCGCATTGCATGGAAGTTATTGTGCTCAGATAGTTTTAGGCACCGATAGCTGGCTAAATCATGATGTGGCAAGTTCAGAAATATTTAGCGAAGCGTGGAATGTATATTGGAAAGATAGATCGGATACAACTGGAGGAGGAGTGTTCGATGCGCGAAGCATACAATAATTATCACAGCCATACTTTAGCAAAAGATCTTTCCGAGAACCCGAAAAAATTCTGGTCCTATGTAAAATTGATAAGCAGGTCAAAGCCCACTGTCCAGTCACTCGTTGATCATTCCGGGGCAGTAATAGAAGAAAGTAAACGGAAAGCTGAAGTTCTAAATTTAACCTTTAAGAAATCTTTCACGCAGGAGGACCGCACAAATGTACCATCATTTGATCAACATACTAATTCCGAAATGGGGGACATAGCAATAGGTATTTCCAGTGTAGAGAAGCAGCTGAGAGAGCTAAATACGAAAAAGTCTGCTGGTCCGGATGGAATACCAGTTCAGTTTTACAAAGACTATTCTGCGGCATTGGACCCCTACTTAGCTTGCATTTATCGCGAATCTTTAATTCAGCCCAAAGTTCCTAGTGATTGGAAAAAAGTGCCGGTGACTCCCGTGTATAAGAAAGGAAAGACAACTGACCCATACAATTACAGGCCAATATCGTTGACATCAGTTTCATGTAGAATTTTGGAGCATATTCTCAGTTTCCTTGAAACAGAAAAGCTTCTTTCCATGAATCAGCACGGGTTTAGGAAACATCGTTCATGTGAAACTCAGCTTGTCCTTTTCTCACATGACATCTTGCGAGCCATGGACGAAGGGCAACAGGCGGATTGTGTTTTTCTCGACTTCAAAAAGGCGTTCGATGCAGTGCCACATTGCACACTGCTAACGAAGATACGAGCTTATGGAATAGGTTCACAGATTTGTGACTGGCTGGAAGACTTCCTAAGTAACAGAACACAGTACGTTATTCTCGGTGGTCAGAGACGAGTGTATCATCAGGCGTGCCCCAGGGGAGTGTGATAGGACCGCTATTATTTTCTATCTATATAAATGATCTGATGGACAGAGTAAGTTGTAAATTGCGGCTGTTTGCTGATGATGCTGTGGTGTATGGGAGGGTGTCGTCTGTAACTGACTGTAATAGCATACAGGATGACTTAGACAAAATTTCTAGTTGGTGCGAAGATTGGCAGCTAGCTCTCAATGTAGAAAAAAAGTAAGGTGATGCGCATGAGTAGAAAAAACAATCCCATAATGTTCGAATACAGCATTAGTAGTGAGCTTCTTGATGCTGTCGTGTCGTTCATATACCTAGGCGTAACATTGCAGAGCGATATGAAATGGAACGAGCATGTAAGGACAGTTGTGAGTAAGGCGAACAGGCGACTTCGGTTTATTGGGAGAATTTTGGGAAGATGTACTTCACCTGTTAACGAGACCACGTATAAAACGCTTGTACGAGCATGAGTATTGCTCAAGTGTTTGGGACCCGCAGCAGATCAGTTTAAAGGAAGACATAGAGGCGGTTCAGAGACGAGCAGCTAGATTTGTTACCGGTAGGTTCGACCAATGCGCGAGTGTCACGGAAATGCTCCGGCAACTCAATTGGGGATCGCTGGAAGAAAGACGACGTTCTTTTCGTGAATTTCTGTTAAGTAAATTTAGAGGGCCGGAATTTGAAGCTGAGTGTAGTACGATCTTGCTGCCGCCTACTTACATTTCACGTAAAGATCACAAAGACAAGATAAGAGAAATTAGGGCTCATATGGAGGCATATAGGCACTTTTTTTCCTTGTTCAATTTGGGAGAGGAATAGGAAAGGAAATGGCTAGTAGTGGTACAGTGTACCCTCCGCCATGCACCTTATGGTGAATTGCGGAGTATGTATGTAGATGTAGAAGTTAGTTCATAAGTAGTTTGTAAGTTTAGGGACTAATGACCTCGCAGTCAAGTCCCATAAGCTTTACAAACATTTGATTTTTGATTCTTAAATTGAATGTAGGTGGCACAAGAAATGATTTCTAGGCCCATATGTAGCCTGTAACTACTACACGGTACAATTTCAGTTATATCCTGCATTATGCGAGCTCAGAATAATTCTAGCAGGTGTGCTGGGGTGTGGCTGAGTTAACCGGATTGCCGGGCTACTGAGTGCTGTGTTTTCGGGACTCTACTGTACTTAAAATTGAAGTATTAATAACTAGCTTATATGCCCGTGCTTTGCAACGGTTGTTAAAGAGGGACCTCTGTATATCCTGGTTTTTTAGGGTTCCGGACCTCGGCCAGCAAAAACGGAATCCTTGTTGGATCGCTCTGTCAGTAATTTAGTACTCGTAGCCAAGATGCCAAATTTAAGTAGAAGTCATTGTCGAAAATGATGAATGTTCATAAAGTTTTTTATACAAATTTAAGTGAAATTAATTTAAGTCCATACTACAGAATGATGTAAAGTCATTGTTAGTTTCTGTTCATAAAGTTAATACTACGGTGTGTAATTGTCTTTTTGGCGTAAACTTTTGAAAACACTTCTATCGTTGAGATGAGAAATAGTAATAATAATAACAGCGCCATGTATTGGCACAGTGGTGTAGTACTAAACTGTTTATCTCTCACAGTAAGTGTATACTGAAGTATTAGTATGTTGCAGTGGTGCACAATGTAGTTATTCTGTATGCAGTGCTCCCTATTATCGAAAACTTGACGAATGCTGGAAGTCTGATAATTCAATCAATGGAGCAGTTCATGTCTGTTTGAAAAAGATGTCATGGTGGTGTCAATGTGCGATAAAGCAAGTCTGGGTAATCGTTGAAGGAATGGTGTCAGCTGATCGTCTGTATAGAACTTTCCAATAAATATAGTATTTCCAGTGAATTGTCTTGACTGTGTTAGCAGCATCGGCCACTCATTCATCTAATACATGTCCCTATGTCCTGCAGTGATTACTTCGTTGTTGTTGTTGTGGTCTTCAGTCCGGAGACTGGTTTGATGCAGCTCTCCACAGTACCCTATCCTGAGCAAGCCCCTTCATCTCCACATAAGAACGGCAACATACATCTGTCTGAATCTGCTTACTGTATCCATCTCTTGGTCTTCCTCTGCGGTTTTTACCCTACACACTCAAACACTAAATTCACAATTCCTTGATGTCTAAGAATGTGCCCTGGCTGTGTCATGGCTGGTTCTCCCAGAGACTTCAGTAGCTCTGACTGAATATCATCTACTCCAGGGGCCTTTCAGTGCTCTGTCGAATTCATCTCTCAGAATAGTATCTCCTATTTCATCCTCATCTACTTCTTCTCCCCTTTCTAAAATATTGCTGCTAAGTTCATTTCCTTCATAGAGCCTCTCTATATACTCTTTCCACCTTTCAGCTTTCCCTTCTTTGCTGAGAACTGGTTTTCATTAGAGTCCTTGATATTCCTAGAGCTGTTCTTCTTATCTCCAAACGCTTCCTTTATTTTCCTATAGGCTGTATCTATTTTTGCCCTATTTATACATTCTTCTACATCCTTACATTTGGTTTCTATCCACTCCTGCTTAGCCATTTTGCACTTCTCATTTTTTAGTCATCTGTACTCCATTTTGCCTGTTTCATTTACTGCATTTTTATATTTTCTCCTTTCATCGATTAAATTTAGTATCTCCTGTGATATCCAGGGATTTTTTGTAGGTCTTGCCTTCCTACCTATTTTATCCTCTGCTTCCTTCACTATTTCATCTATCAATTTTACCCATTCCTCCTCTACTGTTTTATTTTCCCCCCGTTTCTGTCAATTGTTGCCTAAAGCTCCCTCTGAAATTCTTAAGAACTTCAGGTTCCTTCAATTTATCCAGGCCCCATCTCCTTATTTTCCTACCTTTTTGTAGTTTCTTCAGTTTCAGGCTACAGTTCATAACCAACAAGTTATGGCCATAGTCTATATCTGCCTCTGGGTATGTCTTACGGTTTAAAACCTGGTTCCGAAATTTATGTCTTACCATTATAAAATCTATCTGGTATCTCCCGGTGTCACCTGGTCTCTTTGTGATTCTTAAACCAGGTGTTTGTTATATTTAAATTATGTTCCGTACAAAATTCTACCAGGCGGCTTCCTCTTTCATCCCTTTTGCCCAGACCATATTCACCTACTATCTTCCCTTCCCTTCCTTGTCCTACTACTGAGTTCCAGTCTCCCATAACAATTAAGTTTTCCTCTCCCTTAATTGTCTGAATACTTACCCTTAGCTCCTCATATATTTCTTCGATCTCCTCATCATCTGCAGAGCTAGTTGGCATATAAACCTGTACTACTGTGCTCGATGTTGGCTTCGAATCTATCTTGACTATGATAATGCGATCACTGTGTTGCTCATAGTAGTTTACCCGCATTCCTATTTTCTTATTCATTATCAGACCTACTCCTGTAATACCCCCAACTGATTTTGTATTTATAATCCTGTAATCGCCTGACCAGAAATCCTGTTCCTCTTTCCACCGAACTTCACTAATCCCCTCTATATCTAACTTCAACCTATCCATTTACCTTTTTAAATTTTCTAGCTTCCCCTCCTGATAAAGGGATCTAACATTCCACACTCTGATCCGTAGAATGCCAGTGTTGTCTTTCCTGATGATCGCATCCTCCTGAGTAGTCCCCACTTGGAGATCCGAATGGGGGACTATTTTACCTCCGGAATATTTTACCCGAGAGGATGCCATCATCATATGTTCATACAGTAGAGCTGCAAGTCCTCGGGAAAAGTAACGGCTGTAATTTCCCCTTGCTTTCAGCCTTTCGCAGTAACTGTGTGGCAAAGCCACATAAGCTGACGTTACAAGGCCAGCTCAGTCAATCATCCAGACTGTTGCCCCTGTAACTACTGAAAAGGCTGCTGCCCCTCTTCAGGAACCACACGTTTGTCTGGCCTCTCCACAGATACCCCTCCGCTGTGGTTGCACCTACGGTACGGCTATCTATCGTTGAGGCACGCAAGCCACCCCAGCTCGGCAATGTCTGTGGTTCATGGGAGTGCTGATTACTTCATAAAGCATGAAGTTGAAATCGATCTTGTGTAATAGAATTATATGTTGAGAAGTCGGATTATAACTCTAAGTACAATTGCCTCTGCAAAAGAAGACTTCTTTCTTTATCTTAATATAGTCCGCACCATAAGTAAGTAATTACAAATTTTAATTACAACATTGTACCGAACAATTGTGAAAGCAGAAAGATTTCTGATGAGTTTGTCGCTCGCATGTGTATATCTTAGACTGTGTATATATTATCTCTTGTGGCAGGCACAGAGCATAAATATCTCTGGAGTGAGCATTCAGATGTGCAGAATAGATATTAGGTTCGTTCAAAGAGCTGCAACTTCCTGCAGCTGCCAAGCGGGCAGTACCTGAGCATTACCAATGACATAATGAGGCTGAATGAGGAAATTTCTCCTGCAGCTCATGCAGCCAGGAAGCTGCAGCCGGGAGCTTCATTGAACAGACGGTAGGTTGCAGCATGCTGCAGGATTGCTCTTTGTACACTAATTTTCGTACTGCGAATGCGCGGTAGCAGCCCTGCCGATCTTTGAACGAACCCATTGTGTCCTCAAAATTAAGGTGAAAATGTCACGTGATATTTGTAAAAATCTGCTAATCACTGACTTTATCTTGGTCCAGTTTTGTTCGGTTAAGACGAATGATGTGTAAATCGACCTTTTAGCGACGCTTTCTCAACTTTCTAGTTGCTTCTGTGTCATATTTATTTAGATAACATTTCATGTTATGTTGTTGCTCTGCGAAAAGGAGGTGGGTCTTCTTTGCAGCTAATGCAGTACAAACGAATCATAGGAGCAAATATATGTGTGGAAAGAGAGTCTTAGTCTCAATATCACATGGTAATTCCAGCTAAATGTTGAGAAGACACACAGAACGCAATGCTCACTCCATAGATATTTCTACACTATGTTCAATTTAGTTGAAAGATGCACTTCTTTTCTTTCCATGACATCGCAAAGTATATGGGACACAGTTAGGAAGGGAAAAAATGTTGTCCTACCTGAGTGAAATTTTACTTGCAGTGGCATCAGTTTAGTTTGCTATACCAAATTTTATTTACTATAGTGGTGGCGTAGTGTGCTGAAGTTGGCAGCGACTGACAATTGACACACTTCGGATACCAGTCAAATAGAATTAGGGGCATAATCTTTTGTGTTGACCATGAAGTAAATAATTCATTCTGTTCCTGCTCTGTAGTTGACAGGTTTTTGTATGTATCCTTCATAAAGTGAACATCTCGTTGCCAACATCTGCACAGTATGCTACCACCGTAAGTAACATTTAGCCTTTACGTCGCAACTCTAAATGACCAGCTTTTTTTAACTACACAGATGGGTGTTGGCCTTACAGTAGGCTACATTCTCCGATCCTGAAATTATCCAGCCTCAACCTATGATAACCACCTTGTTCTCCACACCCAACAGTTTCTACTCTCTCCATCCTACACCTTCCCCATTTCATTGCCTTGTATGTGAGTGTGTGTGTATTTGTTTCACTTTCGTCCCTTCCCTCGCCTCCCCACTCCATTCCTAAGCTGCATCTTGTTCCACACATTTAGTACGTACTTGCTCTTGAAGGCTGTGCTGTATCCATCCCCACCATTGTGATGCAATCTTCTTTTTCCCTTCTTCTCTCCTTTCCTCTCCTCCTATTCCCTCTCCACAGAGCGGATTGTAGCAGCTGGAGTTGTGTGACTGTGAAGTGTGCTTGTATGATTGTGTAAATGTTCTCTATTCTGAGGAAGTCAACTGTTTCAATGTTGTATGTGTGTGTCTTTTTCATGTGCCTGCCTCAGCTGGTTATATGTCTTTGTGGTGAGTTGCAAATTGCCCTTATTATAATGTTGAATACATAGGTTAAGTTGCAGTGACCAGGAGAGGTTGCGGGATGTATCTCACCAATTTGTCTCAAACTGTGTTCGAAGTAGCATTTATATGAACCTTTTATTTTCCTAAAATGTGTCACCATAGAAAAAGAGAACGGTTGTGAAAGATTTCCAGATACAGATAAGAGCAATATAAGCTAGTTCAAGTTATAATAATTTTAGTACTGCTGTAGTGTAGTGTATAAGCGATTGGAGCAGTGGTGTGCCTCAAGAGATGGGGCAGCTCCTAAGCAAGGAAATGATATGAGGATGATCTTTATTGATCAAAACTGGTCATCACTGTAAAATAAATAATATATTTCAATCTAGGCTGCTATAAGTATTACATTATTCAGACTTGATAAATAATTTTGTGGCTTGTTTTTGATTTCCACTACTCTCCCCCTTTTTTGCCTTTCCTTTTTGCCATCCCTTGAAATGATGAACTTTTATTTTATTTTTTTTATTTGTGTGACTATCAGCAGTACAGCACAAAGGTAAGTATGTACTGGTCAGCCAATCTATCTCTTTTGGAAAATAATCTATCATCTCTGTGGAGAATTTCCATCATTAATAAAATAATGTTTTAAACAGTTTAGCAAGTAATTATTTGATGCAGTTGTATTATATTTTTTAAGTGTATCCGCAATTAAAAAAAAAAAAAATAAATAAAAAAGAGAGAAATATAGGCCTATGTTCACGACATGTACATTTTATGAAAGCACTTATAGCATGAACATTTTTCAGTGCGGAGCGTACTTCATTGAAGTCTCAAAATACTGGTCTCTTCTCTGCTAATTTTTACACAAACTAAGTATATAAATCACTGGGTTGAAAATGGGCAGCAAACTGTTGCTTTTCTATTGAAATGGTCTTAATTGCATCTTCTCTTGACATTAACTCTTCCTATTAGTGTAGTCATTTAGGTGACTGAAATTAAATTTAAATATAACAATAAAAGTTTATCATTTCAAAGGACAATATAAAATTCAAAAAAAGGAAAAAGGGGGAATTCAACTTAGGCAGGGCCGGATCTAGGACATTTGCCAAGGGGGGCAAGCTTACATTTTCTGCCCCTTCTTTCACCCCCACCCCCCTCCCCCATAAGAATCGACTTTCTGAGGCTAATTGCATTACATATTTCTAAATAAATGTCACAATCTCACAACATGAACTTATTGACTGAATTCAGATAAAAGGAAAACAGAATAATTTTAATACATACAAAAATATTACAAGATTACTCATCGTACGAAAATCAATTCAAAATTTTCCTTTTTGACCTTTTTTTGCTGCAAAACTGTTTTTGATATCATCATAGTTTAGAGAAGCAGCTTGTTTGTGCTCTATGTATATTATACTCAGATTTGTTAAGCAGTCGTGCTCCTCAAGCAAGCTGAAACTTCTTTCTCCAGACGAAACAGAAACTATAATGGTAAGATATATTTTAACTCTGTAGTAAGGTTGGGATACCCCTCTACCAATTTATTTTAATAAATTAAACTCAATTTTGATGATGCTGTGGAATCTTGCAAGGCTCTGTCTACTGCCAGCGCATGTTGTCTGAAACTTTCAACTTCAAGTTCTTCCTCGCTAAGATCTTCTGCCAGCTCCGCTGCTTTGGCCTTCAAGTCCTCCACTTCCCTTTCTCGAATTTGCACACCACACAGAAAACTAATTTTTGCACCAATTTTCTCAAGTGCAGTAAACCTGGTACTACGCTTTGTCAATTATTCCGCCTGGGATGGGAATCATTAGAACAAAGGCGTTTATCGCTGCGACGTAGGCTACTTACGAAACTACAATCGTCAACATTCTCCTCCGAATGCGAAAATATATTGTTGCCTCCCACTTACATAAATAGAAAAGATCATCTGAATAAATACGTGGAATCAGAGCTCGAACAGAGAGATTCAGATGTTTTTTCTTCCCGCGCGCTATTAGAGAATGGAATGGGACATAAATAGTATAAAAGTGGTCCGATGAACCCTCTGTCGGGCAGTTAAATGTGATTTACAGAGTATCCTGTGTAGATGTCTGTCAATTCCACTGCTACTGAGAGAGTACTCTAGATCCTTAATGCTTTTAACTTTCAGTAAGAAGTGTGCGCACCTGAAATACTTGTTTTATAAGTACTGGAACATTATTCAAATTCACCTGTTCTACAAATATTACCTTGATATGAAATACGAATATTCATGTATCTGAAAAAGGAAATTATGCAAATTAATAAACATAGTGCATTTACTTATGCAATAATGCAAACATCTCCCTCTTTCTGGCTAATATCTAGTAGATTTTTAAAGTTTGATTAGCTGAAGTACCTGTGACATGGCAACACTGAAGTCAGCAACCGTGAATTTTAGTTTTATTAAATGATTTTGGTATTTCTTGCAGTCAGTTTCCTTTTAATAATTGTGCGTCAGTTAATTTTATTAAATTATACCAGAAAGATCCAGAAGGTCGGTCAAAATTTGCCGCTCTCCTAATCCTGCCGCCCGGGGCATCTGCCCCCTTTGCCCCCCCTCCCTCCCCCCCATAGATCCGGCCCTGACTTGGGCCACAAATTTAATAATCCAGTCACTTATCCACTATGCTACACCAAAACTAAAGATATTGGTACTTTTTCCAGCTTACATTGTATTTATCTGTATAAGGAAATCATATATGAAAATTTCTTTAACCATGTTTATGTATGTATTTAGCCAGTGTTTGACGGCAATTTATCATTTGATGTCATTTTAATAGTGCTATAAATAAATAAATGTTGTTCCCTTGTATAAAATTAGAATGAAATTAAACTGTTTGGATTGTGATGCAGTGGAAAGTAAATATGTTTATGCATATCTGAAGATGCATCTATGAGCATTTTTCTTTCTTTCTTTTTTAATTCCAGGCAATATCCATTACGATGATCACTGTAGAATTTGTCACCGGCTGGGTGATCTGCTGTGCTGTGAAACGTGTCCAGCAGTATATCATCTGGACTGCATTGATCCACCAATGGAAGATATTCCAGAGGAAGACTGGCAGTGTGGAGTATGCAGAGCACACAAGGTATAAGGGATACAGTGAAGCTAACATATCTCACAATTTATTTTGCTTTAAACTGAGACATCATTTAAGGGGTATTCAATGCCAAGTGGTCTAATTTTGAAACAAGTTACTGCATGACCTTCACTGATACTAATAAGATTTTGTGTAAACATTTACAGTTGTTCCCAATGAACTTTGGTAAAGTTTTACTTTCCAGAGATATAGATATTTGTTTGACACCGTGGCACAGCTGTTGACATTGTATGTATCCTTTGGTCTTCCTGAGGACTAGGAAATGAGCTTTGTTTTCACTCTTTCTCTTTAAAGCCTTCAACCCTACTTGATTCTTTGTACCGGGATAAAAGATGAAATTGAATAAAGAATCAAATAAAATCACCTTTAAGAAATGTAAATTTTTGGTTTCTGTCTTCTCTAAAATTCCAACCCTATTTGTTGACCTGTGTCTTGCATAATAATAATATTCATAAAATATTGTAGAAATTGGTTCCGTGGTGGTGCCCAGAGATTTCTGAGGCCATCAGGGAACGTCGTTGGGCACTCCAGTGCCACCGGCGCCACCCTTGTATAGAGCACCTGATTGCTTTCGAACGGCTCCAGGCACAAGGTCGGAGGCTGATACGCCAGAGTAAACAGGACTGTTGGGAGACATATGTCGCTACCATCGGTTCTTGCACCGTCCCATCTAGGGTGTGGTCACAGGTAGGAATCTCCAGCTTGAAAGTTCAAGGTACTGTATGCCTGGATCCAGCTGTTATTGCTGAATACATGGCGGACCATTATGCTAGTAACTCTGCGACTTCAGCATACAGTTCGGGCTTCCACACTCTCAAAGAATAGGTCGAGCAGAGGCAGCTATTTTTCCACATACGTCGGCGGGAACTATATAATGCCTCATTCACTGAGTGGGAGTTCCAGAGTGCCCTCACTGCTTGCCCTGATACCACCCCAGGGCCAGATCGAATCCACAAACAGTTTCTGCGCCACCTGTCAAAGGACTTTCAACATGAACTTCTCGCTCTGTTCAATCACCTCTGGGTTGAAGATGTTTTCCTATTTCAATGGCAGGACAGCATCATCAACCCAGTGATAAGACCTGGTGCTGATCCACAGGTGGCTGACAGTTACCACCCGATTTGCCTCACCAATGTTCCTTGCAAGCTCCTCGAACGTACGGTGAGTCGGCGGCTCATGTGAGTTCTTGAAGACAGTATACGCCTTGCCCCGCAATAGGGGGGCTTCTGCCAAGGCCGTTCTGCGTCAGACAATCTAGTTCCGCTGGAGTCAGCCGTCCGCACTGCTTTCGCCAGGCGTGAGCACCTGGTTGCGGTCTTTTTCGATCTTCGAAAGGTTTATGACACTACCTGGCACTATCATATTCTAGCTGCGCTGCATGGCTGGGGCTTGAGAGGACCGCTTCCGCTGTTCATTCAGAACTTCCTCTCACTTCGCACTTTTCGGGCTAGGGTAGGTACCCACCTTAGCTCCCCACGCACCCAAGAGAATGGAGTCCCACAGGTCTCCGTTCTTAGTGTTCCACTATTTCTCATTGCAATCAACGGACTTACTGCGGCAGTAGGGTCATCGGTTTCTCCTCACTGTATACTGATGACTTTTGTATGTATTACAGTTCTGCCACTATTGTTGGCGCTGAAATGCGACTGCAGGGAGTCATTCGAAAGGTGTGTTCCTGGGCCTTAGCCTATGGGTTCCGGTTCTCTGCCTCCAAAACTAGGGTTATGCACTTCTGTCGCCGTCGGGCAGTGCACCCAGATCCAGATCTGTGTTTGGGTGACGAACTTCTTTGTGTTGAAGATATGCATCGCTTCTTGGGCATGCTGTTCAATGCCTGACTCACGTGGGTCCCCCACCCACAACAGCTTCGACAAAAGTGCTGGCGGTACTTAAACATACTGCGCTGCCTTAGCCGCACTGCTTGGGGAGCCGCCCGTCCAACCCTCTTACAACTTTATAAGGCTCTCATCCAGTCCTGTCTGGATTAAGGGAGCCAGCTGTACGACTCGACAGCCCCTTCTGCGCTTCGGGTCTTAGACCCCATCCTACATGCTGGTGTTCGCTTGGCAACGGGAGCTTTCCGTTCGAGCCCGGTAACGAGCCTCCTCATTGAGGCTGGGGTTCCCCAACTGCGGCAGCAATTGTTAGCCTCGTATGTTGCCCATGTCCACACCTCAGACCATCATCCGAATTGCAAGCTCCTCTTTCCGACTTCTGCACTCCTGTCCCCTCACAGACGGCCTTGGTTGGGTCTCCCGATTGCAGTCAGTGTCCGTTCCCTTATGCTGACAGCTGGAACTAACAACTGTAAACAACCGGTATGTATTCAGTCAGCGGTGGGCAGGAAGTGTTAGTAGTAAAAGTGATACCACAGTGTTCACCATTGTTGTGTTACAAATCACATTGGAGCAGCATTTCTAAATCAGGTGTTTGAGGTATTCTTCAGAATGTTTTCAAGAAGGGAAAAGTATATGCAAAGCCTTCTGAACACAAACGAAGGCATGTGGACACCCAATGCAATTTGATTGACATGGGAAATGTAGATAATTTGTTGTCAGTATTAACACACTATAAAAACAAGTGACTGACAGAAAGGAAGAGGGCTGGAGGAGGAGGAGCAGGAGGAGATTGGGAGGAGGGGAGGGAGGTAGATAGGTAGGTAGACGGAGGGGAAGGATGACAGGGACTGGGCCAGATGGAAAGAATGTAGCAAAGATTGACTCTTCATTTCTTTCATGTGAACTTACATGTCAAATGCTGCGTTTGCTAAAGATTTTGATCTGATAATTATTTAGAAAATGATTGAACAAAACTTTTAGTTATTCCACGTGGTTATTTGCAGTTGCTTAATTCAGCGAGATATGATTCTCTTTTGTCAACTGTCTAACTTGAATTCACTTGCCACACTTCCCTTGTTCTACTAATCTGTTGGAAACTTAGTACCTATTTTAAACTTTTAATTACTTCCAATTACGTTAGTCATTGGTGTCACTACTTTATTTTCACTGGCTTCTGTACAATCTTAACAATGTAATTACTTTTAAGCCACTCTTCCCCCCCCCACTACATTTCTCAATTCTTTTGACATCAAAACACTATAACCGCCACTTCTTACCATAACTTGCCAGTTTGTATATTTTCCTAACACCACTGGTCACTCTACTATGTACACAATTCTCAATGTATATTATCATTGTAGGCAATCTAACACTTTGAGTTTTCAAATAGGTCCTGCTCACTGTTTCCCTTGTTTCCCTGCTTGGTGCCATTTTTAATTGTTTGAAACTTTAGGTTGAAGGTTAGTAGAGTTGAGATTTGGGCAAGGTTTCTCTTGAACATACAGTACATGATTCAGATTGCAGTATGTGATGAACAATGACTATCTGCTATGGCTTATGCCCACACCTGTTCTTCCATGGAAATGCGTCCTTATTGTGAGATGCACATTTGATCAATAGAAGCAGTTGGGGCCAAGTCCAGAAGTATTTAAGTCACATGAAAGTATCAACTGCTTCTGGAAGTCTGGAGAAACCAGTATCAGGCTGGATTTTAATAAATATTTTGTTGTTGTTATGGTCTTCAGTCCAGAGATTGGTTTGATGCAGCTCTCCACAATACCCTAACCTGAGCAAGCCTTTTCATCTCCTCATAAGAACGACAACCCACATCTACTTGAATCTGTTTACTATACGCGTCTCTTGGTCTCCCTCTGTGATTTTTACCCCACAAACTTCCCTCCAATGCTAAATCTACAATTCCTCGATGTCTAAGAATGTGTCCTACCAAGCGATCCCTTCTTTTAGTCAGGGTATGCCAAAAATATTTTAACTTTTGAAATGTTGCTTTGCATTATGGTGTTCAGTGAAACTTGACTCCCTTCCTCAATGATTGTGTAATGGGCCTTGCAATATCCGTGAATTTGGGAACATACTTCTGATTAAAATTTTTGAAGCCCAAGAAAGATTGCAATTCCTTCAGTGTAATGTGTATTGGAAAATTTTTCACTGTATTGTGGATTTGTTATGTATGATATAATCCATATCACAAAATGGCATTATTCCAGGTTAAGTGTTAACCATGTGGCACATAGTCAATTGACAACCTCGTGCAAATTCTTGTTTACATCCTTGGAAAATACAATAATATTGTCCACATACACAATGTATTGATTTGATTTCAACCCTTTCAATACACCATTCAGTAACCACTGGAAGATTGCTGTGGTGTTATTTCAGTCTAAAAGGCATGTAACCTTATTGATAATGAAATGTCGGTGTCAAAAATGCAGTTTTGGGGCAGACTTCAGGCATTACTTTCAACTGATGGCATGCACTTCATAGATCCAAGGTCTTAAAATATTGGCACTGGGCCATGTTATGTAATGTCTCCATAATGGTTGGCATTACGTTAGCATGCATCGATGTCTTCTGATTTAAGAAACTGTAGTTACAACAACCTGGCACAGCTGCTACTGGGGCAGACAAAGGGCTTCTATTTGTTTATATAATCTCATCTCAAAATTGTTAATTGATAAAATCCTCCATAACCAGTTGTAAATAGTGTTGGGCATATCATGGTTTCTTATAAAGAGGTGCTTCATTTCCAGTAGGAATATGATGTGTACCGAAGGTGTTGCAGGTAATGGACTGGGAGGGTGAAACAATATCTTGTATTCCCCCAAAAGTCCTTCCATCACCTCCCTATCTTCTCCCTCTTATTCTTTAGTGCAATCCAGCCAACATGCTCTCCTAGCTTCATGTAGTTTACCGTTAAATCTCTGTCCAACTCATCGTTGTTCAGTACTTATTAATTAGCTATCAGGGTACCCTGTGATAACTTTATTTCTTCAGGGCCAATGTGGTCAACTCTGGAAGGAACTACTTTGGTACCTTCATTTTCCCTTACTTAGGACACAATATGTCGTATAAAATACTTGATGGCCCACCTGATGTTTTGGACATTCCTTGCTACAGTAAATTGTATTCTGCCAGCAGATTGTAGACGAATTAATGCTCAATCTGCTTCTGTCATGTTGCACCAAATCAATTTCGCCATGATGCCCAAACAGGAAATTCAGTGTGAGACTGATGTCTTAACAGCTGCCAAGAATGGGAACAACGTCAGCATTAACATAATCAACTAAAAATCTTGGCACCACTGACACGAGTGAACTTAACTAACCCTGACCTACACAGTACAGTGTTGTGCATTTAATTCCTTTTTCCCAAGTGCATTTTCACTTGTTGCAGATACTCAAAACCTGGTACCCAACAAAACTTAACACAATTTGTTTCCCACATATACAGTCTGAAAAAAAGTTCGCCAAGTATTTTGCACAGTGGACACACTGCCCCCTTACCAGTTAACAACTGAGAAGGGGATCCATCCTGCAATTGATCTTACTGCTGTGGCCAGTTCCTGCTGTTGCAATTCTGCCCAGAATGCCCAAATTTCTTGTACTCCCAACACTGCTGCTCCTTAAATTCCCACCATACACTTCTGGAAATAAAAATTAGTACACCATCTCAGCGTTCTAATTCACTCAAGATTTACTATTAAAATAGTGCGTATGGAGTTACATTTACAGATTAATAGCTCGAACGGTACTGAGGTACTAGGTGTCGATCCATGCTGAAACACCCATGTTAGTATGTGGTGAAGCATCTGCAGGCATCAATGCAAGTGCCAATTCTGACATCTTTTTGATCGTTCAGATTCTGAATACTGCCTTGGGATTCATTATTTCAGGCCGTGCCTGCTTGATCTGTTCATGTATATCTGCTACAGTTGTGGGTTGACTAATCTTACATGAAGCTGTAGTGCCACCATATCCCACACATGCTTGCCAGGGAAGTTGCTGCACATCTTACAGAGCACGTTGAGCTTCGTGCACAGTATGTGGACGGGCGTAATGATCTTGGAACAACACATCTCCTCCCTGTTGCAAGAATAGCAAAAGAAAGGTTCTTGCAACATTCTGCATGTAAAAAGTTCTGATCAGTGTTCCCTCCACTAACAGAGAAGGTGACTGGGAGTTGTAACTTATTATACCTCAGACCATAAAGCCTGGGGTTGAATCAGTGTGTTCTGGACAAATGCATGGTACGAGCCCCATAAACATGTGAGACAGAGAAGTGGTCCATGGCACTCCTTGGGTCAGTGGTGCGTCTTTGTTGTAAGTCTCATATTGTATGACACATGCCATTATGTTGTGATTTGACAGGTGACATAACATATTGTGTTCTCGATGTATCATTTGGTAATAAACACAATGTGTTGTTTAAATTTTACTTCCAGTCCCGGCAAATTCTTGTGTCATTGGCATTAATCAGTCATGTGAAAATGCAAATATTTTGTCATGAAACCTTTGTTGTACTAGGGTGATCACTTTGAGTGGGCAAGGATACATACAAGAACCTGTCAGCCATAGAGCAGGAACAGCATTATTGATGAAACACTGATCAAGTCATTCTGTGTGATTCAGATTCTAATATTAACATTTTGACAAAGGTTTTGTACTGTGTTGTTGATGTTGCCAACATAATCATGCGAGGCTGCTAGGGACAGGAAGTCAAATTTTATGCAATGTGTCGCATCCTTTTTAATGAATTAATGTGACATGGTATGTCACATTGTATATTATATTGTGTCCTGTCATTTGCGACTCCATTTCTTGTAAAAATTGTGTCAAGTGACTCACTGCCATTTCACATAACATGACACTTGGCATAATGACATCATTTACGGCATTTTCATGTGGTTCAGTATTTAAGTGTAGCATATATGCATCACTATTCAGGGATACTATAATAATGCAAAGTCCAGGTTGGAATTAACAATATAGAAATAGGTATGTTTGTGTCTCTCTTTGCGTTTTCTGTTGCGGCTTGTCGTCACATCTTTGCGGTGAGTTGTAAACTATATTGCTATTCAGGGATATCTATATTTCACTGTGCTTCACTGTGCTAGGGTCAATTCGTGTAGAGAGAGAGGGAAACTACTACTACTACTACTACTACTACTACTACTAAATATATTTAAATATCTTCCTTTAAATGGTTGTGAAGCTGCTGGGTAAGTTGAGAAGTTAGTTATCTTCTTTTATGTCTTTGAATCTGACCAGGTCATAGTCACTATTTATTGTGTTGTGATAGGAGTGCTTTTCATGCTGCTAAGTGTTAGTGATAACTTGAGATCTTCCAGATTTTTATGGCATGATTGATTTATGGCGTACGTAAAGGTGTTCAGCTAAGTTTTATTTCCATTTTCAAACAAATTAGTGTAAAAAAAAAAAAAAAAAAAAAAAAAAAAAAAAAAAAAAAAAAAAAAAAAAAAAAACCCACCCATCATAAACTCAAAAGTAATCATTGATGGACTTAACTTTTTCATTGCTGCATCAATTACATAATTCTTTTACTCAAATTTATTTTTCCATTTTGCATTATTTGTAGTTAAAATGTCCAGAGAAGAACCTGTATTTGCGCAAACATAAAAAATATAGTCAACAATTTTTATTTTGCTTGTTTATAAATTTACAGACTCTTTGTGTATGTTAATCATCTTCAAATATAAAGCATTATTTGTTCTAAATTTTAAGACTAACATGCAGGTGTTGGAAATGAACCAGCATATTTTTCAAAATGCTTTAGAATTATTTTCTGGATATTATTCACTGAAAATGTATAAGTGATTCATATGTACTGTATTTCGACTGATGGTTGTTTTTCTTGTAAAGACAGGCAATGCTAAATATCATTTTATCTGTAGGTGTCCGGGGTGACTGACTGCATACCTGATGTTGAAAAGACAGGAAACTTGTGCAGGCAAGAACATCTAGGATTTGATCGGCATGGGCGGAAGTATTGGTTTTTGGCTAGACGGATATTTGTGTGAGTATTATATCCTATTATAATTTTTTTTTTTTTTTTTTTTTTTTTTTTTTTTTTTTTTTTTTTTTTTTTGTTTTGTTTCTCTTGCCCCCTCTTCTGCAATGTTTTTCAACACATCCACGGAAGTTGCTTTCGCATACAAATAATTATTAAAATAATTACCCTCTAACTCTGTCTCAATGTAATCAGACTTAAGACTTGAAAAATATGGTTCTATGCCTAGAGAGTTCAAGCTATCTGAGAATATTCTCATTTTAGGTAGTACATGCAGTAAAATAATTTTATGACTTCTAGCATTATTTTGTGGAGGTAATCATGTTTGAAAATTAAATGTGAAATATGAATAAGTAATTCTCTGCTGATTGTTTTCTCAAAGGCATGTTGCTGCTGAGTTGTCATACTGTGTGGGATATCTTAAATCTACAGGAATTTTAAATTTGTTGCTTTTTGTTTCAATGGGTAGCATATATATTTGTAAGACTGTCGTCACTGCTTTCCCAATCTATACACGATTGTGAGAATGGCTATCAGTAGACTTGTATTTGAGTTTAGCTATTGTTGTAATTTAATGAAAGGAACAGATAATATGTTACCTGACTTTCTGGAACATATTATCTTAACATTTTATCAGTAAACATTCTGTGATACCTACACTTTTTTTGTAATGGCTGCCATTTAGATCATCTGTTGCTTATAACATGAGCCCAAGATTAAGTTGTACCATTATCTTTTTATCTTCTCTCTACTCTCTGTTAATCCTACTAATGCTTCGCGATTAAACAGTAGTGCTCAGGAATAGCTCCAACAATGTTTTTGCTTACATTCTGTTTAGGTGGATTACTTCTCATTAGGAATATTCCAGTAAATTGGCATGTCCTTCAACTTGTTTTATTTGCAGTTACTTAATAGAGAAATTTATCCACAACAGAAGCATGTGACAATTCAGAATACGCCCAAATTGTAAATATGGAAAAGGCTTGGTCACAAAATACAGTTTCAGAATCTCATTGTCCGTCATGAGCTATGGAACAATGTATAACATTTTGATCAGAAACAAGTTTATTTTTGACAAATAAGTGTATACATGAGTTGCCTTGAAAGTAATGGGACTAGGTCAGGACTGTAGGGTGTGTGGGATAACTTCCTATTTCATAATGTGTTGTGTAATGTGTAGGGACAGGAAAAAATCAGTGTTATTTTATGGCCAAAATCGGTGTTATTTTTTGTACTTGTCGGTGTTATTTATTGGTGTTATCTTCTGGTAATCTTCCATGTTCAGTACTATATTTTGTCATATTTAACAATTTTTCAATGGTATGCTGAAAGTACACTATTCCTAAGATAGGGTGGGTCAAATTTTATATCGATGTTGAAAAAATAATTTTAACAAAAAATATTGATGCAAATATGTATCTAAAAATTCTTTTTTTATGTATATATACCAGGTATTTTAAATACTGTGAAAAAACTTGCCAATGATTGTATGCAGCAGGTTATCCTCTCTTTCAGGTCCACAAACTGTTTTTGACGCAAGGACTTTTCTTGCTGACTTAAATATTTGTGTTATATTGTCGCAGTTTCTTAGAGAATAACAATTTTGAGAAATAGAAGAATATATTTAATGCAGGCTAAAGAAAAGTCTTTGCCTTGTCAGCAGTATTGTAAATAAATAAAAAGTCTTTGCTAAAAGAGTAATTTGTATATGAAAATCACCAAAAAACTGGAAGGTTCACATATTTTTGAAGTATTTCTCAGGAACAAAATTTTTATAAATATGTAGAAAAGGTATTTAACTCGAGCTTAAAATGTGACAAAATTGAATTTTCATAATATTTTCTGATGTTTAGTCACATCTGGCTTTGAAACTAAGATTATAAAGTTTCGGTACAAATTTAAGTTTTAAATTTTGTTTCCCCGTCAGTAATACAGACTTTTAACACAAAAACATTTCTTTTAAAGTTATCTTATTTTTGATAAACAAAGAAATGGTAGTAGGGCTCATTTATGCTCTGCATTTTCAGGTGTTTTTCAGTGCCAGATCTTTGACTCTGGGACACACTCTCTTTCTCCTCCCTACCCCCTCCTGCTCGGCGTCCTTTTGTTGCGCTCACCTGTGCCATTTTTTCTACAAATGTCTGAACAAGTTGCGTTAAAACAGACAAAGCACAAGTCCATCTTGAAACAAAAGAAATTTTTCATATGGCAGTGGTGGCGTTGCCATAACATTGGCAACATAATGTTTGTTTTCGAGAATAATTGACTAACCGGACAAGGGTTCATAAAAGACCCTGTTGACAATATAGCATGCACAGCATTAATTATTTATATCAGAAAATATTATTTCCCCCATTCTATGTGATCGACTTTTCTAAGAGCATGCAAAGATCGTTACAAACATTAGCACAATACGCCGGCACTTTCGTAAATAAAAGTGTACCGACTAGATTAAAATGGACAAAGTCCAGAAGCTGATAAAAATGAACATCCAAAAATTAAAGCGCTTGTGTAAATCCAGTTGCAGTCACTTTCAAAATCAAACCATCCATCCAGTGATTATAAGCCTGAGAGGAATCCAACATTGAGTCTGAAATTAGTAATCCATGTCGCAGTGAAACAAGGCTAACAATAACGGCGCAGTCAAAGAATATAATGACAGAACTGCTTAACATTGACACTGTTCAAAGACCTTGTTAATACACAGTTCTGCTAACCAAAGCTATGCATGTGCAATACTTGGATTTTACCAACTGCCAGGTTGGAAGCGCTCACGAAAAAAACCTCAAACGGTTTCAAAATGCTAGAAACATTTTGGCAAGGAAATCCATCAAAATTTGAAAACAATCACATCAATATTAATTACCGTAATATCTTCATAACTAAACCTAGAGAGGGAAATAAGCTTACCGACAGTTACAGATCGGAAATCGTACTATTGTCCGTATGCGTGACTAACAGTGTGTGGCACTGTCTTATTACAGTCTATATTACAAAAGAATGAAATAGCCACTACATTTGGATATGGTACATTTTTACATTCAATATATCACTGAAATCATTAAATTTAAGACGTTTCTTACCCAGATACAGCATAATTTAATTGGAAACTGCCGATTTCAGTTAATTAAAAAAAGAGAGAGAGAGAGAGAGAGAGAGAGAGAGAGAGAGAGAGAGAGAGAGAGAGAGAGAGAGAGAGAAATGACAAATTTGCAGTATTTTCTTAACAACCGCTGAATTCGCGATATTTGTTGTGTCATTGTTACAATGAATTTTTCCTGTCGCTAGTAATGTGTTATTGTGTTGAATCAAACCATGAATTGTTATGGTGGTGAAATCACTGAAAACACTTTGAGTTTTGTTATTGCATTGTCACATGCTTCTGTGTCTGTGATACTGCCTCTTGGCATCACATCGATGAGATCAGCAGCCGTACTGTCTCAAAACAATATGATCATAACTTTATTGGTTGAAGAAGTTGATTTGAATGTTTCTTCTATGAAGAGCAAGAATGACACCATTAGTAAAAATAAAGTTCTAACAAAATGTCAGTTAGGTTTTGAAATAAGCTATACAGTATATACTTTCACTGATGAAATATTAAATGCTTTGAATAACTGGACATGACCAGTTGGGGTTTTTTGTGATCTCTCAAAGGCCTTTGATTGTGTAAATCTTCTAGATATGCTTAAGTATTGTGGCAGGAGTGGGATAGTGCACAATTGGTTTAAATTATACTTAACTGGAAGAGTACAGAAGTCAAAATAAGCAGTTCACATGATGTAGATGAAACAATTAATTCCTCTAATTGGGGAGTTATAAAAATGTGGTCCCACAAGGTTCAGTCTTGGGTCCTTTGCTGTTCTTAATATATATTAATGACTTGCCATTCTACATTCATGAAGATGCTAAGCTAGTTCTTTTTGCTGATGATACAAGTATCACACCTGACAAACAGGAATTAACTGATGGAATTGTAAATCATATGTTTCAGAAAATTATTAAGTGGATCTCTATAAATGGACTCTCATTAAACTTTGATAAAACCCAGTTTCATACAGTAAATGGCATGACACCATTAATAAATTTAGATTTTGAACATAAAAATGTAGCTAAGGTAAAATATTCAAAATTTTTAGGTGTTTGGATTGACGAGGGATTCAGCTGCTTTTATGCTATCAGGGTCATTGCAAAATTTGGTGATATACATTTCAGTAAATTAGCTTACTGTGCCTACTTTCATTCATTGCATTCATATGGGATCATATTCTGGGGCAATTCAACATTGAGTAAAAAAGTATTCATTGCATAATAGCGTGTAATCAAAATAATTGCTGGAGCCCACCCAAGATTATCCTGCAGACATATATTTAGGGATCTAGGGATCTTCACTGTAGCTTCTCAATCTATGTATTCACTCATGAAATTTGTTATTAACAATCTGACCCAATTCAAAAGTAATACCAGTGTGCATATAGCTACAACATTAGGAGAAAGGGTGATATTCACTTTTCAAAGTTAAATCTAACTTTGGCTCAGAAAGGGGTGAATTATGCTGCCACAAAAGTCTTTGATCACTTACCAAGTAGCATCAAAAGTCTGACAGATAGCCAACTAGTATTTAAAAAGATATTAAAGGACTTTCTGAATTGCAACTCCTCCTACACTATAGATGAATTTTTCGATAAAACTTAAAATAAAAATAAAAATAAAACAATAAAAATGACAATAAAAATTCCTTAAAATATTGTCTGTCATGTATAGACAACATTTACTAATACACGTTGCACATCATTACGAAATGTCATATATATGATGTATGGAACAAGTATTAATGTAATCTCATTACTGTCATCTTATTTTGTGCTCAAAGTGGTGAACCTAGGTTTCAGCACCTGTCGCAACCTGCGAGTGGAAGGCCTCCCCTCAGCTACAAGCTTCAAAATGTTGCAACAACTCTGAACAATTTTTGTGAGGTTTGTGATACACTGTTAGGAACTGCAGGAGGCAACTTGCACACACTTTTGAGTATCCAGGAGTATGGATAATTGCATCCACACTTTCTTTGGTGATTGACAGTGAGCACCAACTGCCAAGTCATAATGTGTCTGTCCTTGTGAATGACATCAGCTCTAAGCAACATATCAGGTGTGACAGCCTGGATGGTCCCTCAACTGCTGCAAACCTTGGAGCTCTGCCAAAATGCCTTCTGATGCCTTCATCCTCTGTGCCCATAGACTTTGCTCAAATGTTAGTGAATGTTCTGAACTGTATGTTTCTCTGCAGTGAGAAATTAATGAATGCACATTTCTTGTAATGTACATCAGTTAGAAATGCTGTTTGGAAATGGCCATGCAACTACTTTATCTGTTGGAAGAGCCAGAAATTTTTCAGAAAACTTTTAATAATTCATAGGAAATGTATATACATCAAATAACAACTCACCGTAAAGATAATTGTTGAGTCACCGAAGGACGCATAAAATAGACAATCAAATTTACACAACTTAAATTTTTGGCCAAGGCTTTCATCAGCAGAAGAAATACATACATTCACAAAATCACTAGAACATAACAGCCCCATATGACCACCGTCTATGGCTGATCCAGTGCAACAAATATCTTGACAGTGAATGACGATTGTGGGAGAGGGGAGTGGAGAGAGAAATATGACGACAAACATTAACATGGGTAATGGAATAATGGAATGTAGTCTAAGAAATTTTTTACTGAGATGTGGGTTAACAACCGTAATATACTTTAAAAATGCATATTGCCAACCATCAGCTGTTTATTGTATTTACAACTTTACTGGTTTCAATTATTAACCATCATCAGAAAAGCCTCACCAGTTTCGGTTAATAACCAAAACTGGTAAAGTTGTAAATACAATAAACAGCTGATGCTTGGCAATATGCATTTTTTAAAGTAGTTCAAGAAAATCATGTGATGCTAAAGGAATTAGATTAGGTAACAAAACAGTAAAGGTGATTGATGAGTTTTGTTACTTGGGCAGTAAAATAACGCTGTTAAGAAGTCCTTTCTGAAGTAATTTGAGTGGATTGTTCCCTTTTATGGCAGTGAAATATAGACAGTAAATAGTTCAGACAGGAACAGGATAGAAGCTCTTGAAATATGATGTTGCTGAAAAATGCAAAAAATTAGGTGTGTAAATTGTGTAACTAATGAGGTAGTACTGAATAGAATTGGGGAGGAATTTCTAGCTTACCTTGACTAAAAGAAGGGATCGATTGGTTGATCTATTCCTCAAACATGGCCTTATTGGTACCTCTGTCCACATCCAACCTACCAACCATAAACAATACCTCAATTTTGACAGCTGCCACCCATTCCACACCAAAAAGTCCCTTTCATACAGCCTAGCCACCCGTGGTCGCCGCATCTGCAGTGACGATCGGTCCCTATCCACTTTACTGGCCACAAATACCCTCAAAACCTTGTCCAGAAACAGATCTCATGGGCCCTGTCTGTCCAGTCACCCACCAGCTCCCCCCACACCCACCATCTGGCCACAAAGGAGCACCTCTCCTGTGACCCAGTATCACCCAGGACTGGTGCAGTTAAATCATGTTCTCCCTTAGGGTTTTGACTACCTTTCATCCTGCCCTAAAATGATAAATACCCTACCCAATATCCTTCCACCCTCCCTCTCCACCCCTACAGTGGTATTCCACTGCCCATCAGACCTACGTAATATCCTTGTCTATCCCTACTCCATTCCTGCTCCCAACCCCTTACCCCATGGCTCATATCCAATAGACCTAGATGCAAAACCTTTTCCTGTCTACCATCCCACCACAACCTACGCCAGTCCTATCACGGGCATTTACTATTCCATAAAATGCAGGGCAACCACTGTTTGTGGCATGACCAGCACCCAGCTGTCTATCCAAATGACTGGCCATCATCAAACTGTGGCCAGGAGACAGCTAGTCCATCCTGTTGCAGAGCATGCAGCGCTCAATGGTGTGAGTCACTTCAATGACTGCTACACAGCCATATGGATCATCGCTACAAACACCAGCTTTTCTGATTTGCACAGATGGGAACTCTCCTTACAATATATCCTATGCTCCCGCAATCCCCCAGGCCTAAACCTTCACTAATTACTGCCTCTACCGCCCTTCCCTTACTCTCCCTGCCACACTCTATCCTTACATTTGTCTCCCACCACACCACACATTTTTTTCCCTTCCCTTCCCTTCCTTCCGCACTGTCTTGTCAGTCAGCACTGGTGTATTCCCCCACCCATGCCGTGCATCCCCCTCCCCTCCTGCTTCTCTCTCCTTGCCACCTCCTCACCCCCACCACTGGTTGCTCTCGCCTAGGCCATGCTGGGTACCGCTGATCGCCCTCAGTGGCCGGAGACTGTGGTGGTGCCTGTGTGAGTGTGTATGTTTGTGTCTCTAAACGGCCAAAAGCTATAATTTTATTTTCTGTTATTTGTGCTTTTCTGCGGCTCATTGGACTTCTCTGTGGTGAGTAAGCACCTATCCTTCTCAAAAATAGTAGGTCATAAAAAATTTATATGTTGTTCCCCAGCTCCTGTTTGAGGATACGTTTTCAAAAGCATAACAATTAAGGAAGTTTTTTTTAACCAATAATTTCCCATATTTAACAATTTGTGCTGCTTTTTTATAATTGTTTTATTTGAATTGTTTTTGTACATACTTCAAGGTACATCATTGTTCTAATGTTTCTAGTGCTTGATAGCCATGAAACATGATTGCTTTGTCTATTTATGCAGAGTTTTCACGGTTGTTTATCCTGTAACTTAGCTACCAGTTTCTGCATAAAATGGGGATCATATGCTGTACTTGAAGGGCAAGTGGGAAATGGTTTCATGAGCATTCCGTACGGCTGCAGGAAAGAGAATGGGTTATCGGAGCTGTTTCACAGGCTTTACTCAGTGTTTCCCACTAAGGCGGCAACACAATGAATAGTTGTATTTCACTGTCTTACCCTCTTTACCACTGTGTGCTTTATTGAGTATCTAAAACATACTAAAACTAGGACACAGTGCCGAAGCTGATTTATGTAACTCACTAGCATTCAGGCTGACATCATAGTTCAAACTAAAGATAATAATCACCCTTCAGTTGTGTGGCTGCCATTTGTTTTCTCCCAACTTTAAAATTTTTGTTATCTTAAATTACCTCTAATCACCATCCCAAAAGGGACTGTCATCTGTATCACTAATATTGCCTTTATGATTATACTGAAAGTTACACAAAATTTTGCTTTGTTATTGTAAGTTTCTGTTTTCATTTGACTAATCAACATACAATGTTTTACTATTATTATTTATATTATCTTCTGGTGGTATGTTTTCCATAGAGAGAGTGAAGATGGCGAAACGTGGTACTACAGTACGCAGTCCCAGCTTGAAGAACTTCTGGAATGTCTCGATAAGACACACATGGAAGCTGCACTATCACGAGAAATTAATGATTTTAAAGATGAGATAATTCGTCAGATGGAGCTGACAGAGAAAATAACTAACCAAATGAAAGGCAACAAGAAATCATACCTTGACATAGAAAATGGTGAGAAATTTAATTTGTTAGTCTTATGTATCCTTTATGAAAAGAGAGTTTTCTTGAATGTAACCTTTTTGTAGTATTATGTTCACATTTCGATTGATATTTATGTGGCTACAATCTATTGTATGAGATACATGATTTTAAAATAGTTCTCATTTATTAACACATCCACATATGTAGCTCAGTGATAGTGTCTCTGACTACCACACAGGATATCCAGGTTTGATTCCAGGTGGGGAACTAGTTGTTGTGTGTTGTTGTCATCATCAGCAACATGCAAGTTGCCGTAGCGACGTCAACTTTGACTTGCAACAAGGCAGCCAGTCCCCGGTTGGGTATTCCCTGCCAACAAATGCCTTACAATCGTCATTGTCATTTATTACAACAATATAAGGAAGATAGTTTGCAACTCACCACAAAGATGCTAATCGATCTTTGACAGGCACATAAAAAAGAAGAACTTGTGCACACATGACTAAAAGCTTTCGGTCATAGCCTTCCTCTGAAAGAGACCAACTCTCGTTCATAGAATCTCACAGACACACGACAGTTATCTCCAGCTGCTGCATTCTGAGTGACGCACTTTAGCGAGGAGGTGGGAGGGGTGGAGGTTAGGAGGAAGAGGTAGCATGGTGATGGGGATGGATACAGCACAGTCTTACTGAGCCTATAGCTACTAGGTGTGTGGAAAAATATGCAGCTTAAGAATGGTGTAGGGTGCCAGCAGAGAGGAACAAAAGAAACAGAATATACAAGAATGGGAGAGGTATAAGATAGAGGGCACAGGAACTGTTGGGTGTGGGGGAAAAGAGGTTATCATAGGCTGAGGCCTGGATAATTTTGTGGTTGGAGATGCACTGTAAGGCTAACTCCTATCTTTTGTGTTCAGAAAAGCTGGTAATGGGGGGATCCAGATGGTCTGGGTTATGAAGCAGCTGTTGAAATCAAGCATATGCTCATATTGTGCCACAGGGTGCCACAGTTTGGCAGTGGCCATTAATTCCGAGTGGACAGCAGGTTAGTAGTCATGCCACTACACAGGATTTTATAGTAAAAGTTAAATCCAGAATATAGGCTGCACTCATAAGTTTATGAGAATGTTCAGTTACAGAATGGCGTCTATTTTTCCACAATGGATAAACTGTCTGCTAGAATCATACCTCCACTCATTCTGCCGCTATGTGACAGGCACTCTGTTTGTACACACGTGTGGAAATACTGAGATTTATTCAGCCTATTGGAAGTTATGGTCATGTGAAGAAATTGAGAGCAAGGAAAAGAGCATTATTTGATTTGTGAGGTGAGTGAGAGAGAACAGACTGTCTTTTGATTTGAAGATGGGGGGGGGGGGGGGAGAAGAAGCTGCACCAGCTACACAGCTAAATTCTTTTAAATTCCAAGTGGTCAGCTACACTAAGCAACATGGAAAGCAGGAAGCTGGATGAAGATAATGGAGAAAAACGTTTGTTTGTGGTGTGTGAGTGAAGACAAACTTTTAAATAATTGCTTGCAAGTATCTTGATGTCGAAAAAGAATTGCTTGATCAAGTGAAATGATTCAGATTGAAGACTGCAAAATAGCCTGAAAAAGAAACATTTTACAGATGTACTTTGAAGTTTCTTTTGGGTGGGTTTGGCAAGTTATGGAACAAAATAATAAGTCTATTCGTCCCAGAACTACGATTGCACAAAAACTGTGTTAGTTGTATGAGACCTGTTTGTTGCCTTTTCAGTGATAAAAAAGAAATAAATAAATAATTGCTTTTGCAGTTTGAAAATGCAGATTAAACACCTGTCTATTTTGACATGCCAATCAGCACTACAGTAAACACTGTACGTGAATGTATTGTGGCTCCTCAGGGGCTCAGCATTAATTTGCTGTTTGAAAATGCAGATTAAACACCTGTCTATTTTGACATGCCAATCAGCACTACAGTAAACACTGTACGTGAATGTATTGTGGCTCCTCAGGGGCTCAGCATTAATTTGCTGACTACAGGCATGGCGAACCCGGAGTCCCGAGCTGTGGACTGTGTCGCGCCAACAGTCTGCCACACCGTAAGCTCTGTGCGTGCTTCAGTGACCAGTGGAATGTTGTATGCCTCAGAGCCCAGGGATCTTGGCTTCATTGCCTGGGTCGCAAGGATGGTACTAAAGAAAAAAAAAAAAAACACCTCAATCTCAAGGTGAGCTACGTGCCGAGGAGATACATGGCTGTTGAGGTTGAACAGTCGCTAGTAAGCAACCTCTGAGGAAGCTGCTGCACCTCAGTTGTACAGGGCTTATCCAGGAAGCAAGATTTTGATGCTACAGCATATGACCCTAAGTCGTTCTCTTCCATAGCTGCTCCTTGGGAGGAACATAGGTCCTTCAACTGTTTTCATCCATACTCGCCGCAATACCTTGTTTGCTCCCAGACTGATGGTGACTCTTTCTTGTCCAACAGTTCTTTGTTGACCACCTCGAAGACAAGTATGGTGAGCTGGCATCTTTCTCAAAAATGAGAAATGGGGCTGTTTTGATACATGCGGTGTCCCCAACCCAGTCGAGGGCATTATCGGCCTGCGACAAGCTGGGTGATATTCCTGTCAGTGTCACGCCCCACAAGACTCTCAATATGGTCCAAGGTCTTATTTACCACCGGAATTTGTTGTCACAGTCCGATGAAGAGTTGTGTACAAACCTAGACCGTAGAGGTGTTCACTTTGTCAGGTGTATTTATAGGGGACCAAAAAATCACAGGATTGCCACCGGTCCATTCATCCTGGCCTTCGAAGGTGATACACTGCCCGAGAAGGTCAAGGTAATGATTTACATGTGGAACATCAGGCCGTACATCCCGCCCTCTATGAGGTGCTTCAGATGTTAGGAGTCGTCCTGGTGCACTTCCAGCCCACGTGCAGGGATGCTCCATGCACCCCACCTCCCGTCTGTGTTAACTGTAAGCAGCTGTATCCACCTTGCTCTCCGGTCTGTACAGTTCTACACAAAGAACGTAAGAGCATCAAAATCAAGACCTTGCACAGGCTATCATACAATGAGGCAAGAAAGAAGTATGAGCGGCTCCACCCAGTGAACTTCAATACCTCTTTTGCTGCTGTAACATTCTTCCTGCGCACTATGGGTACGACTCATAACAAAGTGTTGCCTCCTCCTGTGGGCCCTAACGCCATAAATCTTCCACTTCCCCCTTGTTGGGTGTCAGTGACCCTTCATCTCTTGCTCCACTACCTGTTGTGGCGGCAACTTTCCCACAACCATCGGGGACACCAGTCTCCAACTGCAACAGCAACAGCTTCCTCCGGCACCTCTTGCTCTGAAAGGGTGCCTCGGAATGCTCCCCTCTGAGGATTCTCAGAGTACACTAAGGGATCCCAGCCAAGGGCTGCAGGATCCGCAAACTGCTGGTTGGAGGGCTTCCGGCTCTTTGACAGTCCCTTCACACCAAAGAGCCAGCGAGAGGGGGGGGGGGGCGGAGGATTAGTAGTAGTAGTAATAATAATAATAATAATAATAATAATCTTCAGTGGCTCGAAAGCAACGCTTCATTACATCTTCAGCCTCTGAAGACGAGGTGGAGATCCTCGTGTCCCCCGAGGATCTCACCATAACAGGATCGCCAGAACCTGTGGTTCTAGATCATGCAGATTCTGAGGAGTTGGCAGCAGGTGCCGCTGCAGAATAACCTGCTTACCTATTACATTATGGCTGTTCAGCCCAATGCAATAGAAATCCTGCAGTGGAATTGCGGTGGTTTTTTCCACCATCTGGCTGAGCTGCAGCAATTACTCTGCCGCTTTCCTGCACTCTGTCTAGCCTACAAGAAAAGTTGTTCCCTGTCGAGAGGACCCCTGCCATTCAAGGCTATTGGGGCTATTTTAAAAACCGTTCCATCTATGACTGAGTTTCTGGTGGCATCTGTGTCTACTTTCTAGTCTCTGTCCCCAGTGCTGCTGTGCCTCTTCAAACACCTCTAGAGGCAGTAGCTGTTAGGCTCCAGGTAGTGCAAGATTTTACCATCTGCTCTGTCTACCTTCCACTAGATGATGCTGTCTCTCCTGTAGACCTCGCTGCCTTGGTCGCCCAACTTCCCCCACTCTTTCTTCTTTTGGGGGATTTCAGTGCCCACCATACTCTGTGGGGCGGCACATAGACGTCGGCCTGGGATAGGGGTGTTGAGTCTCTGTTGTCAGAGCGGAACATTTGCCTTCTCAATATTGGTGGTCCTACTCATTTTAGCATAGCGCATGGAACATATTATGCCATAGACATGCCTGTCTGCAGCCTTAAGGTGCGAGTCCGAACACGGAGACTGCGACCCACTGCAACTGCCGACAATGACAGCGACACTGCCGCCTGCTGTCGAAGCATTGCGGATCACAGCGGCAGGCGAGTGGCGCAGTCGCTGGCGAGAGTCGAGGTGTCTGCCGACTGCCGCCGTTGTTGCGCTGTCGTTGGAGGAGGAGGAGGAGGAGGAGGAAGACGAAGACGTTGCTTTGTTTCATACTAAGAAAACACGAAATGCTTTTGAACATAAACCACTGTTTGTGTTTGGTTTTAACTTTAACAGTTAAGTATTGAGGAAACTGCACAAAGTTGCTACAAAAATGAAGCAAAACGTGTTACGAAGTATTAATTAGTGTAGCTTCCTCTGAGTCTTCATTGATATGCCACGTCAAAAATTTACAGGCATATGTCCGTAGTCATAATTAAATAGTTAATCAGAATTTACAACAAAACTCCCCAACTGATTAAGCACAGTTCCAGGCCTATTATACATTTATTCATGGAAATTGACAACTCTTCTTCCCTGTTGCTAACAAAGAAATGCAGGTTTCAATCCGATCTGTAGAAGAGAAGAGACAAGGCAAAGATGTCTTTTGCTTTTAGTTACTTTTAATGCAATTATATCTTAATGAATTAAAATGAACAAAATCTGAATTTACAGTTTATTGAGCACGTATCCCCAACTACTTCAATGGTTATAAACAACGTTGCTTGTAGTGGCCATTTGAGCAGCAGCTGAATACTATGTATTTTCACTGTAGTGTTTTTAAAGAAAAAGCCATTTGCTACTGCAAGTTATAAACAATGGACATATGAATCAATTTGTTAATAAATAACAAGTTTTGTGCACTTACTAGTCCTGTTTAAGTGCTGTGCTGTAGCTTTCCAGATATCTTTTCTAAAACATTTCTGTACTCGTCATTTCCTGTGTCAAATATTACAGTATATGTTGCTACTGTGTTTACGGACTTCTTTTAGTTGCCGCTGAAGAATTCATTTCCCTGGGGGTGTTGTCAACAAAACTGGTCTTCGGCGGGGGGTTGGGTCGGCGACACCACTGGCTCGGGACCAGATGTGCCGCCTTTTGCCAGAGCAGGTATACGGAGACAGGCGGTGCTGTTGCCGTGTTCCCCATCGCTTGCATTGCAGACAATGGGGACCAGTGTGTCGCCTGTCGCAGGTCAATGACGACTGCCGCTCTCGGTCGGGTTCGGAGTTGCAGCTATAGCCTTCTTCCACATCTCACACGGAGGGTCCACGATGACCTGTGTGGTAGCGACCATTTTCCTATCTTCCTGTGACTCCCACAGGGTCTGCCTGCTGACCATCCGCCTCGCTGGTACCTCCATAGGGCTGACTGGCCAGCTTATTCCTGTTTCTGTGATTTCCTCTACCCTTCTGGGTGAAGTTGATGCCATTGTTCAGAAGGACAGAGGCCATCGTTTCTGTAGCCGAGAAAACTGTTCCCAGCACACTTGGGTCACTCAACCATAAGTCGCTGCCCTGGTGGACACCGGAGATCACTGAAGCCATCCAGGAATGTCGGCGAGCACTACAGCGCCACCAACGCCACCCTTCTGCAGATATCTTATTGCCTTCAAGTGTCTCTAGGCATGGGCCTGGCGACTGATCCAGCAAAGCAAGAGGGACTCCTGGGAGAATTGCGTTGCCTCCATTGGTTCCCGCACTTCTTCACGGGTGTGGTTGCAGGTTTGCCACCTCTTCGGTCACCACCTACCAGTGGGAATCTCGTGTCTCCACATTCAGGGTGCAATCTATACTGACCCTGTCACCATAGCTGAGCATTTGGCAGACCATTATGCTTGCAGCTCAGCAACTGCTGCTTATAGTGCAGATTTCCGCGCCCTTAAAGACCGAATGGACCGACGCCAAATATATTTCCGAATGTGACGCCAGATAACGTTCAACATCCCTTTTACTGAGTGGGAGTTCCCAAGTGCCCTTGCTGCCTGCGCTGACACTTCCCATGGACCCGATCGTATTCACAGTCATTTCCTTTGTCATCTATCAGCGGATTTTAAACACTAGCTTCTTGCCCTCCTCAGTCGTCTCTGGGTTGAGGCTGTTTTTCCGTCGCAATGGTGGGATAGTGTCACCATTCCGACGATGAAGCCTGGGGTGGATCCGCAGGTGGCTGATAGTTACCAGCCTATTAGCCTTACCAACATTCCATGCAAGCTCCTTGAACCATTGGCGAGCCAGTGGCTTATATGGATCCTTGAAGACAGGGGACTCTTCGTCCCACAACAAGGTGGATTCCATCAGGGCCGCTCCGCTATCGGCATCCTCGTGTCGCTGGAGTCGGTCATCCGTACAGCCTTTACTCCCCACGAACATCTGGTTGCCGTCGTCTTTGATGTGCAGAAGGTATACGACACCATCTGGTGCCACCATATACTGTCTATGCTGTACGACTGGGGCTTATGGGGTCCACTTCCTGTGTTCATTCAGAACTTCCTTGCGATGCCTTCTTTTCATGTTTGTGTTGGTACTTGTCTCAGCTCACCTCATTATCAAGAAAACGTTTCCGTTCTTAGTGTCCCTCTGTTTTTATTTGCCATTAATGGTCTTGCAGTGGCTGTGGGGTCATCGGTATCCACATTGTTTTATACCGATGACTTGTGTGTGTATTTTAGTTCCACCAGCATCGGTATTGCTGAACGGCAGTTGCAGCTAGCAATTCGAAAGGCACAGTTGTGGGTGTTTGCCCATGGTTTTCAATTTTATGCCTCAAAAACCTGGGTGATGCATTTCTGTCGCTGTTAGGCGGTCCACCCGGAACCCAAACTGTATTTGGGTGATGACTTCTGTGTGTCGAAGAGACACATCTTTTTTTTAGCCATGTTGTTTGGCAGCCATCTCACTTGGGTGCCATACCTTCGCCAGCTCAATCAAAAGTGCTGGCGACACCTAAACATCCTATGGTGTCTAAGCCACACTGTTTGGGGAGTGACACGCCAAACACTCCTGCAACTTTATAAGGCCCTCATTCAGTCGCGCCTAGACTATGGGTGCATAGTGTATGATTTGGTTGCGCCTTCGGCATTGCAGACCTTGGACCCAGTCCTCCATTGTGGTGTCCATTTGACTATGGGGTCTTCTCGCACGAGCCCTGTGACAAGCCCCCTAGTCGAAGCTGGGGTCCTCCCCCTGCGGTTCCGCAGGCAACACCTGCTACCTTCCTATGTTGCCCATGTTCAGGCCTCGCCCCACCACCTGAACCGCCAGCTCCTTTTTCCTGATGCTGCATTTCCTATCTCTCCGCAATGGCCCAGGTCGGGTTACTCGGCCCCAATTCGTGCTTGTTCCCTTCTCTTGCCCCTCGAATCTTGTCCACTTCCTATCACTTTCCCTTATTCCTATCAAATCCCTTCTTGGTCCACTCCTCATTTGCAGCTTTGTCTGAATCTATCCCATGCTTCAAAGGACTCCATTTCTCCAACACAACTCCCACTCCAGTTTCTGCAACTACTCGATTCGTTCCATGGCGTTGAAACCATTTACACTGATGGTTCCGTGGCAGATGGTCATGCTTGGTATGCATATCTTCATGACGACCATGTTGAACTGCATACCTTGCCACGTGAGAGTACCATATTTACCGCAGAGCTGGTCGCCATTATAAGGGCTCTGGAACACCTCAAAGTCTGCCCCAGGGGTCATCTGTAGTGACTCCCTGAGTGGCTTGCAGGCAATCTACCAGTGTTTCTCTCGTCACCCATTAGTGCAGTCGATCTGGGACACTGTTTACTCTCTCGGCAGATCTGGCTGTTCTGTGGCCTTTGAGTGGACCTCGGGCCACGTCGGTATGCCAGGGAATGAACATGTCGATCGGTTGGCCAAGCAGGCCACTACGGCACCACTTCTGGGGATAGGCGTCACGGAATCGGGTCGCAAGTTGGCTTTGCACCGGAAGGTATGTGAGGTTTGGAGCACCGAATGGGCTACCACGGGTGCGCAGAATAAGCTTCGCGCAGTCGAGCCATCCATGGTACTGTGGAAATCTTCACTGCGGCCCATACATCGTGAATCAGTTGCCCTGTGCCGCCTCCACATAGTACACACATGGTTGACCCATGGCTACCTCCTTTGCTGGAGGCCCCGCCTGTGTATCGATGTGGAGCAGTGCTGACAGTAGTCCATCTACTGATGGACTGTCCACTCTTAGCCAACTTGCGGCAATCTTTTAATATCCCAGACCCACTACCCTTATTTTTAGGCAATGACACCTCCGGGACTAACTTCTGTTTTAAGTTCTATTTGTGCTGCTGGTTTTCACAATTCCATCTAGTGGTGGGTGCTGTAGCCTGCTATCTCAAGTCCTCACCTATCCAGCACTTTTAAAGACTTTTAAGACTTATATATAAAATGGCTAAGGGTTTTTAGTGTGTGTAATATGGCTGGCTCATTGTGTATTATCAGCCAGCCATGATATTCTGATATCCAGTTTTTAACTTAGTTCCTGACTTGGTTTTTTACCTATGTGTCTTTCTTTTTGTGTTGTCAGCGAACTGTTCATTGTCAGTCTGTCCATTTTGAAAGTCTCCATTCTCGATGTCTGTTGTTAGCCTCTGACAGTGAGCTCTTATCTAGGAACAGGCGACTGATGACCTAGATGTTTAGTCCCCTCAAAACAACAACAACAACGAGGTATTGTGTCAATACTTAGGGCCTACATGTGGCGCTGAAAAGCAGCAGTGCAGTTTGCTAAACATTATGGCTGTTGGGACAAAATTGACAGTGTATGTGCCCCCACCAGGTCCTGGGAATTTTATCTGTCAATTTCTATTTCTTTCACCCCTGGCAGTGTTGCTGATGTGAAAAATACTGAGTAGCACCATGGTTCGGAACCCACATTAAACTGTAGGTCCCCCTATAACTGGCTGGGTAAGTCATTTCGAAGGTCAGAGGAAGGCAACGGTATACCACCTCCAAACAGGACCGTGCCTAGTAAAGCACTGTGGTGTTCAAACCAATCTTTGGATTGTTAACTGCTTTTTTTTTAATATGTAGTTTTCAATCGGAAGGACCTCCCCAAAGGAGAAAGCATCCCTGCTGGCATTATGGTAAAAGCTTGTGTAGGCGGGTGGTTGATGGAGGAACTGGTCCTAGATTAGGTTGTGGTTTTATGGATTAGGTGGCTGGGAGCTGTTCTTTGATCAAAATCATCACTTGTTTTGGACATTGTGTGATTGTCTGAAAGAAAACCTGAAACAAGGCACCTGTGATCTGGTTATTGTTCCTAGCAGCATAACAAGTGTATTGCAGCCTTTGGATGCTTGTCTTAATCATATGTTTGAAGATTAATGATGAAAATTCTCCTCAGAGACGATAAATATTATTCAAACGAGATAGAATGGCTGGCCAGTACTTACCTTTGTGCTGTACCGCCGATAGTAACACAAATGAAGAAACAGAAGAAAAGGGGACAAAAAGGACAAGCTTTCGGAATGCAGTTCCTTCTTCAGGTGGGAGTGAAGGGAAGAAGAAAGGATGGGAACGGAAGGGAAAGGTAATTCACGACCTAGGTCATGAAGGTGGTTTTTCAGGAGAGTGGACGTCAGAGATACTGCATGCTGGTACTGAGCCAAGCTAGAGAGGACATATATAAGCAATATACTGGCCAGCCATTCTATCTCATATGTTTGAAGCTAGTTTAAGACAATTTTACAGATGATACATATTGAACAGTGCAATGTTGACACCAGGAGGCTGTTTGCAATATACCTTTCTGTCAGAAGTGTGCCACTGGATTTTGCCTGCTTGGTGGTCAGCATCTGAAGAACTTGTAATTAAAAGTGTTGAGAGAAATAGAATTTTGAATAATCTTGATGGAACTGAAGATGACTTCCTTTATGATAATGACTCTGAGCAGCAGCCTGGATCTTCTAGCTAGGGTGAAGAATCAGATGCCGAGAATTGAGCTTGATTTGAGTAAAACATAGCCTGGAGTAAATCTTTTCTTCTGTGTTGTGATGCTTGTGTTTGTATTTAATTTACTTCTATACTTTGCAAAATCAATAATTTTTTTTTATTTTTTTTATTTTATCTCTGTCTATCTAAGATTAGATTATGCTTTATGCTTTTTAAAATTCTTTAGTAGTAGTAAAACTATTTTCAGATGCAAGTATTATTAGATTTGATTGATACCATATTTGTTGCAAAGAATTGCTTCAATGATTAAATCTATAAATACAGACTGTAAAACAAGAGGTAAAACAGTCAATAATGTGAAGATTGTTTTGAACACCACAGTGTTTTACTAGATCCTATCTCGAAGTGGCATGCCGTTGCCTTCTTCCAACCTACAGTTTAATGAACCATGGTGTTACTCATAATTTTTTACGTCAATATTGCCAGAGGCAAAAGAAGTGAAAAATGACAGATAAAAATCATATAACTTCGACCTTTTGATTCAGTCTGGCACTCTACCACTGTGCTACTGAGCCACACCATGTACACCATATCAGATTCAAATACACATCATTCTCATGAGATTTAGTTCTGTGTTATGTACATCTGTGGTTTCTTTATGAACACAGAGACATGTTGAACTGTTAGCTGTGTCACAGAACAATAATAAATGGAGTGCGTCAAAAACAGTTGTCGCTACCAAGTTGTGGACTTTCAATTTACATAAAAACATTGACTCATCATTCTGCTGTGGCCCTTTAGAAATAGGAAGACATCCGACAAAGTTTTGTTAAATAAAGTGGCTTTTCTTTTTTTTTTTAACAATTCGAAGACCGGCAGCTGAGATATACTTTGAGTCCTGTGGACTGGCCAATTTTACCTTCTTTCCTTTTAAATGTGTCTGGTCAGTTTCTATTTAAGATATCTTGAAATGGAAAACTTATTATTTTGTAAGTCTTTCAGGTATATTTTAAATATTTGTTTTAATTATTTTGATAGATGAGAAAATCAATAACAACAATCATAAAATGTATGATTTTGGTTTGCCAAAAAAATGTGTTTTTTAGTTTTGCGTGAATGTAATTAGCTTCTAAAATTTCTTTCTCACTCAGAAAAGTGACATAATTTAGAGAACAATAAACAAGAAATGACAAACAATAATGAGAACATTGAATCCCTCGGTTACATCAGTGCACATTGGCTCAGTGTGTCACAGAAGCTGCTATGCTTGTCTTGCCATTTCTTTCGTAATATTTGTAAAACCAGAACACAGAGGTCAGCAGCAGACAAGGGACATATAGGCAGATGTTCTACACAGCACTAACAGAGTAGCCAGCCTGCTTGTGGACAGCTAATTGTCCGGGAGCGGTGTGCAACAGTTGCCCGACCTGAACTCTAGTGCAGTCATTCCAAAGCAGGTTCGTGGCTCGACCTATGCTTGGGCTCAGTTGCCAAAGTGTTAAGAATAACTACTGTATTAAGATTTTTACAACCACCAATGAATATGGTTCTGTAAAGCATGAAGGAAAGTTTTTTAAAATGTGGAAATTACTGTCAATTGACTATTACAGACGTTAGGCATTTACTTTAAGCAGTTAGAGATAAATCTATAATTAACTAATAATTACCTCTCATGAATCTGAGATTTAATTTTCAGTTTGTTTTTCATCATTAGTACTTTCATTTCAGCTGCACTTGCAAAGATTCAGAAAGAGAGACTGGAACGTAAGGTGAGGGAGGAAGAAGAACGCCGTGAGAAAGAGCGACAGGACGCAGAAGATCAAGTTCGTCGTATGCATGAAGATTTTGATGATTTTCACAATACATCATCAAGGATTTCATCAGATGACTTTCATGATTCAGTGGGAAAGATCTCTCCAATGACAGTTGTAAGTATCATGTTGAAAGAAACTTGTGTGGTAATTTCTAGAGTCAGTAAGAGAGAATTTGTGTGAAAGTGATGCTCTGGTCCAGTGACTGAAGCTTTTCAAATTAAACTTGATAAATGATGTTTCCCACTGGCAAGTCAAACGCAAGGAATGACAGCAATTGGTTGTGAAAATCTTTAATTTATTGTTAATCCGACCCAGTTTTTCACAGATAGTGGAGGAAATACATGTACCGTATATTTCTGCAGATAAGACGATGGCTGAATCATAAAAAAAAGGCCCAAAAATCTGAGGTCGCCTTAAACGACGGTACCAAAAAAAAAAAATTAGATTGAAATTTAGTCAAAAATTGGTAATTTCGCAGATGTGCTGCATAGCTCGGCTAAGACCTCCAAACTATATATATCGAAGCGGTTAAGTATCGAAACGATATATTTCGAACAGGCAAATGTTATGATTTTTATGAATATGTCATGATTTTAAAGGATGTTGTTAGGCAGGAACCTAAGAATGCAGCTTTCTGCGTAATTTACAAGAAATCTTACAGTAGAAGTAGCTCAGCCTGAAATGATATATATCGAACGCACAAGTGTAAATCGATTTAGTGTTTCTGAATCGTAGATTCGGAGGCTACGCGCCCTCAAAAGAAAAACCTTGTTGCATAACCTATATGTAAACTTCTTAACGCTATGTTACAGATAAATTTTTAAAGTGAAAGTTAGGTTACATATAGGACAAACAAGAATTTTTTTATTTAGTACGTGAGGGCACGAATCTCCAGTTCAGAAACATTCGCTTATTCCATACATATCCTTTCGATATATATTGTTTGGAAGTTTAAGCCTTGCTATAGCCTCGCTATGCAGCACATCTGCGATATTACTCTGATGAAATTTACATTGTGGAGGAAAGATTTACAAAAACAAAGTTTTGAGGAGTTTTTTTTTTAAAAAATATTCGCTTTTTGAGCTTTATTAATTTATTGAGTGGACAATGGTACATACAACAACCTATATACCACAAAGCAGGAATATAATTATTTACAATGCAACTTAATTTTATAAATGTCACTTGTCAAAAAGAATTTCTCAATATAGGTATCCAGAGTTGCACTGAAACAATTAGAGTATATTTACGTACGGTGCAGTGAACGGATTAAAATATTTCGGAGCCAAATGCAGCAATTGTGGCTTCCTTCGAAATCCTTTATCTTCTGTTCTCAGGAAATTTCATGTGTTTTCACCCGCATAATATGTGCATCGGTGCGATTAAATGTCATATCGGTGAAAGAAATTACTTTTTTTTTTTTTTTTTTTTTTTTTTTTTTTTTTTTTTTTTTTTTTTTTTTTTTAATTTCGCGCTGTAGAAAAGAAACATGTTTCTTCATGATTAGACTTAACGTAGCACTACACGCACGAAAATTCAAAAGCTGACCGCAAACACTGCAACAAAGGGTGAAATCCAGGTGTACCAATCAAGAAAACTACTTGTGGCGGCTTCTGACGGCACTTTTCGGAACTTCCTGTGCTTTGCTTCTGAATCCAACAAAAGTCGCAGGGGTATTTTTAGAGCCCAAAAACTGGGAAAAAAGTGTGGCATCATCATCATCATCATCATCATCATCATCATCATCAGAGACTGATTATGCCTTTCAGCGTTCAGTCTGGAGCATATTACCTGTAATAAAATTCCCCCATGATCCCCTATTCAATGCTAACATTGATGCCTCGTCTGATGTTATGCCTTTTACTTCAAAATCATTCTGCACCGAATCTAAGTACTTTCTTCTTGGTCTACCTTGACTCCTCTTACCCTACACTGACGAGCTCATGAGTCTCTTTAGGTAACCTTGCTTCTCCCATGTGTGTAACATGACCCCACCATGTCAGTCTGTTCGCTCTAACTGCTTCATCTATGGTGTTCTTTCCCAGTTTTTCTTTGATTTCCTCATTATGGACATCCTCCTGCCATTGTTTCCATCTATTGGTACCTACAATTATTCTTGCTACTTTCATATCTGTAACCTCTACCTTATGAATAAGGTAACCTGTATCCACCCAACTTTCACTCCCATACAACAAAGTTGGTTGAAAGGTAGAGCGGTGCACTGCTAACTTAGTCTTGGTACTAACTTCCTTCTTGCAGAAGAGAGTAGATCTTAGCTGAGCACTCACTGCATTAGCTTTGCTGCACCTTGATTCCAGTTCTTTGGCTATGTTGCCATCCTGTGAGAAAATACATCCCAGGTACTTGAAACTGTCTACCTCTTCTAATTTTGTTACTCCTATCTGGCACTCGATCTGTTTGAATCTCTTTCCTGCAGACATTACTTTCGTTTTCGAGATGCTGATCTTCATATCATACTGTTTTCAACATATGATCCATGAAAAGTATGAACAACAGTGGTGATAGGTTACAGCCTTGTCTTACCCCTGAAACTACCCTGAACCATGAGCTTAATTTGCCATCTACTCTAACTGCTGCCTGACAGTCTACATAAAGCCCTTTAATTGCCTCCAGAAGTTTGCCTCCTATACCATAATCTTGAAGAACTGACAGTAGCTTCCTCTTAGGAACACGGTCATAAGCCTTTTCCAGATCTATGAAACATAGATACAATTCTCTGTTCCACTCATAGCACTTTTCCATTACCTGCTGTAAGCTAAAGATCTCTAAGAGGCCTAAACCCACACTGATTTTCATCTAACTTGTCCTCAATTAATACTCGCACTCTCCTTTCAACAATACCTGAGAATATTTTGCCTACAACGCTAATTAAAGAGATACCTCGATAGTTGTTTCAATCTTTTCTGTTTCCATGTTTGAAGATTGGCGTGATTACCGCTTTTGTCCAGTCAGATGGAACCTGTCCCGATTCCCACGCCTTTTCAATTATCATGTGTAACCATTTGAGACCTGATATTCCACTGTATTTGACGAGTTCCGGCTTAATTTCATCCACCCTAGCCGCTTTATTGCACTGTAATCTACTGACCATTTTCTCCACTTCCTCAAATGAGATCCTGTTTCCATCGTCGTTCCTATCCCATTCTACCTGAAAATCTGATACATCATTGAAAATTTCACCTACATTGAGCAATTCTTCAAAATATTCCCTCCATCTGCCCAACGCATCCACAGGATGGGACCTTCAGGACGAAGGTAGAGTTCTCGCTGAGGCTGCTGTTTAAATTACTACACAGCTGGCTTCAGTGCGAATCATACTTGCCTGCAATGCCCTTCTTTACGTGCTTGTATAATAAAATATTTTAATTAAAAATAAAAATAGAAAAGAGATGACTTACCAAAAGGACCGGCTCGTCGAGAGAAACAAATAAAATCACACACAAACACACATACAACCTTTCGCCACCACTGGCAGCTTCTTCAGGAAAAAGAGGAAAAAAGGGGAGGAAAAGGGAAGGATATGGGTTTTAAGGAAGTGGAAAAGGAGTCATTCCAATCCCAGGAGTGGAAGGACTTACCTTAGGGGGAAAAAAGGAAGGTAAACAAATACACACACACTCAGACATATCGAAACGCAACACACCTAGACAGACATTTCTGAAAAGCAAAGAAGTTTTAATTACTTTTTATATGTTACACCATCTTATTTATCACTGTTTTTAATATTCTGGTAAACAGAGTGGTTGTGATTAAAAACAGCATCTACTGTTTTACAGTTATACATAAGTGGTAGCAACTATGGGAACTAACTAATTTGATAATGATTATTGCTGTACATTACACAACTGAGAGATAAAATGTTCTGTTATAATTAGAGGCATCTGCTTTTCGTAAAGCATGTAATCAAGAATTTTTTAATGAAATTTTACAAGTATTGCTAAAAACGTGAAACTATTTACACAGAATGGCAAAAGAATTGCCAAAATTCCATCAAATTTCATAATTTGAATTTTAACAGAAGAAATTCGGTTTGAGTTATGGCAATGAAATCAGAATATTGATGACAATTGATTCTACACCATTTCGTTATACAGTGTACTCCCAATAATTTGCTGTAATTAATGCTTCAGCTTCCGTGAGTTATCGAAAACTGCGAATTATCCGAAGTTTAGATGGTGCTGTAACATCACATAACTTTCCTACACTCCAATTGGTATGTGGCTCGATTCATTGAAAGTTGACATAATACACACATTTTGCTCTCATTTATGCGAAAGCTTATTTTTCTATTATCCCATGTGTATTTAATTGTACAAAAAGGTTTATCGTAAGATATCTGGGGGCACAGTAGTGCTCCCACCAAGTCGAGCGCACACTCATACCATCCTTTTCTCAAAGCAGTAGACGGCACTTCAGACTCCCCTGTATCTCACTTGTGGATAAAGCTAGAGGCCTGAATTTTCAGTTATCAAGAGTATCTACTATAACTAGCTATATTTTGAAATTATACTATTCTACACCTTATAGTTTACGATATATTAGCAGTCGAAAAATCAGTAATTCTGTCACTCACCAATCGTCAAAATTCTAAGGTACTTCTAGCAGACACACAAATATAAAATTTTGTATGTAGATAGTGTTTAGCCTGTAATGGAAGGAAAAATTGAAACATCTGTAAATATTAATTCCATTCACGAACACATTTTCGCTTGACGCAGGAGTATCTACTAACTTGGGTTTTTGAGGATTGGATTGGTAATGGTTTTGTGGTAAATGTTGGGTTCACGTCCGGGAGGTCGCAGGTTCAATTCCTAGTGGCATATCTTCTTCTTCATTTTTTCTCATTTTAAAATAACCACCACTTAATCTATTCACTGTAAACGAAGAGTCGTCGGAAATGACATGTGGCACCTGATTAGAGAATGAAGAATAATTGTTACGATATAGCTTAAATTGCTGCAAATGGACACCTACATTATAGCTGTAAATGAGAAAAATGTTGCTTGTAATGTCAAAAATTCCGTCACATGACATGGGGCAAAAATGTTATACCGGGAAAATGTTAGAGGCTGGTTTCAAACCACAACATGGCAGTGATGTGGGGACGCCATTGTCCGCAATCTTGAAAATTGAAGTACCAATTTTCTATGATAATTTTATCAGGAGGCCAATGAAACTACATAATTTGAAAGATGGTTTGCTGTGGATGTGCACAATACAATAATCATGAATGTACAAAGCCAATGAGAGTGGTAAAACGAAGTATGTTTTGACGATTTAAGTTCTCCATCTCTAATAAAAAGTGAACGTCAAAATCTGAAGTGCTACCAATTATTGCCCTAGGGATGATTGATATTACAAGAACATCGATGGTAATGAGTTGAATCTTCAGTAGAGAAATATCAATAGTTCAATGTTTTCAAACCATCGATATGCCACAGACATATATCTCTATCTATATAAAAGCGAAAGGACACTCATTCACTTAGTCACTCACTGACTAAACATGAAATCTCAATAACTACTTCACCTATGAAACTAAAATTTGGCAGGAACGTAGTTTATAGGTAGAAGACGTCAGCTAAGAAAGGATTTTGTGATAGGGGCGATAGTTCAGGACATATGACATCATAAAAAATGAAAACTTACCCATCTTGCGGCACCTGATAGTGTGATTTTTATCAGTCCTCTATTCGAGAAGGAGATCACTTAGCGACTTGCAACAAACTTTAAATATAATTCCAAACCTTTAGGAAACTTTTTCTTCCTGACATCTCCAGTAAATAATGAGTGGGAAAAAGTTTGTCACTTACTACTTTTTCAGTGTCCATGCAGTACAATTACAACATTTGGTATGACGTTACAATTTATAATTTCTACACTATGAATTGTAGTCGCAGGAAATTTTACTGACAGTATTCACACATATAGCTCAATGTACCTTCGCAACTGTATCACAGTACGACACATAGTTAGGGACAGGAGAAATTTGCTTTAACGATAATGCGACGAATAACACTAATTCGGCGGGTTTTAAGGAAATAATGCAAATTTGGCGGGTTTTTAAGAAAACAACAAAAATTCGTCAAATTTTTTTTTTTTTTTGCATTAATGGGAAATCGGCGGTTTTCAACGAAATTACGCTTTATCTGGGTAAGAAATGTCATAAGTTTAACGATGTCAGTGATATATTTAATGTAGAAATGTTCCATATCCAAATGTCGTGTCTATTTTATTATTATGTAATACATACTGAAATAAGACAGCGCCACACGTTGTTAGACGCGCATATTGACAGTAGTACAATTTCTGATTGGTAACTGTCGACAAGCCTATATCTATGAGGAATTACGAAAATTAATATTGATATGATTGTTTTCAAATTGCGATGGATTTATTTGCAGAAATGTTTCTAGCATTTTGAAACCATTTGATATTATTTTCCATGATCGAACGCTGAAATGGCAGTTTGTAAATTCGACGGCTTGCGCATGCGCAGCTTTGGTTACGGGAACTGCATCTTGACAAGGTCATTGAACAGTGTCAAAGTTAAGTAGTTTTGTCATTATATTCTTTGACTGTGCTGTATTTGTTAGCCTGTATTGTTATCGTTAGTGCTTCGCTGCGACATGGATTACTAATTTTGGACTTGATGTTGGATTTCTCTCAGGCTTATAATCACGCTTTCGTTTTTGGATGCTTATTTTTGTCATCTTCTGGACTTTGTTCATTTTAACCTGGTTGGTAAACTTTTATTTATGAAAGCGCCGGCGTAGGCCTAATGTTCTAATGTTTACAACCATTCTGGCATGCTCCTCGAAAAGTCAGTCATATAGAATGAGGGGAATAATTTATTGTGTTTAAACAAAATAAATAATTAATGCTGTTCGTGTTGTATTCTCGACAGGTTCATTTATGAACCCTTGTCCAGTCAGTCAATTATCCTCGAAAAGGAACATTTCGTTGCCAACATTTTTTTTTTTTAAAGATGTATTTACATTGTGTCTGGTTTTACCCCACTTTTCCGGACATTTATAAAAATGACACTTATTGGGGGAGGTGGACGCAACAAAGGGACGCCGAGCAAGAGGAAGGGGGTGCAGAGGGGAGAGATTTTGTATCCCAGAGACAAAGATTCGGCACCAAAAAACACCTGAAAACGCAGAGCATAAATGAGCATTAGTACAAGTTCGTTCTGTATAAAAAATAAGAGAACATTAAAAGAAATGGTTTTTGTATTAAAAGTCTCTATTACTGACAGGAAACAAAATTTATACTTTTACAGAAACATATTTCATTATCTTAGTTTCAAAGCCAGACATGACTAAACATTACAAAATAATATGAAAATTCAATTTTGTCACATTTTAACCTTGAGTTAAATACCTTTTCGTCATATTTATAAATATTTTGTTCCTGAGAAATACTTGAAAAAGTATTTTTGCGATTTTCATGTAAAAATCTCTTGTACCAACGTTGTTTTATTTATTTACAATACCACTGCAAAGGCAAAGACTATATATGCGTACCATTGAAAAATTGTTAAATATGACAAAAATATAGTACCGAAAATGAAAAAAGATTACCAGAAATAACACCGACAAGTGCAAAAAATAACACCGATTTTGGCCATAAAATAACACTGATTTTTTTCCTGTCCCTACACATAGTTTATGAGAATGAGCACATAAACAGTAAACCGCCACATCATGCACCAAGTTTTAATCTATTACTTCTTTACTACTAATTGTATTCGCAACAGATTTTACAGACATACAGAACATACAGAAACTAATATAGACCTGAAAAATTATACAACTGTACAACATATAATTCAATAAATACGGCATCATATATACCGCAATGCAAAACGTGGTGCCTGATGTGAAACGTTTTACCCAACATTTTTTATTTACTTTTAAGACACTCTTGTATTCCAATAAGCTTAAGGAAATTCCTGAAAGATGACAGTGCTGTTGACTACTTTCAATCAACTTTGAACTGTGAAGTGCACACGACTGTAGGAGAAAGCAATAGTCTTCTATAGAACTACAGGGAAAGGAAGAGAATGAATCAGTGTACATCCAACAAATACCCATTATTTCTGGTAGATCTACCTTTTAACTTCAAGAGACCGCAGTTGCCAGTGAAACCTGCATTTGTATTATGATTAATAAATCACAGGGCAATCTACTCAATACTGTAGAGTGTCGCTTGTTCAGGGATGGGCTCACCTAAGAAAATATTCTTATTAGATCCTGGACATGTAACTAGAAATATTGTTTATAGTCAGGTTTTGAATTAAATGATTGTTAGATATCATTTGTATTTTGATTTCTATCTTTATTTGTTTGGGTACTGTACTTGAAATTTTTACATATTCTGCAATAAATATAACATATTATTAGAAAAAGGAGATGGATGGAGATTGAAGGGATAGGAGAGTACTAACTCAAGGCTTGTATAAATAAATAAATACTGGGAAACGGTGGGTTTTCAGCTAGTTAACTATAAGTCTATAGCTGGGTTTACACTAAGTTGCTTGCAGAAGTTATTGCGATTTACTTGCAACTGTCTTTACACAACACTTGCAAGAAGTAAGCAAGAAACTTCCACAAGTACTTTGACAAGTAACTTGCATCAATAACTTGCAGACACCATTCATATGCACTTTTAGTGAGAGCAAGTAAAATGACGAGTAGGTGGGTCATTTATACTGTAGCTCTTTTAATTATTACGAAGAGCACAAAAAAAAAGATGAATATTTGGCTTTGAGACGATACTTAGGCCACAATACGGAACCTACAATAATTTGTTGCTAGAACTGCGTTTCGAGAACTTTAGCTTTGAAAACTTTTCTAGAAGATTTCTATAAAATTTATTAACGTCACATAGTTTAGGAACGGTTGTTACGCTACATTCTTAAGAGCCACTTCTTATTTTTTACCATTGTTCTCTGTTTGTGCAAAAAGTTTGTTGTGAGATTTATTACAATGAATTAAATTTGCTAATCATGTTCACATTTCCTTTATCTATATTTAAAATCATTGTACACATTCCATATATCAGGGAAGTGCTCCACAGCTTCATTCAGTGTTTGGTATCTTGCTTTCTTCATACTCGTTCATTCGCCATTTCTGTTACTTCATAACGTATAGTATGTGGGATGTTTGTATGAAATTAATCATGACATTCAATAAAAGGTTAAGTAGGCTTTGTGTTATTGTAGGCGATGTACTTACAAAACTTGAGATTTCAACTTGCAGAAAATAGAAATGAACCCTAAAAGCTGCAACTAACTCACAGGAGATTCTTGCACACTGTTCACACTGACAGTCGGAGACTTGCAGCAAGTCACTTGTGCAATATATTGCAATGGCTGCAAGTCCACTTAGTGACATATTTTCACTCACAATTAGTTCGGCAAGTTTCTACCAGCAAGTAAATTGCTGCAATAACTTGCTACTGTAAACTCAGCTTATGATGGACTATGAGTTGTATGCCTTTGGATCGGTCTCGACACTACGTTAATGATTCTTTATCAAAGAATATTGGACGAATGTGTGGAGGAGATTAGTGCAATATTGGTGTCAGTGTGTGTGCCAGCATACTGAAGGGTCTTTATCAAAGAAGAAAATTAGTGTAATATTGGTGTTAGTGCGAGCCCTAACGTGCTGTCAATATGTGTGCTAAAAACCTTTGCATCAAAGCCTCTGAGAAAAATTTTAAAAAAAGATAGAGAGTGGCCTTTAAGAAAATCCATTGCTGATGTACAACATGTGATACCAGAGAAGAAAAGGAGGAGGATTATCTCCAAAAATAAATAGACCTTCATGAAATAAAAGTTATTAAGTTGTATCTCAAAAATTGTGGGAAATGAAATACAGAACTAACGCAGTGTACATTATACTGCAAGTTCACTAAATAACAATGCCAACTACTTTGCTTTCTACAAATGTCTGCCTAGGTGTGTTTGTGTGTGTGTATATGTGTGGGTGGGTGTGTTTTTGTTTACCTTCCTTTTTTCCCCTAAGGTAAGTACTTCTGGTCCCGCGATAGGAATGACCCCTCATCCACTCCCTTAAATCCCACATCCTGTGTGTGTGGTGTGTGTGTGTGTGTGTGTGTGTGTGTGTGTGTGTGTGTGTGTGTGTTTGTTTGTTTGTCTATCGGCAAGCCTGTGCTTTGGGTGAGTCACACAATCTTTATTTATATTTATTTTTATACCATACATTCATACAGCATGTCCTTGGGAAAAGTAATGGCTGTCATTTCTCCTTGCTGTCAGCCATTCAGAGTCACTGAATGGCAAAGCCACATTAGCTGATGTTACAGGGCCAGATCAGTTAATCATTTAGACTGTTGCCCCTGCAACTACTGTAAAGGCTGCTGCCCCTCTTCAGGAACCACACGTTTGTCTGGCCTCTCCACAGATAGTCACCCCGCTGTCATTGCACCTTCAGTACTGCTATCTATATCAATGAGGCACTCAAGCCACCCCACCTCGGCAATGTCTTGAGGTTTATGGAAGCGATTTATGTCACTGGAAACTATAACTAAAGAGGCCAAATGTCTACGAAAATTGTCACATTTCTACCTTGTGATTTGTCCGCTTCATGGCAGTAGTGTCATTTTTGTTGTTGGCTAGTCCTTGATTCGACAGGACAAGAAAAGTCTTGCTTGTCTCAAATATTGCAGTTTTGAGTTGTGTCACTGTTCTTGCCAGACTGCCCTCCCCCACCCCAGCCCTGGAGATCAGCACCAGGTAAGCATGAAATAAAAATAAAAATGAAAGTCATGGTCTTTGTCCAATTTTCCCAATTGGTGAAGAGCCTGTTGGTGAAGAGAGTACCTGAAAATTCCGTAATTCCGAAAGTGTGGAAGGAATGAGGTTTTATTCATAGCTTCACCTCAGCTTTTTGCTGATATTGGATGGAGGTCTGATATGTGGTCGTATAAGGCTCATCGCATTTAATGCTAGAGTAAGTTGTAGCCACATCATGCTGCTGTTCAACATCTAGCACTGGCAAGGAGGGCACTCCTAGCCAAGAAAAGTCTACTGGTATCAAATGTAGGACATTAATTTGATAATGTGATTGTGTTTTATACAAGGCTGTCATTGGCTCAGTAATCATCTTTACAGTGAGTTACAACATACAAGTGCTCTTTTTTTGTTACAACCACTATAATTGTTTTATGTGTTTGTTTTTAAAAATTTGAAAAAGAAAATGTTGAAACTTCCTCAACACAATATAATTACTATATTTTCTTGTGCAGCACACTTGAAGAGGGCATTAAAAGTCTGTATGGCACACTCTGAAGCCAGCTGTGTAGATAGTAAACATGCTTTATGAAGGGTTAAAGTGGATTTTGTGTCGTCATATGCAAGTGTAATGTTTAATATACATTTTACCAATATGTATTATATTATTCACTGATGTGTAAAGCTTGTACAACTGTTCATGTGAAATGGCATGAATATTACCTTGTTGAAAACTAGATCTTAAATGAAAAATTACTTGCAACTGACCACTTTAATTTTTTTTTTTAATTTTTTTCCTCTACAGTCATAGATTATCTACTGTTAATGCGCTAGGATGATGTAATATTAATTAATAAATATCATCTTGCAACACTGAACTGATAAATTTGCTGTGTGCTTACAGCAAACATCTGAAACAGTAACAAGCAGCACTACAACAACAATAGAAACAAAATATTCTCCAGGGGAAGGTACAGAACATCTTACTGAAGTTACAACAGTGACTACTACAGCGACAACAACAACATCATCATCAACGGCACAAGGTAATAATAAACTGTCAAATATGCACTTATCACAATTTTAATTGAGGCTTATTTGGTGAAAGGAATTAATGTTGTTTTTAATTTACATTGTACATATTGTTGATGGTTTGCAGTATCTAATCAGAAATTCCTCTGTGAACTCCCAGGGTAGGCAACTTCTACTGAATTTTATACATCAAACATATTTTCCAGTATCACAGTTTGTTTCCTCCAAGGTCTGACTCAAAGGCACCAAACGAGCTCAATACCCTGGAGTCCTCACTAAGGGCCTGTCACAGGGCCTCAGCTGGCCTCTGTCATGTATTGGCTATACCTTGTTAACACACAGCTGTCTTCTTCCTCATGAGGACCTGCCCAATTGTCGCTGTGGTGCTCTCTCTACAGTAGTCCACATTCTGTTGAGTTGAGCTGTCCCCTTTTAGTCCTCTTGCAGCAGTCTTTCAATCTACATTCTGTGCTCCCTTTAATTCTTGTTAATGATGCATTTATGGCTGACAGTTTTTCACATTTTATCTGTGCTGGTGGTTTTTAACATTCCATTTAATAGCAGGTACGTTAGCCTGATCTCTCAACAATGTTAAGCTGTTTCCCACATTTGATGTCTGTCCTGCATCTGGCTGGGAGTTTCTAGTGTGTGCAGAGTAGCTGACTCATCCTTTATTACCCTTGTGCTCAGCTACCCACAGTATCCTGCTAAATATTTTGGTTAATTTAACCACTTGCTCTACTCTTTCTTTGTTGTCACTGTAGTGTTTGTTGCGTCTCTGTAAACCTTGGGAATTTCCAAATGGGAGTTGAGTGTTACGTATTTACTGTGTACAGTCATTTTCTGTTGTGTCTCGATTTGGAAAAGGGGAATAATGGCCCTGCTGTATAGTCCCCTTAATAATTTTAAAACAACTAGAAGTTGTGCCTTTTTTTGAAGTATTATTTCAGGCCTATACCTAAGAATTTGGAGGACAGTGAAAGGAAGGTGACTACCAGGATAAAGGTAGATGTTTCATAGAGTGCTAAAAGGTAAAAAATGTCATATTGGAGATGGTCTACTGTTCACTTACCCTGAACTCTGGACTAGCTAACCCACCAGTTACAGAAGGACCTACAGTTTAATATAGACAATGTAACATGGTGCTACTCTAGTGTCAGGACAGGACAGATAAAAATCTTAGGACCAACTGGAGATTAAACCTGAGACCTTTGAAACTACAGTCTGGCACTGGGCCACCAAATGTCACCACTAAATAAAATATCTGATCAGTAAAGATTTGAGATTGTACTTTGATGAGCTTCTATGTAACACATGCAACTCAACTGATGATGACTTTTGGAGTAATCAAATCTGATGTTTGCCTAGCGCATGAAGAAGGTAAGACGTGACCTGGCTTGATATCCAAGGATTATATAAATCAAATCTGATTATAATATATTTGACTTGAGGCAAGAAAAGACTCTTAGTTTAATAAATGCTCACTGTGTTTCCCTGGGCCACTATATCTTATAGCTTGTTCAAGAGGGTGGCAGAAAATTATTACAGGAATGCATCAAAATTACATCTGTGCTACTACCACCATGTAGCTTCTTCCCTTGTTGTGGAATTATCTGTAATACCATTTTGATGGCATGAATTATATGTAACCCAAAAATTCATTTATATTGAAGGTGTAGCACCAGAACAAGCAGAATAGTGCTAAACTTTAACATAGTGGAATCTTAAAGAAAGAACAGATAAAGAAGGTAAATTTTGAATGTTTGATTGGTTTTTGGATTCAATAATGTTAACTAAATGTGATTAAAAGTAACTTAATATAAATCAAAAATAAAAATAGAAAAGAGATGACTTACCAAAAGCACCGGCTTGTCGAGAGAAACAAATAAAATCAAACACAAACACACATACAAGCTTTCGCCACCACTGGCAGCTTCTTCAGGAAAAAGAGGAAAAAAGGGGATGAAAAGGGAAGGATATGGGTTTTAAGGAAGTGGAAAAGGAGTCATTCCAATCCCAGGAGTGGAAGGACTTACCTTAGGGGAAAAAAAGGAAGGTAAACAAATACACACACACTCAGACATATCGAAACGCAAACACACCTAGACAGACATTTGTGTAAAGCAAAGAAGTTGGACTACATATGTAGTTGTATGTAGTCCAACTTCTTTGCTTTACACAAATGTCTGTCTAGGTGTGTTTGCGTTTCGATATGTCTGAGTGTGTGTGTATTTGTTTACCTTCCTTTTTTTCCCCTAAGGTAAGTCCTTCCACTCCTGGGATTGGAATGACTCCTTTTCCACTTCCTTAAAACCCATATCCTTCCCTTTTCCTCCCCTTTTTTCCTCTTTTTCCTGAAGAAGCTGCCAGTGGTGGCGAAAGCTTGTATGTGTGTTTGTGTGTGATTTTATTTGTTTCTCTCGACAAGCCGGTGCTTTTGGTAAGTCATCTCTTTTCTATTTTTATTTTTGTTTATCCCACCGGGAAAGTTTCCCTCTATAATTTTAATATAAATCAAGTTACACTCTTTTAAAGTTTTGAGATATTTCACGTATCTTCTGATTAAGTTAAAAGAATGGATCACCTTGAGGCATTATGTTGATGAGTTTATTATTCAAAAGAGATAAGAAGGCCTATCTCAGCCTGATAGGGGATAGGAGGGAAGGTTTACTCATCATCTTGACTGTGAAGTAAGAATGGTAGTAGGGTGATATATATAGGATAACTAAATTCAAATGTTTGTATAGCTTATGAGACTTGACTACAAAGTCATCAGTCCCTAAACTTACAAAACTACTTATTAACTAACTAATACTAAGGACGGCACAAATATCCATGCTCGAGGGGGGGATTCGAACCCCCGACCGTAGTGGCCATGCAGACCGTGACTTGAGCGCCTCAGTCCCCTCGGCCACCGCGGCCGGCTACAAGGATAACTCTTCATACTGTATTTGATCTTGTTCTCCAACATATCATCTACTGTTAACCACATAGATTCCATTAGATTGTGGCAGAGATATATATATTCTTACACTCTTAATACTTACCCACAAATTGCTCATCGTCCTTTACCTCTTATCTTTTACTAGCTGAAAACCTGGCATTGCTCGGGTATTTATTTATTTATTAAAGCTTTGAAGTAGTACTTCTCACATTCCTTCTCCCTTTGTCCATCTCCTTTTTTAATAACCTATCATATTTATGGAACAGCAATCAAAAAATAAGCTGTATTACACAATGAACAAAATAACATCTGCACTATCCAAACAAAGAAAGGTAGTCACCAAAATGCAAATGATATGTAACCTGAACACATTCATTTAATTCAAACTTGATTATAAACAATATTTCTGGTTACTTGTCCAAAATCTAATAGGAATAAATTCTTTGGCGAGCCCATCTTTGAGCAAGTGAATGTACGTCCGTGTGAGAAACTTGGAGATGTTAAAACTACTCTGCAGTACTTAATAGGTTGCCTTGTGATTTACAGTCTCTTGAAGTTAAAAGGTAGATCTGCCACAAATAATGACTATTCGTTGGATACACACTGTTTCATTATCTTCCTTTCCCTGTAGCTCTGTAGAAGTCTTTTGCTTTCATCTGCAGCCGAGTTCGCTTCACAGTTGATTCACAGTTGTCAACAGCCTTGTCAGCTTTCAGGAATTTCTTTAAGCTGACTGGAATACATGATTGTCTTAGTAGTAAATACATAAATGTAGAAAAATGTGGTGCTTGATATGAAAGGTTTTTAGCCAGTCCAGTATATACGATCTCATATTTATTGAATTACAAGGTCATGCCTGATGTGAAAGTTTTACGGCATCTACAGCGAAACTGTTGTAAGCAGTAGACTTCTTTTCATTTCATTTTTTAGTTGGGGGAGGGAAGGGGGGTCAGCAACAAACTGTCCATTCACATGAATGGTCACAGGCAGACAGTGTTTGTTGGTAATGATCACCCTGTGGCTAAACATGCCTTAGCACAGTGTTACACCGCCCGGGTTATCTGGATACTTCCCACCGACACCAACCTTTCAGAAATCCGGAGATGGGAACTTGCCCTTCAGCTTATTCTCTCCTCCCGTTGCCCAACCGGTCTCAACTTCTGCTAAATTCAAATTGCCACCCACCATCATTAGCATCTTTGCCTTGGTTCTGTGGACAGAGCCTCTGCCTCAAGCAGTATTTCTGTCCAACTTCTTTGGTTTTGCAAATTTCTGTCTATGTGTGTTTGCATTTGGGTATATGTGAGTGTGTGTGTATTTGTTTACCTCTGTTTTTTTTCCCCTAAGGTAAGTCCTTCCACTCCTGGGACTGGAATGACTCCTTTTCCTTCCCTTTCTCCTCACCTTTCTTCCTCTTTTCCTGAAGAAGCGACCAACGGTTGCGAAAGCTTGTTTGTGTGTGATTTATTTGTGTCTGTTGACGAGCCTGTCCTACCGGCTCGTCGATAGAAACAAATAAAATCACACACATACAAGCTTTCGCCACCACTGGCAGCTTCCTCAGGAAAAAGAGGAATAAAGGGGAGGAAAAAGGGAAGGATATGGGCCTTAAGGAAGCGGAAAAGAAGTCATTCCAATCCCAGGAGTAGAAGGACTTATCTTAGGGGAAAAAAAGGAAGGTAAACAAATACACACACACTCAGACATATCGAAACGCAAACACACCTAGACAGACATTTGTAAAAAGCAAAGAAGTTGGACAGAGATACCAATTGAGGCAGAGGCTCTGTCCACAGAACCAAGGCAAAGATGCTAAAGATGGTGGGCGGGAATTTGAATTAGCGGAGATTGAGACCAGGTAGGCAACGGGAGGAGAGAATAAGCTGAAGGGCAAGTTCCCATCCCGGAGTTCTGAAAGGTTGGTGTCGGTGGGAAGTATCCAGATAACCCGGACGGTGTAACACTGCGCCAAGATGTGCTGGCCGTGCACCAAGGCATGTTTAGCCACAGGATGATCCTCATTACCAGGCAAACACTGTCTGCCTGTGACCGTTCATGCGAATGGACAGTTTGTTGCTGGTCATTCCCACATAGAATGCTTCACAGTGCAGGCATGTCAGTTGGTAAATCACGTGGGTGCTATCGCAACTGGCTCTGCCCTTGATCGTGTACACCTTCCGGGTTACTGGACTGGAGTAAGTGGTGGTGGAAGGGTGCATAGGGCAGGTTTTACAACGGGGGCGGTTGCATGGGTAGGAGCCAGAGGGTAAGGAAGGTGGTTTGGGGGTTTCATAGGGATGGACTAGGAGGTTAGGTTAGGTGGGCGGCGGAAAGACACTCTTGGTGGAGTGGGAAGGATGTCATTAAGGATGGATCTCATTTCGGGGCAGGATTTAAGGAAGTCGTATCCCTGCTGGATAGTCACATTCAGAGACCGCTCCAGTCCTGGAAAGTTTCCGGTGACAGAAGGTGCACTTCTGGGATCCTCGGTGGAAGGTTCTGGATTTGGAGGAATGAGGAGGTGGCTCTGGTAATTTGCTTCTGAACCAGATCAGGAGGATAGCTGCGGGATGTGAAAGCTGTTATTAGGTTATTGGTGTACTGGTTCAGGGTTCGGGACTGGAGCAAACTCTTTTGCCACGAAGACCTAAGCTGTAGGGAAGGGAACGTTTGATATGGAATGGATGGCAGCTGTCATAATGGAGGTACTGTTAATGGAGGTATATTATAGAGGAAAAATTCCTAACAGGAAAAATATACATAAAAAAAATAATTGAAGTCCACTTACCAGGCGAAGGAACACAGGCAGTGATAGCAACAAATAAACTCAGACACACGCACACACAAACGCAAGCTTTCGCAGCCTAGCTGCTTCGTCAGGCAGAAGGGAAGGAGAGGGAATAGGAAATGATGAGGGTTTTAAGGGAGTGGGTAAGGAGTCATTCCAATCCCGGGACAGAAAATACTTACCTTGGGGGGGAAAAAGGAGGGTAAACAAATACACACACACCCACACATTTACACAGACGCAAGTACACTTAGGCATACTGTAGCACTGTCAACATACTAGTTCTACAGTATATCTGCCTAAGTGTACTTGCGTCTGTGTAAATGTGTGGGTGTGTGTGTATTTGTTTACCCTCCTTTTTTCCCCCCAAGGTAAGTCTTTCTTCACTGACAGCTTCTTCGGGAAAAAGAGGAAGGAAGTAGAGGAGAAAGGGAAGGATACGGGTTTTAAGGAAGTGGAAAAGGAGTCATTCGAATCCCAGGAGTGGAAGGACTTACCCTAGGGGACAAAAAGGAAGGTAAACAAATACACACACAGTCACCATGGGTGATTATTTTCCGGGTATATCCCGGAAATCCGGGATTTTTTAATTATGTACCCGGATAGTTCCAGTCTATGTATTGTCACAGCGTGCAATCTGTAATGTATTCATCCGCTTTTCGGCTTAACCTACGTGGGCGACAAAAGAGAGCGACAGCTACAAGCGACAAATCACAACCGCAGGTACTGCTATCAGTCTACGTGGGCGACATTTGTAGAGCTATGCGTCAGACGCGTCAACGAGCGATGTTTCATCAAAGGAACCACTGGACAGACAGTTTGTACAGAACTTAATTAAAAGGTGGTCGTTTTATCAGTCGACATTACACAAAAGCAAGTCATCAGATTCATCGAGGACTAGTTCTAATGGAGAAAGTTCTACTCATGAGTTGCAGTATAAACCGTCCACTTCTAAAATATTTTGCTCTGCTGGCAAAACTAAATTAAACACTGCACGTGAATTAGTGCTATCTACAATTTATTCTTCATTCTCTGTGCGAGCTACTTTCATTGACCCACAGCCTAATACAAACATAGAAAATGATGGGAAACGAAAAAAATATAGAATTTTCAGAAATAAAAGGAAAGCAAATGAAAATTGGAAACTTTTTTTTTTCCAGAAAAAGTAATTTTTTACAGCTTTCACCATGCTTCATTGTCAAAACAACAGTGTAAGTTTCCCAACTAATCTTCTAATTGTACTGTATAATTGAGTTTGAAAACATAGTAGGCCCAGTTGAATTCCTATCTTATACATATAAATGATAGTCAAAATTTCAGGGATTTTATTAAAGCACCACAATCACCCCTGAGTCACACATATCCACATACAAACACACCTAGGCAGACATAGATTGTGACTTGGGTTTGTGGTTTGTCTTTTGTATAACTAAGCCAAGAAAATGTCACTGCTGGCTCTTCAGTTCTTTTCAAGGTATTCATTCGTAAAGGTAAACAAGGCAATGAGTCTGCATCATTTTATTTAATTTATCTCTATTTGTTATTCCTGCAAGAACATTGCACATCTCATAAGTCACCAATGTAATAGCCTGCTTTCCATATGGATAGATAATGCTTGATGATCGGTATAGATAATGGACATCCACATTCTGGGGAATTGTTTGGGCACATATTACTCCCTATCTAGGGTTACTCTGGTATATTGTTAGATAATCCACCGTTGCCCATTGTCTGGAAAAATTGTTGTCTAGTACTTTCTAATGTACCCCACAATTTATCTAATTTCTTGTTGTGTCCTTACATATCCCCATGCCCATATGCCCATGTTGGCAGCAAAAATTTTGTGAGTAACCAAGATTTCAGATGTTTTGATTATTTCTCCAAATTCTTTAGCGACCTCTTAATGCTTGCATATTGCAGGTTTGTGACTAAAACTGTTCAAATTCTTTTATCATACAATTTTACACACTCATCCATAATGGACTGTGGTAAGAAAATGTGGCTTTATGTCAGTAAAAGTTAAAATTAAAACAATTATTTGAGTCAGTCACTCTTACACAGGCCTAACTTAGCTTTCAACCACAACCTTAACTAGAAAAATGAATACACTCTCATTCATACAATTACACAAGTGAAACTGAGAAGGATCAAAGTGGATTTTAAGATTATGGAGAGATGAAGAGGCTGTCCACACCATAAGTTCAGATAATGATGCCATCGGTGAACTATATGACGCTAGAACTGTATCATGTTGAGTGTATGAAGAGGGTTCCTTTCACCAAATATCAGGAAACACCCATGTGCTGCTTTGCATTTGATTACTTTCTATTTATCCCCTCCCCCTTTAATTCACATGTTTAACAACTATATTTTCAGAATATTTTACCGGGTAATTGCAGAAAATTTTTTTGCAGTGTCATGGTTCGAACAAGTCAGTTGTCCATTAATTATCTCAGCAGATATTATTTGCTTTTTGGCATTCACATTGAATCAGTATAGTGGTTTATCAATTACAGGTATTGCTAAGTCGGAGGTACAGCTAATGAAAGAACATCTACTTATTTGCATAAAATTTCAACAATGGAAAATCCTATAGGAATGTCAATAATGGAGGATAGCTGACAACTCACCGTAATGAGGCACGCTGAGCTGCTGATACATGAAAATAGATCGTCACATTCACACGACTTAAATTTTCGGCCATGGCCTTCGTCAGAATAAGAAATCCCCACCTCTCTCACAGTCTAGCTTTTGTTGCTGGAGTGTCCGGACATGGTAGTTGTGTGTGTATAATTGTCTGAGTGATTGCATGAATGCGTGTGTTTCTTTTTCTGACGAAGGCCATGGCCGAAAATTTAAGTTGTGTGGATGTGATTACCTACTTTTGTGTCTGTCAGCAGCTCAGTTAGCCTCTTTATGGTGAGTTGTTACATATCCTCCATTATTGATGTTTGCATAAAAATTCGATTGTGTATTAGTGTTCTGACATAGTTGCTTTTTCCATGACATGTTAAATTGTGTACTTAAACTATGTTTAATACTGAAACAAAGGGTTGTTGTTTACAGTGAAAACGTCAGCAAACTCGTTGCTATCAGATGCAGAGGACGACGATTTGGATTCTGATAGAGAGGGTGATGAGTGCAGTACAAGGATAGGTAAAGATGGTGAGTTGTAATTATATTAGTGCTCTTATTTTAAGAAGTATGCAATATAAAATTATATTAGTGTTATTATTTTAAGAAGTATGCAATATAAACCATCATAGGTTTATTTTATCTTCATATATCTTATTTTGAAGTAATAGTCTCATAAAAGAAAAAATAGAGTTGGTGCAGAATTGCAGAACTCTTGAGATATTGCAGTGTTCGAAAAATGGGAAGTCCAGAATGAGTTAATAAAAATATGGACATGATAGATAGCTACAACGCCAGGTTATCATGATTTAAGAGAGTTTGTATGTGGTGTTATAGTCAGTGCACGAGAAATGGCACTCAGATTTTCTGGGGTAGCAGTGAGGTGAGGATTTTCCAGTAACACAGTGAATATTGGGCATCCTGGAAAACATCAAATCTCATATGTCGCTGTTGCCAGAAGATCCATCAAGGACAGGACTGAAGAGAATTGTTCTTCATAATAGATGTGCAGCCCTTCCACAAATTGTTGTGGATTTCAGTGTTGGGCCATCAACAAGGGTCAATAGTGGGAACCGTTTCACAAAACATCATTGATAAGGGCTTTTGGAGCTAAGGCCCACTCGTGCACCCTTGACAACTGCACAAGACAAAGCTTTATGCTTCTCCTGGACCAGTCAACACTATCATTGGACTGTTGAGGACTGGAAACATTTTGCCTGGCCCGATGAATCTCGTTTTCAATTGTATTGAGCAGATGGTTGTATGGGTATGGAGACAACCTCATGAATCCTTGGCACCTGCACATTAGCAGGGGCTGTTCAAGCTGGTAGAGGTTTTATAACGGTGTGGAATGTATGCAGTTGAAGTGATATGGGGCACCTTTACGTCTAGCTACAGGTGACACATACTTACACATCATGGCTGATCACATGTATTGATTCATGTCCATTGAGCATTCCAAGGAACTTACGCAAATCCAGCAGGACAGTGAGGCACCCACACATCCAGAATTGCTACAGGGTGGCTCCAGGAACACTCTTCCGAGTGTATACCTCTGCTGGTCACCAAACTCCCCAGACATGAACATTATTGAGAATATCTGGGATGTCTTGCAACATGCTGTTCATAAGAGAGGGCCTCCCTCTTGTACTCCCACAGATTTATGGACAGCCCTGCAGGATGCACGGTGGCAATTTCTTCTGGCACTACTTCAGACATTAGTCGAGTCTGTCCACTCCATTTTGTGGCACTTCTGCATGTTCACAGTGGCCTTACACCATTTTAAGGAGGTGTACTAGTTTCTTTTGCTCTTAGTGTATAATCATCATTTGCAATGATAGCATAAGTAGCAGGGATGCTGTGAGTGCTCTGTTATACTTTTGAACTTGTATATGTGTCCTCCTGTCTTAGTTGGAACAGTCCATGTACAATGAGGGACAAAAAGATTACCCAACCCGGATAATTTGAAGTCCAAGAGCACAGCATTGTGCATGCCCTAGTTCCAAAGTGCGAGTGTTACCAACTCTAGTGGTCTTTGAAGCTTCGGCTTGGTGTTTACATTGTCAAATAGAAGCAATGTAATAGTTAGGAAACAGTATATGTCGAGAGTTATATGAATCTTAACTCACATATAATTTATTTTGGAAAACGTTTATGGATCACTTAGAAGCGGTGGAGGTACAAGAACTTCATGCCGGTAGATTTACTGTAACAAACTGCTTCTTGCATACATTTTGTTGGCTGAGTGGATAGGCTGACAGTTTAGGAACACAAGGTGCACTAGTTTGAGTACCACTGGAGTCAACTTCTTTTTTAGACCTGTGCAGGTAATATTGTTTAACATAAACTTTTCTAGATTCCACATTCTTAAACATATTTTATTTTGTATTAGCCTAATGTTTAAACAATGAGACATATGATAGCCATAGTAAAAATTTTGAAAATGGGTTCATGTTTTTATAATTACTTCAACTGCAACATGGTGAATCTATAGTGTTAAACTAAGATAAATGTGTCAGCAGACAGCCATAATTTTCTAAGTCCTTAGTCGCATTTACATGAGTGAGTGGCTATGTCTTCCATTATCTGTTGTTTTCAGTTTAACAGTCATTCTTCAACTGCAGCAGGACTATTCGGACGTTACACTAACGAGAAAGGACAGGTAGCTCATTGATAGTGTGTCAGCCTTCCTGGTTAATTGTTGTGCATTGGATCGGATGCTATCAAAGCCTTTATTATTATTATTATTATTTTATATCGTGGTGCAAATGTTTCTTGCTTTAGTTACCTTTTTAATTAAATTATATTGGTTTTACTTTTTACAGTATTCTCTTTACTAAATAACTACATAATTACAGTTTGTTGATTTGATACCCAAGAATAATTTTCCTTGGAAGTAATATTTATTTGACCACTCATAACAAAAAAAAAAAAAAAAAAAAACATCCCTTTAGGGTACTTTTCATCTGAATACCCATAAAAATAATCTTCCTTGGAAAGTAATATGTATTTGACTTTACAGAACAAAATAAATAAATAAATCTGACCTCTCATAAAAATAATCTTCCTTGTAGGTTGATATTGGTATGGCATTCCATTAAAATAGAAATAATATAATGTAGGTTATATATATCTTCAGTATTTTGTCCACATGCCTTTGGTATCAATAACAGCCTGGATCCTTCAAGGCATAGAATCTACAAGTTTCCAGAAAAAGGCCTCATTCATGGCAATTCTCTCCCCTGAAGAATAAACCAAATCCCACAAAGCATTTGCAGTTCTTGGAGGAGGGTCTGGTCAGTTATCCCACACAGCACAGTCTTCTTGAGTTTAGCCAATACATTCTTTATGGGATTGAGATTAGGTGACTTTGGAGGCCGTGGTAGGCAATGAATAATATTCTCTCTCCTTTGGAACCAGCTCTGAATTTTAATGCTGGTATGTGATGGATCCTTATTATGTTGGTAAATGAGACGTTCTTCGGTTCGGGGTACCAAAGTTGAGCTCCAGCTATGATTACATTTTTAAGGAAATATTCAGAGCATGCTGAATTGAACACATATTGGATTCCTTCCTAGTTTCCTGCACCCATATAAGACGTACAGTCCCAACATTTCTCACTTGTGCACCACCTTCTGGCACATGTAGCCACGATGTGGGCCTCTTATCTGTGCCTATCTGTGTGGTAAACAAGGACAGGACCACTGCTTCTGAACTCATTGGTGAAAATGAGTTTCCTCCTGTAACTCACAATTGTCAGTCTGTCCATGGCTCGATCCTCAGGTAATGGTTCTTTAATGAGAGCATGACGGGACCTGATTCCATTTTGTATAAACGTCTGAGAGCAGTTTTCGATGAGCACGGGAAATATGAAGCTCTCAGTAGTTCCCGGATATTTGAGAAAGGGGCAACCTGGGCTGCTCTGACCGATTAATCAACTTCTCTTCGGGTAGAGACTCACAGTCTTCCAGATATTGGAGATCTGCTTGCCTTACCATTATCTTTGAATTGTGTGATCCATCTCCTTGCTCCAGAAGCATCAACACCATAACAATGTTCTGCCTCACCTGCACTAACACCGCTTTCTAAGAGAGAGCCATATGCACTCGCAAATGTTCATGTCAGCCATTTTGAAGTAGACCTATGACATATGCTAATCAGCTGATATGTTTCTCTTAGCTGTAAACTACGATGACACCATGTAGTGGTCGAACTAATTACAAACAAAATACATCCATTTTCAATATCATTACTATAAATATGTGTCTGTTTGAAGATTAGATTATTAAAAAAAAAGACTCTAAAAACCTATGAAAGCCTACAACTGCACAATTTTTAGTGAATTAATATTTAAAATATTGCCTGCGAGAGGTCTAAAAAATAAAAAATAAACTGACTTCAGTGGGATTTGAACACTGAACACACACACGTTGTGTTCATAAACCGTCAGCCTATCCACTCACCCAATGAAACATATATGACAAGTGGTTTGTATAGTAAATGTACCCTCGTAGAATTCTTATACCTCAACCGTTTCTACTTGCTCAAATAATGTTTTCCACAATAAGTGATACATGAGTTCAAATGCAGTGAACCTCTACATATATTGTATCCTAACTTATTGTATTGCTTCTATTTGATAATGTAAACAGCAAGCTGAAGCTGCACAGACCACTGGAGTTAGCAACACTTGCGCTTATGAGCTTGGGCATGCGCAATGTTCTGTTCTTGGACTTTAAATTATTCTGGCTGAGTAATCTTTTTGTCCCTCATTGTACAGGTGGCAAAGTTCTGAAATGAGGAGTTTTCAGTTAAATTAATAGCAATAGAGACTGACAAGTTGTGTCAAATTAAATTTAAAAACATTGTCTTCTTAGCTGTTGCGCACTATTCATAAAGCCTGAAATTTAACATTCTCACATTGTAGAATCATAATGTGACTTATTATCATTAAGACTGATATATTAAAAGAGCGTAATGACACTTTTACTTCTCACAGATATAATTAACTTCTTCTGTTGCAGGAAAGAAACATACAATAGTGACACGTTCCAAAACAGGTTCCCTTCAACCACGCACATTTAATATGGATGATTTGAAAAGACGTAGTGCTGCTGGTTTAACAAAAGCAGAGTTAGAAAAACTTCAGAGAGATCAAAAAGAAATTGAAAATGAATTAGCAACTGATGGAACCCGGATAACAAGACTGAAAGCACAACAGATTGCCACAGGTATTCCTTTTTTATTTTTAAGACATTAGTGTTTTTTTTTTTTTTAAATTGTGTGAAGCAGTAAATGTGTTACGGAAATGATGGCAGTCCAAGTTTGTGGGTGGTGTTAATCTTCTCAATCAAGGACACTTAAATTGAACAGCAAAAAGTTGGGTGAAAGCTAAGAAAAGGTTGATTGAAAGTTAAATAAAAAAAATGAAGAAATGAAAAGTTTATCAGTCTTATGATATATTTAAATTAGTAATGATCATAAACATAGGATATGAAGGTAAACTATTACGAAATATGTTTGAGAAGAAACAAAATCATACATGAAAGTTGGATGGAGAAGATTAATTGAATGAAGTGAACTCCCTCTCTATCAGGAGGATAATGCTTCAGATACTTTTGTCGCTGTATTCTTTCTAGGATGTGATGGACAGCAAGTGAAGGGATGACAGTTGTCAAAGAAGTGTTGAAAGTGGCAAAGACAGTTATTTTGGTGTGGTCTGCCAACACAACAAAGCAACCTGCAGCTGTTTTAGACTTAAAAGGAGCCCTTTGAGTGCAAGGTTGCTAGTTCAATCTGTAGTAAGGTACATTTGAAAGTGTTGTAGTAACAGAAAAATATATTTACATACTAATTTCAAACATGTCAGGTGATGAAGGAAACTAGTTGATTCTTTGACCTTTTTTAATTTTTTTTTAAAGAAATAATCATCAAAGTTGGACAGAAGTTAGGTTTATATTATTGAAAACCACATTCAGAAAAATATTTTTCCTTTTTCAAATCAACCAATTGCAACCATTGGCCACAGTTTTAATGTGTGACTTGACAGGCCTCTATATGGTAAAGCGTACCTGTTATGGCCTAGCGGGCCATTCAGATCGCATGTCCATATTATGCTCCGTGGCTTGCGCCGGATAGGCCACGATAATTTGCTGCCTAGCCACGGGAGGGCATGGCTGTCTAAGACAGCTGACATGAGCTACGCACCATCTGCCGGCGACGAGCTGTCAAACAGCCGGCAGTGACAGCGGGCTCATTCTTCTAATGTACTCGGAAGAGGGATTACTGCTCAGAGTTGAGTATTTTATGGTATGCTTTACTCACACATTAAAACGATGTGGATAATGGTTGTGTCTTTGTTATCATAGAAGTAATTGTTTGATTTGAAAATGGACAAAATATGTCTAAATGTGGTAATCAGGAATAAAATCCCAACTTCTGTGCAACTTTGACAGATATATATAAATTAGATGATAATGACTCACCATGTCCATCAGAAGGCTGACAGAAAATGAGTGTCAAGGATGTGCAAAGATGAACCTAAGAAATGTATGTAGGACGCTTAACAAAATGGATTTACTTCAGTGGCGACGTGTTTCATGGTAGCGTGGTCTTCCTGCTGCAGTCATGGGAGAGCAACTTAGTGCTTTCGTGACGAATCTTCAGTCATTGCCGGAAGTTTTGGCTCAACAGAATGCTTCCCTCATGGCGTTTATTGACACCTTGACTAGAGCTGTGACACAACAGGTAGAGTTGCGGTCTTCTGTGCCCGTTCCTTCATTTCCTCACTTTGACAACAATGCCAAGGATTGGTCCGACTACGAACAGCGTTTACGCCAACACTTTGAGCTTTCCAATTGTGTGATGAAGGTAAGCAAAAAAGCTTATTTCCTTTCATAACTCTCGCCGCATCTTTTTCGATTTCTGGATGATTTAGCGCCGCTTCAGACCCAGGCGTCCCTTTCCTTTTCAGATATCTGTTCCCTCTTTGTGGCATATTTTCGCTGCCATTCTCATGGGATGTTGGCCCACATAATCTTCGACCATTCTTGTAAACAGCCGGGTCAGTCATACCGCGCCTGCACCACGGAACTGCAGGGGCTGGCCCATCATTCTCTGTTTTGGTCGGATCCACATGGTGATTCGTATGCGGACTCTATGGTCCGCTACATTTTGATTTGTTTTGCTCCTGACCTGGATTTTCGCAAGCAGGCTCTTCAATTGGACGATCCCTCATTAGTGGAGGTTTCACGTATTGTGTGCACATTTGAAGTTTCGGAGGCCATGGGGAGTCAACTTTCCGCTTGGGGGGAGGTACCCTTAGTTGCCAGTTCAGCCCAGTTATCCGTGACACCGGTTTCTTCAGTGGCTGTTGTTGCGTTGCCCTCCCTTTCAACACTGTGGCTCCTACCTGTGTCGTATGGGTGGGGGAAAGGCGACGCGCGTCGCCCACTTCAGAGAGCAAGCCAATTTCTTGTCTTTCTTGCGGGGCATCCCACTCTCGGGAATCGTGCCCGCACAGGCAGGCCTTGTGTAATCATTGTGGAAAATTCGGACACATCGCCAGAGTGTGTCACTCCTCTGCACGGGGCCGCAAAAGGACCTCTCACCCTTGTGATTTCGGCATGTCGCCCAAGGATATTAATAAAATCGTTCCTGTCGGCGCACTGTCGCCGAAATTGTTTATTGACCTCTGCATTCTGCGGAAAACTGTTATGCATCAAGTGGACACTAGTGCGACGACATCACTTCTAAGTTCTGGTTCTGCTACTCATCAAGCATTAGGCTCCCCCACTATAAGTTCGGCACCTCTCGCATTGATGGGTACAGCAGCCAATTTTGGGGTCATTTGTCGCTGAAGCTACGTATCAGAATGTTAGCCGCGCGGTGCCATTTATGGCCGTAAACAGTGCAACGGCTATGAATATCTTTGGCCTTGACGCTTTCCATGCTTTTGGATTTACTATTACAGATTCTGTCTGCTTGATTTCTGATTAAATTCTGTACGAGAGTCTCGCAGCTACGCTCGGAATTCTCGTCATTGTTTGCGTCGGGTCTGGGGTGTGCTAAGAATTTATGGGCATGTATTACACTTAAAAATACGGCTCGCCCCATCTTCTGTCGGGTTCGGCCCCTCCCCATCGCCCTCCATGGCACTGTTAAAACTGAATTAGATCGCCTAACGGTGTAGGGTATTTTGCTTTCTGTATAGCAAGCCAGTGGGCCTCACCTCTAGTTGTCATAAGCGAGCCTTCTGGGGCCCTGCACTTATGTGGCGACTTTACTCAACTCTAGTTGTCATAAGCGAGCCTTCTGGGGCCCTGCGTTTATGTGGCGACTTTAACAAAACTGTAAATTCCATAATTGATTCTTTTCCCATGCCTTGCCCAGCAGAACTGATAGATCGGCTGTCAGGGGGCCAGTATTTTTTGAAGATAGATCTGGCAGAGGCTATCTACAGTTGCCTTTAGATGATGCCTCCAAGCAGGCACTGGTAATTTCTACACATTTTGGCCTGTATCAATATCAGAGGTTGCCATTCGGGGTGGCCAGTGCCCCCGCAATCTTTCAGTGTTTTTTTGGAGCAGTTGCTAGCACCAGTTCGCTGTTCTGTGAACTATATGGATGATATTCTGGTGACGGGGTCCACAGTTGTTGGCCATATTGCCAACCTCTGCTCCGCTCCTTGCCTCCGGTGTAATTTCCAGAAGTCTACTTTCTTCCAACCATCTATTGAGTACTTGGGCTACGAGGTATCCATGCCGGGGGTGCGCCCCATGGCCGATCACGTGCGTGCGGTCGCAGATCTTCCCCACTGTTCTTCCGTTCAAGAACTTCAAGTATTTCTGAGCAAGATCGCCTATTATCACCGCTGCCTCCCACAGGCGGCTACAGTGGCTCACCCCCTGCACCAATTGCTGCATAAGGGCGTCCCGTTTCACTGGTCTAGAGCTTGCGAGTGGGATTTTCACTCACTTAAAGCAGCTCTTCTTGACGCTCCATGCCTCACTGCATACACCACGGGAGTCCCGCTAGTGGTGGCAGCAGACGCCTCCTAGCACACTGTGGGGGCGGTGCTGGCACATCGGTTCCCAGATAGGTCGGAACGCCTGTTGGCGTTTGCATCTAAAACTCTTACAGAGGCGCAGCGCTGATATTCCCAGGTGGGCAAGGAGGCCCTACCCATCATTTTTGTTCTAAAAAAAATTATATTTATCTCTATGGGTCCAAGTTAACCTTATACACGGACCACCGTCCATTAGTGTCTTTGTTCCACCCTTTTGGCAGCTCTTCCGGGCAAGGCGGCCCATTATCTCCAACTCTGGGCCTTGTACCTCTTCCGTTTTCATTACAAGATACACTATTGGTCGATGGCTCATCACGCCAATGCCGACACCCAATCGCGCTTTCCAGCAGGCCCTGACCAGTCTTTGATGTAGAAGAGCTTTTGTGTTTTGCAGTAGACGAGTAGGCAGCAGACGTAGCTGCCAGTTTCCCTATCAATAGCTCAGGGATCTTGGAGGCTACGGCTGCTGACCCTGTCCTACGGGTCGTCCTTCACCGGATGCAGCAAGGCTGGTTGGAGCGTCCTCCAGGTCGGGCATTGGATCCTCTCCGCAATTATTATGCCATTCCCCACCGCCTTAGCACCTACGAGGTATTTTACTTCTGTCCACAGAAGATGGCTTCCACCGAGTGGTGGTTCCAGCGTCATTGCGCCGCCGGATTCTAGATCTTCTACGTCGGGACCACTGGGGCGTGTCCCACACAAAGATGCTCGCCCGTCAACATGTATATTGGCCAGGCATAGATGGGGACATAACTCGCCTCATAGCAGGATGCTCTTCTTGTGCATCCCAACAAGCAGCTCCTCGCTCATCTCTTTCTCCATGGCTCATTTCGTCTGCACCTTGGGAACGACTCCATGTTGATTTTGCAGGGCCCTTCTTAGACAGCTATTGGCTTTTAGTCGTTGATGCATACTCAATCAGCAGTAGCGGGGCGTGAGACATCAAGTGAGACAACCATGTTCCGCTGAAAAATATGACACCTTAAATGTCTGTTGCAAATGAGCAATGTTTCAAATGATTAGTATTCTTTAATTAAATCATGAGACCTTGAAGGTGGAAGTGTCAATGTAAATTGATCAGTTTCTATTTTTACAACAGAAACTTGACAAAAATTGCAGATGATGAATTAGTGTCTTTTAAATCGTGGGGTTCGGTAGGTGCACTGGTGAACTTAAATGGATTTGGTGGTAATGTAATATGTGTAGCAGTTGTGTAATATTCTGATGTTTGCTATGACCATTCTATGCTCTTTGTAAAGTCAGTCACATGAAATGATAGGAATAATATTTTGTATTGTTTACAAAATAAACATTTAACACTGTTCCTGAGCTACAGTTGACAGGATCTTTTATGAATCCTTCTCTGGTCCGTAAATTAATTATCCTCGCGAAGCAATATTTTGTTGTGAACATAAAACACTACGCCGCCGTTGCGTAAGTGAAATTTACCTGAAAAAATGAATGATACATTCATAACAAAGATGTTAATTACTATTTATTTAAAATTAATTGATTTTTCTGTCGGTACTTGACAGAACATGATAATAATATCAAAAAGGAACAACTTCCTGATGTTCTGTAAAACTTTTTTATTGGTCACAAACCGGCTTTCGGCTTCTTAGGCCATCATCAGGTGACAACTGAATGTAGTACACATGTTTTCAAAGATGTTAAGATTTACAAAGATGTTATCTCTCGCGAACACAACAAACCAGACTGTAGCTTTTAATTTTGGCACTATAAACACATTCCAGGATTTCTCGCTTCTCATTGGTTATGTCAAAGTGGCACACCTTTGGCTACTCGAAATGTAGTGTGTTGCCAACCTAAGCTTGTTATGGAAGAGACGTAAAAACTTTGCTCACCGCTGATCTAGAGATTATCGGCAAAGCCGTTTTGTAGTCCATATCTAGCTAAGCTATGTCTATGAAAATTTATATTAAGAGGGAGAAACAACTGGTGCAGACCAACTAGCCTACGCATGCGAAGCAGTGGGCGTTAAGCTAGTTATGTATACTGACAGATCCCAAGTAGAGGGCCTCGATGGGTGTGCTTATGTGCATGGTCACCATGTGCTTACAAGCCCTCAGTTGGTGTTTCTCTTGCCGTTCTTTGATGCTGTATATTCATGACTCTGTCTTCACCCTTTGCAAGTCTGGCTATTCTGTGGCCTTCGTTTGGATGTTGGGCCATGTTAGCATTCCTGGGAGCGAATGCATCGATCGGCTAGCCGAGAAGGCTAACACCTCACAGCCCCAGGAGATTGGTCTCCCAGAAAGGGATATCTTATTTACATTGAGCTGCAAGGTCCTTGGGGTCTGGAGTTAAGAATGGTCTGATTTGAATGCACTGAACAGGCCCCACATCGACGAGCTCTCTATGGCCACATGCAAATCATTACTTAGGGCCTCCAATTGGAACTCTATTGTTCTTTGTAATATACAGAGGGGTCAAAAAAATGTATCCACTGTTCAAAAGTCCATAACTTGCAAACTAATTTATGGAATTGTCTCTTTTTTTTGTGAAAGTGTAGCTTAAAGTCCAACTTAAAGATATCACTCACTGTAGGTGTTTGAAATGGTCACCATTAACATCCACACACACAGTGCCGCCAAACTGCATCACGAACTACTGACTGCAAAGTGTTCAGTTGGATATCTGCACATCAATGTACAATGGATTCTCGAAGTTCATCCAGTGTGCAAGGCTTTTCTACATCTACATGGGATACTCTGCAAATCACATTTAAGTGCCTGGCAGAGGGTAAAATTGAACCCCCGTTATACTATTTTATATCCCATTCCATTCTCGAATAGCGCGCGGGAAAAATGACACCTGAATCTCTACGTTCGGGCTCTGATTTCTCTGCCACCAAGGAAGTCTCTTCTGAAGGCATTTGTGTGGTGGAGTGTTGCTTTGTATGGCAGTGAAACATGGATGATAAACAGTGTGGACAGGAAGAGAATAGAGGCTTTTCAAATGTTGTGTTACAGAAGAATGATGAAGATTTGATGGGTAGATCGTGTAACCAATGAGGAAGTACTGATCAGAATTGGGGAGAAAAGGAATTTCTGGCATACCTTGACTGAAAGAAGGGATTGTTTGGTAGGACACATTCTTAGACATCAAGGAATTGTGAATTTAGCATTGGAGGGAAGTGTGTGTGTGTGTGTGGGGGGGGGGGGGGGGGTTGGGGGGGTAAAAATCTCAAAGGGAGACCAAGAGATGAATATAGTAAGCAGATTCAAATGGATGTAGGTTGCCGTTCTTATGAGGAGATAAAGAGGCTTGCTCACAATAGATTAGCTTGGAGAGCCGCATCAAACCAGTCCCCGGACTGAATACCACAACAACATGCCATACTATAGGTTACTATTAAAGTATTATGTTGCTATTTACTTAATATCATTTGGCTTTATACAACAACAACTTCCAGAAAGCTGCTTTACCTATATCAACACAGATTTGTCATTTCCACATACAGACTTTATTATTAAATGCGGCCAGCTACCTGTTTATGGATCTTCTTAAGCTGCACCTAGTTAATTGCTTTACAGTTTCGTCTTCTATGATAAATACTTGTCAGCTACCTCCCTACTAACCTTACTACATTTATGCTAGCTGTTAATACTGAAATATTTCGTGTGTCTGATATCATTGTCATTTACTTTATACAGTTGTATATGACTCTGCTAGGTGGTTAGTAGGCCAGTTTATAACTCTGTGTGGCAGTTAGTATGCTGGTTTTACATACTCAAAATTCCATTTTCTTCTAAGACTGCTGTATTACATGACTCTTATATCCTATTACTTTATTTTCCTTTTCTCTTTTTACGCTCACTACATGGTTCACCCAAAGATGCTCTTATAAACAACTTAGTTTATTAGTTCTAGTAAAATGTCTGCACTTGAAGTTCAGTGTTATTACACAGTGGTCTGAGTCAACATATAGGGCACAATTAATGTAAGTAACTAATTTTTTGTTTTGTTTATAGGAACTTAATTCTTTTTATAGTTCCTTACTTTATCAGATTACAGCGCTATAGTGTGTTAATATTTCAAATTTTGGCACTTTTCACTGTACATTATGCCCCGTAATTCTGGTCTACTTTGAATTCTCCATAATATTTGTGCTTGTATATTATACTGTAAGTGTTTCCTGTACAGATACCTGAAGAAGGGTAATAATTGCCTGACACCGATTGTTAATAAATCTGCAATCCTGCAACTGGTGACTGTTTACTTTTTAACCTATATTAGGCATGTTAATGAGTTGGGTTGTTGGAGTTTTCAAGTTTTGTCTATCATGCGTAATTGGTGTGGAAGACTGTAAACCTTAAACATGTACTACCCAAAGAGATTGACACTATTAAATTTATTTGTCTACAGATCTATCACAGGAATATTTTTCATTGTTCTTTTGCATATCGCCTCACAACTTTTGTTTTGTTTTAGGCACCTACATGTTCAAGCTTGGAATGGAAAATACATTCAAGAGCTACTCAAATCAGTATAGTACAAATATTGCTGCACTAAATAAACATCAGCGCAATGAAGAAAGGGATAAGAGGAGGCATTTATCCCATAAATTTTCATTGACACCAGCATCTGAATTCAAGTGGATTGGTTCACTTTATGGTAAATATATATTTATCATTTCCACTAATTTTGGTATGTTGAAGCGCAATATCCTTAGTTAGTACTGTACTGTGTGAGTATATGAGATTCGAAGTGCGGCATCCTGAGAAAACAGTTGTGTGTCTGTGAAGTTTGCCTATGTGATTGTGCCAATGATTTCTTTTCCAATGGAAGCTAATGGCTGAAAGCTTGAGTTCTGTGTGCATTATTGTCTTTTTTATGTACCTATCAAGCTTGATGTGTGTCTTCACAGCGAGTTGTAACTATCCTAATAATATTTTTAATTGAGATGAGTTGTTAATTTCTATAAAGATATTTTAAGAGGACTATCACATGTTGAAGTTAACTGTAAGCTTCTTGTATGGAATTGACTGAGTACTTCTGATTAATGAAGATTTGCACATTGCAATGCACCAAGTGCTACATGACATAGACTAAAACATGACACACTGAATATCTACTTTATACAATGTAATGGCAACTATAATGCAGCTAAGTAGGGTCACACTGAAGGACTTAAAGCAACATTCAAACGATTTTCTTAAAATAATTTTGACACATAGAGTTAATAAATTCATAATGTTTTTCTTCCCTTAGTCCTTTGCTCATTATCTTTTCTAGTATATTATTTGTTTGTAAATATATTTTCTTCACAACTTTGTTGGACATAGATTCCCATATATAATGGTGTTTAACATCAATATGCTTTGATCTTTTATGATTTGGGGGAGCAATAGACAAATTTAATGCACTATGAGTATTATTAAATGAAGTAACTCAGTTGTCATAGCTTACCAGTTTATGCAATACACATGGTGCTTCATAAACCAAATTATTTAGCTGAAAAACACCTGACTGTGGTCTCGGCTATGATTTACAGAAGTAATTGGTGTGTCCCCCCCTTGCTTTATTTGCATCTTCCCATGCTGACTCCCTATCCTCCTCCCTCCCATTCCTCACCTTGTTTTCTCCCCTTCCTCTCCTCCCCCCTCTTCTCTGCAGTCTCCCTTCCCTCCTTGTTCCCTCCGTCCCCATCCCTTCCTCCTTGCGCTGCCCCCTCCAGTGTGGCAGTCGGAGGTGATGGTTGTATGACTGTGTTGTGTGCCTGTGTGATTGCGTGAGTGCTCTATTTCTGAAGAAGGCCATGGCCGATAGCTGAATGTGTTGTATGTGTGTGTCTTTTGTATGTGCCTGTCGCAGCTCGTCGCCACGTCTTTGCGGTGAGTAGTAAACTGTCCTCACTATATTATTTATTCCAACCTGGACTTTCCATTATTATATTTAGGTGATATTGTGGTTTTTTAATATATCATATTAACGTATTGGTGCTGTCATTGTAAATATATTTGACTATCTTGTATTCTGTGCTGTTTTTTTACATTGTGCTAATAGAAAACTTTTCAGTAAAATGAGAAATTTTTTGTATTACAGGTACAAGAGCTCTTCTTGTAAGCACATTAAGACAGACTGTATTGCAGCTGGAGTCAAGTATCCAATCTTCTTTCATGCATCCAAACTGGCCACTTTTAAGGAAACCATGGATAACAGCTGTTAGTGCATGTGTAAATGCTAGAGACTTTGCTCGAGCCTTAATTGTGCTTCAGGCTTGTATCAAGCCTGTTGTATTTACAAGTGTGTGGCATGAAGCATTAGGTAAGTTACTTTTATTGTACATATCCTAAGATTATAGTATGCCAGTTGCTTTCCCCCTCCCAGAACTTGATTGTAATTCTTGAGGCTTTTATCATGTGAGGGCAGTTACCACAAGTTGTAGTGGTGATCAGTCTTAACACAAAATTTACCACTGAAATCCGCATATAAAACAATCAAAACCAAACAGCTTAATCTTATTCTTAATCCTCTAACACCATTCTCATGACAGAGGTTGTGAATTACCTTTCCCCATTCCTTTTTTCTTCTTCATCTCCCTTTTCTCCACCTGAAGAAGGAACACAGTTCTGAAAGCTTGTTATTTTCCTCCTTTTTCTGTGTGTAACTATCGGCGGTAGAGCAAAAAGGTATGTACTGGCCAGCCAATCTATCTCTTTTGAAAAATAATTAATCTTCTATTATACACACTGTGTCTGTATTTTTTGACATGTCCAAATGAATAGACAGGATTGGTTGACATTAACAGCAGTAAATTTTTGAATTAAAAATATTCAAACACCTTAACTGTTACAGAGCATTGAAGTAAATTCAATGGCGAAGTTGAAAATTTGTGCTTGACTGGGATTAAAACTTGTATTTCCCACTTCAGACCAGTTGTTGTGGTAACTATACCTGGCATCATGTAAGAAGGCACTTCCACACTTAGAAGTGGAGCAATAGGGGAAGCGAGGAGGGGAGGAGCTAAGGTCAAGCGCCAACAGTTGCACCTGCGGGAGAAACGTTGCATAACTCGCAGCCAGCCACGCGCTTACAGAATGAACAGTATTGGCTGTCATTGCGGTAATGGAGGGGGATGCACAGAACGTCTGAAAGCTGGGCTGCGTTCGTAGCTGACATCTACTATAAATACCGTATTTGCGCGAATATAGGCCACACCTTGGTCACGAAATTATAGGGGGAAAAATCTCAAATATAAGCTGCAGGTTTTTAATTTTTATTTATTTATTTTTTGTCTAACAAAACTTTCTCATAATCATAAATACATTGTTACAAAACCATCACCTCTTTTCAACAAATTCAAAACCAATGTTAAAAACTTTAAATCAACGAATAAGAAAGTGAGATGACAGGCTGATGTAAATGAACGAATAAGAAAGTGAGATGACAGGCCGATACCCATGCTGTGCTCAAAGTGATGTGAGGATGAACCAAGGTGTCTTACTGGGATTTTAAAGTGCTATATAGCGTAGGCGTGTTCTGCGGAATATCGAGTTTTTTCAGAGTACAGTACAAGAGAAATGGTGTGTGTGTGTGTGTGTGTGTGTGTGTGTGTGTGTGTCACAATCTTTTGCTTGTGAGTGATAATGGTAATTTGGAAAAGAATGTATAAGCTACACCGCTAAATTTAAGCTTCAGGTTGCCCAGTAACAGTAAGGAACATGGAAATCAGAAGCTGGACATGAATTTGACCTCGAAGAAAAAATCGCACTGGTGTGTTATAAGGCCCCCTTCAAGTTTTTCTGTAGTTTTATGATTTTTTGAAAACATTTTGGACAAAAATAATAAAAAATTATGGATGATATGATTACCTCTCTACTATTGTGATGATATCTATGCACTCAACACACAATATTCTCTATGACTGCCAAAATTATTTCATATTTGAGTCGAGTTGTGACAAACATACACTTTTATCTGCACTTTTACCTCTTTAAACTATTATTTTCATCTCTCTCCCATATTTTCATAATCTTCTTTCGTTAAAATATCATCACCTGCCTGTCGTGGTAGTTTGTTCTCTTTTTTAAGTTTATTTTCTTTGCCTGCACTGGTTTATGTAAAATCAAGTACAGTGTCAAATCGCCATTATTTTTACAAATGTTTCTGAAAGGGTGGAAGTTATGGAAATGGGAAATTGTTGAGAATTTTCTCCTCTACAAATTCATTTATTCAATTTTCGTGTCAGATGAATGGTTAAGCCGTCATTTTCATTTAAATTTGTAGCTGTCATAAGGTGATCGGAAAGGCCCGCTTTTAATGTTACTACTGTAAACTAAAGTGGACCAAAAACATTTGTCACTAGTGTACAAGTGAGGACAAACTATTAAATTATTCAAAGAGTCGTTGTGCATTGCGAGGACAAAACAATAAATATACCGATGTAGAAAAGTACTTGCTAGACTTCTAATTAAAAGTGGGAACTGTGATTTTGCCATTATAACAGAAATGCTTCTGTTGTATGGCTGCAAAATAGCCTTGAGTTAGAAGTACACCATTTCTTGAAAAATTACCCCCAAGGAATTTGAAGGCAGTGGATCTGGTCATGGTAAAATACGCTATTTTAAAATGTAGTATTTGAACTAAACATCAGTATTAGCTACACAAATCAGATGTTCCACCATCTTAACCTCCCATCGTCGCTCGCAGTAGGCATTACCAACATAAACATCAGGGTAAGAACTTGTGCGGCGCATGCTAGACTTTTATCGCAAAGATTAGCTTCATTTACCACATCAGATTAAAATCATTTATATACTTAGGAAATCTATGCGTTACTGCTACTAAGATGCAGACTATTTCAAATCCTGCCAACAGTACTTCAAATGTCCGTCAGAGGTCTCACTCATTGCTCAACAAAGCTACCGCCACAACACCTAGCAGAGAGTGGCGAGCAGAGTCGAGGCAGAGGCAGACGCGTCGGTAGTCCAGGCTCAGATTTGTATGTTGAAGTGTGCATTACAGCAGTAATTGGCGACAAGTTTCACGTTCTTCATGTCTCTCACTTGCTCTTGTTCTTTGCACGGGCTTATGGATACCGAAGCTGTCATTCAGGCTTTTCTAGAGCATCAGAGAGCTTTTATGTCTCCAGTCACGACGTTTTCCGCCACGCTGTCTGCTAGGATATCCGCACCGTTGACATTTCCACCCCCGTTTCATCAGTATGACAACTCGGCTGAGAAGCGGCTGTGGCAAAATTTTGTTGCATTTGGAATAACGACCCTGGAACAAGAGCCATCGGTAGCCAACAGCAAAACACTCTGGAAGACAGCGAGGCGGTAGCAAAGAGCAAAGTAATTGCGTAAGGAATCTGAAGCTTTGCCCAGTGGCTTTTCTGGCCACCCATTTTGAACTAAGGATACCGCCCCACTGAGCACTGGATCCCTAGCGACAGTCGCAGCAATCCTGGAAGCATCAATGGGAAACCCGTCCACAATGTTCTCAGCATCTATATCCAAATGGTAACACAACAACTCACTACTATCTAATGAGGGGTCCGGCTCCATTGGAAGCTGAGAGAGAGTATCAGCATTGCTGTGTAGATTGATGGGCCAAAAGTGTATCTTATAGTGATACCATGAAAGAAACAGTGACCAGCGCTGAAGCCTGTGGGCAGCTTTAGCAGGCAACGAACCAGAAAGACTGAATAAGGCAACCAACGGCTTGTGGTCAGTAATGAGGTGAAACTCAGACCCATATAGAAACACATGAAATTTCTGAACGGCATAGACAATGGCAAGTGCCTCCTTCTCAATTTGGAAGTATCATCGCTGAGTAGCAGTGAGGGTCATGGAAGCAAATGCAATCAGACGCTTAGAACAATCATCAAATTTGTGAGAGAGGACGGCACCCAATCCCATCTTTGAAGCGTCGGTAGCCAACACAAAGCACTGACCTGGATGATATGTGACCAAACAAGGAGCAGATGTGAGTTGGGTTTTTAACCTCTGAGAGGCCTTTTCACAGGCTGGAGTCCACTGAAACGGAGTGGGTTTTTTAAGTAAGGCATGCAAAGGATGAGCCACTGTGGCAGCATCAGGAAGAAATGTATCGTAATAGGTGATTGTGTCCAAAAAAAACTGCAAGGGACGGATGCCATCTTCGGAACGCTCAAAGTCAAGATGGACAATTGAAGGCTGGCTGAAGCTTGATTTCACACGTTGCATTTGAGGCCAGCTGTTGAAGGAAATGTATGAAGATTTGACAAATGCTCCTCTCTGGTGGCACCTGTGATGACAATGTCATCTTGATAATTAACACACCCTGGAATGGATACTGTTAATTGTTCTAAAAAATGTTGGAAAATTGTGGCAGCACTGGCCACTCCAAATGGAAGACGCTGATATTGGTACAACCCGAAGGGTGGGTTAAGTATCAGAAACTGTTTGGAGACTTCACCCAAGGGGACCTGTAAGTACACCTCTGATAGGTCGAGTTTGGAGAAAAACAGACCTCCGGCAAGTTTTGCAAAGAGCTTGTCTGGGCGTGGCAACGGTTATGTGTCAGTGATGCTCTGGGCATTAACAGTGTTCTTAAAATCGCCACAAAGACGTAACTGGGGCGATGTCCATTCGCTGGAGGGAATAGGCTTCAGAGCACCCACAGAAGTCAACCTAACCAATTTCTGTTTAACTTGGTCACGCAAGGCAAAGGGCACCACTTGTGCACGAAAAAATTGAGGGCGAGCCATAGACTTGAAGCTAATGTGGGCCATAAAATTGGTGGCACAACCTAAACCTTCCGAAAAGAGAGACGAAAATTTAAAGGATAGAGACTCAATTTGCTGGTAAGAAACATATTTAAAAATAAGATGGATGAAGTCCATTATAGAAAATCCGAAAGCCTGAAAGGCATCCATACCAAATAAATTTCACATATGTGTATCGTCTACAACCAAAAAAGTCAATGAACGAACCACATTTCATTTTTATATGTTGCCAACACCGTGAACTTTCCTAGAACCGGAATGCTGTGCTTATTATAACTGACCAACTGTCGATCAACTGAAGAGAGTGCATGGAACCCTAGGTCTACATAGGTTTGGGAATTTAAAGAGTGTCACAGCAGTTATCCACCTGTAAGTGGAGAATTTTTCCCAATACTTTAAGTTCAAAAAACAATTTAGTTGTGCTGGAAGCCGTAAGGAAAATACAAATAACGTCCCTGGTAGAGTGTGAGTCGACAGAAAACTGAGAGCAGCATAGAGCTGAAATGTGGCCTTTCTTCCTGCATTTATTGCACATGGCATGGTGTTTATGACACCCACATGACCGGTCATGTTGGTCGAAACACAAAGGGCACGATGGAAGTATTGGGTGCAGACATAGTGTTGTCCACTGTGACTGTTGTTGTGCGGCTGGTTGCTGTAGATGCACTGCCGGGAAGAAGTGTTTACTGCTGCTACATCCTCCACGCCATGTGTATCAACAAAGGAAGGCCCTGGAAAAGTAGGATCAACCGCCGACACATTACACAAAGCCTGAATTTGATCACCGGCTGCCCACGCAATCTCAAAAGACTAAGCAATGTTCAATACCTCAGCCAGCGATGGATTTTCACAATGAGGAGCATGTGGATGAACCTCTTGTCAGGAGCCAACCTAATGACAGCATCACGAACCATAGAATCAGCATAAGAATCCTTGTCAGCATCAGTAACGAACAAACATCTCTGACTAAAACCATGAAGTCCTTCGGTTGCTTCATCAAGGCCATTGGGGTGCCTCTCGCACAAAGAATTTGGCATGTCGCCATGTGTTCTGGCCTGGCATTGATAGCAACATTGTTCACATGGTTGCTGCATGCCCATTGTGCGCTCAACATCAGGCAGCTCCGCGCTCTACTCTCTTGCCATGTCCACCCTCCCAGCGTCCCTGGGAGCGCATTCAAGTTGATTTTGTGGACCCCTTTTTCTCTTCATACTGGCTGATTGTTGTTGATGCCTTGTCCAAATTTCTGTACGCAGCTCGTTGTGCTTCCACAACCTCGGCGGCCACTATTCAGGCTCTGTTCCATGTATTTATTATTGAAGGACTTCCCTCTACAATTGTGTTGACAACGGCCCTCAGTTTGCCTCCCAATTCTTTCGCGACTTCTGTGCTCGGCAAGGCATTTGCCTTATTCGGGCTCCTCCCTCTCAGCCTCAATCCAACAGTGAGGCAGAGAGGATGGTTTGCGTGTTCAAGGTTCAAATGAGTTGAAGGTTCGTCCACCCTAGAGGCCTTGACATGTTTTTTGAGTTCCTACTGCTTCACTCCCATTGAAGATAAAAGCTCCGCAGAACTGTTACATGGGCGTCATCCTCGCACCCTCCTTCATCTTCTTTCGCCTTCCTTGTCTCATTATTCTCCTGTTCCTGCTCAGCAACCTTCTTGGCATGGCCCAGTGGCTAAGGTCTGGGCCCGAGGGTTTGGGAGCCGCCCTAAATGGGTTCCCGCTGTGGTGCACAGTTTGCGAGGTTGTGCCTTTGTCAGGTTCGAACCTGCGATGGTCACCATCATTAGTTGTGTCCACGGGTGGTGGATGGGACACCTGGTGGACCTTGCCGGGACTCCAGGTCACAGCCTCTCCCTGAGCCAGGTGGCATGCCTGCTGCAGAGAGGCTACTGCCTTCTTCTTGTGCACTACGTCCTCCTCTGGTCACCTCTGCAACTCCACCAATGCGGCTCCCGCCACTCCAGGTGCCAAGGGAAGCACATCCTTGGGTCTGTGCGCCAGACAGAACAGCTTCGTGCATCGAGCCTACTGTACCCTTGTCCTCAGGTGATGCGACACCTGTCAGGGATGATCCGGAGGATAATGACGACCACCACCATCAACTCTCACCAGTTGTTGCTAAAGGTTATCAGTGCCCTAAGTCTCGCCATTTCCAACCCCATCATAATGTTCCGGCAAGGAACCTCCTTTAGGACAAAACACGAGTTGAACTGCCAGATGTGGAGATGCCGCCTGTGCCACTTTCTCCAGTCCTTGGGCGTAGATTCAAATGCCCTAAGCCTCATCACTTTGTTCCATACTCATCCGTACCGGCCAGGAATCTCTCTTCCCCCAGCGGTGACTGTCCTGTGTCTTCCTCCATGGAAGGCATGGAGATTGACGACTAAGGTGCCTCCTCAGGGGCGGAGGATCTACTTCCCAAAGGAGGAGGGATGCTACAAAGCACATTCAAGTAAGGCGTGGACTATTTCAAATCCCACTTACAGTTCTCCAAATGTCCACCAGACATCTCGCTCATTGTTCAACAAAGCTACCGCCATGAAACCTAGCGGAGAGCGGCGAGGAGAGCCAAGGCAAAGACAGCCGCGTTGGCAGTCCAGGCTCAGACTTGACAAGGTGAGCGTCGTATGTTGCAGTGTGTGTTACAGCATTTACTTACTGCTTTTGTTTGAGAGTTTGCCCAGATGTGTTAAAAACACTGTCATCTGATATTGTTGGCGGCGGTAATCATGAAACCATTGGGTTTCTGTGAATGTGTACAAAAACGTAGATGCAATTTTGGAAAACAGTTACCATATTTTTAAAGACTATCTACTTTATTATGTTTCTCAAACCAAAACTAAACTTGAACATGGAAGGGGGAGGAAGGATAGACTCTCGATTATAATCCGCACCACGGTTGTGCAAGCCAAAATTTGGAAAAAAAGTGAGGCCTATATTCGAGCAAATATGGTATGCTACCCAGACACACTTCTCGTCCTGCCAAATTCTCAACTTATCACACACTATGATTGTAATTTCCCCTGTCAAATACTTCTTCTTAATTGCAGCTATAATTGTATCAATCATATTTGTGCATCTGCACAGAAAGTGTCAGTTTCCTGTTGGATGCATACATATTATTGTATATATGGAGTGTGTTCTTTTGGACATGTCTGAAAACACACACACACACACACACACACACACACACACACACACACACACACACACACACACACTTCACTCTCACACGTGGTGAGAGGGTGTGGCTAATGATTTCGACATCACCAATGAAACATTCATATGATACAGTGCCACCACTGCTTATGGATTTGACAATACAGCTGATGTGCCGAAATAGTCAAACATGGGCTGAGGCTGAGGACATGCTGTGGCACAAGCTCCCAGCCTTGTGCCTGCAGACAGACCTGGAAAAGAAGGTATCGACTGCATCTCCATCTTTATGGCATTTGTGAGGTAACCATCTCGAGGAGCTGATCAAGGACTTTCCTGTTGACTCAGCTGTTGTTCCGATGGGGCAACACTGAAAATGGCTCAGGGAGTGGAGGTGGAGGGAGAGTTTGCTGATCCTCCTGAACCACCTGTGGTTGAGATGCTTCATTGAATATGACCCTGGAAGAGTCACTCACACGGGCAAAAAGACGTTGTCACAGGCAGACAGCCCACTTTGGCAGACTGGTTGTTCCTGCCGGGAAATGGAGACGTAGCTGGTCCCAGTGACCTACTACTCCTTTTGCAGTACAGACAACACAAAGGCATGAGGCCTGATAGTGTTAGATTGTTCCACTGTAGGCCGTCGTCAAACCCCGTGTCCATACAAGCGAGCCAGTCGCGAGATGCGCCAGGTTGCACACCTCTGACCATGGGGGGACCAGCAGTGGCAGATGGAGCTTCATGAGTGTTTGGTGTCTGTGTAGCAGTTCTGTAGGGCTCATTCCGTCTGAGTTGTAGCACAATAAGAACACACAAAATTTAGGGGTGCATCCTCCGTAGAAGTGTCCACAACCAACTTTTTCATCTGTATTTTAAAAGTTCTATCTAGCCTTTCCGTCTCACCATTCAGCAGAGCGTGGAAAGGAGGGGCAGTGACATGCTGAGTGCCTTGCTGTGAACAAAAATCTTGAACTGGGACCATTTTCTGTAATTGAGGTGCAAGGTAATTTTGGGCGAAGCCAGATTTCTCACATCTGCTGATGTTGGTGGACTCATGTATGTGAAACACTAGGAATCAGTAAGAATTGAGAAGTGTCCACCAAGTCTTCATGTATTCACTTCCAAGGTTGTGAAGGGGGTCAAGGAAAAAAAGAAGCTCTAAGCATAGCCTGGTGAGTGAGATACTTTGTACATGCCCCTTTGAGACAGACAATATCGCTGTCAATTCCTGGCCAAAGTATGTGCTGCCCGGCTAACCCCTCTGTTTAGGACCCCCACCTGTACATGGTCCTGATGTTAGAGCTGTAGAACTTCACATAATGCTGTTACGATAGCTACCCATGGTGCCACTTTTTCTGTGGTGAGTCATACCGTCCATTCTATAAGAGGAATAGATCCACAAAGGATCATATGCCCCTCCCAGTGACCGCTCCAGCCATATATTCTGAACAAACTGTGTGATCTAATGAATGACAGGATCTGTGCTTCAGCAGCTGCAAAAGTGAGGGCAGCAGAAACTTGGCAAATTGTACTGACTAGAGTAGCCAGCAGCCAGAAGTTGCTTCGCAGGCTGCACAATATATAATATCAGTATTACCTATAGCTACTAGGTACAGGTGGAGAACAAAAGCTTTTATGACCAGAAGGCAAGAACAGAAAGGGACTTCCACTCTAACTGGGCCCCAGTGCTGTATTGTGCATTCTCATGCACTGAGCACACTAACATATTTTGATGTATGGTTTACAGTTATATTGATACTGTCCTTAAATTTTTAACTAAAACCAATTATTTCTGTAGATAATTCATAGGTATCTGCAACAATGCATGCATTTATTCATATGCAATAAACAGAAATGCACAAAATTAAATATCCAGCAGTATATGGCACATGGTATATGATCAAACAATACAGAATGTCTCCATTTTAGTGTAGTTGGTAGGCAAGGACTCTCAACTGATAATGGTGTGGTCTTGGAAAAGGAAGTGATATCTTAACTAGAGACAATTTGAGTACTTTTTTAACTGCCAACTTGCACTTCGGAGAAGAAAATTTACTGCCAAACAATATCATATACACAGCCTACTACTATGTGAAACATGATTATTGCATGAAATATAAATAATGGGATAAGTAAAAGTAAGTGTATGCCATGTAACTGAGGCAAGTTGCAGTTAACAAGCAAGTAGCCTGCAAACGAGAATGAAATTGTCGCTAACTGTTCAGACTATATAATTCCTGCAAGCTAACCGATTAACAAGACCACTTACATAAATGAGGTGGGACTGGTGCTGCCATCTGGAAAGTAGGAGTAGTAGATCTTTGCACCGCTAGATGGCGAGAGCTGCATGTCTGAAGAGTCATTGTGCAGAGTGGCATTTAGATGTGAGGACGAGTTGCATGTCCACAGTGATTACCGTAATACTTTGTGTTTGGCGTGTGGCAATTTAACGATAGATCTGTGAACAGAACTGCGCATGTGTACCAAATTCTGCGTGTGAATCTCGGGAAAAGCGCTACAGTGACCCTTGCGATGATTCAACAAGTGTTTGGGGGACAGAGCATGAGCTGTATGCGTGTTTTTGAGTGGTGAGACAGGTGAAGAGCATGATCATCATTTTCTTTGATACCAGGGGAATTGTGCACAAAGGATTTGTCCCACCCAACCAAACAGTGAATTCCACCTACTACTGTGACATTTGGCGACGGCTCTGTGAAAATGTGCTGCAACAACGAACCGAACTTTGGCATCAAGGAAACTGGTTGCCGCATAACGACAAAGCGCCAAGTCACACGTCTTTGCTCACCGCGACCTTTCTGGCAAGCAACAACATGGTAGTTGTACCACACTCACCATGCTCATCAGATTTGGCACCTTGCGACTTCGTGATATTGTCAAAACGGAAACTAAAGTTGAAAGGCAGTTGATTCGACACTCTAGAGAGGATTCAAGAAGCATCACTTGTGGTGTTAAACACCCCAAAAGAACAGTACTTCAAGAAAATGTTTGACCAGTGGCAGAAACGCTGAGACCGGTGTGTGCGTGCCGATGGGAACTACTTGGAGGGTGGTGATGACCGTTAGTCCAAAGGTAAAGTTTTCAACAGATGGCACTCCCAGTCCCGAAAAATTTGGATAGCACCTTGTACGTGCCCAAATACAGAGTCTCATCTCTGTAGCATCATTGGTGTGTGAATTTCAATATTTTAGTTCTCAGCCCCAGCATTAGTGAGATAATTATTAGTTGATTACTATTAGACTCTGTAAATGATCTGTTACGTAGCTTGTGAAACTTATTATGTACATAAGTTACATATAATTAGAATGTAGAAGAATATGCATTTCCTTATAGAGAAAATTTGAAAGTAGATTTATGTAACAATAGCAATAAACCACGTGTTGTACATTATGTGCGGCAAATGTGTCTACAGAAATATTATTGATTCCTAAACAGAAAAAAGGTAAAATAACAGCCATATAAAGCCACTTGTCTTTGTGATAGTTAATGTTGTTATTTGTAATTTGCAGGACATGTGAAACTTCAAAGAATGACAGCCGCTGAGCGAGAAGAAAGGAAGCGCCAGGAGAAGAAAGATAAGAAAGATAAAGAAGAGGAGGAAGAACGAAATAGACTGACTTACAATTTTGTTAAATACACTCTTGGCTTAAAACATCAAGTTAGTATGAGTAGAGTATAGTGAAATGTAGTAAAAAATTGTGCAGGTTAGGATAATTAATTACTCAGTAAAATATTATTGTGTGTAGAGGCCACCATTATTATAAATATTCATTACCAGAGGATGTTCAGTCTTCTTTAAGTTTGGTGTTTCTGATATTTTACTCTTAGTAAAGCCACTGTATAAATTGATGAAGAAAATTTGCATAAATGACTTAGGAAGCCTCCAAAAGTAATAAAAAAGATTAGATTGCAGCTTACCATAAAGATAATTGCTGAACTGCAGACATTCATGTAGAACTTTACGTAATGTTTCCTTACTTAAATAAAAAAAAGTCATTTAAAGGCTTGCCCACAACGTCTATCATGATGATTGAAATTAAATCAAGTTTCTGTTTCTGATAAAGTTAACAATTCCAGTTCTGCTTGGTGCTTAAAATAATACATAATTCAGATACCTTTATTACATAATAAATAAACTTCCTTGTGAGTATTTTGATGCTTTACAGTATTATTACATATGTCATTCATAAATTACGAAAATGCAAAATCGATTCTGTTAGTAAATTTCACTGTTTAAAACATTATTTTCCTACATTTTACATTTTCCCACATTTTACACCAGTTTCTTCAAAGTTCCTTGACAAGTGTAAAAACAGGTTTCTGATGTATTTACAATGATCACCTTATTGCACATGATGCTCCTTTTGTAGCTGGTTCTCGTGGGGGTTGTGAGGGGATATGTCATGAAAAATCTGTTTGCAGACTAGGTTTGGAGAGGACGGCTTAGTGAAAGCATTTATGTGACGGTCACTGTATTGGGCAAGGGAGTTCTCATCACTGTAGAGATAGATTTTTTATGTGTGGAAGGGATTAGAACTGTTGAGATGAAGGAAATATTAGTGGTAGGTGGTTTTAATGTGGATGGTGCCATCCGAGAGGTTGTCAGTGTCTAGGAAGGTGGAACTCTGGATTTGGAAGGACCAGTTGGAGCAAATGGGAGAGAAGGTGTTGATGTTGTGGAGGACTGCGGGTAGGGTGCCTTGTTCCTGAGTCCAATGACAATATCTCCAATGGATCTTAACCAGATCACGGGCTAGGCTTTCTGGAGGCAAGGAAGTAGTTGTTTGTTAGGCATTTGAGGAGTGAGATTGTAGGTTTGGAATCTGAAGGACATTGGGGCAGGTATTGTTCAATAGTGACAAGACCATGGGATTTTGATGGGATGGAGATGCTCGGTGAAGGAAGTGGTTGGTCTCTGTGATGTAGAAGATTAGATTTTTGGATAATTGGTACGAGGTGTTAATCAGTGAGGACCAATTGTTTTCAGTGGGTCCACAATAAATTCCAGAATTAGGCAACCAGTATTATTTTGTTTGTAGATTTTTGGAAGCATGTAGAAAGTGGGTGTGCAGGTGCAGTGGGGATTGGAGGATATGTTGAACTTAGCAGAGCTTGTAAGTGTAGTAGTCAGGCAGTTGGCAGAGGCATTTTGCCAGGCACAGATTCTTCACAAGAGTGGTGTAATATTTTCAGCAGATAGGATGATTCAGTCAGGATCTGTTTTGAGAATGCTTATAGCTGTCCTTTCTTCAGTTGAATGGTTGGTTTTCTAAAAAGGAGCAATGTGATGAATGGTGAATAGCAATCTATGCTTTCCGCAGTATTATCAACAGATTTATAACAAATATTTTCTGTTACAGGTTTGGAAACAAAAAGGTGAAGAGTATAGAATACATGGGCAGTGGGGATGGCTTTGGCTCTCAACAACTCGCAAATATAGACTTCAAGATTGTCATAAAATGGGGCTTCGAGCTGGCCCTCACAAGATAATGGTCCAAGTCAAAGGTATATCGCATTGTAATCACTTCTAGTTGTGACAAAACTTGCACAGTGAATGTTGTTATTACACTCATGTTCAGAAAAAGGGAACTCCTTTAAAGCCTAGAGATAAGAAGTTCATATTCGCATGAAAGGTATATTTATGTGGGTGTGTTGGAAATACAAGGTAAGGTAGGGGGGGGGGAGAAAGGATGGTATGCAAATGGTTTGTTCACTTGATATTAAAGGATAGGCGTGGCTGACCCACCATCGAACATTTAATTAATTTATCCTCTAGTTTACAAGTAATAAAACCCATCCAAAATTGTGAAAGGGGGGTTAACTAATTTGAATCATTTAAGTAAAGAAATTTGTTTTGACTTGTTTTATTCTCTGAAGTCAAATGAATGTCAGAGTTGAAAGCAAGATACACATACTGTTGAGCACAGAACACATTATACGAATTTACAAAACAATATAAATACTCCTACAGCAAGTGACTGGTAAGTCGAAGAAAACTGCATTTGATTCTAAACACTTGTGACAACCCACACTTAACTGGAAACCGTGGCGTAATCTAGAGGAATATTCTGATACAAGATTTCTGTGAATTTAACTAACGTTTTCAATAGTCCGAAACTTGAATACCCCTTGAAACACTAGCAAATGCACTTGATACTGTACCAAAACTGAGCTGGCTGGTGATGTCAGAACTGGATGGGTGGACGGTGGCTGTGTGCGTCGATAGCTGCAAGTCGCGGACCCAGAGATAATTCAGCTTTGTATTCCAGAAGTGATATTTAACTAATATCAGCCAACTTTGACCCCGGTGGATCTCAGTGCCTACGATCTCACTTGTTCGGCTATGTTGTGCCACTACAAACAATTTACATGTGAAACATGAATGTAGTGTAGGCAGACATGACACCAGAACTGCGGTAATCGCAATTAGTACATCAGTGCATCAAATATCAGGCAGGCTGACCTTGCTCTCAGCTTGCTAATATTCAGCGCTATTAGATACGTTTTGGAGCAACTTCAAAAGTTGTACCACAAACTATAACTATAGCTGCTCGACGACAAGTATAAACTGAGAACAGAAGGGAAGTGTCTGCTCTCCTCGGCTGCTCAAACACCAGTCTCCTTCTCTCCACTTCTAAAATCTCCGTCTCCTCTCTGCAAAACTCCAAGCTCTGCCTATCTCTACTGAAACACCAATCCACAGCTAGGCACCAAAGTACAGCCAATCATGGCTTGCGTTCGGGAGTCAGACTGCCGAACCCCCTTACAGCAGCCAATGGCCAGCTCTCCCTCATTTCCACCGGTCAGGCCTCGCCCTTATGTCCAAAATTCTCACGGTTGCGGCAGATGGCCTTCAGGCACCTTTGAAAACACGGCCAGTGAGTTGTTCCCAGCAAATGGCCAACTCCCTCGCTATTGTATAATTGCGGCGCCCGTCAACTTGGCGCCAGAGACGTGCAGTGGCCTGGCGGATGCCACCCTGGTGTTCGCCAACTCGGCATCAGATGTCTCAGCTCTTCCTTCGCAAAGCACTTTACGCCGTGTATTGTATTGCTCCAGATGCTCCCACCTAGACGACGCCAGCCAGATACTTGGAAGGCTCACGCCTCAGTCCTACCTACCTACTGTGGCCTTCAACCGTAAGGCGTCTTCTGGGGACTGCTGACCCTCCGAATAACAGAGCTACCCGTGCTCACCACCGGTCGCTGTTAGCTCTGAATGCGTGTTTTTCTCCCCTGCTACAGGCCTCATACAACCAAGTAACAGAATATTTTTCTTTCACCCCAAGTTATTAAATTGATAACCTACAAATAATCTAATAAAATTAACAAGGTTGCGTTGTCCTTTTACTGTTGTAAAGCAATGTGGCAGTACTGAAATCTCTCAATGTTCATTGGTATGCTCTGAAAAAATGATTAGCATTTCAGTCTCGACCAGCTCAGCGTATGTCCTGTTGCTGGTAATAGGCATGTGGTTCGACAAGTGGCCTGATATCTTGACCTATGCATGTGGTGTTACAGTCATCCATGCTACATTCATCTGGTTCGAAAGTTCATTTGTGGCGGTTGGCATTGGGTCACAGACCATATCCCACATGTCTTCAATTTATGACAAGTCTTATACTCTGGAGGGCCACGGCAAAAAGCTGACATCCTGTGACACAAAGAAGGCACGTGTTCAATCATCAACATTCAGTAATGCTTTTTATTGCCGAAAAGTGACACCTCGGGTGTTATTCAGGGTGTCACTATTCACATAGGTCAAATTGGTCACAGTATCCTGGACGTGCACCACCTGTGATTTGTGGTTGTACCCAATACCTCAGACCATAAGGCCTTGGGTTGGTGCTGTATCTCTTGTGTGAATACAGTCATTGTGATGCTACTCGTCCATCCTACGGGGAACCAAAATATGGTCATCCTTTTCAGGCAGACAGAACCTGTATTCATCAGTAAACACAATCTGATGCCATTCCTGTCCACAGCGACATCCCACCATACACCATTGCCATTTAGGATGTTTCTGCAAGCTGATCAAAGGTAGGCGAAGAAATGAACAACGTGCATGTAATCCACATTGTAATGAGCTGTGACAGTCTGTCATCAGTGATAGTGTACCGTGTGTTCCACTGTTGTGCCAGAGCTGTGGAGGAAGAAAAGATCTGTCAAGCAGTGCCATTTCGATGAGGAATGACTTTTTGGGGGATGGTTTCAATAGTGCAACAGCCTTCTGTGAACCATTCAGCACATAACCATTGCACTGCTCAAACATTTAAACCCATGAGAGCAGCTGTTTCCGGATGGAGGCATCACATTCTGTCATGACTAAATGCACCCTTTTTCTAACTCGCTGATTTAATTGTTAGTTCATGCACACATCTGCTCAACACACACTGACACATTTCCTTCAATTCATAGTGACAGTGGGAGCAGCAAACTCATTTTACCAGTAGATGGTGGTGTGCCAAGGTTGACCTTAACCCATGGACAGAACATACTAATGTACACAGTATGTGAATATCTAGCCTACTTCCTGTCTTTAATCTTTCAAGGTGTTCTGGTTTTTCTGAACATGAGTGTGAAACACCCCCTCACAAATATGCATAAGTAATGAAATCGTAGGTACGCATGTTTTAGACTTCAAAAATCAGTTTGGTCCACCACCAGATAGGCAAAGTTATAACCAGAGACCAAAATAATTTGCACTTTTCAATAAATGCAAATACAGATGCAAACTTTGCATCGAAATGCAAAAATGTGAAATTATGTAATAGATCATATTTTTACCAGCTTGTTTCGTTTTTAAATATTTCATCAGAAATAGTGTGAAATATCTTTATTTTCTGCACATACTGTATTTATTCGATTATAGGACAACATTTTTTTCAAGATTCGTTATTCAGAAAATAAAAGGTCATCTTATATACACAGACTAGCGAAGGTTGACATTTTTGTGACATGTAAACAACTAAGTAAAGTTTCAATATACTAAAGTTGCACTTCCTTCCAGTTCAGCACAATAAATCGTATTAAATAATACATTTTTAATTAAGGAAAGTCCAGGTTGGAATTAATAATATAGTGAGGACAGTTTATAACTCACCGCAAAGACGTGTCGATGAGCTGCGACAGGCACATACAAAAGACACACACATACAACACATTCAGCTATCGGCCATGAGCCCCTCATAGGTCCCAGACCATGCTTAGCTGACCTCTTGAACCTACCTCATCCCTCCAAACTCCCTACCACCACTCCACAACATCCAATACCAAAACAACCCCAGAACACTGTGGTCAACCTATCCACAAAAAACCTAAACCGCACTGAAGTTTCCATTTTATCCAAAGGTCTTACCTTTAGTCCTACATCCCAGTTCAATCATGTTGGTCTTGTCAAAGACCTACTCTCCTTTTCCCGATCCCTACGATGGAAACACTACTTTGCCACCAATCCCTCTGACCGCAGTCTACCTAATTCCAATATTGAATCCTGCCTGTCCCAATTCATACCACCATCCAACAAAGATCCCCCTGCACTCCCACCTAACCACACTTTGGTTACCCTCCAAGAGTTTCTCACCTCCAACTTGTCCTCACCATCCTTTCCCAAGTCCCTTCCCAAGAACTCAAACCTTTCAGCAGAAGAAAGAAGAGCCATCCAAAACCTTAAAACTAATCCTGACATAATCATCCTCCCTGCTGATAAAGGTTCCACCACTGTAGTTATGGATCACAGTGACTACCTGGCAGAAGGGCTCCGCCAACTCTCTGACTCCTCCACCTACAAGTTGTGCCAGATTGACCCCATCCCCAAAGTCTAACAAGATCTCCAATCCCTACTAAAATCCTATGGCCCCTCCCAGAAACTCTCACCTGAATCCATCTCCCTCCTCACCCCAGCAGCACCCCGCACATCCACCTTTTACATGCTCCCCAAAATCCACAAACCTAATAATCCTGGACGCCCTATTGTGGCTGGTTACTGTGCTCCTACCAAACGAATTTCAGCCCTAGTTAACCAACACCTCCAATCTATTGTCCAAAATCTACCTTCCCACATCAAGGATACCAACCACTTCCTTCACCGACTCTCCACCATTCCCACCTCTTTGCCTCCTGGATCTTTACTTGTCACAGTGGATGCCACCTCCCTATACACCAACATCCCACATGCCCATGGCCTTGCCGCTCTGGAACACTACCTCTCCCAATGTCCCTCAGAACGCAAGCCTGATACCTCATTCCTCATAACCCTTACCAATTTCATCCTACTTACCAACTACTTTTCTTTTGAGGAGAAAGTTTACCATCAAATCCAAGGCACAGTCATGGGCACCCGCATGGCACCCTCCTATGCCAACCTGTTCATGGGCCGTCTGGAGGAATCCTTCCTAGCATCCCAAAACCTCAAACCTCTGGCCTGGTTCAGGTTCATTGATGATATTCTCATGATCTGGACTCAGGGCCAGGACACCCTACCCTCCTTTCTTCAGAACCTGAATTCCTTCTCTCCCATCCACTTCACCTGGTTTTCCTCAACCAACCATGCCACATTCCTGGATGTCAACCTCCACCTCACTGATGGCTCCATCCACACTTCCGTCCATATTAAAAACAGTACCTACATTTTGACAGTTGCCATCGCTTCCACGTCAAAAAATCCCTCCCTTACAGCCTGGCCACCCGTGGACTTCATATCTGCAGTGAAAAGAATTAACCTGAAGAAGGCCATGGCCGATAGCTGAATGTGTTGTATGTGTGTGTCTTTTGTATGTGCCTGTTGCAGCTCGTCGCTACGTCTTTGCGGTGAGTTCTAAACTGTCCTCACTATATTATTATACATTTTTAATTAAAATGTTTAATGCAGGGTATCATTTTGAATGGCCTTAATTCCGTAATATACAAGATTAAATATGAAAACTGTGTGCAGAATTGTTAGTTTCAGAACAAAAGAAATCAATATGGCATGTACACAATAAAATGAGTGTACCTCTTTGTTTTGAGTTCTTTGCACTTCTCTTTTACTACATGTATTTCCATATTTCGTGCTTAGTTTAATTTCATTAGGAAGTCCCAGTACATTTTAGAAATACAAAGGCGAAGAAAGAAAAATATGCAATTTCCTATAGCTGGTGTCATATAAGAAGATACTTCAGCGCATATAGGTGGAGCAATAGGGGAAGCTCAGAGGGAAGTAGCTATGGCCGAGTGCCAACAGTGGAGCCTGTGGGAGTTTGTTTTAATTATATAACTTTGGCTGAAAAATCTGTCTTCATTGACGAGTAGAAGTTGTTTATTGAGTGAATTTACATTACATGAAACAAACTGTTACACAAGTGTAGTGACTGCTTCTCGGTGTACTTTTCTTCATAAGTAAGAGATATTCTTCAATGAATTTTCCACAGCATACAAATCTTACTCTGGAATTTTCCAAATCTTTTAAAAATTGTGGTAAAAATTGGGATAATTAACTATAAAATTTGAGTTTTTCTAAACATGAAGTTTAAAATGTAATAAAATTCCAGAGTTTCATACGCCTTTAAAGATGATTTGTATGCTGTGGAAAATTCATTGAAGAATCTTTCTTACTTATGAAGGAAAGTGTACTTAAACCAATTAATGCAGCCAATGGTAACAAAAAATTTAAACGTCCACTGCTATCAGTGTGAATCCTGAACACTTCTTGGTCATGCTGACTAATTTTTATGAATTTCTTTGTAAAAGTATAGACAGTGGAAATTAAAATGTCCTGTGGTGTCTCTCCTGCTATAACTCAGCCCCTTTGACGTCCTACCCCCCAAATAGGTCAGGCGTCGACTGCATGCAGGAAGTATCTGTATGGGTAGCTGGGGCTGTGTGGTATGGACTGGGCATTTTTTTTTTTTTTTTAGGTTGGACAGTCTCGGGGACATAAGAAAAGGATTTCAGTCCCGAAGGGTACAGGTCACACATACAAAAATAGTTGTTCAGGAACCATTGGTCTAATGAATAAATGTGTTAAACCAACCTAGAAGTTTGGTATTTTTCAGTGTCAGATACTCTTTAAGATATATTTAACATAAATGTTCCATTTAAATTTTTAATAATGGCATATATGGCTGGTCTTTGGAGCCCAAAATTGTTGTAAGGCACTGGGCCCCAAAGCATTACATTTTGAATGGGATTCAAACAGTTCATGATTTAAGAAATTCATGGCACATTCTTACTCTCTGAAAAAGTGTTTTTCCCCTCGAGCAAAAATATACTTTTTTTGCCGCATATACACAGTGAAAGGTGGCTAAATCGGGATGTAAGTTCATCCGAAACTTTTACAAAGGACCAAACAGTGTTTAGAAATGATAGATTGAATAAAGTAGGTACTGGCTTTTTTATTGTTGTGGTTTATCCTGTTGCGAAATTAAAGTAGATAGTTCCTGTTCCTGTAAGACTGTATGGAATAAATTACTAATTACCAGCCCTCTGATCCAGATGATATAATTACTGAAATGTTCAAAGAAAGCTTGAATCAAATATCAAGAATAAAATTATAATTGGTTGTAACTTTAACTAACAATCAATATGTTGCCAAAAATACATGTTCAGAGACAAGCATAGAACATCATCCGAAATTATACTGAACACATTATCTGAAAACTATTTTGAGCATTTGTTTCATGAAACCATTAGCATAGTTAATGGTTGTGAAAATGCACTTGACATCCTAACAATAAATAATCCTGAACCAGTAAAGAACATTAAACATATAAGCGATTAGTGAACACAAAGTTGTAGTGAAACTGATTATCAAAATTACCTAGTACACCAAATTAAATGAAAAATATATCTATTCCGAAAAGCAGATATCAATGGCATTTGAGAGATTTATTCCAAATAAATTAATAAGAGAGGGAGGTGACCTAGTACACAAAACAGGTCAGATCACTGTTGCAGAAGCAAACAAAAAGTTGTGTGTAATTGAAATAGACACAAAATCCCTAAGACTGGTAATCTTTTGTGGAAACTCAAAATTTAGTGTGGACTTCAATGTGAGAAGCCTATAATAGTTTCTACAACAAAACTTTTGTGTTGTAATTTGGTAGAAAATCCAAAGGAATTCTGGTCATATGAAAGTACACCACTGACAAAACACAATCAATAACTTCTCTCCGTGATAGCAGTAGAGATGCTACAGAAGTTAGTCTGCAATGCACAGTTATCTGAAATTCATTCACCAAAGGAGATGAAGTGAATTCAAATAGAGAACAGCTAGAAATAGTCCTGAGTAGTAAATCAAATCAAATAACTCAACAAAAGCAAGGTTTCTAGTTCTCAGAATACGCTGATGGAACAACTCCGAACCTAGTTATTGTATACAACACCTCTCTCATCAAAAGATCAGTACCCAAAGACTGAAAAGTTGCACAAATGCAATAGGAGTGATCTGCTGAATTACAGGCCCATTTCATTGCATTGATTTACAGCAGAAATTTAGAACACACACTTTGGTCGAGGAATTTTGCTCTGATTGTTGCCAGCATAATATTGAAGTATTAGCATTGAATAGGGGATCATGGTGGAATTTTATTAGAGGCACTATGCTCCAGACTGAATGCTGAAAGGCATAATCAGTCTCTAATTATGATTATGACGATGATGATGATGACGACTTTGGTCGAAGATTACTAATTATCCTAAAAAGAATGATCTTTTGATCCATAGTCAGTATGGATTCAGAAAGTATCATTCTTGTGAAACACATCTAGCTTTTTATTCACATGAAGCGATGAGTTATATCAATAAGAGATCTCAAATTGATTCCGTAATTTTATATTTCCAAAAGGTTTTTGACACTGTACCTTGAAAGTGGCTTCTAAACAATTTGCCTACATATGAAATATCGTTTCGGTTGTTCTACTGGAGTTGTTATTTCTTGCCAGAAAGATGCAGTTTGTAGTAATTGATGGAAAGTCATTAAGTAATCATAAGTGGTATCTGGAGTTGCTCAGAGAAGATTTATAGCACCCCTACAGTTCTTTGTCTTTATAAATTATTTAGGATACAATCTGCGCAGCTCTCTTAGACCGTTCACAGATGATGCTGCCATTTATTTGATAGTAAACTTGCCAGAAGATCGAAAGCAACTGCAAAATGATTTAGATAAGATATCTGCATGGTGCAAAAATTGGCAATTGACCCTAAATACTGCTAATGAAAAGTGTAAAGTGATCCATATGAACACTAAAGAAGATAATTTACACAGTAAATAAGTCAAATCTAAAGACAGTAAATTCAATTAAATACCTAGGAATTACAATTAAGAGCAGCTTAAATCAGAAAGAACACACTGAAAATATTGTAGGGAAGGAGAACCAAAGGCTGCATTTCATTGACAGAACACTTAGAAGATGCAACAGTTCTCTTAATGGAAACTGTATACATACCACTTGTCTCTCCATTTGTCAGTAATGTTGCACATTATGGGATCCACACCAAGTGGGATTGCAAGATGATGTAGAAAAAGCTTAGAGAATGGCAGCTCATTTTGTATTATAGCAATACATGGGAGGGAGTGTTACAGATATAAGTCACGAGTTGCGCTGGATATCATTAAAAGAAATGCGTTATTCATTGCGACGAGATTTCTTGAGGAAATTTTTTTCACCAACTTTCTCTCCCGAATGCGAACATAGGGAGACATGACCATTATAATAAAATAAGAGAAATCAAATTGAAATTGGAAAGATTTAGGGGTTCCTTTTCCTGGGCACTATTAAAGAATAGTAACAGTAGGGAAATATTATGGTAGCAGTCCAGTGAACCCTCTGCCACACGCTTAAATCTGATTTACAGAGTAAATATGTTCGATATAGATGATTGAAATCATTAATATATTTTAAAAATCACAAAAATCCAATAATAAGGTGTAGGAGGGAAAAAAATCCCATTCATGACAAATAGTTTCCCCCATAGACATGTTGGACAGAGATTTAAAAAATGTGTGTATTCAAACTCACATTACTCTAGTGGGGGGATTTCAGACAGTATTTGTTTGTCTCAAGCAAATATACATGGCCTTATATTTTCTGAACAGGGTATTTTATTCAGTTGTGGAAATGCTGATGAATGTTTCTCTGGTTGGAGGAAAGACACCTAGCGAGAATATTTGATGACATATCTCTGCTTTATACCTGACTGATATGAACTAAGGGGTAATGATATATTTAATTTTTTAAATCATTTTTTTGTTTCTCCATATTATTTCTAAATTAATACTTTCTGTTATGTTTTTGTTCTAGATGACACAGGAATAAAAACATTGGCCCTTGATCCAAGTACATATAAGTTTTTAGTAAAGCAAGGAATGGAAGATCAGTTAAAAGGTGCAGATGGAATTAAGATAAAATACCAGACTGCAAACAACAACACTGATCCCTTGAAAGTGAAACTTGAGCTAAGTGAAACCAAAAATTCATTGAAATCTGAGCCAGCTGACGAAAATACAAATAAGCTTCAAATAAAGGAAGAAAAGGATGTAGAACAGAAAGAAGGTGAGATTTCTTACCATTTACATGCTATTCAATTTAAAGAAAGTACTTTGATCTTTTCTTGCATGGGTTATCATTTTATGAAAAGAGTATGTGGTATGAATGACACTTCTGTGTAAATGTGATAAGTTAAATGGGACTGCTCAAGTTGAACCAGCCAGTTGTAAAAAATTCTGACAAGTCCATTCAAATAAACTTGATATTTATTGAATGCTTTTGAAAGATATAGGCTGCAGTCATCAGATATACATATTAAGCAGAAATTTATAAGTGAAGGTGACAAATATTTATCGATTAATCCACTAAATGCAGCAACCAGTTATTGAATAAACACTGTATTTGTTTGTGTTCAACAGTTCTATGTGAGCCATAATTACTGAACTTGAAATTTATATTAAAGTGCACATCGATGAAAGGAGAAAATATAAAAATGCAGTAAATGAAACAGGCAAAATGGAGTACAGACGACTAAGAAATGAGATTGACAGGAAGTGCAAAATGGCTAAGAATGCTTAAGATTAGGAAGAGGAAGAGGATAGATGCTTTTGAAATGTGGTGCTACAGAAGAATGCTGAAGATTAGGTGGGTGGATCGCATAACTAATGAGGTGGTACTGAACAGAATTGGGGAGAAAAGGAATTTCTGGCATACCTTGACTAAAAGAAGGGATCTATTGGTAGGACACATTCATAGACATCAAGCAATTGTGAATTTCGTGTTGGTGGGAAGTGTGCGGGGTAAAAACCACAGAGGAAGACCAAGAGATGGATACAGTAAGCAGATTCAGACAGAGAAAGGTTGTCGTTCTTATGTGGAGTTGAAGAGGCTTGCTCAGAATAGGGTATTGTGGAGAGCTGCATCAAACCAGTCTCTGGAATGAACGCCACAACAACAACATACATAATCAGTTACCTGTTTTTATTTTTTTTTATCATTAATTTATATGCAATGTCACACTCGGTATGTTTCGTAAGTCATGTTTGGGTGGGGGAAAGTTAGATATTTGTAGTATGTAGCAGTTATAAGCTGCATTGCAAAAAGAACATCATTTCTGTACATTCACTACTAGAAGAAATAGTGCCATAAATATTTGATCTAAAAGAGTGAGAAGTGCTGATTATATGTAATATATTGATTGAGCAGATGCAATTTTTAGTTATTTGATCCCAGTGTGTTATTCAAAGTGAAGAAAGAAACTAATGAAGACACTTTATTATTATACGGTGTGTGTGTGTGTGTGTGTGTGTGTGTGTGTGTGTGTGTTTGTTTGTTTGTTTGTAAAACAGCTATAAAAATTTGTTCCTTGATTTATGAAATTTGTTATTTATTTATCGTAGTTGCATTAAAAGATGTGAAGGTTCTTCCACCAATTACAAAGTTTGAAGAAATAAATATTACTAAGGCACTCACATCCCTTACACGTCTATATTACCCAAAAATTGCAAGGAAGTCGAAGTTAGATGACTTTCTAAGCAGAAGAACGCATCTGAAAATACTGGAAGAAAGGAAGCTGGCTCAGAATGTGAGTTTTATAATAATCAAATTATTTAAGAATTTTTTGGAATTTATTTTATATTCACAATAGAGGTCTGCGTAGATATGGAAATTATTATGCACAACATTTATAATACTCTAATACGCATCCACAAGTTCTTTATCTACTTATATTTGAAGGTAGGTGCAACATAGAAACTCAACAATAAAATTGTTTCATTTTTCGGAGTTTTGTGTGAAAATGAGCTTCCTGAGACAACACGGTTCAGTATAGATGTGGTGGTGAAGTCATTGGAACAGTAGCTCACTGGATAGCTCACTGCCATGACTCACACATTGTATGGTTCGGGCACCTCAAGTATGATGTTGGTGATCACGTAAAGTGTGGCCGGCAGACCACAAGGCTTCCTCTGTACTGGGCACATTTGATAGTTCACAGCAAGCAACAATGCTCCACAGTGTTTCTGCCTGTTTGATTGTTCACAGAGAGTGATTAAGCTCTATCAGCTGAAACAGCTTGTTCTAGTGTAACATTACTGCATATTAAAAGTGTAGGTAGGCACTTAACAGTTCCTCAATATTTAGTTTTGTAGTATTGTAAAAATATGATTTCTTTAAATACTATTTGCATGTACAAATATTTGAATATGTTTAGTGAGCTGCTTTTGACAGAAAGTTATTACTTCCATGAACAACATTTTGTCATCAGAATCAATTAAATTGTCTTTATTTGTCAGACAACATTTGTAGAACAAACCACTGAGTTATTGACTAATACATCTCAACAAGAATTTATTAATTTCTTTCCATTCATATTCTTAGCACTGAGTCATGCCACCACAGTATTGGTGATCACTGTATGTGAACACCTGTTATACTGATGAAGTGGCTACTCATACAATGTTTGAATATCTGTCTGCAATAAACACAGTGCTTTGCAGAGTGCTTTATTTTATGATATGAATCAATGTATAGTTCGATTTTCAATGCGTTCTACATAATCTGCAAACATTCAACACCTCTCTAGAAACTGTTTTGCCCAGACAATCAGATATTTTCTGTAAATTTCTTGTATAGGTGTTTAGATAAGTTAGCTGTTCCTTGTCACTTGTTGCATTGTGCTTCACCCTCATAAATAAAGAGCAGTACCCCTCAAAAAATTCATTTTCACGTGCAACTTCAAATGGTAAAAATCTTTGCTGACAAGATAGATGCACTTATTTGTTGCAGCTACCTTCAAATTTGATTAGATGTCTTCAACTTTTACATTATTCTTAAAATACTTTTTTCACAGGCTAAAGAAATCAACACAGTTTTTATTTTTTCATTACCCCAAATATGTGACAAAATTTCATCCATATTGATGATTCTATTTTCAAATTATAAGAACTATGCCCATAATTGGTATTGAAGTTCATTCACCAATGTTTACTCCAACATATTTGTTAGATGTTGATTCATTCAGACAAACAATTAACTGAAGAAAGCTGTAACTTAGCGAGTCATACCATTCAGATAGCCTCTGGCTGTGCTAGTCTTTCAGAATACCGTACACAGGCAACATAAAAAAGTGGGATTGCAGTGTGATAATGTATAGTCTCTAATTGTAGGATCCTTGGATGCAGCTAAAGTACTCTTAACTTAACAGTATGAACAGAAAGAGACTTCAAGATTTCAGCTAATGTTACAACAGATGTGCACTGCTGTTTCTTGCAATCTCATTCACTGACTGCAGGAAACATAGTGTTATGAAAACCATAAAGTAACATTGGCATTTTCCTGTCCACCTAATTATGATGGCGGATATCTGCACATAACAAAGTTCAATCCATAACAGTGCCCAGTTTTATCTGCAAGGTAACAATTTGGATAACCACATCTGCGCAGACCTCTAACTGCAGGGTGTATCTGAAATGAATGTAGAGAGGGTTAGTAGAAGGGAGTACATAATATTTTGATAAGGAGCCCATGTCCAGAAATGTCGTCCAGTGATGGTAAAAGTACTTGAGATTTGTTTTATAGTCTCAAATTTAAAAGTGCTCATAGCATCATTGCCATCATTTCCAGCTATGCTTTCCTCATCAAAATACTATGTACTCATTCCGTTCTAGCAGCCCTCTCGTTTTCTACAATTTCAGATTACATTCTGTAGAAAATGCAACTTATTTTATTGGCACTTTATTTGTGTTAACGAACATAGGCCTTAGCCTTATGCTTTCAAAATTTGTGCTTGATCTGAATTACATGCATTTTTCTATTGTGGAACAAGCATGATAGTAACTACCCTTTTTCATTTGTTGACATTTCCTTAATTTGTTGTTGGTGATGGTTTCAGGAGGCAAAGTTGTAATTGCATGCATATTTAGAAATTGTAGAACCAATGTAGATGTGGCTAAATATTTTAATAGTATATCTATGCTAGTATGGTAAATAAGTGATTTTACTTTGTTCAAACATGTATGTTAGTGGTTGGCAAATTCATCCTTGTATGGGACAGAAATATATGATTGAATAAATGAACAAACAAGATATTCTGAGAATGCAGTCTTCACTGTCAGTTGAATAATGCTTGGAGTCCAAGCTTCATTAAACAAACCAGAGAATTACAGCAACTTTAAATACTTCTGAAGTGTGTCTTATCTGCTACACACAATTCATTACCTTCACTCAATAATTTTTTTAATAGTCTATTTGATCTATTGGATTGACTGGGAATTATCAATATTTTAATTGACTCTAGTTCCTCATGCTGTTTAATGTTATGGTTTTTTCATGAAAAAATTGTTATATATAGAAATTTCACAGTATGCCATAAGCATTGAAACTGCATACCTTGGAATATAATTATACTAATTATGGTATCCAACAAATACAAAATATTAGCTTCAGAAACACTTGTTGCTGATGTCAGGCTATCACAGGAAGCACAAGATGTGAGCTAGATAGTCATACAAAAACTTGTGTGTTGTACACACACTCGAATTTTGTACATAACATTATAAGAATAAAGAAAGTCATGTATGTCGTCATGCATGTGGTTAGGCTACGATGAAATATCACAGCTTAAATGCTATCCTACCTCAGTGAACAATGGGCGTTGCTGAGGTGAGGTGGCTTGCATGCCTCAACAATACAGATAGCTGTAGTGCAGGTATAACCACAATGGAGGGAAATCTGTGGAGAGGTCTGACAAACATAAAGATGGGCAAAAGCCTTTTGAGTAGTTATAGGGACACCAGTCTGGATGATTGGCTGACTTGGACTTGTAACTTCAGCTAATGTAGCTTTATCATGAAGGTACTGGGAACAGCTGAAAGCAAGGTGAAATACAGTCATTACTTTTCCCAGTGACATGTGGCTCTTACATATGAATATATGATCTTCTTGGGTAAAATATTCCGGAGGTAAACTAGTCCTCCATACGGATCTCTGGTCAGGGACTATTCAGGAGGATGTCATCTGGAAAGGTGACACTGCATTCTACACATTGTGTGTGGAATGTCGGATTCCTTAAACTGGTAGATAAGTTACGAAATTTGAAAAGAGAAATGGATAGGTTGAAGTTAGATATGTTGGGGATTGGTGAATTTTGGTGTCAGGATGAACATGATTTATGGTCAGGTGAATACAGGATTTTAAATACAAAATCACTTGTGGGGAACACAGGAGCAGGTCTGATAATGAATAAGAAAATAGGAATGCAGGTAAGTTGCTATGAACAGCATAGTGAACGCATTATTGTAGCAAAGATAGACACGAAGCCAAAACTGACCACAGTAGTGCAAGTTTATATGCCTACTAGCTATGCTGATTACAAGGAGATCAAAGAAATGTATGAGATGAAATAAATTATTCAGACAATTACGGAAGAGGAAAACTTGATGGTGATGGGGATCTGGAACTAGTAAGTAGGAAAAGGAAGAGAAGGAAATGTGGTAGGTGAATGTGCACTGAGGAAAAGGAATGAAAGAGGAGATAACCAGGTAGAATTTTGTACAGTGCAGAATTTAACCGTCACAAACACTTGGTTTAATCATCAAGAAAGAAGGTTGTATTTGTGCAAGAGACCAGGAGACACTGGAAGATACCAGATTGACTTTATAATGGTAAGACAGAAGTTTAGTAACCAGGTTTTAAACTGTAAGATATATCCAGGGGCAGATATAGACCCTGATCAGAACTTATTGGTTATGAACTGTAGATTAAAACTGAAGAGAGTGCAAAAAGGTAGAAAAGTAAGGAAATGGAACCTGGATAAATTGAAGGAGCCAAAGGTGGTTGGGAGTCTCAGAGGGAGCATTAGGCAAGGAATGGCTGAAACGGGGGAAATTAATACAGTAAAAGAAGATCGGGAAGCCCTTAGAGATAAAGTAGTGAAGGCTGCAGAAGATCATATAAACAGAAGGACAATACCTAATAGAAATCCCCGGACAATACAGGAGATAGTGAACTCAATTGATGAAAGGAGAAAACATAAAAATACAGCAAGTCAATTGGGCAAAAGGGAAAACTGAAAACTGAGGTTTACATGAAGTGCAGACAGGTTAAGCAAGAGTAGCTAGAAGAACATATAACTAGGAGAAAGATAGATAGCACCTACAGGAAAATAAAAGAAGCATTTGGAGACAAGAAAAGCATCTGCACGAATTCTGATAGAAAACCAGTACTAAGCAAAGAAGGGAAAACTGAAAGGTGGAAGAAATGTATAGAAGAAATAAACTTGAAGACAGTATTATAGAAATTGAAGATGAAGTAGAGGAAGATAAAAGATAGGAGATACTATACTCTGAGAAGAATTTGACAGAGCACTGAAAGACTTGAGTTGAAACGAGGCCTCTGGAGTAGATGATATTCGGTCTGAACTGCTAATATCATTAGGAGACCGAGAAATTGTTTCACCTGGTATGCAAGATGTATGAGACAGAGGAAATACCATCTGACTTCAAGAAAAATATAGTAATTTCAGTTCCAAAGAAAGCAAGTGCAGACGAATGTGAAAATTACAGAACTGCCAGTTTAATAAATCATGGATGCAAAATACTAACACAAATAATGTACGGACGAATGTAAAAAAAGGTGAGATCCAACCTTGTAAAAGATCAGTTTGAATTTAGGAGAAATTGAGAAATACAGGAGGCAATACTCACATTACAACTTGTCTTAGTAGGTAGGTTAAGGAAAGGCAAACCTACATTTTTAGAATTTGTAGGTTTGGAGAAAGCTTTTGACACTGTTGACTGGAATACACTCTTTCAAATTCTGAAAGTATTAGGAGTAAAATATAGGAAGCCAAAGAGTTATATTCAATTTGTATAAAGACCAGACAGCAGTTGTAAGAGTCGAAGACCATGAAAGGGACACAGTGTTTGGGAAGGGAGTAAGACTGGGTTGTAGCCTTTCCCAAATGTTGTTCAATCTGTAGATTTAATGTAATGGAGTGCAAGGAGAAATTCAGAGAGGAAATTAAAGTTCAGGGTGAAGAAATAAAAACATTGTGTTTTACCGATGAAATTGTAATTCTGTCAGAGACAGCAAAGGACCTTCAAGAGCAATTGAACCTAATTGACAATTTCTTGAAAGGCACGTATAAGATGAACATTAACAAGAACAAAACAAGGTTAATGGAAAGCACTCTAAGAAAATTAGGCAATGCTGAAGGCATTAGATTAGGTAATGAAACAAGTGGTAGATGAGTTTTGTTACTTCGACAGTAAAGTAACACATGATGGTTGCAATACAGAGGATATATAAAACAGAATGGCAATGGGAAGAAAAGCGTATTTGAAAAAGAGAAATATGTCGATATTGAATATTAATTTAAGCGTAAGGAACTCTTTTCTGAAAGCATTTGTATGGAGTGTTGCCTTGTAGGGGAGTGAAATATGGATGATAAACTATTCGGACAAGAAGAGGATAGAGGCTTTTGAAATGTGGTGCCACAGAAGAAATCTGAAGATTAGGTTGGTAGATCATTTAACTAATGAGGAGTTCTGAACAGAGTTTGGGAGAAAAGGAATTTTTGGCATACCTTGACTAAAAGAAGGGATAGATTGGTAGGACACATTTTAGACATCAAGGAATTGCGACTTTAGCATTGGAGTGTAGTGTGTGTGGTGTAAAAATTGCAGAGGGAGAGCAAGAGACAAATTCAGTATGCAGATTCAAATGGATGTATGTTGCTGTTTTTATGAGGAAATGAAGAAATCTGTGCAGGATAGAGTATCATGGAGAGGTGAATCAAACTAGTAGCCGGACTGAAGACAACAACAAGAACAACATCATTTTTATCAATAGTTCCTTGGATCTTGGAATCCCAAATTGTTTAGCTACTTGAGTCTGTTGTCATCAGTATGTAATGTGCGCAGTTTCCTTAGCTTTTGGATTTTCAAATCCTTTTCTATGTTCATTCAAACCTGATTTGGTACAAAATGTTCTGGATGTTCATCTATGTTTGGCGCTTTAGTTATTTCTGAAATCTCAGAATTATTCTGAGCTTTCCATTTTTTCTGATATGTTATCAAAGATTCTGGAAGCTTTTTGTTTTTGAGTACTATGTCCATACCAAGATTTAGCTTTAACGTCACTTCACTCTGTGGAGTACTGTATTTTGCTATTATGTTTTCATCTGTTATCTCATTTTCAATAGATTCTTTCTGAGAGCTATCTTCAATATCTGAATATTCAACATTGCTAATCATTGGAAAAAGCAAGCTCATTCCATTCCAATTCTACCTGGACCACCTAAATGATGATAATCTGGAGACACCTCAGTGAAAGGTTGTCAAACTGTTGCATTACGCATCACCATATTGGTCCTGCATACAGTATTATGATCTCGGTTGTTATTGGATTCCACTCCTACACCCCTTAGTATGCATTGCCATTACCCTAAGCAATCAGCATTACATCTCTCAAGTGTTAGAACCTGTTGTCCTACTATATCTCCAGAGCTTGTTGAGGGCCACATTGCAACAAGGTAATGCGCATGTAATGTTAAAGATTTCTTCCCCGCCCATCGTATTGTATTGCTGCTTTAGTCTCCTGTTTTCCTGATCTCTTACCTATCATGAAGTCTGGTCAGTGATGTGGAATGATTGTCCCAGAATACACCACCTGCTGCCACACCAGATCAACTTCAGCGTTATTTGGAAACAACACTGCCTGCTGCACCCCAACTAGAAGTCCACAATCATCTGATCTTTGTACAACAAGGTATCTCCCAAATAAATTTGGCTGTAATATATCCAGTACATAGGATATAAAATTCAGAAAGCCAATGGGAAGAAAAGTGTTCCTGAAAAATTGATTTTTTAACTTTTAAGTGTAAGGAAATCTTTTCTGAAGGCTTTTGTTTGGAATGTTGCCTTGTACCGGAGTGAAACATGGCCGACAAATAGTTCAGGCAGCAAGAGGATAGAGGCTTTTGAAATGTGGTGCTACAGAAGAATGCTGAATATTAGCTGGGTACATATGTGTAACTAATGAGGTGGTACCAAACAGAATCAGTGAGGAAAGGAATTTCTGGAATACCTTGACTAAAAGAAGGGATCAATTGGTAGGACACATTCTTAGACATCAGGAAATCATGCATTTAGCATTGGAGGGAACTGTGTGGGGTAAAAATCGCAGAGGGAAACCATGAGACAAATACGGTAAACGAATTCAAATGGCTGTAGGTTGTCATTCTTATGAGGAGAACTTATGAGGGTAGACTAGGGTGGAGAGCTGTATCAAACCAGTTACTGGAATGAAGACCACAACAGCAACAACAACAACAAAGAACAACAACATTTCCAGAACTGATTGATGTTGCATTTTGGGTGGTCAGCAGTGTCCATTGGGATGTGTCCGTGATTTCTCTTTTTTGCTTAAGATTTTTTCATAGTTGGTGTTTGTGCTTATTGGAACTGTGATTATATCTCAAGTCATTTGTTCTTATTATGTTCTGTGATTGACTTACAAGATCATGTCTTGTACTCTGTTTGGCTAACATAAGCTCTTTACACAGTGTAATTTTTGTTTTGCAGTTTCTCAAGCTATTGTGTCTTAATTAATGGATTTGGTATATACAGGTTAGTGCGAAAGTCAATGGACATTGGTTACTAAAGTAAACAGAAGATTGAATTTCTGTGTCATTACAGAAACAAGCTATACTTAAAAATTATTTTCTTATATTCAAACTATTTTCCTTGTTACATCTTTGAAATCATTTCGGAACACTGTTACATAATGTCACAGTGTGGAATCACTGTCCAAATATAATGAAATGCCTTGTGTATGTAGTCTTCTAGTTCAGCATTGGTCTGATGCTTTTGAGAATAAACAGAGGCCTTGACAGGACTCCATAGGAAAAATCCAAGGTTACGATATTGGGGTTCATGGAGGCATATCAATATCTGCGCTTCAAACTATCACTTTTGTTTGGAAAGTTTCGTGCAAATTATTGCAGATGGTAGTGGGATAATGTGTTAGGGACCATCATGTTTTAAAAGTAAATTACTTGAAAGTTTTCAGCATGTGTCATCATTCTGAAACATAACGAAATAACTTGCATAAAAATATATGGTCCAAGTATGCCAGATAGCGATATTGTCTCCCAAATACATCAGGTTGATTTGTTTTTCTAATGAAAGACAGTTTATCAGTAAGTACAGTTATGCCTATTAAATGGTCCGCTTAACTTATTATTGGCATCATCAGGTTAGGATAATGTTTCTTTCTGTTGGTCTAGCACCAATTCATGAAAATTAGGATGTCAGTCTAGATCATTCTCATGTAATCCATGTCATAAATGTAGAATGTAAACTTTAAACTTCTTGTTTGTTTAACTTTTCCACACTGACCTTCATGTTAAATTTGGCTTATTTTCTAAAAATCTGGTTGATTTTTGCTTTTTGCATCATAGCTAAACATACTTGCAGTTCATTTTCCTCGGTTGTGACTGTTCTTGGGCAGTCAAATCTTGATGCATCTATAAAAGATCTATGTTCTAATAATGGAAAGTCCAGATTGGAATTAACAATATAGTAATGAGGCCAGTTTACAACTCACTCTTTGCTATACAGATCTTGGTTCTATAGATCTGCCACCCATTTTGACACTGTTTGTCTTGATAGTGGTTTTGATACAGAGTGTCTCCCCCATTCATTTACAACTACAGTAGCACCACTTTTATATAATATTTTTAACATGAAAATCCTTTTTTCTTTCATTAACCTTGTGACACTTAGGAAAATGCATCTCACACATCATGCTTTCAACAATGCTCTTGTTTGATTATGTCTTTGCATGGTTTCCCAACTTGATGAGACATAATTATCACCATTTGGTAATAACAATTTAACATGTTAAAATTTCATACTGTACTATGATTCAGTGTTGCTTTTGTTTTCTCTTATCCATCTGTCCAGTAACTTTGGCACCACCCTGTATACTTGTATAATGTGAAAATATGCCATTTTAATGATACAGCACATTAAAGATCTTTTCAGAATGTGACCTTTTTGTGTAGTTTTGCTGGGCTATGGTATCAGGAAGAGTGATATCAAGTCATAAAATTAATGTAGGAATATTTACAGTAGAATAAATGGATTATTAATTTTTAATGTATGCCAATGATGTTGCAATGTACAACAGCCATTGACTAATGCAGTTATTATGTGCTTGATTGATTGTGGATTTAACTTTTGAGTTCTCATGATTCTTCTCTCCCATTTCTTTTTTCTACAGCAAGCGGCTAAAGGAGCAGTAAAATTAGGTGTGAATGGTGATGCATCAAAATTATCAGATGCAGAGGGTGAGGTAGATATTGAGAATGATGCAAGTGATGCAGAAAGTGAGAGTGGTGTAGATCATCTTTTGCCTTCTATGGTACTTGGCAAGCTGTGTGTCTCAAACAATTCACAAAATACATTTTTCAGCAAGGATATGTTGAACACTATTTCTAAAAGAGTGAGTGGCATTCGTCAACAGTACGCAAAGTTGGCTCGTCTTGGCGGTAAAAGTTTGAAATGCTATTCTCTTAGTTGCAATGAAAATGACAAACAAGTTGCAACACTGGGAGTGAGCAACTGCTATTCTCCCATTTGTCAGCAAAAAGCTAGGGTTCGCCGGGAGCTGCTGCTTCTATTGAAGAAAGCAAACAGTCATACCAATAACAACAGTGTGTCCACCACTTTGAACAATGGGTCCACAGTGCCTGCTCAAAAAACAAAAAATTCAGATGATTCTTCTTTATACAATGAAGGTAAGTATTTAAAAAAGTAATGGATATATTTATTTGTTAACAAATTCATTTTTAATAATTTTCAATCAATATCAGTTGACTTCGAAGTCTGATGAATGAGGGTCAACTGTCTCTGTTTATTAATCATCATTGTATGTAGGGATGCTGAAAAGTAATGCCTCAAATTTTTTTCTGGGCATACCTTACAGCTTTTGAAATAAACCAAACTGTATTACAATACTACATATTTATTCACCATTTCTTCATATTTATTTCTCAACATAGTCACCCTGGCGACACACACATTTCTCCCAACGATAAACCAGTTTGTGGATCTCGTCACTGTAGAAGTTTGGACCTCGTTGTCTGAACCACTACCTCACCTCCGCTTGCACTGCTTCATCTGTTGTAAAGTGGACACCGCAAAGGTGTTCTTTGAGCTTTGGAAAGAGGTGAAAATCAGATGGAGCCAAGTCTGGACTGTATGGAGGATGATTGATGATAGTGAATCCAAGGCGGCAGATTATTGCAGATGTCACAGCACTCGTTTGCGGTCTCGCATTGTCATGCTGAAGGAGAGGGTGTTCCATGTGGGGACGAGTTCTTCGAATGTGTGCTTTCAGTTTATGGGGAAGCTTGCTGTACTGTGCAGAGTTTATGGTGGTGCCTTTAGGCATGAACTCCATATGCACGACACCTCAAAATCCCAGAAAACAGTGAGCATGATCTTGCCTGCCGACGGCAAGGTCTTGCACTTTCTTGGGGGTGGTGATCCATGGTGGTGGTACCCCTGTGATGCTCACTTGCTTAGGGGTTCAAAATGGTGCACCCAGCTTTCATCACCAGTCACAATGTTGTTAAGGAACCCATCACCCTTCTGCTCAAAACGCAATGGCAATTGTTGACAGATGTCCAATCTCCTTTGTTTCATGTCAGGGGTCAGCATACAGGGCACCCACTCTGCACACACTTTTCTGTACCGCAGTTCTGCAATCAGGGCCTGTGCATGCTCCCATGATATGCCACACTGCAGTGAGAGTTGTGCCTATGTTATCTGAAGATTCTCTCCGATGAGTTGATCAACTCGATTCTGATGAATCTCGTCTGTTGCCATACGTGGTCGTCCACTCCGTGCTCTGTCACAGTCGTTGAAGTTAGGACCGTGTTTACGAGTATAGGCAGTCCACCGGCACACATTACTGATGCCGCTGCACTTGTCGCCGTACACACTTTTCATTCTTCTGTGGATCTCAATTAGAGGCGCATTTTCTACGGTTAGAAACTCGATTACAGCACGCTGTTTCTCACGTACTGACATAGTCACTTTACAGACCGCCAAGTTACTTGGTACTACTCGAAGGCCTCCAGCGGCAGAGGGTTGTACTTTGTGTCAGCCATGTGGCAAGAGAGTAATATGCAGGACATGCGAAACATCAACCAAGCTGCAAACAGATGAAAAAAATTTGGAGGCATTGCTTTTCAGTTTTGAAAATTTTATAAAATAGGTAATCGGAAACAAATTAGGTATTGAAAATTGTGGAACTCATTGGTACTTGTGTCTGACAGACAATATGTTGATATTACTTTCAATAACAAGATTTAATTAGATCCTGTAAAGCAGTGTTTCCCAACTGTTTTGAATACATGACCTCCTCGAACTAAAAATATTTTGGTGAGCTACCCCCCCCCCCCCCTCCCTCACAAATCATAATAGCAGTATGTGTGTACTTTCAAGTGCTATACATTTTTCTTCTGTTGATGCAACATTATCTAAAAGTAAATAAATAAAAATATAAAATACAGTCTTGTACATTACATGATACATTTTAGTCCCCCTTTCATTTTTTCATTGTTAACATTGTATTTATTATAAAACAATCCTTGTGATCAACAAGGAATCACATAATTTTAATATAAAATACATTTCACTGTGGCATATGTTTTTGTGTTATGCAACACCTAGTATTCAGGCATGCTCGTGGCTGGTTATTTTATGGTGCAACTAGTTCCTCCTGTAACAGCGACCCTCAGAACAACACTTTGCAACCCCCCTGAGGGTCGCGACCCACAGGTTGAAAAACACCGCTGTAAAGAACAGGAGTGTCAATTTGGAGCTAGATCAGCTGCTTAGGGGGGCTACTGTGATAGAGAAGGGGTTTGGTTCCTGTTGCTGCTGTTGGTAGGTGGGATTTAACTAGGCATGGCCTGCATCTCAATAGGGCAGGAAAGAGTAACTGGCTGGGTTGATAGCAAAATCCTTAAGGGGGAACAAGATCAGTGTCCAGTGAGAAGCTCAGGCATGCAGGTGCTAAATAATGTTAAAAAATCATAAGATTCTCACAAAATTAAAGTAAAAAATAATGTTAGCATTTTTCACCGGAAAATTGGGGGATTAAAGAATAAAATATATGAGCTCCTGATTTGTTTAGATCATATAGAAACTGATAATGTTATGCCTGTCTGAGCATGGAAAAAGTGAATGTCAGTGAATATAAACTAGCTGCACTTCTAAGTAGATGTAATAAGGTAAGAGGAGGAATTCCCATATATTATATCAGAAGTTACCACTGTATAAAAAATTTTGAAACAAAAAAGTTTTGTGCAATAAATTATTATTTGTGATGATTTCAATGTCGATTCACTGAAAGAGTGTTATAGGAAGAATAACCAGGAAGTCATATTTGACCCCTTCAATTTGAAAGCCATTATTGATTTTTCTACTCGGGTAGTGAAGGACAGTGCCACATTGATAGCTAACATTTTTATAGACAAAGATAAGTTTAATGACATAAATGCTTCTCCTATTGAGAAGTCTTTCTGCTCATATATATATATATATAAAAAAAAATAGGCGAAGGTTACTCACCAGGCGAATGAGCACAGGTGTGACACACACACACACACACATACACACTAGCTTTCGCAGCCTAGCTGCTTCATCAGGCAGAAGGGAAGGAGAGGGAAAAGGAAATGATGAGGGTTTTAAGGAAGGGGGTAAGGAGCCATTCCAATCCCAGGACAGGAAAGACTTACCTTGGGGGAAGAAAAGGAAGTTTCGAAACAGTCCTCCAGAGTTGTTCGCTCAATTAATAAATTAACAACTAGAAATTTCAGAGAAAGTCTATAGCAGTTAGACTGGGAACTTGATGCTAATTTAAAATATTAAGCTATTACATTTGTAAGGGTATTTTGAAAACTGTTTCCCCAAGAAAATATTTAAATATAATTGTAAATTCCATGCAAAAAAAGTGGCATACTATAAAGGAATAAAAATATCTTGTAACCAGAAAATGAAGCTGTAATCTATCAGCAAGAAAGAGTAATGACCCAGAAATATTCAAATATTATAAAAACTACAGTGCTATATTATGAAAAGTTACTAAAAATGGAGAGGCATATGCATCACGTCTGAGATTAGTTCCTCTGATAATAAAATTTTAAAAAATTAGGAATATTTTTAAAAGGAAGACAGGGCAACCAAGATCACAGTAAGATGGTATTACCACAGTCTAACATATACAGTCATGACACTTACTGCTGTGAAAGTTGTTACCCACTGACAGTTGCAACGACACTAGCGCTCCCAGCAGTGGGCAGGCTGCCGAAGGAGTTATGTTTGTTTATAACTATTTGTGTACATAAATAATGAAATAGTTACTATGATATTTGCATTACAAGCATTAGTAAATATCAAGATACATACATAATACGGAAATTAATGTAAAAACAGCCAAATTTAACTGATTCAGTGGTATAAAAACAACTTCGTCATGATGAAATACTTACATATATGTTGTTGATGGAGGTGTATTACCGTCTTTAGCAACTAAATGAAAGGCGTTTTGTGTGTGCCATACGCGTTTCGCTTCTTTATTTATGAAGCATCATCAGTGGCCTGTAATACATGTTATTTTTGTATAATATTGTAGTACAGTCATAATATTATAGGTGTTTTACACAATATGACAGTTAACAGTTTGTTACAATTACTAAAGTTCGGATCTACTAGGTTAGAAACAACTTCTGTAGCACTAGCTTTTGGAAAGTTAATTTAATTGTTAGTATTTGGCCCTACTTACGGTTTTCTGTTTTATTCCATGTGTGTCTTCATGGAGATGTTTGTGAGGTCTTCAGTTGGATGTGGTATTTTCGGTCTTGATGAAAACCCTTTCATCACCACTTCACTCTGTATTCGTATTTGACGTTTGTTTACAATGTTTAGACGAAAAGCGACAGTTGGCAACACTAAACATTGTAAACAAACGTCAAATACGAATACACAGTGAAGTGGTGATGAAAGGGTTTTCATCAAGACCGAAAATACCACATCCAACTGAAGACCTCACAAACATCTCCATGAAGACACACATGGAATAAAACAGAAAACCGTAAGTAGGGCCAAATACTAACAATTAAATTAACTTTCCAAAAGCTAGTGCTACAGAAGTTGTTTCTAACCTAGTAGATCCGAACTTTAGTAATTGTAACAAACTGTTAACTGTCATATTGTGTAAAACACCTATAATATTATGACTGTACTACAATATTATACAAAAATAACATGTATTACAGGCCACTGATGATGCTTCATAAATAAAGAAGCGAAACGCGTATGGCACACACAAAACGCCTTTCATTTAGTTGCTAAAGACGGTAATACACCTCCATCAATTTCATATGCAACTAAGGACGACGGAAATCGAAAAAATTACATATATGTGTTTATTTACAGCTTATTGCGCTGAAAGTAAGTAGAATATAAACGTTAGAGAAACATAAATTTCTATTATGCTCTGTTTTTATTATGATAGGCAGTTTTTTATGCATATCAATTCGGTGTGGAATATACTGATTCACACATTTTTAGACATCACTCGTCTTTCTTTTATGCGCATATTCTTTTGAGCGTAATTACTTTAGCTTGAAAAGCCAATGTTTTGAAGATTCTTGCCGTTTGTGGTTCAGCTGTAGCAACAGTTGTGGGAATGGGTTCTTCTTTGTTGGTAACAGGTTTGATTGCTTTTACCGTATTCTTGCCACATCTATGTCTTTTTTCCTTCAGCTACATCTGTGGTGTCTGATTTGGCATGTTAAATATCGTAGTTACTGCATTCTATATACGTTTCTTACATTCCACCCTCACTGATTTGACTGAAATTGTAGTGAAGAAACGTTAACGTTCGTGAGTAGAAAAGGAACGTCTTTCTGCCAAAGGGCAGCTCTTATGGTGTATCCTAACCATTTTTTATTTTTAATAGAAAATGAAATTTTTCAGTAGAAGCCTGTATATTACAAGATAATTTTAAATAAACTGTCCTGTAATGTACCATTTCGTATTTGTTACGGAGGCAAGGCAGTTAATGGAAGAGACCATACCTACACAATTTGATATAATTGTAATTCCACCAACCTCCACCTGAAATTAGTAAAATAATTAACTCTGTCAAGTGTATAAGTTACAGTGCTGAAACCCTGACCTTAACAATGTGTACAGTAATACTTTATATCAAGGATCATTTTAACATTGGCAGAGCTTGTAAATAGATGAATATCTTTCAACTATTGCCAAATTTCTCCACTTGTAGCACCACCAACAAAATTGTCAAGTTATCATGGCTGAATAGTATGTAATAAATGATTATTACAAACTATTTACCCCCTACTTATTGACAGAATAGTCTAACACTTTTCTCAGTGTTATAATAAAATGTCTAGAAAAATGTTAGATGGTTACAATAAATTATACGACAGAATTCCAGAGCAGTTCTTGTCTTCAGGAGGCAAAATGTGTAACACCACTGAAGGATACATGCAAAAGTAAAAGGGATACACTACCTAGCATACGCGTTCCATTTCAGGCACAGCTTAAATATGTACAAGGAGTTCTATCACTTCTGGTTATTATTTGCCATTATTTGCTCAGCAGTACCAAGTCATGATCCGGTTTAAATGTGAGAAAATTGGTATTCTTTCTTTGTAGTTTCTTATGCATGGATGAAATACCTTCATATACTGAATTAAATTATACACAAATTGTAATTGAATTTTCTATACCCTTGACAAGAAAAAGTTCAGAGATGAAAGCCATATTTGTGTATGCAAGTTTAGTAATTTTTTAAATTATTTTCAGTTATCAGTTTTAGAGTTATGGGTGGAAATCAATGGATCTGATGTAGTTACAGGACAGTAAGAGTCCTCTAAAAATTTCACGTGTAAAAATGTTGATAAAATACCATAAATTGTTTATTTTATTGAGTGACTTTGAGAATATTAGCACCTAAAATTATAGATATGAAGCTTTTGTAAAGTTGACTGTTAGTAAGAAAAAGCCAGACTAGATTACTGCAAGACAGTTGAACCATTGTGTTAGCCAAAGTATGGGACACAAAATACAACATGAATCATATATTTGAACACAGTCCCATTCATAGTTGAAATACAGAATGTGGAAATACTAATATGATTTAAAGGAAATGTACGAGCATGACATGCACAATCTTCATTAGATCACCAGCTCATGATGATGAACACTATGTGCTTTTTAGAGGTTATGCTGAAAATTTGATTTCATTGTATGTAATGTGACAAATACATAAAAAACCATACATAGCAATGTTGAAATTTCAATAATTAATTTTAAAAAACTTTCAATTATTGAAGCTGTATTATTTTTTTTAGTAATTGTGTTTTGCAGACTGGAATAAATTTCTTTTTTAGCAAGAACAAACGAAGAAAATATGGAAGCCATTAAGAGGGATCTGGAATCTGCAATACCCATTGATGCAAACTGTGAAGATGAAGCTAAAGTTGCTACTCCTATAATATCACATAACAGCAACACAGGGTCGAAGAAAGAAGTGAAACAAGAGAAATGTGATGAAATTCCTAATGTGAAAACAGAAAAAGCAGAGGACTGTAAAAAAGAGATTGTAAGTGATAGTAGTGTTTACGAAGAGACAGTAGAACTTACAGAAGGGCCTGCAATGTGCAGTGAAGTAGTAGTATCTCCAATAACATCAACACCATTTGCAGAAGTGGAAATTTCAACTACTACACCTGATAGTTGTACAGAAGTTGAAATTTCTACCAGTTCAGACGCTAAAGTTCCTGCTGATGACAATAGGGAACATGAGAGTGATGATACCAAACAGCAAAAAGATAAGGTAATGTATCAGCAGATTTATTTATGACACATAAAATTTCTTGTGATAAATGATATTTCTTGTTTGTAGCAGACTGATTTGTTTGGTTCTTTCCTATTACTTCATTATTAAGATAATTGTTGAATTACGTAGTTTGAACCCATTCAATTGTGTTAAGATTTACGAATCAGCCACAGTTGCAAGGTGTTGGTGGCTGATGTGCGTTCAGCTTAGAATATAAATCAGGCAGAAGAAGAGGAGCAAGTGACAATTCAGTTGTAGTGTAAATGTGTGTTTTAGTGACAAAGAAATATGAATTGATTCGGTGGGAGGATGCAGAGTCAGTAATATGTTTAACAATTTCTTGAGTGATAATAACTTTTTCATAAGAGTGGAGGGATGAAAAACAATAATTTATTCACAACATATTAGACAAATATTTTCATAGTAAATATCACTAAAATGATTCTACTGGATTGAAAAACTGATGGCTTGGATCACAGAAAATTCTGGTCACCAAAATGATAGTTTCATGATTAGAAGAGTAGGTAGAAGAAGTGTGCAAGGCTTTTCCTAGAAGGTATTACACAAAAGCAAAGAAATTAATCCGTTGAGTTTCTTCAGGACTTATATTATTCATGAGTGGACCGCGATAAGTACTTTTTCAAAAATAAGTCTGCTGATTATGAGACTTGGTAACTAAACATATCCAAGAGAAAAAGAATGTTGACGGTGACGGTGATGATTGTGTTCAAAGTGAGGCACTGGAATTGCATTACGGTGGAGTGAGTCTCATCCTCAGTTGGCAGTCCAGATTTAGATTTTACATGTTTTACCTAACTTACTTCAGTGCACAACTGATTGATTTACCCATCTTTTTCCAATGTGAGATTTAGTTGTTTCGAATGACCTCTTTGTATACCATATTTACGCAAATATAGGCCACACATTTTTTCCTAGATTTTGGTTAGAAAAATCATGGTGCGGCCTATATTCGAGATTTTCTTCCTGACGTATACATGTATTATGAGGGTGGATAAACTTAATACAGTAGCTATTCTTTTCAAACAAAAAAATTAAACATCATTTCGCAAAACTTCACCAGCGTGTTTATAAAGCCGTTTGGCTTTTGCCATGACGCAGTGACTGATGCAAGTTGTGTATCGATATAGCTTCTATCAAATGTCCCTACTTGGTATCAACAGCTGTTTCAGCACAACCCATTTATTATTGTTCTGCGGCACACCCAACCAAAGTTCAACACGTCCGTGTACTCATAAAGCGAATGTACATAACACACAGAGTTCAAAACTGCAGAAATGCTGTGTGTGCTAAAAGTCTAGGTCAGCGGCAAGGGCTTACTGTACTTATGTGATGATGTTGGCATTGGTCATTGTACATGCTGGGAATCACTTGTTTTCTTTATTGGCGTGAAGTGAGACAGACGTGTTCTGCCGAAAAATATTATGACACATTAAATTTTCACTACACTGAAATCTTCCTTGTAAATTATCAATGTTTGAAATTATTAGTTTCTTTTAATTAAATCGTGGTTTGTTTGTTGGATTATTCATTGTAAATGGATAGGCAGTATTGTAAAAAGGAATGACACTCACAGCAAAACAAATATTCAATAACATCACCATGGGTCAGACTGTAGCTTTAATTCTGGCGCTATAAACACATTTAATCGTTTCTTGCTTCTCTGGCCACACAAATTAATTGTAAGCTAATAGAGGGGGGAGGGGGTTATAAAATATTAAATAAAATGACAATAGATTTTATTGCTTTTGAAAAATCAAGTAAATTAAATGCAAACACAAATATATAGAACACAGTGTAAAAAGTTTATGGCAGCCTATTGTCTTGCATAGCACAATTTTCAGCGTCTGACTCGTTACCCTCGCTAGAGGATCCACATTGCTGCTCAGAGTCGAAAGGAAACAATTACCACGTATTTCATGCATTCAGAAATGCTGTGAAAATAAATCTACAAATTCCCGATTCGCCAACAAATTCGCAAGAATCAACTTAAGTTTCTTGTAAATTTATTAGAGCGGCCTGTATTTGAGGTTTAATTTTTACTATAAAATCTTGTCAAAAGTTTAGGTGTAGCCTATATTTGCATAAATACGGTATGTGGTGTAGGTGGTAGCACACAGGATGCCCATTCGTGAGGATTGCCAGTCCAATCTGCCTCTGGCCATTCAGATTTTAATCGTGATTTCCCTGAATCATTGCAGGCAAACACTGGGATGGGTACTTTGAAAGAACAAGACTGTTTTTTCGCCATCCTGAAAAAAATACTTTGAGCTTGGGCTTTTTCTCTAATGACATCTGTGTCAATGGTACGTTGAAGGGTAATCTTCCTTCTTCTCACAATGTGTAATGAAATCTTATGTTTTGAAATGTATTTTAATCTGCTATATCAGGGGCTGTACATGTCAAGAAAATATCCAGAATATGTGTTCAGGTGTATTCTCGTAATAGTCATCCTTAATTTCATATGAGTAGATGATTCTGGACTCAATTTATGCATTAATTTGTATGCCACAGATAATGTTTAACTTAATATGTAGTGCTGCAAATGAATTCCTAATTTGCTGAAGTTATTCAGAATGCTATTCAAAAACAGTAGCAAATAATCTTGACTTAGTGACTTCATGAACCATCAATTTGGAAATCTTGAAGCTAAAAAAGTAACACATCTGGTATTTAACAGATGATACCACCATGTTTTACAGTGTTTTGGTAACAATTAGTCCCCTATTACTCCAAAATCACCACCAGCAATTTGTACTGATGCAAATCTAGATTCAGAAAACCAAACACTTCCTCTACCTCTTCAAAGGAAAATCCAATGAGATGTTTGGAACCATTTGTGCTATCCTGATGATGTGCAATCATAAATCCATCAGTATCACGTGTATGATTTTGCCTGATTGGTACAGCTTTCATATACCAGTCACTTAATATGAAAGTGTGACTAAAGAATTAATGTAGGCAAGGCACTTCTGGTTAGACATTACTGGTTATAGGCATCAAGAAGATGTTACTGTTTGATGGACACAATTGTTAAATTTTGAATCAGATACTGGAATGAAGTGCCTTGTCTCATTCCATCATTTGACATCTTTCTGTTTTCAGTCTAAGATAAATCTTATCTCATGGTTGTAATTACATTAGATGACATTTCATCATTTGACAATAATGTTTTTTTAGTCTGATATTTCAACATCATGTCACATGTACTCTGCTGCTGCTGCTATTACTTACTATTACTGATTAAACAGACTAATGAAATCTTACATATTGGTAAATGATCATTTTAATGAACCAGTAACATCATCAATAGGAAATATACTTGTGTACAATGTAACTTTTTAGAAGATTGGTGTAAAATTGCATAAATTATAACAGGAATTATTGATTCACTGTAAATGTATTAATATGCTGAACTATCATATTGTATAACCTACACACACACACGGTATTAGTATGGCAGTACTCAGAAATATTTTTGGTCAACAGAGTTCTGGGAATGAAGAAAGACAAGTGACAATCACAACAAGTGAAGTTGTTACTACCACTACTACTGTAACTACACAACATAAAATACATATAGTTGATGGCCATGTTCAGAGTATGCAGAAGAAAGAGGTTCTTTCAAAAGCTATGAGTAATAGCAGTTTGAAGAAAGTGGAAGTGGGAACAGAAAATACACCTGCAAGGTAACATTTCTAAATATGAATACTGATATTACTTTTGTGTGCTTTAAATCTTTGTGTGTGCCTTTCTGTGAACCATAGAGATGTCTCTTTGGTGAATAGCATCCTATCCTTTCAAAAATATTGTTGAATCATTCCTGGAATTTCCATTGTTTAATATAACTTTTTCTCTTATTAGTTTAGAATTGGAGGTACTTTAGTTCTTTAACTACTTTATTCATCATTGTTGCACTCACAAAAACTGTGCATCAACTAGTAAATTAAATAGTAGAAAATATTTAATGCAGATTGATTTCCCTTCAGTCATAAAGATTATTAATGTTTGCGTAAATTATCTGGTTAACAGAATTGAATGACATTAATAATGTATGTAAATATCTGAATAACAATATTTTGGAAAGGATAGGTTGCTACTCGCCAGAGAGACGACCGATGAGCCACAGAAAGGCTCATATAACTGAATAAACAAAAATGAAGCTTTCAGCTGTTAAGCCTTCATACAGAGAACACACACACTCACACAAAACCAAACTGCCGTCTCCGGCTATTGCGGCTGGATCGCAACAGACAGTACAGCTGAGGGAGCAACCACTGGTGGGGTTGAGGAAGTGGCATGGAGAGGGAAGCAGGAAGGGAGGGAAGGGATGCGGGGTGGGGATTGAACAGTACATCAGTTCTGTCTGACAGGTAGGAAGGGACTGGAGTATGTGGCGGAAAGGGAGATGTACGTAAGCTGGAGTGTGGGTAGGAAAAGGATGGGGAGAGGAGAGTGGTGGGGGCAGGAACTAGCGAAGGTTTAGGCCTGGGGGATTGTGGGAGCATAGGATATACTGTAGGGAGAGTTCCCATCTGTGCAATTCAGACAAGTTGGTGTTTGTGAGGAGGATACATATGGCTCAGGCTATGTATCAGTCATTGAAGTGAGCCACATGCAGTGCCTATGCTCTGCAACAGGATGGTCCAGCTGTTTCCTTGCCACAGTATGACAATGGCCATTCATCTGTACAGACAGCTCCTTGCTGGTCATGCCCACGCAGAAAGCTGTAGTGTTTGCAGCTCAGTTTGTATACAACATGACTGGTATCTCAGGTTGCCCTGCCTTTTATGGGATAGGAAATGCCCGTGATGGGACAGGAGTAGATGGTGGTGGGATTGTAGATAGGACAGGTTTTGCATGTAGGTTTATTGCAGGAATATGAGCCATGGGGTAAGGGGTTGGGAGCAGGGACGGAGTAGGGATGGACAAGAATATTACATATGGTTGGTGGACAGCAAAATACCACTGTAGGGGGGGGGGGTTGAGGGGGATTTTGGGCAGGGTATTTCTCATTTCAGGACAGGATGAAAGGTAATCAAAACCCTGGCAGAGAGTGTGGTTTAACTGTTCTAGTCCTGGGTGGTATTGGGTGCTCTCACCTCAGCTGTGCTGTCTGTTGCAATTAAGTTGCAATAGCCAGAGACAGCAGTTGGGTTTGTGTGTGTGTGTGTGTGTGTGTGTGTGTGTGTATTTTCTTTGTGGCAGATGAAGACAACAGGCGAAATCTTCATTTTTCTTTATTCAGTCATGTGTGCCATTCTGCGGCTCATCGGATGTTTCTGTTGTGAATAGCAACCTATCCTTTCCAAAATATTGTTGAATCCTTTAAGGTATTTCCATTCTTAAATATCTGAATTGTGATGATATGGGTGAAAATTAACCTACCAGAACTATTTTTGTCTAGAAACCAATTAATGTTCCCTGTTATCCACAGTAGGGGTTATCACACTCACTCCATGCTTTAAGATAACTTCACAATTGTTTCAAACCACATGAAAAAAATTAGAATGACGTAACATGTACTGAAGAAATTATTAAAGAAGTAGATGTATTGCAATATCTAGGAAGTAAGTTCACCAAGAAAGAAAAAGTCAAGGATGAAATTTTGGAGAGGTCAGAAATTGTTCAAAATTTTATTATTATACCTATATAGAAATTACAAAATACACAACAAAGCAAAGATCATGATATACGAGTCATATTACCTGCTAATTTTGATCTATGTATCAAAATATTGGGCTTATGCAAAGAAATATCTGGGCAGAATACAAGTGACAGAGATGTTATTTCTGAAGCATTTTGGGTAAGTTGGGGGGGGAGGGGGGGTAAGAAAAGGGCAGGGGGTAAGGAAAGAGACAATGTGAACCACACTTCAGCTTGATCTCCTAAAAGAAGTTCTAGAGAGAAATAGGCTGAAATAATTTGGCCACATTAATACAGTGGGGCCATAAGTCGTCTTCTAGGAAAGGCTCTGGGATGGAAAGAATTTGGAAGATCAATTGGGCAATCATTAGAAAGATAGAGAGATCAAGCGAAGGGCTGTAGTGGGAGGAAATGTTGAATGACAGACTGTGGAAGAAAAGAGAATCTCTGAAGAGGCTTTGTGAATGAATAGCAGAAATGTTTCAGAAAGGAGGAGGTGGTTTGTTACATTATTCTTGTGTTGGTTAAACAATTTTAAGTGCAAGAAGGAATAATAGCACTATTATGAAAAAGGATACATTGCTGTTCACAACATAGATGATTGATTAGTGGAAGACATGCACAATTAAAAGACAACTTACGTATTTAGTTTTTGGTCCAAAGAAATTTACATACTGTAGCCTGCAATTGAGGCTATGTTTACATCATTGATTCTTTTGTGAATAAGTGTGTGCCTATTTTGAAGAAGGCCCTTCTATCTGAAAGATAAATTCATGATGTTTCTTTTAATTGTGCCTGCTTGTGGCTCATTTATGTGGTAATGGTAATAATTTCGTGTGGCTCATTGGCCTGGTTCAAGTCTTCCAATTGGACGCCACTTTGGCGACTTGCCTGTCCCTAGCCTGCCCCAGTTATCCAACCGGGGAAAGAGGACCTACAGCTTAATGGAGAATCTAAACCACACATTGTTTCTGGTGACTCCTCACATCGTTGAGGGGTGAAGGCTGTGTTAAAATGCAAACTGAAAAAATCCGAGGCCCGACTGTTTGGAACCCGTGACCCCTCGGTATCCAGTCAAGCGCTTTACCCCGAGACCACTGGGCCTGTGAGATACAATTTTACCCCTTTTCATAACATTGTTGTCATTTCTTCTCATAGTTTGGTTGTTTTAATTAATAGCTACGTTTGTGTATTTCCATTCAGTGCTTCGAACGTACTAAGCAAATGTTGCTGTTTCCTAAGAAGTTTAACGACATTATTCATATAGAAATGTGATCTCAACCATTTCTAATTACTTGAGAAAGTAAACAAATTGTAGATGTTTGTCAATAATAGGTTCCAACTCACTGTAAGGGTGACATTCAGATTCACTTTTTACCAACATATTTACAGCTTTTTAATTTTTTTAAAAATCAAGTGGACAACTTGAGTAGTTCTGTAAGAAAGAAGTGTAAACAGTATGTACAAAATGGTTGTATATAACAGCATATTTGCTCTTTCTGTGATTCACTTATATTGTATGTGTCTGTCTAGAAGTATAGATTTAAATAAACATTTTTATTTTTATATTGTTAAAGTAAAAAAATATCTTTTGTGTTTGCAGTGGAAAGCTACTTAATTCCATACTAACTTCTAAAATAAAATCAGCGAGTGAACTTTCTTCAATCACTATGAAAGTTGATGCCACTGGAGATGCAACAGGGACTATCATAAAAGGAGAAACCTGTAATAGCTCTCTAGAAACAATTAAAACTGAGGAAGATGATTCTGTTCGAAGGGTATATTCTAGCTCATCCACGAAAGGTCGTGTGTATTTAAAAAAAATATCTATATCTGCAGCAGACAAACGAAAAAAACGCACGCCTGTGAAATACCCACTTTGTTCAACATTCCAGACGAGAAGCAAACGTCGAAATATGTTAATACTTCCGCAACATGAGCTAAGAAAGCTGGCAAGGCATTCAGGCCGATTACCAGTGAATGGATATCATCATCTAGCAAAAGTGAGTGTTTTCATTTTTCTTTCTAGTAAATATTACAGTTATAAGTCACTTTTACAAGAGGAATATAGCTGTATTTGATATGAAATAGAAAAGTCTCAATCATTTGCAAAGCAAGTATATTTTAAGATTTTTCTCGTGTGATATTAAAAAAATGAAATATTAAAAATAAGATTGAGGATGAACAAAATATTTCCAGTTTTTATTTTATCAGAGAGTTTTTTGGGCAACTTCCTCCATGGTCTTTACCAAGCATAACTGATAGCTGTTCGTAGTTGGATTATTGCGTTTACTATGTTTGGGGATATGTGAAAAATATATTTCTTGTATTATGTGCTTTCGATGAATTGCACAATGTTTATCTTTATTTTAAAATATTCAGATTAGTTTATTTGTATAGGGCCATTCTTGCAATGACTAACTACATTTTACACTGAATATTTGAGTAATCTTGTGTTCTTTTACATGTCTCACCACATTTCAGTTACAAAATTTTAAAAATCATTAACTTGTTGATGGCTTTATTGAATTGCATCTGAATGTGTTCCAGATATTCTTTTAATGCAGTTTAACCTGTACTGCAGTATTAAATTCAAAATTTCAAGAAATGCCAAGAATTGGATTTCTTGCTCATGTTATACTTTACAGCTACCAGTTCACTTAAAATGGTATTTTTTCACTGAGATAAGACTATAGTTTTTGTGTATAGGACATTCAGATCATCTACAACTCTGTAATTCTCCTTGTCTTTTCTAGCACCTCTTTCGTAGCTGTTCAAACAAATTGGTTACAAAAACTTGTACATTCTTAGAATAGTCAGGTATATTTAATTGCTATTAGCATACAATATTTATGAATATAGTGCTCTTATTGTGATGTCAATAATCTTTACTTACTTTTGTTGTTGTTTCTTTTTAGCCCAATCATCAAGTTTGGCCATATCCATGCTCCAGGCCACTCTTCAAAACTTGTTGGCTTTACCGGACAGTCAATTTAAGATCTTTGGCAGCTGCTGCACTCCAGTTGAGGATCATGTGGGCATGTCTGCGATGGGATGATATGCAGGTGAATTTTGTTAATGAACTACAATAATGAAAATTCCCCAGATGTACCTCACATGCGTTGATTTGTAGTAAATTGATGGGTGGAGCACGGAAACGCACAACAGAAAACAGCATTCACACTATATTTTAAACATCAGCTCTTTTTCTGGCAGAAATACACACATTCATGCATGCAACTTATGTCCACAGGAGTGTCATTGCGTTGTTGTGTGTGTGTGTACTTATGCTAGAAAAGATCTGGTGTTCAAAATCTAGTATGAATTCTCTTTTCTGTTGCACATTTCTGTGTTCCACTTATCACTCTGCTGTAAGTGAATGGTTGCTTTCCCTTACTTTTCATAGTACTAAGGAACTAGTTTAACGATTATTGTAAAAATTTCATATCCAAAATATTTAATTTCCATCTAGAAGGTGGATTAAATGAAAAAGAAGAAAAATTAATATTTTTTCATAAATTATTTAACTGAGGGGAAAAGTATATTAATAACACAAACATAAGATTAAAATATTCACTTGTAATTCACATAGAATAAGTACAGTAAAGGGATGGCTTATGCAGATTTCACTATGCATTATCATATTGAAGTTTTCAACTCCCCAATAGTGATCAAATACATGTTTCTTGACATTTTAAGAATTTCTGGAACTCTTTTGCTACATAATTACTCACTGAAACATTTTCACCATAAGTTGGTATTGTTCTGAAGTCCAGCTGTCCATTATTTCTTAAAGAAATTCAGTATTTTAAATAAATAAGATCACCCACTGTACAGAATTCTGTTGCTGTTTGCTTATTTTACTAATTTTGTTATGGTGTTTGTAACCACAAATTATTTGGTGAATATTGCTGTTCACATCATCTTTGCTTGAAACCTAATTTACTGTGCTGCTTCTAAATAAATTCAGATGAATGGTTCCATCAACCAGGCCAAATTACTCTGTATTTAATGTCACCAGGATTTTTTATTTCCCAAATTTTCTCTCTCTACCACAAGCCACATCATCAATAATTTTGCATGAGCAGAAATTCTGCTAACATTTGTTTCAGTGTAATATGGGAGTATTTCAAAACAGTCTTTGTTTGAGTTTATGTTTTAGATTTTTATTTGATGTAAAGTTCTTGAATTGTGAACTGATTTTACACATCTCTCTTGAGAATATTCTCCTGTCACTGATCACACAGACCATTAGCTGTTCAAATGTATGCTTACTCAAACTGTAGTTCCCTCTGTATGCTAGAATTCCATACAAATGAAACCTTGTTGCAAGAAGATGATGATGATTTTTCCCTAATCCCCCCCCCCCTACCCACCCCCTCCAGCTGAACTTAAGCCATTATTCTTTCGGCAGCGATCATAATAGTGTTGCAGAAGGAACTTGTTGCAGTCACAGTATCAGAAATACAGTCAGTGTGCTACATATGATTCTTTTGATCATTGCAGGCTGGATTGTGGTACAGTCTTCCATAATTCTATGAAAATGCAAAGAAGACTAATTGCCTTCGAATTTGTTGAGTGATACTTTTTATTTCCATATGATGCAACCCATTGTTTCACCTTCACTTTTCAGAAGTGTTCAGCAACCATATATATCTTAAGACAAAACACAGTGGTCAATTTGGGTTTCTTGACATGCAGGTTAATTAAAATAACTTATTATCAAAATCATAAGTGTTTCTTGTATTTTGCGTTGTACATATGCCAGAAAAAGTGTGGGATTAGTCAAGACACCCTATGTTCAATGCCATGCCTTGGACATCTGTGTGTACAGTTGCTTAATATTATTACAGGAAGGCTGTTTAATTTACCTCTCCATATTCATCAGGCACATCCATGCTAAATATACATTGTGTAGACTTGACCCCATGAGTTAACAGTGTTAAGCAGGCACTAGTGTAGCAACCTAATGGGTGATTTCACATTCACAACAGTGAATAATGTACAGTGGTAATTTATGTTTGTAACTCAGATAAATCGTAAATCGATGTTCAGTATGAGCCAAAAGGTTTTTTATTTTGCAGAATATGGAATCTGAAACAGCGTATCAATACTACAGTATTTTGTGTGCGAAACAACTCTGTTAAGGAAGCAGGCTTTTGTTATTTGTCATGCAAATGAATACCGTATATTTCCGCAGATAAGACGATGGCTGAATCATTAAAAAAAGGCCCCAGAATCCGAGGTCGTCTTATACGTCGGTATAAAAAAAATTACATTCAATTTTAGTCTGAAATTGGTAATTTGGCAGTTGTGCTGCATAGCTCAGCTTCGACCTCCAAACAATATATATCGAAGCTGTTAAGTATAGAAATGATACATATCGAACAGGCGAATGTTATGATTTTTATGAATATGTCGTGATTTTAAAAGATGTGGTTAGGCAGGAACCTAGGAGGCAGCTTTCTGGGTAATTTACAAGAAAGGGTACACTCGAAGTAGCTCGGCCTGAAATGATATATATCGAACGTACAACTGTAAATCGATTTAGTATTTCTGAACCATGTACAACTGTAAATCGATTTAGTATTTCTGAACCATAGATTCGGACGCTACGCACCCTCGCGTACTAAAAAAAAACTTCTTGTTTAACCTATACCTAGTCTTCTTAAGGCTATGTTACATATAACTTTTTCAAAAGCGAAAGTTAGGTTAGGTATAGGACAAACAAGAGGCTTTTTTTTTTTCTTTTAAAAGTACGTGGCGGCGCGTAGTGTGGGAATCTCTGGTTTAGAAACATTCGCTTATTCCATACATATCGTTTTGAAACATATCGATTTGATATATATCGTTTGGAGGTCGAAGCCTCGCTATAACTGCGCTATGCAGTACATCTGCGATATTACCCTGATGAAGTTTACATCGTGGAGGAAAGAGTTACGAAAACAAAGTTTTGTGCATTAAAAAAAAAAAATTGGTTTTCGTGCTTTATTAATTTACTGATTTGACAAGGGAACATACGACAACCTATATGCCATAAAACAGGAATAGAATTATTTTATTTACAATGCAGCTTGATTTTACAATATCACTTGTCAAAAATAATTTCTCTATATATCCTGAGTTGTACTGAAATGATTAGAGTTTATTTACATTCGCTGCAGTGGAAGGGTTGGAATATTTCGGATCTCTATGCAACAATTGACGCTTCTTTGAAATCCTTTATCTTCTGTCTTCGGGCAATTTCGTGTGTTTTCACCGGTATAATATTTGCATCGGCGCGATTAAATGTCGTCTCGGCGAAAGAAATTACTTTTTTTTAAACTTCGCAGTGAAAAAAATACATGCTTCTTCACGATCGGATACAATGTAGCACTACACGCACAAGTTCAAAAGCAGACCACAAACACTGCAGCAAAGGATGAAATCCTGGTGTACCAATCACGAAAACTACTTATGGCAGCTTCTAAGGGAATTTTTCTGAACTTCCTGAAGCCTTGCCTCAGAATTCTAAGTCGCAAGCATATTTTTAGATCCTGAAAACTGAAAAAAAAAAAAAAAAAAAGGGTGGCATGCATTCGGGTAAATACGGTAACTTGGGGGTCGTCTTATAGGCCAGATATATGCTTAAACTATAAAATCTTGATGAAAATTTGTACCTCGTCTTATTTGAAGGTCGTCTTATCTGCGGAAATATATGGTATATATTTTTACAAAACAATTATTTGATGGATCACATAGGGATGTGAGCATACTGTATTTCGTTCTGGAATGTACAGTTGGCAGTAGTACCAATAATGGAAAATTTCACTATAGTACACCACAGTACAAAAAAGCATACCACTGTTTGCCATTGAACATTTCCATGTAGTTTGCTTGTAAGGTATTGCCAATACCTCTTGACAAGTAATAAATTACCCTTTGATGAGAGTTAAGTTAAATCCCCTAAGCTACAAGGGCAAATTAGAAATTTTTGGCACTTATATATTTTAACCAATTTACAGCCATAAATGTCAACATATCCGCTCTTTGCATTGGGCCTTTCTTGGTTCAGGCTGGCCTTATCTGCTGGTAGCTCCAAATGTACGGGACTTCTATCAGTTGTTAAAGATGGCAGTTGTTGTTCACATGTATACGCGAAGTGTGATTAGTTTCATAGGGAGCAAGGGAAGAATGGCTATTGAGATTTAGGAGGAAAATACAGCAAACACATGTTGAGAATTTGAAAAAGGCTATGCAATCTTGCATGACAATGAGTAGTCAGGGAGGTGTGTTTGCCATTCACTGATGACATTGATTATGTGATAGTAATGATTAAAGCAAAATAGCATGTGCATGTGATTTCCAAGTTTTCATACCATAGAAGAAGCCCCTGTCAGAATGGCAATTTTCAAGTAATGATGAAGCCAAGGCAGAAGTCCAACAGAGGTTTCATAGTCAGTTGGGCTAATTCTATTGCAAGGGCATCTCAAATTTACTGTCGCAATGAGGCAAATGTGTGAACTGGTGTGAAGACTATGTCCTTAGTATACAATGTATATTTATAATGACCTGTTTATACCTTATTTTGGCTTAAAAAATATGGAAAAAGACTTTATGATTGGCCCTCATACTTGTATATTGGATAAGTCTCATGCAGGTTCAAACCAATGTTAATTGCTCCAATTTAGAAGGTAAGGTAAAGCAGTCAACAATCCGAATATCGGTTTGAACACCACAGTGCTTTACTGGGCATGGTCCTGTTTGGAGGTGGTATGCCTTTGACTTCCTCCGACCTTCGAACTGACTTACCCAGACAGTTATACGGGGTCGTACAGTTTAACGTGGGTTCCGAACCACAGTGCTACACGATATTTTTCACATCAGCAACGTTACCATAGGTAAAAGAAGTGGAAAGTGACAGATAAAAATCCTACGACCTGACGGGGATCGAACTCACCTATTTTGGATTCATAGTCTGGCACTTTACCATTGTGCTACCTTTGTAATTACTTCAACTGTGATTCTGATTAGGAATTGAACTCTGTGAAGTCCTCATTCATATGGAAAAGAAATCCAGAACACCAATACTTTCCTGTGTGTCAGAACAGTAAGTTATATAATAAAGACAGTTTACAACTCACTGCAAAGACGTTATGATGAGCTTTGATAGGCACATAAAAAGGCACACACATACAACACATAAGCTATTGGTCATGTCCTTCTTCAGAATAAAGAGCATTCACATACACACACACTTCAAAGTGAGACATCCATCATCTCTGGCTGTGAAGTGTGTCTGTGTGAATGCCGTTTCTTCTGAAGAGGACCATGGTCGATTGCTTAAGTGTTATATTTGTGTGTAAATTTTTTATGTGGCTGTCACAGCTTGTTGTTAAGTCTTTGCAGTGAGTTGTAAACTGTCCTTATTATATTGTTGAATTCCAACCTGGAGGTTCCATTAGTAGAAGAGTAAGTCGGATATTCTAAATCTTTCTGTTTTACTTACTGCCCCTATTCTCTTGATTAATCTTCTGAATATTCAATATTAAACTTGAAATTACAGTATATTAACTTCCTAAAAACAATTTCTACATCTAGGTTAAACCACCTTCAAGCGATGGAAAACACCAAATAACAACAGATACAGAAATTATGTCCCTGGAAATTTTGAAACATCGGCACCTTGGCCAATTCTTGGACAGAACACAGTATCTGAGAAGAAAAGTCATAATTCCATTGGAACTGCCTAAAACAGTGAGAGGTAAGTAGCCTACAGTTTGTAATTATTCAAATGGATTCTGCAATAAAACCAGAGTGAATATTTTATAAATATACTTTGTTGGAATCGATTCATGTCTTTTCAGGGCCTATAGGGCCTGTGACAGTTAGGGACAATGAAATGCGATGGTCAAATGTCAGTTGTTTAGTACTTTGATGCTCTCCATCTACATAATGTTCAGCCTAGTAGCTGAGTCATCTGCACATGGATAACAAAACACAAGTGTTAGTTCGCTGATGGGGAGCTGAGCTAGTGGCCCCCAATTTGCTGGCTCTGTCTTATCAGTGTTGACCAAGCACATTGTGTGGTCTTTTGTGGTGAGGGCAGCTGACTGCGGCTGTCATTGTGATGATGGTGTTGTCCAGAATCAAAATCTATATTGATAGTCAGAGAGCAGGGGCAGGTGCTTTGCACATAGTTGGCATCCCAGGCTGGACAGACAGGTATCATCTGTGTTACATCCCCTCCTTAGTGCTTTGGGTACCATCTGTAATGAGGGTGATACTACAGTAGTAGCATAATCTGGAAAAGGTTGATCAGCTGTGACAATTTTGTGATATCAGGCTGTGGCCTTATGTTTGTGGTCTGGTAACACGAGCTGCATAAGCATTTCAGTTGCTGTGTATGGCTGTGGCCTTACTACGGTTCTGAGGGCCGACTTCAGTTGCAAAATGACAGATAAGGTTTATTTGCTATAATCTCCTCACTCCCGAGAAGAAAATTTTTCCACAAAATTTGTCTCAAATAGTCATTGGTTACAATTAAATGTGAGTCACATTTTCACCTTCACTCACAGTGTCAGTTAAGTTCAGCACTATTTGCACCTCTTTTGTTTGTTGATCACACTAGCTACTTGCTCATCTGAGTGAAAATCCTTGGTTGTACACTCTTTATTCACTTTTTGAGTGTTGATAGTAACAGTATTGCTTCAAATTGTTAAGAGAAATGGGAAGTCTTTCAGCTTTATTATACTGGTCAAAACAATTAGATATCTAGGCGCTATAGTATTGTTATAATCAATATGAACTAAAATAGTTCAATGTCTTTCTGTCAGTTTTACGAAGCGAGACTAGGGTTGTGTCGGAGTGGTTCGGCCGAATCCATTAGTCGCAGAATCTAGCACACTGGCTTCGGATTTGAGATTCGGCGCATAATGGCCGAATACTAACGAATCCCGAATCCAAAGTGTTATATGGAAGCCTTCAGTTACGAATGTTGTAGTTTACTTTGCACAACAATGCGTTTTGTTTGCGTTATTTCCTTTATTTTCCATTGATCCGCTGAAAGACACAATGTCATAAAATGAAACGACCCCACTTTAACCAGTCCTGATAAATAGCGCTAGGAGCCGCCATAGGTAACTTTTCCCGTCTAATATTAAGCAGTGCTACACAAGCTTGCTTAGCAGGTGCAAATATAAATACTGGCACTCGGAAAAAATAATAATAATAAATAAATAAAATAAAGCATTTCAAATATAAGTAGCAACAAAAATAAATTTCTTCACGTAAATACCAACAATACATAAGGCTTTAGGATTCTTGCATGAGTTGCCTCATTCTGATTCCACGTATTGTTTCGTAGAATTTTGTGACATGCTGGGGTATGTGAACTGTAATGAAGCACTAGGATTTCTAGAAGAAAGTAAGTTATTATGTGGAAAAAAAAAGTTCTAATCATGTGCCATTCAGGTGGGATGACGTCAATTCAGCAACCACTTGTCTATTTCAATAAATCATTTAAGGTCAAGCTTAAACACAAGTACACCAACTGCCTTTCAAACAGTGACAGACAACTGACAGCAACAGGTCGTGTAAAATGCACAAGTGTGCCAATGGAATGATAATACCTGGAAGTGGGTTCCAAATCAGATTGCATAACAGGCATTTAAAAATCTTAAAGATCGAATGCACTAATTGTACGAGGGATGATGCTCCGTAGTACGAAGGAACTGTGTAACAAGGAATCAAATGATAGTGATTGCTATTATAAACATTTCATAAAATTTGTATTATAAGTCTAATAAAATTGTTCTATATTTCTGCATTTAGTATCATACAATAGCCGTACATTTGAAGTCTTATCTAAAAGCTACCATGTAAAGCCGACTGGCGATCCTGTGTTGCGTCAATATGCCTGATGCTGCAACCTCTGACTCCACGCTACAACTTACGTGTTTTTCTATTAGGGGAAAGGGATTGTACCTATGAATTGGGATTCGTAAATTCCACACTCTTTTTGCCATAAGAATAATGCAAATATAAACATTACGCCATGTAATCTTCCGTATTAGCTGTTACCACATTTAAATTCCGTCTGAAAGACAACGGCGAACACAGGAAAATATATGTATCATGTTAATGTTTACATTTGTATTATTCTTATAGTGAACGGAAGCATATAGAAATGAAGCATGACAACTGACTTCTAGTACTGATTTTTAAATCTTCTACAGAATAAAAATTCTGTGCAGACAAGTTAAGTGATCTTAAATGTTTGAAAGAATAAATAAATCTACAAAATACCATTGCTTAACTCTCTGGAATACGCAATCTGCACGTTACTTTTCACAGTTCTGAAATGTCTTTGTGGCACTAACACATACACACATGTCGAATAAACGCGGATTTCTCTGCATCCAAATGTCCTGTCTGTCACTCATGGAATGCCTGATAAGCTACTATAAAATTATTTAACATTTACACATTCTATTTTTTTTTAAGAATCTATTTTTTGTCTTCCAAAATATCGACTCATCCTTTCAGGTTTTATTTTCCAGTCTTCTCCTTCGAAAAAAGAAGAAAATACGTAATCCTTTCCTTTCATTATTTTTTATTTCATCAAAATGAAACTTTTATATTAGAGTGAAGAAAGTTTGTCATTATCTTTTAGACCACATAAACGACATGTATCTAAATGTTTCATACAAATTTCTTTTAAGGGTTGGGGGTTTTAAAAAATCCTTAAGATTTAAAATAAAAATATAAATAAAATTTTAATTTCTTAAAGTTTACTGTTAACATTGTCATTTGGGATTCACCCCAGAAGGCTTTATCATCATCACTGCCTGTTGAGACACGACCCTGAATGCAATTTGGCTGCAATGCACCCTACAGGCAACAACAGGCTGGATGCACAATATCAACACAAACAATCCAAAATCGTAGCCTCTACATAGGGAGGCCTCTGGTGTGTGTCTCATTAAAACCGTGACACCCTTCAGCCCGCAGAAACTGAGAAACTGATTGGAGGAACATCAGGATTGGAGTCATTATGAATGGCACCAGGTTCTGTTCATAGATGAGTGAAGACAATTGTCATTCCCTCATCTCAAGAGGACATGGAACTCGGAGCAATCCTGCTTGTGTGCAAGAAACATCACCATTACTTGGTGGTAGATGAATGTTGTGGGCAGGAGTCATTATTTACAGATATGCAGGCCACTGTGATGTTCAAAAAGCCTCTTTGACTGCTCAGAGATATAGAGACGAGATTGTGTTACTTTTTGTTGTGCCCTATGCTACTGCCATAGGAGATAGATTCCTTCTGATGGATGATAATGCCCATCTCCACAGAGCTGCATTGGTGGATAAAATGTTTGAAGCTGAAGAAATTGAACAAATGGAGTGGGCAGCTTATTGACCGGACTGAAAACCAATTGAGCATTTCTGGGATGCACTCCGCAGACACATTGTAGCCACCAGCACTCCACAAATGTTGCAGAGTTGGATATTGCACTCATGGAACAATTGCCAACCTCGCAACGAAGGGCACTAGGAATCACTGCTTTTGGCGGGGAATTTGCTGGCTGCAGCAAAAGGACCCTATCGCCCACGGCAGCTGATGCTGTAAGAAGTAATAGTTGTGGAGGGGGTCCGAATCACATCGAATGGGAGACTCCGATCAGTCGCTTTGAACATAATACACTACTTGATGCAACATCAGCTATGACACTACTGTTACAGCAATGTGGTCAGAAGTAAAGGGGAATCCATCAACTGTCTGTTGCGCCTCATCCTCTATGTGAAAACACACCCAGAAGTTCTTCGCAATCAAAAGCAACATCCATTCCAGCTGGCAAAATGGATAAATATGTTACTGTTTGCAAGCTGTGCTGTAGGGCAGAAGTGGATATCATAATGAAAATGAGAAAGAAATAATGCCCAACGCTGAAGCCTGTTAACAGCTTTGTCCGCCAGTGGAGCAAAAGGGTTGAAAAGGGACACCAAAGGCTTGTGATCAGTCACCAAATGAAATTTTGTTCCATACAGAAAGTGTAGAATTTTTTAAAAGCATATACAATTGACAGAGCTTCTTTTTCAATTTTAGAGTACTTTGACTGGTCTGATGTAACCCATATTGGGAAGCGTCTGTGGCCGAAACCAGGGTGGATCAAAAATGGGCAGAAAGCAGTTTCTTTTTGAGTGACAAAAAAGCAGCCTCACACACGGGGGACCACTAAAATTTGGCACCCTTCCATAACAGGTCATAGAGAAGACACAAGAGAGTAGCTACCCCCGAAATAAATTTGTGGTAAGAGGCAATTTTTCCCAAGGAAGCTTGAAAGCCTTTAACAGATGTAGGGCACAGCTACGCAGTAACGACACGCGCGTGATGCAGTCCAAGATACTCTATAGTCGGCTGAAAAAATTGGCACTTCTGGAAATTGCATTTGAGTCTTTTGTCTTGTAACACAGAAAATAAGGTTCACAAATTGTTCACATGTTCCTCATTTGTTTTTCGCTAGTAACCACAGTGTCATCCAAATAGTTGACACATCCCACAATCGGGTTGTAAGTTCCTATAAAAAAGGTTCAAAGATAGCTGGTACACTTGCAATCCCCCTCCTCCCCCCCCCCCCCCCCCCGAAAAAAAAGATGTAAATATTGAATATCCAAATGGGATGTTGACTATCAGTTTGTTTTTGAGACTCCACGTCTAACAGCAGTTGTAAGTAGGCTTCCGCCAGGTCTAATTTAGAAAAATATTGTCCACCAGGCAACTTCCAGAGCAATTCATCCTGTCACTGCAGATGCTGAGTTTTCCTGTGGGTTTTGACAATGACTACCAAAGGCATGGCCCATTCACTAGACGCAACCGGGCGAATAACACCCGCGTCCGTAAGGCGGTGCAATTCAGCTTATACCTCTGCTTGAAGGGCAACGGGTATAGCACGTGCCCAGAATAAAACAAGGACGGACTGTTGCTTTCATGGTAATGTGAGCTTGGAAAGAGGAAACACAGCCTAGGACTGGCAAGAAAAGAGGACTTATTCAGAACAAAGAGAATCTAAGGACGGATGCGGCACTTGGTCTGATGCTAAATGAACTTCATCGGAGGTAGAGAACCTGAAGTCTTTAAAAGCATTCATACCAAACAAGATGGCTGTCGAGGCTTTATCCACAACTAAAAATGGTGTCATATGAACCACTGAGCGATAGATTACTGGGGCTGTGAATTGACCTAACACAGGAATGAATTGCTGATTGTAACTCAAAAGCTTCCGCAAAGCCGATTGAAGGGGGTGACCTAAGGCATACATATGTCTGAGAGTTAAGTAAGTTGGCTGCCGCCTTGGTGGCTGCCTACATCTGCATCACATGGTTCAATACAGACACTTCAGTGACAAACTTAGCAGGAGAGAGTGCGAGTGCTGCAAAATTTTGTATCTCCGTAGCAACATCATGTGCGGGTGGTGCCGATGCCGAGTGGCATACGAAAGAAATATACTCCTTTAAGTGACAATGCCGAAATGTGGCTCAATGGTGTGGGTAATCAATACGTTCATAACAGGAAAAACATTCAGGACAAGATGGGAATGGAGCGTCCATATTACCTGAGCGAGGGGGGCCATCTATCGGTCCATCGATCTGGGCTGTTCTGTCAACGGGCCTGTGATTGGTGTGAACAGGCCAATGTAACAGTCACCCCCACCCCATCCCTCTCCTCCCATTGATTCAGCAGATGGGGGCCTGGGAGAATTGGGTGGCTGAATGGTGGAAACATCGCTCCATGGCAGGCCACCATGTGTGTAATGTTGAAAGCCTGAGCAATTTTCAAAACATTCACCAACGTGGGGTCGTCCTGCTGGAGGGCAGGAATCAAGCATAGGATAACATCCTGAACCAAGTGATCTGCATAGGAATTCTTTTTGATGTCGGAAATGACTAAGCCTCTGCGGTTCAGCCGCCCAAAAGTGGTAAGTCTGATTCGATTGTTTATGACATTAGTAAAATTCCATACTAATGACAGGGTACTTCTCCACTGACAGTAAAAAACACATCCCTTCAAAAGAAAGAGCGGACAGATTGTGCAAAAGTGTAAGTTTGCACAAACTGTGATACATTGAGAACACCATCAAAGAAACAAGGTGAGACACAACATAGGGTTCACGACTCCAAAACCGTGGAAGTGCTGGCATAAACGATGCTCGTACGTGTTCCACTCTTCCTTTGCCTCGTCATAGGAAAGAAAAGGAGGGGGGGCCCCTGGCAACACAGAAATGTCATGCAACGCGATAATCAGTTTGGTTTAGAGTTCAATCTGCTGTTGGTGCTGCTCATGCTGCTGTTGGTGCTGCTCATGCTGCTGTTGGTACCCCTCGTGTTTCTGCTGCTACAACAGCAGTTACTGTTGATGCAACTGAATCAGTATGGGGTCAGAAGGAGCCATGGAGAATGAAGAAACACAAAGACGATATCCCAGAAAAAGAATGAAAAACCAGGCACCACACCCGTGTAAAGGGACAAGCTCAGCAGTCACCTAACCCTTGTGCAATATGAACTACTCGTCACCAAGTGTTGTATTGACACATTCTATACGAAAACATGACACACTTGGCAGAAGTCATACATCAGACTGACGGAATCTCTCTGTGTGTGTGCGCACACCTTTTCATATAGGGCGTACTGTGTGACGCACGTGGCGTGCCATGCAGTGGCCTGTTGCACTAAAGCTGGCACCATTTACAGTTACACGTGGACACATTAGTATCAGACACAGATTACAGTTGTAACCAATATCTGAATAAAATACATTACCATATGTATATGATAACTCACCTGATTTCCTAATTGTTTTGAGCAGTGTATTTACATACTAACCTTCTCTAGTGTAACATTCTCCAGTCATGTACAGTAGAGTCTGACTTAACTAAAAAAGGTAAAGCAGTCAACAATCCGAAGATTGGTTTGAACACCACAGTGCTTTACTAGGCATGGTCCTGTTTGGAGGTGGTATGCCGTTGCCTTCCTCCGACCTTCGAACTGACTTACCCAGCCAGCTATAGGGGGACCTACAGTTTAACGTGGGTTCCGAACCACGGTGCTACTCGGTATTTTTCACATGAGCAATATTGCCAGAGGTGAAAGAAGTGGAAAGTGACAGATAAAAATCCTAGGACCTGGCGGGGATCGAACCCGCGACCTTCGGATTTGTAGTCTGGCACTCTACCACTTAACTAACCTTTGCTTATTAGACATCCCATATTAAGGCAAATAACAAAATTTATATTTACACCAGACCATACTCTAGCTAGTCAAACAACCAGTCATGTGCTGTGATTACAACTTTCTGCCATAAGTTGGTCATTGACACAATAGAGGTGATGTTTCATGATTTAATTGATACTAAAAGTGTGGCCAGAGAACAGGTGTTTATAATTCAGGCCAGTTTCATCACTGTTAAAGTGCTGCCAAGCAAAATACTCACAGCTCAGACCAAAGCAATGTCTTCAAGGTACAAGCTAAATAAGGAAAGAATAACTGTTATTGCTTGCAGTGATGTGACAGAAAATCTTAAGTTTTAACTTGCTGTGCTCGGGAAATGAAATAACGCAAGAGATTTTAGAACCATTAGAAAACCTTCTTTGCCAGTCAAATATTATAACAAACAAAGTGTTTGGATGAGCTCAAAATTTTAAAGGAATGATTTTTAGCAAATTCATACAAAAATTGAACAGTTTTCTTTTTTTAAGGAAACACAATTGCTGAGAAAAGACATTTTAGTGTTAGATAATACTACTACTCATTGTGGATGAGCTACAAGATGGATAAATAAGTGCCATGTTCCTGCCGCCAAATGTTACGGCTATTTGTCAACCTAGGGACCAACGTGTGTGTGAGGCATTAAAAAGAAATTTCCGTAAAGAGCTTTTGTCATTTTTGGTTGACATTATTGACCAAGGAGAAAATATGATTGTGAAATTGCATGAACTAAATCTGAAAAACATGGTTTATATTTTCGCGTAGTGTTAGAAAAATGTTGGGAAAAGTACAGGTTCTTTTTTTTTTGGGGGGGGAGGGGGGGGGGGGGCTTGTAAGCCAAACACATTTTTAAATCAAAACAAAGTTGATTCATTCTCACATAAGATACAAATTAGCTTGAATGGATTAAGATGTAGCTACAATAGTTGGTTTAAAGTTGTAAACTTAGCAGTCAAGCTCACGCAAGGCTATTTTGGTGAAAATACTTTTTAGGTTTCATGGGAAGTATGTGCTGCTATTTGTGTGCCGTTGCAAAAAGCCATTGAGTCTTACTGGATGTAAAGAAATCTGTGTCTATTTCTTACTTTCTCTATGCTAATATGTTCAACCTTACCACAAACTCTAAAATCGTGAAATATTCACAGAATCACATTAATATACTTATGACAAGCAAGTATGTGAATGTATCAACTATCTTATGCTCAGAATGAGACTGATACTGTACTCTGAAGAGAAACACTATTAAATGTGAGAGTTTGACTATACAAGAAGAAAACTTTGCTTCAGCGGCAAAATGCTCTCCCAAGCAGTCTTAATTGTATCAAATGATTGGTGTTTTGTAATTAGATCATGAGGCCAGATAGACCATCAGTTGATCAGTTTATATTGTCGCAATAGTCACACAGAATTATAACAATCACTAATACATACTGTCAAAAGTACCAAACTGAACAATTACTTCACTCCATATTTTCTCACTCCTCATTGGTTATGTGTAATACATAGAAACTAGGGTTGTGTCGGAGTGGTTCAGCCGAATCCATTATTCGCCAAATCTAGCATACTGGCAGGGTTCGTACGTTTCTTAAAAGTGCTTAAAAGACCTTAATTATTGTGCCTTAAAAGTGCCTAATTTTTAATAACTGTCCTTAAAAGTCCTTATTTTTGCCTCTGCAATTTGGTTCACATATATAAATCAGTTAATTTGGCTAAGTTAAAAAGGTGGGGGTAAAAAAATTGCGTGACCGGCAATGACGTTTAGTGGGGACACTACTGTATACGTTGGCAGCAATGGTAAGGCGCGCAGGAACCTAGAACACATGTGAGAAGAATCATCTGCGATTTATCGGCCATTGCTACTCTTATTGGTAACATTTGCTAAATAGGTGTATGTTTAAAATTGTGTTAAAATTCACCGAAAGTGTTCGTTTAGCCAACTCTGGCTGCGGAAAGACAAATACAAAGAATGGTTAGTGCCATCTGAAGACATCCACAAAGGAAATTTCTGCCAGCTAATACAGCTTACCTGTCACGATTATAATTAATTATAATCTAATGTCTAAAAAGACATGTTAGCAGATAACAACTGCCACCGATGGTTCGAGAATTACGGATTACTCTCGCAAGTGTTCGGCGTACCTTAATGGGCGGTGAATTAGTTTGTGATGTACGAACATTTTAGACGAAAAACCAATGAAAAGAGAGAAAAAGAGTTTCTGCTCGCTGGCAGCCAACAATTATATCTGTAACATTTGATGCTGATCGGTTGAACGCTACAAAATAATGGTAACACATTCCGGACAGACAGACATTGTCAAATAGTCGTTATTTTTGCATATATCTCTGAAACGTCGGGAGATACGAAAAAAAAAAAAAAAATGGAGTGAAATTTGTGGAGAATTTCTACAAATTTGTTTATTCAATTTTCATGTCAGATGAATGGTTAAGCTGTCAAAAGGCAATCGCAAAGGCCCCCTTTCGGTGTTACTGCCGTAACCTGATGTGAGCCAAAAGATGCTTAAAATTCCTTAATTTTTATTTTGTAAATTCAGTACGAACCCTGACTGAGTTCGGATTCGAGATTCGGTGCATAATGGCTGAATACTACCGAATCACAATTCCAAAGTGTTATCTGCAAAACTTAGTTACGAATATTGTAGTTTACTTTGCATAACAGTACACTTTTGTTTGCGTTATTTACTTTATTATTCATAGATCCGCTGAAAGACGTCATGTCATAAAACAAAACTACCTTACTTTGAAAAGTTGTGATAAATAGTGCTAGGATCCGCCACTAGTAACTTTCCCTGTCTATTTAAGCAGTGCTACATAGGCGCAAATATAAATACTGGCGCCGAAACTTTTGCACTCGTAAAAATAAAAAAAAAAAGGAAGACAAGTCTATTTCCTTTTTATTTTCAACTATTGAATTTTAATACACCATCCAACAAAAGAAATAGAACTTCAGTATTGCGCAACTTCAAATGTAGCAGCCTTTCAAATATAAGTAGCAACAAAAATAAATTTCTTCACGTAAATACCAACAATACATAAGGCTTTAGAATTCTTGCATGAGTTGCCTCATTCTGATTTCACGTATTGTTTCGTCGAATTTTGTGAAGTACTGTGGTATGTGAACTGTAATAAAGCATTAGAATTTCAAGAAGAAAGTAATTTATTATGTGGATAAAAGTTCTAATCGTGCGCCATCCAGACGGGATGACGTCAATTCAGCAACCACTTGATGTCTGTTTCAATAAATCATGTAAGGTAAAGCTTAAACACATGTACGCCTACTCCATTTCGAAAAGTGACAGACAACTGACACCAACGTGTGTAAAACATGCAAGTATGATGGCTTATGATATCTGGAAATCGGTTCCAAATCAGATTACGTAAAAAGCATTTAAAAATTTTCAATGTCGAATGCACTAGATTGTACAAGGGATGATGCTCTGTAGTACGAAGGGACTGTGACTATTGCTATTATAAACATTTTGTAAAATTCATATTATAAGTCTAAAAAATTGTTTTATATTTCCGCATTTATTTTCATACAATAGCCCTATATTTGAAGTCTTATCTAAAAGCTACTGTGTAAAGCCGACTGGCAAGGATGTGTTGCGTCAATTTGCCTGACGCTACAAGCACTGCCTTCGTGCTACAACTTACGTGTTTTTCTATTAGGGGTAAGGGATTATTCCTATGAATCGTGATTCATAAATTCCACATTCTATTCGTCATAAGAATAATACAAATGTAAACACTAAGCCATATAATCTTCTGTATTAGCTGTTACTGTACCACATTTAAATTCCGTCTGCCTAACAAACCCGAAAGACAACAGCGAACATGGGAGACTATATGTATCATGTTAATGTTTACATTTGTATTATTCTTATGCTATATGGTAATAGTTAGAAATGAAGCACGGCAACTGACTTCTAGTACTGATTTGAAAATCTTCTACGAATAAAAATTCTGTGCAGACAAGTTACGTGATCTTAAAAGTTTGGAAGAATAAATAAATCTACAAAATGCCATTGATTAACCCTCCAGAATGCGCAATATTCACGTTAAGTGCTTTTCACAGTTCTGAAATGTCTTCGTGGCAATAACAAGTACACACACGTTGAATATATGCGGAATTCTCTGTGTCTGAATGTCCTGTCCGTCACTAATGAAATGCCTGATATGTCAGTATATTATTTAACATCCTATTTTTTAAGAATCAACTTTTTTAACTTCCTCAATAGCTACTTATCTTTTTAGATTTTATTTTTGACTCTTCCTCTTTGGGGAAAAAAAAAAAAAAAAAGATACATAATCCATCCTTTCTACGACTTCATTCTGAAATTATTTTTTATAGAGTAATAGAGTGAAGAAAGTTTCTTATTACCTTTTAGAGCATCTAAACAACATATATATCATGCAAATTTATTTTAAGGGTAGGGGGTATTATAAAAATCGAAATTAAATTTAAATTTCTCAAATTTTACTGTTAATATTGTCATTTGGGATCCATTCCAGAAGCCTTTATCTTCATCACTGGCTGTGATAGAGTAGTAATTCTTTGTAAATACTGTACATGTATTTGAGTTGATAGATTATTCGAATATTCGAGATTCGGAAGATTCGATTTGGGTTCGGAATTCAGCACATGTTTTATTTAAGATTCGGTATTCGGATTCGATTCAGTAAAATTTGGATTCGGCCCATCCCTAGTAGAAACACATGAAAATAATTCTGAGTTGCAAAACAGATTATTTCAGAGCTGTTATACTAGCTTCATACATAACTACATATTTGAATATCATGACATACTCGCAGCTACCAACTCGTGTAATACAGTAATCCTAAAGCCTTGTGTAGTGTTGGTACTGGTTTAATGAAAATTATTTTTTGGTACTATGGTGCTACAAATATTTGAAGTGCTGCTACATTGGAACATAAGCAATACTCAATTTATCTGCCCTTTGTTGCATTGATACAGTTGCATTGTGTTGATTCAGTGGTCGAAACTTTGAAAATAACATTCATCTTCTATCTTATGTTTTTGTTTATATTTTTATTAGTGCAGACGTTTTGGTGGCAGTAGGCATATTTGTCTTTGGGCTGCAAATTGTGCCTAGTGGTGTTTATATTCAACGGCAAAAGTTAGTTGTGATGGATGCTAGTGCCATTTTTCAGAAATCCCATTTGCTTTGCACTTGATTCTAAGTTGAAGGCGAATTTTTAGCTCTCTGAAAATGGAGAAAAAAATGTGGCCTTCATTCAAATAAATATGGTACTTTTCTTCCATATTTCATTTCTCGCTATACAGTAGTTGTCCGTTGCTTTTAACATGCCTATTTTTTATGTTTTTCTTTCTCATCTCATTACACATTTATTAATTCAATGAATTTTTCACATTGTATTCCTCCCACATGTCCCACCATCACAATGTCAGTTTTATAAAACTTCTGCTTAGTTGAATGCATTATCAGTATTGGTTAAAGCCGCTTGAAATGTTATTAGGACAAGAACAAATCCAGTGAAATATTAAATTTTATGTTTCTAAGTTCATATTCCACGCAAATAATTACAAAATTAATGGGTCATGTAGGACAAGTAAAAAGAGATCACATTTTAACTAAAATATGTTCATTTATTATATCTAACAAAGTAAAGCAATGTTGTTAGAAAATTACATGCATCAATCACATTGGTGAATGATCCAGTATGTTATGGGATGTAACAATGGAACACAAGCTGAAGGCTGTAAAGTAAATAAATATTTTCATCCATGTAACTTTAAGACTGCCACTTTGGAGCTTTCTACATTGACCACTCGCACTAATATGGCCACCTCTTATGTTCATTGTCAATGTACAATAGCCTTAGCATATGGAAGGTGGAGCACTAGCAGTGGAGAGTATATGTATTGTGTCAGTGCAGTAGTAGTTGTAATATGTAAATGGAGCGAGTTATCTGGTGTCCAAAAGGGCACAATGGTTGGTTTTCTGGAATTTCCAAAAGATTAAGCTTGTGAGCTGTTGATGTTTTGCCATTATAAAGTGGCACTGATGCAAGTGTGGTGCACCATGGGTATTCAATAATAGGTGTGTACAATGGATTTGGAGATGCATTTGGCTGAATATATTTGCGGTGTGAAACATCTGAAAGCAAAAAACCTGAAACAATCTTTGATGATGGTCACACTATTCTGGAAGGCACAGTGGATTAATACAAGTATGCATTTATCTTTGGGAACCATGTCCACCCTGACATGCTGTCCGTTTCTCCTCAACATGATGGCATCTATCAGCAGGACAGTTCAACATGTACAGTTTATCTTGTATGTGTATGGTTTGAAGAGCACTAAGATGAGTTTACCACACTCTGCAGGCCATCAGACTCCCTGGATTGAAACCCAGTGGAGAATCTTTAAAACTACTTAATTCAGGCTGGTTGTACTGTGGGGTCTCAGTTGCAAAATCTAATAAAGTTGGCCTTAGCACTGGAGTCAACATAGATCCAAATGCCTCATAGTGTGTTTGAAAATTTCAGAGATAATGTTTCTGCATGTCTTCTAGCACTCTACACTGCATACTGCAGACAGTGGTTATCCCAACTTCTAACAGGTGGTCACATTAATGTGTCTGGAAAGTGTAGTACTTTTGAATGATGGTTTAAAGAAGGATGGCCAGAGGAAGAGAATGTAACTCTTGAAATGTTTTACTTTGTTTGACAATAAACAATACTAGTGGATGAAATAGTAGGTAAAATAAGAGAAAGGCAATCGCTCACCTATTGCGGATCAAAGCACAAAAACACTTTCAACAAAGAGCAAACAGGCTTTGAACCATTTATTTGTGAAAGTAAATGTAACGATTGATTCAACAGCCTCTATCCCAAGGAAGTGCATAAAGTGAATCTTGTCACAAAGTGTGTTGTTTGAGAGCAAACGGTCATTTAAGTAATAGTTTTTTGCCATTCTAAGGAAATTTACAGGAAAGAACCTTATCTACTCGTACTACATAGCCTGGAAATCTGAACCCAGACTATGGGAAATTTTTATGTCACTGTTTCTGCCTCTATTTTGAATGTTTTGGTATAGAATTATTCATTGTGGTATTTGTGACATTCATCTGTTTTTACATCCAATAGGGTAAAATATTGTGTTACAGAAGTGACATCGATTAGAAGCGGACTTCGGAAGCGCAAACGAGCAGAATCGCCTCAGAGCACAGAGCCACAAGTCACAGAGGAATGGGTTGATGAAGACAAATTGGAATTGTGGGAAATAAAACAGTATGGTGACAGGTATACCTGCATTAACTTTCTAGTATGTACATTAGTATTAGTTGCCATGTCTGTGTTTAGTGTGTGCATGCGCACGCACGCTTGTGTGTGCATGTGCGCACTCTCTCTCTCTCTCTCTCTCTCTCTCTCTCTCTCTCTCTCTCTCTCTCTCTCTCTCTCTCTCTCTCACACACACACACACACACACACACACACACACACACTAAAAGTTTCCCTTAGTTCTGCCTTTGTTGAGTGAGTTGTCATTGAACAATCTATTTGTACCAGTTTACTACCACTAATAAAGGATAGATAATAACTCATTGTAAAATAGACGCTTTCTTCTCTAACATTTCTTTACTCAGTCCTTTTCATGTTCTTGTCTTTCAAAATACATTCACTCCACATTTCTGCATCATAATTAACGGTCCTGCCTGTATGAATTGATTGTCTATTTTACATACCTGGCAGCGGCTCAGCGATCATTTTTACAGTGAGGTGTTATCTGTCCTCCATTATGACATTCCAATCTGGATTTTTCATTGTTAGATTTGTACAATTTTAGTGATAGAAACTACACTTTATAAGACAACTAGCTTTGGGTTATTACTGGCTATGTTTAATTACACTAATCAAGTCTTAAGTTTATTACAAAATTGAACACTGTTATGTCAGAATTGTGTCAAATACCAATACTGTATCCAAATCAAAGATTAGGGTTTTTTTCCTGAAATGTTAAGTCTAGGAATAGTGAGCCATCATGTATTGAAGAAATATGATGGCGAGGTTTTTTCTTTACTGAATAGAATCTCAAACTCCCATGAAGCTACCATATCTACCATGTTAACCTTGAATGTACATATTTCATTTGAGCATCTTTGTGCAATTACGTGAAGTGTTTTGGGCATCATTTTTTGTAGTTTTTATGTTTAAAATTATCTTATATACTTATATATTTAGTAATAGTAATTTTCTGACTTGGGAGATTTCACATATAAACTGCACAGCAAAGTGTGTAATTCATTGTAGTTTAGAAAAAATTTGTTGAATATTGAATTTTGCAACTGGTTGAACACATTACTATATCACACTTTTAAATCATGGTTATTCAGCATGCATTATCAACAAACAGTTGTGCAGCCTCGAAGAAGTATAGTGACAGAATCCAATGTTCAGAGATGGTGTGAAAAAAAAAAAAGAGAAAAGAGAAAAAAGAAAAAAAAAAAAGAAACAAGTGTCTGTAACATATGAAGTGAAATTGTAAAGAACACATAGATAATGTCGTGGGAAAGGTGAACCAGAGACTGTGTATTATGGGCAGAACCCTTAAAACGTGCAACAGGACTACAAAAGAAACTGCATACACTATGCTTGTCCATCCATTTTTGGAATATTGCTGCCCAGTGTGGGATCCTTATCAGGTGGTTTTGATGGAGGACATCAAAACAGTCCAAAGAAGAACAGCTCGTTTCGTATTGTCACAATACAAGGGGGACAGCGTTACGGAAATGATACAGGATGTGGGATGGGTATCATTACAACAAGGCGCTTATCGCTGTGGCGTGGGCTACTTACGAAACTCCAATTGCCAACATTCTCCTCCGAATGTGAAAATATATTGTTGACTCCCACTTACATTGGTAGAAATGATCATCAGAATAAAATACAAGAAATCAGAGCTTGAACAGAGAGATTCAGGTGTTCTTTCTTCCTGTGCACTATTCGAGAATGGAATGGGAAATAAATAGTATAATGGTGGTACAAAGAACCCTCTGCCAGGCACTTAAATGTGATTTGCAGAGTATCCCATGTAGATGCAGATGTAGAAGTTGATTAGGAAAGCTATCAAAGGCCCACACAGTGGATAGTTTTAAAAGTTTGAAATGGAAGTAGCAGTGTCCGTGCATCCAAAACATAAAAAAGGTATGGCAGTGTCTCATGATATGAGATTAAGCACTTAAATGGCACAGGAACACAGTATCCAATTTAAAGCCAGGTCTTTTTTTACGAGGGTGATGTAAAGGACAAGACTTACGCTGCAATATCAGACATCCATTCCTTCAAAATTTCCCACATCAGAAGTTGCTTGATTATCGGATATACTTTATATAAGACAGAATTGAACATGCTTACCCCTTAGAAACAGAAATGTGATATACCATCCAATAAAGCAGTTGAAGAGAGAGAGATGGCAAAAGTGTATTTGTTCAATTTACAGGCAATGAAAAATCTTGAATAACCATGATGATGTGTGTGTTTACCGATGGAACAAATAGCAACCCTGCATCAACCTCAATTGTAAAACTGTGCCTGGTGTCATATTTAGTTGCAGTGGAAGTGGATGGATTACCGATGTGCTGTTTACAAGTTAGCCTCATATAGTCTGGAGCAGGAGCCCAATGCTCTTCAAAGAATCGTTTATTACTGATCCTGGCACAAGTCTTGAAATTAAACACATACCTTGTCATCATTCTACATTCCAGGAGCCATGACTTTGCAAGGGTGTTGTTATTTAGTGAATAATTAAAACTAAAAATAATCAGTAATTTTACCAATGGAAAAACCGATAGGAATCAAAATGTTCAAATGTTTGTACAACTTATGGGACTTAACTACGGGGTCATCAGTCCCTAAGCTTACAAACTACTTATGAACTAGCTAACACTAAGGACGGCACAAATATCCATGCCCGAGGGGGGATTCGAACCCCCGACCGCAGTGGCCGTGCAGACCGTGACTGGAGCGCCTCAGTCCCCTTGGACACCGTGGCCGGCCGATAGGAATATCAATAACAGAGGACAGGTAACAACTAACCATAAAGAAGCTCGCTGAGCTGCTGACAGACATGAAAATGTGATTATCTATTTTTGTGTCTGTCAGCAACTCAGTGAGCCTCTTTATGGTGAGTTGTTACCTATCCTCCATTATTAATAATCATTAATGATATTTAAAACTTATGGGATAAGATGTCAATCTTGTTCTAACCAATGACCTCTTAGAAAAAGGCAGAGGAACATACAGGAGTTCAGGACACACTGTTGCCCTTGGGGTGGGAAACTGCCCCTAAAATAGGAAACAATCCTGAATGACCAATGGTATGAAGATGCAGAAGGCACTGGAAACCTCTGTATTAAAGACACGCTTTGTGTATCTACAGGAAGTGTGTCCAGTAATACAAAAAGTGTCATGATGATCTCCCCATTGGCAAAAGATTCAGGAATAGTTCCTCATTTAGATCTCTATGATAAGACTACCAAGGGGGGCGAATCCACGAGAAAAAGATAGATTATCCAACGAAGTGGCATTTTATGAGTCAGAGCATGACTACTACTAAGGGAGTCTTCTGTCAAAAATAAAACTAAAACATGAGCCATTTACACAAAGAGCTAAATGTGCTCATGTTTTATAAAGTTATTAATAAAAACTTTTTCTAGTTATGACTAGCAATCCCAACAATAAAATTTACATAGTGGCTAGCCAGTATGGGCTGCTGCTGTGTGTGCAGGTCAAAGTGGCATCAGAATGAGCCACATAAAACTATACTGGTGTTAAAAATTGGAATCACACACCACTATTTGCCTGTCCTGCTTTGAATTCAGAATATAATCATACAAACTGACTGACAACAGATATATAATGATTTTCCACATAGAAGATTAAATTCTGGTCAACATACAAATATGCCAATTATGACATAAGGGCACCTATCAAATGGGGGATAGTGCTTGCAGGGTAGTCCCAAATACACAATTACATTCACAGACATTCCAGTATGGCATAGAATAAATGCGTACCAATGTCTCTGTAGTGGAGGGCCATAAGGAAGAATGGAAGCAGGTCAGTCTCAAACCGATGTGGCCTGATGCTTTAATGTGAATTGTTCTGTTTGTTCCGGGATGTGGCGTCAGTTCATTCTGAAAACAAGGGCAGGGATGACCATGTGTGGCATCATAAATAGAGGACCATTATTTGACTGTAAGGGCTTGTTGGTACCACCATAGTACTGGTAAATGACCTTGCAGCATCTATTAAAGAGTTGTATCGAGACAAACAGTGTACAGTGTCACTGCTTGGATATAACCACTCCTCCTCCACATCCCTCTCACTACGGACATCCCCATCAACTCACCAGCTGAAAAAGAAATCAAAAAAAGGAAAATGTCTCTGACACTGAAAAGAGTATATGAGCAGTCAGGAAAATGAAAGCTGTGCCCAAATAATGCATACTCCCTTGAACTATATCAGTGTTAAAATCTTTGGGTCTCATAAATAACTGACAATAACCAAAGTATTCTTGTATAATCTAAAGGAATTTATTGTCATTGGGAAAGGGAGAAAGCATATAATATATACTTCAAAAATTGGATTTTGTTATGAATTAGTAACCTAATCTATTATCAATAATGGAGGATAGGTAACAACTCATCATAAAGAGGCTGGCTGAGCTGCTAACAGACACAAAAATAGATAATCACATTCACACAACTTAAATTTTCGGCCATGGCCCCCGTCAGAAAAAGAAACACACAAATTCACACAATTACTCAGACAACTATACACACACAACTATCACGCCGGCCACTCCAACAACACAAGCTAGACTGTGAGTGAGGTGGGGAGTGGAGGGGGATGGATACTGGGTAAAGGTGGGGATGGAAAGTTCCGCATTGCATGATGGAATTTAAAGGCTCTGATAGGCGGGAATTTGAATTGAAGCAATGAATACAGTGAAGGGAAGTGGCAGGAAAGGATAAAAGGCAGGTGTAGAGGAGTGTGGGGAGGGAGTGGGGTGATTTGAAATGATAAGAATAAGAAGGAAAAATAAAAATAGGAATAAAAGGAAAATTTTTCCTTTTTTTCCCAAATTAATTTTTTCTTTTTTTCTAACTTTATGCCCTTTTTTTTCAAATCTCCCCCCCCCCCACTCCCTCCCCACTCTCCTCTACACCTCACTTTCCTTCCCCACCTTTACCCAGTATCCTTCCCCCTCCACTCCCCACCTCACTCCCAGTCTAGTTTGCGTCCTGTCCGCCTACTACAGCGGCAACACTCACAACATGAAGGCGTTGATGGTTGCCGGGCAACTGGGCGAACACTCAGTGGGACAATGCGAGTTCGTAGGCAGCCCTAGCCACACTCCCAGAGGAGGCATAATGGAGGGACCTACTCCCGTCCGCCGTACACGTGATCGGGAAGTAGGGCAGGTAGCAATTCTTCCACGTGCATACTTAAGATTGCATACAGTGTAGCCACGGAGTTGGACGCCAGCCAAGAGACCTGCAACTTCTCTGCCTTCACCACCGCTGCTGCTCTGCCGCCCAGCCGTACCACCAAGGACGCCATCGGTTCTCCGTAGCACCGCCGCCGACTGTGGGAATGAAAAACTATAGCTCCTCCTTACTGACAACTATAGATCCTCCTCGCTGACATCTGAGATTGGCGGACTTGTGCCTGTTACTGCAAACCAGTGGATATTTTGTTTTGGTGTAGCATTGACAACCGTTGTGATTATTGTCATACAGTCAGAGAAGTACTGACTTTTTTGCTTTGTTCTAATAAACTGCATTGAAGGAAAAAACTAGTGACATCATTACAGTAGATTCTTCAGCTGGAGTGGCCAGACATGATAGTTGTGTATGTATAGTTGTCTGAGTTATTGTGTGAATGAATGTGTTTCTTTTTCTGATGAAGGCCATGGCCGAAAATTTAAGTTGTGTGAATGTGATTATCTATTTTTGTGTCTGTTAGCAGCTCAGCCAGCCTCTTTATGATGAGTTGTTACCTATCCTCGATTATTGATATTCTTATCAGATTTTCCATTGTTAAAAATAACCTAATCTTTTGATTAGTAATTGTTGTTCTAAATAAGTACAAGCTTCCTAAGTGGGCTGCTGACTTTAAAACTTAAATTCAAGTTTAACTCCAGTTTGTCTATAGAGAATAAGATTGGTAGCACTACTTGAAGTGGAAACCATGATTCTAAAGTATGTATTTTGGATCAACCACATACTTAGATATTGATATGCAGAAAAAAAAGGAGAGGTAGAATTTAGGAAATTAGTGGCTCCTTTCTGTTGTATTAGTCATAATATGAAGTCTTAAATCTCTAAATTAACTGTTCTTGAACTTATACTTTGAATTGCTGTTGTAGTACTTCATTGATGATTGAGTGGTACACTCCCAACCATTTAGCATGCATTTCTCGTTACATAACACCATAACTTTGTATTCAAAATTTAATTTTACTCATTCTAGCTTTTGTGTTGCATTTAGCCTGTTGGTATTATTGAATTATTTTCAAGAGGTTTTCTCATAAGGACATGCATCCAAGAGTAATTTACTGAGTCTTCAGTTAGTCATTACCAATCACATACATTTTCTCTTGCTTAAATAACTTTATTTCTGGTCACCAGATTTTAATTTCACATGGCAGACCTTTTTAAAATAGTAATGCATGTTGAAGACTTTTTCCCTGTGATATTAACATTCCTCATTCACCAGCTGCTGTGTGCATTGTGAAAAATTTCATTGTTTCAGAAATATCCTCAAACTGTGTGTGTGTGTGTGTGTGTGTGTGTGTGTGTGTGTGTGTGTGTGTGTCATTGTTGTGATGCAGTCTTTAATTGTGTAGTTACCATCTACTATTAATTATTGCTATTTACAACAGACTTTTTTTATCTATGGAAACTGCAGATTTGAAACATGCTATATTCACAATAATTGGGAAACAATCAGTAATAGATTTATTTATCTTCTGTTCCTACAGCTCTCTGAAATTCAGCAAATGATAGTAACTTTATAAATTCAAATCAGATTTCAGACATTACTTTCTGAGCTTTAAAGTTAGGTAAAGTGGAATTATGTTAAACAAGTAACAAATTAGCATATGTTTCATTGCATAGCATGTATTAGGATTATGTAAAATAAAAATTTTCTGTGACCTCAAATTAAAAGAAGTGTAGTTTACATTTTCAGTAGTGCAGACAATGTAATTTGGCCTTAGTCACATTTCATTGCCCCACATTAACCCTCAGCCCGTACACCCCCTTACGGTATACAAAGCGTACACTCGATATTTAAGACCGAGATGCCGTTTCTTTCAGTTTCTTTCTGTATTTTTAACATCTAATTGTCTTGAAATCTATTTAGTGCGTTGTTCGTTTCTCCCTTCCCCATCATACACCTCCCCATAGTTTTCTCACACGTTTGCTATGTATATTTCTCCCAATTTTACGGACTTGTAGTTGACTGTGAAAGTAAAAACACACAACTTGAGGGTACATGGGGTACATTGGACAGAGTAAAATAAAGACATTCCGCATACACCTCGTTCTTTTTGACCGGGAGCGGAGAGTACAATTTGTTATTTACGGTACTTCAGACACATGCACAACAAAGAAAAGACTTACTTTGACTTCCTCTTCAACGGCCTTGAGGCTAGTGTGGAGGGCAGAGTGCTGATACGCTCTCAGAGAGAAGGGGAGGGGAGTGAAGGGGAGCACACCAGTCCAAAAGACTGGTGTACGGGCTAAAGGTTAATCATGTGATCCGGTATGTGGCAGTTTCTAGTATGTGACTTCATGGATGTCTGTGAGACTCTTCTAAACAGTAATTTAATAATGCAATGCTTTATCTGAATTGTTTTACATAAAATGCATGCGTGTGTGACGTACTAACATTTTCCCTATTTCTTTTCGATCGCGCTCGAAACAGGTTGGAGAAGACTAATGCACAGGTTGTTACTAGGAGTCGTTCGGGTTCATTAGCTGCCAAGACTGATGGAGTAGCAGCAGGAGGAAATGCAAAATTGGAAATGGTTAGTGGGAAATCAACTCCAGAGGAAATAAAGGAGAAAATGGAACAGCAGTTGCGCATGCAGAGAGCTGCTCATCAACAGAAACGTGCTTTGGAGACGCTAAAGGTCCCAAGTGGACAGGTTTTAAAAGTTGTGCCCACTACACAACAAGGCAAGTCTTTAGTTGTTTGATGTGTATTAAATGTTTGAGAAACAATTTTACTTTCGTTTTCATGTTCTAATTCGTACTTTTCCTGAACTTCTGTTCTTTATCTTGCCTTACACTCATATGTGGTTATGTAGTAGATGTATTGAACATTTGTAAGTTTAAAAGACAGGGAAAATCTCTTCAAATTCCTTATCTTTCTATAAGTGTTTTCTTTTACTTGACATCTATCATCATTATACATACAATACTTGAATAATGCATATATTTATTTAGTTAATTTTGTAACCTCTTTGCTTACTGATTTCTAATGTTAACCTCACTTACATACACATCTGTGATAAGAAAACAGTGAGGTTCTTAAGAAACCTTCCTCAGTCCCCTTTCTAAGGTCTGCTGAAGCACAGGATACCATCTGTCACCTTTGACAGTGCCTTGAAACATTTATTGTTTTCAATGGAGATTTTTCTTTTGTTATGAATGTATCATTAGTTTTACAGACTGATCAATTTACATTTACCTGTCCACCTATCAAGTACCATGATATAATCAACAAACACTAATCAGTAGAAACTTCACAATGGCACCTGCTTGGAAGGGCGCTTGTGTGAACTAGAGCTTCTTTGGTGTAATGGAAAGTTTCAGTTCGTTTTTCAAAAAGTTATTTTCCACATTTCTTCCCCAACCCCCTCCCTCTCCAGTTTAGTATGTACTCGCCCAAGACGTCGTTGGTCAAAGCAGATGGGTGGTGACCTTTTAGTATTCCCTGTTTTTCCATAAAAAGGTAAAGTAGTCAACAATCCTAAGATTTATTTGAACACCACAGTGCTGTACTAGGCATTGTCCTATTTGGAGTTGGTAAGCCATTGCCTTCCTCCGACCTTCAAACTGACTTACCCGGCCAGTTATAGGGAATCCTACAGTTTAAAGTGGGTTCCGAATCACGGTGCTACTCGGTATTTTTCACATCAGCAACACTGCCAGAAGTGAAAGACATGAGAAAGTGAAAGATAAAAATCCTAGGACCATGGGCCCTAACTTGCAAATGCTCTTTACTACAATTTATTGTTACATCTTGAAAATTGTGAAAAGAGGAAGTTAAATAAATAGAAAAAATGCAGTTATTTCCTGCTTCTCACATTGTTTACCTCATATTTCCAATCAGATGTTCAAATGTTGGTTAAGCTAAGGGTCGAAACTACGTAAACTAATGTATTCCAAGAATAAACACACACACTCTAACACAAGGGAGTGCTCAAACCTCCAACTGGGAGCAGCCATGCATTCTGTGCTGAGGTGCCTTAGACCACACAGCCATTCCCACATCACAATTAAATTAATGGTTCATTATAGATTCTATTATCATAAGGTAAAGCCGTCAACAATCAATAAATTGGTTTTAACATCACAGTGTTTTACTTGGCATGGTCCTGTTTGGAGGTATGCCATTGCCTTCCTACGACCTTTGATCTGACTTACCTAGCCAGTTATATTAGGGCGTGCAGTTTAACAAGGCTTTCAAACCATGCTGCAACTTAGCATTTTTCACATTAAATAGGGATCCCTTCACAAGCTAGATAGGATGCTTGCTGATACCAGACAGGACAGCACTCGGTGCAGCAGAACAGAGGAAGACAAGGTTAGTAATGTAGTAATTTACTGTAAGAGTGTCTTTGGAAACTTGCAGAACTGCTTTCACTTTTAAATGGTCACAATGCTCACATACTATTAGCGATGGAAAGCTGCCACAAACCAGTTTTCAGTAGTAATGGAATCCTAAACTTTCACTGGATCGTGTACTGCAGAGAGAGGCTGAACCTTGGATGGGGACATGAGTATATAATGATAAAAAATACAATTGTACCGAGTTAAATTTATTACAGATCAGGAATGTGAAATAATTTGAGTGAAAGTAGACGTGAAAAGTGGCTCAAACAAGGTCATCAAATGTGTTTATAGGCCACCTGGCTCAGCAGCTGTAGAGGCTGATCTACTGAGGAAAAACTTGGAAAATATTTCCCCTTAGGTTTCCTAGTCATGTCACAATTTTTGTTTCTTATTCACCCAAACATGCTTCAGAGAATTTCTCCATCATTATTGGGATATTGTTTTATTACTGCCTCTTAAAACACATTTCATATTCTTTGTGTGAATTCATAATTTTAAACATTTGCAAACAACTGAACAAATGTTTTATGCATGACTACAACAATTGACCAGTAGGGCGATGCCTCTTTAATAAAAAAAAGTAAACAAATGGATATGGACATAAAATGGCACAAGAGTAGGCTATATATGGGAGGATAATTAATTTTAACACATTAAGAGAAGGGATGCAGACAAAAATGAAGAGAAACCTCCACAACATCCTCGTCAAACCTTACAACATCCCCACCTAATGATTCCCACACCTGTAACCGATACCACTGCAAAACCTGACCCCCCCCCCCCCCCCTCAACCACATACTCCAGCCCCACCACAGAAAAAACCTACCCCATTCAAGGCAGGGTCACATGTGAAACAACACATATAATCTACCACTGACATGTGTTCACTGTGAGGCCTTTTAAGATGGTATAACCACCAACAAATTAACTGAACGCATGAATGGTCACAAATGGACTGTTCGCCTTGAGGACACCAAATATCCTGTTGCAGAGCACGCCCTAAAACATAACTTCATGGACCTTGGCAAGTGTTACACCACAAGTGTCATCAGCATACTACCACCCAACACCAGTCCCTCAGAGCTACGGAGACAGAAACTTGTCCTCCAACATATTCTCCCCTCGCGCCATCCTCCTGACCTAAACCTACACTTACCTCTGCCCTTCCTCCATCTTCAACTCACTTATCCATTACTCATTTATCACCCTCTTCCCTGCCTTCCCGTCGTACATTGTTGTTTGGTGTGTGTGTGTTTCTGTCTCTCAAAATCTTTTACTCTAAAACCTTTTACCTAACTCTCGTCTACCATTCCCCAGTCAGCATTTTGCAGTTCTCTTTAATCCCAGATCTGTCCCCCCTTTGGTTATCTACCCTCTTTGGTTTGTTCTTGGCTTGGCTCAGTACTTGACATACAGTATGTCTGACTTCCACAAATTACCCATCATCACCTGATGGCCGAGGCCACGAATAACGTTTCCTTCTGTTCTCTTTGTCTTCCCTCCTCTCGTACCTGACTAAGGAAAATATTTCTGAAAGCTTCTGTCCTAATTTTCATTTCCAGTTTTGTGTTTTTGTGGGACTGTTGACAGTACAGAACTAAGGTAAGTACTGGCCAGTCAATCTACTTTTGAAGAATATTTTACCATCTCAGTGGAGAATTTCCATCAGTAATTGAAATGTAGCTTTCAGTTTTTCTCTGCTTTGATAAATATTAATATTGAATGCTGAATTTATTATTGTGTTGCACTTAAGACGACCAATGCTTCAACGCCTCACTGGTGTAATTTTTTTTCCCTAAAGAAATAAACTGAATGAAATTACCACGCAGTGACATCATTTCAATTGATGCACCATGAAATATATGATCCCCATCAATAACACACTGAACTATTGCTTCCAGATTTATTCATATTCTCAAAATATTGGCATTCAACATTAATTTTCTTATAGTTATGAAAACACGCAACAGCAGAACTGACAAACTAAACTTTACTTTTATTATGAAAATAGGTGATAGTGGAACTATCAAACTGATAGTCACATTTCTTTTATTGAGATTTTCATACTAACATAACGTCAGAAATTTCCAACTTTCACAGTGGTATTTCAAAACTTCTTTCACCCAAAAACTTCTTTCTTGTTCTGGCAATTATGGACACAAAAACAACAACAACAAAATCAGCCAAATCGCTCAAGCCTTTCTGAAGCGATGATCTGGCATCGGTGTATATTCCAAGGTACCCTCCGCCATGCACCCTACAGTGGGTTGCAGAGCACAAAAACCTTCTGCATGAAAAAGTACAAAAATATGCAAAGTTTGATGGATAATTGGTTGAATCAAATATGTCATCCATATAGTCAACTATAATGAAGAGTGCAAACAAAAATGATGATTTTTCACTTTTTTCAAATTTTCCAACTTTCCTTTGTAGCTGCCTCATTCCCCCCCCCCCCCCCCTCCAGGACCATAAAGAACAAATAATGTCCAAATAGTGTGTTCACGCCGAAATACACAGTTTCATTTTTTCCAAAGTTTTTAAATTTTGAGATAGATATTCCATAAATTTTTATCATATAAACTTTGTCCTGAGAATTATGAACACACACACACACACACACACACACACACACACACACACACACACACACAATCAATCAATCACACCATCCAAAGCGGTCGAGCTGAAATGGCAGGAAACACGAAAAGTGTCATCTACAAAAAGTTTTAGTCTAAGAAAGTTGCAGGGAATGTTGAGATGTTGAGTATCACACCACAAATACTGAGCCATCTTGAGTTTTTACAAAACATAAATATTGCTGTTAAATTGTATGACAGTTATTGTGTATGATTTGAAAAAGTTGAAAATAAAATGTTTGATAATGTTGATGTCATATTTTCTCACCTTCCCTAGCTGATATCCAGCAATAAAATAAAACTGATATTATTTAATAGTGATCTGTCTAATTAATCTCTCTTTCAGTTTTTCACACGTGAAGAAAATGACAAATTCACAAAACTTTTGCCGGCCGCAGTGGCCGAGGGGACTGAGGCGCTCCAGTCACGGTCTACACGGCCACTACGGTCGGGGGTTCGAATCCCCCCCTCGGGCATGGATATTTGTGCCGTCCTTAGTATTAGCTAGTTTGTAAGTAGTTTGTAAGTTTAGGGACTGATGACCCCGTAGTTAAGTCCCATAAGCTATACAAACATTTGAACATTTTTCACAAAACTTTAATGTAATTTTTTTGTTAATTACAGTCCAGGCTGATGGTTCTCTAAAAGTTGTAACCAAAGTAGCCATTCCATCCTCACCTAACACTCAACTTGCTAGTGGAAAGAGTACACTCACATCTCTTCTGACAAGCACAAACAATGCATCTGGCAAGGCATTACTGGGTACAAGGCGAATTTTTATGACAAAAGGTAATTTTTAACTATGTTTTTTGTGCTTAAACAAATGTACTAATGTTTGTGAATAATTATTCCTTATTTCATATTTGACAAGCATGTGTTACTAAGCTATATGTTTTCAGTTGTTTAGTGCTAGATGTAAACTACTCACATTATGGATATAAATTTTTCTACAAATAGTTTTTGGGTCTTCCACTATGAAACAGCCACCTCTTCCAGAGTCTTTTGTCTTTTGTCTGTGTTATGAAATTTGAAGTTAAATTACAACATTTATTAGTGCCTATGGCATTTATTTATTTTTTGAAATTCATTGGTAGCGGTAGCTAGTCCTGATCATTTCTAGTACTTTAGCTTCTCATTCCCAGTAAGGCTACAGAAGTTATGACAAATTTTCTGAGCTGTAAAGTCAGCTGGCTATGATTGCCATTACACTCTGTGTATATGACATCTAGTTTCTCTCTCTCTCTCTCTCTCTCTCTCTCTCTCTCTCTCTCTCTCTCTCTCACACACACACACACACACACACACTTCTCTGTTTTAAGTGTATTTGTAGGGAGGATTTCCAGTTGTACTGTAGGTACTCTACAAGTTTTCTATCACATTAGTATAGTGAGAGAACAACAAACAGTAACAAAACAGAATTATTTATTTCTGACTGGGTCTGGGCACTCGGTGCCCTTCTTCAGAAAACTGTGTGTCATATTTCGTGCCCAAGCATAGTGTAGGGACACCAAACCTGAAACACAGACAAAATGTAAGATCTGAAATAGGAATTACTGCATTGTAGTAATAAACTAGTGTCCAAGCTTTTGTATGAACAGGAATATGACAGATCCAGGAAGCTAGTACATAATTTTCTTGCATTATGTCAGAAGCTTGTGTTCGGTATCCTCACACCGTGTCTAGACATGTAATATGCTTCATAGTTTTCTGAAGAAAGATACATTACCTGCAGCCACTCAGAAATATATATTTGTATTTGCAATGATTGCTTCATTTTTAACAGCAAATATGACAGTTACTAAAGATAGACTATGAATTAAATTAGTTTACAGTGTTTGTAGGAGCTCTTAAATAAAATTCATATGCAATGGCTATGTAAAATTTTTATATAAGATGGCAATTATGTTTAAAACTCAAAAAAATTCGATCAAGCACAGCCATGTTACTAGTATATAGGAAAAGAACTTGTTTTATCTTGGGGCACAGCAGTGCTCCCGCCAAGTCGAATGCACAGCCGTACCATCCTTTTCTTGAAGCAGTAGACGGCACTTTCAACCCCCTGTATCTCAGTTGTGGAAGAAGCTAGAAGCCTGAATTTTCGACTATGAAGAGTACCATAACTAGCTATATTTTCAAATTAAGCTACTCGACACCTTATAGTTTACGAAATATTACTTACTACTTACTCTCCTGGCTCCATAAACCGCAGCTTGTTTTTTGGCCTCATCAAGTAGCCTCTTCCATAACATTCTGTCCTCGGCATCTTCCTCCCTTACTCAGAGTACCTGCAGATCTTTGGCAACCTGGTCTCTCCTTCTCATTTTCAGCCTTCCTAGAGGTCTTCATCCTTCTGGTTTATTCTCGAATACTTGTTTCACTAGAGATCTCTGCTCTCTTCTATAGACATGGCCGGCCCATCTCAGTCTTCGTGCCTTGGCTTCCTCGACAACATCTAGTTTATTGTATAGTACCTTGAGCTCCCTGTTCTTTCTTCTTCACCATTCTCCTCCCTCACAGTTTGGTCCAAATATCTTTCACAGGGTTTCATTAAAAAAAAATTCTTTCTCTCTGTATGTTTGTCTATTCTCCCTATTTCTGCCCCATATAATAACACTGGTCTGATTATGGTTTTATATATTCTTATTTTCGTTCCTCTTGTCAAAAATGTGGATGACAATAATTTGTTGAGTGAGTATGTTGCTCTGGATGCAGATTTGACTCTCGCCTCTATTTCTTGCTTCTTGGTCATCCAGATTTTCAGCGATTAGTGCTACATCATCAGCAAAGGCTAGGACATGTATTTTCGTTCCTATCTTAATTCCCTCTTCTGCTTCACTTACTGCATCCAGTGATTCCTGTATTATAATGTTGAACAAGAGGGGTGATAATCCGTCTCCTTGCCTGACTCCTATTTTTATGTCAAATGCCTTGAAATATTCTCCATCCATTTTGACTACCTATTTTGAGCATTTTATTGAAGCTTTCACAAGATTTATAATCTTCTTCGGAATTCCACATACCTGCATTCTCTCCCACAACTTATCTCTGGATATACTGCCGTAAGCTTTTTTTTTAAATCAACAATTAATATTGCCATTTCTTTGTTAAATTCCCAATGTTTGGATGTGGCTTCTTCAGTATGAATATCCAATCAGTAGTTGAACGATTCTTCATGACTCCTGCTTGTTTCTCATTTACTACCTCTCTTAAATATGGTTCTATTTTTCTCTGGAGGATCTTGGAGAACACTTTATAGGCGGTGCTATTTAATGAGATGTCTCTGTAATTTCTGCATTGTTGTTTGTCACCCTTTTTATGAATTGGTATTATGACAACTTCTGTCCATTCCTCTGGCATTTTTTCTTCATTCCAAATGTTCGTAACCAGGTTGTGTATTTGTTTTGCCAGTTTTATTCCTCCATTCTTAAACAGTTTGGTTGTTATCCCATCTCCCCCCCAGGCTGTTTTGGCTTTTAGTATTGTGATAGAGTCTATTGTCTCTTTCAATGTTGGTGGTTCAACGAAGGGATCTGCACTCTGATATTGATGTTGTTGCTCTGTTTCTGCCCTTCCATCTTCAACATTTAGAAGCTCCAAATATTTACGAAATATTAGCTGTCAAAAATCGCTAATTCTGTCACTCACTGACTCACCGATCATCAAAATTCTAAGGTCTTCTAGCAGACATACAAACATCAAATTTTGTATTTAGATAGTGTTTAGCCTATAATGGAAGGAAAACTTGAAACATATGTAAATATTAATTCCGTTCACAAACACATTTTCTCTTGACGGAAGAGTATCTGCTATCTTGGGATTGTGAGGATTGGATTGGTAATTGTCTTGTGGTAAAGCATTGGGTTATGGTAAAGCATTGGGTTCACGTCCGCGAGGTCGATTTTTTTTTTTTTTTTTTTTTTTTTTTCTTTGTTTCCCCCCCCCCCCCCCTCCTCATTTTAACATAACCATCACCTTTTTACTAACTGGAAGTGAAGAGTCGTCAGAAATGACATGTGGCACGTGATTAGAGAATGAAGAATAACTGGTACAATATAGCTCATATTGCTGCAGATTGAAACACTACCAATGACACCTATATTCTAGCTTGATTTCAGGTATAAATGAGAAAACTGTTGCTCATAATGTCAAAAAATTTCGTCACATGATGCAAAAATGTTAAACCAGGAACAAAACGTTAGACGCTGGTTTCAAACCATAACACAACAAAGATTTGGGGATGCCATTGTACGCGAACTTGAAAATTGAAGTACTAATTTTCTACGATAATTTTATCAGGATGTCAATGAAACTTACATAATTTGAAAGATGGTTTGCTGTGGATGTACACAATACAATAATCATGAATGTACAGAGCCAATAACAGTGGTCAAATGAAATAGATGTTTTGACAATTTAAATTCTCCCTCTCTAAAAAGAAGGTGAATGTCAAAAACTGAAGTGATACCAACTACTGTCCTAGGGGATGATCAGTATAAGAAAAACATCGATGGTAACATCATTGATCACATAAATTCAAAGATATCAATGTACGATGGACATTAAAAGGAAAACATCAACTTCCGAGAATATCAGTGTTTTGGATGCCAAAACATACAATCCTCGGCAGAACAGATGACACATAATTTTGATAGAGTCACTACAGATGTTGGTAGATAAGTAATTAGATAAAAAAATTATGAAGAGGTGTTCAATAGTTCGTTCCATGAACACTGACTAAAATAACAAGAGTTTGTTTCCCATGAGATATCATGACTTTTTATGGTGGAAGGAATTCATTGCGACACTTGCATTTTTGTACACTTTATATTTTTGATGGCATATTGTCTGAATAAGCAATATAATACAGGTTTGAAATGCAAAGTCAAGTTAACTATAGCTACCTTTTGTAAATTACTTAAATTATATTTTTGCAGAGTAATTAAAATACTTAATGACTTGTCAGTTGTAAGAACCTCCTTAAGTGCTGTTTATTGATTCCTAGTTACAATGTGGAAAAGGAACATATGTACTAGTGAAGTTCTTTATCATCTGCATATGATAGGGATATTTTATTACATCACTGAGATATATATATACACACACACGTAAAAGATAGATGAAGTCCACTTACCAAACGAAGGAGCACAGGGAGTGATAGCAACAATTAAACACACACACACACACACACACACACACACACAAACTCTAGCTTTCACAGCGTAGCTGCTTCGTTAGGCAGAAAGGAAGGAGAAGGAAAAGGAAATGATGGGGGTTTTAAGGGAGTGGGTAAGGAGTCATTCCAATCCCGGGACAGGAAAGACTTACCTTGGGGGGGAAAAAGGAGGGTAAACAAATACACACACGCACCCACACATTTACACAGACGCAAGTACACTTAGGCAGACATAATTTAGAAAGCAAAGAAGTTAGACAGAGATGCCACTTGAGGCAGAGGCTCTGTCCAGAGAACCGAGGCGAAGATGTTAAGATGGTGGGTGGGAATTCGAATTTAGCGGAGGTTGAGACCAGGTGGGCAACGGGAAGAGAGAATATGCTGAAGGGATACTTCCCATATCCGGAGTTCTGAAGGATTGCTGTCGGTGGGAAGTATCCAGATAACCCGGATAGTGTAACACTGTGCCAAGATGTGCTGGTCATGCCCCAAGGCATGTTTAGCCACAGGGTGATCCTCATTACCAACAAACACTGTCTGCCTGTGACCATTCATGCGAATGGACAGTTTGTTGCTGGTCATTCCCACATAGAACACTTCACAGTGCAGGCATGCCAGTTGGTAAATCACATGGGTGCTGTCGCAAGTGGGTCTGCCCTTGATTGTGTACACCCTCTGGGTTACGGGACTGGAGATAAGTGGTGGTGGAAGGGTGCATAGGGCAGGTTTTACAACGGGGGCGGTTACAAGGGTAGGAGCCAGAAGGTAGGGAAGGTGGTTTGGGGATTTCATAGGGATAGACTAGGAGGTTACGGAGGTTAGGTGGGCGGTAGAAAGACACTCTCGGAGGAGTGGGGAGGATGTCATGAAGGATGGATCTCATTTCGGGGCAGGATTTAAGGAAGTCGTATCCTTGCTGGAGAGCCACATTCAGAGTCCGCTCCAGTCCCGGAAAGTATCCGGTGACAAGAGGGGCACTTCTGGGGTTCTGTTGAAGGTTCTGAATTTGGGGAGATGAGGAAGTGGCTCTGGCAATATGCTTCTGTACCAGATCAGGATGATAGCTGTGGGATGTGAAAGCTGTTATTAGGTTATTGGTGTACTGGTTCAGAGATTCAGGACTGGAGCAGACTCGTTTGCCACGAAGACCTAAGCTGTAGGGAAGGGAACGTTTGATGTGGAATGGATGGCAGCTGTCATAATGCAGGTACCGTTGTTTATTGGTAGGTTTGATGTGGACAGATGTGTGTAGTTGGCCGTTGGATAGATGGAGGTCGACATCGAGGAAAGTGGCATGGGATTTGGAATAGGACCAGGTGAATTTGATGGGACCAAAGGAGTTGAAGTTGGAGAAGAAATTCTGGAGTTCTTCTTCACTGTGAGTCCAGATCATGAAGATATCATCAATGAATCTATACCAAACTTTGGGTTGACAGGCTTGGGTGTCCAGGAAGGCTTCCTCTAAGTGTCCCATAAATAAGTTTGCGTACGAGGGGGCCATCCAGGTTCCCATGGCTGTTCCCTTTAGTTGTTGGTATGTCTGGCCCTCAGAAGTGAAGAAGTTGTGGGTTAGGATGAAGCTGGCTAGGGTATTAAGGAAAGAGGTTTTAGGTAGGGAAGTGGGTGGTCGGCGTGAAAGGAAATATTCCATCGCAGCGAGGCCCTGGGCATGTGGGATATTTGTGTATAAGGAAGGGGCATCGATGGTTACAAGGATGGTTTCAGGAGGTAACAGGCTGGGTAAGGATTTCAGGCGATCGAGGAAGTGGTTGGTGTCTTTGATGAAGGATGGGAGACTGCACATGATGGGTTGAAGGTGTTGGTCTATGTAGGCAGAGATTCGTTCTGTTGGGGCTTGGTAACCGGCCACAATGGGGCGGCCGGGATGATTGGGTTTGTGAATCTTGTGAAGTAGGTAGAAGGTAGGGGTGCGAGGTGTCAGTGGGGTCATGAGAAGGTGGGGGTAGCATATTCTCTCTTCCCGTTGCCCACCTGGTCTTAACCTCCGCTAAATTTGAATTCCCCCCCGCCATCTTTAACATCTTAACATCTTTGCCTCGGTTCTCTGGAAAGAGCCTCTGCCTCTGGTGGCATCTCTGTCTAACTTCTTAACTTCTTTGGTTTCTATAGTATGTCTGCCTAGGTGTGTTTGCGTCTGTGTAAATGTATGGGTGTGTGTGTATTTGTACACCTTCCTTTCTTTCCCCCAAGGTAAGTCTTTCCTCTCCCGGGATTGGAATGGCTCCTTACCCTCTTCCTTAAAACCCTCATCATTTTCTTTTCCCTCTCCTTCCCTTCTGCCTGAAGAAGCAACTGGGTTACGAAAGCTTGCATTTGTGTGTGTTTGTGTGTGTGTGTGTGTGTGTGTGTGTGTGTATTCATTTATATATTTGTGATGCTGTCACACCTTTGCTCCTTCGCCTGGTGAGTAATCTTCGTCTATATATATATATATTTATATATATATACTGCGCCAAGATGTGCTGGCCATGAACCAAGGCATGTTTAGCCACAGGGTGATCCTCATTACCAACAAACACTGTCTGCCTGTGACCGTTCATGCGAATGGACAGTTTGTTGCTGGTCATTCCCACATAGAACGCCTCACAGTGCAGGCATGTTAGTTGGTAAATCACGTGGGTGCTATCGCAAGTGGCTCTGCCCTTGATCGTGTACACTTTCCGGGTTACTGGACTGTAGTAAGTGGTGGTGGAAGGGTGCATAGGGCAGGTTTTACAACGGGGGCGGTTGCATGGGTAGGAGCCAGAGGGTAGGGAAGGTGGTTTGGGGGTTTCATAGGGATGGACTAGGAGGCTACGATGGTTAGGTGGGCGGCGGAAAGACACTCTCGGAGGAGTGGGGAGGATGTCATTAAGGATGGATCTCATTTCTGGGCAGGATTTAAGGAAGTCGTATCCCTGCTGGAGAGCCACATTCAGAGTCCGCTCCAGTCCCGGAAAGTATCCGGTGACAAAAGGGGCACTTCTGGGATTCTTCGGTGGAAGGTTCTGGATTTGGAGGAATGAGGAGGTGGCTCTGGTAATTTGCTTCTGAACCAGATCAGGAGGATAGCTGCGGGATGTGAAAGCTGTTATTAGGTTATTGGTGTACTGGTTCAAGGATTCGGGACTGGAGCAGACTTTTTTGCCACGAAGACCTAAGCTGTAGGGAAGGGAACGTTTGATATGGAATGGATGGCAGCTGTCATAATGGAGGTACTGTTGTTTGTTGGTAGGTTTGATGTGGACAGATGTGTGAAGTTGGCCGTTGGACAGATGGAGGTCGACATCAAGGAAAGTGGCATGGGATTTGGAGTAGGACCAGGTGAATTTGATGGGACCAAAGGAGTTTAGGTTGGAGAGAAAATTCTGGAGTTCTTCTTCACTGTTGGTCCAGATCATGAAGATGTCGTCAATGAATCTGTACCAAACTTTGGGTTGACAGGCTTGGGTTTCCAGGAAGGCTTCCTCTAAGCGTCCCATAAATAAGTTTGCATACGAGGGGGCCATCCTGGATCCCATGGCTGTTCCCTTTAGTTGTTGGTATGTCCGGCCCTCAAAGGTGAAGAAGTTGTGGGTTAGGATGAAGCTGGCTAGGGTATTAAGGAAGGAGGTTTTAGGTAGGGAAGTGGGTGGTCGGCGTGAAAGGAAATACTCCATTGCAGCGAGGCCCTGGGCATGTGGGATATTTGTGTATAAGGAGGTGGCATCAATGGTTACAAGGATGGTTTCAGGAGGTAACAGGCTGGGTAAGGATTTCAGGCGATCGAGGAAGTGGTTGGTGTCTTTGATGAAGGAGGGGAGACTGCACATGATGGGTTGAAGGTGTTGGTCTATGTAGGCAGAGATTCGTTCTGTGGGGGCTTGGTAACCGGCCACAATTGGCCGGCCTGGATGATTAGGTTTGTGAATCTTAGGAAGTAGGTAGAAGGTAGGGGTGCGAGGTGTCAGTGGGGTCATGAGTTTGATGGACTCGGGTGAAAGGTTTTGTAGGGGGCCTAAGGATCTGAGAATTCCCTGAATCTCTGCCTGTACATCAGGAATGGGGTCTTCTTGACAGACTTTGTAGGTAGTATTGTCTGAAAGCTGGCGCAGTCCCTCAGCCACATACTTCCGCCGATCAAGTACCACGGTCGTGGATCCCTTGTCGGCAGGGAGAATGATGATGGACTGGTCAGCCTTCAGATCACGGATAGCTCGGGATTCAGCTGCGGTAATGTTGGGAGTAGGGTTAAGGTTTTTCAGGAACGACTGAGAGGCAAGGTTAGAAGTAAGGAATTCCTGGAAGGTTTGAAGGGGGTGATTTTGAGGGAGAGCGGGTGGGTCTCGCTGTGATGGAGGACGGAACTGTTCCAGGCAGGGTTCAATTTGAGTGATGTCTTGGGGAACTGGATCATCAGGAGTAGGATTATTTTTCTTCGTGGCAAAGTGATATCTCCAGCCAAGGCTACAAGTATAGGATAGTAGGTCTTTGACAAGGGCTGTTTGGTTGAATTTGGGAGTGGGACTAAAGGTGAGGCCTTTGGATAGGACGGAGGTTTCAGATTGGGAGAGAGGTTTAGAGGAGAGGTTGACTACTGAATTGGGATGTTGTGGTTCAGGATTGTGTGGATTAGGATTGTGAGGTTTGGGGGGGAGTGGAGCTGGAAGTGGGAGATTGAGCAGATGGGAGAGGCTGGGTTTCTGTGCAATCAGAGGAGCTTCTGTTTATTGGAGAGGTTGTTGAGGGAGAGAGTATTGCCTTTCTGGAGGTGGGTGACCAGGAGTTTGGATAGTTTTTTGAGGTGGAGGCTGGCATGCTGTTCCAATTTGCGGTTGGCCTGTAAAAGGATGTTCTGAACTCTAGGCAAATTACCAGAGCCACCTCCTCATTCCTCCAAATCCAGAACCTTCCACCGAAGAATCCCAGAAGTGCCCCTTTTGTCACCGGATACTTTCCTGGACTGGAGCGAACTCTGAATGTGGCTCTCCAGCAGGGATACGACTTCCTTAAATCCTGCCCCGAAATGAGATCCATCCTTAATGACATCCTCTCCACTCCTCCGAGAGTGTCTTTCCGCCGCCCACCTAACCTTCGTAGCCTCCTAGTCCATCCCTATGAAACCCCCAAACCACCTTCCCTACCCTCTGGCTCCTACCCATGCAACCGCCCCCGTTGTAAAACCTGCCCTATGCACCCTTCCACCACCACTTACTCCAGTCCAGTAACCCGGAAAGTGTACACGATCAAGGGCAGAGCCACTTGCGATAGCACCCACGTGATTTACCAACTAACATGCCTGCACTGTGAAGCGTTCTATGTGGGAATGACCAGCAACAAACTGTCCATTCGCATGAACGGTCACAGGCAGACAGTGTTTGTTGGTAATGATGATCACCCTGTGGCTAAACATGCCTTGGTGCATGGCCAGCACATCTTGGCGCAGTGTTACACCGTCCGGGTTATCTGGATACTTCCCACCGACACCAACCTTTCAGAACTCCGGAGATGGAAACTTGCCCTTCAGCTTATTCTCTCCTCCCGTTGCCCACCTGGTCTCAATCTCCGCTAACTCAAATTCCCGCCCACTATCTTTAGCATCTTTGCCTTGGTTCTGTGGACAGAGCCTCTGCCTCAATTGGTATCTCTGTCCAACTTCTTTGCTTTTCACAAATGTCTGTCTAGGTGTGTTTGCGTTTCGATATGTCTGAGTGTGTGTGTATTTGTTTACCTTCCTTTTTTTCCCCTAAGATAAGTCCTTCCACTCCTGGAATTGGAATGACTCCTTTTCCACTTACTTAAAACCCATATCCTTCCCTTTTCCTCCCCTTTTTCCTCTTTTTCCTGAAGAAGCTGCCAGTGGTGGCGAAAGCTTGTATGTGTGTTTGTGTGTGATTTTATTTGTTTCTCTCGACGAGCCGGTCCTTTTGGTAAGTCATCTCTTTTCTATATATATATATATAGAAAAGAGATGACTTACCAAAAGGACCGGCTCGTCGATAGAAACAAATAAAATAAAATTACACACAAACACACATACAAGCTTTCGCAGCCTAGCTGCTTCGTCAGGCAGAAGGGAAGGAGAGGGAAAAGGAAATGATGAGGGTTTTAAGGGAGTGGATAAGGAGTCATTCCAATCCCGGGACAGGAAAGACTTACCTTGGGGGGAAAAAAGGAGGGTAAACAAATACACACACACCCACACATTTACACAGACACAAGTACACTTAGGCAGACATACTGTAGAACTGTAGAAAGCAAAGAAGTTAGAAGGAGACCTTCCAGGTAGGAAAATGGTATAAAATTAAGATTTTTGACTTACTTAAAGTACAGGCTGGTCGATAGGAACACTAAACACACACAAAAACACACAACCATTCGAGCTTTCGCCACCAGTGGTGGCTTCTTCGGGAAAAAGAGGGAGGAAGGAGAGGAGAAAGGGAAGGATACGGGTTTTAAGGAAGTGGAAAAGGAGCCATTCCAATCCCAGGAGTGGAAGGACTTACCTTAGGGGACAAAAAGGAAGGTAAACAAATACACACACACTCACACATATCCACATCCAAGCACACTTGGCCTAAGTGTGCTTGGATGTGGATATGTGTGAGTGTGTGTGTATTTGTTTACCTTCCTTTTTGTCCCCTAAGGTAAGTCCTTCCACTCCTGGGATTGGAATGGCTCCTTTTCCACTTCCTTAAAACCCGTATCCTTCCCTTTCTCCTCTCCTTCCTCCCTCTTTTTCCCGAAGAAGCCACCACTGGTGGCGAAAGCTCGAATGGTTGTGTGTTTTTGTGTGTGTTTAGTGTTCCTATCGACCAGCCTGTACTTTAGGTAAGTCAAAAATCTTAATTTTATACTATATATATATATATATATATATATATATATATATATATATATATATATAATAATGGAAAGTCCAGGTTGGAATAAATAATATAGTGAGGACAGTTTACTACTCACCGCAAAGACGTGGCGACGAGCTGCGACAGGCACATATAAAAGACACACACATACAACACATTCAGCTATCGGCCATGGCCTTCTTCAGAAATAGAGCACTCACGCAATCACACAGGCACACAACACAGTCATACAACCATCACCTCCGACTGCCACACTTCGAATCACGCTCTGCAGCGAATCGGGGACGGGATGGGAGGGGAGGGGGAGGGGATAGAAAGGTTACGTCACGGTGGTGGGGATGGGTTATATGGGAATAACGAGATGCAGCTTAGGAATGGAGTGGGGAGGCGGGTGAGGGGAGAAAATAAAATAAAATAAAATAAAGTAAAATAATTCATGTACACTGCAAGTGCACAAGACCACATACACACACACACACACACACACACACACACACACACACACATACATATACACACACACGATCACACATTCACACACCACTCAAATCAGGCGAGGTTTGGGATACAGAGGTAGGAACTGTAAGGTATGGAAGGGAAAAAAAATAAATAATAATAATAATAATGAAGTTATCGTAGGTTGAGGCCTGGTTGATTTCGGGATCGGAGAATGTATTGTAGGGATAACTCCCATCTGTGCAGTTCAGAAAAGCTGGTGGTGGATGGGAGGATCCAGATGGCCCGGGTTGTGAAGCAGCCATTGAAATCAAGCATGTGCTCCGCTGCATGCTGTGCCACAGGGTGGTCCACCTTGTTTTTGGCCACAGTTTGGCGGTGGCCATTCATCCTAATGGACAGCTGGTTGGTGGTCATGCCAATATAGAAAGCTGTACAGTGCTTGCAGCACAGTTGGTAAATTAAGTGGCTGCTTTCACAAGTGGCCCGGCCTCTGATAGGGTAGGATAAGCCTGTGACAGGACTGGAGTAGGAAGTGCTGGGTGGGTGGATTGGACAGGTCTTGCAGCGGGATCTTCCACAAGGATATGTACCTACATTTTGACAGTTGCCATCCCTTCCACGTCAAAAAATCCCTCCCTTACAGCCTGGCCACCCGTGGACGGCATATCTGCAGTGACAAGAATTCCCTTTCTGAATATGCTGAAGGTCTCACAAAGGCCTTCACAAACAGAAACTACCCCACAGACCTAGTCCGCAAACAAATCTCCCGTGCCATATCCTCACACACCCCAAATCCTCTTCCTAACACTAGTAACCATCCACAAAAGAGCGCTCCCCTTGTCACCCAGTACTACCCTGGTCTCGAACAACTAAATTCCATCCTTCGCCAAGGTTTTGATTTTCTATCCTCATGCCCTGAAATGAGAGACATCCTGCCCAAGATCCTTCCCACCCCTCCTAAAGTGGTGTTCCGTCGCCCTCCCAACCTTCACAACATCCTAGTTCATCCTTATGCCACCCCGAAACCCAGCTCACTGCCACAGGGATCATATCCTTGTGGAAGATCCCGCTGCAAGACCTGTCCAATCCACCCACCCAGCACTTCCTACTCCAGTCCTGTCACAGGCTTATCCTACCCTATCAGAGGCCGGGCCACTTGTGAAAGCAGCCACTTAATTTACCAACTGTGCTGCAAGCACTGTACAGCTTTCTATATTGGCATGACCACCAACCAGCTGTCCATTAGGATGAATGGCCACCGCCAAACTGTGGCCAAAAACAAGGTGGACCACCCTGTGGCACAGCATGCAGCGGAGCACATGCTTGATTTCAATGGCTGCTTCACAACCCGGGCCATCTGGATCCTCCCATCCACCACCAGCTTTTCTGAACTGCACAGATGGGAGTTATCCCTACAATACATTCTCCGATCCCGAAATCAACCAGGCCTCAACCTACGATAACTTCATTATTATTATTATTATTTATTTTTTTTTCCCTTCCATACCTTACAGTTCCTACCTCTGTATCCCAAACCTCGCCTGATTTGAGTGGTGTGTGAATGTGTGATCGTGTGTGTGTGTGTGTGTGTGTGTGTGTGTGTGTGTGTGTGTGTGTGTGTGTGGTCTTGTGCACTTGCAGTGTACATGAATTATTTTACTTTATTTTATTTTATTTTATTTTCTCCCCTCACCCGCCTCCCCACTCCATTCCTAAGCTGCATCTCGTTATTCCCATATAACCCATCCCCACCACCGTGACGTAACCTTTCTATCCCCTCCCCCTCCCCTCCCATCCCGTCCCCGATTCGCTGCAGAGCGTGATTCGAAGTGTGGCAGTCGGAGGTGATGGTTGTATGACTGTGTTGTGTGCCTGTGTGATTGCGTGAGTGCTCTATTTCTGAAGAAGGCCATGGCCGATAGCTGAATGTGTTGTATGTGTGTGTCTTTTATATGTGCCTGTCGCAGCTCGTCGCCACGTCTTTGCGGTGAGTAGTAAACTGTCCTCACTATATATGCAGCAGAAGTAAATTGCAGAAATTGAATTTTTTAACGGTGTATGTTTGAAGTCTTGCAATTTGAAGGGGATGATAAATAAATGTGAGTGAATATTCAAAATTCTATTGTATCCTTAAATCCATTTGGTACTGCTCCATTTTGTTCCAAGAATTAGTGATAGAGGCTTTTGTGACAAAGGCTTGTTAATGTGTTTTTAAAACTGATGTCATGCAAGTGAAAGAGTGTTAAGTACAGATCTTACAGTTAAAAGTTGTGAGATTAGGGAGACATAGAAGTATGAACTACAGCCAACAAAAGGCACACAGCATTGAATCTAAATTGTTACCATTAGTTGTGACTGAAATCACAGTTAGATTCTGTAGAGTAGTTACTGTCAAAGTAGTGACTTCTCAATACTGTGATGTATCACAAGAATTTTCACCTTAACCCACCAAGTACTACATTGGAAATATTTATCTGCTTCATTTTCAGAATATATGACTTTTTCCCTTTGATTCAGTTGTAGCCAACGATGTTTTGGTCAGTTTGAACCTGTCAGCACATTAAAATTTAGTCATAGTTCTTTGCAACGAGTAGTATTGTGTCCAATATGAGCAGAGTTTCTTATTGTTTCTTGAATGGAATATTTATAAAATAGAATTATGACTGTTATGCTGAACAGTTATAATGTTTGCTTTATGGGCATTAAATTACTGTCAGTTTTATCCCATATTAATTACTTGAGATTGAAATTGATATCAGTAGTATAATGTAACAAAAAATGTAATTATACTAAAAGCATTAAAGAGATACCACTCATAACAACTTTTAATCTTTGTACCTCATAGAAGATTTCTATATTTCTTTCACACTCTTCTAACTGTACTTACTATGTCTTTAGATAATATAACCAGTAACCAGTTGATATACACTTTTAGTATTGTAGAGATCTTGCTTTATTCCTTTTAGTTAATACAATTTTAAGTTCTTATTTTGTACCATTCTTTCCAAATTTAAAGGTGCGGATGGAACAACTCGTGTCATGACAGGACCAACAAGTATACTGCCAAAAACTGCTCAGCAGTCACAGTCTCTTATAAAAATTCAACCATCTGGTCAAACTCCAGTACCAGGTAATTATTTTTACTGCAATCTAAATTCTTATGAATATTATTATTGATAATTGATTTTTTATGTCAAAATATATACAGATTTATGAGACTGATTATAAAAACTGGCAAAAGTGATGAGAGATGAAGTGACTGGTTACACGTCAGATGACATTAAAAATATTAATGGCCTCCGCTCCACTTTTGCAGCAGAGAAGCCAAAATTTCATAATTATAATGTGTTTAATTCAGTACATATATCTATTCACACAAATAATACATAAACAAAATACGAATTTTGAGATGTTTTTGTTTACTAAAATGCAGAGTACTAGCAAAACTGGAAACAGTGCACAAGGCTAATCACCAGCCAAAAGTGTACTAGTTCCACCTCTTGAAACTCTTAGAGAAGAGTACCACTGCAGATGCAGGTCTCACTAATGTTGAGTCTCCCAAATATCTATATCCATTGCAGTTACTGTACATGCAACCATAGAGCATAAATACATGTTTATATTCTATGTAAACAACTGCTGAAGTTAATAACAAGTGTTCGGCCACAGTTTTCAAAGCACTTTGACAGATTCTTTCTCAAAGAATACTGTCGAAGAAAAATTGATAGTGTAATATCAGCCCTAATCTGAGATACTGGGGGCATGGTTATACAAGCTATCATTGCAAAAAAGAAAAAGAAATGTGCTGCTCCTGTTAAAAAGTTTATTTACATGTGCTGTTATTTAAACTTTCTCTTATTTTAATGTAATTATATTGTAATATAAAGTATGATCTAAAATGTAATAATAATACACATCCACCATCAGTACATGATAATATTGACATTTACTTGTACAAGTGAGAAATAAGGGTATTATCAAATATTTTGACATTACATATTGATCATGGTAATAGAGCTCCAGCTGTAAATCAATGCCAATGTATTTGAATGTCCAATGTTGGGCCACCTTTAATGTTACTGCGAACAAAATGTAGAGTTGTTTGAATGGATCTACATATTTACTCTGTACATTACATTTAATTGCATAATGTCTGAGGATAGTAACTTCTTCTTTTTGCATAGTTATAATCTGTGTCAACAGCTAGCTAATTTTTAGTTATAAATGACCAAACTGCAGCAGAAAATGTGTTCTGTAGTCATCAGTTTGATCCCATGTTGTAACCTAGCTGCATGTGGTGTACCATGTATCCAACTAAATTATGGTGAACCATCTCCAGAAGAACTAAAATCAAGATTCCTTTGTTCATGGTGATTAAAGCTTACTTCTGTGAACAAAATCAGATAGAAAATTTTCAGATACAGTATCTAAAACAAACTGTAATATCCTCCCACTGGCCATTCGTTACAGGAACTGCAGTGTTATGAACCAAGCATCTGTTTTTCTTCCCACTTAATTAGAGGTTATTAATGACACCAGCAGATTCCAATGGAGAAAAAGAATTGTAATATGAAAAATAAAAAGCAAATAAAAGAAAAAATCAATACTATTATGGAAAAGACTTGATAAGGTATTAGAACTTAAAAATTCAGTTAATTAATAAAAATAACAATCAAATTAATTTTGGTTTAGAAATTAAATTAATTGCACAGGATGGGATTTGAAACCACAATCTTCCGTACTGGAAGCTAGTACTTTACCAGTGGCCTACACAACTGTTATATTGTAACTGTCTTAAGTGACACTACAAAAAAACTGTCTTAAGTGACACTACACACCAGTAACATTATTTTGTAACCTTCGGAGAGCTTAGATTCACATAAATCATACAAAGCTAATCTAATGTAATCTGATACCTGTGATATAGTGTTTGTATATGTGAGGTTAAATCACTGCTTGTACAGAAGGATCTAGTAGTGTGTGCGTAGCGCTGTGTATGATTATGTGTTTCATTAGTATCATAGTCCTTGTCTTGGTGTTGGTTTTTTTTTATGGTTATTATTAAATGGTGAAGTCCAAAGTAAAAAGGGCAGACTTATGAATTGGGAACAAAACAAATAAACTAAGAGAGCAGACAAGGAAATGGAATTGAATTATCCAGTTGTTGTGGTAGTTTGCAACACAGAATGGTTTGGGCGCGATGTTGAGCGCTCTTATTGCAGGAAAGCAGCTCCAGTGTGTCAACTGCCGAGGAATTTTAATTGAACTATAGTCATAGAATGCAGAATGGGTCAAGGTAAGGTCATGAGGCAGGAGCTAGCAGATAATTAGGTCAAGGCAGTTATTTTGGTCTCAGCCTCCACAGCACTTAGGGTGAGATCACTGGTATAAAATTTCTGTTCTGTAGGCAACTGCTATCCTCCACCCCAGCCGCCGCCCCCCCCCCCCCCAAAAAAAAAAAAAAAGAAGAGAGAGATATATATATATATATAGAGAGAATCACAGTTAGTCAGATTAGTAATCTTGGGGGTTCTTTGTCACTCGTTCACATGTGACAGGTGTGCCAATGTGGCTTCCGTAAGCAAGGATTTTGCCCATCAGTTCATCTGCATATCTTAAAATAAGGAGCACTTGGTCGCCTGTGGCAAGGAAACACCCATATAAGAAATATAGTATGACTAGTACATAGACAAATAACAATCAGACCAGAAAAATATTTCTTTGGCTATGTAAACAATGGATATGGATTGGAGAGTTGGACTCTGCTATGCATTCACTTTATTTTATAGTTATTGTTGATTTAAGATTGTTTTATTTTTGTATCTTTACCTATGTTTAAAATAATGGGAATATTTTTTTCTTTACATTTCAAAGGTACAGCTACAAATCCACAGCGTGTGCAAATTGTTAAAGGACCTGATGGAAAATTGCAAGTACGTGGTTTGATGCCTGGTAAGTTGATTGTTTTATTTATCAACAAGTTACAATTATATGTCGCTGTCCCCAGAATTTGATCATCAGGAAAAAGGTTGTTAACTATGACTTTTTTGTTTAAATAAAGTGAGTAAAAGCAGGAAAACTGAAGTTTCAGTGCAAATAAATGTTAAGAAAGGACATGGGAAAATTAAGGAAAAAAAAAAATACACTGCCAGACAAAAAAAGGGGGGGGGGGGTTATGCTTTCAGACTGCAAGAAGAAAATGTATAATAAAAGGGCTGGATAAGAAATAATGAGAATTATTATTTTTTTCTCTGTAATGACTTTATTGACAGCAACTTAGTTACACACCTACAGTATAATATGTTACTTATGACCTTCTGCCAAATGTCTGTAAGGTGTCAAATTCCATCTGCACATATGTCGGTGTCCCATATTGACTGCCCTGTAGCATGGATAATGTCTAATCTCACAGTGGGTCTTTCACTTTGCCACATCATGAGAGTACGGTGAAAGCAGAATAATGGGGGCACTGTTTCAGAAGTGTCATCACTTTTGCCAGAACACTGGACGACCAGTGCAGCAACATTTCCTGAAGCAGCACACTGTTATTCTGCATGACAATGCACAATACCTCACCAAGACTCCTGTCCAGGAATTCTTGTGCTGCTGACAGTGGGAAATTCTGTAACATTCACTCTGCTCATTTGACACTAGTTAATTATGATCTCACGCTGTCGGGTGCTCGGTACGAGACACGGACAGAGACAGATCCCCAGATGGTATAAAACGCCATCCAGATGTTAGTTTGGTTGTTTTAGTTTGTGAAGGGACCCAACTACAGTGGTCATTGGTAGCAAAAAAATCATGAATTGTGGGGGTGATTATATTGCATGTCTGTACTAATTAAGTGCTTCTGTCAATTGTCATTTAAGAGAAAAATAATACTTCTCATTACTTTTAATTCAGCATTGTACTTCACAGGTTGGGAGGCTATGCGATCACAAAATCAAGTTAATTAACAGTATCAGTATATCAGTGCGCTCTCTTGTTCTGTTTTCCTGCACTGACGTGGTTGGGAAGGGTGTCAGAAAGACATTGTGTCCTCTCCTGAGATATCTTGGCTCAAAAGTGAAATGCTCTTGGTATCCTGGTTACCACATCTGGAGACATCTTTGATGACAAAGATGGTCCTGCACATGCTCTGTTGAGGTCACACCTGGGGAATCTGCAGGTGATAGAAATACCTCTATTAAGCAGACAGGTCGTATAGAAATGTGCCTCGTCTAGACAACAAATGACACCACACGAATGTCGCTTGCGAGGTTGCAGATATGAGTTCAAGATGTGTGGACCGTACACTTATGCCATCAGTTTTTTGGAACACCAACAGCTATCACACGAAGCCATACACAATGGCTTGCCACATCATGGCACCAGAGTAGTGTCTGTTTACTTCCTAAAAAGTTATGGTGCAGCAGCTGTCGAGAGTTGCTGTTACGTCGAACAGTTTCAGTTAGTACCAATAGCTGTTTTGTAACAGCCAATGTATCATAATTAGCAGATGACTGCATGTCTTCCTGCATGTATTTTAATACTGTAGCACACCGAGTGAGAGATCACAGGAATATTATATGTATTTGGATTTGTTTTAAATTTGAGGATACTTTGACTGGAAATACTCTTTAGTACAGTAGCAGATGAAATGTATTACATATTGAGAGAGTTAAAAGCAAATTTGCTATTACATTTAAGGTGTATAATTTTGCCTTACACATTTTGTTTTATTCATAAAACATTGTCAGTAGTTACATTGTTTGAATAATTGTAAAGTAATTAAGATTCACTCCTTTTGGAAGTATTAAAGTAAACAGCAAAAATCGTAACACAGAAAAATACAGAGAAACAGTGAAATCATAGGTCTGTGCCTCTCAAAACCATTGAAATAATGCGTCATCTCCCCATTTCATTGCTATACTTAGCAACAGTGGTCATCTGGGGAAGTGCAGAACTGCCATTCATCACTGAACATTGTGACACCCTTAATCAGCAATCTGTGCATCCTAGTTTCGGTACCTTTTTAATGGTAGCGTACGCATGTGGTGGTGGTTCCAAAGTCTGGCTGCTGCTTCGCAGTGGCCAACGGTGCCGATCAGCCAGGATGTCTCAGAGTGTCTGTTATTTGTTCTCCAATAGCAGATCCCGATTCGAAAAGGATAAGATGTGGCTCGTGCGCAAGAGTGTTATCCTCCATTACAGTGGTTAGACATGAGGAAATTTGCTCTTGTTCTCGTGCATCTTCAATTTGCTTCTATCTAAGTGGGCAGCCCATTACATTTATTGCTAATATTTCTAACCACAATGCCTCAACCATGCATACTTTATTATTGCATATAGTGACTCACTTGTATATATTATATATGAGCACTTACTCATTTTATTGGATCCTCACCTTTTACTTTATTTCTGATTCTGTTATCACAAAAGTGATTTCTTTCATCAATTGTTTTGGTGCTCTTTTCTGTTTCATTATTCTTCTTACAATATTTTATTTGATTAGTCACACCTTGAACTTTGATCATGCAACCTCTGCCACCTTTACCCCAACATTATTCTTATTCATACTCTTGCTTAGATCCAAGTTTTATTTTAATGGACTTCCCATAAAAAAATGAACCATAAGTTGTTCTCCATTCAATTTCAAAAGCTTTCACTATTTCCAGTGCAATTGCTTCATAATTCACACTTCTGTGAGTCCACTCACATAATTACCATGTATCATTAAAAACATTGCTGTAAAGCTGCTTCTCATATCACGAAGTATTTTTACTCTGTAAACAGTTATCATATTCCTTCTCTGAGATTGGATTATTTTTCTCCAATAGTTCGACATTATGTGAACAACCTACATCATATTGCTATATGTTACTAAGTTACCTGTAAACCTATTCATTCAACTGCTTAGTATCATGTAACTCAAAGATCTTGCCTTGTTTCTAAATGTTCTCTCCTGAATCATTGTGTGGCCAAACTCTGTATGTATTTCAAAATCGAACAGTAATTACGCTAAACATGAGAAGTTGCTGTTTTCCTTTATTCATTGCAAAATTCTTTTTTTAAACATGGCTGCAATTCAGCAACGGTGGAACACGATTCAAGAGTCAACACAGTTTCAGCCAACCAGTTGCATAAAATGGTTTACATCTATAAACCTTTACCCAGGTTTCGGCAAAATTAATTTTGCCTTCTTCAGAAGGATACAATAAAGCTCACATTAAAAAAGTTGTTAAAATGTGTGTGGACATGCTCCAAAATTTTATAATGTGACATTGTTTTTAAATTTTAAAATTTTAATCTATTGACATGGAGTCAGCCACATTTTAACAACTTTTTTAATGTGAGCTTTATTGTATCCTTCTGAAGAAGGCAAAATTAATTTTGCCGAAACCTGGTAAAGGTTTATAGATGTAAACCATTTTATGCAACTGGTCGGCTGAAACTATGTTGACTCTTTATTCATTGCCTTTGTTAATAACAGTTCTTCACCATCTATTCTGCTTATGACAGATAACCCTAGTCTTGAAGAGTGTCAATATTGGCTCATAAAGCCTTTGCAATTTGGGTTGGTGAGTAGCCCATATATTAGTTCATTACATTTTCCTCGTCAACAGCTGCAGGACCATTAACTTCAGGGTTAGGTAGTATGATATACCATGGTTTATCGCTTAATTCTCATTATTTATTATGCCGCCTGTCCCTCCCCTATCTGCTAGTGTAACTAAGTTCTTAGTAAACTTATTGCTCTACTTGGATGATAAATTCTTAGAAATGCATCTTACCTGGAAAATTATCAACTACTTCTTAATGTAATACTTAATGTTTTCATTATGCCCCATATAAGGAGCACTAAAGTGACTAAGCACCTTTCCAATGTAACAATATGTAAACTAACGTGTAAACTGTTCTTGACACACACTACAAACAGAAATAGTGGAAGATTGGTTGGAGTGTCATGTGGTAAGCCACTTTTTGCTTGCCACTGTGCATCACCCTTTCATCTGTTTACTTAAGCACACACACTAAACAGATTTGCAAGAAAAATAAGTCAGCATATTTTACTTTATTGCTTTCCAGGTCAGCAGCTTGTGCAAATGCCAGATGGAAAGCTCCATGTTCTCAACAATCCTCAAATTCAAGCTCAACCTCAGCAGGTATCTGAGTTTTTCATTTATATAATCTTTATCTTGGAAGCTGACAAATTAAACTAATTGTGAGATATCTACCCTTCATATGCATTCAGGATTTATAATTTTTGTTTTGTTTTAGTGCTAAAGTTTCAGATGACTATTAGACAGTAATCTTAAACATGAAGGGAAAATGGTGTTATACATTGCACGGAGCATATCTTAAAATTGATTACTGAGCATAGTATAATTTTAGTGTAATGTGTTAATTATTATAGCTGAGCTAATTTCAGTTGAGAAATATAGAAAAATGACCAGCCATCATCACGCTATTTGGGGCAGTTGTAATAGAAATTGATTCACATATTGTTTCTAGGAGGTTTTATTCTTACAAATACCTTTTACCAAGCGATATATGCAGTTTCAGATAGGGAGCTCCGTAAAAAGTTTAAGTAATAGAAAAGGAAAAGATGGTCCTGTTGTTTGTGTGGGGAGGGAGGAGTGGCATTTGTGTTTTATATTATAATTAAATGTTAAAAGTTCACTTCTTTTTCTGCTAGATGTTGCATGCATTTGCTTGTAAATTCAAATGTGGTGTAATTCATTGCATGTTGATGTACAAAAGTGGCTGCTTTGAGTGGTTATAATATGAGAGTGCCCATTTTCACTCTTAAATAGTATTACATTTACAAAAAGTAGTTAATAATTAATATTAACTTATTAAGGTAGTAATTACCACTTTCATTTTGACTTTTTTTTACCTGTTTTGTAATGTTGACAATCCAGTACCCTAATTAATAGTGAATTAGTTGTTTTAGTTCCTCTTAAATTTACAAAGCTTTATTAAATAATAAAATAGTAAAATAATTCTTCAAAATATATGCATGCACTCATAGTTGATTGCAGAATCAGTGCTAGCTGCGTGAAATTAATTGTACCATAGATTTATAAAGTATAGATACTGGGTTCTGCATTTCCTTTATTTATGAAACAAAATACTTCCTTTCACTCTTCACTGTATGTAGCAAACCAGTTATTTATGAGATGGATCTATACACACTTCTACACCCTGTTGATATACTCAACTTTCAAAGATGCAGTGTATTATTATAGCAAGAGTACAAAAGCTGTGTAATGTAAACAACACACATGTGACAAATAAGTGCAGTTTAAGTGTTCGAGCTCTAGCTACCACTACTATGTGCCAGAAAATTTAGTCCAGTGTCACATCAGAATAACTAAATGGAATATGTGGTATGGTCACTCAAATCTTGAGTGAGTTAGCTAATAACATTGTAGATATCCTGAACTGCCATATGTTTTGTTCGAAATCCTGGCACAATTTCTTGATAGTGTGACATGTGCTTCCTGAGACTCTCGGTATTTCTATATGTTCCACCTAACGTTCAGTCTTGAAGCACGCAGAGAAACTCTGTCTTTAGTCTGGTGCACCAGTCATTCCATTTCCTGTTCATTGTACTTCCATGGTCAGTTTTGGGAATTTGTATTTGATCTGTTCCAGCTAAACAATCTAAGAATTCCATATTTGATCCAGTGTGCCTAGCTTTGAGCTGGCATTCTGCTTTTGATCCTGTGCACCTGGCAGCAGCCTGGCGTTCTGTTTTCAGGTTACTGCTTCTGTTTCTCTCTCTCTCTCTCTCTCTCTCTCTCTCTCGGCTGGTTTGCTGCTATCATAGTTGGTTTTCTTTCGGTTCGTTGACTTTCTTGAGTTGCTAACCACTGCACAATACATAAAGTTTTCCAAAGCCTTTTTTTTTCCATGTCACATTATCTGAAGGTCTGTGCCAGAACCCTCATTTGTTCAAAAATTCATGTCGTCATGCGCAGTGCTTGGCCATAGCTGACTTGGTTGCTTGTCTCAGCTGGGTATTTGTGATTTTCCTTTCTTTGCCACTGTTATAGATGTTTGACCAATGTATGACCTCTTCATTCACCTTGTCAGACCAAGATAGTTTCACATCAGAAATAGGGGCTCTACTGTATGTCTAGTCTTCTGCAAAAATTAGATTAAGAGGTCAAACAAATTCAGAAGACTTTCCAACCAGTGGCTCTCCCACATTTTTTGAGAGGAAGAAAGAGCAAGAGGGAGCAAAGACTGTGGCTTGTCTACCCCTATCCGGGATCTTTCTGTTAAGATAAGTAGGAGTTCTATAAGAGTGCTAACTGGAAATATGAAAGAAGACCTTGGTTTACACAAACCAGAAGTCTAATACCAATGTAACCAACATCTAGGATAGTGGACATCAAATGCAAAGGACATCATAGGAACATCCATTGAGACAGCCAAGTATGTACCCTTTACTAATCACTGTCTGGAAATTAATCATAAAATGAACTATGACAAAACAAAGCTGCTGGCACACACCACTTACAGATAATGTGACTGCATCATGAGGTAATCAATAGAGATAAAAGTGGAGGAAACCTTCATGAATCATGACACAGAGTACCAATGGAGAAAAGCCTGGGTTCCTTCATTGTAATTGTTGAAAAGACAGTTATGGCAACAACAGAACTCAACAAAAAGAACTGTGAATAAGGATAATGGAAATGAGCCCCAGATACAGTGTCAGGAACACTGCACCTAGAGCAAAAGTCTAGCAGCAAGTTGCACCCAACTGAAGACAGATACTCTCAGTTTATTTACTGTGGGAATGAACTGAATAGTAATGCTTAGAAGCAATTTAGGAGGGGAAAAGCACTAGGTGTAAATGCTGGATCTGTCCCACTCGTCTAGTAGTGCCAAGTAGAAGCAAAAAGATTAGACATCTAGTACAAATATTGTGCTTGGACAACATTGATATCTGGAAGAACACCTGACACCTCAGGTGTCAACAGAATGCCAGGAAAGCCTGTAGAATTACAAATACCATTTTTGTTTCCCTACTGCGTAATTGTATAATTGTGTATGTGTGTCTTAGCTCTCAAACTTTCTGAGTAGATATCAAGATTCAGCTAATATAGTTTCCAAGTCACAAAATACAACAGTCCTCTTTCTTTGTAGTGGTGGTGGTGGTCTTCATGCACAAAAGCCCATACAGTGTGTGCTATTAACAATACACTACAGTACCTCAAGACATTGGACAGAGAAACTATGGTTTTCACCACAATGCATGGAGGTGTGGTGGGATTTCTGTTAAGTCACGGTTTAATCTTGATATTGACAGTTGACAGCTGCACTTGGATTGGGCATAAAATATAACACACAATATTTCACTGGTCCCTAGGGAAAACAGTATAAGTTTCATGTCCGTTTTAAGTTATTATGTGCAATGCGTTCAGAAATGTCCTATACTGCTTGGGGAAAGAGGTGCAAATTAATGAACAGCTATTTCTATTTTACTTCTTTCTTAAATTATGCTCTATAGATTTGTGTATAAATTCTGAAAATGCACTTTCAGCACAAAGCTATATATATATTAATCTTTAGATCATTCCACCTTTACTTAATTCATCAGTCAATAAATTATCCTCTGATACCTTTCAAATACACGTGTAATTAGGTTTTGGAGTGTAGCAGGCGGAAATGACAGTTGTGTGACTATATTGTGTGCCTGCGTGATTGCGTGAATGTTTTTTATATGCCCGTTACAGCTCATCGTCACATCTTTGTGGTGAGTTGTAAACTGTCCTTATTACTATATTGTTAATTCCAACCTGGACTTTCCATTAATAGGATTTTACAGAAACGTATGAACTTTCAGTTTTGTTTCCTGAAAAGTTGCATTTTTGGACATAAACTCCTTTCCCTTGGGACCAGTGATTTGTTTATAAAAGAATGGTTACACTGTCATTACATCAAATTAATAGTTTTGATAGGCATAGATAGTGTCTGATATGTAGACCTCAGTGTTACCACGAAAGGTATAGGAATATGTTCTTTGGGCTTTCCTTATGTTGTATGCTCTGCCATCAATTTTATATCCACTGTATCAGTTTGCTTTTATAAAAGATACTATTCCTGTTGATGAGTTTGTAATATCTCTCAGCAACATCAAAATAATGTTTTGTCATTAATTATGAATCATAGAGGTACCAGAAAGTGTTTGCATTTTTTAATGGCCTTACATTTTATGACTGTACAATAATCATCATTTATCATATATTTAGATGTGGTTTTCATCCGTAGTGTCTCATTATAAAACAACTAATAGGGCTTCTTCATGAAAATACAGAATATTATTTCTACAGTATGTGGAAATATTGTGTATTATATCAGATTATTAACAACCTTTGGGTAGAGTATGTGTAACCACATTGTTGTGTTTTGATGTGTCTGATGAGTAAACTGATTTTGTCTATACACATGCCTGCATTCGGGTAGTATTGATCTCATAATGAAAGAAAAATAAAGGAAAATCTAACTCACTAATGCAAATTTGAATTACTTTGGTAATTTTTTTGGTTGTAGTCACATATAAACAAAGCCCATGAAAGTAGAAATGTTAAATTGTATTTGCGAATGTTGTATAAAAAGTGCTCAAAATTGGCAGAGTTGCCTGGAAGCAATGACAGTATACCTTCAGGTGGTGTATGCAAAGTTGGAAGTTTAACTTTGCCATTACTCAGCACACTGCTGGTGTTTCATTGAAACACTTTAATGCATCACAATGGGCAAACACTTTACCTATTTGGCTGATGTTATTTGAATACAGAAACTGTATTTGAATGCAGCAAGTATTCGACATGCACTGTCCATTGAGATTGAATAACACAGAAACATTCTGCTAATTCCAACGCCCACAGTTGAGCGGTTAATAAACTATCGGGTAAATTTCGTGCTGTGTGTTGGTCTTCTGATTGTGATACTTGTGAGCGAACAATGTGTAAATATTTTGATTTGTTGGTTGCTTGGCAATCCTTGCTTCCTTGAGAAAGAGGTAATTGTTTACTCTTTCATTAGATCTACCAACTAAAGTGCATTCAGCAGATCTGATTATTTTTACAGAGAAAAGAACAACTATTGTACAAAATTCCAACTCAATTGGCTTATGTACAAAAATGATTGAATAGGTTAATCACTTTAGTTGATCAGATTGATTGTTATACGTGACTAGCAAGATTACAGAAACTGAACCATATAGAAGATGAAATAGAGTGTTGCATCTTTATCTTTCTCTTTGTCAGTTTCAATGGAAATCCTGTGCTGCTGAAAAAACTGTATAGATAAAAAAATTCTCCAATGCCGATCGTTGTACAAAAAGCTGCATTTAACTTGGACCATTACTTTTTGAGGTTGTTTATTCCAAACACACAGTTATTTAAATTTTTTTTTTTGTCTCTGCCTATAATTTACCCAGATATTTAAAATAGCACCAATAGTGTCCACTGACAACCTACTACCCTGTACATGGCATTAACTACACTGTACCAAAGAAATCTGAATCTTACATCTGGTCAAATAAATTTAAAGTAAGTAACACTATTGTGTAGTAGCAAGGAGCTGCATTATTTAATATTTGGCTGAAAGAAATAAAATAGGTTCACTATCTTATGAATTCTTCTGTGTTACCCTAGTTTCATAATTTTTCTTTTTCTTTTTACCAAAACAAGCTGTAGTACAGGTTGGGTCATTTTTCAAAAGGTCGTAATTGGTTACTCTTGATGTGTCCATCTTCCTGAGTTTGATGATGTTGCCTAGTGGTGCACACAAAAGTAGGTGGGGTATGTTTAGTGCTACGCAGCCAGTCTTGAAAACTATGTCTACGTATAGTAGTATCATTTGTGCACTCTTTTGGGTGGTAGTTATATCAACTTCTAACTTTCAGTCAGTAACCAGCAAATTAAATCTGTTTCACATGAGTTCACTATTGTCTTTTTTCTGCACTTTTACCACCATCCACCAGATTAGGCCAGACATAACTACTTAACAAATTAATTTTCAGTATTGTGCAATGCAGAGGTCTTTCATCACTCATGAACAAATTTAAGAAAGAAAGTCCAAAAAAGAAAATAAGTGTACAAAGGATTTATTACAGGTTGCAGGCAGCAGAGTTGTGACGACCACAGCAAAAACAACTGTAGCAGCATCTCCTACAATTACACAAGTAGTGAAAGCTGCTAATTCCCAAGTAAAACAGATAGCAGTTGACTCAACTAGGGGAACAGCTATTCCTCTAAGTCCATCTAAGCCCCCACAGGTAATATAAAAAGAGAAAAAATATTGTGTAAGTTGCATACTGATTTATAAGGCTTTATAAGAAATACAATTTTTCCCAGATTATATAAACATTGGGATTTTCTGGATTCCTTGGGATTTTCTGCTGTTTGTTAGATAAATCATTATACCTTACAAATCAACTCAAGTTAAAGTGACAATTATTTTTCATTTTGTGTGTGTATGTGTATGTGTGTGTGTGTGTGTGTGTGTGTGTGTGCACACGCGCGCACATGCGTGTGCGTGTGGGTGAGTGCAAGTGTGCACTTGTGTCTGTGTCTCTTGCTCTCAAACAAACAAATTGACACTATTGTGTTCTCTCTTTTCACAAATAACATCACAGTTTTGTAAAAATGAGTAGTTCTTGTTCAATGTTTCTCAGAATAATTAAACGAGAATATTTCTTTTATCGTACTTTATGAGAAAAAAAGGAACAATTTTTAAACGACTGCTGAAATAACAGTAAATCTTGTGTTATCAACCTGAGGTAATACAAATAAATTGTTGTTGCTGGAACAACAAAGTATATTGCTTTTAAAATGGAATGTTGGAGAAAGCAGAAACTATTACTCGCATAAAGAAAATTTCATCAGGTTCATTAGACAGTTGGTTAAGAAAGACAGACAATGTATAAATTATTTGGGATCAGTTTAGGTGATTACCAGCAAAACACACTTCATTAACCTTTCACATTTTCACATTGTGTAATAGAAAACATTACTTATGTTAATTATGTTTGAAATGTGTATATTACTTTAAACATAAATGTTAAGTTTATTTTGATTTCAGTTAACTTATTACTATATGGTCTCATTATAACATCTACACTGTACTACCTGTAAAATATATATCTTTCTTTAACAATGGAAAATCCGATAGGAAAGTCAATAATGGAGGATAGATAACAAGTCACCATAAAGAGGCTCGCTGAGCTGCTGATAGACAGGAAAAAAAGATATCACATTTACACAACTTAAATTTTCAGCTAAGGTTTTCATCAGAGCCTCACTAATGGCTCCATCCACACCTCCGTCCACATTAAACCCACTAATTAGAAACAGTACCTGCACTTTGATAGCTGCCATCCTTTCCACATCAAAAAATCCCTCCCATACAGCCTTGGCACCCGTGGACCCAAATTTGCAGTGACCAGAAGTCCCTTACCCATTATGCCGAAGGCCTCACACAGGCCTTTACATACAGACATTATCCTCCTGAACTAGTCCACAAATCGATGTCCTGTGCCATATCCCCACACACCACCAATCCTCCCTCCAACCCCAGTAACCAGTCACAACGGAGTGTCGTGCTTTTCATTCACTACCACCCCAGACTGGATCAACTAAATCACATCCTCCGTCAGGGTTTTGATTATCTGTCGTCATGCCCTGAAATGAGAGACATCCTACCCTAGATCCTTCTGACCCCTCCTAAAGTGGTGTTCTGTCACCCACCCAACCTCCACAACATCCTTGTCCATCGCTATGCCACTCCCAATCTCAACCCATAACCACAGGGATCATATTCCTGTGGAAGACCCCATGCAAAACCTGCCCAATCCACCCACCCAGCACGTCCTATTCCACTCCTATCGCAGGCTTATCCTACCCCATCAGAGGTCGAGCCACCTATGAAAGCAGCCATGTGGTATACCAACTCTGCTGCAATCATTGTACAGCGTTTTATATCGGTATGATGACGAACCAGCTGTTCATCAGTATGAATGGCCACTGCCAAACTGGCAAAAAGCAAGATGGACCACCCTGTGGCACAGCATGCAGCTGAGCACAGCACTCTGGATTTCAATGGCTGCTTTACTACCTGAGCCATCTGGATTCTCCCCTCCACCACCAGCTCTTCTGAACTGCCCAGATGGGAGTTGTCCCTTCAATACATTCTACAGTCCCGCAGCTATCCTGGCCTCAACCTAAGTTAACTTCCTATCCATGCACCCTATGTCTAACATCTTTTGCCCCCACCCTCTTCTTTCCCCACTCATTATTCTGTATCTAATGTCTTCCTTGCAACTGTATGTTGTCACTTACAATACCCTCTTAATTAATTTATTTTCTATTTTTTGTAACTTTATTTGTAGGGTTGTGTCCGAATGGTTCAGCCAAATCCATTATTTGCCGAATCTAGCACACTGGCTTCGGATTCGATGCATAATGCTCAAATACTCCGAATCTCGAATCCAAAGTGTTATATGGAAACCTTCAGTTACAAATGTCGTACTTTACTTTGCATAACAGTGCACTTTCTTCTGTGTTATTTACTTTATTTATCATAGATCCGCTGAAAGGTGTGACGTCATAAAACAAAACAATCTCTCTTTGAATTTATTCAAGTGAAACAACTACGAAATTTATGCAGTTGCGTGGCGACTGTGAAAACAATCTATAGCGTATTTACCCAAATCTAAGTCGCATTTTATTATTATTGCGTGGCGACTGTGAAACAATCTATAGCGTATTTACCCAAATCTAAGTCGCATTTTATTATTATTATTATTATTATTATTTTATTTTACTTTTTAAATTTTTTTCCAAAAACTGCCTGTGTTTTAAATCGAGTACAACACGAATGAAGTTCTGAAAAATGGTGCTAGGAGGCGCCACAAGTAACTTTTCCCGTCTTATATAAGAAGTGCTACACAGGCTTGCTTTACAGGTGCAAATATAAAATATAGCAGTCTTTGAAATATTAGTAGCAACAAACAAAAAATTTCTTTACGTAAATACCAACAATACATAAGGCTTTAGGATACTTCCACGAGTTGCCTCATTCCGATTTCACATACTGTTTCGTCGAATTTTGTAAAGTGCTGGAGTATGTGAAATGTAATGAAGCAGTAGGATTTCAAGAAGAAAGTTATTTATTAAGTGGGGGGGGGGGGATAATTGTGTGGTTATTTCAGCAACCGCTTGACATCTGTTTCAATAAATCGTTTAAGGTCAAGCTTAAACACATGTACACAGACTGCCTTTTGAAAAGTGACAGACAACTGACACCAACAGGTCGTGTAAAATGCGCAAGTGTGCAAATGGAATGATGATACATGGAAGTGCGCTCCAAATCCGATTGCGTAGCAGGCATTTAACCCTACACTGCATGGTGTTGCCATTTGGTTACACAAATTTTTGTTACTTTTTCAGACTTGCATATCGTATACATTGGAGTCTACTCTAAGCATTTAGTTGATCGTTTCATCCATAGAAGGCAGCGTAGTCACAAATTGAGGAGAAATGCAACAAAGAGCGCTGATACAACTTCTGTCAAGTTAAAAAAAAATCATCTTACAGACATATAATCAGAGTAGAAAACATGTTAGGTACCAATATTTTCCTGCAGAGTGACATATATCTAAATGCATGATGTTGACAATGGCAACAGGTAAATAATGACTTTCACATTGTTAAATGAGTCATATAATTTTTTCAATATTTTCCCCCTGCATAGGTGAACATTTTCTAGCATATATATAAATTATAGAAGGAAACTTTCCTGGTGGAATAAATTTATATTAAAAATAGAAAACGGATGACTTACCCAAAGCACAGGCCTGTCAACAGACACAAATAAAATTTCAGGAAATTAGGAAGGAAGGAGGGGAGAAAGGGAAGGATATGGTTTTTAAGGAAGTGGAAAAGTAGTCATCCCAATCCCAGGAGTGGAAGGACTTGCCTTAAGGGGATCAAAGGAAAGGCAAACAAGCGTGCGTGCCCACACACACACACACACACACACACACAACAAGGTAGACATTTAAAAGTGAAAATTATTTCGCTGTTGTCCGAAAATTACTATTGATGATGATTAAATCAACAAGATATTGAGAAATACCAAAAGGTGACTATATCAAGAAAAGTTAAAGGAAATAACAAACAACTCTTACAACCATATGCCCATATATTCTCTGTGTACAGAACTTGAATTTTTGTTGAAGCTGTGAAATAATAAACTCCAACAATATTCCCATGGCAAAGTGTGATCTGAAAATGAACAATCTTAGATATATAAGATATTCTGAAGAGATTCAAATGTCTTCTGAAATTAGTGGAAAAACAACTTTCTCTACCAAAAAGATATCTGCACATTTTCAAATGTATGGTGTTATTTGGAAAGCAGTTTCCTTGTTCAAATGTAGACTCTTGGCGGCTGTTTTACACTTTATTGAAGTGTTGACCAATCGCTATGTGATATCTAGCAAGAGAACTTTGAAGTTGGGCAATACTTCCTTAAAAAATAAAAAAATTAACAGGGTAGAGTTGCAAAGGTAATTTTACTTTAATTGGATAATTTACTGTTGGGATTTAATATAAATCAATTACATAATTATTTTAAATAATACAGGGCTATTCTCAATTACGGACTCATTTTCAGAAATTCTTATATACTCAACTACAGCTCCAAAATGAACAAATTTCATACCAATGAACAGAAGTTTCAAAGTTGTTATCGGCTGTCGCAATCATTGAAAAGAAAAGTCTGATTTATGCTGTCCACATTGTCTGACGTATCATGCACAGCCATATGGTCATCTGTCAGCATTCGTGGAGGACACTTTTCAGTTTTAAGTCCTCATGCAGGACTGTGTGTACAGATTCCATGGAAATGCCAGCTTTGAAGACAATGTGTTCTGTAGTCATTTGGCGATCCTCGCAATCAGTTTTCTCCACTTGTTTGATCATGTTGTCAGACCAGCTGATGTGAGACCACGAATATCTTGGTATGTTGTTACACGACATTCTGCCTTCTTTGAACTGTCACACCCACGAACATACATTGTACACATCCATGACACCATCACCACCTGTGTCACTCCAGTGGCAATGAATTTTAATCAGTGTCACTCCACGTAAATTGAGAAAATGAATAATTACACACTGCTTTTGTACTGACATTGCCATTTTAAATATCAATAATAGTCCTAACTCTCTCTGGTGCCTTTAGAGTTCGGTGTGCCTTACAGTGTTGCCATCTGCCATGCACAATGAGTGCACGTATATTTTAAAACATACCACACGTTTCTGTCAGTGGCAAGTGAGGATGAAAGAAAATTGAAGGTATTATAACTTGAATGCACCTCATATACGGAATATCACTGCACCTTTACTTACTTCATGGATGAAAGTCAACATTGTTATTACTTTTCTTTGGACCGTATGATTACATAGCTTTCCAGTCTTTTGATTGATATGATTATTAAGAGAATTCTTCTTGCTGAACTCCAGCTTTGCTTATTTCCACAAATATTGACTTCTTACTGGCACAGTTCTGTATATTTGTTGCCTGCCTCTTAATATACATGTTATAAAAGTTATGATACAAGTTCATGTTAATATTGGAATTATATGCACTGCATAATATTGTGACTAATTTTGACTGACTGACAGAGAACTCCCCTGATGAGATCTGACATTTGTGAGAGTCTTCATTCAAATCAAAGAATTCCATACATTGATGACACATGTAAAACATTCAGTTCAGCAATAAAGATTGGTGGGCACTTCAGTATTATCTTTGCTTAGGATTAATTTCATGAGATGTAATATTATCCACTATCACATGAGATCTTCAAAGTAACCCCTCCCCCTCCAATACATGCAAAAGGAAATATTATGTGAGATTTTGTCAGACCCCTTCCTGCCATCTCAACCATTTTGAAATCACATAATTAATGCATGTTCCTTAACTCTAATATCGACAGAAAAAGTATTATTTGTAGAAAATAATACTGAAATTGGCAAAAAGTAATACTGAGATTGCATTAAACTAAACCACTAGTTGCCCAGCTTCATTTTCTTTTGATCACGTGAATTTAAGTACGTACACATCAAGATGAACTCTTGAGACTAAAAAGAGAAGACAATACCCTGTATAAAATTGAATGTTTCTGAAGTTTTTGTTTTGTGATGCATTTATTGCTTTTATTACTTTATTGCATGAGTCTGCCAAACACTGTATAGATGCATGTATTTTTCTTGGAAAATCTAAGTTTGATATGTGAATAAAGATTTAATAAATCTTCTTTTCATACAATTTTTTCAGCTGCATGCTATGCTTTCTTTTTTTGTTGTAATAAAATCTCATTTTGTCCTGCAGACTGTTATGATCAGGCAACAGATTGCAGGAACACCAGCAGTTGTGCAAAAGGTTGCTACCCAACCAGGAACTGTTGTTGTTAGTGGAAATCAAGTATTTACCCCTGGACAGATCATTGTTAGTGGTAATCAAGTTGTTGGGACACCAACACAGGTAATGTATTACAGTAATCTACTGCCTTACAAATGCTTAAATGCAAGTTTTCTACCCAGAATTCAATATTTTATATGTGATTCCTCACTTTCTCCTGGTATATTTGTTGACTGATCAGTCCACAGGTTTATTGCTGGTTAATAAGTGTCCAACAGGCACAAAATTTTAAATTACACATCAGCAATCTCAAGGGCACTGAAAGAAAGAGCTCCTGGGGGTGGATGGCCAAGCTACATACCCAACCTCCCCTCTTCCCCATGAGCTGTTACTTCTGCGGTTCGCGCCAGGAGGTGCGCATCAGTCGTCATGGATACACTTTCCACAGTGTTGAAGTAGTTGATCTGTTCTGCCCTTGTTGCCAGGCGTTTTGTTTGCTGAATGTCTTCCTAATTAGCCCCAGTGCTGGTTTCCAAGCCCTACTGAGGTTATAGTCACAATCTTGGTTAATGAGAGTGTCCCTAGTGTGAATTTCAGTGCCTCTCTAACAATGTTGTCCCATTATTTGGAACTACCTGGCACAATTCTTGAACATTCATAGTCGGTCATGTGAATCTCTGTTCTATGGCAGACAGTTTTCTGTGCTTCAACAGTTGAGTGTGCCTCTGGTGTTCTCAGCGTCAATTTATTCAATCTGTGATGTGTCACACTGACACACAATCTGTTAAACACCAGACTTTTTCAAATCAAGGTAATCTTTGATGCTCCCCAATAGTGCTAGTGTTTTATTGGGTGAACAAAATACTGTTTTATCTTGATGGTTCTTCAATATATGTCCTATTTTCCCCAATAGTATGCTGCTGTACAGTATAACCACTGGGCTAACTCTATTTCCATGACTTCTTCCATCTCTTTTGGTTGTACTTTAGTGGTGGGGCAGAGGGCCTGCTTAATCCACCAGTCCGAGTACCCATTTCTTTAAAACATAGTTGTAAGGTGTTCCATTTGCTGGAATACTCTCTGTATCTGAGGTAATGTGAATCCTGTGTACTTGGTCTTTTTAGTACTCCATTTCTCTGCAAAGGGTGGAACAGCTGTCTGTGTGCAAATACACGTTGGTGTGTGCGTTGTCTTCTGATACACTCTGAGTGAGCAGCAATCAGATCTTCTCTTAAACATGATGTCAAGAAATTGTAATCTTCCTTCTGCTTCCATCTTTGCAGCGAATTTGATGTATATGTGTATGGAGTTTAGATGGCTAATGAGGACAAGAAGTTTATCCATTCTACAGGACCAGATGAAGAATGTGTCATCTACATAACACGCTTCCACACCTAAGTTCATGCCAGTTACAGGCATCATCTGCACATTTAGAAAGGTTGTGGTGTGACAGCGTTGGAAGCAGCTGAAGAAGTACATTGTGAAACTTGTTCCACTCTGGTGAGAACAAAACCTATGGGGCGAACATTACCAAAAAAGATGGGGTGGTCATTTTTGCAGTCCTATCGTATTGAGCGTGATGAGATAATCCGTATCCTAACCGACTACCACAACCTTCTCATGTTCCTGTGAGCCTTCTAGTGCTGTGGCAACAATCAGGTGGCATCCGTCTTCATTAGGTCACATATTTGACCAAATTTGCAGACAAATATCTCTATATAGGTGAACTCAGATTTTTATTTAAACTGCGCCATTAGAAAGAACAGCTTATTGTCTACTGGAATACTGTTTGTTTATCCTTGATGCACCATGGGTTGAATGGTTATGGAACTTGAAACATGACACAACTTGTTATATGCAATGTATGTATTAATATGCAAAAACATGGTGCTCTTACTTACGGTAGCAGTGATGATGGCACAAGGGCGGCGAGGTCTCGTGGCGCCTAAATGCAGCGGAGGTGGGCTGATTAAAATGCATCGTGGGAGGTCACTTTTGACCAGTGTAATATGTAGGAAATTTTATGCTCTTCTATTTCGTTCAGAGGTATGTTTCACGCAAAACGCATGGTTTAGAAGTTATAAGCAAAATTGTGAAAAAAGGCCAAATATTTTGAGGTTTTTCGGCCCCTGCAAAGTGAGCACAGGATCCTCGAGGTCGAAAACTCAGATTCTACTCCACAGAGTACCTACACGCAACATACTAAAATGGCATTAAATTCGGAATACTTTCCAGGTAACCCCCTTTTTTACAACCTGCCGCCTGGACTGTACGTGGTCGTAAAAGCGTAATGTCAATGTACTTTTATTGCAGATATTCAAAACTACCAACAGCACACATAATTGCAGTTCAAATGGAAGTACTACAAACACATTTTCACTATTACGCGCAAACTGTATGCCTCACATTTGTTTAAAAAAAACTGCTGTGGGACAATCATCTTTAAGCACAATTAATGCAAAAATGGTGTATTACATATTCATTTTTTACAGTTTATGTGAGCATTTATGACTTTGACAGTAACAATTTGAAAGTCCAGGAAAACCTCGTCATAGCCCACTAGCCTATAGTACTAAAAGCCAATGTAACAGTTGGTGCATGGTGCACATGCATGCCAGCATTTGTGTGCTATGATTGGACAGACAATGTGCACCATTGAAGATCAATGCTGAGAACACCATAGGCACACTCGACTACTGTATCCCAGAAAATTGGCAGTCACAGAACACTTTGTTGGAAAATCACGTGGTGGACTATGAATGAAACAGGACTGTGGCACAAGTTTATAAATATTGGCACAGCAGCTATACTTTTAATAGGGTTCTGAAACCAGCACTGAGGCTAATTAAGAGGACTTTCAGCAAATGAAATGATTTTGGAATGAGGACAGACAGAGAAATCAAATCAACACTACAACAGACACCAATGTAATTATAATTGTCTCTGTGACTGTTGACAGATATCCTGCCTACAGAGATAACTGCTGGCTGTCTGCTCCAAGGAACTCATCAGTGCACCTGATGATGGCAACATGTCTGATCGCCAAACTTTTGTGCCCGTTGGACACTATGAACTGGTGTTACACTTGTATACTGCTTATTTTATGTTCCGGTTGTCTCCTTCACCTCACTCTCTAAACATGTAAAAATTAAATTGAATTTTAAAAAGTTGCCTTAAAACTAGAACATAGTGTACATAGTGTCCACAGCCTTTTGATTGATATAAATATAATAAAATTCCTTCAACAGTCAGGTTTCAGTTTCATTTATTTGTTCAATCAGTTCTTTTTCTTCCGGCCCATGAAGAGCAGTACAAAAATTCACACTCAGTATAGGTGTTGATAAATCTCATGTATTCCTACTCACTTCTAAATTGGGACCAGAGTTATGTGCACAAATGGTGCACGAAGTTGATATAGTAAGCACCAGCATAGCATAAACTTTCATTCCATAAGATTCACCTGGTGGTGGAAGAATATTTGTTTGCCAGAATATTGTGAACTTTTGACAATTGGTCCTGGCAGTACAGATGAGAACAGTAGAAGCATTCACTTTGTTGATTCAGATTTACATTTTTTCTTCTGTTGTTTGTTTTCTCACTAATATCTGAACTGAAGGTGATAGTGCTTATCCAGGACCCTTAGTATAACAAACGAATACTATACCAATATGCACACAGGAGTTCGACATGGTGTGCTGTCACACTTACGCTTTTCCTCTACTCCTTAGGTCTGATGTTACTTATTATTATAGTTTATTCAAATTCTCATGGGCGGTAGCAGATAGCATGATTTATATCGTAGTTTTGGTTGATACTTTAACAATATACAATGTTTGGTACCAGTCTGACTGTCTGTCATGTGGAGTTTTGGGTGTGAGTATTATGTGGTAGTTTAAGTGTTTCAGTTAGCAATAACAGGAGCTGTATCTCTTGGAAGCAAGTATTGGTCAGTCTTTTCAGTCTCACTGTGAATCTTTGGTCACTCCTTAACTTGAGAACAGCGAGACCAAATTTATTTATTCATTTATTTTTTCCATAATTCTCAGGACTAGGTTTGTATGAATTAAAATTTTTGGGAAATCCACTGAAAAATTGGAAACTTTGAGTGACACTAAAAGTGCATTTTCAGTGTGTCATTGTGTTTCTATAATATAATAAGCAGCATTTACAGCTCACCGTCATAGATAATGATTAAAAGAGCAACAATAGGTTTTATAATATCCTGTCATCTCTTAAGGACATGGGTGAAATATACACACATCCCTCCCTTCCCCCTCTGCCTGTATGTCCTGTTTGGGGGCAGGGGACGGGAGTTTCTTCCCTCTATATCACTGCATACGTGTCATCTGTATACACTGATTTGAGGTGGAAAAATAATATTCCCCTTTTTGTTCTGCTGAATAGGTGATGACAGCAAGTGGTCAGCTCCTGAGTACTGGCCAGTTTGTAGTAGCTGGATCAAATCTTGCACAACAGCTAGCATCTGGAAAAGCGCAACTTGCTACAATAAATGGTCAGCAAGTCTTAATTCGAACTGCGCCTCCTGGGACACCTGCCACTGCATTACAACAGAGCAATGCAGTTGTGGTAACAGGCAATGCAGTTGCCTTAAATACTACTGTGGGAACAACAGTAACATCTGGAGAAGCCACGCAGACTGTAAATGCTGTACAAGTTCCTGTTGCAACCTCAAGTAATTTACTTTTGAAACCAGTTGCTGCACCAGGACAACAAAATGTTCAGGTAATGTTTGTTTATCTTATTTTGCTATTCATGAGTATGTTATAAGCTTTAAAAAAGATATTATAAGCAAATAACAATGAGAAAAATACCAGTGGCCATATAATCTGCAAACATAATTCTGGAAATTTTAAGAATATAGGGACGTAAGATTATGGTAATTTTAATCATGATTTGGTATTTTGACAGGTATAGCCACAATTAGAAAGCACACCTCATCTTTTGTAAACATTTAACATCGTGGCTACAACTGTCAAAATACTAAGTCAGGATTAAAATTACCAACAAATTTTGACAGTGAATATACAGACACCTTAGCTTTTTATGTCTGTCAGACCATCTAGACATATATGTCACTTGATTATGACAGTTTAAGTCGAAACAGGACAGTTGTGTTAAAATAAATAATATTACATAGCAGTGATTTGGTTAATTTTTGTTGTTATTATTATTATCTTTCTCTTGATCCTCTTAGCACTATCTCTGTATTAGAAGATGAAATGCTGATGTTAGTCTGCTATTTATTTATTACAATATTCAAATATAAAAAATAGAAAACGGATGACTTACCTAAAGGACCGGCTCATCGATAGACACAAATAAAATCACACACACACACATACTAGCTTTCGCAACCGTTGGTCGCTTCTTCAGGATAAGAGGGAAAAAAGGGGAGGAGCAAGAGAAGGATATGGGTTTTAAGGAAGTGGAAAAGGAGTCATTCCAATCCCAGGAGTGGAAGGACTTACCTTAGCTTTTTACAAATGTCTGTCTAGGTGTGTTTGCGTTTGGGTATGTGTGAGTGTGTGTGTATTTGTTTACCTTCCTTTTTTTCCCCTAAGGTAAGTCCTTCCACTCCTGGGATTGGAACGTCTCCTTTTCCACTTCCTTAAAACCCATATCCTTCCCTTTCTCCTCCCCTTTTTTTCCTCTTATCCTGAAGAAGTGACCAACGGTTGCGAAAGCTAGTATGTGTGTTTGTGTGTGATTTTATTTGTGTCTATCGACGAGCCGGTCCTTTAGGTAAGTCATCCGTTTTCTATTTTTATATTTGTTTATCCCAGTAGGAAAGTTTCCTTCTATAATTTTTATTACAATATTCAGTTAGTCCATCTACTCCCCCCTCCCCATCCCCCTCCCCTCTGTCCATCTCCTCCTTCCTCCTCTGTCCCTGCCTACCTACCTCTGCCTCCTCCTCTGCCTTCCTCCTATTCCTCCCTCCCTCCCTCCTTCCCTCCCTCCCTCCTGCTCCTCCTCCTCCTCCATTCACCCACCCATGCCTCTGTCTTTGTCATTACATTGCCACACACTGCCTCTCTCCTCAGAGGCATGATAAAAAAAAAGTATACACACTTTAACCCATTATTGCCCATAAATTTTTTGTGAGTAAAATGTTTCATTTTACTAGGATAGGTTCAATAAGATAAAAGAAGCGTGAATAAATTGATTTTTATTTTTTTCTATATACACATTACAAAATATGATGTGGTGCACAAATGCACCACTGAGCTATGGAATATCAAACATCCTATTTTAGAGTATGAAATGAATACAAACATTTTTCATGTAAGGCTACATTATTTTTGTGCACTTACAAGTTATATGTGATTTACAAAGTGCACATCTTTCTTTTTTTGAGGAACAATAAGAGCATCTGTGTTCCTCCTTCAATGCAGATCACTTTTTAGAGGGCAGTTTTCAGTTCTGTTGCTTCTTATTGTTTCACTTACACCAATACCAATTGGGATATGAAATAGTTGTCTGCAAAGAAATGATGGGGCAAAATGTCACCACAACCATCTTTAGCCAGATATAATTGAACTGTAAAAGAATTCCCCCTCCCAAACCAAAATCTTCTTTGTATTTATTTTGTGCTCCTTTTGATCCCTGATAGACTAAAAAAATTACAAGGCAACCTAGTCTGAAATTATGAATCCACACTTTGTATCCAAAACGTATAGATTAACCCCTAATGAATTGCTTGAGGCTATGCCGTCCGAAGTCGGTATCATTGCTTCATCTACACTGCTTTCTTCCTACCACACAGCATACTCAAGAAAGCAATTCCTGAGGTGGTAAAAGTAAGGCCAAATTTTTGAGAGTCTATCGTTTGTATCTAGCTTAGTATTGTCGTTTAGATGCACATTGCCGGCCGCGGTGGCCGAGGGGATTGAGGCGCTCCAGTCACGGTCCGCACGGCCACTACGGTCGGGGGTTCGAATCCCCCCTCGGGCATGGATATTTGTGCCGTCCTTAGTTGTAAGTAGTACATAAGTAGTTTGTAAGTTTAGGGACTGATGACCCCGTAGTTAAGTCCCATAGACTCTACAAACATTTGAACATTTAGATGCACATTACGCATGATATCTTCAAACTCGTTTCTTCTCATTTGTACATTCGTTTTCGAGGTAGAACATCATACCTACTAACCAGCAGTATCCCAAAGAAAACCTTCAATTCTTCAACAGATAATGCAAAGTTCATTCTACCTTTCTGTACCGCATACAAAGCACTTTGTTTCACAATGCCTGCAATAAAATTGTCACTGAAAAACCAATCAATATATCCAGCAAAGTTAGGGGTCTTTGAACATTTTTAGATCCATGAAACAAGTAACCAAGTTCAGTCATTTTCATCTTCATTTGGTTTCTTTCAGGCAACTCAGAAGCCAACCATCTTCTGCCAACCGTTTTTGACCTTTGATTATGTGACATGGGGTACATCTGTTGATAAAGTTGTTCTGTTCTACTGGAAACCAAGTGTTTTGTCTTCATTAGTATTTCTTACAGATACTACTTTACCATATGTAGTCAATTTTTGAGTGTTTGTCCCTTGATGTTCATGTTCTGTGTCACAGAATCCAATTATTTTATCATCGTTAGCCTTTCATACAACTGCTTCACAGTCTGCTGTTAACTGATGGCGATTCAAATTATTGATGACACCAACTAAATCCTCATCTGGGCTGTCTTCATCTGTGTCGTCCCTGACATCAGGGGGAGCAAAGCACAGATCCAAAGAATTTGCCGAACCAAAATCTTCAATATCAGACTCCTCTACCAAAGCCAAGATCTCTTCCACACTTAGGCCTCTGCAATCACAATAATAAGCTCTTTGTGGTGTGAAAAGCAACATATAAATTAGGCTATGAGTATAATCATTCATAAAATTCAATATAGAAAGCTGAGTGCCATTTCGGGAGATTGTATACCCATGTGACCGGTGGTGCGTTAGTGCCCCACCTAAGTTTCAGTAGAAATTACAGCCACAGCATTTTGCATAACCTTATACTGTCCTCCAAAGGCAATTCAAACAGTAGTTTCCAAAATATTTAAGATTTTTTGCAATATATTTATCTTTTGTTGTAATGATGTGCAGCCATTTCGCTCTCTGAAACAAACCAACAGTTTAAGCCCTGAACAGTACCCCACACTTCAAAAATCCAGCAGTAGAACAATGCTGTAAATGTAGTGCCATATTTTCGCTGTACTGAGACAAGAGCAGGAAGATATATCTAATTTCCTTTTTTTCCAATGTGCAAAAGTCAGAGATAGTGCAACGTGGTGCACAAATGCACCACTGAGCATGAATGGGTTAAGACTGTGTAAAATGCTAAAGCCATAAGTTTGAGATTCCATTGTCTACAAAGTTGTAAGATTTGGTATTAACAGTTGGCACTAGTGTTTTAGTAGGGAAAGTGAGGTCAGGGAACAAGTATGTGTTGACTTTGGAACAGCAAAAAATCATTTTGAAATAGTGTTTGAAGTTTGAGAATATCAGTGAAATACAGCAAAATTGGAAGCAACACTATCGAATGGAACCGCCCAAAGGCTGATGGAATAACAATAGATTTGCTAAGGGAAGATCAGGTCGGCCATGGATATTAACAAGCAGAGTGTCTTCTCTTGCAGCATTAGATTTATCCACATGCTGATCACTAAAATATATACCACAATGCGCATGTGAAACGGGTCTGGATAGAGCTGGTGTAGGTCATATTTTGCATAGTTTACTTACTTCTCAGACAAATAAAATGACATTTGTATTGTAAAATTGCCACTATAAATATACAATAACTATCACAAAAATGTTAATGCAGTCCTAGAGTGCCATTTATCCCCTCTTCCACAAACATCTCCCGTTTCCCAAAAACATTGCTGTTCTTTACTTGACACCAATAAGCACCTTTTATGTGTCAGAACCACGCAGAACTTGTCATTCATCTACCATGGATCATGCCCCATAATGTTGAGTGAGTTTTTTTTTTTTTTTTTAGTTTCAAATTATATGAGAAAAGATTATGTTTGAATCTTTCAGTATGAATGAGTAGTGACAACAATAATTTACTAATAACTTCACACTGAAAATTTCCAGACTGTAGTTCAGCAAGTTGCTGTGCCACAGACTGCAGTGGTGGATGATGTGGCACCAAAGAAATTACCTTCACCAGCTGCACCACAGAATCAAGTACCGGGTGTCCAGCCAGTGCAGCAGAAATCTGCAACAGCAGCACCAGGGGACAGTGACGGAGATCAAGCATCGCAAATACCACATCCCCCGGGTACTATAGTGAAGTGTGTGACAGCACAAGTCATCCAGACACAACAAGGCCCACGGATAGTACTTCAGGGATTACAAGGTGCTGAGTTTACACCACAACAGTTGGCTGTAGTTCAACAGCAGGTCAAACAGCAGCTACTGAAAGGTAAAAAGTGATGTAGTTTCATTCGCTTTTTGTTCATTTGGTAGTGTTAATGCTTATAGTGCCTTCTTAATTTTTAAAATGCAGTCACCATTTTACTGAATATGTACAGCATTATAAATCTTGTATTAAGTTGTAATTTATTTGCTGTCTTCATTGTTGGCTTTCTGCTAATCTCTGAGTAGAATTGCATTGCCCTTCCAGTACACAGTAAACAATTGTTAGTGGTGTGGTAGTCTAACGGTTAAGACGTCTGCCTAGTAAGCATGGAGGTCCGGGTTTGATTCCCAGCACCACAAATTTTAATTGTATGCTTCAGATTTATTATTATTGTCTTTGACAAATTCGAGACGAAAATCTGTCACAGGGATTGTTTATTTGTATTAAATTGATATTTATATCACCTTAACAGGATTGTTCCAATATGTCCGCTGCATGGAGAGCCTTGGCAGTTGTGGCAATTATTTTTGGAACACAGAAGCTGAATTAAAGTTTGTGATGTGGAGGGAAATCGTACTTAGACTATTCTGAGGTGCCTTAATCGTTGGTGGTGTGGTAGTCTAATGGTTAAGACGTCTGTCTAGTAAGCGTGGAGGTCCAGGTTCGATTCCCGGCCACACCCCAAATTTTAATTCTATGCTTCAGATTTATCATTATTGTCTTTGACAAATTCGAGACGAAAATCCGTCTCAGGGATTGTTTATTTGTATTAAATTGATATTTAAACAAACTTATCCTAAGAACACACACACACACACACACACGTCCAAGGGAGGACTCAAACCTCCAACGTCAAACAACCACTCGCGCCCCAGATAGGCACCTTAGTGTGCAAGACTATTTTATCATGGCTTTTCAGCCACGCGGGAGTAGACGAGTGGTCTGGAGCACCAAATTACAGATTGCACGGCCTCCTGTTTCGGACGTTTGAATTCTCCCTTGGGCAGGGATGTGTGTGTTGTCCTTAGGTTGGTTTAACTTAGTTTAAGTAGTTAGTAAGTCTAGGGACTGATGACCAACATAGTTTGGTCCCATAAGAATTACATACAGTTGAACATCATGGCTTTTCAAACAAACAAGTTGCAACGTACCTGCTGCAAACTGATAACTTCCATAAGCTGATGCTAAATAAATGTCACTTCCACGCAGCAAGGTTACAATTGCAAAATTATTAATTTCAGCGCATTACCAGATTGTCATAGGTTGGGTGTATCTCGTAGAATCTGCTTCGCTTGTAAAGTTCTCCACGTGCCTGAAATTCAGGTTAAATTTGCGTGCTGGGTGATATCTTACAGACCTACATCACTTAATGTGAACTCAAAACACAAGTCGCACTTTTCATAAAACTATATTCAATAATACATTACATTGTTGATCTGCATACTGACATATATAGTGACTGCCCAAAGACAGCTTTAATAATGACGCCCCGAGTCTCTGCTTGGATGCATATGTACTATTTTGACATGTGACAACAATACATATTATTGTTAGAACCAGAAAGTTATACATATATCATTAACAATGGATTTGTTACAAGATATACTTAATATTGGTAAGTAGAGCATGTTTATTCTTTTAAATACGATCACTTTGATAAGAATTGCCACAATTAAGCAATATATGATATTATATGTATTCAAACAATGGAATTCATAAAGATGTTAACAACATGAGAATTATGTTATGAATATAATTCCTAACATGTACAGATTTACGTTTTTGCAAGCTTAACTACTGACAGTTTCTTTTAGTTCTATAAATATCATAGTTTCCAAGTAATGCTTAAAAGCTGACCATGTGGTCACGTTGGTTTCAGATTAAGTCTTCGGAATTCACATAATAAATTATTGCTAGTATTACATTAATGCATCAGACGGCATTTTAAGTCCGTGTACTAAGGTTGATGAGAATCTAATATCATTTAATATGTTTTCTGTTACTATCTATTAATTCTACATGTGCTTACTTTATATTCCGGAACACAGCTTTAATATGCAATAACTCTGCTTCCTACCAATGGATGGACATTAACTGAGTAGTTATTAGTTTCTGTGGTGTGTTTACAATCTGGTAACATTCTTAAACCAAAGTTATGTGATCTCTGTAGATCAGCATAGGGCTAATACACAAGGATTTTCTTACAAGAGTTACAAATTGTACTGGTGTTGCCTACATGCAAATGTACAGTCTTTAGGTGTTTCCCTAAGTGGTCTGTTATGTCTCAAAGTTCTTAATATGTGTAATGACACAGAATGAAAGCCACATTTCCTTTGTGGCCTCTTTATACCAGTATTTTAGTTCTGCAATTCTATTTATTTATTATCTGATAAGTCAGATTTCCTTATTGAAGTATGAAATCAAGAGCTTCTGCATAGAATGCAGGACATGTTCTGCATGTATAAGTACTGAGTTCTGAATTGTAATTTATATGAGAGTACTTAACAGTTTTGAGAAGTGCTATTGAGTTCATCTCTATTGGAACTGCTGTGCAGGCTACTGAAATTGCAGTGGTTCAGTTTGAAGGACCGAAACAGATACTCATATCACTTCACTGTAATTGGTATGTGTGTAAAGGGGAAGTAAGGGAAAGTGTGCATAATTTTGTGTGGGCTTTGAAACAAGTAATTCGGGTAAGTATAGTTGCTACATTTTGCACGGTTCCATAGATGTCCAAGGTAAGTGCCTTGGCTGAGTCTTGGGGGGGGGGGGGGGGGGGTGCGCACGCATGTGTTTTTCTAATGGCATGTTTCACATCATGTTTGTCATGCATATTTTCCATAAAGACTTAACAATGTATGTGAATTCTGTGTCAGAATTGTTATAGCAAGTATGATCTACAAGGGTTGTTTGGTAAATAGAGTAGAACTGCACTTATACCCTTTTCAAGGAATTTCAAAAACATTGTGTAAAATGTGGGAAATGACATTTTAAGTGGTAAAATTTGCTTATAGGTTTCCCCTATGTTTTATAGTTAGTGTATGGTATATGTATATAGTAGACATGAAAATACTCATCAGGAGCTTTATTTATTATGTAATAGAGGCTGCCTCAATTTTGTACTGTTTTAGTGTCAACTGTAACTGGTAACTTCAAGGGAAGGAGCACTTTCAAATAATCCTTTCATGTTTCACATGACAACATATGAGAATTTATTCACATTCTCAAGCACATATATGTATTCTCTCTCTCTCTCTGGCATTTGCATAACATACTGTGCCCTATCCATTGTGCAGGAAAGCACACACAAGCAAACCATCATTCACAGTGTTCATAAAAGCCACAAAAAATACTTGCATAAATATTTCAGTAATGGAGGATAGGTAACAACTCACGGTAAAGAGGCTCACTGAGCTGCTGACAAGCACAACAATAGATAGTCACATACACATTATTGACATTTCCAATCAGATTTTCCATTGTTAAAATGTTTGTGTTTCACAATAATGCCAGGCATGGTACGAGTGTAAATTGGAGATGTCTTTTGTATTTGTAGATATGACACCATTAAGGATGACTTGAGAATGGACTCAGGCCAGCCCATAACTGTTATTCAATAATAATAATAATAACCAACTTATCTGTGATAGCTACCTGGAGTTTGTCCAGAAGAGATGCATGGTGTGCTCCAGTGATGGTTTTATCCTGTTTGAGGTTCACATTGTTTCATCTCTTGCACATAGGTTCTTCACGCTCAGTTCACAATGCATCTGAGATACCTGTGACATTTGCTAACCCACACATTTTTCCTAACTTGTCTGCCAAAACAGTGTCATGGATTCTGTCGAACATGTTTAACAGCTGTTTTTGGGGCATCATCATCTTCAAAGGTTGTCTGCTTTCCTTTACTTAGTTGACCGAAAGTCTTGCCTTCTCATAGGAGGCCATGAGTCACACAATTTAGGTGCTATCCTATAATGAATTTCTTTTACATTTTTATCTTCCATTGCAAAGAATTTCAGTTCTATCCATCTCTCACTCTGACCAGCAAACACTTGTGTTGAAGTCAGTGTGCAACAATGAGCTAGTGTGATAATGATTTGCAGTAATGAAATTTTACTCTTAAATTTCCAAACCTTTTCATTCAAGTACACAGATGTTGCTGTCATCCTCTCTTTTATGTGAGCATAGTTAAATTGCAGAAGACCACTGTAATCTCACAGTTATATTCTTTATAAGCTATTTTCAATTACATGCCAATCTGTGTAAAGATGTATACATCGCTACTTGTTATTTCTTCAATATCTTCACTTCATTTATTTGTAAATTCTTGGAAATATATATTGTATTTAGAACTCTTGTAACATATTACACCTAAAACCTAAATACTTTACTACGAAAATTATGCCTATTTGAAGGTAACAGACATCACGGCGACAACAGCTGTCAAGAATACAAGAAATCTCAATTGTGAATTTGATTAAGCATCAGGTGTGCATAGGTGTTCAATTTGTTAGTGATATATGAAGTTTGGTCAGGTTGGGAGGCATGCACAGATAGTCTAATTATTAAGGTGTTTGTACGTGAAAAGTGGGATCTGAGTTTGAGTCCTGGTCCACCATAAATTTTCATATGTGACCAACAAATTGTCATATTCGCAATTTTGAATATGTTTCTTATATTCTTGATAGCTTGTAGTTGTCAAAACGTCCATTTCGTTTAGAACAGCATACAAGTCAAGGACATTGCACTGGTTAAATTCGAAAAACAATGACGCTGTACATTGAAAAATTTTTTATCCCTCATATGTATTCTTTCCAATTACCACTGGACGTTGATTTATAGTTATCATTTAATTTTTTAATGATATTACTTATTCCTTGTGGTTTCACAATGAATTATTAATCAATCAAACATAAAATATTTTGTTTTACTCCCCTTGTCATGTAGCTATAGCTTTGTCTTTTTCCATTTCCTTTAGGCAGTCAGTCGTGAAACCATGGTGGGAGCATAACATTGAGTTATCTCCTAATTGACTTGTAATCATGTGTAATTTGTATTGGCAATATCTTTAATCATTGTGTAATTTGTATTGGCATCATCTTTTATTAAAAAATAAATAAATAACTAAATGAATTACAATAATGTGACCATTGTCTACATTTTTAGCACAAGCTACAACTGGGAAACAAGGTGTTTTGGGACCCACAAAAATCTACCTGGCAGTACAAGCATCTCCATCTGCAGCTGCATCACAACAGCAACAACTCCAACAACAACAAGAACAAGAAATGGCCACAAAAACATCTGTGACATCTCCAAAGAAATCCCCACCAAAAGTAGTTGTGCAACAAGTTAAACAGGCGGAACTGTCTCAGGTAAATTATGTTTAAAATTTTAGGGACTTTCAACCTTTTAAAGTGATAAACCTGTACAGTGAATTTATATACCCTTGTTTGGTATGTGACTGAGTGATTGTATCTCTCCTCCTCCTCCTTTCCATTTGTTCTACTTCCATTACTTACCACTAACCATAGACTACCAGAATGGAACACAATGGAATAGTCACTAGTGTTCCTCATTTTTAGATTTATGTTTCAAAAAATAACCCCAAACTGGGTTATAATCATAACTAGATTATTTATGTTCTTATATTAAACTTCTTTATGAAGTTGTATCATATATCATTTGCGGAAAATGACATATATGTCATCACAGAGTGGTGTCCCTCTGGAAAACATGGGATTCTCGATGCATTATTTTTTAATTGGAGAAAATCAAGGAAATCTCAGGAAATTTTGGGAATTTCAAAAAATCACAGGGAATTCTGTGTTTTTGATCATTGTGCTGTTTATGCTGCTTGTAATGATTGGCATTGCAGTATTGTTTGAATTGTAATAAGTGTATTGTTAAATAATAGTTTTTCTATAAGTTATGATTGCCCATAATAAGCTGATAATCCATGTGATGCCTGATGGGAATGGCCTTGTTCTTACATTATAACTGTCCCAGATGTAAGAAAAAGTAACGAGAAGGCAGTGTGTGTTGTTTTGTGCAGTGTTGGCCCCATTAACCTTAACAATGTTTACTGTGCACACATAGTGTCTAGGAACAACTTAACACTGGTTGCACTTGGAGACAAAGTGACCTAAAGTGGTCGGCAGACCTTATGATCACTTACCTCCTTGTTCATAATAGACACCAAGCACAGTGATTCATGTGCCTTTCACCTTTGTTGCCACATGCACAACATTAGCAGTGCAGATCAGAACCTACTGAATATTCAGTCTTTTGCCTGATATTCTGTGTTCACATTTGGTGTCTTGTGTTTGTTTGTGTGTGAGTAAAGGGCGAAATAATATTCAGGAAGAATCAAAAATGAGAACAGCAGTCTACAGAATTTGACAATTTCAATGAAGAACTGGTCCTCGGTTATTATTACATAGGAGAGTATCCAACAGGTAAGAAAGGGTGGTCTCCATGAAAGAATTAATTATTCTGGGTCGAATTTTTACCATAAACACAAGCTCCAGTCACATTTGGATTTTTAAGAATATTAGCTACATTGTGTACTTTAATTTCCATTTCATCTGGACAACTTTTGCAAATATGTTGTTCATAAAAATGAGTTAAACATCTCATAACAACTGCAATTGCTGTAGTAGTGTTTTGTGTACAGCAGGAAACCAGAGAGATCTGTCTTCACATGATAACTTGACACACACATTTACATTTCATGCAAGTGTTTTGAAACTTTTTTTGTCAGCCTGTAGTGTGTTGTCTACTTGTAATTATTTTAATTGTTGATATGAAAATTTTGTCACTTTTCTGTAATAATAAAAGGATGTAGTGTTGAAGATTTTGAGTAGAGCCCAAATGACCTGGAATTCTCAGGGATTTTTTTTTTTTTTTGGGTGGGGGCTTTTTATCAACCACTGTCTTATCAGTTACATATAGGTGTCGCATTTGAACTTTGGCTATAGTGATTAGTGGAAGTTTTACTTAATTCAGTGAAAGATGACTCTGACTGCCAACAGTTTCCATCTTTAAAATGTGAAATTCAAAACACTGATGTGAACCTATCAAATCTGTCACCATAGAAGGGAATACCCCGCCTCTGCCCCCCCTCCCTCCTCTCTCTCTCTCTCTCTCTCTCTCACACACACACACACCCACACACACACACACAGAGAGAGAGAGAGAGTTGGAGGGTAAGGATGGGAATAGGTGATTGAAATATCCAGAAGTCATGATTAATTTATCTCCTTACTTTACACACCATCGTTAGGTATTTAAATAATTACGAATTGCGTTGATGTTTGTTACAGTAGAGAGAAGGCTATCAGAGTACATAGTGTTTTCATGTTTTGTGTTTTATTACCAGGCCTGTTGGTATGAACGGTGTCACATGTTCTGTGATCCCTTCAAAGGACAGAGATGCGATGTACTCTTGTAGGACAGTATTACCAGCACCTGATAGAGATAGAAATGGACCTCATTATGCCTCTCCATTTGGCTGTGTGGTTCAGTCAAGCAGTTACAGATTTTTTGATGGGACGGTGGCTTCACGTTGGACTGAATGAGAATAAGGAACGCTCCTGTTGACTTCATCTGATACCCCAATAATCCCTGTATTGTTCACCGACCACATTGTTGTAACCTCTTCACTTCTACAACTACTAACTGAGAATGATTAATGGACACCCTGCAACATCCTGTATAATTCTGCTCCATTGCCTGAAGACTAGCAGCAGCCTGATTACAGTAGCTTAATACCATCTTAAGCACAGATTGCTGTTCACACAAAACAAATGACTGCATTTGTAATAGTATTTTGACCTGACAAGGTGGACTGTTAACAAATGTCATTGTATTGAGTTCAGTGATGAACTGTGGTTCTAACCTAGATGACTCATATTTGGCAAATATGGGGCACTAGGTGAGGAGTTCCCTTACTGGGGATTGAGAGAACTCTGCCAGCACAACTATATGTCATGGACATCCTGTGTCCCCTTCTCATGTGGTAGTGTCATAATGTCCTTTTTCTATAAGGCAATACCCATTCACACAAGGCTCGTGTCTTAGTGAACTATGTAAATGATGTTCAGGTACTCCTGTGGCCAACAAGCTCTCCAAAGGACTCCAGGGACAAGCTCAGACGACAGCTCTATTGAAGTGCTAGCATCCTAGGTATCGAGAACAACAGTTGTTTATCAACTTGCCTCAGGAGAAGAAACAAAATCTTTGACACCCTTCCCATCAGTGCAACATTGTAATGATGAGTGCAATGGACTGTAAACTGCCAAAATTTTGTAATCACTAAAATAACTGTACATGTCCCCCAGCCCTCTGAAGTTTTGTGTTTGTGTTAAACGGTGTATATAAATTGAAGAGCCGTGATTCAGTGACTATTTCCAAATCTCTGATCACTACTAAGAATTTATCAAGTTACTTGAAAAACTGCATTAAATATGCAATATGCTCCATCAATAGTGATTGTAAAACAGTAATTTGGTGTGAGCTTGCTACAGTTAGTTATGTAAATGGATATGTGATAGTATGTCAGAAAATCAAGGCATTGCTTTTTCTTAGTGTTACACTTGAAGGATGACATATAGACAAGAATGGTATTGAAATTTTAGATCACAGGGCATGTATTACAATCCAGATTTCAGTCCACTAATTAGTGTGCTTTTTGTATCTCCATGCAAACATCGTCACTAATCAAGGGGTAGAAGGCTTTATTTTATGTTAATTACTACAAAAATATGTAAGTCTTCTTTATGGTAACATCCATTATTATGTAACTTATGCCGATATAATTTGATGAAATTAAATTCTTTCCTGCAGATCCCTGGGGCAGGAGAAGAGCCGTATGAGACCACTGAGGAAGATGGCCAGGTAGCTGAAGAAACTGTGAATGGAATACAGCAGCAGCAAGAGGAACATCAGCAGGAGCTGGTCGCAGATCCTCAGCAAGCTGGAGACCTCCCAGCAGGTGGCGGCACGACAGGAGCCAGCATAGGTGCGAACACGCAGGCCACGTCTCCCAACAAGTTCATCTTAACGTCAGACTACATTCAGCAGAGTGAGTGGGGTGTCAGTGCTGAATGCAATCCAACAAATTTCTACACTTGATTCCAGAGCACTCAGTTGCCCTTAAATTATTCCTTTTCTTTCCCCCCTCTACATTATTATTTTTACAAGATATTCTTGGCCGTCTGTTATCTGAAGACTAACAAGTTAGAAAAAAAAGATTAACATTTCTGTTTTCTGGGCACAAAGGTGTGTATTGAAGGTGGAGAATGCCACTAGGAGGGCAAAAGTTTTAGAGTAGCAGTGGAAGGGTTTTCTAAGATGGGAGACTAGCTGAAGTTTTTAATAGTGTGGGAATAGGTAGCAACTCACAGTAAATATGCGGAACCACAGACAGTGACGTAGGAAAGTCGATCACGTTGACACAACTTAAAAGTTTTGCTTCAGGATGGCTGTGGCCGAAAATTTAAGTGTGTAGATGTGATCGTCTTTTTCTGCATGCCTGTCTGTGACTCGGCAACCGTCTTTACAGTGAATTGTTACCTATCCTTGTGTTACTGACATTCAAACCTGGACTTTCCATTGTTAAACCTCAGTTTTTGTAAATTTTAAATTTTGGGGAAGTCAATGAGAAGGTTACTACTCAGTGATATGTTATCCCAGAAAATTGAAAGGAACAATAAATTTCAGTAAAATAAATCTGTGTTTAAAAAAGAATACTGATATCTAGGTGGATTTTTTTTTTCCCCCTCAACACGCTTTCTGGAATTGTGAACAGTTAAATACTATAAAATCATTAGCAGAGACTTAACTAGTTAATGGAAATTTGGTTTTTAATAACTCTTATTGCCAGGTTAAGTGTAATGTAAAATCTAATAAATTAATGATATGGGAAAGGGAATCTTTATTTGCATTGACAACCCAATAAATCATAGAGGTACTGGACAGTCAAATTGAGCAATCTGCAGTTAATTAGTCTAGAGGGTTTGGAGCATGGATTAGGAAAAAAATTCCACAGTTGCTACTTTGGCAGCCACGTAATTCATACGCCTAATAGTATGCTATTTCACTTAATGTCCTTATTACTCTAGTTCTAATATTGCAAAAAATATAGTGCTTTGATATTTTGTCAGACATGGCAGAAATCAGATAGGCAGCTAGAAGCGTGACTTCTATCCAACTAGGTAACTACCATTTTATCCCTGGTTTTGATATTATGAAACATAGAACAACGTACAAGTCTCTTGTGTGAGCTCCACAGTGACACTTTATGAGCAGACATGAGTCCACTTTTCTCCTAACTAGTTTTGCATTGAGATGCAAAAATATTATTCAAGAGAGATAGGGTGGCTAGTCAGTACATACCTTAGTTCTGTCACAGGGGAAAAAAAAAGAAAAAGACTCAAATGGAGATAAAAATAAAGGAGAACACTGGCTTTTGGAAATATTTCCTTCATCAGGCAGGAGAGGAGAGAACAAACAGGGAAAGGTGAAGGAGAGATAGTATAAAGGAAAATATTTCAGAAATTTAGTGTCCTCATTTATTTATGTCTTCATTTGTGTGTGTGGTGTGTGTGCGTGCATGCTTGTGTTTATTGTCATTACAGAACTAAGCAAAGTACTGGCCAGCTAATCTATCTCTTTTGAATAACATGAGGTGATTATAGCTTAACTGGTGATGGTATACTAGGTGTCAACCCTTGCTGAAACACCCATGTATTAGTATGTGGTGTAGTCTCCACAGGCGGTAATGCAGGCACTGAGTCTGATTCAGTTGTACAGATTACTGTCTTGGAATACATTATTCCACACCTGCTTGACCTGCCCATGTAGTTCTGCAAGAGTTGTGGGTTGACAAGTTGTATGTGTCAATTATCTCATCATAACAATACAGTAATATGGACAGTTTACAACTCACCACAAAGACGTGGCGCCAGGCACATACATAACAGTTTCAGCTATCAGCTTCTTCAAAAAAAAGGACATTCACGCAATCACACAGGCACACAACACAGTCATACAACCGTCACCTCCGGCTCCAGCACTTCAAGTCACGCTCTGTGGTGTGTAAATAGTGGAGAGGAGGGGGGATAGGAAGTTTGCGTCATAGTGGAGGGGATGGGTACAGCATGGCCTATATGGGAGTATCGAGATGGAGCTTAGAAATGGAGTGGGGAGGCACACACACACACACACACACACACACACACACACACTCAAAATAGGAGAGGTTTAGGATAGAGAGGTAGGAACTGTAAGGTGTGGTAAAAAGGGAAGTTATCGTAGGTTGAGGCTCGGATGATTTCGGGATTAGAGAATGTACTGTAGGGATAACTCCTCTCTGTGCAGTTCAGAAAAGCTGGTAGTGGGTGGGAGGATACAGATGGCACGGGTTTTGAAGCAGCCATTGAAATCAAGCATGTGCTCCGCTGCATGCTGTGCCACAGGGTGGTCCACCTTGTTTTTGGCCACAGTTTGGCAGTGGCCATTCATCCTAATGGACAGCTGATTAGTGGTCATGCTTAATATAGACAGCTGCACAGTGGTCATGCTAATATAGACAGCTGCACAGTGATTACAGCACAGTTAGTAAATTACATGGTTGCTTTCAAAGGTGGCCTAGCCTCTGATAGGGTAGGATAAGCCTGTGACAGGACTGGAATAGGAAGTGCTGGGTGGGTGGATAGGACTGGTCTTGCAATGGGGTCTTCCGCAAGAATATGATCCCTGTGGCAGTGTGCTGGGTTTTGGGGTGGCATTGAGGTAAACTAGGATGTTATGGAGGTTGGGAGGATGACGGAACACCACTTTAGGAGGAGTGGGAAGGATCTTGGGCAGGATGTGTCTCATTTCTGGGCATGAGGTCATAAAATCAAAACCTTGGTGAAGTATGCATATTAGTTGTTAGTCCAGTGTAGTACTAGGTGACAAGGGGAGCACTCTTTTGTGGATGATTACTGGTGTTAGAGGGAGGATGTGGGATGTGTAAGGATATGGTATGGGAGATCTGTTTGCGGTCTAGGTCTGGTGGTAGTTTCTGTCTGTGAAAGTCTTTGTGATACCCTCGGCATATTTAGAAAGGGGGGTCTTGTCGCTAAAAATACACCGTCAATGGGTGGCCAGGCTGTAAGGGAAGGCTTTTTTGATGGGAAGGGGTGGTAACTGTCAAAGTGTAGGTACTGTTGGTGGTTGGTAGGTTTAACATGGACGGAAGTGTGGATTAAGCCATCAGTAAGGTGGAGGTTGACATTCAGGAATGTGGCATAGTAGGTTGAGGAAGACCAGGTGAAGTTGATGGAGGAGGAGTTGAGGTTCTGAAGGAAGGAGGCTAGTGTTCTGGCCCTGAGTCCAGATCATGAAAATATTATCAATAAACCTGAACCAGGCCAAATGTTTGAGGTTTAGGGATGCTAGGAAGGATTACTCCAGATGGCCCACAAACAGGTTGGCATAGGAGGGTGCCATGCGGGTGCCCATGGCTGTGCCACAGATTTGATGGTAAATGTTCCCCTCACAGGAAAAGTAGTTGTTAACAACTGACAACTACAAATCTTGCAGACCACGTTGAATTTGATGTGCAGTGTGTGGGTGCGAATTATACAGTTTGAACAACATGTCTCCTTTCTGTAGCAAGAATAGTAAAAGAATGGGTCTTACAATATTCTGCATGTACCAAGAGCTGGTCATCATTCCTTCAACCCCAAATTGTAATGAAAGTTGTAGCTTATCACGCCCCAGACCATAAGTCAATGGTGGGACCAGTGTGTATTGGACAAACACACTCTACAAGATTGCACTCGTCAAGTCTGCGTCATTTGTGCAAATGACCATCATTTCAAGCAGAATCTCTTCTCATTGTGGAAGACCACGGTCTGCTATTCTATCTTCTGAGAGGTCCTCTGACGGCATCAATCGAGCTGTGCACATCTATGTTGTGGCATGAGTTGAAGACAGGTTTGAAGTATGCATGTCTATGGTCCCACTACTAGTACCAGTTGTCAGGAGTTCATATTGGCACTTCTGTGCTCACAGAACCTATTATATGTGCTGTCTTAGCTGTGCTGCAGGGATGTGCAGAACCTCGTCTATGGGTCTGAGAATGTTCACATGACCATTGCAACCAGTATCATTGCACAACAAACATGGTATGTCCAACTTGTATAGAAATTCTCTGAAAGGACAATCCCTCCATCTGGAAGGACACAATTTGACTTCTTTCAAACTAGCCTCAATTGGCTGTAAGAAGCACAAGCATGTCTGTACGGCGTGTTATTATGACAGTTATGCCACTATGCTACCTGTTGGTGGAAAACAGTAAAACCATTATCACAACACATGCCATAGTTGTTGTTGTGGTCTTCAGTTTGCAGATTGGTTTCATGCAGCTCTCCATACTACACTGTCTTGTGCAAGACTCGTCACCTGAGAATACGTATGGTGACCTACATCCTTTTGAATCTGCTAACTGTATTCGTTCATCAGTCTCTATCTACTTCCTTGTAATGCTAAGTTGACGATTCCTTGATGTCTCAGAATGTGCCCCACCAACCTATCCCTTCACTTAGTCAGGATATGCCAGGAACTCCTTTTCTCCACAATTCTGTTCAGCACCTCCTCATTAGTTATGTGATCTATCCATCTAATCTTCATCATTCTTCTATAGCACCCCATTTCGAATGCTTCTATCATCTTTTTGTTTGAACTCGTCATTGTCCACGTTTTACTCCCATACAAAGCTAAACTCCAAACATATGCTTTCAGAAAGGAGTTCCTACCATGTAAATTAATATTGGAAGACAACAAATTTTGTTTCTTAAAAAACGATTTTCTTCCCATGCCCTCTATGAATTTTATACCTTCTTTACTTCAACCATCAGAAGTTATCTTGCTACCCAAGTAACAAAACTCATCTACTACTTTTATCATCTCATTACCCAGTCTAATTTCTTCAGGATCACCTGATTTTCTGACACTACATTCCATTACCCTTGTTTTACTCTTGTTAATGTTCATTTTATACCCTCCTTTTAAAAGAGTGTCCATTCAATTTAATTGCTCTTCCAGATCCTTTGCTGTCTCTGACAGTAATGTCATCAGCAAACTGCAAGGTTTTTATTCCCTCTCCCTGGACTTTAATTCCCTCTCCAAAGTTCTCCTTGCATTCTTTCACAGCTTGCTCAATGTACAGATTGAACAACATTGGGGAAAGGCTACAACCCTGTCTTACTCAATTCCCAACCACTGCGAAATGCCATCATTGGGTCAAAATTGTTATAGTCTTTTCGGCCGTACTAATCCTTCTCCCCCTCCCCTCACTGTATATTTTGTCAAATGGAATTAGTTGTATGTTTTGATAAATATTGCTTTTGGCCTCGTGAGATGTACTATTTAAAAATATGGAAACTTTCCTGGTGGGATAAATTTATATAAAAAATAGAAATCGGTTAACTTACCTAAAGCACAGGCTCGTCGACAGATACAAATAAAAACACACACATACAAGATTTCGCCACCACTGGTAGCTTCTTCAGGAAAAGAGAAAGGAAGGAGGGGAGAAAGGGAAGGATACGGGTTTTAAAGAAGTGGAAAAGGAGTCATTCCAATCCCAGGAGTGGAAGGACTTACCTTAAGGGGATAAAAGAAAAGGCAAACAAGTGCAGACACACCCACACATGCAAACACAACAAGGTAGACATTTGTAGGCTTTCTACAAATGTCTACGTTGTTGTGTTTGCATGTGTATGTGTATGGGTGTGTGTGTGCGCTTGTTTGTCTTTCCTTGTTTGTAGAAAGCCTACAAATGTCTACCTTGTTGTGTTTGCATGTGTATGGGTGTGTGTGCGCTTGTTTGTCTTTCCTTTTATCCCCTTAAGGTAAGTCCTTCCACTCCTGGGATTGGAGTGACTCCTTTTCCACTTCCTTAAAACCCATATGTATATCATCAATCTCACCAAAAGATAGTGATTGGTTTTATAAAATTGCAACAATTCATAGTTAAATCATGATCGCAATTTCTTCCACCCATCTGCCAAATGGCATTCTGGGCATTGCATGTGTGATTTTTCCCTTGATACCTTTAATAGTTGTTTACTGTAACCTGGAAACTGAGGATCTGTTAGTGGCTTTCTTTTTTTCTTGTTGAACTATATCTATGTTTCTGAATTTCAATGACTTCTCAAGAGAAACTCACATAGGAGCCTCTTCTTCATACCAAAAATGTGTCAGTTAATTTTATTACGTGATCAGTCTTACACAGTACATGCTCTGCTACAACTGGTTTTACCACCTTTCCCAATCTGCAATACCTTTTATATTAAATCCTATATTTATGTTAAATCCTATATTCACAGATTGTCCAGTCATCTCAACATAGACTTTTCTGTGTTTATGCAGTATGCATTATACTGCAACATTGCAGTTGGATGGTTTTTCTCTATTGTGTCTAAGTTTTCTTGTCCATTGCCAGTCTAAGAAACACCCTGGTTTTCTTTGTCAGTTTGTAACGATTGTATTCTTGGCACCAAGTTTGCACAATATATGGCCAATCTATCAGTCAATCTGGGAATATATGACTGAAAGGCTTTAGCCGACGTTTCTTCATATGATGTCTCTTTATCGATTTTGTGACAGCTACATAAATATGATAGTTCTGAATTTCACACTTAACTGCCTGGTAGAGGGACCACTGAACCACTGACTTCTGCTCTACCCATCCACACTTGAACAGTTTAAACCTCTAATCAATCTTATTTTATCATACTGAACAACTCTTTCTATTCAGGTATGAGGAAATTAAATAGTCTTACATTCAGAGGAGAAAACACATGTTCGAAACATACTAAAAAGAGCTTGCTGCAGCAAAGGTGCCTCTGTTTTAATTATCCCCATGCTAATTCTTCTATCATTTCTGTTATACTTTGCTCCCTGTTATTGAGAATCCAGAATGAGCTGCTTGTCTTTGAACTTTTTTAATGTCCTACATAAAATGAACAGCATACTTGAGCAAGCTGGACAAGGAAAGTGTTGGAAATCTCTTCAGTAGATTTGTTGTATTTTCTAAGTGTTCTCTCAATAAAACAGTCTTTGGTTCATCCCTCCGTATCATTATCTGCCGTAATTGCTTGTAATTGTCATCTCGAAGCATTCAGTTGAAATGGCAGCCTTGAGATTTGAGAGATTTATTGTGTAATTGAAATTAATGGATCCATGTGGATGACCTGACGCTGTACCAATTATTGCTCAACTGGAATACATTCTGAGGAATAACATGAAACCCTGCAAAGATACATGTCAGAAAAAATGTTGTGTATTGATTTTCTGATATACATCTCCAGACCGACAGACAGAATTAGCTGTATACTCCTCAAATTAGTAAGCAACAATCGAAGAGTGCCACAGTTTGGTAAAGGACAAAAGGGATCCACTCAAAATGTCAGGTGTTAACCACATACCATGTTCATGTGGAAAAGTCTATGTTAGATCATGTTAGGATCATGGAATGTAAACAGGTCAAACATTGACCACAATGGAAGAAAGAAATTTATGAAACCAAGCATGTAATAAAATTTGAGATCCAACAACTTATCACTGCGGTGGTGGACTGGCAAAACAATGGAGCTGTCTAGTTGTATTTATGATTAATTACTGATGGAAATTCTCCAGAGATGACACTGTATCCTTGAAAAGAGATACATTGGCGGACCAGTATTTACCTTAGTTTTGTATTGCTGATAGTCACATGGAAAAAATAAAAAGCGAACTGGGAGGGTTATTCACGACAGAAGCCATGAGGTGGTGGTGATTGATGTTTCAGGATTGTGCACAATCATGGCTTATGACATGAATAACCTTCCCCTCTTACTATTGGTGGTACAGAACTAAGGTAACTTCTGGCCAGCCAATCTATGTCTTTTCAAGAATACTTTGTACTTATGATTGTACAGAGCTTTTGGTGAAGGGAAGTTACAATTTCATGTGTATCATTACTTTGAAATAGTGTCATTTCTTGAAAACTATTAAACCACTATTTATGTCTGGCCAATATTTGCCATCTGTAATATGGTTCTATGTTACAACACCACCTTGTGTTTAGCACTCTACTGTTTTCACAGTCAGTTAGAGTCTATGGTTGAAGGCTATCACGCTTAATTGTTCATGGAATCCTTTTAAATTCAGAAACATGGTAACAGTATTTTCAAGAAAGAAAAAAAAGAGAAATTGTTCCTTCTTTCCTATAAGGCAGCAAACGTCTGTTGCAGGTAACAAGGAGAGAAACACAGCAATAATGATCACAAGAAAAAAACATTAAGACATTGTCGTAACAGGTTTATATATTGTTCGGTCCCAGGTTTATCATCAGTTCGCTACCAGCAATATTCAAACTAATGACATGTTATTACAATTATTGAAGAAACCTTGGCAGATGATCCAAAAGCAAATTAAACAGATATTGCGTCACGTAACTGATGCTAAAATTTCAGATTTACTCACCCTTTGGCTACAATTCTTTTTAGATCATATCAAGCTCTGACATATTCTATCTTGTTTGCGTTTGACATGGTCCATCATATAATTTTATGACACTCCAAATTATATATTCTGGTCATGTCTTATTAGTTTTTAGCTGCACTGAATCTGTTGCGTGTCTCCTTAGGTGAGTTGTTCAGTGCAATGCAGAATATGAGGGCTTACTGATGCCCTGCGGTTCTTTATATCGTACTTTTGACATAGATATTAAACACACTTTCATTTCACGTGCAGTCTAAACATTTCAAAGGCTGTATGCCACTGTTCACATCTTGTGTATTTTTTTTACCATCCCTGCCACTATTTTTCTCATTAGGTAACACTGAAACAAATGACAAAAACTCATGCTTCTTAATGGAAAATGCCCCCTTGCATAAGTTATAAGCCATAAAGTTAGAGACTGTGTATGGATCTGAACCATGTTGTATTAGCTTACAATGGAATTTTTATTGATCTACTTCAAATCATTTAAAGCAAAATTTTCATTGTTGATGACGTGTCATGTAAGTAGAAAAAGGGCTTTTCAGTACCATTGATTTCATATACATACAGTACCCATTTCTCATTTGTGCAGCAGCTGTATTGGCCAATTAATACACACTATGTCAGAGAACAAAACAGAACATTAATACCACAAGAAACAGAAATTTACACCAATATACAAATGGAAAAGCTCAGCCTAAAGGCCCGTTTACACTGAGTTTGGAACATTGTTGTTCGTGGCTGCTACTAAGACTGCCGATGTTGCCAACACGGAAACAGTGTTCTGGGGCTGTGTCGGTAAAGATCAAAGGAACATTTGTTCGTGGCCTGTTACAACAAACTGCCGCTACACAGTGCTAGTGTTTGTTTTTATCTTGCTACTGAATTGAGTATTGTGTTGTGTGTCTGGTTTTCGGTGTTCTGTCAGATGGAGTGTAGCAGGGGAAAATTTACAGTCTTGTACCATTATATGAGGAAGAGCAGTGGTTGTGGAACATACATTGTGTAAGGTACAAGAACATGAGAGAGAATCATGATTCTTTCAAAATAAATAAAGATAAAATAATTAAAAAGTACTGTGGAGCTGGGTACCAGCAGGAGAAAAGAAAAATAAAGAGAGTGCAAAAAAATGAAAATAGGAAGCGGTGGGGGGGGGGGGGCGCTCTACGTACAATCCAAAGTGGTTTGGGTATAAAATTTTAAAGTTCCTGGACATAACACTGTAATCATTCAGCTGGGATCAAATTTATTGCTGTGAATGTTAAATGTTTAAGTGATATTAAAATAAATGAATTACCTTTATGTAATCCTTAAATTCTTCAAACAAACGTTGACAAAGCGCAGAACTATTTCAGATATCGTATAGCAGGCTTTGAAATATGAAATAAATATGCTAGACTTTGGTACGAATTTCCTATTGCAAGAAACTGGAGGGTTACAGGAAGTCTTTATATTACAGGAATCGCCTTCCTGTAATTTGTGTCAATTTCGAAGAAAACAAGCCCTTTAATATGTAGCAAAATTTAAAAATGTGAAGGCGGCATCTTTGAGAAATTACAAAGACCAGAACTGTTTTCCACGTTCAGTTCACAAAAGCATGTCATTTCCACCACAACTCTTGTAACATGTTTTAGTCAACCACCAATGACTATGTCATTCTTTCCGTCTTCTTTCTTGATCTACCTATAATAATGCAACTCCATATGCTAATGTTTCTTCCTCCTCACATGACATAGCTTACCTCTGAGAATTCCGTGACGCAAATATGTGCAGAAGCTCACTGTAGCAGATGGTTTGAATACAAATATTCGTTGCCAGTGTAGTCGTGGTTATGAACAACAAACAATGTTGTCAAAATTGGCTGTGATCATGTTGCGAACAAAACTTTGTTCCGAACTTTAGTGTAAATGCGCCTTTACATGTGGACATAAAATTAAGGTTGATTCAATAATTTTGCTATATAAGTACATTATTGGTATCCTTTAGTCAAAGCACTATGAAAATCTGAATGTGCAGCATTCACCAAAATTGGGACAATTATTGCACCATATTCAGTTAGAAACTTAATGCTGATAGGTAATTGAAATATAGCGTGATAGTCAGTTGTAGGGACTGATGACCCCGTAGTTAAGTCCCATAAGCTTAACAAACATTTGAACATTTTGAACATAGTCAGTTGCCAAGAATGAACATGACAGTCAGTTGCTCGAAATTGTTTTACCATGGAATAATGGAATTCCCCCCCCCCTTTTTTTTTCCTCTCTTTTACAGAACGTTTGACACTACAAGAAGTCTTAGAAGATGGCATACAAGAGTATCACCTTGCAGAACTTGGTCACAAACTTTTCTTTCAGTATGAGCTTGGTTGAAATGTTTAGCCCTCGCTGAAATCACATTGCCCCCTCTCCAAAACACCATCTTAACCCCGCCCCCCAAGCGCGCGCGCTCGCCCACGCTCGCTCGCGCACACACACACACACATTCATTTCTCCCTCCATCCTCCATGACTGTGCCTACAGTCTTTTGCTTCCCTCCCGTATAGCCCACCACAAAGTTGTACATACTGTGGGTTGCCAGGCTTGAAAAACCATTTTTTTTTTATTTTATTTTTTTTTTTTTTTTATTTTTTTATTTTTTATTTTTTTTTTTTTTAATTTTTTTTTTTGCCTACACCAGATATGGCCAATTGTTACCAGCATCTCTTTCATTCAGGTGTATACCATAAAAATCTTCCATTCATTTGTACATGAAATAAAGGAAAAGCGAGCATTTACCTATTGCAGAATAATGCATGGAGTGTATAAGAATGTAACAGAAAACATCACTAACACTACCTTTCGACCATTAGCTCTTTCTCTAGCAGAAATACACACATTCAACAACACAACCACACAAACACAGACCATGGTGGCCATGGGTTTGCGCATTTCTGTGAGTGAATGGAAATGGGTGTAATTTTGTTAGAAAAACAGCTAACGGTCAAAAGTTGGTGTGAATGCTGTTTTCTGTTGCATGTCCCAGTACTCCAGACATAAATCCTCGGTATGTGAGTGGTTGTTTTTTCCCTATTTCATCCATGAATTTCCTTCTCTGTTTGCATTTATTTGTATTTTATAAAATGCCATATTTTGGAATAAGTCAATAATTATTTATTTTTTCCATACATTAATGAATGTTGGTCTACCAAGTGATAATCTGTTGGAAGCTAAAGCTATTTCAGTTATTTTTTGTGCTTTAAAATTATGTTCTGCTTTTTTATGGTAAATTCCTTTTATTTTCTAGCAATAAAAACTGCACTGAAACAAGAGAACCTGAATCCTGACATAGAAGAGAAACTCTTGCAGCTACAGCGATACCAGGAACGTCAAATGAAACATGATAAACCATCTGATACACCACCTGTGAATGTGATTAATAGTTCTGTAGCAAACAGAGTAAATGCAAAGAAAAGGCCATTACCTTCTATTGGGACAATGTCAGCTGCTGAGACTTCAGATGCCAAAGAAGAGTGGGAGTCTCCCAAAAGAAAAGCTCCAAAACTTGATAAGGACACAAAGTAAGCTTCAATTCTTACCACTGTTCTGTTACTGTGTGCCGATTCCTTTATGATTTTCATAGTTTTTGTTATGCATGGAAGCTCTTTGCGAGTTGCAATGTGCCTGCAGAAATATGAGTATAATGAAAATCACTTCTAAAATTTTAGAGAAAAATTATATTTTTCCAAGTACATGTTATAAAAAAATGAATAATTATTTCTTATGACTGTTCAAATTTTAAATATCTTAGTGGCTGTTATAAATCTGCTGTTAGAATTACTTGGGAATGAAAACAAGTACCAAGGCTGAAACCCAATTTAGAGATCTCATGTTAATAAAACTAAACTCTTATATGTATGATTGCTGACATTTTTAATACTATCAAACACTTACATGTACAAGCGCACCTAAAATTTTCAAACTCCTGTGTAAATACGTAGACATCCTAGTCGTGCTGTGTGGAATCTGTCCATATGAATCAAATGTGAAGATAAGTTTTTGCAGCCATTTAAACTGTAATTTTCTTATAAGTAGCACTGTTATGCTTAGCTTGTAAGCTTACCTTTTTATTTGTTTGATTAATGCAAACTCTTAACACAATTTAAATTTATGTTTACCTTCAGATCTCCAACAGAAGAACGTGAAGATAAACCTGTAGCAGCATCGAGGTCACGTACGGGAAAATGGCGTGAATCTCAAGAAGAGAGGAGAAGGCAGCAAGTTCTAACAAAGCTCCAAGTTTTGCTATTTAGGCACAAAGAGCTGCTTAAAAAGGATATGATTAAGAAGCGTGCCTTGCTAGAGAAGGAACTTCAAATAGAAATACAGGTAATACCTTCACAAATGGTAAAAAGTTCTTTTTTGATGGTTAAATTGCTATTGAAATATTGCTCCATAGTATGTGATTGAAATATTAATAAGTTTTATAGGATATATCCTTTGTTGTGTATGTTTTACTTGTCATGATCTTCTTTGGCAGGTTAGAACAATACCAAGTCATAATGTTCATTTCATGTCAAACTTGCTTATTTGTTTTATATAAATGAATTTTATTTATCAGTCCCGTGTTCATGGAAGACATGCCACACAGGAATAGATGGACAGTTAGTGTAGGGGGTAAGGCTGTGGCATAATGTGGACTGTGTGCCTGATGCAGCCTGTCATTTTGTGCAATACAAAATAGAAATAGTAAACAGTTATAAATGAAATAACCCCATGCAGTACTCTATAGTAGCAGAATTTAATTAAAGTACTTGTCTGTTATATATTAAAAGGCAAAATGCACTTTGAGGTGTATTGACAGTAAAGTCATCTCCTTTGACATCCTTGCATTCTGAGCAAACCAGATTCAGGCAAATATTGCTTACACAGTTTACGATTATGAACCCATTATTGTTAATATAACATTGACACATCCACAATCATGAGATTTGGTTGACTCCCTCGATCAACTTTTTCTATTTTTTCCTAGCTGTATAATTCCTTTTGCTGTCTGATCATGTTATATCTCTCCCATATATAATTTCATTATATTCCTGGTGGGATAAACAAATATAAAAAATAGAAAATGGATGACTTACCCAAAGGACAGGCTCGTCGACAGACACAAATAAAATCACACACAAACACACATACAAGCTTTCGCAACCGTTGGTCGCTTCTTCAGGAAAGGAGGAAGAAAGGAGAGGAGAAAGGGAAGGATATGGGTTTTAAGGAAGTGGAGAAGGAGTCATTCCAATCCCAGGAGTGGAAGGACTTAGGGGAGAAAAAGGAAGGTAAACAAATACACACACACTCACACATATCCAAACGCAGACACACCTAGACAGACATTTGTAAAAAGCCAGGCCTGGAAGGTGTAACACTGTGCCAAGATGTGCTGGCTGTGCACCATGGCATGTTTAGCCACAGGGTGATCTACATTACCAACAAACACTGTCTGCCTGTGACCGTTCAAGCGAATGGACAGTTTGTTGCTGGTCATTCCCACATAGAATGCTTCACAGTGCAGGCATGTCAGTTGGTAAATCACGTGGGTGCTATTGCAAATGGCCCTGCCCTTGATCGTGTACACCTTCCGGGTTACTGGACTGGAGTAAGAGGTGGTGGAAGGGTGCATAGGGCAGGTTTTACAATGGGGGTGGTTGCATGGGTAGGATCCAGATGGTAGGGAAGGTGGTTTGGGGATTTCATAGGTATGAACTAGGAGGTTCCGGAGGCTAGGTGGCCGGCAGAAAGACACTTGGAGTTTAACGTACTGTCGACAGCGTGGTCATTAGAGGGAAAGACACTCTCGGTGGAGTGGGAAGGATGTCATGAAGGATGGATCTCATATCGGTGCAGGATTTAAGGAAGTCGTATCCTTGCTGGAGAGCCACATTCAGAGTCCGGTGACCCTCTTGTATTGCCAATAATTCAAATTCATAAGAAGCACTTGTTTGACAGGTGTAAATATTACAGAGCCATAATTTTAGTAAGTTGTGGTTGTAAAGTATTGACACAAATTATTTACTGAAGGATTGAATGATGGGCACAAGCAATTGGTGGAAGATTAATTTTGGTTTCACATAAAGGAAGTAATAGACAATGCAATAATCACCTTGTGACATATCTTAAAAGGTAGCTTGAAGAAAGCAAAAGCCTTTTCATATTTGAGAAAGCTTTTGATAATGTTGACTGGAATGCCCTTTTTGAAATCCTGTAGATGGCAGGAAATAGAAGCAGTTATTGAGAAGGGAGGTGAGATATTGTTTTAGATTATGCCTGGTGTCATTCAATTTGTACATCAATCAAACACTATATCAAACCAATACTGAAAATAAGACTGGAAGATCAGATAACTATTGAAGAGGTACTGAACTAAATTGGACAGTGAAGAACTGTATAACTTGAGTAAAAACAGGCTTGCAAAGGATACAGTAGAACTGAAAGCTACATCAAAGTAATCCTTCATCTGATGACCAGAACAACAATAAACTTAGTAACAAATGCCTCATAACTTACTAGAAAACCTGGTATTATTCAAGACTCATTTTTAATATACTGAATTGTAATATGGCATAGCCAAATACATATGTAATGACTAATTGACTATCCTGTCTTATCCAATATTTCAGAAGGATTTGTCAACGGAACTAGCTGCCAGGACTAAAGCAGAAAGAAGTAAACAAGATGAAGTAAGGACTGGAAGTGGAAAGAGGAAATCTGCTCCTGTTGCAGTTACTACATTAAGTCCTCCAACTGCCTCGAAAAGCAGTCGTCCTAAAAAGCAGCAACGTACTGGAGTGGGCCCTCCTGCTACAAATTCTACTTCTCCAAGTAGTAATAGTATTGCGGGAGGAGGCAGTGGTGGTGGTGGTGGTAGTAGTAGCAGTGGAGGCCGTAAGAAAGAGAAGTTGTACTGCCTTTGCAGGACACCGTATGATGAAACGAAGTAAGTAAAATTGAAATGAGGAACAGAATGTCATTTGTATCTTATTAACATAATGCTTTCTCTTGTCTGGAGCCATATGCTCTGTTCAGTAAATGTAGTTATATTGGTAATTCACGATTATCCACATCTTTCATTGAAGTTGTATTTTTAATATTACAAAAATGAGCTAAATAAGGGTTTGACCAGTTCCCTTTGTCAGACCGTATATACCCAAATCCAAGCCACACCGTTTTTTTTTTTTTTTTTTTTTTTTTTTTTTTCATTTCTGGGAATTTAAGAACTGTGTGTGGCTTAGTATTTGGTACAAATCAAACAGAAGTTCTGTTTCATCCACTGAACTTCAATACATCGTCCAATGAAAGATACAGAAATTTTGTATTGCTCATTTTCTAATCTAGCAGCCTTTCAATTATTTGCAGTTATCAAAGTAAATTTCTTTACAGATATATATCAACAATGTATAAACTTTCTTGCGCAAGTGAATCTGTGAATATGTCATGATTTTTAAATATCTGATTATGTAGGTTGCACAGTTCTGTATTTCTGCAATATTCTGACAAGTTGCTACATATATCATATTACCAATGAGAGGCATGAAAAGAGTGAATTTATAGCACCGTAATTGAATCAATTGTCTAGTCTAGTGCTTTTAGCATTGCATATTGGTGATTGTGTCAGTTTTTGTGAATATGGTGACAATACAAACTGATCCACTTACGTTAATTCATCCACCTTAATTTTAATTGAAAAATTGGTCAGTTGAAATTATTGGGTGGAGCACTCTGCCAAGAAAAGTTTTCTAGGTGCATTAACAAACTCTTACTTCTTCAAAATTTTGTCTCTCTCTCTGCTGCTTTTCTCATTCTGTGCAAAAACTAAATAGGTGACACTTTTACACTCTTTCTTATCAGAAATTTCATGTTTTTCTTGTTTGTGGTTAGACAGGACATAATATCACAATGAAGTGTGATAAAAATGCAAATTTGTTTATATACAAAAAGCCCAAAGAAAGACTTTCTCATTGGTTGTCTGCACTTGACTCATGATTGACCATGCATGCTTCTCATGAGTCATCTCATTATTACCAACATTTACACATCAAGAAGAATCTGCTGTCTCCTAAAACACATTTTTATTTAAAAAGAAAGAAAAGAAAAAGAAAGAAAGAAAGAAGAAGAAGACTTGCTTAACCTATACTGTTAGGTTTACAACTTGAATCCAACTACTTTATCTGTATCTTCTTCATTCTTCTGATGTGTATCTCATGTTAGTGTGACCACTGTGTTTCGATTTTGAAGTGCAGCCTTAAACTTCATACCTTTTGGGGGTGCAGCTCTTTGGCTTAGATTTGGATAAATACGGTATACTACATAAGTGTGTACTTTTTTCTGTAACTAGTTTTCAGAAGTAATAAGGACAGTTTACAACTCTTTAAGATAACACCACACAGTTACACAATGCATTACTATGTTTGTAACTAAATATGTTAAATAACTTGGTGAGAGAAAAGTCTTGTAAGAAAAATTTTCATTTTAAAATTAGTCTGCTTACATCTTCTGTTGAAATCCACCAGGCATGCATTAGTCTTTATCTTAGTTACAAAAGTTAGTTTATTTTCCATGAAGGGTGGCTTTTCTCATTTTGGTTACTCAGTGAACCTCAGATGTACTTTGGACCAATGCTGTAGCAGAAGCAACAAAACCTTGGCGTAATTATCAGATAATAATTTGTGTATTCTTGGAAGGAAGGGAGTTGGGGTTTAACATCCCATCAACAGTCTGGTCATTAGAAATTCTTAGAAGTAAGGATGTAGTTACAGGATGCCCTGCACCTGATTCTTTACCATAACCATGTACTGCTGTGATAGTCTGATCAAATGGAATAAATTGCTCCAGTATATGAGTGGCTTTTGGTGGGTGGGTAGGGTGGGAGGGGGGAGGCAATGATGCCACTGCTTGTATTTTGCATTATAGAACAACCTGTGCAGCCTATTTGCTGCAGAATTAAATATACCAGGAAAAAATTATTTGTTTATGGCAATTAGAACTTTTTCTGGTGTATTATATTTCGCATCTCGTAGGCTGCGTTGACTGCCCCAATGACTCTTTTGTTTCCCTGAGATGCTCGTATGCTGTAGAACGAATTTTATATTAATAAGAAGTACTTCTAATTGTGACTGTAATGTTTTGCAGATTTTATGTTGGCTGTGATTTGTGCAATAACTGGTTTCATGGAGAATGTGTTGGAATAACGGAAGAGATGAGCAAAACCTTAACAGAATTTGTGTGTAATGAGTGTAGACATGCAAGAGACACACAGGAATTATATTGCCTGTGTAAGCAGCCTTATGATGAATCTCAGTAAGTATCCTCTAAACAAATAGGGTATCTTAAGTTTTAAAGAACTGCATTGTTGAATCCAGAGGACCAAATTAGTTTACTATGCCCTGCAGCAGCTGCATCATTGGTTGTAGAATGTGCAGACGAGTGCCACTTTCCACAAAACTTTCCCATACATCCTTGATGTTGATGTTGAAGAATTAGAAACATTCTCATCGTGTAACAGGATCTCTCACCAAAAAATACAGCCATAGGATTAATGATGCTATCAACCTGCACCACACAGTTACCTTTGCAGACTGAAGTGGTACTCATTGGTTTTTGCTATTTTCTGTTGCTCATATTTTGAAACTCTGTATGACGTGTCCTTAGAGATTGACTATTTCCATGTGAGCAAGACATTCTAGAGTACATGTTTTGTCTTTCAGGAAATTATGTATGAAGCAAATCCTGAACAAGGATAATTCCTTATGCCTACCAGTGAAGGAGGTTTCATTGGGTTTTGTACACCATTCTGATAGGCATGTTCAAAATATGGGCAATGCACTGCATTTTGCACGACACTGCTCGTCCCCTTGTATAACGCTGTAGCAACATCTTCTACTGGTGTCCTACCAGTCTCCCTAAATTGTCACATTGACATTTTTAAAGATAATGTTTTTTCCAATTTTGTAGTGTGTCCAAAATTCTGCTGAGCTACTGAGCAGCAGTGCAAGATCGTTCATTGAGACAAGTCATGCTGAGCATCTCATAAGATTTTTATTTCCATATCATTTCTTCATATTCAAAAAGTATGATTGTTTCCAATTTGAGCAGTGAATCTTTATTATAAGTATTATTGTATTTTGAAAATTGAACTTGAATTATAATTTTTGTATATATGTGCCTGGCAAACAGTCTTCCTTGATTGTTATTTTCCTGCATAATCTTACAATAATTCCACTTTTCAGAAAAATTCAATGATAATTTCATGAACTTTAACTTTCTAGGTTTTATATTTGCTGTGATCGATGTCAAGATTGGTTCCATGGCCGATGTGTCGGAATCCTGCAGTCAGAGGCTGACAATATAGATGAGTACATCTGTCCTAATTGTCAGCGAAATTCAAACATAAATTTTGCTAATATGAAAAATTTGAATTCTAAGGACTTTGAGGGCCTGAGAAAATTAATAAAGCAGTTGCAGGTAAATATTTTAATTGTTTTAGTAGACATATATGTGTAATAATTTATTGTTTATATCTAAAAATTCCCTTTTTTGTCTTAATTTGCAGGCACATAAAAGTGCTTGGCCGTTCATGGAGCCTGTGGATCCCACCGAAGCACCAGATTACTATAAAGTAATAAAAGAGCCAATGGGTAAGTCCAGTGTGCCGTATGTTAGTTTCAAATTTTGATAACTGCAAATTTCAATGTACCATGAGATAGTGCATAATAGTAGTGTGAAATTTACAATTTTCTTCACATATTTACGAAAATGAAAGCTTAATAATTCAAGCTAGTAATTATCATATCCGTACATTACAGTCCCACACACAAATACAAGAGTTATCTTAATAACTTGCAGGTATAAACTTTTTGGACAAACCTTTCGAAAATATTATGTATTTTTTTTAATATAATAATTTCTTCATTCTATTCAATAATGGAAATTCCTGGGTGGAACATTACATAAAATAAGGGAAAAGCAACCATTCATGAACAGGAAACAGAATTCACATTTTTGTATGGATTCTTCCGTCGCTTCTTGGTAGAACAATTCCATATTTTGGGTTGAAACAAATAAACTATTTTGTTCTACTGATTTTTTATTCACTTCAAACTAGTTTTCAGCTTAGTAGTCCATCATCAAGAAACACCAGTTCTTTGATTTTCAAACATTTTACTCAAAGATGTACATGAATGCAAACAAGGACTTAAAAAGTATGCCATTCATTGAGAAGTTTTCACTTTCTTCTCACGTTAGAGGTAGCTTGCTTATTGTAGTTTAACAACATTTGGTTTAAGGAAGTCCTAAATTGTGCTACCTAAAATACATATTATTATTTTACAATCAATGGTGTATTTTTGTGGGGTCATGAACCTGTGTTTTGAATTGTAGAAAGATATGGAGGCTCGCAGGAAAAGAGCCGCCGCCTCCCCCCCCCCCTTCCTTTCTTAGTCTGCCACTGCACAATATCTTTCCCAACCTCCTAGTCCAGAAGCCATATGGGACTTTTGATGACCAAAAGTAAGAATGCTAGACCTTTCTTCTGTAGTTATTGAGTATTGCTAATAGTGCAACTGAATGTCATTTGGCATATTATTGGTGGGTGTAGGTATGGCGGCCCTCAACACATTTACAAAAATTATTAAAGAAAAGCAATCGAAAGAAAGTTGATACTTTTCTAATATGTTATCATATTGTTTAGAAATGTAAACAAAAGGGAAAAGAAAAAAAAGGTCAGTGGTGAATTACACTCAGCTTCCTGCATAAACATGATGAAGTCTACTTACCAAGCGAAGGAGCACAGGTAGTGATAGTAACAAATAAAACACACACAAACGCAAGCCTTCGCAACCTTGGTGCTTCTTCAGGCAGAGTAGGGAAGAAGAGGAAAAAGGAAAGGATTTGGGTTTAAAGGAGTGGGTGAGGAGTCATTCCAATCCCGAGATAGGAAAGACTTACCTTTGGGGAAAAAGGATAGGCAAAAACACACACACACACACACACACACACACACACACACACACACAGGCAGACACATGTTTGTGCGCGTGCATGCCCGCTCACCCATCCCCCCCCCCCCAAGGCAAGTCCCCCCCCCCTCCCGGGGCCGGAACGACCCCTCACCCATTCCCCCAAACCACAGACAAATATATACAAACGGGAAACCTCCGTAAGGGCCCGGTTCCATGCTTAGGGTTGCGGGATGGGGGGTTCTGAAGCAGTTCCGTAAAATGTCCCATGATGGCGCTGCAGTCAGAAGCAGCCCATTAAACTGACCAGAGCAGGCAGCAGTTGGCGGCTGTCCCCACCACCACCTCCCCTCAAACGCCAGCAAGCCGGACACAACCGTGGCCCGTGGTAGGTGGCACGAGCTCTCCCCTAGCCTTCCCTACACGCTACCCTTTGACATGCGAGAGGCACCCTCAGAAGTGCCTCTAGTGTGGTCTATCGGTACTAAGCCAGGGAACCGCCTGACAACTGCTAGCATTTTATGGAACTAAGAGTGGAGCGTAGGACAGTGGTTTAGGGGGGACTGCTTCTCTGTATATGTTACTCTGTGCTCAAACCCAAATCCTTTCTCTTTCCCTCTACCTCTCCACTCTGCCCGAAGAAGCAACAAGGCTGCGAAAGCTCGCTCTCATGTGTGCTTGTGCTCTCGCAGCCTTGTTGCTTCTTCGGGCGGAGTGGGGAGGGGAAGGATTTGGGTTTGGGGGAGTGGGTGACGGCTCATTCCGGCCCCGGGAAGAGAGGGAGACTTGCCTTTGGGGGGAGGGATGAGTGAGCGGGACTCACACCCGCGTGCATGTGCACGAACACAAACATATGTCTGCCTTTGTGTGTGAGCACATGTGTGTGTGGGTGTGTGTTTGTGTTTGTTTGCCTATCCTTCTCCCCCAAAGGTAAGTCTTTCCTTTTTCCTCTCCTTCCCTATTCTGCCTGAAGAAGCAACAAGGTTGCGAAGGCTTGCGTTTGTGTGTGTGTGTGTGTGTGTGTGTGTGTGTGTGTTTTATTTGTTACTATCACTACCTGCGCTCCTTCGCCTGGTAAGTAGACTTCATTTATTTTTTTACATATATTTTTCCTCCAGGACTGGAGCGGACTCTGAATGTGGCTCTCCAGCAGGGATACGACTTCCTTAAAATGAGATCCATCCTTAATGACTTCCTCCCCACTCCACCAAGAGTGTCTTTCCGCCGCCCACCTAACCTTCGTAACCTCCTAGTCCATCCCTATCAAATCCCCAAACCACCTTCCCTACCCTCTGGCTCCTACCCATGCAACCGCCCCCGTTGTAAAACCTGCCCTATGCACCCTTCCACCACCACTTACTCCAGTCCAGTAACCCGGAAGGTGTACACAATCAAGGGCAGAGCCACTCGCGATAGCACCCATGTGATTTACCAACTGACATGCCTGCACTGTGAAGTGTTCTATGTGGGAATGACCAGCAACAAACTGTCCATTCGCATGAACGGTCACAGGCAGACAGTGTTTGTTGGTAATGAAGATCACCCTGTGGCTAAACATGCCTTGGTGCACGGCCAGCACATCTTGGCGCAGTGTTACACCGTCCGGGTTATCTGGATACTTCCCACCGACACCAACCTTTCAGAACTCCGGAGATGGGAACTTGCCCTTCAGCTTATTCTCTCCTCCCGTTGCCCACCTGGTCTCAACCTCCGCTAAATTCGAATTCCCACCCACCATCTTAACATCTTTGCCTTGGTTCTCTGGACAGAGCCTCAGCCTCAAGTGGCATCTCTGTCTAACTTCTTTGCTTTCTACAGTATATCTGCCTAAGTGTACTTGCGTCTGTGTAAATGTGTGGGTGTGTGTGTATTTGTTTACCCTCCTTTTTTCTCCCCAAGGTAAGTCTTTCCTGTCCCGGGATTGGAATGACTCCTTATCCACTCCCTTAAAACCCTTATCATTTCCTTTTCCCCTCTCCTTCCCTTCTGCCTGACGAAGCAGCTAGGCTGCGAAAGCTTGTATGTGTGTAATTTTATTTTATTTTATTTGTTTCTATCGACGAGCCGGTCCTTTTGGTAAGTCATCTCTTTTCTATTTTTTTTATATATATGCCAGGCAAAGGAGCACAAGTAGTGATAGTAACAGAAATAAAAAAACACACACACACACACACACACGCGCGCGCGTAAACGCGAGCGTTCACAACCCAGTTGCTTCTTCAGGCAGACTGTAGAAAACAAAGAAGTTGGACAGAGATACCACTTGAGGCAGAGGCTCTGTCCAGAGAACCAAGGCAAAGATGTGAAGGTGGTGGGCGGCAATTTGAATTTAGCGGAGGTTGAGACCAGGTGGGCATCGGCACAAGTGCCAATATGTCCTGGCTGTGCACCAAGGCGTGTTTCGCTATAGGGTGATCCTCATTACCAACAAACACTGTCGTCCTGTGAGTGTTCATGCAAATGGACAGTTTGTTGCTGATCATTCCAACATTAAATTAAACACTTCACAGTGCAGGCATGTAAGTTGGTAAATCACGTGGGTGCTACCACAAGTGGCTCTGCCCTTGATCGTGTACACCTTCTAGGTTACGGGACTGAAGTAAGTGGTGGTGGAAGGGTGCATAGGGCAAGTTTTACAATGGGTGCGATTACAAGGGTAGGAGCCAGAAGGTAGGGAAGGTGGTTTGGGGATTTCAAAGGGATGGACTAGGAGGTTACAGAAGTTAGGTGGGCGGCGGAAAGACACTCTCGATGGAATGGGAAGGATATCATGAAGGATGGATCTCAATTCGGGGCCCCGGGCAACAGGAAGAGAGAATATGTTGAAGGGCAAGTTCCCATCTCCGGAGTTCTGAAAGATCTCTCTTCCTGTTGGCCACCTGGTCTCAACCTCCGCTAAATTCAAATTCCCACCCACCATATTTAACATCTTTGCCTCGGTTCTATGGACAGACCCTTTGCCTCAAGTGGTATCTCTGTGTAACTTCTTTGCTTTCTACAAATGTCTGCCTAGGTGTGTTTGTGTGTGGAGATGTGTGAGTATGTGTATTTGTTTACCTTACTTTTTTCCCCTAAGATTAATCCTTTCACTCCTGGGATTGGACTGACTCCTTTTCCACTTCCTTAAAACCCGTATCCTTCCGTTTCTCCTCTCCTTCCTTCCTCTTTTTCTGAAGAAGTGACCAACGATTGCGAAAGCTTGAATGTTTCTGTTTTGTGTGTGTGTGTGTATTGGTGAACCTGTGCTTTGGGTATGTCAAACAATCTTTATTTTTATACATATTTTTCCCACCAAGAAAGTCTCCTTCTATAAAATACACACACACATATATAATAGATGAAGTTTACTTACCCGGCAAAGGAGCACCGGTATGTGACAGCAAACATAAAAAAAAACAAACACAATCACACACAAAAGCAAGCTTTCGCAACCTTGTTGCTTCTTCAGGTAGAGTAGATTAGGGAAGAAAAGGGAAAAGGAAAGGAATTGGGTTTAAAGGAGCGGGTGAGGAGTCATTCCAGTCCTGGAGAGGAAAGACTTACCTTTGGGGAAAAAAGAATAGGTAAACAAACACACGCACCAACACACACATGTAAACACGCACACACAAAAGCATTTTGCGTGAATCTGTCGAGAGAAACACAGAAGGATCACAGGGTACACAACAACGGCAAATTTGGTTGCGGTGCCTCCATACAACTCCGTCAGGACCTGTAATTTCAAACATGAAAGCACTGAAACATTTGATGATCTCGCCCCGCTCCCACCGTCTGCAACCACAAAAAACTCTGTAAAAGACTGGGTTAACCAGAGTGAAGCAATACCTGCATGTTGTCGGCTGCTGCTCCGGGTGGCACAGTGGGTGGAGCAATTGGAGCAGGGTGTGGTGGATGCGGCCCTGCAGATGGTCGACCGGTGATGACCCTTCTTGTGGATATGAGCAGGCCAGGAACAGTTGCAAATCTGCTTCCTGTGAGTGCTCTGAACGGAGTTTGGACATCTGTTGCATCAATGTCCAGACAAAGCATTCCACAGCGCCATTTGACTGCAGGTGAAACAGTGCAATGGTGAGATGCTTAATTCCATTGCACAAAAGGAGCAAAACTCTCTCGATGTGAACTGAGGGCCGTTGTCAGATACTATCAGTTCAGGGAGACCTTCCAGATAAAAAATTGAAGACAACGCCCCAATCGTGCTACAAGAAGTCGTAGAAGACATTGGCACTGCAACTGAGTAACCACTAAAAGCATTAACCACAACAATCCACTTAGTGTTCCAGAAGGGACCAGCATAGTCAGTATGTGCTCGTTGCCATGGCAAATATGCTTTGGGCCACGCAAAAAATTTCTGAGGTGGGGCCGACTAGTTGCTAGCACAGACACTGTGACGTCATCTGTTCTATAAGTACATCCATACCCTGCCAAGTACAGTGTCGTGCAAATTGCTTAGTGTGAACCATTCCCCAATATTCCTGGTGAAGTAAGTTCATTACTTCATTCTGAAAACATCTTGGGGTCAACACACGCGATTGTCGACTGTCATTTGAAACTAGAATAACACCTCTATGGACTAAAAGTTCATTTCTTCTGCACCAGAGTATTTTGAATGTCACATTGTGAACAAGGCCATTCTGTGTGAATATATCGCAGCAAAATTTGTAAATTGGGGTCTGTTTCCGTGGGCCGAGCAATTTTCCTATAGTCCAGTGGGAAGGATTGCAACAAACTAGCTTCCTGTGCATCTATCTGACAACAAGACAACTCAGAAGTGTCAAAGTCGTTATCACTAATTGCTTAGTTCGGGCAGAAGGAAGTGTACCATCTGACATCGCGCTCACCAGCGTGTATAGTTGCTTAAGGTACACAGTGAAATTGAATCAAAGTTTTCCGCTGCCATAGTACCTGAATCGTACTGTTCCAAAATCTGTTTGACTTGATGGAAAGATGGATTTGACATTTTTAGAATCTGCTCTCTTCTCACAGTGTCTTCTTGTGTGATGCTAGCTGCACTGAGTCCTAGTGACTGCCTATTTCAGAGCCAAGTTCAGATGGGCTCTTCCAGACGCATGTTAGCCTAGATATAGCAGCTTGTAGAGGGCATGCTTCTCGGTTTCTCCCTCCAGGAGGCACGGCGCCAGTGTGTGATGGGCTTCCAGTCATCCGCTGCCTTCTCCACGATCATTCTCGCGTGTCTGGCCTATGGCTCTGACTTTATGCCACAGCAACTTCAGATAGACACTGAAACATGTTTCGTCATACTCTAAACACATTTTACTTCCATGTAAATTTAAAGTTCATGCTAGGATGTGAAATTTCAGTTATGTGAAGCCACTAGCTAGTCTAACAACTTTGGTCACCACAACCCCTGTATCTGAATAAAAATACTCTCCCACTCTGCCTCTCTTTATGGAGTTAGTTTGTCAAACAAATTGATTGAACACTATCTTTACACATAACACCATACCAAATTGTTTAGTAGAATACTAAGTTTCAACATAAGGACAGGAATTATAAGCCTATACCAGCACCATAGTCAATCATTCTAAAACTTCATTTCCATGTGATGTGTTGTGATGTGTTTCTGCGACGAATTACCACATGGCAATGACAGCCCTCCAGTTACTCTCTGATAGAGAAGATCCATTCATAGATATTATCAGCTAATCCTCCAGTGTATCTATCATCAGCCAAGTCTTCCTGAACACAGTTTATAGTCTGTTATGACATCTAAAATGTGTCTCACATGAAGTTGTGCTCAGTGGTAGAACAGTACAAAATTTGAGAACCTAAAGCAGATAAGGGAAACTTGTAGAAAAAATTTCACTGAAGATCTACTGAAGTGCCTTATTCAATGTCATTTGAGGGAAAAACTGAAGTTCGTATTCTGTCCACTCTGCTACCAGACCATCAACTTCCTCATGAAAAGTGTTTTTAAGGATTATATAAAATTCTTGCTTTACAACTGACATTGAAACATGAATATGAAATAGTCGAACACTGGAAGAGTTACAGCTTTCAAAACTTTGAAGAATCTGCCATAATTAAAAACATTAATCGCATGAGTCTACCCACAATTCCAACTTGGACAGCTTTGCGCATGCATGAATCTGGCAGTTTAGAAGCGTCAGGGAATGGGGGTGGGGGGCGGATAGTCAGTCAGTTTGGTCGCTTGCTGTTATCGCTTATGCAGAAAACATCCACACTCCGGGTAGCCAGTTGCAAGGCAAGGTGCTGCTTCTACACATTTTCTGCTCTGCACATGAGCATCAACCCGCTGGCAGCTGCTTGAACAAACCTAAAATGTGCGGATGATGTATGGTAGCTGTGATGTTGAAACAAAACTAGCTTTCAATAAGATGTGTTATTTACACTAATACAGAGAAAGGATGTCAAAAAAATTAAGAATATTGATACATCTAACTGGAAGTGTAGGTTTGCCTTATTCATCATAAAAACTGAACTGACTGATGCAAGGTTTCTCATTTATACAAAAGTTCCCCTTGAGCAATGCCAGGAAAGCAAAGGTGTCAATTAGCACACACAGTTGCCAAATAAACACATGAAATACACATTTAAGTAAATGCAAACTGTCTTAATTAGAGGGTCTTGATGAAAGTGAACTTAACATTATAAACCAATGGAAGTCCATTATCAATTTGTATGACTTACATCAGGTTTTTCTTCACAACCATTGTTTCATGCATAAATTACGGGATTATAAGTATGTTAATGCGGAAACAGGGACAAATTAACATTGTGAATACAGGAACTCTGATGGGATTGATTAAAAAAAAAGTTGTAAACAGTGGAGAAATGTTAATTCTGGGAACACAAAAGTAGGGAAATACTGTATCATGACGAAGGATCAAATATAAATGGGATTTTTTCATTTATTGAAAAGCACAAGGCACTTACAATTTATTTTTTGACTTAGTTTTCTCCTTTGGAAATATATTTGTCACAGCATATGGATAGAACAACAGTGTCTTGTCACCAGCCAGTTGCACACTCTCATCATCTTCAAATCTTTGCCCTCGTAGAGCTTCTTAAAGAAGTTTGAACAAATGTAAGGAGGATGTTCAATTGTAGTCCAGTGCATTTCCTGTAGCTTAGAGACAGTTTGAGGGGTTGCACGTTGTCGTGCAGGAGGATGACCTATCGAATGGATTGGACTTGTTTTTGCGTCAGTATGCAACTCTCATTTTAGTCAACAGTTCGCAGTAGTAATATTCATCATTTGTTGTGCGTAACTCATGTAAAATGCCTCTGAACGGAGGGAGGGGGGGGAGGCAACAGTTGAAAGAACCTTGCCAACTCAGACAGTCAATTCTTGGCATGCACTGGTACTGCCTTTTTCTTTCCTCTGCCACTCCTTACTGGCTTATTCGGATTGAAGAGTGTAGTGGTGCACCCTTGTTTCATCACAGATAATGATCTGGCTCAAAAAAGCATCACCTTCTTCCACAAACCTTGGTACAAACGTCTGACAGAGCTTCAAATATCTCAAGGTCAGATTTTCGGTCAAAATGTGAGGAACCCATTTTTAATGCATTTTTCGGAACTGTGGGCTTTTTTTGATGACTGCTTGACAACCTCCATAGTTGACTCCAACTTGTAGATTTCTGATACTGTTGCTCATTGATCATCATCAATAATGCCTTTAATCACACAAAATGTTTTTGTCCGTAATTCTGGTCCGAGGTCAACGGTCGTGTTGCAGATTTTCCACACATTCTCGTCCTTCCTTGCACTTTTTTTGTCAGGCATACACACACGTCATTGACAGTGTTTGATCCCTGAACTGTGCAGTCAATCTCTGGCAAATATCTGCTAATGTCACTCTTTCACGAGCAAAAAACTTTGTGTTGCACAGTGGAGCAGTGCACCTATTGCTCTAACATCATGAGTAGTACTGCCAAAATGGCAGGAAAAATCTAACTGCACACTCTCCTCGCTCCCAGCAGTCCCACCAAAGCATAGCGTACGTGTGTACCCAGCCGTACTTGTTGACGTTCAGGAACGAAAAACCGTTTATATTTCATTCCCCCTTGTATTATTGTTGTTGTTATTTTGTGGAGTATCATATTAAACATTTCATTAAGGTAGTTCTTTACTAGTTCAGTATCATCTAGAAAATCTCTTGCCTCTTGGAAAATCTTAATGCATTGTCTATCGTACTCTTGATGTCATTTCCCAACTGAAAGCTGCTGATGAATCTATATCAGTTTAAGTATCCATCAACTCATTGTGTTCCATGGAAACAATTCCTGCTTATCTCCTTGTTCTTTGTGACTTTGTACTGTGTTTAGTCTTTGTGATTGTAATGTTGGGAGTATTTTACTCTATTAAAGTATTATATTATTATTTGTTAATCATTTAGCAATTTCATTGATGATGATTCAGTTTTCATCTTGAGGGTGAAATTTTATGAGTTTGAAATTAATCATTTGAGTTGAAAACCACTATTAAAATGGCTGAAACCATTGTCTAATGACAAGGTATTATCAATAGAACAATATTTACCTTTGAGCCATAGGAGAGAGGTTTTTATGCAATAGTGACTACAGTATTCATTTTCTAATTAAATTGCCTTGATAATCATCTTTTATGGCAGAACCTATTATGAGTCGAGGATTGAGCACCCTCCAGGAAAAAATCATGAGTTCATGTTAAAAAATTCGTGTTAAGTGGGGGGGGGAAAAAAAAAAAAAAAAAAAAAAAAGTTTTTAATAAGTATACATATACAGCCGAACACTAATGTATAATACATTACATTATCAATCACTTTACTGTAGACTTATAACACTGTAAATTGACCGTAAAATTACCGTAACTCGCAAATTACATACATTACTTTCTTGGAAAAAAAATTCAGTCATGCTTTGTGAAAACAATATTTGAAGATTTCACAACCAATTGTAATGATAGCATCCATAAACCCAGCAGTGGCGTTGAATGGAAGCGAATCATTCTAAGCAGTTCGAGGCTCTAAACCTCTTTTGATATGCAGATGTGATGATATCTGTATCCTCTTCCTTCTCGCTTCGTTCCAATGGCCTTTTAACACCTTGTTCACAGCTTTTAGTGCATCCGATTCCACAGAAGCACATATGGCAACATCATTGTTTACAGTAATGAATTTCTCAAAACTTATCCCAGGTTTCGCAATATCCTGCAGAAATGTCCATTCATAAGTAAAATGGACATCCTCAGTGTTACTGTGTCTCCTTAAAGTACTACAGTATGTCATGTGATGCTACTGAATTTCAGGGTGCTACAACGGCTTTTATTGTGTGCAGCACATTCCAATTTGGAGTTACAGTATTGTTTTCAGCTGCACAAGTTGCAGCTCTTACAAGTCACTAATGATAAGCTCTCTTTATGAGAGAAATGTTGCCTTGTTCCAAAGGCTGAAGGCGACTTGTGACATTTGGTGGAAAAAACTAAAACTTTATGTTGGTTAGGTTTAGATCCTGTATGCAGTAAATCTGTTCACAGTAAGAACGTGTTTGTTTTGACGGTACATTCGACTACTGAAGTGAAGAAACACTTATGAAATAATATGCCGTCAATCAAGTTTTCTTTTGGAGAAATAGATGCAAGGTAAAGTGTCCATATTTACATTTTTAAATAACTTGGTATCTCAGGCTTACCGATAATCAAGGTGCAGAACTAATCATTGCTGTCCACATTATAGACAAGTACAACAGCCCCCCCCCTCTCCCAAGGGGCTCTCAGTTCTTTTGTGAGTATGTGCATGGCGATCACGGGGCCCCAGCTAATACAGTCTCCCTTCCTTCTCTACTTCCCAGACTGCATTTCCTCCTTTCCTTTCCCTCTCCCCTCCTTTCCTATCCTCACTTGCTCCCCTCCCCACCGGGGGACTGATAACCTTAGCAGTGTAGTCCCCCTACCCCAACCAAACAACCCAACCCTTACAACAGTCACATGTTGTTTGCTCCACACTCCACATTGACACTTATCCCCAAGATGTGAATTGGAGAAAGCCTTGTTAAACACATCACACAAGACATGTCACCAACAGTTTACTAAGTTGTTTGATGCTTCATCATATTTGCGATTGTGAATACATTTCTTGTATTACTGTCTACTTTAGTTTCCCCTGTGTCCATACCCTCCGAACAAACATGAACAAATTTTAAAAATGCAGACAGGGCTTGTTACATTTCTAGCCAAAGCAAGGCTTGTAACATTAAATAAATGTCTCATTCCTGTGTGGGAATCTCGGATACTGTGCAAGTACTGTAGGGTAAAATGCTAATAATATGAGAATAGGTATCGATGAACCATAAAGATGATTGTTGATTCACATTCACAAAACTTTCAAACTTTTGGCCATGGCTGAATTGGTGGAGGGAGAGACATACATACATACATCAAAATATCGACTTCCATGAATTCCTGTTCAGTTTCCGTAAATGTGTACAAAAATGTACATTTCTCAAAGCAAAATAAAAGTGAGCGTATAATTTTTGAAACTAATGACTTTGGTAGAAGGAGTGGTTGGGGGGAGGGGGGTAGGAGGATTGAATCTCGATTATAGGCCGCACCACGATTTTGTATGCCAAAATTTGGAAAAAAAGTGCGGCCTATATTCGAGCAAATATGGTAGTCTCATGCTTCATTTTAAAAAACACAATTGAATGCTAAATAATGAGATTCTTTTTAATGTGTAATATTTATTTTATGTTTCCAATTACCTTCTGTTGGTTCTAATTTGTAGTTTTTTATTTTTCCAGATCTCCAAACAATAGAGCTTAGGATAAATGAAAAATCTTACAAAAAGTTAAGTGAATTTATTGGCGACATGACAAAAATATTTGACAACTGCCGGTATTACAATCCAAGAGAATCGCCATTCTTCAAATGTGCAGAATCACTTGAAGCATATTTTGTACAGAAAATAAAGTGTTTGCGTGAGAAACTTGTTGAAAACAAGTAATGTGTAGTGAAGTGTACATTTGTGAATATTTTCATTAAATAAAGCTAGTTCCTGAAAACATTTTAAAAAAAAATGTAAATTAAAGAACTATGGGAAAAGTTTGAATATTAGTGTGATTTTCATAAGTCTCTTGTGTGAATAAACATTTATTGTAATATTCAGTAGGAACTGAGGCTTAGTGTTGTATGTAAGTTCTGTAGACTGCTGTGGACAGTGAAACTGTTTTAATGAGAGTTTTTTTTCCATTATGACAAATTTTATGTGTTGTAAGTAGTACATTCTGTGGACTGAAATCGTCCATTGAAAATGAAAAGCTGATGTAAGTGTGTAAATTACATTGTACAGTAATGTATGAATGTCTGTAAGTGTGTTGTACATAAAGAGATACTAATATGGATAATAATGTTCCATTTATTGGAATTGCCACAATCATTCATATTTGTAAATAGATGTATGTTTATGTATGTACAGGTGTCTACAAATAATGTGCTAGCACTGTAATCATTTGCATAATGATACACCGTTAGTTGTTTATTCACTGATGGATGAGGGACTCACATTACAGGTGTGTCACTAATGTCCCCTTAAGCAGAAAATGTGTGTTGTGTATCAATTCCAGACAAAAGTGTTATGTTTGTCAACTTTTTCAGAATGTTATTATAGATGCTGTACTTCTATGATCAGTTGTGTTGTTTTTAGCAGCAAGTTGACAATGCTACAAATATTGTGGATATAGTCACCATTTCTGGTCCGTTGTGAAAAATTCAAATTCTACTTCTGTTCTATGTTTTAACGAAGCTATGAACAGATTGAAAAATTAGTTATCCCAAAAATTTTCATCTCAAAAGCAAACTCTTTTGTCAAGTTTAGTACTTTGGGGAGAGAAGTGACCACTTAAGAGCAACATTTATGAAACATTCTCTCATCAGATGTTTAAGAGAATTATTGGCACTTACTGTATTGCTTCTAAAACCATATGTACCAGTTATTGTTAGGTACTACAGTCAGCAAGAATAATGAGCTTCCTGATTATTTTGGATGTTTATAGTAATTATTTGTGTTACAGAGTGATATGACCATAGAACAGCAGCCAAAATATATGATAATTTTATGTCAATCTCATATATCCAAATACCTCTTACCTTACCTTTGTTCTATTGTTCTGCTATCATATAATTTTTGAAGGACATGGACTAAAGTTTTGCCACATTATAACTTATTTTTATTGTACAGATATCTCACACAGTTCAGCATTCCTGTGTTCTTTTAGTGTTATGTTCTATGTCCTTTGCATGTACCTGAAAATTATTATTTTTAATAAACATGTTTCATATCTGAGAATAAATATGCTATGACTTATATGCTCTATTAGAATGACAGTGAGTCCCTTCGCCAATAAAAATAGCTTGAAGTGAAATTTAATTAAATATTTTTACCATATTCCATTTCTCATTTCAATTTAGATTCACATTCTTGGTATTTCCTGTCACATAGTTTAATATTTTAGTTGTTTTATTGTTCCACTTATGTGTGTGATAATGTATTGTGACACTGAACATGTCTGTTAATTATATAATTGTAACAAAAATTCAAAGTGCCAAACTGCACCACGAGTGTCCACAGATTGGCACAAAACACAGTTTTCAAGAAAGAATAATTCAGTTGATTTTTCACTGCAAAGGCTTTTTATTGAATACAAATGTAAATGAGTGTTAACTCTCATGTAAAGGCAGTGCCCACCTTGTGCATGTGTAAACCTTATTCCCAAAATTCCATTTTGTTTCATGTCTGAAAACATTTCTTCAACTGCATACTTTGCAAGGGATAGCTTTCAGCTGTGTTCTGTAAAGATGTACTGTTAACACAGTATGACGCAAGTCACATGCAATAAGTCAGAAAGTAATAAGTTGAGTTGGAAGACAAGGGACTGCTATACAGGTTTGGTTACATGTTGAATTATTTTTCAAACAAACAAAAAGCATCCAAGTTATGGTATACAAAAGGTGTGTAATAGAAGAGGTCTTAAATGAAATACAACCAGTTTGATGATGATGATCTGCAGTTTTATATGCACACTATTTTTTACCAGTGGTATTTCAAGTTTTGTTCAATGAAGTAAATATAGACCCAGGTCACTATGGCTTACTGCCTGGATTCAAATGCAAGAATAAAGTGATTCAGATCAATAGCTTGTTATTTTGTTTTAGATTTTCTTGCTGGGATGGTTCCTTTGAAGAAGGATACAACAAATTTCCTTCTCATAAGAGATGAAACTGTTGCTCAGTAATTATTTATGAAGCTGGCCTAAGATCCTGACACAGAGTGGAGTCTTGATGCTAATAAAGATTTTGTGCTCCCATTACATTAACATTTTGGACAGTTCTAACCATATAAGAATATCTTCTCGTCTTTACCAACAGAACTGACCCATTTGCTTAAAGTTGATATTTCCCATTTTTAAGTTCTATTGACACCTCTAATCTGTATGTGAAACACTTGTTTTGAAGTCCAGAAATGTATTTCATTAATTTTATATTGTTGAACACACAGTTTAATACAGGCCTCATCAATGAAGATTTTCCATTGGACACCAGGTGGTACTATTGAAAAGAGTCATAATTACTACTGTTTTAAAAATTGCTGTTATTAAAACAGTGGGAAATTATGGTATTAGTTTGTTTAACTAAAAATTGGTAATCCCATGCGATGTCTTTTGATATATGGTTTCTCTATTGAACACCACCTACCCCCCACCACAATTAAAAGTGGAACTCTACACCAGTGCCTTGAATCGCTTTGCTGAATTTTTGGTAATGAAGTTTCTTCAAGGGAAAGAATGTTTACAATTTGGAATGTTTTGTCATACCATCACTGATTTTTCTGGAGGTCGGCCAGAACTGATTGTTGTACCAAAAAGTGTCCACGATCAACACATTTGAAGAGTATTGGCATGAGACTCAACTGTGGTTCAGGGAGATCCTCAAACACTGCAGTAATTTGATGTAGCATGAACAGTTAGTGGTGAAGTAGATTTGTTCTTGTTGGATTCTGTACAAATTACTTTAAGCTCAATAAACACTCTTGTATCAATTGGTGCTGTAAAATATCAAAAGATTTATTGAGGGAAGTTCCAAATCTCTGTACAGCATTGTAACAGGAGAGACAAGCTGTACAAGTTAGAATCAGCAATAGTTAGCTGCTACAGTATTTCAAAATAAACAAAAATAACAAAAATATAATGCAGTTTTTGTTGCAATTTATTCTTTAAAATGATGTGTTGCCCCTGTGTGGCATTCTCAGTTTATCTGAAGAAATAAAAATATTGTGAGGCAAATGCACATTAACATTATTTTAAGTACTAGTGAAAAGGGGGGAGGGACAGAAATGTGTGTTTTAGTTCCATGTTTTGCAGCCTTAGCTGCAAAACTAAAAATAGATACAGACTTAACATAAAAAATTATGTGAATCAATACCCATCAATACTGCCACAAAAGGGCATTCAAGGAAAAATTTGGTTCATGATGTTTCATAGTACCAGCCTAAATTTTCTGCAATGTCAAGGAATTTGTAGACTTGCCTTATTCCTTTTATTGCTTTACAGTTTTCAAATCTGGTATGAAGTGTTGTTTCTATATGAACTACTACCTCTTCATTCTTGACAAGGAAGTGAGTGATGCCTTTAATATTATCCTTCCAAAAGATATTCATGTCCTGTATTGTAAGAATTCATTCTGTGGTTGTTCTTTTTTAGGCTGGCTTTATTCACTTCATGTTTGAGAGTAACTCGTACTGCATTGCATGCACTTTTACCATAGCAAGAGACAGAAAGTGTCTTTCGGCCTCCAACCCAAAATCTACTTTGTTGCAGCGAAGATTTAAGAAAATTATGTTTGTTCTTATAATGATTATCACTTCCATCTGAAGAGTATTTGAGCATCTCAATCTTAGCAACTTTTCTTTTATGTAATTTATTTCATACTTTTGAAACACATGGACAGCCAAAGTGTTGTGCTCAAATTAGTCGTTTAGAATGAAAACTGAAGAACCTGAGATTTCATCTTTCTCACTTTTGAACAAAAATATGCATTGTTGCATGGTCATTGACTCTTGTATCTTATCCTGAACCAAAAATATAAAGTTTTCTGTCAAATCAGCTAGGACTATGCATTTAGTTTCATGAAGTAGTCACATTTTGTCCTTCAAAAACTTGCTTTGGATTTTGGAAACATATTCATCAAACAGTTGAAGAATGGTATCCTTACCAGGGCATTTATTACACACACCAATCCATCATTCAGCATAACTGTTAGCGTCGCAGACCATTAAATCTAATAATTCTTTGTAGTTAAGTTCACTGAATTTTTCACCCATAATCATCTGACAATATGATGGTATAAACTGACACATACATAATGTGTTCCTGATGAGGTGGCCAAATACATCAATTATGGCAAATGTCACAAAATTTTGACTTTTGAGTAGTTCTGAAAACTACAAGATGTTCATTTAAATTTGATGGCACTAGGTATTTATCCTTTTAGTTACTTCAATTCATAACAACTCAATTTCTGTCATTGCAACCTGTGCATATTATACTGTTTTCATACTCTTCAAAAACTGCTGGATCTTTTTGTTTCTTCTGTACAGCATTGTAACAGGAGAGACAAGCTGTACAAGTTAGAATCTGCAATAGTTAGCTGCTACAGTATTTCAAAATTTCTTTTTGTTTCTTCACCACAGCTGCCAACCTTTAGAATTGGCTGTCAGTAATGATGCGCAAGACCAAAGAGGACGTGGAGCTACAGCCGTGTCCCAAGAATGTTTTAAAAATTTAAGACCGACACTGTATTCATAAATATCTGCCACGAACCGTATAAAACTATTCTGTATCAAAAGACTGAGGTTAGAAGGAAAAACCTAAAACATTTGTGTAAATACTCTGAGTGTCTTAGAAATATTCCTGTTAAGCTTCAAATAACTGTCTTTGCGGAAAGTTAACAGTTGCCGAAGGACAGACAAGGGTGAAATTCATTACATTTTTTAAATAAAAAATCCTTAGCAGCTAAGGATACACAAAATGGTTTTGGATTTTAAACGACAAATAAAACCACTGAACAGAGATGTCATAAATGGCTCATCAGTCATATTTAATTCTAGCTGCACAACGCTACTATGAAGACAGGTACACGCGAGAAAGGCCAGTAAAAGCTTTTCTTTTCCGGCCGGCCGCGGTGGCCGAGGGGACTAAGGCGCTCCAGTCACGGTCTGCACGGCCACTACGGTCGGGGGTTCGAATCCCCCCTCGGGCATGGATATTTGTGCCGTCCTAGTTCGTAAGTAGTTCATAAGTAGTTTGTAAGTTTAGGGACTGATGACCCCGTAGTTAAGTCCCATAGACTTTACTAACATTTGAACATTTTTTTCTCTTCGGAAACAAACTGGCTAACTTCGCCACCTGGTAAAACACGTGGGCTGTTAACGTGAACCAAAAACATTAAATTCATTATAGACCACAGAATTTACATTGATCTTGGGTGTGTGAATGTGCATTTGGTAGGTGTGTAGGAGATTATAGGCGGGATTTGATCCAGATTTGTTCCAACTGAAATGCTATCTTTCACATTTCCTACAGCTTTGCTACGTACTCAGGAATGAAATAAATTATTTATATAAAACTTTTATCGGCTATTACCGAAATGTAGATAGTACCTACTCCGATTTTCTTAAAACACATCAGATCGTTCAAATGTTTGTATAGCTTAGGGGCCTTAACTACGGGGTCTTCATTCCCTAAACTTACAAACTACTTATGAACTAATACTAAGGACGGCACAAATATCCATACCCGAGGGGGGATTCGTACCCCGACCGTAGTGGCCGTGCAGACCGTGACTGGAGCGCCTCAGTCCCCTCGGCCACCGCGGCTGGCACATCAGATCGTAAAATGTCTATTCTCCGTAATTTTTTACGATTTCGGACACTTTATTTGTCTGTCTCAGGCAAAAGTAGAGGCACATGGAGGGTCTGTTTCAAGATATTTTATTGGTTATACATATACCCCACCACTTCCGTAAAAACCAATGAAATCTGACAAAACCTACAAAATTTATAGTGAAAATATTCTCAAAACTGTTCAAAATCACCCCGTTAAACGGTACTTTGCTATCATATAGGTGTACACATTGTGTGAAAAAATCAGGTTTTTATATTTAGATAATTAACTCCAAACTGTACAAAAATAGAAAATTTTCAAATTTCAAAAGTTCATAAAAAATTAAGGAAACATTTGTAAATGTTCTTGCTTTTTAAAAGCCTAGTAGTTTATTACGTCTAAGTAGAGAGAAAAAATGGACTCCGATAAATCACTCCTTGGTTGTTATTTTTGGGCCTAAAAAGTGGATTTTCGAAATTTCTGATATCAAACTTTGGATGTCATTTGGACTGGTTATTTTTGAATTTAATGTATTTTGTTAACAATTTTGTAGTGGAGACTTTTCTAAAAACAATCATGTCAATTGAATTATTGTAACTTACCCATTACAAACAACATGGCTACCATTCAGTAATGGTACTACGTAAAAAATTGAAAACTGCTTTGAACTTCTCAATTATAGGGTAATCACATATTTAAAAAAAGGTAAAGCAGTCAACAATCCGAAGATTGGTTTGAACACCACAGTGCTTTACTAGGCATGGTCCTGTTTGGAGGTGGTATGCTGTTGCCTTCCTCCAAATCACATATTAAAAAATCAAAATATACAAAAATGGTCAAGCAGCCCTCATTGGACCACTTCCTATCGATTAACCTGTGTGGGAGTTGAGTGTGTGAGATTGTATGCATTTGTGTGCGTTCTCTTTATCTGATGAAGGTTGTGGGTGAACGTTTTGTGTTACATTGTCTTTTCTAAGTAGCTATCTGCAGCTCAATGATTCTCTTAACAATGACTTGCAACTTATCCTCATTATATTATATCTTTCTATGGGATGAGACTGCTGCTGTTTTAAAATGAAATAACTTGTTAGTGACAGACACCACATGAGCAAATGAGTTGTAAAATTGCTGTTGAAATACTTGCTATGCAATATATGCAACATTTGAGGTTGTATTCTGAGCAAGAAACTAATGACTGAAAACATTTTGGTCACCAGGCTGTGCAAAAGCATTTATGAAAAACTGTGTTTTCAGGTTTAGAAAAAGACTCTTCTTTATTTATGTTGTATTAGACAGTACAGAAAATGTTCTACCAATAAATGCCTTCCTTTAGTAAAGGAATGCCAGAAATTTCTGTTCAGCATCTCATTTATTACACAATATACTCAACTAATCCTCAGCATTTATTGTCCACGTTTCACTATCGTGCAAAGCAACACTCTACATAAATGCCTTCAGAAAAGACTCTGTAACAAACTATTATTCATTGTTAAAAAATTGCTCATTTTCAGAAATGTTTTTCTTCCCATTGTCATTCTATATTTTATACCATCTGTACTGCAACCATCACACTTTATTTTCCTGCCCAAGTAACAAAACATTTTTACAACTGTTATTGCATCGTTACCTAATTTAATTCCTTCAGCATTGTCTGATTTTTTTTGCTCTTACTAATTTTTATATTATACGCTCCATTCCATGCCGTTCAACTGTCTTTCTGCTCATTTGCTGTCTCTGACAGAATTACAATGTCAGCAGCAAAATGCAAAGTTTTTATTTCTTCACCCGAACTTTAATTCCTTCTCTAAATTTCTCCTTGCTTTCTTTTACAACTTTCTCATTGTACAAATTGAACAACTTTGGGGAAATCCTGTAGTACTCCCTTTCCAACCACTGCATCCCTTTCGTGCCCTTCGACGCTGTTCGTTTTTTGCAACCTTCCCTCCCCTATATTTTACCCCTGATCTACAAAAATAGAAAGATTAGTCTAAAGTGAGTATTGCCTCATGTGTTCTTACATTTCTCCTAAATCCAGACGGATCTTCCCTGAGGTTAGCTTCTACTAGATTTTCCTTTTACCTTTAAATAACTTGGGTTTAAAAAAAAAAGGTAAAGCAGTCAACAATCCGAAGATTGGTTTGAACACCTCAGTACTTTACTAGGCATGGTCCTTCTGGAGGTGGTATGCTGTTGCCTTCCTCCGACCTTCGAACTGACTTACCCAGCCAGTTATAGGGGGACCTACAGTTTAACGTGGGTTCCGAACCACGGTGCTACTCGGTATTTTTCACATGAGCAATACTGCCAGAGGTGAAAGAAGTGGAAAGTCACAGATAAAAATCCTAGGACCTGGTGTGGATCGAACCCGCGACCTTTGGATTTGTAGTCCATCACTCTACCACTGTGGGTTACAATTTTGCAACCATGACACTGATGGTAATATTCGATTAATGATGGAATTATTTTTCAAAAGAGATAGATTGGCTGGCCAGTACTTACCTTTTTGCTGTACTGCCGATAGTGACACAAATGAAGAAAAAGAAAAAAAGGGACGAAACAGGACACTGTTTTGGAACACAGTTCCTTCTTCAGTTGGGGAGAGAAGGGAAGAAATTCACAACCTACGCCGTGAATTACCATTCCCTTCCATTCCCATTCTTTTTTCTTCCCTTCTCTCCCACCCGAAGAAGGAACTGTGTTCCGAAAACATGTCCTTTTTCATCCATTTTTTTCTTTTTCTTCATTTGTGTCACTATCGGCGGTACAGCACAAAGGTAAGTACTGGCCAGCCAATCTAACTCTTTTGAAAAATAATTTATCAACACTGATGGTAATGTAATTTTCTTACCTTCCTGCACCTGCATTCTTTGTAATTGGGATTATTACATTTTCCTTGAAATCTGAGGGTATTTTGCCTGTCTCATACATCTTACAGACCAGGCGAAATAGTTTTGTGATGGTTGGCTCTCCCAGAGCCCTCCACAGCTCTGAGGAAATGTCGCATACTCCAGGACCTTGTTTTGACTTAGGTCTTTCAGTTTTTTACTAAATTCTTCTCTCATTATAGTATCTCCCATTTGATCTTCATCTACTCCCCTTCCTAAAGTATTGTCTTGAAGAGTATTTCCTTTGTAAAGCCCCTCTACACAGTCTTCACAACTTTCAGCTTTCCTTCCTTTGTTCAGAACTACTTTTCCATCAGAGTTCTTTGTAATTATACTGCTGCTTTTCTTGTCTCCAAATGTCTCTCTTATTTTCCTGCAGGCTAGTTTTATCTTTCCCCTAATTAACCATACTTCTACAGACTTGCATTTGCTATCTAGCCATTCCTGCTTAGCCATTTTGCACTTCCTCTAATCTAATTTCTTACTTATCTGTACTCCATTTTACCTGCTACATTACTGCATTTTAATATTTTCTCCTTCATCGATTACATTCAGTAGTATTTCCTGTGACATCCAAGGATATTTTTAGGTTTTGTCTTTCTAGTTATTTATTGTATATGAGATGAAACTAGAACACTGTAATGACTCAATATTTATTCCTTATTGAGCAGATATACTACAGTGCTCTGGTTTAACCTCATATGTGGTAATTATGTCAATGTATGACATCAGTAACACTATGGGCCCCAAGATAAAACAAGTTCTACAAGTTTCAACCTCTGCTGCCTTCACTATTTCATTTCTCAAAGCCGATGATTCATCTTCTGTTTTGTTATTTGCCCCCATTTCTGTCCATTGTTGCCTAAAGCTCCCACTGAAACTCGCAAGAACTTCTGGTTCCTTCAATGTATCCAGATCCCATCTCCTTATTTTCCTACCTTTATGCAGTTAATTACATTTCAGTCTACATTTCATAACCAATAGGATATGGTCACAGTTTTTATCTGCCCCTGGATTATTCTTACAGTTTAAAATCTGGTTCCAAAATCTATGCCATATTGCCACGAGAGACCACAAACACCAACTGCTGGCGTGGCGCAGGGGATAGCGTCACGGACTGCGGAGCAGAAGGTCGCCGGTTCGATCCCGCCCACCGGCAAAAATTTATTTCTTTGTAATTGACAATTCCAGAAGGTTCTACATCTTTCTTATGTTCACTTGTAAATTCTACTTGTTTCTTATGTTAACTGTTCTTCTAATTTCTGGCAAATTCTGTCTGTGTATAAATAGCAGAGCACTCTGCCTGAGAGGCAGTCAGTGCTGCGTGTATGTTGAGTTCGTAATAAACGTGCTTCAGTATAAGTGCTGTGTTTAGTTGCCTTCAAAGTCAAGCTTACTTCCATTGCAACGTGACATTGTTTGGTGGAAGAGCCGGGTAGACTGTGCAACAGCTGCATCACCGTGGCTCCGATTAGGCAACGTAAAAGTCGTTGCTTACAAGGACTGGAACCGGAATACAAGGGATACCCCGAGCACATCCTTCCAAAAGTCCGTATTATCAGAAGAAAGATGGAGACGAAACCAGCAATAAGCCAGCTGCACATCAGACACCCATCGGTGTTCTCTGGAGATGCTGGACAGGACCCCAACAAATGGCTAAAAGGGTTCGAACGAGTCGCCAAGTACAACAGGTGGGATCATACGATGTGCTTGGCCAACGTTTATTTCTACCTGGATGGAACAGCCCAGCAATGGTTTGAAAACAATGAAGACAAGTTGAATGACTGGGAGATGTTCCAGGAGGAACTTAAGAAGACGTTTGGAGACCGCCAGTGACAAATCCGCTCGGCGGAAGAACAACTGAAGAACCGGGCCCAACAACATTGTGAGCCGACGCAATCATACATACAGAGTGTTTTGGCCCTGTGCAATGTAGTCAATCCGAACATGACTGAAGCGGACAAAATCACGCACCTGATGAAGGGAATTGCAGAAGATATGTACCAAGCTCTTCTGATAAAAGACGTCGCTACGACAGAAGAGTTCATCAAGTGGTGTCAGCGTATTGAAGAGATGCAACAAAGGAGGGTTGGACGCAAGAAGTATGACAGACTCCCAAATGTAGTCCCTATGGCCGTTGTGGAAGGCCAGCAGGACTTGGCTTCTCTCATCCGACAAATCGTGAGAGAAGAATTACAACAGTGCATGGCACACAGGACTATTAGACCGAGCGAGCATCAGATTATGGCCATGGATGTGAGCCCTGTAAGTCACGAGGTAGCCGACGCCACTGACGACGAGATATTTCAAACATTAGCTCCTGTCTGCCCCGTCAGTCGCACCTGTCGTGAAGAACGGCGTCGCCCTGCTATGACTTATGCTGCAGCCGCCAAACGGCAGCCCATGAACCGACCGACGCGACCACAGCCAACTCCCCCGGTAACTGTGACGCCCCGCAGAAGAACAGACGTCTGGAGGACAGAAGACAACACACCACTGTTTTTCCACTGTGGACGCCCTGGACATATCGTACGCTACTGCAGAGAGAGGAGGCGAGTATTCGATGATTACTTTGCCGCAAGACATTAGCCATTGGAGCAGTTCTATCCAAGGCAGTCACCTGCTGATGAGTTCAGTCGACCTATTGGAAGAAGCCCATCACCGTACCCTAGACGAGGTCGCTCCCCGACGCGCCGCAGCTGTTCACCGTCGCCGTACAGAGGTACCAGCCGCTCCCCTAGCCACCGCGGTCAGGAAAACTAAGCGAGGCGACCATCTACAGAGGTGAGGCCGCCGCAGATAAAAATCCTCCACGGACGACAGTCGCCAAGATGTCGGGAAACCTCATCGACGTCATAATCGACGGCCAACCTGTCCGGGCACTTGTTGATTCAGGAGCCTCTTTTTCTGTATTATCGGATAATTACCGCCGCACACTAAAGAAGACAATGTTCTGTGATACGGGAGCAACTGTGCTGAAGGTCGCGAATGGAAAGTACGTCCATCCAGCAGGAACTTGTGTCGCAAGAATAACCATCAACAACAGGACGCAGCCGTTTGAATTTGTCATGTTAACAGAATGTAGTCACAATGTCATCCTCGGATGGGACTTCCTTCAGGCATCCCAAGCTATCATTGACTGTGAAAGATCTGAGCTGCAAATTGAAGAAGTTTTTCCGCCAGATACATGTAATACAGAATTTTCTGGGAAGTTATTCGTCGTTGACAATGTGACGATACCGCCGTTGACAATGAGAAGAGTTGCAGTCACAAACACAGATGACTGGTTAAACTGTGAAGTTCTTGTTGATAGTAAAAAGTTTATCAGGCTCACAAAAGGAATTTACATACCAGCGGCTATCATAACCATTACCCGTGGTCAAAGAGAGATTTGGATCACAAATTGTCACGAGCAGTCACAACTTATCCCCAAGGGAATGTGTATCGGGACAGCTGAACCAATCCAGGACAGTGAGCTCAACGTCATCAATGAAGACCCATGCCCTGCTATTGGTACAGACAACACGCTGGAGGAAACAAACGTGGAACTGCCAACAGGGCCTTGACTGACCAAGGAACAACGCCAGCGGGTGTTAGGTATACTACGCCAATTTTCAGGTGCATTCACACCTCAGCAAGGAAAACATCAGACGAAACGGCCCACGATAAAGCACCGTATCAATACTGGGGATCATCCGCCAATTAGTCAGCGTTCGTATAGAGTGTCGCCAGCTGAAAGACGGATAATTCGGGAGGAAGTGGAGAAGATGTTGCGAGATGACATTATTCAACCTTCGGAGAGTCCTTGGTCGTGTCCGGTGGTCCTCGAAAAGAAGAAGCACGTGGAGATTCTGTGTCAACTATCGACGGCTGAACAGTATCACAAAGTGTCGTCCGGTTGGAACGGGAACAGTGTATCCATTGTCGTCTCAGCTTCACGGCCATGGAGCAGGAAAAACGGAGTGAAGCCTGTGGTGTCTTGTCTTGCAGTATTGTAAGCAAATGGCACGACTGGCAGAATTGTATCCCAATCCTTCTGCTCAACATCGACGTACATCAACAGCATGTCGGCTATTGTTTTGTTAAAATGTTCTGTAAGACCATTTGTCTGAGGATGGTATGCAGTTGTCATTCTGTGGACAATGTTGCACCGTGACATTACCTCTGATACTAGTTTTGACTGGAATACTTTTCCACGATCAGATATCATGACACATGGTGCTCCATGCTTCAAAATAATGCCTTCTACAAGGAATTTTGCGATCTCTGGAGCTTCTGCAGTCGGCACAGGTTTGGTGACAGCATAGCGTGTGAGGTAGTCAGTGCAGACTATTATCCAACTGTTACCGGTCGTCGACTTTGGGAACCTCCCTAAAAGATCGATCCCAATTTGGTGGAATGGAGCTGCTGCCGGCGGAATCGGTACGAGATGTCCTGGAGGTAATTGCCGCACATGCTTCCGTCACTGGCACTCTTTACAGTGACTCACATAGTGCTTGACAGATCGGTAGAGACCTTTCCAGTAATACCTGCGTCTGATTCTGTCTAGGGTCTTCACGAATCCCAGATGACCGGATATTGGAGCATCGTGGAAATATTTGAGAATAGTTGGCTGGAGATGAGCTGGAACAACAAGTAGCCATTTGGGGCCCAGTGGATCGTAGTTGTTCTTGTACAATGTTCCGTTTATAAGTTGGAACTCTCCATTGGTCGGTTCTCCTTTCTCCAAGGCCTCTATCATTTGTAATAGTGTTGGATCTTCCCTCTGTTCAGCTGTAACGTCATCTAATTCAGTGAGAGCTGAAATTTCATTAATGCTGTTGTGTTCCACTAATGGATTCCTCGAAAGGCAGTCGGCATCCTTGTGTTTGCGCCCATTATAAAATCTATATGGTACCTTCTGGTGTCTCCTGGTCTCTTCCACATATATAATCATCTTTCACAATTCTTAAAACAAATGTTTGTAGTGATTAAATTGTTTCATGCAAAAATTCTACTGGGTGGCTTCCTCTTTTATTCCTTCCCTTCCTATTCCTACTACCGAATTCCAGTCCTCCATCACAACTGAGTTTTCCTCTCCCTTAAGTGTCTGAGTAATTTCCTTTACCTCCTCATACATTTCTTCTATCTCCTCACCATCAGAGGAGCTAGTTGTCATATAAATTTGTAGGGGAAAGGCGCAGATGTTGGCAGGGTAAAGGATATTATATCATGTAAAAATTAATTGTGAACTCAGTTAGTTTCCAATTGAAAATATGTAAGTTTTATTTAATTCTTTGGTCTTTAATCCGCATTTTAAGTTATCTTAACTAAAGATTTTATAACTTTTCATGGGCTATGCAAAAAAAGTTGTTGGCGGGTAAGCTACAGTACATAGCTGTACATTGTACAGTTCTTGGCAGGTTAAAAATAAATAAATAAAATAAAAAACGATGATATTAATTGCAAAAGAAACAATTGTATTACTTATTCACTCTCTTCCCACATGAAACTATCATCTGAATCTCCGTCATTCACTTTGAAACACAGATGACAAATGAAGTGCACTTTATCCTCGTCAATTTCAGGTATATGTACCTGATGACTTTTTGGAACACACTTTTTGTGAAAAAAGATCGTGGCACATGGACCGCTTCAGTGAGTCTTCTTTATGTGGTCTAATATTTCTAGTACACAAATAACATAGGCCTTGCTTACAGATTTCATACATTTTGTGCCAATTTCTGTGCTCTTATTAGTAGGCTTCATTGCTTGTGAAGATTCACTACTTTTTTTTTCTTTTTTTTCTTGGCATTCTGTTTCTTCAGGTCCTTCTTTTCATCTCTTTTTTCTTTCCCTCTCGAGTGTCTTTTCCTCCTCTTCTTTCTTTTTATTGTCTTTTCTTGATGAATTATTTTCCAGGCTTCGCTTGATACTACAAAAGGAAGGTGTTGAATTTGTCACTTTCCTTTTCTCATAGGTGACTCAGACCATGCCAAAATGTCATGTAATTTGGGGGAATATGTTTGTTTATCAGGAGTAGCAAACAACTTGCACCTTACTGGTAGAGTTTTTTGATTTGGAGTAGTGTCGTCTACTGTTGTGTCAGAATTTACAGCTTCTGGCAAAATGGCTTCTCTCCTTCAGCTGCACTGTTTATCGTTAAAGTATGATCATCTTCCCCTATGGCTGTAAAAAGACATAGATGGGCTCTCGATTACTTCCCTTGTATTTGGAGCTGTATCAGTAGTTCCAAGGACAAAGGCAGTTTCATTAGCAGTGCTGGTAAATGGCTGTTCCTGTTGCTCAGTCACTAGTTCAGTTCTTGAATTGTAGCTGATACAGTTTGTGATATGCTTTTATTAAATACTTCATTCCGCATACGAAACAGAAAGTCAAATTCATTGCTATGTTCCTCTTCACAGTCATCTTCTATGTAGACAAACGTTTTCAATAAATCATTTCCAACCATATTACTGAAAGTTTCATAATCTAACTGGCGTATTTCGCCTGTTTCATTTGATTCTGTTTCACACGTCCAACACTCCCAAGACAATTTGTGAAATCCTCTCTGTCTGCATTCCAAGAGAATAGACCACAGGCCCGTAAACCCTTTTTTAGGGTCTCTGGTTTGACATTTTTGTCTAAGACAACTTTCAAGAAGGAACATAACTGATCCTTAGTCAGGTCTTTTTCAGGATGATTATTCCGCCATTCAAAAACTCCTCTTCTCCGCCCCTCTTTAATTGGCCTAAATGCTGCCACATCTGCAGGTTGTAGAATGCGGATGGCATTAGGATAAAGAGCTACAAGCACAGTACTAAGCTGGGTGCACAATTCACTCACCTGACACATTAGGTGACTTTTGTGAGCATTAACACAAAGTATAACTGGAGTTTTTATATTATTTTTGATAAATGGAGCAAATATATTGCCAATATACTCGTAGAACATTTCAGCTCTCATCCAACCACTCTCACTACAACCAATTCCCCTGAATCTGGGGCAGGATGAAGAACATCCATAGGAATACTTTGATATGGAAAAATTACCATTGGTGGAACCATCAGTCCTGATGCACAGACAGAAAAACATAACCGTAATTGAAGTCTTAGATTTTCCTCTTTCTCAAAACAGATAGATTGGCTGCCCAGTTCTTACTTTTTTGCTGTACCGCCGGTAGTTACACACAGAAAAAGGAGGAAAATAACAAGCTTTCTGAACTGTGTGGCTTCTTCAGGTAGAGAGAAGGGAGAAAAAGAAGAAGGAATGGGAAAGGTAATTCACGACCTAGGTCATGAGGATGGTGTTAGAGGATTGTGGAAGTGTGTGCGCGGGTGTGGTTCCATCTTTCCCTGTTAATCAAAAACGTTTTAGAACCCCCTGCACCTCCAGCATATTTCAGTTCACTCATCTTTTCTTTTTCTTCTCTTTACTGCTTGGTCTTTCCTCTCTGGTTATATATCTTCTTTGGCATGGCTCAGTACTACTACACAGTATCTCTGACTTCCACAATTCTCTAACACCATCCTCATGACCTACGTCATGAATTACCTTTCCCATTCCTTTTTTCTTCTTTTTCTCCCTTCTCTCTACCTAAAGAAGGAACACAGTTCCGAAAGCTTGTTATTTTCCTCCTTTTTCTGTGTGTAACTATCGGTGGTACAGCAAAACGGTAAGTACTGGCGAGCCAATCTATCTCATTTGAAAAATAATTTATCATCTCTGTGGAGAATTTGCATATTAATCAAATTTTCCTCTTTCCATTTGATACACATTTTTGACCCCTTTGGTCCCAGAACTTTACTGCTTGTTGGGTTTAATAAAAAACATGTCTCATCACCATTAAATACCCTTGTTGGATCCTGTAATATATCAAAATGACCTTCACCTTTAAGGCACTGACTAATTTGTGTAAACCAGTTACAAATATCTTTCTCGCTCACACATCCACTAGCTGCCGTCACAGCTTCACTATTTCTAAATGATATCCCTGAGTGTCTTCGAAGAAATGCTCAATACCATCCAACCCCAGTTGTATTGTTGTTGAAAGGATTTACCCTCTCGTTCATTTCCAGAAATTCCTTTACACTGAAGATTATATCTTGCACACATTTGGGAAAACCCTTATTACAACTGTCAATTATCCATTTCACTAAAGTGTTCTCTTTCTTTTCTGAAAGGCTGTGGTCCTCACTTTCTTTTGATAACATCCCGTTTCATGTGAAACTGGATTGTCGCTCTTGGGATATTGTATTTTTTGGTTGTAGTGGTTTTTTTATTTTTATTTTTTTATTTTTTTATTTTTTTTATTTTTTTTTTTAATTCAGTTCGTTAATGGCATCTGTTACATCTTCAGGCAGGTATCTCTGTTTTTTAGATGACATATTAGATGTTGAGAATGCCTAAAATGAAAATATTTCCTTTAATTTGACAGCAAATAAATTACAAACTTCAGTAATCCACCCATGCCAATTACTGTAACGGTAGAAGGAAATTTACTTCCAATTATATAAAAATGCTTCTTGAGGTAAGGGCAAGCATACAAAAAAAAAACTTAATATGAAACATACATTGACAGTAGTTGGCATGGGTTGCCAAGAACTAGAAAATGTGATTACAGTTGTTGGCACCCAGCCATCTGAGATTTATTTGAGGTTAAAAACTTGAAAAGGTTACAAAAAATTAATTGGAAGAACCTCTACTATTAATTACAAGCTACATAAAAGAATTTTATTCAATTCCCAATGGGTACGTACCCAGTTACACGATAGACGATCCTTAAGAAAACCTTTAGAAATCACTGACTACAAGCACCAACAATGTTGTAAATTCCATAGACATCAACAATGGAATGTTAGAGGGAAAAGAGATATAAAACAGTGAAGGCAACATTGTAACAAATATTTTTCTTGGTTAGAGCACCCAGCGTACAATATATTTACGTTAATGCAAGGAAGCAAAGAATGAACTGTCACATGGCCAAGAACTGTACATTGCACCCTACTACTGTTGTTAATGTTCACTTCGTATCTATCTTGCCTACTATAATGCAATCACTGGGCTGCTCATAATAGTTTATATGCAGTCCTATTTTATTTTCCACTAGCTGAAACCCTAGCGTTGCCCAGGTATTTATTTATTCAAGCCTTGAGTTAGCACTATTCCTTGTCCCTCTTAGTCCTTCTCCTTTTTCTAAAAACAAGTTTTATTAATGGTAGAATATTTCAGAAATAAGGCTGTCTGCATATTGTAGAAAATTGTAACTGATCGAAACAAAGAAAGGTAGTAATCAAGATGCAAATGGTATGTAACATTCATACATTCATTTACTGGTAATTCAAAACTTGACTGTAAACAATATTTCTTGTTACTTGTCCAGGATCTAGTATGGATACATTCTTTGGTGAATGCATCACTGATCAAGTGACATGAAGTTGTCCACGTGAGAAACATCGACATGTCACATCCACTCAGTATTTAATAAACTTCCCTGTGATTATTAATCGTAATACCAGACGCAAGTCTGATTGGAAATTGCAGTTTCTTGAAGCTAAATGGTACATTTTTTTGGAAATAATGGGTATGTCTAGGATGTAGACATTCTATTCCATTCTGTGTACCTCTATAGAAATCTATTGCTATTTTATACAGCCAGTGCCCTTCACAGTTAAGTCATAATTAGGAATTTACTTGAGCTGACTGGAATACAGGAGTGTCTTAGCAGTAAATAAGAAATACTGTATATTAAAACGTGGTGCATGATGTGAAAGGTTTTTACCCATCGCATTATATATGAACTCATATTTATTGAATTATATGTTGTATAATTTTACCCGTATATATTCATTTGTATAAGTGCTGTAGGTCAGTAACATATGTTTCGTTTAGATTTAGTAGTAAAGAAGTAATAGGTTAAAAACTGGTACTTGATGGGGCAATTTTCCATGAACGTTACTGTTTACATCTTCTTATCTCATGAGCTATGTATCTTATTGTGATATAATTTCGAAGGTACATTCAGCTGTATGTATGTTTACTGTCTGTAAAATTTCGTGCAATTACAATTTGTAGTGTAGAAATTATAAATTGTAACATCATGTCGAATGCTGTAGTTTTATTCCATGAACACTAAAGAAGTAGTAAGCAAGAAAATTTTTTCCTTTAATCATTTTGATATGGTTGTCAGTGAGAAAAAGTATCATAAAGTTTTGAAATTATGTTTAAAGTTTGTTGCAAGTTGCCAAGTAATCTCATTCTCATATGGTTTATTAATAAAATCTCGAACCATTATGTAGCAGTTTTTTGCACTCCTGTTGTTTATGACATTATATCTCCTTAACTGTGTGTCGTGTGTGGTTCTTGTCCCTAGAGCAATTGTTACCTTACGATAAGGAATATGTGTACCAAATTTCATTGAAATCAGAAAAATAAGATGATAGAAGCTTTTGGAATTTGGTGCTACAGGATAATGCTGAAGAGTAAAAGGGTAGCTTCCATAACTAAAGACCAGATACCGAACAGAATCTGGGAGAAAAGAATTTTGTGGCATATCTTGACTAAAAGAAGGGATTATTTGGCAGGACACATTCTAAAACATCAATTTAGCGTTGAAGGGAAGTTTGTGGAGTAATTATCACAAGAGACTAAGAGATGAATACAGTAAACAGTTTCAAAAATGATGTGAGTTACTGGACTTATTCAAAGATGAATAAGCTTGTACACAATTGGGGAACCTGGAGAGGTGCATCAAACCAGTCTTGGACTGAAGACCACCACAACAACAGAACTCTCTAGAGATGTACCATAAAAACATATTTGGTGATCAAAATGGAAATGCATGAAGCCTACAACGACTGCCACATTGACAAATATCACTCAAAACTCATAAAAATTACTGTTGTATGTAAAAGATTTCAGTGGCCCTGATGTGCTGTCTACCAACATCTCAGTGACAAATGAAATAATACTGAAGGTGCCAAATTGGATGTAAAAATGATAAACTCAGTCTCAATTGTTCATTTACAAGGGCCATCAGTAGTTCTGCTCCTGCTTAATTTTTGAACCACACTAAAAAATATTAGTGCCAGTGGCAGACACACCTCAAATTCATGAACAAGGGCTCTCATCCCACTGTATAGAGAATATGCAGTTGAATTAGAGCTCCTTTTAACCATGATGTACAGTAGATCCCTTGAATAAAACATTATGCCAAGTAGTTCAAAGAAAGTACAGGTAACACCATTCTACAAGTACAGCAGTGATCAACAAAATTTCCCTTCGATATCACTGGCAACATCTGCCACATAATCTTAGAACATATGTTCTGCTCACAACCATAGTGAGGTGTCTCAAACAGAATGATCTCCTCTTTGTAAACCATTACAGATTACAAAAACAGCAATCATATGAGACCCAACTCAAACTTTATTTTTCATTTCTTCCTGATTGTTATGGAGATATTAGGGTAGATGCACTAATTTTTTTTTTTCCACTTCAGTCACAGTCACTTAGTTCCACACAATGATCATGTAGGATATCAAGCAAAAAGTATGACTGAAATTGGGATTTGTGGTTAAGAAGAATGCAGTATGTTATTTCAAAAGATGGCAAATCAAGAGATGAACAGATCTACATTATTACAGACTGATATTATTTAACAACAGTTTGCTGCAGAATTCTTTAACGTATTCTCAGTTTGAATAAATTTCCCTGATTCCGAAAAACTTTTGTCCATACATCAGCAAGGTTTTTGAGAGCATCAATCATGTGAACCTCAGCTTGCCCTTTACTCACATTGTCTTGTGAGTCATGAATGAAGCGCAACAGGCAGACTGCATGTTCCTTGATTTCTGAAAGGCATTCGACAGAGTGCTGCACTATATACAGTGAATGGTGGTTCAAGCATATAGGATAGGTTCACAGATATGTGACTCAAATACTATTTAAGTAATAAATCCAGTAGGCTGTCCTCAGTGGCAAGTGTTCATCATAGACAAGAGTATCATCAGGAGTGCCACAGGAAAGTGTGGTATGATCACTGTTCTTTTCTACCTACATACATGATCTGACAGACAAAGTGAGTAGCACTCTGTGTCAGTTTGTTGATGATGAGGTGTATGGGAAGGTTACATAGTTAATTGCTGCAGTAGGATGCAGGAGACTTGGACAAAATTTGTAGCTGGTGGAAAAAATTCCAGCTAGCTCTACATGCAAAAAAAAAAAAAAAAAAAAAAAAAAAATGTAAACCGATGAAAATTAGTAGGATAAACAATGTCTTGGAAAACTGTAATAATAGTCATGTCTTTTAATTATCTAGGCAACACTGCAGAGGTATATGGAATGGAATGAACATGTAAGAGCAGTCATAGGGAAACTGGATGCTAGACTTCTATTTATTGGCAGAATTTGGGGAAGATGTGGTCCATCTGTAAAGGAGAGAGGGTATGAAACAATTGTGTGACTCTTCCTTCAGTACTGTTAAAGTTTTTGGGGTCCCCACCAGATTGGTTTAAAGAAAGACATAGAAGCAATTTACAGACTAGATTTGTTACTGGAAGGCTCGATCAATGTGCAAGTGTTAACAAAGATGCTTTGAGAACTAAATGGTAATTGCTGGAAGGAAGGTGATGTTATGTTTGAGGAAACTTAGAGGCCAGAATTTGAAGTTGCCTGCAGATCTATTCTACTGTTGCAAAATTACATTTCATGTAAAGACCACAAATAAAATTTTACGAGCCTATTGAAACCTAGCATTGAAGACGACGATAGCTTACACGCCCACTGACGTCGCCTCTATCATACAGAAGATACAAACTATAAATTACTACCAACCAAATATAGGGTGTCACAGCCTTTATAAGTGAGAGCAGTTCTGGGACCTTTCCATAGATGCTTCTGCAGTTAACCATTACTTTGTAAAAATTTTCTTCTTTGTTTTGTTGTGATGAACATTACCCTATCTGGACTCAAATGTGCCTAAAAAGCCTACAGTGCATGCCACATGTACCCTATCTGGACTCAAATATACCTAAAAAGCCTACAGTGCATGCCACATGTACTTTGCTACCCTAGTAGCTGCTTCCTACATGTATTGCACACCTGACCACCCAATAACAGACATCAAGAAATCCACACTAAAGCTCACCACAGAATCGTTTGAGCCTCTGGTTTTAGCATTTACTGGAGCTCCACATTAGACAACAGCAACTGATTCTGCGAACAATGCTAAAAATTGATATCTCTGCTTCTACCCTACAGCTGTGACTGTCTTCACCAAATCAGCCTGGTGCCTGTAGGAAGTGAGGATGGTTTCTGAGTCTAGGCAGCATGTCACTGTAGTTCCCACTGGCCACTACTTGCAGTCGGGTACACTCAGTGAGATCAGTTGCTGCCAGCATACAAACAGCCTACTATTGCCCTAAGGGGCCTCATCATTCACCTAATACTGAGGCCCCCAATGACAGTCATCTGGATCTCACCCTCTGTGCTTCTCCTTACTATCCAATCTATAACTGGCAGGTAAAAACACAAAATATTCCATTTTGCCACTACTACTGCTATGGTAGGGAGACTATAAAAACATTACTTTACCATATTTTCTCCACTTTCAACCCTAATCTTCACTCAGATTATGTCACATTCTGGTACTGTTCTAATGCCTGGCCAATACTGCAACAGGTCAGGCAGCCCATGCTGGCTCAGTGGTACTGTCAATAGTGGGAAGTATCTCAAACCTGTTACTGAGGTGTAAGGAGACAGCCGGTATTCACTTTCATCATCCACCCAAAGATTAGCAACCCCACCATTGTTCACTGATCACCACCAGGGAAGTATAGACCAGCAAAGATGGGGAATCAGAAGGGACACTGACATCAGGGATCTGAGATGGTAGACCTACTCTATGCTCCAGATGTGTCCAAACATGTGTGTCACATGCCCCAATGCCACCACATACTTGGGCACCAGCTTGAAGCCTGTCAAATGCATCCATTACAGCTTCTAGCTGTTGAAAAATGATGGCCAATTCCCCCCTACATGCACATACAACAAGTCCAATCTCTGTCCATCTCTATCCTACTAGTTTTCTCTGATATCACAAGTAGAGTACAATAATCCAAGATTTAACTGTGTGCAATCAGTGGTCAACTGCTACACTCTCTCTATCCCACACAAGTTTACACTTACATACATGCGACTTGCTACTGCACTGAGTTGTGTTGAACACTCACTGGCTGTTGACAACAACACACAAATGTTACTAAATGCAATACTATCCCTCTAAATTCAGAAGTACATAATGATTTTAAGAAATACAATATGCAAGCACAAAAGAACTCACAGATTTTATTAAAAAAAAAAGAACAGATATTGTCAAATTAGATACACACCTTGCTGCAGCACTCGCTTATGTCACCTGGGGGAACTGTGATCAAAGCTCACCGGCTGTTCACAACAATAAACAACTGAATAACAAACATGCAAATTACAGTTACTAAAACCTGATGCTATTCCTCTCAAATACAAAAATACATAAGAATTTTAAGAATTACACTACGAAAGCACAAGTACTTCCACAAAATTTATGAATGAAATAAAAAAATAAATAACAGGTACAAGGTAAAATATATGACTTGCTGTGCTGATACACTGATAGCACACCAATCTATATCAGCCATACTCCATCTTTTCCCCCCTCGGGCCAAATTCTCAAAAGTTTTATTTCAAGTGGGCGACAACATTATCACAGGACAAAATAACACTGTGAAATAACTACACATTTGTTTTATAATCAAAATCTATTTTAATGTATAATTGGTAATAGAAAAGTATGTTGCTTTTTTAAATATAGGTGAACGTATTGTTAATTAAAGTTCTCTTAGTTTTTCAGAATTTGTTCACTCTTTATTTAGACAAATCATAAGTAATATCAACGAAAGGTATGTAAGAACTTTAAAAGTTTGAATGGACATCTGAAACTCTCCTGCAATCTTTTGACAGCTATTTCCAAGCAGTTACGTTTTTGTTAAATATCTTTGTTTGTAAAGTACGTTAATCAGTGGAATATGACATGTAACATTTTTTTTTCTTTTTTCCAAGGTGGACAGGGCGACTGATTACTGTGAACTGACACTATAGTACTTGCCAGGGCTGGACACCGTTACCAAAACGTTAACTTCATTAATCATTAAACTGTTATTAAAAAAAGTTAACTTGGTTAAAATTTAAAGTGTCACTTTAAGGGCAATTTACCGGAAGTTAACATTAATCGTTAACTCGGAACTGTATTGTGTAGCCACGAAATCTCGCCTTCGTTCTCTGAATTCATATTTGTGTGGTGTCGTACCAATAAAATAGAGCAAATTAACTATAACATATTACCCTACCTGATACAAAAACCTGAAAAATTTTAAGGAAAAATTAATGTTCATTATTGCACCCTGTGATGTTAGTGCTGGAAAGAACTGAAGACTGGGATAAAGATAAAATATTACGTTAATGTTCGTTAATCGATTACAAACTTTGGGCCAGCAGTTGCCTTAACTTTTCGCTTACCCAGAGTGCGTCCTCCCAAAATTCTCACCAGTCCCACGCTACAAAAGTAGCGTCCCTTGACCATATTCCTCAATGTTCACCATCACGAGGTCCAATGATTTTATCATATGAGCAATGCAGACTGAAACCCAGAACGCCATCATCGCATGTGAATACTACTTATGTATCAGTGTGATGTCTGTTCTTTCGGAAGACATTACACCAATAAGTACTTGCAATTAATGTTGATTGTGTGAAAGTGTGTTGCACAAATTGTAATTTTGGTAGGCAAACTGGCATATGTGTGTTCTTCTGACTTCTACTATTTTTTCTTCTTCTAATAATTGCCTGTTAATCATATTTGTAAAGGTGGGAAGGTGGGACCAATTTTATAACTACTCACCATTTAGAATGCAACAATGCCCTGTGATTTTTAGACATTATTGAAGCTTACAGTGAAATGAGTAACAGGCACCAAATCATAACATAGAAAATATAACATAAATCATACTATATTCACAGATAATGTGTAAGCTAGACTCAAGTATTAAAAATTAGTAAAAATCTTGCTTAGGTAACTTCATACAGCTGTAGACACTAACCTGCTCATGTTTCAAAAGTAAGTAAATGATAGTGATTGAGAGTTTTTTTGCTTAACATATTGACTGTCGCGATGATGGCAAAGGCGTGCCAGTCTGCAGCAGATTAGCCGTGCGTAATTGGGCGCCGTGAAATGGTGCGCGCGGCCATTCGCCATCGGCGGTTCGATTCCCCCCTCGGGCATGGGTGTTGTGTTGTCCTTAGGTTAGTTTACCTTACTTTGAGTAGTTTGTAAGCTAGGGACTAATGACCAAGCAGTTGAGTCTGATAGTTTTCCAAACATTTTTTGAGGCGCGCCAGAGCCGCCTGCTATGGCTGCAGGCAGCCACATGGCAAACAACGTGTTAAATTTGATTTAACTTTTAAATCTTCTACTATGGATATTAACTGCTGGCTTTTATTTAGAACTGTATAACCTGGTATTACCTAATTTGATGTGACTGTTATTCATTAAGTACCATATATCAGAAAAGAACGCTGGCGGTACATATTATTACTGTAGTTGGCAGCTGAAATTTAAATTGCTAAACAGACTTTTCATGAAATGTAATTTAAGAGAAAAAAAAAGCTCTGCTTGTTAACAGTGCTAGAGTTCTGGTATCTGTGCGCCATATCCAGTAGGGACAGCCCACATCAGTTTACATTTTGTACCAGTTATCACAACAGAAAATAATTATAGATCTCTGAGAGATGGTCCATGGTTAATTTGAAAAAGCAGTTACAAAACACTTCTTTACAATTTCTGCATCAGTAAATGGTATCTTATGCTTACCAAGTATATAAGAATTTTCATACGATGACTTTGTTACGGCTGCATCTTGTGACGTCACCGCCGACATAACATTTTTTGGTTGCACCAAAGAACTTTTTAAAGCAGACAGTTCCTCATGCCTCACGGTGGATCCCCGAGGAGAAGTATCAATAAACGATCAGTGTTTTGTTGTGAAATGGTGATCAATATTAACTTCTTTAATGCAACACATTCTCACCAAATTAAACAAGTTGCTGATACCTACAAAATTGTAAATTTCCCACTGATCTTGTTCTTTCAACAGATAGTTTTTGTTTGTTTTTAGAAGCTGCTCACTCTTCAATCTTCACTCTTACAGCACTCACACGACACAAGCAAAATAAAGTACTGACTTGTCTAATTTGTTTACACATAAGCTTAAACCCTGCGAAGATCACTCGCTTACTCCCCGTCCACCGGACTCAAGATCCGCCCCTCAGTGGCAAGGTATCTAGATGCATCTAGGTGACACTGGTTCAAACAAACCACAAGGAATTCTGAACATCAGAGACATGTTACAGAAAAACAATAGTTCCTAATGCACTATTTAAGTTTTCAAGTACAACATTTTTACAGATACTGTCTTTATAAAATGAAATCAAGTCTCTAATGTAATGGTACTAGCAGTTTGTCATAACTGAATCACAGAATATTATTGTTAACTCAAACGATACTCTTGATGGGCAATCCTGTGAAAATACTGAAAAAGAAGTCATAAAAACTAAGAGTGAGGGTTTTACTTTTTGTTAATAATAATAATAATAATAATAAAATTCAAATTCTTTCCACAGTGTCTGTAAATTACGTAAATTTGAGGATTTTAGAGAGGGAAAACTGTCCCAATTACTTTATTGATGCTGAATTTTAAAAATGACAAGCTAAAATTTGAAACTTTCAGCACAGTCATGCACAGCACTGATTAATCTATTTTTACATTGCCCTCTCGTGTGTTATGGAGTGTTTATTTTTATAGTGACAATGCCCTGGTGGAGCTTTGATATTTCGGTTGAGTTGCATATTAAGCACAGAGATTTCCCAATACACTTTACAAACATATATGAATCTTCCCGATAAGCAACAAAACTGGCACACTTATATCGGAACCTTTTTTGCTCATGCTGAACACTTGCAAGACAGATTAACAGTATCACACTTGATAGGATTCAGAACCGATACTGCAGTGCACCGAAAAAGGACATGATTACGAGTGCTGTCCGAGCTGCCACAGTCGCCACCCCGGGAGGACAGGGACTGAGAAAGCACTGGGGCAGCATGGGGCGTGTAAACACTAAAAAAGGGCCTGCTTCACAACAAACAAGATGTGTTGTGGAGAACGTGCTACTTAAATTCAGGGCACTGGCTTGTTCGATTTCGCTGTATGCATCTCACCCATTTTTATCAGCCAGTTATTAGAAATTTTGAATACTGGATGACTATCTTGCGGAACCACTCAAAAAAGCTCGGCAGGCCGCAAGTGGCGCACGGGCTGCAGGTTGAGTACCACTGATCTATATGAACAAGCTCTCAAGCTATAAACTGAAAAGAGTAAGTTATATAAACCACTGCCATTTTCAGGTTGAGTACCACTGATCTATATGAACAAGCTCTCAAGCTATAAACTGAAAAGAGTAAGTTATATAAACCACTGCCATTTTTCAAGACTCTTAGTTTCCATACTACTTTGTTCTCCGCAAGTTAGCTTTGAAATTTGAAAGGTACTGTAACAGGAATTTTGTTTATTGTATTAGTATGATATCCACTATATATAGGTGTGTGTGTGTTTGTGTGTGATTTTGTGTCTGTCGATGAGGAGCCTGTCCTTTGGGTAAGTCATCCGTTTTTTATTATATATATATATATATATATATATATATATATATATATATATATATATATATATAAAATAAAGATTTTTGATATAGTGAGGACAGTTACAACTCACCGCAAAGACGTGGCGACGAGATGCGACAGGCACATACAAAAGACACACACATACAACACATTCAGCTATCGGCCATGGCCTTCTTCAGAAATAGAGCACTCACGCAATCACACAGGCACACAACACAGTCGGAGGTGATGGTTGTATGACTGTGTTGTGTGCCTGTGTGATTGCGTGAGTGCTCTATTTCTGAAGAAGGCCATGGCCGATAGCTGAATGTGTTGTATGTGTGTGTCTTTTGTATGTGCCTGTCGCATCTCGTCGCCACGTCTTTGCGGTGAGTTGTAACTGTCCTCACTATATTATTTATTCCAACCTGGACTTTCCATTATTATATAAAGATTTTTGACTTACCTAAAGTACAGGCTCGTCGATAGACACACCAAACACACCCAAAAACACACAACCATTCGAGCTTTCGCCACCAGTGGTGGCTTCTTTTGGGTGTGTTTGGTGTGTCTATCGACGAGCCTGTACTTTAGGTAAGTCAAAAATCTTTATTTTATACCATTTTCCCACCTGGAAGGTCTATATATATATATATATATATATATATATATATATATATATATATATATATATATATATACACACACACACACACACACACACACACAGTATGTCTGCCTAAGTGTACTTGCGTCTGTGTAAATGTGTGGGTGTGTGTGTATTTTTTTATCCTCTTTTTTCCCCCCAAGGTAAGTCTTTCCTGTCCCGGGATTGGAATGACTCCTTATCCTCTCCCCAAAAACACTCATCATTTCCTTTTCCCTCTCCTTCCCTTCCCCTTCCCTGAGGAAGCAGCTAGGCTGCGAAAGCTTGTATGTTTGTTTGTGTGTGATTTTATTTATTTTATTTGTTTCTATCGACGAGCCGGTCCTTTTGGTAAGTCATCTGTTTTCTATTTTTATTTTTGTTTAGAGCAAAAATTCCTAACAGGAAAAATATACGTAAAAAATAGATGAAGTACACTTACCAGGCGAAGGGGCACAGGCAGTAATAGCAACAAATAAACACACAGACACACACACACACACACACACACACAAATGCAAGCTTTCGCAACCCAGTTGCGTCTTCAGGCAGTAGGGAAGGAGAGGGAAAAGGAAATGATGAGGGTTTTAAGGAAGGGGGTAAGGAGCCATTCCAATCCCGGGAGAGGAAAGACTTACCTTGGGGGGAAAATGGAGGGTAAACAAATGCACACATGCCCACACATTCACACAGACACAAGTACACCTAGGCAGACATACTGTAGAAACCCTTTTTTGCTTTCTACAGTATGTCTGCCTAGGTGTACTTGTGTCTGTGTGAATGTGTGGGAATGTGTGCATTTGTTTACCTTCCATTTGTAATATTCTTGCAGGTTGCACAACTCCCAATTTTTTAAAACTGTGAATGCCCCCTTTTCTTATATATTATTTTGTTTAGAAAGACTAACCTATACCATGAAATATGTCATACAACATGCTGTTATCTTGCAAAACACTGAAAATCACTGCTGGCCCCTTGACGAACTCCCTGATGTTCAGCTCAGCATATTAACCTGCGGAAGCGGTAAGTCCAGGGCTGACTGTGGCACCTCGTAACACGCTCGCTAGGAACCTCACAGGAGCTTACAAACTGCCTGTAAATCCCTTGGCCAGAAGAGGTTCCAAGTGCTCCACTGGCAGCACTCTACAGAAGACATTTCTCCCCATGCTTCTCCCAGCACTCTTTCTTCTGGCGTATGACAATGTGCCACACAATACTGACATTTCAACAGCAGTCACAATGAATTTGTTTCATTCATAAATTAACTAGCAATTTAGATCATTATCTTGTGGTATTAGCCTAACAGAATCTTTAATAATCAACAACCTAGGAAAGCTGTTGAAATTAATTTTCGCAATTCCCATGACGTCAGTTGAAGCAGAAAGGTGCTTTTTGACTTTGAAAATAATAAAATTATTCTTATGCAACTCTATCCTCATGAAAAATAGTCAACCTTGGTATTGTTTTCCATTGAAAGAGACCTTCTGATGGAGATTGTAGACTTTAATCAGCAGGTGACTGGTAAATTTGCATTGATAAACAATAGGAAGGCAAATTTGCAGGACAGATGATGAAATAATAAGTGTACTTATAAAGTATAGTATGTCTCTCATTTGCATTCTTTTAAATGACAAATAAATTTCAATCATTGATAATTATTGTAGCATGCAATCCGCCACAGGTATTTTTCTGTCACTGATATATCACTACATTTTTATAGTATCTTAAATTGGATTTGCAAAAATTGAATTTTGTGACCTTCAAACACCAAAAATTCTACGAATGTTTATACCGTGACAAACGTCAAGAGGCGAGGTGCTGAGATACAGAATTTTCTTAAGTGTCTCATATAAAGATGTTACACTGAAACTTGAGTGCAACACCCAGCTTCAGGTACCACAGGCTGCCATTGCTCCAAGGGGATACTGAATACAAAGTAAATAACTCAAATTTTAATCTTGTCATTACATGGTGCCTCAGGAGCAGCTAAAACAAATAAATAAATAAAAATAAAAATCCCAAAATGAAACAGGGAGAAATCTAATACCTAAAAAATAGTTTAAAAAAGGGACTCAGTTATACAAGTTGCTCGGGTATGGCCTTTCTGCGGATATTTTCTTAATTTATTAAACATCACAACTACACCCTTATTCCAGCACGGTTCACTGCATGTTCTGTTCCTTCAAGGGGGTGAGAGAGGTGTGGGGGGACTGTCTGTGTGGTGACTGCCATTTGTAATCACCAAGCTTATGGTACAGAAAGATAGATACCACTGCTGCCCATCCTATGTAACATCCTCAACACCAACTCTCGTGTATTTTCAGAACTAGGTTATAAACTGTAAGACATGTCCAGAGGCACATATAGACTCTGGCCATATCTTACTGGTTATGAACTGTATACTGAAACTGAAGAAACTGCAGAAAGGTAGGAAAATAATGAGATGGGACCTGAATAATTGAAGGAACTTGTTGTGAATTTCAGAAGAGCTTTAGGCAAGAATTGACAGAAACGAGGGAAAATAAAACAGTAGAAGAGAAATGGATAGTTTTGAGAGATGAAACAGTGGAGGCAGCGGAGGACCAAATAGGTAGAAAAGCAAGACTTACCAAAAATCCCTTCATTTCACAGGAGATACTCAATTTAATTGCTGAAAGGAAAAGATAATAAAAATGAAGCAGGTTAAATGGACTACAGATGACTAAGTAATGAGATTGACAGGAAGTGCAAAATGGTTAAGCAGGAGTGGCTAAAAGGTAAATGCAAGTCTGTCGAAGATTTGTAATTAGGGGAAAAATATATACCAACTACAGAAAAATAAAAGAGATTTTGGAGACAACAAAAGCAGCTGTATGAATATCAAGAACTCAGATGGAAAACCAGTTCTCAACAAAGATGGGTAAGCTGAAAGGTGGAAAGAGTATATAGAGCGTCACTAGAAAACATTGCATTTTACCAATGACATTTTAATTCTTTCAGAGACAGCAAAGGACCTGTAAGTTCAATTGAACAGAATGGAAAGGAATGTATAAGATTAACATTATCAAGAGCAAAACAAGGGTAATGGAATGCAGTCTAAGAAAATCAGGTGATGCTGAAGGAATTATATCAAGTAAAGGAACAATAAAGTTCTTTCATGAGTTTTGTCACTTGGCAGTAAAATAACATATAATCGTCACAGTACAGAGGATATAAAATGTGGAATGGCAACGGGAAGAAAAGTGTTTTAGAAAAAGAAATATTTGCTTACATCGAATATTAAATTAAGCATAAGGAAATCTTATCTGAAAGCATTTGTTTGGAGTGTTGCCTTGTATGGTAGTGAAATGTGGGCAATAAACAGTTTAGGCAGGAAGAGGATACAGTCTTTTGAAATGTGGTGTTATAGAAGAATGCTGAAGATTAAGTGGAAGGGCCCCCCCACCCCCGAATTAATGAATATAATATGCGCATTCCCCTCCGACGGGGAATGCGCACTCTGCAGCATGGCAATTTTTTATTTGTTTATTTTTTATAACAAATAACATAATTGTTAATTTAAAGAGATAACAGGCTTGTTAATAATATTACAACATTATATTACAATTGAGAAATTCTTCTAAATTGTAGAATGGGTGGGCAACTGACCAGTTATGCAGCGTTTGTTTAAATGCTTGTTCGGGTAAATCTTGTACATGTTGTGGCATCTTATTAAATAGTTTATGCCCAACGAGTTCGTAACTGTTGAGCGATTTTGACAATCTGTGGTATGAAGTAAAGATGCATTTATTCCTTCTAGTGTTGTAATAATGTATGTTTTCCCGGAGTTTTGTTTCTGGTAGTTTCCTCTTTGTATACATTAAAACATAGTGTATGTATAAGTTTATGACAGTCATGACCTTTAGCTTACAGAACAGGTTTACTTCTATAGTATTAAGATGTCATGGACACAGCTAGAGTTACCCCATAAAATAATACCATATGTTATAATACTTTGGAAGAATGAGAAATATGTTATTCGGACATATTTTTCAGGTACATAATCCATAAGTCACCTTAACAAATAAATTACTCTTGACAACTTCCCACTAATATATTCACATGTTGATCCCAAGATAATTTGTCATCTAGATATACCTCCAAAAACTTAATGTAATTTGGTTCATCCAATGGAAGCTCGTCTTTTAGAGTAAAAAACCATTTGCTGTGTTTGGTTTCATTTAATAAGAGCCTATTTGCTCTAAACCAATAAGATGCTGAACAAGTATTTGTGACGCAAGTTTTAAGACCACTGATATCATTGCTACTATGAATAAATGTTGTGTCATCTGGATATAAAACTGTACTGGATTTAATAAATGATGGCAGATCATTAATCATAATCAGGAACAGGAAAGGGCCCACTACAGATCCCTGTGGCACAACTACCTTGACTTGTTCTGTACTGGACATTTCTTTGCCTATGCAAACAACTTGCCTACGATTCTGTAAATACGATTTTAATAGCTTAAGGCTAATATCTTGGTGTAAGAATTTGACAAGAGAGTCAATAGCATCAACAGTAGACAAGTTTTTCCTGAAGCCATATTGAGAATCACTGATTAATCATGGATTTCCAAAGTAAACAGATAACTGTTGATAAATGACACTTTCCAATACTTTAGAAAAGGCTGGAACTATGGTGATTGGCCTGTAGCTTGAGGGTAACTCAGTATCTCCTTTTCTATATACTGGGACTACCCTAGACACTTTTAAGTTCAACCAGAAAATGTCCCTCAGATATACACCTTTTTATATAAAAATTTAAGGGGTACACAATGCAGTCTATTACTCTTTTTCAGAATGTTGCAAGATATATATAAAAAATAGAAGAAGTCACTTACCAGGCGAAAGGGCACAGGCAGTAATAGCAACAAATAAACACACAGACACACACACACACAAAAATGCTAGCTTTCGCAGCCTAGCTGCTTCATCAGGCAGAAGGGAAGGAGAGGGAAAAGGAAATGATGAGGGTTTTAAGGAAGGGGGTAAGGAGCCATTCCAATCCCGGGACAGGAAAGACTTACCTTGGGGGAAAAAATGGAAGGTAAATAAATGCACATACACCCACACATTTACACAGACACAAGTACACTTAGGCAGACATACTGTAGAACTGTAGAAAGCCAATATATATATATATATATATATATATATATATATATATATATATATATATATATATATATATATATATATCTCTGCACTGTCTGATGATTTCAACTGCTTTACTACTTTTAGTATAAGACTAGAGCAGACTTCGGAGAAAGTAAACACATATATATTTGTCATTGATCTACTAATATTTTTTGAAAGTAACTCTGATGAGCTGATAACAAGTTTGATAATGGCATTTCCTACTTCTTCCACTGATTTAATAAAATAATCGTTGAATTTTTGGGGACTTACACTTACTGATTCGCTTCTTGGGTCTTTAGCAACACTGTTTATTAATCTCCATGCAGCTCGGCACTTATTGGTGGAATTCTCAATACTTCTGAAATGGTGTGCCTTTTTGGCTTCCACAATGGATTTATATTCATTCCTACATTTAACATATGCTGATCTCGCATGCCCAGTCTTCAGTGCATTGCTTATTTTGTACAGCACCATACGCTGGTGTTTCAGATTGGTCAGTTGCTCAGTATACCATGGATTTTGTCTGTTTGTAACCTTAGTTTTGAAGTCTTTGTCAATTACTTTGCACTTTTTTATTTATTTATTTATTTTATTTATTTATTTATTTATTATTATTATTTTTTTTTATTTTTTTATTTTTTTTGAAACCGTCAAACACTACCTTTGCTGGCAAATCATTACTTGAACTATAATGGTTTGACCAATGTTATATTGGTCAAACCATTCTCTGTCAGCAAGGGCCACATAGAACCTGGAAATTTTATCATCTGTGATAGGTTTGGTGATTACAACTTTTGGGACACAGATAGGAATATTACTCTTATCAGGATGGAACCTACTTATCTAATTTACAGATACTGCATCATGATCTGAGAATGGAAATACTGCCACATCACATGAGTCTTCTGCAGTTTTAAAGTTGACAAAAATATTGTCTAGACTTGCTTTATCTCTTGTTGGCCTACTGTTGATAGAATGTAAGTTGTACTGTCTTAGAAGATTTTTTAGTTCAGTGTTATTCCATTTGTTTGTCGTTATATCATAATCTGCATTCTGATCACCACCTAATATAATGTCATAGTGAAACCATTTGCTCCCTCTAAATACATTTAACAGCATCTCGAATTTTTCCAGAATGATCATGTGGCATTTATGGTTGTTAAGACCCCAAGCGGGGTGATTTGCATATCAATGATGATGAAATAAAGATGAGGTCGACATAACACCAAGTACCAGAGTTGAGAAAATCTATGACCCTGACGAGAATCCAACCCGGGCCCCCTGCGTGGTCTTAGAGCACACGGCCACTCCTGTGCGGCAGTGGGAAATCGGTTCAAGAAATCCACGTTTGGATTTTGAAAGCACTAGGTAAATGTATGATGCTACATCGAAAACTGACATCTTTCGGAAGACGAAAACCGAATTTCATAAAGAGGCTTTCGCTATTGTGTTTGATGTTAAAGCCTGAAGCAGATTTGCTAACGTGACCCATATGATGCCTGAAAAACAGCTGGTTCATTTCATGATTTACTGTAGTTACCCTAACGCTGTTTCCCTTTCCTGTAATAGATTCACATTCAAGTCTAATATTTGTACTTTTACTGCAGAAAAGGACACTCTTACCAAATTACCCAAAAAAATGGTAGTCGCAACCTGTCAAGCATGCTTCAAAAATGGTTATTACTTTACTTTATTACGTTTATTACTAGATATGCATCGTTTACCACTCATGACTGGAGACTGAGTCAAAATTAATTATATATATACATTTAAAATAATTCACAGAATTAAGACATTTGTACTTAATACGAACAATATTAGTTTGTCCATTCACTTTGGTCACTGTTAAAAAAATCACTAATGGAGTACAATGGGCGTTCTTTAGGTCCTCTGCTACTCACCTTTTGAATGCTGCTAGGGGCAGGCATTGCATTTCTTGAGGCAGTGAGTTGAACATCTTTAGGGAAACCACTGGAAAACTGTATTGCGTTCCTGTCAGTTGACACTTGGGTATTTCAATGCTCCTCTAGCTACGGGTATCATGATTGCGTACATCTTGCCTTATGTTGAAGACTCTTAGGTTTTCTTTCACACTGATGAGACATAAAAACACATACTGGCTGAAGACTGTCATAATTCCTAACTGTTTGAATATAGGCCTGCAGTGCTCCTGTCTCTTGCTTGATGTCATTATTCTGAGAGCTTTCTTCTGTAGAATTAACACATCCTTACAGCCTGCAAAATGTCCCCATAACACTAGCCCATAACTGATGTCCCTATGAAACAGAGCATAATACACTGTTATGACGTATTGGTCACTTAATACGAGGCGCGTCCAGAAAGTAAGTTCCGTTTCAATTTATCTCTGCTGCAGCGCTGCGATTGCAGTTCCACACATGCGCTGTAGACGATGTGTATCAAGGAGTAGAACGTGCGCCATTTGGAGATCGCTGTCAGTTACATATGCTTTGTTGTGCTTGTTTGAAATGTCGGTGTTGATTGAAAATCCCACCGCCTGTGAAATCAGGTCAGTGATTCGGTTTCTGAATGCGAGGAAAGTGAAACCAAGTGAAATTTATCGGCAAATTTGCGATGTTTACAGACCAAATGCGATGAGCGATTTGATGGTGAGAGGATGGGTCTGATAGTTCAATGGCGGGCATAGTGATGTGCATGATGAAGAACGAAGTGGGCGTCCACCTTTGGTTACAGAAGAACTGGTTCACGCGATTGATGGCAAGATCCAGGAAAACCGTAGGTTTACAATTAATGCTCTCGCTATGGACTTCCCCCAAATTTCATGATAACTGATGCATGAAATAGTTACAAAACAACTGAAATTCCGTAAACTTTGCTCACGTTGGGTACCAAAGATTCTCACTGAGCAACACAAAAGACAACGGATGGGTAGTGCACTTGAGTTTTTGACCTGTTATGCTGAAAGTGGCAAAGAATTTCTGAAACGGATAGTCACAGGAGATGAAACGTGGGTTTCTTATGACACCCCTGAGAGTAAGCGGCACATCAATGGAATGGAGGTACACTTCATCCCCACCAAAGGTAAAGCCAAAGCAAATAATGACACCTCTGAAAATGATGTGCACAGTGTTCTGGGATTGGAAAGGCATCCTACTCATTGACTTCTTACCGTGTGGTCAAACAATCAAAGCAGATGCTTATTGCGAGGCACTTCGGAAATTGCGCCGTGAAGTTCAGAATAAGCGCCAGGGACTGCTGCCAAAAGGTGTTGTTTTGCTTCATGACAATGCACGACCACACACTGCAAACGTGACGAAAAACCTCCTACAGCGATTTGGCTGGGACGTGTTTGACCATCCTCAATACAGCCCTGACCTCGCTCCTAGCGACTTTCATCTGTTCTTACATCTCAAGTCTTTCCTTGGCGGTCATCACTTCTCCAATGACGATGAGCTGAAAGAAACTGTTTCCAACTGGTTGAAGACACTGGTGGCAGATTTCTATGAAGAAGGTATAAAAAACCTGGTGCCACGCTATGACAAATGCCTGCAAAATTTCGGCAGTTATGTGGGAAAGTAGTTTAAGAGTTGTAGAATTTTGTGCAATAAAAATTTCTTCTGTATCTGTGTACAATTTCATTTTATTACCAAATGGAACTTACTTTCTGGACGCGCCTTGTATACTTTTAACCTCCTCAGAAGGTATATTATACAGGAGAGCTTGGAGCACACATACACCGTGTGTTCATTGTTAGTTTGCTGTCTACCATGAAGCCCAGCAGTTTGACAGCCTCCATGTTCTCGTGGCATCCAATCTTGCTAAGGGTGCATATCAGGTATTGTGTTTTTTCTTCATTCAATTTAATTTTATTTTTTATGAACCATTCTGTAATGTTTTGGAAGGGTACATCTGTTGCTTGGAGTGATTCAGCAGCAGTTCTTCCTTTGGCAAATGGCCGGCCGCGGTGGCCGAGGGGACTGAGGCGCTCCAGTCACAGTCTGCACGGCCACTATGGTCGGGGGTTCGAATCCACCCTCAGGCATGGATATTTGTGCCATCCTTAGTCTTAGCTAGTTCATAAAGTAGTTTGTAAGCTTAGGGACTGATGACCCTGTAGTTAAGTCCCATAAGTTCTACAAACATTTGAATATTTCCTTTGGCAAAAAGAGTGGTGTCATCAGCAAACTGTAATATATTGTTGTTACAACCCATTATCATTCACATAAATAAGGAACAGCAGAGGGCCTATGACGGACGTTTGGGGTACTCCATATTCCAGCTTTTGTTCTTGTGATGTTGCTCCATGAATTGATACAACCTGTCTCTGATTTTCCAAATAAGATTGAAGAGTTGCCAGAACAACACCTCCGACACCATAACACTGCAATTTATTGAGCAGTATCTTGTGGGAAATGCAGTCAAATGCCTTGCTGAGATCGCAAGGTCATTACCACACTTTCTCTGTCTTCAAATCCTTGCCTTATCTTTCCAGTTAAGTACAGTGCTGATGTAACCGTTGACTTTCCCTCGCGAAAACCATGCTGTGTGTCCTGGAAGAGCTTATTTACTTCAAAATAATTCTGTAACTGGTTTTTCATAACAGACTCACATAACTTTAGCTAGAATGGGGATGATAGAAATTGGTCTGAAGCTGGACACTTCACATGGGACACCTTCTTTGTAGACTGTAACTGTCCGTGCTAGTTTAAGGAATTCTGGAAAGACACCGGAAGATAGGCAGTTGTTAATTGCTATGGGCAGTGGCTGAGAAGGTTCTGGAATAATTTTCTTCAGCATTGTGCAAGACATGCCATAGATACCTTCACTCTCTGAGTGCTTGTATGACATAACTATTTTTATGATATCCTTAGGGTGCACTTCCTTCCAGTTTTCAATAGTGCTATGAGTTAATGTTTTTCATATGACTTGTGGGGACTAAGTCTGAGTCAGGTATTTCATTGATAGTATCTTACACTATCCTAACAAAGTACTGATAGAAGGCGCCAGGGCTAACGGAATTTAAGGCTGAGATGGGTTTCTTCCTGCACTCGTTTATCAGATTGTAAGCTGCTTCGCATGGATTGTGAGCCTCTTTTATGAACCTGTCATTGTATTTCTTTTTTGCCACCTCCACTTCTATCCTGTAAATTCTTTTAGCTCTTACATATAGGGCACGAAAATCGGTGGTGGAAGTGACAAACCACTTTTCTATACAAGTGGATTTGCAGAATCGATTTAAAAGTATTTACAAGGCCAACCAAAAGTGGAACTGGGAAATCAGTTTACGAAATTCGGTTTTGGGAGCCCATGTAAACGAGGCGGGAGTGGTGGGCAGAGGAAAAGTTTCTCGTAGGCACAGGTTTGGAACACCAAAGGTACGAGAACTCAAGTACCTCTCCCAGTTAATTTTCAAACAAAATTTTTTGGCCAGTTTTTGCTCCCTCTGAGAATGCACTCGCCAACGCCTCGGGAAGACGTTAAATGCACCTGGAAATCTTGGACAGTTTCGCTTTATCACCCTTTTCTTTCCTTCCTCTATATTCGATGTAATTCTCTTGCACGAGACTTCAAATCTTATGTTCAGCGTTTCCATTCTGAGTTCTAGAAGTATCCCCAAAGCATATGAAAAAATTACCCAAAATAACACCATGAAATATAGTTTATTATCAGTTACCACAGTATGAAGAAGCAAAATTACATGTTCAGGGCCGTAAAATTACCATACCGGTAGGCCTAATGACAAAAAATACATAATTACTGCCCGAGAAGGATAAAAAGACATCTCCAGTGGGGCCACATTTGTTTGCTTCATGTTCTTTTTCATTGTTCTATTGATTTGCTGTTTGATGGCTTAATAACTCTTGAATGAGACGAGAGAACTTAATGACTTTTGTGCCTTCGTAATTGTACATTTGTCACCAAGTTGTATTGCTCTTGCCACCTTCCCAGAGGACACGATCTTATCGGAGGCACCTTCAATGAAGTCGGTGGCTGTGCTTCCACCTCACGGGCAAAAGCCAATCTTGTGGGAAAATCTGATGATCTTCCAATTGGAAGACCCAGAAAGTGATGGTAGGGTGAATTATGAAAAGAACTTTGTCAGTTAGGAATCTATGACAACTGGATGCAAAGTGCACAAGATCGTCATTTATGGAGGAGCATGATCTGCTGGGTCCTCGATTGTCAATTTGATGACGATGTTGATGATTGCTCTTGCTAACTGAAATCGAGACTCTTACTGAGGCACGGTTTTCCAGTAGTGTAGGGTCCAACCATATGGTCACAAGCCCAAGAGAAGGGCTGCAGACAATAGTGAAAATGATGCCAAAGATAGCTTGTTTGAAATTTCTTATTACAGGTACTGCATAACTAGTTTCAGCAGTCTAGCTGCCATCTTCAGCTGCCTCATTTACATAAATAAGTGCAAACTTGTGGTCGCTAATGGAAAGTGCTCTAGTTTAAAAATGGCTTGTTTCATATGTGCAAACTATACTAAGCAGAGGCATTTGTCCGCGTCTGCTTTATTAGCCCGTGAAACATCTACAGCTCGCTGATGCATTAGCGATTGCGCGTTGCTTGAAGTACAAAATGCTGTTTTCCTTCAATTAACTGTAATAAATATAATCTTGTTAACTACTTTATTTTCAAAATAGAATATCATTTCGGGTTACAGTATAACCAAATGTTCAAATGTCTGTAAATCTATTGGATAAAACTGTGTGGTCATCAGTCCGTAGCTTACAAACTATTTAAACCTAGGTAAACTAACCTACGGACAAACACATACACCCATGCCCCAGGGAGGACTCGAACCTTCACGGCATGCAACCGCACGCTCCGCAGCTAGGTGCTTTGGACTGCTCGTATCCACCGTGGCTACAGTATAACCCTTTATGAATCAATCATGTCTGCATTGCTAAGTTTCGAAAATACATCAGCTGGAGGGACTAAATCTCTTACGTTGTGTCTTGGATCAAGTAAAATCTTGTTACTGCATCTTTTTATTCTTCCTCACTCAGACCAAAATCAGTCTTATTTCGTTTTCTTCTTCTTCTAAATCCTGCAACATTCTAAGAATATCTCCCGGTTTTACCGGATTCCACCTAATAAAAACATTTGCTTATTATAGATTATAGATAGATAATATATATATAGATAGATAGATAATATATATTATTTCCTACTATGGTCTTTTCCTAAGTTGGACTTACCAGGCGAGAAGGCACCGGTTTGTTGATACACAAATAAATAAAAACAAACACACACACACACACACACACACACACACACACACACACACACACACACACGAAACTGAGTTTTCGCAACCTAAGGTTGCTTCATCAGAAAGAGCAGGGAAAGAGAGGGAAGGGAAAGGACGAGGCTTTTAGGGGAATGGGTAGGGGGTTGTTCCAGTCTCAGGGGGGGGGGGGGGGACTTACCTTGGGGGGAAAAAGGATAGGTAAACAAACACCCATACCCACACACACATACACACACACACCAGAGCAGACATATGCAAAATGCAAAGTGGTTGGACAGAGATGCCAGTCGAGGCAGAGGCTCTGTCCAGAGATTGGAGGCAAAGATGTTGTCGAATGTTGGGTGCGAATTTCAAACTAACGAAACTTGAGACCTGGTGGATAACGGTTGAAGAGCAAGTTCCCATCTCTGGAGTTCTGAAAGGTTGGTGTTAGTGGGAAGTATCCATATAACCCAGACGGTGTAACACTGTGCCAAGATGTGCTGGCCGTGCACCAAGGCATGCTTAGCCACATGGTGATCCTCATTACCAACAAACACTGTCTGCCTGTGACCGTTCATGCGAATGGACAGTTTGTTGCTGGTCAGTCCCACATAGGACGCTTCACAGTGCAGGCCTGTCAGTTGGTAAATCACGTGGGTGCTATTGCAAGTGGCTCTGCCCTTGATCGTGTACACCTTCTGGGTTACGGGACTGGAGTAAGTGGTGGTTGAAGGGTGCATAGGGCATGTTTTACAACGAGGGCGGTTACAAGGGTAGGATCCAGAGGGTATGGAAGGAGGTTTTGGGATTTCATAGGGATGGACTAGGAGGTTACGGAGTTCAGGTTGGAAGCGGAAAGACACTCTCGGTGTAGTAGGAAGGATGTCATGAAGGATGGATCTCATTTCGGGACAAGATTTAAGGAAGTCGTATCCTTGCTGGAGAGCCACATTCAGAGTCTGCTCCAGTCCCGGAAAGTATCCGGTGACAAGAGGGATACTTCTGGGGTTCTTCTGTGGAAGGTTCTGGATGTGGGAGGATATATCATAATTACCGTTTGACAATTCCTTGACAGATAAATCAACGATTCTATATCGGTTATATGAAGTTAACTTATAATTTTTGTAATATTTGCAGTTGGAATCTTGTTGGTGTTTGTGATTTTTTGATGTGTCGTAAATTTTCATATTTTCACAAATAACCTGGTTATGTAATTAGGGACGAAGTAGGTGCCTATAGTAATAAATATAAATGGTCTGCTAAAGAAGCTGCATTTGGAGTTTTAATTACATAATGACTTTGAAAACATATATAATGCTGTGGGCCTAACAGACACCAAAAAAGATATTTTCTACAGTTCACGAATGCAAATGGCGGATAATTTTTAAAGACTTTATACAAATCGGGTCAAATGCTATACTCGCTAATGCCTTTTTTTCCCACCTGTTTCAATGATCTCTACCTTCATTTTCAAATGATGTTATATACTGTTTTCATACAGTCTTCAAATGTACAAAATGAATATACGAAAATATTGTTTGAAGCTGTGAGAGAATCATATTTATATCACAAAAGTCAGTCTCGGTTGCAAATCTGTTTTGGCCTGCAACGAGGTCAGCAGCCAACACCAGCCGCATTTTATCTGTCCGCCGAGTCCTGTGCGCAACAAGTGTTTGGTGTCACCTAATGTAAGTCACTCTATTTTCGTCATAATGTTGCGCATTCACATTTAGCAGCTTGGTGAAGCACTTTTCATTTGCCCACATCCATTTCAGGCCAAAATTTTAAAATTATTTTAAACAATTATGACAATAGGTTTTTTCCTAGATGGTTTTTATGATGACTACTAGCACACCTCGTATTTATATAGTCTGATGATGCCTCAAAAGGGCGAAACGCATCAGTAATAAGAAAAAATTTTGCAACTGAGACTGCCTTTTGTGATATATTCATAACCAGTTGCTGTACCGGCCACCAGCATGGATTGGAATCAGTTTTAAAATCATATTTATAACTCAAGGACTGGAGGCTGTCCTATGTTATAAGAATCTTATATGTACTACATCTAATACATATTGCGGTATTTCTTCTTACAAATTAAGAAGCATTAAATATTGACACCTGTGGAACCAATTACATGACTACATAGCAGGGAAGTCCTAACATTTCATTATTTCACCACTTGTAATTTTTTTCCTAAGTGCTGAACATTTTTCCACATTTGATTGGTTAATTGGTTTTGGGGGTAGAGGTTGAGGTTTTGAAGGCACCAAACAGCTACAGTCATCAGTCCCTTTTTGGTTAAGGATACGGGAGGAATTTGGCTGTGCCTTTTCAAAGGAAACATCCTGGCATCTGCCTGGAGTGACTTAGGGAAATCACGGAAAACCTAAATCTGGATGGCTGGGCATGGATTTGACACTTTTTTTTTTTCCCTATGCATCATTAATGGAAACCATAGTACTGTTGATTGTAAAATCGTCATGAATAAAATAGCTGTTAAAATTATCTAACCATACAGCTGAAAGCAAGGGGAAACTACAGCCGTTAACTTTCCCGAGGACATGCAGCTCTACTGTATGAACATATAATGATGTCATCCTCTCGGGTAAAATATTCCGGAGGTAAAATAGTCCCCCATTCGGATCTCCGGGCGGGGACTACTCAGGAGGATGTGATCATCAGGAAAGACAATACTGGCATTCTACGGGTCGGAGCGTGGAATGTTAGATCCCTTAATCGAGTAGCAAAATTAGAAAATTTAAAAAGGGAAATGCATAGGTTGAAGTTAGATATAGTGGGGGTTAGTGAAGTTCGGTGGCAAGATGAACAGGATTTCTGGTCAGGTGACTACAGGATTATAAATACAAAATCAATTGGGGGTATCACAGGAGTAGGATTGATAATGAATAAGAAAATAGGAATGCGGGTAAACTACTATGACCAGCACAGCGATCGCATTATCATTGTAAAGATAGATACAAAGCCAACACCGACAACAGTAGTACAGGTTTATATACCAACTAGCTCTGCCGATGATGAGGAAATCGAAGAAATATATGAGGAGCTAAAGGGAATTATTCAGACAATTAAGGGAGAGGAAAACTTAATTGTTATGGGAGACTGGAATTCGGTACTAGGACAACGAAGGGAAGGGAAGATAGTAGGTGAATATGGTCTGGGCAAAAGGAATGAAAGAGGAAGTCGCCTGGTAGAACTTAGCACAGAACATAATTTAGTTATAACAAACACCTGGTTCAAGAATCACAAAAGAAGGTTGTATACGTGGAAGAGACCAGGAGACACCGGAAGATACCAGATAGATTTTATAATGGTAAGACATAGATTTCGGAACCAGGTTCTACAGTGTAAGACATACCCAGGGGCAGATATAGACTCTGACCATAACTTGTTGGTTATGAACTGTAGGCTGAAACTAAAGAAACTACAAAAAGGTAGGAAAATAAGGAGATGGGACCTGGATAAATTGAAGGAACCTGAGGTTCTTAAGAATTTCAGAGGGAGATTTAGGCAACAATTGACAGAAACGGGGGAAAATAAAACAGTAGAGGAGGAATGGGTAAAATTGAGAGATGAAATAGTGAATGTAGCAGAAGACAAAATAGGTAGGAAGGAAAGACCTACAAAAAATCCTTGGATATCACAGGAGATACTAAATTTAATCGATGAAAGGAGAAAATATAGAAATGCAGTAAATGAAACAGGCAAAAATGGAGTACAGACGACTAAGAAATGAGATTGACAGGAAGTGCAAAATGGCTAAGCAGGGGTGGCTAGAAGGCAAATGCAAGGATGTAGAAGAATATAGCTATAAATAGGGGAAAAATAGATACAGCCTACAGGAAAATAAAAGAAACATTTGGAGATAAGAAAAAAAGCTCTATGAATATCAAGGACACTGATGGAAAACCAGTTCTCAGCAAAGAAGGGAAAGCTGAAAGGTGGAAAGAGTATATAGAGAGGCTCTACAAAGGAAATGAACTTCGAGACAATATTGTAGGAAGGGAGGAGGATGTAGATGAAGATGAATTACGAGATACTGTACTGAAAGAAGGCCCCTGGAGTGGATGACATTCCCTCAGAGCTACTGAAGTCTCTGGGAGAACCAGCCATAACAAAATTGTTTCACCTGGTGTGTAAGATATATGAGACAGGTGAAGTACCCTCAGACTTTAAGAAAAATGTTATAATCGCCATCCCTAAGAAAGCAGGTGCAGACAGGTGTGAAAACTACAGAACCATCAATTTAATAAGTCATGGCTGCAAAATATTAACACGAATTATATACAGAAGGATGGAAAAGGTGGTAGAAGCCGACCTCAGGGAAGATCAGTTTGGGTTCAGGAGAAATGTAGGAACACGGGAGGCAATACTCACTTTACGGCTTATCCTAGAAGATAGATTAAGAAAAGGCAAACCTACATTTCTAGCTTCTGTAGATTTGGAGAAGGCTTTCGACAATGTTGATTGGAATAAACTCTTTCAAGTTCTGAAGCAAGCAGGAGTAAAATATAGGGAACGTAAGGTTATTTACAACTTGTACAAAAACCAGACAGCAGTTGTCAGAGTTGAAGGGCATGAAAGGGATGCAGTGGTTGGAAAGGGAGTAAGACAGGGTTGTAGTCTTTCTCCATTGTTGTTCAATTTGTACATTGAGCAAGCTATAAAGGAAAGCAAGGAGAAATTTGGAGAAGGAATTAAAGTTCAGGGTGAAGAATTAAAAACATTGCGTATTGCCGACGACATAGTAATTCTGTCAGATACAGCAAAGGACCTGGAAGAGCAATTGAACGGAATGGACAGTGTGCTGAAGGTGCATATAAGATGAACATTAACAAGAGCAAAACTAGGGTAATGGAGTGCAGTGTAAGAAAATCGGGTGATGCTGAAGGAATTAGATTGGGAAACGAAGCAATAAAGGAGGTAGAACAGTTTTGTTACTTGGGCAGTAAAATAACAAATGATGGGCGCAGTACAGCGAATATAAAATGCAGAATGGCAATGGGTAGAAAAGCGTTCTTGAAAAAGAGACATTTGTTAACATCGAATATTGACTTAAACCTAAGAAAGTCCTTTCTGAAGGCATTTGTATGGAGTGTTGCCTTGTATGGGAGTGAGACATGAACAATAAACAGTGCGGACAGGAAGAGGATTGAGGCTTTTGAAATATGGTGCTACAGAAGAATGCTGAAGATTAGGTGGGTGGATCGCGTAACTAATGAGGAGGTACTGAACAGAATTGGGGAGAAAAGGAATTTCTGGCATACCTTGACTAAAAGAAGGGATAGATTGGTAGGACACATTCTTAGACATCAAGGAATTGTGAATTTAGCGTTGGAGGGAAGTGTGTGAGGAAAAAATAGTAGGGGAAGACCAAGAGGTGGATACAGTAAGCAGATTCAGACAGATGTAGGTTGTCGTTCTTATGTGGAGATGAAGAGGCTTGCTCAAGATAGGGTATTGTGGAGAGCTGCATCAAACCAGTCTCCGGACTGAAGACCACAACAACAACAGATTGTTGTGGTGGCTGTTGTTTCGGACATGAAGGAAAGGATTGACATTAGCTGCATTGGGGCAGTGAAATTATACTACGACGAGTGAAAATGTGAGCCGGGTAGCTGCTGGCCCAAAGCGGGAGACCCGGGTTTGATTCCCGGGCTGTCTCATATTTTTACTCGCCTCCACTGTATAATTTCAATGCCCCAATGCTAATGTCAATCCTTTCTTCATAGTCCTTTTTCCTTCTCCTCCTTAATAAATAATTTGCAGATACATTTCCAGTACGGCATATATATATATATATATATATATATATATATATATATATATATATATATATATATATTTGTGTGGCAGCAGATGCTTTATATGACTGGCACAGGGAGAAAGCGCCGCAGTTTGCCCCCTCCCCTTTAGATATATTTTCGTTAAAAGATCTGCAGAATGTCTTACCTCGGCTTATTTGCGCTTGCTTCGGCTCGAGCTGAGGCGTCGGCCTACCAAGCTTCTTTATATCACAATTTTGTTCCAAATTGAAACCTGAGTAATTTGTTTCTAAAAGATCCTGACCTTGTTCATTTTTCTTTGATAATTAACACCAAGAACATATGAATATACACACTATGAACACTAAAACACAGTAAGTAGCTGATTAGACAGTTAAGTGACAGTAACAAAATGAATGTTACAACTGTTGCAATGAACACACAAGCTATCTTCAGGTCACGTTACACTGTAAGCAGCACCCTGTCCTAACTTTACACATGCGCAAAGGCTGCTTGCACCCACATCTTTTCAAACAGTGAAATATTTGTTACAACCAAGAGTATAAATGTCATTTACCCTCAAAATCGCGACACATTTGCTAAAATGTCCAAAGATATGTGGCAAGCAACAATATAAAAGTCATTGTTGTTTCTGTATCTGTTAAAAAGAAGAATGGGTTAAAAAAATTTCTAGGACACGGTCTCGAATGGTGACTGTACATAAACCTAGGGCAGGTAAAACTGCAAAGTCTGTTGCCCGTGTTTTTAGCATGGCGTCTATGTCGGCAATTGTAAATAGATCGTTTCTGGACCGGAGATTCGGGCGCTACGCGCCCTCGCATACTAAAAATTAAAAAAAAAAAATAATAATAAAAAAATTCTTGTTTAACCTGTACCTAACCTTTCACTTAAAATGATCACTGTTTCGTACAGATCACAAAATAAATAAAACACATACCTGCTCTATGGTTGACTGCTGTGGTGTTGTCAACTTTTGCAGAGCGAGGGCAACAGACTGCAGTTTAGCACTAGGGTATATGGCTCACAAATAAAATAAATAAATAAATAAATAAATAAAATAAAAAAAATGTTCGGCCACGGCGGATTAGCCGCGCGTACTGGAGCGCCGTGTTGCGGTGCGCGCGGCCGTCTGCCGTCGGGAGTTCGATTTCCCCCTCGGGCATGGGTGTTTGTGTTGTCCTAAGTTTAGTTGTCCTTAGATTAAGTAGTTTGTAAGCTAGGGACTAATAACCAAGCAATAGTTGAGTCCCATAGATTTACAAACATTTGAACGTTTTAAAAAGTTCAAATGGAACGATACTACTAAGTTCTCGGTCCCTAGTCTTACGAACTACTTAAACTAACTCATACTAAGGACAACACGGACACCCCTTCCCGAGGGAGGACTCGAACCCCTGGCGGGAATGGCAGCGTTCTCCGCAACATTGCGCCCCAGATCACACGGCCATTCCCGCGAGGCACACGTGGCTTCATTGTCATTTTGATAAATGTAGAGTACCATACTCCCGATGACTTTTTTTTTTTTTTATTTCGTGGTAAATTTTTAAACTTTTCTTTCTTTAATGTGGTTGAATCACTGTCATATTTTTAGTAATCATAGGAACTTGAGAACTATGCCATAGTGAACCGAAACTATTAGTGCATTGGTAGTTAAATGTAAGTATATTAATTCGATAAGTGAAGACGATTTTACCTAGTGATGCCATGAGCAAAAGACATCTGCACTACCTGCAGGACCAAGGAGTTTGAGCAGGACATTCATTCATTTCGGAGCTCTGTCAACGTTAAGCTGCCCCTAGAAACGTTACGGGTAACGTTTCCAACACTGCCTTCCGCTCACTGCTCCTCACCTACCGGCAGCCATGGTACACACCTGCCGCTCCCAACCGCCAGCGCACGAAATCGTCAACTTATCGGCGTTGCTGTTATCAAACAATGAACTGAACAACAATCAAACAGCCAGTAAATATGTCGCACTAAGTTTGATATTCCCTCAAAACCTAAAACCATATTTCCTGTGTCGTATTGTACTGAATAAATTTCTTCTTCGTGCTTCGTAAAGTTACTACGCGAAACGCGATGAGTTTTCAAGAAAGCTTTCCCACTCAACAAAACTACACTTGATTGTGTTTCTAGAGGAATTTCTACTTTGTGTCTGATGTGCAGAAAAATGCCATTAAAATATCTAATTTCCTACAATAACTACAAAATTGAAACGTGTATCTTCAAATAAAACTGTTTATAATGCGTGGCAGTACTATTTCTTAGAGTCGAGCCGAAATAAGATGACCCTGGTGCTTGCGCCAATCGCTTTGAGTGCCGGCTGCGGTAACAGACCAAGTCAAACGTGAACTTTGCTCTGCGCATGCGCGCGTACGGCTGCGCTGTGCACTTCTGTTAGTTGTCACACAACAGCGACCTTTAGCTATATAGCCCAGTATCTAGAGGATCAAAAAGTGCCTCAGCTAACATTAATTGGAACAAAAGATTTTTTTCTAGGATCATTTGGTATAGTGTGGGTATGCCAAATCTAAGTTTTCGGCCTCGAAAGTGCAGGGGACAACTTTTGGCGGCCGAAAAAGCTCGAATTTTTTCGGACTGTTTCCGATTTCTCGCTTATAACTCGAAAAGGGTCGAAATTGAGGAAAACCCTGATCAGCAGTGAAATAAAGACGACAAAATTCTGCGTAGAGTAAAAGAAAAAAATTAAAATCGATTGAATAATTCAATTTTATAGCGTTTCAAAAAACAGCAATTTTTCCCAACTTTGCCAAAAACTGAGTTTTTCTCATTTTAAATGTGCTGTAATGTTCCAGCAGGAAATATTATCAATACCCCATTACTTTAAAGTAGTAGAGCATCAATCGATGTATTTAAAAAGAACAATTTTTTCCAGTTTGGACATATTTTGAAATTTTTTGAGCCATAAACTACAATATAGAGAAACCTTAAATTCACACTTTGGTTTTAGCAATTTTTTAATGTTTTTTGTAGAGAACTTAATACTAACTTTATTCTCAGGCTATTTTGTGTCATCTGCATGCACTTTAAATTGGTTTTAAGGATTTTCTGAGAATCTGAAAATCTAATTTTATTATGACTTCGACCCATGCCTAAAATTCAATGTCTACATTATTCATAAGATTGACATGTAAAGCTGATTTCTTGTTTCCTACACATCTATTTAAAGCCTGAAAACCTTTTTCTAAGTGCATTAGGGATTTTATATGCTTGTAAGTAGATATTATACCAAAGTAAATGGGAAACAGATAATTGAATTAGAACTTAGAAATCTCGTTTAATTTAAAATTTCAAATCCAAATTACACACAAGGTTTTGAGCTATACTTATTTACAGAAATGATTATAATAACAGATCTTTTAATATATAAAGCAGAGTGTCCGTATGTTTGCACGTGTTGCATACAAATCTACAGTTTTGTTCCAATCTTTATGAAATTTGGTACACGTAAGCTTCAATCCATGAGGACGGTCGCCGTAAGTGTAAGAATTACATACGATATATAGTTCACGAGATATGACGTCATAAACAATGAGATGCGCGAAAAACTGCTGCATTTTGCGACAATGCTGCGCATTTTCTCCTAAACCATTGGACCGATTTCAACCAAATTTAGTACACACATTCCTTACCGTGAGGTAACAATTGCTGCATGGTTAAGACTCACATACGGCACATGGTTCAAAAGATATTACGTCATAACCAATAGAAATCGCAAAAAATGACATATAATGCGCCGAGACTTTCGAAATACACTGTATGAAAATGACAGTACTTGCGACATGCAACAAACTTTAAACATAATTTCAAACCTTTATTAAACTTTTTCTCGCTGGCAACCATAGTAAAATGATGAAAGGAAAAAAGTTTCTCGCTTACTACTTTTCCGCTGTTTATGTAGTAAAACTACGTCTCTCGGTATTACGTTTCAATTTATAATTTGAACACAACAAATTTTACATACAGTATACACATATATAGTTGAATGTAGCTTCTAAATTGTATCACATTCCGACACGTAGTTCATGAGATATGAGCACATAAACAGCAACGTTAATGGAAAACCGCCCCATCATGCACCAAGTTTTAATCTATATTAAGTTTCTTTACTCCTTACTGTATTCCCAAGAGATTTTGCAGACATACAGCCCTTATACAAATGAATATATGCCTGAAAAATGGCAGGAATAAATAAATAAATCAATACCCGGGCAACGCCGGGTTTTCAGCTAGTAATTAATATTTACAATTTCGTTTGTTTTGATGGTCCCGGTTCAGGCTCTTCTTCGCCAGGCTGATTGGCGTTATTTGCTGCTTCAGGGTAATCGTCAGTCTCTTCCTCCTCAACTTCTTGCCCCAAAGTTATTCAACAGGTTCATCATTATCTTCCTCCATATCGAGATCACCATCAAGTATGGTACTTGGAGCGTTTGTGCAAAAGCTCCCCACAAAATTTTTGCACACATTGGTGCAATTGAGGCCCGATTTGCGGCAAGTGCATGCCCGGTGCATCCCTTTTTGCAGCTGCAGAAAACGAGTTTCAGAAACTATTTAAGAGCAGCTTCTTTTGTCATGGGAATGGGAGTGAGTCCGAGGCTGTCCCGCCTCCAACCCCATTCAAGTGGGTCTAGTGAGTTTCCCGTCCATCACTGATCCTGGAGGAATGCTCTGTACCTGTGCAGGTCCGCAGCATCGAGTGTTGGAGGATGTCCCGGCAAGATGAACTTCGCCTTTATAGACATCTTCACAAAGAGATGATACCTCAGCTCACTGATGCTGTGGGTGGACATTCTTCCTGTGCTATAGATTGCCATCAGGATCTTCTCACCAGATCTACTTATATCCGCTGGAGTTGAAGATGCCTTGCAGAACACCATAGCAGCTTCCGTCAGTGCTGGGGCACTATCACTGAGACTACACAGTTTCATTTTACCATGCCCGAATGGCATTGAGGTTGTGTCACATCCAGGAGAGGCATGAGCAGGAGGTGTTTGTTATCGAACTGGTATGATGAGACTGAGTAGTATGAGTCAGCATGCCCCTTCTTTCCTGGTTTCAGTAGGTAGATGTTGTAGGTGGCATTTCTGGGAGCCCCACACAGGATGACTAGAACGTCAACATCTTCACTGACCACAAGCACAGTGGCGAATCTGGATGACTGAGAAGAAGCTGTTGTCACAATAAGTAAATCAGCGTCCTCTGCTGCCTCCAATACTCGAATGAAAGATTCTTCCAGATATTTTCTCTACTTTTGAATAAGGCAACTCTTATTCTTTTCATTGCCCAAGAACTTCTCCTGCGAAACAGCCGGTATTGTACTTTCATCAAACATTATATCGGCGGAAGTCTTCATTTTCGAACACCGAGCTCTTTCTGAACTCTTAGTGCCGCGCTGATTCGCCTGAGTTGGGTAGCCATCGAACACAGCTATCACTGTCAATCAGTAATGCCAGCTGACATAATATTTTGCAGATTTCACCAAAGGATTAGTGCACACAACTTTACGAGGAAGGATTCCTCCATCAACAACAACCATTTTATTTTGTAATCCTGTGGGAACATCGTCTGGCTTGAAAGCCTTGTACAACAGTAATCCATCTTCTTTGAACAATGATAATGGATAGGTGCCACTTCACAGGTGAAAAAGTGCTTCATATATTCGATGACGGAGGCGGTTTCAGAGGGCAGGCTGAAGATACAGAGGGAGGAATGTTGCCGATGGTGGGGATGTCCACTACCTGCTTCGTGGCTAACTTCACAGAGTAACATTTTTGTCTGTGCTAACTTTCTCCTATCGGCGCAACCCCCCTGCCGTACTCACACGCCTGCTCACGTTAACAGCTCCTAAGGAGGTTTTTCGTCTGTGTATCATTGTGCTTCGGTCTTATTAAGGCGCAACGGGCAACGGCTACCTGCTCATCCCTGTAAACAACAAATACTCAGCGAAAATTATCAAGAAATTAGATTTTTAAAATTTTCGTAAACCTAATTTAAAGTGCATACAGATGACACAAAAAAGCCTCAGAATAAAGTTAGAATTAACTTCTCTACTAAAAAACATTAAAGAATTGCTAAAAACCAAGGTGCGAATTTAAGGTTTCTCTATATTGTAGTTTATGGCCCAAAAACATTTCAAAATCTGGCCAAACTGGGAAAAATTTTTCTTTTTAAATACATAGATTGATGCTCTACAACTTTAAAGTAATGGGGTATTGATAACATTTCATGCTGGATCATTACAGCACATTTAACATGAGAAAAATACAGTTTTGGCAAAGTTGTGAAAACACTGCTGTTTTTTTGAAACGCCATGAAAATTGAATTATTCGATCGATTTTCAATTTTTTTCTTTTAATCTACGCATAATTTTGTCGTCTTTATTTCACTGCTGATCAGGGTTTTCCTAAATTTCGACCGTTTTCGAGTTATAAGCGAAAAATCGGAAAAGTCCGAAAAAGTCCCCCGCACTTTCGAGGCCGAAAACTTAGATTTGGCATACCCACACCATACCAAACGATCCCAGAAAAAATATATTTTGTTCCAATTAATGTAAGCTGAGACCCCTCAATATACTGGGCTAATATTGCCCATCAGCGAACTATTTGTCAATTACGTTTCTCTGAGAGGGGCGGTCTTAAATGTTTGTTAAGCTTATGGGACTTAACTGCGGTGTCATCAGTCTCTATACTACTTATAAACTACCTTATACTTTTAATCTGTTGTCTTTTATTTAGTGTATGTATCTATGTCTGGAGGTTTTAAGTGTGTGCAGGGTGGCTGGCTCATCCTGTATTATCCTCCTGATCAGCCAGTCACACTCTTCTGCTGTAATATTTTCGTTTTGTTGCCTAATTCGTCAACAATCAATGTGTCTTCCGTTTTAAATTGTCATGATATCATCTACTGACACTCTATCCACAGTGTGAACTAAATGTAGAGTGTTACATTATAAGTGGCTCTGTTTTATGTGTGTGAACTTTTTGCTGGGAACAGGGGACTGATAACCCAGCAGTTTACTCCCCTTTAAACACCCAACAACAACAACTAAAGACAGCGCAAACATACATGCCCAAGGGGGGATTCGAACCTCCGACGTGGAACGCCTCACGCATCGGAGCATAGTGCCTCAATGCGCTTGGCCACTCCGCCGTGGATGGGGTGGTCTCCCAGCCCAGTAGGCGGAGCCTGGGATCATCGTGTTTTGGCCCGACTATAGTGTCTAGGAAAACAATCCAGAGTGATAAACTGCTCACCGAAAACACCTGAATGCGCCAGTCTGAACGCAGACCTAGAAATTCACAGTTTTTTCCACATAGTATGCGTTAACTTTATTTACATACGAAAAAACGTGCACAATATCTCATTTATCTCCCAACCAATAACAAAACAGCAAACGACTTTTATTTAGTTGTATCGCACATTAGTGACAAAAAAAAAGAGCAAGAAGCAATTAAAAGGAAGCATAACACGAAAGTCAATTTACGTTACGTTAATTATCGGGATTTTGCCCTTTTAAACTCACTGTTACATGCTGGAGAGTCTCTCACTCCCCCCCCCCCCGTCCCCCCCTCTCTCTCTCTCTTTTTATTTTTTATTTTATTTTTTTTTTCAGCGGTACATGCGCATTGCAACGCTACGGCCACTGTCGCGTAAAACGACTCGTATATATGCTGTCTCCGCAACGTAAAACGTTTCTCATGCGATAACGATACTTTGAATGTGCATATAAAATCATTGGATAGAAGAACGAAACGAAGAATGATTGTTGAAAAACTCTATTTATTTTATTTATCTACTTTTTTCCCGACGAGCTTTTTTCCGGGGTTCACTGAACACATAGGACGCGCTGCCACTGATAACCCTCAACATCAACTATGCGAAAAACTCACGCTATGTGTTTTTATCTCTGCAAAGTCCTTAAAATATATTAGAAAACTGCACTAAATCGGATGCTGTACAGTAAGTGTGATATATAACAAAAATAAAATCAACGCTTCCTATAGTGAAGATATCACTCTGTAAGGCGTACAAAAATATATATATATATATTTTTTTTTCATTGAGTCGATTTTTTTCCAAATCAGATAGGCCCAGTAAGTTTCAGAGCAGCCTGAACAACGTCTCTCAGCATTATTTGCACATTTGCTAGCCAAACATCAGTGGCGGCTCGTGCTTCAGATGACTAGAGGATCAGTTCTTTGAGTGTCGGTCTGATCTCCATCGGCGACCAAAGAGACAATCTTGAGCGCCATCGGTTTGCTCCTCCCCCTCTCCCCGTAGATATATTTATATATTTTCGTTAAAAGATCTGCATAATGTCTTACTTTGGCTTGTTTGCGCTTGCTTCAACTCGAGCTGAGGCGTTTTTCCAAGCTTAAGGCTGAGTAGTTTGTTCCTAAAAGATACTGAATGTTGTTCACTTTTCTTTGATAATAAACACGCCGGCCGCGGTGGCCGAGGTGACTGAGGCGCTCCAGTCACGGTCAGCACGGCCACTACGGTCGGGGGTTCGAATCCCCACTCGGGCATGGATATTTGTGCCGTCCTAGTTCGTAAGTAGTTCATAAGTAGTTTGTAAGTTTAGGGACTTATGACCCCGTAGTTAAGTCCCATAAGCTTAACAAACATTTGAACATTTTGATAATAAACATCAAGAACGTATGAATATGCACATAAACACTAAAACACAGTAAATAACTGATTACACTGTTAAGTGACCGTAACAAAAGAGACAAGTAGTGCTTTAGCCTACCGACTAAAAATCTTTCTTATATCCGTAAAAAATAGCTCAACTGTACATCGTCAAATGAATTTCGGAAAGAAGAATTGGAAAGTTTTAGGTTCGTTCCAGTTGCGATCAAAACTGTCGAAGCTTGCAAATTGCACTCTCGCACAATTCCAGTCAGTGGCGGCGCTAGACGAAAACTGGGCGTCGGCGAACTCGTCTTTGAGGTCCCTTTCATTTTTCCAGTAAGGAGGAAATGTTAAATAAAGTGAGCTGAATTATACACCAATTATCATTATACAAAAATTTTCTTAGTATAAAATACAAGTATTATTGAAATAAAAAAATTACAATAAACAAACACAAATTAAAATATAGAAACATTTCGGCTTTTCGCCTCACAGAATTTTTTTAAGATCACATCTTAATTGATACCAGCCGCAATTTCGGTTTCAATTGATAGTATTGACAACGCAGAGAGTCTTTCTTGGCTCATTGTGCTTCTCAAGCAAGTCTTAATCAATTTCAACTTTGTGAAGCTTCTCTCGGCCGAAGCTGCACTGAGTGGAACTGTGAGCATGATTCTGATGGTTATATAAACATTTGGATATACTTCTTCCAAATTGTTTTCTAAAATTTACTGAAGAAGTTGTTTTGCAAGTATTTAACTAAAAATTGCATCACTGCTGCAATCATACGGAAATAAATACGGACAACTAAATAGCTGCCGGCCGGGAATGGCCGAGCGCAATAAGGCGTCATATCACGGTGAGCGAGATCGCTCTCGTCGGGGGTTGAATTCCACCCTTGAGTACGGATGGTCGTTCTTGGGTTAAGCTAGTGTAAGTTAGATGTAGGTCGTCGCTACATAGCCTAGCAGTTGAAAAGCGCCGATAAACAACAAATAAAAAAAAAGCTAAAATTTTAACAATGTTTTGCGAGGCCCCCACAGTAGTGATGGGAACAATCGAATGAAAACAATCGATTCATTCGGTTGTTGGAAAAAATCGATCATTTGGTTGTAGTTTCTCGTATCGGTTGAATTATTCATTCATTCTTCTGAGTGAAACCAGTCGGTGGGAACAATCGAATGAAACAACCGATTCAGTCGGTTGGACTGTTCATTCGTTCTTTTGAATGAAACCAGTCGGTGGGATCAAACGAATGAAAAAATCGACGCAGTCGGTTGGACTACTCATTCCCTTTTTTGAGTGAAATCAGTCGGTCGGAGCAACCGAATAAAAATATCGACACAGTCGGTTGGACCACTCATTCCTTTTCTTCTGAGTTAAATCAGTCGATGGGGCCAACCGAATGAAAAAATTGACACAGTACGTTGGCCTCTTCATTAGTTCTTTTGAGTGAAACCAGTCGTTGGGAGCAACCGAATGAAACAGTCAGTTGGTCGTAGTTTTACTATGTTGGATTAATATTCGTTTATTTTTTTCGAATGAAAGTAGTCTGTGGGAACAACCGAATGAAAACATGCGACACTTTTGCAGTTTTGTACATTGACTGAATTACTCATTCTTTCTTTTTCAAGTGAAAAGAGGCAGTAAGTTTTTCTGTCGGTTGAACCATGTAATCATTATCCCAACTGAAACGACTCATTAGTATTTTAACTTACATTTCTATGACTGAAACTGACATGCACATCAGATAACTACAGCAGTGCTACATTACACCACCATGTAAAAGGGGTATGCCAAAGTTAAAATGCGTATTACAATGTTCATTTAATTATTTACTGAATGAAGTAACTTTTCGTTTTATAAGACACAGTAACAGTGATTCATATTTTGTTGTATATTAAATTGTTCGAGGTGCCATCAACGAGTAACTAATTAGCTGGAGCAGGCCTGCGATCACTTTCATTGCCCACCACAGACCTCAAAAATGCCGATCATCTGGGCCCAATCAGATTACTTTCGCAGACAGCCACAGTCTGTAGAAGATAAGTGACCAATGACCACGAAGTACCGCGGGGAGCGGGCACGCGAGAGGGGGTGCTGCGTCGCTTTCGTTTTCACTGCTGACAGCGCCAGCAGGCGCGCGCCAAACTCCACACAACAGTGTCTGGCGGCGTCGCGGGGCGTGCCATCGCCGATTGTTGTCGGTTTCTTACTGTCTCAATAAAGAAGCGTCGAAACTACAGGGTGTTCAAAAATGATCGCTACAAGTTTAATTTCGCATACTGTATCTCCGAAGTGGAAACAGGTAGAAACGTGCGGTTTGCGGCTTATTTTTCATACATATCTAAGGTACTAGTAGGACACAGTTAAGTATTTTAATTTTGAGCATATTTGCTAGATCCAAATTCGAAGATCACTAAAACATTAGATATGTTAAAAAAGTTTATTAACGTATTTTGTATAGAAATGTTTCTTATAAAAATATTTTTGTTAATTCCATCTAATTTGAAGGAGTACAAGAAGACATACAACATTTATCAGTGCTGTAAATTTTCTTCAGCGCGTCTGTATTCGTCAACAATGTATGAAAACATTCATCTCAAGTTTCATAATTTTCACTCTTGTCACAGATATTTCTGTGGTTATCGGTGAAACGGTGTGGAGGTTTATTCCATCCCTCCGCCAAGTACCATACAAAATCTTAGATGAACAGTGAACTGCCACTTGTTTTGAAAGTCAAGTGTGCAAAATTTCATCAAGATCGGAATAAAAATCTATATTGGCGTCGAAGTTTCGAATACCTTCTCTCATACATCAAACTAAAGTTGATGTAGACGGTGACCATTCTCTTTCTTTGAAGATGAAGAGTGAAATATATCATTAATATTCGAATACAAACGGAATTAGTCGAAGTACCCTCCGCCATGCACCTACGAAATTTATTGTACACAGTTTTAAAGGTTAAGTGTGCAAAATTTCATCAAGATCGCAGCCAAATTGTGGTTTTTGTCGAAGTTAGTATGTAAAGTACCCTCCGCCATGCAACGAAGGAAATTTGATGTAGACAGTGACGTTCCTCTTGCTTTGAAGGTCAAGTGTGCAAAATTTCATCAAGATTGGAACAAAACTGCAGATTTGCATGCAATAGAAACACACACACGTACACACCGCTATATTTTTAAGATTTGTCTCTAAGAATGTTTCATGCTGAATTACGGTTCATTTATACCCGAAAAGGCTGAAGGAGTATGCAAATAAAGTCACACAAAGTCGAAGAATTAATAAAAACATCCATATAACTGCAAAAACCGACAAAGACTTTTTCCAGTAGGTTGTATCGCATCAAGTGAAACCACTCAATGCCGAGAACTTTCATATAAAGGACAGAGACTTGTTTCATTCAGTGCTCGCGCATCGACTGAAACCACTCAAACCCACTGAATGAGTGAAAACATTCATATAGCGCCTGCAACCGACAGAGACTGATTTCAAATGTTCAAATGTTTGTACAACTTATGGGACTTAACTACGGGGTCATCAGTCCCTAAGCTTACAAACTACTTATGAACTAGCTAAGACTAAAGACGACACAAATATCCATGCCCGAGGGGGGATTCGAACCCCCGACCGTAGTGGCCGTGCTGACCGTGACTGGAGCGCCTTAGTCACCTCGGCCACCGCGGCCGGCAGAGACTGATTTCATTCGATTGTTTCGCATCGACTGAAACCACTCAAACCCCGCCAGTGAGTGAACACATTCATACGGTCACAAAGACTATTTTCATTCGGTTGTTTCATTAGACTGAAAAAACCGACTGAACGAAAAAACAACCGATTGACCAATCGGTTGTTAAAAACAGTCGGTTGTCCCATCACTACCCCACAGGCGCGAGGCCGTCGGCGGTTGCCGATGTCGCCGACGCACAGCGACGCCACTGATTTCAGTGGAATCTGACTGGCGGTCAAATGTTCCAATTAGCCAATGGAGAGTTCCGATTAGACTGAACTGAGACAGAGGAAATGCTCCTTGCCGACTCCACAGCGTTTAAGACCCTTGCTCCAAAGAGATAAGCGACTACATACGCAAAGTCTTCTGTATGCAACATCGTTGCCTATTCGTTGAAGAAAGCAAGCGCGAATTCCGGCATTTCTTTTAAAAAAATTAAGGGACAGTACATCGCAACATTTTGACTTAAATCCCACTAATTCATCTGATTTACAGAAAGCAAATGAGTACAGACAGTATAACAAAGTTTATTGGTGTTCAACTAGTATATTCCACAACAATCTTTGAGTTTTCGTTCTCTGGGGCCCGCAGTGTGGAGTGTCTTTGATTGACATGTTCAATACCACAATAATTATACATTATTTTAACACTGCTTTAAACTTTATTGACTCACTATAAGCTTATTTCGGCCTTAGATCATCATCAGGTGTTATTACTTATAATATTGTTATTGTTTATTTGGTGCCCAATTGATTATAGAAGCTGATGTAATGCTTATCTGTGTATGTGCAGCAGCACTGGTTCTGCACATAAAGAGATAAGCATTACATCAGCTTCTATAATCAATTGGGCAGCAAGTAAACAACAACAATATTATAAGTAATAACACCTGATGATGGCTAAGGCCGAAATAAGCTTATAGTGAGTCAATAAAGTTTAAAGCAGTGTTAAAATAATTTATAATTATTTTGGTATTGAATCTTTGGGTTGATTACCAAACAGCTTTAATACAGGATCAGTGTAGATGAGGCTACCACCAGTCGGCTCTGACCAGGCACATGAAGGCAGCCAAAGAGGAGTGGCGTTCATGCAGCCACCTTTGAGACAAAGCATTCAGGTAGCCATCGTGAGACATCACGTCTTTCTTAAATCTTACAACGAGACGTAAATATCAAAACAATTGACACCACACAGTTACCGCAATCAATCTTTTTAACTTTTATTTTTAAATTGCTCGGGTAAATATCACCTCACCACCAGTAACAATTAATTAGCTTTACTTTCCGTCAGCAACACACACAGTTATTGTCTTCTGGAACACCACTCCTGATTAATGACGATAAGATGTCGTTGTCCAAAGTCGATGGGTTGTATCCTAAACTACACTAAACCCTTGCATACAATAAAAATGAGTTTAAAATCTGTAAATTATAGAAAAATGTCCATTTGACTCATTTCATGTGGAATAAGCAGAGTACCACCAAAAATTTATTTCCAATTAAAGCACTGTATACAAGCTACCTTCGGGTCACGTGATACTAAGCAGCACCCCTCCTAACCTTACGCATGCGCAAAGGCTGCTGTCACCCACATCTTTTCAGGCAGTTAAATATTTGTTACAACGAAGAGTATAAATGTCATTTACCCTCAAAATCGCGTTACATTTGCTAAAATGTCCGAAGATATGTGGCAAGTAACAATACAAAAGTCATTGTTGTTCCCATAAGAAGATTGGGTTTAAAAATATTTGCTTGCAGTAGGTTTCAAACCCACTACCTTCGAAGCGCAGCGCGATGCCACTAGTGGAGAGTAGTGACTACATTATTATTCATGATCGGATCTTCTGAAGGCTTTTACAGTTGATGTGTCTTTAATTTACAGTTATAAGATATTTTACCAAATATGACGTGTTTTTAATCAATCTGCAATGAGCCAAAAGCAAATATGAAGGCCGGATGTTATCTTCATGGAGGATTTGCGCATGTGCAAAGGAGGTGCGCAGTAGCTCCATTGTCTTACTTCGGGATCATTCGTGCATAAAGGGCATATTACACGGAGCGTATTTGGTCGCTAGTCGCTGGCGTCTGTTGTCGCTCGGCGTATAGGCGAATAGCGAATGAATACGCTGGGCTGACGCAATGACACGCAGCGACTTGAGACGCTAGTGTCTTCGTAAAAACAACTGAAACACGACGTAGCATTTGACATATTGTTTTGAAGGTTAGGTGATACCAAACAGTTCTGTTTGGTACTGTAATAAAATTTCCAAATTTATGGAAATTTATCAAAGTTTTCCAGTATTATGGGACATTAGAAATAAGGATTATTTAAATACTAAACTTAAAGACCCTCAATTTAACCAATTGTTTGACGAATTGAATTCCAGGTCTTGGGGAATAAACTTGGTCATAGAAGATTGGGGTATTCGAAACAGGTATTAAAGTGTTTTGAAGTTATCACCTGTTGCCAAATAACGCAGTGTAACTTCCAGTTTTGTTCTTGGCGAGATCGCCATCCTCACGACGGTATTGTGTTTCCTTATTTTATCCTATACCATTTCCAGTAATGTATCAAAATTTTCTGATGTTATCCTCATTATATTTCTGAAGGCAGAAGGATTTTCGCACGATAATTCTCTCAAAAGATTTGCAGAAGCACCATATTTAGCCGTCCTCGAAATCAACCTCCTTATCCATTTTCTTTTATTTTTTCCTACTTTTCCGTTTTGCTTTGGTAAATTAATTGTTCTTTTAAAATTGTTGCAAGAAACACAACGCCACCATTTATTACTTCCTTCGACATTTTGATTAGACTGATGGCTGCTTTATACGCTCCTATATATAACACGGGGCGACCAACACCTGAAGCAGTTTAAAAAAAAAAAAAAAAAAAAAAAAAAAAAAAAAAAAAAAGCCAGCGACCAGCGTCTAAAGTAGTCCGCCCTTCAACTTTAGATGCTCGCGTTTTGGAGCAGCGACTTTGTTGGCTGTCCTTGTTTAAACAGAGCGATTTAGCAGCTGCGTCCAAATACGCCAGTGACTGCCGACCAAATACGTTCCGTGTAATGTACCCTTAATCGCCAGATTTCGAGTTTCTAGGAGCTGCTCTCTCTACCAGCTCCACCGCCAATGTTAAAAGCGGCGTTTCCCCTTGCTTCTCCTTGCTGCGGGAGCGCCCTTTATGCTGCCTCCAGGGGATTCAGAAGCAGTGTTGCCAGGCGTTGAAAAAATATCCGAAGGTCGTAATGGAAAAATCCGGAGATTTATCCACAATTTCCGGAGACACTTTCGAATCTCTCTATATATAAAATAGGCTGTATGTGTGTATGTCTGTATGTATGTTCCACATCTCCTCCTAAACTACTGGACCGATTTCAGCCAAATTTGGTACACGTGTTCCCTACTATCACGCAACAATCGCTGTCGGGGTTAGAACCACCTACGTCAGGAGATATGACGTCATAAACAGTGACAGTCGTGAAAAACGGCCGCATTATGCGATAATATTCTACATCTGCTCCAAAACGAATGGAACGATTTCAACCAAATTTGGTACAAATATTCTTGATGGACAGGAATCATTTGCTGTGGTAGCAAAAACCAGCCACGATACATAGTTAATACGATATCACGTCATTTTCAAGGGCTCGTCCGTGGGAAGAATACAGTGAACATACCGAAACGTTTCTCCAGACCAGATGTGCTCGTTTTTATGTGTTATATTTTATATTTAGGGAACAATTAGTAGTGAAATAAACTATATAATTTTCACCTAGAAAAAATGGTTTTCTAAAATAAAATTCAAAAAATCCTACATTAAAAAATCCGGAGATTTCAACATTTTTGCCTATTTTTCCTGGAAGATAAAAAATTCCGGAGATCTCCGGAAATTTCCGGAGACCTGGCAGCACTGTTCAAAAGAGAATTTGAACCTCAACCGCGCATGCGCATTGCAACGCTGCGGCCAATGCCGCCTATCTTAAGCGGCCGCGCGATTCGTATATGTGCTGCCTCGGCGAAGTATAATGTTTCTCATGCGATAAAAATACTTGGAATGTGCATATAAAATGATCTGATAAAAGAACGAAACGAAGAATGATGATTTAAAAACTCTTTTTATTTTATTTATTTACTATATTTTCCCGACGAGCTATTTGCTGGGGGTTCACTGAACTAGTGAACACACAGTACGGGCCGCCACTGATATATATATATATATATATATATATATATATATATATATATATATGAGATTCTCTCTCTCTCTCTCTCTCTATCAACGAAGAATCGCACTTACATTATGCAGACAGCAACTTCGTGAAGAATAAACTCACCGGAAAAATGTGAGTGAAATTACGCGTGTTGTAGTTCATGTAATGGCAAAACAGTTTATGGAGGGAAAATGAGCCGAAACAATTGGGTGTGTAGATACAGGTGGGATGAAGAGTGCTGTAGCGAGAAAAAGGTGGAGCGAATATGACCAGTAGTCAGGGACAGTTAAAATAAGACACGTGTTCCACAAATTACAACGGCGCGTCCGTTAGCGCCTAAAACAGTCTCACGATGCGTTGAATTCTGCGGTTATTTCAGGCTTTATTGCTTGTCTGTTAGCACTGCTGAAAAGCCGCAGTTCCCTACCATTTAAGTGTGGGTCGTCGGCAGCTTTATAGTCTTTGGTGAGACGTAATGCCTGAAATTTAGTATTACCGTCAGTCTTGACACTTGTGAAACTTTTTTTATGGTAATAGTACTGACATTATCGAACTAATGCCAACAGCGTTTATTATCTTTTATATTGCATTAACAATAAAATCGATATAACTGTATTTATCATGCCTATGCCAGAAGCGACAGCGTAATGGTTATTATATACTTCAGCTGACTTAAATATGGTAAACATTTTAGTGTTTGGCTCAAATTTATTACACCCCTTTTGGTGAGTGTTTCAAAAACAGTAGATACAAACGACTGCCAAGCAGAAATCAGTCAGAACACGTCGATTTGTCAGACAATTGTATCGATATATTGTCCATCTAAATAAAGAAGACATCAGGAAAGGTGAATCGACTGATTTCAAGCAATAGAGAGAGAGAGAAAGAGAAAGGTATGTAGAAAAAAACTATGTACGTCTTGTTTAAAATATGAGATGGCATTAGTAGTAAGGCTAGGCAGATAATATTACTTCTCCAATTTTACTAGTACCGAAGTTTTCCCACAGAAATTTCAAGTTCCTCTTTGCTCAAAAATTATATTTTTTCCCGAAATTACGAAAAAATACCCCAATCTGAAGTTACCGCTATGTTCGTACTTCTCTACGTATGCACTTCATTCAATAAATATGGAAAGTTCCCGAATGTCTAGTTTGTGGATTATCCGTTCCTAGTTAGGGGGTTCTTTGAAAAACATGACATGTACTTAAACCGTGTGTTTAGTGTTGTAATTATAATGATAATTTTCACTTAAAAATACCAATTTCTGATTTTGTAGGCACAGGTAGCGGAAACATCTGGGAGTGGTAATTGCAATGCACATGAACAGGGCTAAGTGACGTGGATGATGGATAGGGAACACACTGTAGATTACGAGAAGAGTGTGTTCGGTACATCAAGAGACCCAAAAGAAAGAGATCTATCATCACGCGGACTGCGACATTGAAACGTCTGATTCGTCAATAGAGTTGTGCATACAGAACAAAGTTCGTTTCACTAGACTCACCAGAAAATTACAGCTGTCATTAGGGAAAAAGAGGAAAAACAAACACAGCAAAAAATCGGACTAATAATTCCCAAAAGTTACAAACTTAAGTGCTGAGAAGTACTGTGTGTTTTAACCGTTGTTTTGTAAATATGTTTCAAATAGGGCACGTAGCATACTTTCAAATACAGTAAATGGGAGTTTCCGGTAAAAACAAACCGATAAGTGTGTTTGAATTAATCGGACAATCGAAGCTCTCTGTATTGAAACGATACGCAACAGTAATACCATTAGACGGCATTGTTGTTGTACTTTTGCGTATGTTGCCAGTGACATGTTTTCAATTACAATAAGGAAAATTTTCTTTTGCTTCCATCTCAAGTAGTGAAAGAAGAACATAAATCAAGTAAATTACGGAATACTTTGTGAATTAATCGCTTAACGTTTTCTTTTAGATTACAAAGCTTCTCGGGATCACAGCTGCGTTCCAAGTTAGTACTGGATATAATTTTCACTTGCTTCTTGCAAATTTAGAATATAAAAGTTTGCATGCCGAATTTTGAAAGCCACTAAGTCTATAACTTTACAAATAACATGACGGGGCTGTGAAGATATCACCTCACCCTTGCGTTTATCGAATTCTACGAACAAGTTAGGTACACCTAACAAAAATTCGCGGATGTGACTTCGGAGTACGCGGCATCACGGTAAAAGCTTTTTTCTGCACATATTGTCAACTTGCGTAGATCTAGAGCAGTTAACAACACTGTCACACACAACAACTATGTTCGTTTTGTTTCTGTTACTAAAATTTTGACAGAAGAAACTCATAAATCATAAAGACAAATTCGTATATTGTGATCCATCATGGAGATCAGCCAACGCAATGACAAAGTTCACATTAACAGTCCAAATAATAAGCTACTTACCAAGGAAGGATGCTGCGTACAACCGAACAGCAGGTGTATTGCTCCTCCTTGTATGAACAGCTTTTTGAATGCTCAGACCTTCTCCACGGCACTGTAATTTCGTCTTGTTGCTTCAGGACGCACTAGGTGGAATCAGCGAAACTGCAAACCATCCCAAACACGGCAGGCGTTTCCATGGTAGAGTATTAACAATGATAGACGTTAGACTCGCCTATGTAGCATTCAAACTGGCAGCTGCCGCAACCGCCACGAAATAAATCATTTATCTCAACGCGCAATTCTGAATTTCTCGGCTTTATTTTATCTTTTTTCCTAGTTACATAGTGGAAGAGTTGTCGAAGAAGCAAAAATACATCCTTAATAAAAATCAGAAGAAAAGTTATTGTTCCACAGTTGGCTACTTTGCCCATATCTATATTATCTGTAGGACGCACCACTATTCAGCCCAAGGAGGTTTCAGCCACTGAAGTATTTGTCTGTGAATTCAACAGAATTCAGTAGCGGCATTTTGTGTTTGAAAAATTAGTTCAGATAAACGATGTCGAATTTCGATTGCGAAATTTGTCGGCGGAATGAAGAGACAAATTTCAGCTTGGTTTTAGTATAAGCGATGAGTATTTAGTATTCACCACAGATCAGACAGTAAGCGACAGTCGGAGTGCAACGGCCATTAATTCTAACTCGTTGTTGGATTGCCAACACAGAGCCTACAATCAAATAAAAAGTGTGACATTTGATCTTTATGCAGAAAAAATCATAACAATAGCTGTTTGGAACAGAAGATCAGTACTGTGAGCTGCTGCAATAAGTGCACCCTAACAAACACACATGACCGATGATACCATGGTACCACGTAAGTGATTTTTTTTTCCTTGCTACACACGAAGCTCTGGAGTGGGCAGCTTTAGCGCACTACAGCACAATTTACATCAAGGAAAAAAAGGCATCATGGCACCTTCATTTGTTTAAAAAAATAAAGCAATACTTAAGCGTGTGATTTCAATGTAGATTTACTGAAGTAGTGTAATAGGAAGAAAGACCTGAAGTCTTACTTGGCTCACGGTCTGCACCGCCACTATGGTCGGGGGTTCGAATCCCCCCTCGGGAATGGATATTTGTGCCGTCCTTAGTCTTAGTTAGTTCATAAGTAGTTTGTAAGTTTAGGGACTAATGACCCCGTAGTTAAGTCCCATAGACTGTACAAACATTTGAACATCTTACTTGGCTCATTCAATCTGACATCCGTTATTGATTTGCCTACTCGGGTAGTAAAGGACAGCAGTACATTGATAGATAACATTTTTATAGACCAAGGTAAGTTTTACAACATAAATGCTTGTCCCGTTGAGAATTGTCTTAATGATCATAGTGCAAAGCTAGTAACAGTATATGACTTAGCTCCATTCAGTAATTCGAAACAGTCCTCCAGAATTTTGCGCTCGATTAATGACTTAACAACTAGAATTTTCAAGAAAGTCTACAGCAGTTAGACTGAGATGAGGCTTATAAGGAACATGATGTTAATTTAAAATATAACTTATTTCACGATACATTTGTAAGGGTATTTGATAACTGTTTCCCCAAGAAATTAGTTAAATTTAATTGTAAGAAACCATGCAAAAAACCATGGCTTACTAAAGGAATAAAAATATCTTGTAACCGAAAAACGTAACTATATCTGTCCGCAAGAAAGAGTAGTAACCCAGAAACAATAAAATATTATGAAAACTACTGCGCTACATTAAGAAAAGTTATTTAAAAAAATCAAGAAGCATGTGCATCATGTCTGAGATTAGCTCCTCTCATAATAAAATTAAAACAATTTGGAATATTATAAAAAGGGAGACAGGGCAACCAAGAGCAGAGGAAGAGGGTATTACTATCAAAACAAATGAAAACTTTATCAACTAAAAATCCGAAGTTGAAACCATTTTAATGATTACTTTTTAAATGTTGTAGAGAAAATAGGATCTAAATGTTCATTAGAAGGAGCAAGGCAATTAATCGAGGAGGCCATACCCACACAATTTGATACAATTGACATTCCACCCACTCTCCTTCAGAAATTAGGAAAATAATAAATTTTCTCAAGAGTAAACGGTCATATGGAATTGATGGGATTTCCAACAGGGTATTAAAAACTTGTTCCCAGGAGATAAGTAGGATTCTAAGTCATAGATCTCTAAAGAAGGGTACTTTACCGGATAGACTGAAATATGCGATCGTTAAACGTCCAATGTCAACAATTACCGCCCCATCTCACTTCTGACAGCTTTATCCAAAGTTATTGAAAAAGTTATGTATTCTAGAGTTGCTCCACATATTAGTAAAAATAAAGTCCTAACAAAATGTCAGTTTGGGTTTCAAAAAAGCTTTTCAACTGAAAACGCTATATATAACTTCAGTGATGAAATATTAAACGCTTTGAATAACCGGACATCATCAGTTGGGATTTTTTTGTGACTTCTCAAAGGCTTTTGATTGTGTAAATCATGGGATTCTTCTAGATAAGCTTAAGTATTGTGGTATGAGGGGGACAGTGCACAAATGGTTTAAATCATACTTAACTGGAAGAGTGCAGAAAGTTGAAATAAGCAGTTCATATGATATAGATGAAACAATTAATTCCTCTAACTGGGGAGTTGTAAAAAAATGGGGTCCCACAAGGTTCGGTCTTGGGTGCTTTGCTGTTCTCAATATATATTAATGACTTGCCATTCTACATTCACGGAGATGCTAAGCTAGTACTTTTTGCTGATGATACAAGTATAGTTATCACACCTGACAAACAGAAATTAACTGATGAAATTGTAAATGATATCTTTCAGAAAGTTATTAAGTGGTTCTCTACAAATGGACTCTCATTAAACCTTGATAAAAGCCAGTATATACAGTTTCATACAGTAAATGGCATGACACCATTAATAAATTTAGACTTTGATCATAAATCTGTAGCTAAGATTTTTAGGTGTTTGCATTGACGAGGGGCTGAATTGGAAGAAACATATTGAAGATCTCCTAAAACATTTGACTTCATTGCAAAATTTGGTGATATAAATCTCAGTAAATTAGCTTACTACGCCTATTTTCAGTGATTGCTTTCATATGGGATCATATTCTGGGGCATTTCAACATTGAGTAAAAAAGTATTCATTGCACAAAAGCGTGTAATCAGAATAATTGCTGGAGCCCACCCAAGAGCATCCTGCAGAGATTTATTTAGGGATCTTCACTGTAGCTTCACAATATATATATTCACTCACGAAATTTGTTATTAACAATCCGACCCAATTCAAAAGTAATAGCAGTGTGCATAGCTGCAACACTAGGAGAAAGGATGATATTCATTATTCAATGTTAAATCTACCTTTAGCTCAAAAGGGGTGAATTATGCCGCCACAAAAGTATTTGGTCACTTATCAATTAGCATCAAAAGTCTGACAGATAGGCAACTAGTATTTAAAAAGAAAGTAAAGGAATTTCTGAATGACAACTCCTTCTACAATGTAGATGAATTTTTAGATAAAACTTTAAAAAAAAAAAAAAATAAAAAACAACAAAAAATGTAATAAAAAATTCTTAAAATATTGATTGTCAAGTGTAGACAACATTTACTAAACTGACACGTCCCACATCATTACGTATGTCGTATATATGATCTCTGGAACAAGTATTAATCTAATCTAATCTTTCTGATAGAGCAGAAGAAATCTTCCACGACGTTTAACAAAATCGAGGTATTTTTTTGTATTTACTGCCTACATAATCTTTGTATATTAAAAGTTTTTAATACGTTGCGTTTTATAGCTCTTAAATATTCCAAAAAGATACCACTAAAGCTATTTTTTTATTTTTTTTTAATTTTATTTTTATTTATTTATTTATTTATTTTTTGATTGAAATGCAGGCTAGTTTCGGTCTTTGTCCATTTTCTTAAGTCACGTTCGTTTAGGCACTGTAGGTCACGCTATTTATTTCTAAAACCTCGCATTAAATGACGGATTCAGGCAGCCTTCGTGAAATCAAAGTCGTAAGCATAGCCATGATGACGTCATCCATGATTTAGGAGACCTCTGTTATAATCCCGATAGTTCGACCATTGACACGTGTAACACCAAACTACCATAACAGAACTGGTATTAGTTTCTGTTTTTCTTTCATTAGTAACACCATTAAAATTCCTTTTATGAAACCCTGCACACAAAGCAACTGAACGACAGATTGGATTTGTGTAGATGTTTTCACACTTGCACCGTTTCACGATATGTCGTGTGTAGGGACTGTAAGCACAGACAAAAGTTCGTCTTCTGTACATTGCTCGCCTTCCAAAATCAATACCAAGAAGGAACGGAGATATCACAGACAAATTTATCTTGGAGTAACACGTGATGCCAGTGGCGAATATAAAATATATTTTGGGGGAGGGGGGGGGGAAGACTAAAAAGAAAAAGTTGTTGGACGTTCCGATCCATACTTTGTTATGGCGTTTTAAGAAGAGAGATACCAACCATTGACCTGATATATACGTATATTCTCCCATTCATCTTGACAGCCAAAATAAGCCTGTAACAAAAACAGCTATTGTAAAACGTTATTCACCGGGGGGCAGGGGCTCAGAAATGTACACTGCTGGCCATTAAAATTGCTACACCACGAAGATGACGTGCTATAGACGCGAAATTTAACCGACAGGAAGAAGATGCTGTGATACGCAAATGATTAGCTTTTCAGAGCGTTCACACAAGGTTGGCGCCGGTGGCAACACCTGCAACGTGCTGACACGAGGAAAGGTAATGTTTGTAAAGTCTATGGGACTTAACTACGGGGTCATCAGTCCCTAAACTTACAAACTACTTATGAACTACTTACGAACTAGGACGGCACAAATATCCATGCCCGAGGGGGGGATTCGAACCCCCGACCGTAGTGGCCGTGCAGACCGTGACTGGAGCACCTCAGTCTCCTCGGCCACCGCGGCCGGCGACACGATGAAAGTTTCCAACCGATTTCTCATACACAAACAACAGTTGACCGGCGGTGCCTGGTGAAACATTGTTGTGATGCCTCGTGTAAGGAAGGAGAAATGCGTACCATCACGTTTCCGACTTTGATAAAGGTCAGATTGTAGCCTATCGCGATTGCGATTTATCGTATCTCGACATTGCTGATCGCGTTGGTCGCGAGCCAATGACTGTTAGCAGAATATGGAATCGATAGGTTCAGGACGGCAGCACGGAACGCCGTGGTGGATCCCAACGGCCTCGTATCACTAGCAGTCGAGATGACAGACATCTTATCCGCATGGCTGTATCGGATCGTGCAGCCACGTCTCGATCCCGTAGTCAACAGATTGGAACGTGTACAGGACAACAACCATCTGCACGAACAGTTCGACGACGTTTGCAGCAGTATCAGCTCGGAGACCATGGCTGCGGTTACCCTTGACGCTGCATCACAGGGAGGTGAGTCTGCGATGGTGTACGCAACGACGAACCTGGGTGCGTGAATGGCAAAACGTCATTTTTTCGGATGAATCCAGGTTCTGTTTACAGCATCATGATGGTCGCATCTGTTTTTGGCGACATCGCGGTGAACGCACATTGGAAGCGTGTATTCGTCATCGCCATGCTGGCGTATCACCCGGCATGATGGTATGGGGTGCCATTGGTTACACGTCTCGGTCATCTCTTGTTCGCATCGACGGCACTTTTGAACAGTGGCCGTTACATTTCAGATGTGTTACGACCCGTGGCTCTACCTTTCATTCGATCCCCGCGAAACCTTACATTTCAACAGGATAATGTACGACCGCATGTTGCAGGTTCTGTACGGGCATTTCTGGATAAGAGAAATGTTCGACTGATGCCCTGGCCAGCACATTCTCCAGATCTCTCTCCAACTGAAAACATCTGGTCAATGGTGGCCGAGCAACTGACTCGACACAATAGGCCAGTCACTACTCTTGATGGACTGTGGTATCGTGTTAAGCTGCATGAGTATCTGTACCTGTACACGCCATCCAAGCTCCGTTTGACTCAATGCCCAGACGTATCAAGGCCGTTATTACGGCCAGAGGTGGTTGTTCTGGATACTGATTTCTCAGGATCTATGCACCCAAATTGCGTGAAAATGTAATGACATCTTAGTTCTAGTATAATATATTTGTCCAATGAATACCCATTTATCATCTGAATTTCTTCTTGGTGTAGCAATTTTAATGGCCAGCATGGGTAAATATTTTGAAGCAGTCTAAAACGAAAGCATATGTGTTTTTAACAAAAATTTGTGTGTTTTTAACAAAAACTTGTGTGTTTTTAAATGGACACCCTATATTCTTTCGTCAGCAGTTTATAGGATGACAAATCACATAAACAATGTCGTTGATCGCATCGCAATACGCTAATTACATCTACTAAAGAGAGATAAGAATACTAATATTGGTGAATAACACTATGAGTGCAAACATAGTTTCTTTCATATAAACATGTAAAACTAACAAAACTCTGTCCTACATCTCTGGAAAGTCCCATTAGTAGAGGTCTGCGCGGATAAGAAAAGTGTCATCCGCATCACATCCGCAAGGCCCATATCCGCAACCGCATCCGCGGCTCTTTATCCGCATCCGCAGATATTAAAGTTTTGAATGGGCAATAGCACTAGATAGCAGTATTTAAAACCATGGTATGTAATGATATAATTATTGTTAGAGTGTCATTTCTGCGACAACTTAACTACCTTTGACTTCTCGAATCACGATAACTGTTCTATACCTAATCCAAAACAGGCTAATCCAAACAAGAAAGCATTGATGCTTCGGACACACACAGTAGCGCTTCGGAGCCCGTGTGGTCGGAGCACTACGTCAGCTGTTTAATACAGGAATCTTCTTCAATTTCAGTGGTTAAAACTGATCGGCATAGAGGAGATTTTACTGTGTTTACATAAAAAAAAAATAAAAAAATAAATAAAAAAGACACACTGCTTTCGGAGTTTTACAAAAGGGACACTTCATTTTCCCCATATTAACGCACAAGAGGTTATGTGACAGAAAGCAAAGCATGTCAATTTAAGTGTAAAACTGCCGTCTACTTCTAATTGGTAACTGTCAGCAAAAAGAGAATGTCGGCTGCAGCTACGGCCAGCCTATAAATCTAACATTGTGTACCTTCCTAAATACGTTACTTTCATTGTACACCGTATCTGATTATGAAAGTTGCTATAAAATGCTATTGCCAGTCTTTATTACTTCCGTCACCATTTATCCAGTACATAAACATGAATTTTTGTTTGTATGTTTGTTCGTATTTTATGCGCTGCTGTGCCGCTCATTCGGTTGCGATGGAACTTTGCCAACATAACGCTTGCACTTTCGCGACGGTTATTGGCACAATCAAATGATTGTAAGACACATAGTTCAGGAGATATGACACAATGAACAATGAAATGCGCGGTAAATTGCTACATCAAGCGACAATGTTTCTCATATCCTGCTAAACCACTGGACCGATTGTAACCAAATTTGGTGCTCGTATTCCTTCTTGAGGTAACAATCGATGTAGCGGTAAAAACCGCGACACATAGTACAGGAGATATGACGTCATAAACAGTTGATGTGTTCATTTTAAGAAAGAACTGTCACTATATTCACTACGATATACGTTGTCACTCGGTCACTACAAAGCGCTAACTGAAGGCAGCGCAAATTTGGCATGGCACATCTGGTGGACAGCGGCACAGAGTAACACACATACAGGGTGTTACAAAAAGGTACGGCCAAACTTTCAGGAAAAATTCCTCACACACAAAGAAAGAAAATATGTTATGTGGACATGTGTCCGAAAATGTTTAATTTCCATGTTAGAGCTCATTTTATTACTTCATATCACATTAATCATGGAATGGAAACACACATCAACAGAACGTACCAGCGTAACTTCAAACACTTTGTCACCGGAAACGTTCAAAATGTCCTCCGTTAGCGAGGATACATGCATCCACCAAATGTTCAAATGTTTGTAGAACTTATTGGACTTAACTACGGGGTCATCAGTCCCTAAGCTTACAAACTACTTATGAACTACTTAAGACTAAGGTCGGCACAAATATCCATGCCCGAGGGGGGATTCGAACCCCCGACCGTAGTCGCTGTGCAGACCGTGACTGGAGCGTCTCAGTCTCCTCGGCCACCACGGCCGGCCATGCATCCACCCTCCGTCGCATGGAATCCCTGATGCGCTGATGCAGCCCTGGAGAATGGCGTGCCGGCCGCGGTGGCCGAGGGTCCTGAGGCGCTCCAGTCACGGTCTGCACGGCCACTACGGTCGGGAGTTCGAATCCGCCCTCGGGCATGGATATTTGTGTCGTCCTTAGTATTAGTTAGTTAATAAGTAGTTGTAAGTTTAGGGACTGATGACCCTGTAGTTAAGTCCCATAAGCTATACAAACATTTGAGAATGGCGTATTGTATCACAGCCGTCCAAAATACGAGCACGAAGAGTCTCTACATTTGGTACCGGGATTGCATAGACAAAAGCTTTCAATTGCCCCCATAAATGAAAGTCAAGAGGGTTGAGGTCAGGAGAGCGTGGAGGCCATGGAATTGGTCCGCCTCTACCAATCCATCGGTCACCGAATCTGTTGTTGAGAAGCGTACGAACACGTCGACTGAAATGTGCAGGAGCTCCATGCTGCATGAACCACATGTTGTGTCGTACTTGTAAAGGCACATGTTCTAGCAGCACAGGTAGAGAATCCCGTATGAAATCATGATAACGTGCTCCAATGAGCGTAGGTGCAAGAACATGAGGCCCAATCAAGACATCACCAGCAATTCTTGCCCAAACGTTCACAGAAAATCTGTGTCGATGACGTGATTGCACAACTGCGTGCGGATTCTCGTCAACCCACACATGTTGATTCTACACGAATTATTTCGATTTACATTTAAAAAGAAATACTAAAATGAGCTCTAACATGGAAATTAAGCGTTTCCGGACACATGTCCACATAACATATTTTCTTTCTTTGTGTGTGAGGAATGTTTTCTGAAAGTTTGGCCAGTGGCGGTGCTAGACGAAAACTGGGTGTCGGCGAACTCGTCTTTGCGAGGCCTCTTTCATTTTTTCATTAATGAAAAAAATGTTAAATGAGCTGAATTATACATCAATAATCATTATACTAAAATTCTATTAGTATAATATACGAGTATTATTGCAACGACAAAAATTACAATAAACAAATAAAATTAGAGAAACTTTTCAGCTTTTCGTCTCACAGAATTTTTTAAAGATCGCATCTTATTACTAGCCGCTATTTCGACTTCAGTTGACAGTACTGACAACACAAATAGTCTTCCTTGCTCATTGTGCTTTTCAAGCTAGTCTTAATTTTAACTTTGTGAAGCTTCTCTCGGCCGGAGCTATACTGACTGGAACTGAGCATGATTCTGACTTTATATAAGCATTTGGATATACTTCTTCCAAATCGTTTTCTAAAATGTACTGAAGAAATTGTTGCATCACTGCTAAACTCATACGGAAATAAATAAGGACAATTAAGCTGCCGGCCGGGAATGGCCGAGCGCACTAAGGCGTCATACCATGGTGAGCGAGATCGCTCTCGTCGGGGGTCGAACCCCACCCTTGGGTACGGATGTTCTGTTCGTCCATTGGTTAAGCTAGAGTAAGCTAGATGTACGTCGTCGCTACATAACCTCAAATTTTAACAATGTTTTGCGAGGCCCCCACAGGCGCGAGGCCGTCGGCGGTGGCCGACGTCGCCGACGCCTAGCGCCGCCACTGAGTTTGGCCGTACCTTTTTGTAACTCCCTGTATATTTTTGTCTGTGGCGGCGGCCACCCGGAAAGCACTTGACAGACCTCAGATAAGACACGGTCGCGTAAACGGATTAGGCGCAGGTGCTTCGGGTACAGCTACATCTGCTGTGGCCAGGGGATGAGGACAACACACTTCCGCGCTACCTGAGCCCTGCAAGGATTCCAAGAATGTCCACAGGCTTGAAGTTTTCAGCTATCATTTCTACAGTCGTACTGGGCAGATACCTAGCTCTTCTTCCGCATATAGCACGCGGATATCCGCGTTGCCCACTGTTTTATCCGCAAAGTAAGAAATACCGCGGATATCCGCATCCGCGCAGACCTCTACCCTTTAGGTAACGACTGGCCGCTGTTTCATCATCGGACCGAAGGCGTCAACGGAAGCGGTATGTAGGGGTGCTCAGCGTCCATTACTCCCCTCGGTGTGGCGCATTTCTTGACCGACGCCGTTACTTGTCACTCATGTAGCTCCTCAATTAACCTCACAAAGGCTGAGTGCACTCAACATGACAACAGCACTCGGCAGACCCGGACGGTGAGCCTTACAAGGGCTAACCAAGACCGACAGGACTTAACTTCGGTGAGCAGGAGGAGCCGATGTCCACCACGGAATCACTGCAGGTAGCAATATCCCCCCCCACCACCACCACCCCGAACCATAACGCAACTATGAGTGTAATTTCAAAGGCAGCGGATTTAATTTCCTACTATTGATACAACTTTCTTCTAAAAAACGATTAGAAAGTACAGTATAGGATAGGCTAAATTTTAGTCCATTTTTCTGAATGGAACACGTCCTGTTATTACATCGATTCCGACAGAGAAATATACGTTGCCTAACGAAGTTTCGCGTTGCGGGTAAATCTCAGAACCGAATTATGCTCGTTGAGCTAGAGCTTACTGTATACTCAATTTGTATACAATATAATTTTTTTCAAAATTACTTATTGTATCTCGAAAATTTATCTATCGCGTGGTACATGAATACAGTTTTTACACCTTTCGTTTATTCAATGTCAATACGGCGTATTTATTTTAAAGCAATCTCTGTTCTATTCAACTAAGAATTGATTATCAACAAACAATCGCGTAATTTTAATATAAAATATATTTCACTTTCCTTGGGTATTTGTTTTTGCGTTACGGAACACTCAGTATTCAGGTACGCTCCTGGCTGGTTGTGTGATGGTGCAAGTACTTCCTCCTGTGACGGCGACCTCCAGAACAAGACTTTTAGACCCTCTGTTGGGACCCACAGGTTGAAAATCACTGGCCTAATGGACGAGCCATATATCTCACCGAACCTCTATGAAATATTACGTAGGAAGCAGAATAGCAACAGCCGTATGTTTAACATAAATATTTATTCCTTAACTACCAGTCTCGGCATTCCATTATGCCATCTTCAGGCCCCTATATCGGAGTATTATATCCATTAAATAGGGATCGAAACTGGTTGCGTGGATTTCTAGATCTTAGTAAGAACCAAAAACAACTGTTGTTGTTGATTCTTACTGGAAGCTATAAATCCACGCAACTAGTTTTGATCCCTATTTAATGGATATAATACTCCTCTATGGGGGATATTATATCCTTTACATAGGGATTGAAACTGGTTACGTGGATTTTCAGTAAGAACCAACAACAACTGTTGTTTTTGGTTCTTACTGGGAGCTAGAAATCCAAGTAACCAGTTTCGATCCCTATTTAATGGATATAATACTCCGATATAAGGGCCTGAAGATGGCATAATGGGATCCCGAGACTGGTAGTAAAGGAATAAATGTTTGTGTTAAACATACGGCTGTTGGTATCCTACTTCCTACGTAATCTTGACCAACCACAGTCCCATTTCCACCAGCAATGATGGATTCAATAAGATTCTATGAAATACGTTAATCAGCTTTATATCTGTCCTGGAAAGAATGCCAATATGGAGCTACCCTTCCCTTGCACCAGACCTTTCAGTTATCGACAGGTTTTTTTCCCTTCTTTTCAAATACTGCTACCAGTCACAAAGTGTGTGTTAGCTACTTCAATGATTTATCAGATAGACGTTTCGAGGCTATACGTAAGCGTCAGGCTATAACGGTATTACAGAAATTTTAATAAAGTTGTTCTTAAAAAAATACTATAGACAGCAAAATTTTACTTATGTACACCTTCATCTAAAATTTTGTAATGCTATTATAGCCTGATGATGAGGTATAGCCTCTAAACACATAGCAGAATAAATAATTCAAATAGCTATTACAAATGAAATGACTGGTAGTATTATTTTTAAAAAACTGTTAATAATTTGAATTATAGCTTTGTCGCAGTCTGATGCACCGTAGCGTCATCCGATTGCTGCAGGTTTTAAGAGTCCCCCTACAAAAATCTATCCAGAAGATTCTGTTCCACTGAATTCTCAGATGTCGATGCTCCTATGCCCGACTGTGACACCTCTACTAGGAATTTGGCCACAGTACGTTCTCTTTCGACATGCGCCAGCGCTAGTACGTAAACACCTGACAAGTACCGATATTCGGTAACAGTGAAACCTCAGGCCTCTCGCTATCACAATTCCCCTCTGCCCTAGCCGCTTTCCCTACTTTTCGGGCAGGGAGTCGTCCGAACGATTTATCTGTGTCCACTGAACCTGTAACATGTAGAGCAACATTAAAAGCTCTGTATATTACAAAGTATTGCAGGTACAAATACAGGGTGAGAATTATTGAACAGTTACTGTGGTCTTCAGTCCGCAGTCTGCAGCTCTCTACGCTACCCTGTCATGTGCAAGCCTCTTCATCTGAGAATACGAACGGCAACCTACATCCTTTTGAATCTGCTTACTGTATTCGTCCCCTCGGCCCCCCTCTACTACTTTTACCCCACACACTTCGTTCTAATGCTAAGTTTACGACTCCTTGATGTCTCAGAATGTGTCCCACCAACCTATCCCTTATGTTAGGATATGGCAGAAACGCCTTTTCTCCCCAATTCTGTTGAGCACCTCCTCATTAGTTACGTGAACTACCTATCTGACTGATCTTCATCAATCGTCGGTAGCACCACATTTCGGAAGCCTGAATCATCTTTTTGTCTAAACTCTTTATCGCCGACGTTTCACTCCCACACAATGCTACACTCCAGACAAATGCTTTCAGAAAGGACTTCCTATCATTTAAATTAATAATGTATGTTAACAAGTTTCGCTTCTTTAGAAACGCTTTTCTCCCCATAGCAATTATGCATTTTATATCTTCTTTACTTCGGCCATCAGACGTTATCTTGGTACCTAAATAACAAAACTCATCTACTACTTTTATTGTCTCATTACCTAATCTGATTCCTTCAGCATCGCCTGAGTTTCAGACACTACATTCCATTACCCTCGTTTTACTCTTGTTAATGTTCATCTTGTATCTTCCTTTCAAGACACGGTCCATTCCATTTAATTGCTCTTCCAGATCTTTTGCGGTCTCTGACAGAATTACTATTTCATCGGCAAAACGCAATGTTTTTATTTCTTCTCCCTGCACTTTAATGCGCTCTTCAAATTTCTCCTTCCATTCCTTCACTGCCTGCTCAATGTACAGATTGAACAACATTGGGGAAAGGCTACAACCCTGTCTTATTCCCTTCCCAACCACTATGTCCTTTCATGACCTTCGACTCTAATACTTGCTGTCTGGTTTTTTTACAAGTTGAATATAACTCTTCGCTCCATATATTTTACCCCTGCTACCTTCAGAATCTGAAATAGTGTATTCCAGTCAACATCGTCAAAAGCTTTCTCCAGAGCCACAAATGATAAAAACGTAGGTTTCCCTGTCCTTAATCTAAGATAACTCGTAATGTGAGTATTGCCTTGCGTGTTCCTACATTTCTTCTAAACCCAAACTGATCTTCCCAGGGTCGGATTCCATCAGTTTGTCCATTCGTCTGTAAATAATTCGTGTTATTATTTTGCAACTATGACTTATTAAACTGATCGTTCTGTAATTTTCACATTTGTCTGCACTTGCTTTCTTAGGTATTCTTCTTCTTCAGTGTTCAACCCTGAAGTTGGTTTGCAGCAGAGCGCCATTCCTCTCTTTTGTCTGCCTTCCTCTTCATTTCCACATACATGTTACATCCAATATCATTCATGATTTGTTGCATGTATGATATTCTTGGTAGCCCCCGTCGGTTTCTTCCCTCAGTAGCTCCTTCTGCTATTGTTCAAATGATGTTATTGTGTCTTAGGATGTGCCCTATAAGGAACCTTAGGAATTGGAGTCATTATATTCTTCTTGAAGTATGAGGGTATTTCCCCTGTCTCATACATCTTACATGCCAGGTGGAACAATTTGTTCATGACTGGCTCTCCTAACGTCAATAACATTTCAGACGGAACTTCATCTACTCCAGCGGCCTTGTTATTACTCAAATCTTTTAGTGCTCTGTAAAATTCTTCTCGCAGTATAGTATCTCCTATCTCATCTTCCTCTACTTCATCTTCCATTTCTCGAATATTGCCTTCAAGTTTATTTCCTTTGTAACCTGTACAGACCTTCTATATATTCCTTCCATCTTTCAGGTTTCCCTTCTTTGCTTAGAACTAGTTTTCCATATGATGCTGGATATTCATACCGCTGCTTTTCTTGTCTCCAAATGTCTCTTTTATTTTCCTGTAGACGGTATCTATCTTTCCCCTAGTTATACAATCTTCTACGGTCTTGCATTTCTCTTCAAGCCACTCCTGCTTAGCTAGTCTACACTTCCTGTCAACCATAGTTTTTCAGACGTCTGTACTCCCTTTTGCCTACTTCACTTTATGCATTTTTATATTTTCTCATTTCATCAATTAAGTTCAGTATATCCTGTGTTATCCAAGGATTTCTATTAGGCCTTGTCATTCTGCCTATATGAACCTCTGCGGCCTTCACTACTCTCTCTCTCTCTCAGAGCTACCCATTCTTCTTCCACTGTATTACTTTCCCCCTTTCGATCATCCCTGCCTAATGCTCCTTTTGAAACTCTCAACCACCTCTGGTTCCATCAATTTACCCAGGTTCCATCTCCTTACTTTTCCATCCTTTTGCAGCTTCTTGAGTTTTACTCTTCAGTTCATTACCAATACGCTACGGTCGGAGTCTACATCTACACCTGGATCTGTCTTACAGTTGAAACCTGCTTTCGAAATCTATGCCTTAACCGTGATAAAATCAATTTGGTACCTTACGGTGTTTCCTGATCTCTTCTAAGTATACAATCGTTTTTCGTTATTCTTAATCCAAGTGTTTCTGATGATTAAAGTGTGCTCAGTGCCAAATTCTTCCCGATGACCTCCTCTTTCATTCCTTTTTCCCAGTCCATATTCACCTACGATTTTTCCTTTCTTCCTTTTCCTACTGCCGGCCGCGGTGGCCGAGGGGACTGCTGCGCTTCAGTCACGGTCTGCACGGCCACTACGGTCGGGGGTTCGAATCCCCCCTCGGCCATGGATATTTGTGCCGTCCTTAGTTGTAGCTAGTTCATAAGTGGTTTGTAAGGTTAGGGACTGATGACCCCGTAGTTTAGTCGCATAAGCTATACAAACAGTTGAACCTTTTCCTACTACCGAGTTCCAGTCCCCCAAAGCAATCACATTTTTCTCTCCCTTAACTGTCTGGATATATTCATTTATCACATTACACATATTTTCAAAACAATTAGCAGCAGCCTTCGACTGTGAATGTTTTATTTTTACATTGACATGTTTCAGTCCTTCTGGATTACCTTCATAATTTTGTAGTTGCGTCCGCAACCCATCTTGCCTGTATTGTGACAAGTACTGTCACAATATCTTCATCGGTAGAGCTAGTTAGCATATAAACTTATACTATTGAGGTCTGTGATGTCTTCCAGTCTATTTTTGTTGTGATGTGTTCACTATACTGTTCATAGTAACTTATCCGCATTTCTATTTTCTTATTCATTGTTAGGCCTACTCCTGCTTTACCCCAAACTGAGTTTGTATTTATAACCCTGTAGTCATCAGATCAGAAATTATTTCATCTTGTCACCAAGCTTCACTAATCGCAACTATAACTTCAACCTATTCATTTCTCTTCTAAAAATTTCTAATTTACCTACCCGATTAAGGAAGGGGTAGACCATTCCACGCTCCGATCCGTAGAACGCCTGTTTTGTTTTTCTTAATTACAACATCAAAGGTTGAAATGTTAGTAAAGCTATGGAATTAAACTGCAGTGATTACCAGTCCCTAGATTTATAAACTACATAAAATAACTTATGCTAAGGACAACTCACACATACTCATGCCCGAGAGAGGACTCGAACCTCCAACAGGGAGCAGACACGCACTCCACAGTAAGGAATTACGACATCCTCATGAGTAGTTCCCGCTTGGAGATCCGAATGGGGGACTACTTTACCTCCAGAATATTTTACCTGAGAGTATGCCATCATCATATATTTATAAAGTAGCGTTTCATCTCCTCGGGAAAAGTAGCGACCGTAGTTTACCCTTGACTTCAGCCTTTCGCAATTACTGCGTGGCAAAGCCACAATCAATCATCCAGTCTGTTGCCCCTGAAACTACTGAAAAGGCTGCTGCCCCTATTCAGGAACCAAACGTTTGTCTAGCCTCTCCCCAGATATCCCTCCAGTACGACTATCTGTATCACTGAGGCACAGAAGCCACCCCACCTCGGCAATGTTTGTGGTCTATGGCGGATGGACACATTTTACACTATTGTAATATAATTTTTGTGGCCAGCGGTTGCTATAACATTATAAGGAGTATTGCTTTTCCCGAGATACTGAAGGATTATTGACATATGTAGAACCTAACGTTATCAACTGCGAGCTGCTCGGTTGTAAAACTGTTGTCTTGGAACTAACACAGTGAAATAAATAAAATGGAACACTATTAAGTCAGAGATAAGACAAACTGATTTTCAGCTCAAATATGTACAACAGTATTTACATTTCATCGCTGAGGTAACAACACACAGAGTAGAACAAATATAAAAAATGATGCATCGCTATGATCCTGGGTGTTCATTACCCATTACCTAAACATGGAATAGAGATATACAAAAACAATAGTTCAGTTTACTTTATTGTTCAAGAAAACAGAAATTTACAAGTTGTACAACAGTAACGTAGATATTCTGAATTTGTGTTCCAGATTGCAGCATACACCAGTGACCCAGCAACACGTCCACTTGAACAGATGCACACCTGTATTCGTTGTGGCATACTGTACACTAGATTATCAAGAGACTGTTGGTCGAGATTGTCCCACTGCTCAATGGCGATCCGGCATACCGCCCTCAGATTGGTTAGTGGGTCTTCTAGTCCAAAAACAGCCCTTTTCGATGTATCCCAGGTATCTTCGACAGGTTTCATGTCTGGAGAACATGCTAGCCATTCTAATCTTGCGATGTCGGTATCATAAATGAATTCATTCACAAGATGTGCAAGATGAACGTGAGAATAGTCGTCCATTAAGACGAATCCCTCACCAAAATGCTGCCAATATGGTCCCACTGTACCTATGTTGGAGGATGTCATTCCTGTACCGTATAGCCCTTTGACTGCCTTCTACGACCACCAGTGGGGTACGGTGGCACAGACAAATATATACAGACGGGAAACCTCCGTAAGGGCCCGGTCCCACGCTCAGGGATGCAGGGCGGGATGTGCTGAAGCAGTTCTGTAAGATGTCCCATGATGGTGCTGCGGTCAGAAGCAGCCCTTTAAACTGGCCAGAGCAGGCGGCAGGTAGCAAACGCCAGCAAGCCGGACACAGCCGTGGCCTCGTGGCAGGTAGCACGAGCTCCCCCTCAACCTCCCCTCCACGCTACCCTCTGACGTGCGAGAGGCACCCTCAGAAGTGCCTCTAGTGTGGTCTACCGGTACTAAGCCAGGGAACCGCCTGACACCTGCTAGCATCTTACGGAACAACAAAGGCAGCGTAGGACAGTGGTTTAGGGGGGGCTGCTTCTCTGTATATGTTACTCTGTGACGGTGGCTCCACATAATGCTATCCCAAAACATCAGGGGGCCACCATCTTACTGCAGTCGCTGGACGGTGTATCCAAGGCATTAGGGTGCGTTCACACTGCCGGCCGGGCCTAGCCGAGCCGGGATGTGCCGAGACGGTTGGTGCCAAGTCGGTGCACGCCGCCGGCCTGGGTGTTCACACTGCGCGCCGAGCCGAGACGAGACGAAAACACGGGTGGAAAAATGCACTTTCCCGATTTTCACTTTGTAAGAAATGTTGACAGTATGTATGACCACCCCACATCGTTTTATCAGCTTATTTTTTCCTTACAAGTTTTGCCTTGTCTGTGAAAAAATAAAATGTCTACTTTTCATTCCGCGCGAATTTTTAGTTTCGTTGCGCTTCTCACTCGATTTTGATAAAAGTATGCAGTTAAAAAATCTGATTTTTGGACACATGGTAGTAAAAATCTCAGCTTTCTAATAAATCATTCGCCTTTCCATAGTTCGTAACAGTCGTTTCAAATGATGCTATTTGTCAAGTACGTGCGCTTGATTTACAAATCTGGTATTGAGAAAGTTGGCTAGCTGTCAGCTTACTGTTCTATGCGTTTTATACCATACATTACAGCGAGTGAATTGGAGCTAAAAGTACAAAAAAGTTTTCGAAATGGTCGTCGCACTGATATCTGCCTCCTTCCACAAGTAATTGCGAGTTACCTGAGCGTCGTCATGCCGCGTTCGCAAGCCTACGAACTCGGCGGGTGCTGGGCGTGGCGTGAAGTACTGCAGCATCGAAAAAATGAATTGCTGGCCACGTGTGTCAATCCCTAATGATGTCTTACTGTTAATCATCCATAATTTGAAAACAAGTATAAATTAATTTTCCTTGGGTGGCATCCGATTACAATGGACAATGATCTGTGATTTTACGTCAGGTCATACTTCACTTTATAAGAGACATGCAACTAATTTGTTGTCCAAATCATACAATTAATGAAATAAATATTTCGTGTTTGGAACTAGAAGAGAAGAATAAATTAATGTTAACTGCGGCTTTAGTGTTAATGGACTGAAATAAAATTTACGGATATACTTATTGGCTTTCTAGTTGGAAATGATAAAAGGAATAAACCCAAAATTACACTGAAATTTATAGGTATATCTGCACCTAAATCGTATAGAGTCATTTTTTTTAAATTTTCGCTTTTGTAGCTCTCAGAAAATGTCGTACCACGAGGTAAAAATAATTGCATAGAGCTTGTCCCACATAAAAACAATATCAATCACGCCTGAGATTAAAGTAAGAACGAACTAAGTAAAAAACAATAGATAAAAGTAACATTAAAAACATGTAGTTACCTCCTTATAAGCGCTGTTGCAAGTGATGGTATAAGTGAGGTTTACCGGTTTTATGTGGAACACGCTATACTGTATTTCAACCCATCTCCACTTTCAAAGAACTCTACACAGGTCTCAGCATTTAATTGTTAACGGCCTTAGGGCTGACCAGGCCGCTTCCAAACACGTCTCCGACGATTGTCTGGTCGAAGGCACATGTGAGTCTCATCTGTGATTAGTAATTGATGCCAATTTTGATTAGTCCATTCAGCATGCCCTTGAGCCCATCTGTACCGGGCTGATGGTGTCTATGTGTCAAAGCTGCATCTCGCCATGGACGTCGGGAGTGAAGTTACATGTCATGCAGCCTATTAAATACACTTTGAGTGGAAACAAAACGTCCTGTGTGCACGAGATCATTATTCAGCTTGGTGGCTTTCCGGTCATAGTTCGTTCTAAATCAGTAAGTATAGTCTTTGGGCGGTCAGATCGATCCTGTATTTTTGCACCTCCTCCATGTTAGAACAACATCGCTTTGGTTCACTCCGAGCCGTTTGGAAACTCCCCTCGATGAGAGTCTCTCCTGACACACACACACACACACACACACACACACACACACACAAAATTGCGGATACGATCAAACTTAGAAATTGACCTTCTAGGCATTGTAAAACTACAGTTAACACAAGCAGTGTACTTCCTTCCTGGTGTTCTGACTGGAACTGGTCTCCGTCTTACTGACTGACGCAATGCCGTTGCATTTGTGATTGTTTACATCTATATTCAGCTTGAATGACATCTATGGTCAATCGAAGGAAGTGCGTTCTTTATGCAATATACACGTTCAACGTCAGTGTTCAGGAGACCTTGGAACCAAGGTAATAGAACATTTTTTTTAAAATCACTTAACAGCGGCCGGGCCGCGGCAGAGTGGCCGAGCGTGTTGAGGCGCTATGCTCCGATGCGCGTGCCGTTCTCCGTAGGGGGTTCGAATCCTCCCTCGGGCATGGATGTTTGTGTCGTCTTTAGTATAAGGTAGTTTATCAGTAGCGCGTAAGTTTAAGGACTGATGACCCAGCAGTGAAGTCCCGTAAGCTGAACAAACATTTTTTTAAATACAAATAAAGAATCGCAGAGACGGATTTACGTCTCAAATATGTCATAGAATCCCAGAGATGGATTTACGTCTCAAATATGTCAAAGACATTATTGATAGGTATGAAGCGTTGAATTAAAATTTGTAGTGCGGCCGGGAATCGAACCCGGACCTCTATGCTTACCAGGCAGACGGCTTAACCTTTAGACCACCACACCAAAGATAATTGCCACTACTGCCAAGGCTCTCCATGCAGCGGAATAGCACATCATCAATGGACATGGTGGAACAATCCTGTTATGGTGATATAAATATCAATTAGTACATATAAAAAATCCCAGAGACGGATTTACGTCTCAAATATGTCAAAGACATTATTGATAGATATCGTTAGTGGTGTGGTAGTCTAACGGTTAAGACGTCTGCCTGGTAAGCATGGAGGTCCGGGTTCGATTCCCGGCCGCACCACAAATTTCAATTCAATGCTTCATATCTATCAATAATGTCTTTGACATATTTGAGACGTAAATCCGTCTCTGGGATTCTTTATTTGTATTAATTGATATTTATATCACCATAACAGGATTGTTCCACCATGTCGATTGCTGAGGTGCTATTCCGCTGCATGGAGAGCCTTGGCAGTAATGGCAATTATCTTTGGAACAAAGAAGCTGAATTAAAGTTTGTGTTGTGGAGGGAAATCGTACATAGACTATTCCGAGGCGCCTTAATCGTTAGTGGTGTGGCAGTCTAACGGTCGCGACAGCGGCCGAGTGAGGAAGTGCGGCCTACCTCGCTGGGCAGCGGCCTACGGCGCGTGCTGTTGACGGAGTTATTTACTTCCTGTAAGTACTGATACGAAAACATCATGGACTCCTCGATGAGACATTGTAACCTGAAGTTTGGATTTTCGTTCGGCTATGGACGTCCCAAAATCTCCAGCGTTGTCGACTGGTTGTATGACGACATAGGTTTGAAGGACGAAGATGTCATAGGAATGCAGTATGATTTCCTAGAAAACATATTGTACGTGAAAATAGTTGACGAAGACATTTGTCTACGGATTATGGCTAAAACGAAAGGTTCTATCAACTTCGTTCACGATAATGGAGAAATTAGTAAGGTGTCTGTTAGCTTTGCTGGTTTAGGTCTCCGTACTGTGCGGATTTTCAATGTTCCCTTTGAAATGCCACTCGAGAAATTCGAACAGGCACTTACGCCTAATGGGAACGTACTCGAGATTCAACGTGAGAAATGGTCTGGTCTAAAACACTTTAACGTCGATAATGACGTAAAAAGTGTTACCATCGACTTGCGGAAGCACATACCGTCACAAATCATGATTCAAGGGTTCCGCGCTCTCGTAATTTACGAAGGCCAACCTCGTACTTGCGCTAAGTGTAACTCACCGGAACACCTACGTGCAGAATGTCCCAACATACGGAATGTGCGTAGAACCACCCACCCTGTACAACTACCGAATAACCCTGCAGAATCGGGTGGTGAGACGTATGCAACCGTGCTCGCCAATACCTCGCCACGTAGAAACGAGCAGTTACAGCCTTTTCCTGGAGTACAACCTGCTGTGCCTGATCCCGTTATAAATACGATTAAGAACCCAGAGCCCCTAGTCAGCAGCATTACTGATGCGGGTAGACAAGAGGAAACGGACGCCGTAACGGCTATGTCCACAACGGCGGCCGAAGAGACGCAGCCCTGTCAACAGCAGCAGGCAGCGGCCAGCGCGGAACCTGGTGGTACGCAGCACCGCCAACAGGTGGCGCCGCCTGTAGCGACACAGGCCTCCGCTGAAGTACGGGAACCGGACAACGAAATGGATACTTCAGAACCAGAGTCCAATGTTGAAAAATCCTCACAGTCAGCCAACCATTGCCACACTAGCAAGGAAACGGCAGATACGCAACGAATGGAGATCAACTCCTCACAACAGAGGAATACTAGAGCTAAGAAGTTGCGAACGCAAACGGAAGAAGAACTTCAAGACTTAGATCGAAAACGACAAAGAACCAAGAGGATCCTTAAAAATGGACACGCCGACCCCACGAACACCACGGAGGAAGACAAGGGAAAGCAACGAGCGCAGACTCCCGCGCCCTCCCGACCTGAAACGACACAGGAAGAACCGACGGATGATACACGACACCACCCGCCGGATAAACCAACTGCATGGGCTGAAGAAATGGAGGATTAAATCCACACAGACCCATGCAAGATTATAAAGTCGCAACATCAATAGGTTAGAATCCGCACGAAAAGTACAAGCTTTAAAAGATTACATTTATGCTGCGGATATCGACATACTCATGCTCCAGGAAGTTTGTACTACAGATTTAGGAAATATATATGGCTACGACGTGAATTTTAATATTGGACAAGAAAGTGGAACCGCTATATTGGTACGACATGGCATACATTACGAAATGACAGCACTGCTTGAAAACGGCCGGGGCATCTCGTTTCAAGTACAAGATATCCTTCTAATTAACATCTACGCCCCGTCAGGCACTGGAAATAGACGTAGTCGCAGCCAGTTTTATCGGGACGACTTGGCCCGTCTCATTCCGAGAGCGAATTCGAACATAATTTTAGGAGGAGACTTTAACTGCGTCCTCCGCCGAGAGGACCAAATTCCTAACTTTAACTATTGTGACGAGCTTCACGTTTTAACGGAGAGCCTCCATATGGTAGACAGCTGGATAAACCTGAGACCGAACTCCCAAGGATTCACCTTTGTCACAAACACCTCCGCTAGCAGATTAGATCGTATCTACTGCACAACAGACCTTTCCAGATCCGTGAGAAACTGCGAAATATGGCCGGTTAGTTTTTCAGACCACTGTGCGTATCACGTATGGGTGAGACTCACGCAGCAAAAAACCTTTCTTGTACGCGGAGTCTGGCAGTTAAATCTTTCACTTCTCCAAGACGACTGTTTAAGACAGGATGCAATTGAAACATGGAACAGATGCGTTCGACTTCAAGCCCGATACCGAGAACGCTTGGCTTGGTGGATAAACTGTGCCAAACCACAGATCCGGAAAACCATCATACAGTACGCCAGACAGAAAAACTATTGGAGGAAGAGAACAATGGAAGTATTTTTCACCTGTATAAGGGAGCTCTACGCCAATTCGGTTAATCCAGCAGACAATTTTGCTCGAATTAAACGTACCAAAGCCAAACTTATATCCTTGACTAGCCCATCTAGGCAGGGCAAGATAGTACGCGCACGCAACGTAAATGACCTCTACAATGAAGAAGTGTCAATTTACCACATCATTCGTGAATCCAAGAGGGCGAAGCAGAAAATAATAACCCAAATAAAAGACGAGCAGGACAATGTCTACTGTGACCAACGGGCGATAAAACTGTGCATTCTGAATTACTATCAACAACTCTACTCCGAATGGCTGTACCAAGACACCGAAGAAGAGGATCTGTTATCCGAGGTTACAACTCAACTAACCCAAGAAGATAACGTATCTATTTTAGAAGAATTCACTAACGAAGAGATGAAAGCACTATTAAAGCACGCGCCACGTAACAAAGCCGCTGGAACAGATGGCTTGCCTATTGAATTTTACGTGAGCTTCTGGGACGTCATCGGTACTGAGCTTACTAAAATGTACAACGAACTCCTGTCTATTAGCGAATTACCACCGACCTTCACGGAAGGCATGGTGGTTCTTGTGCCAAAAACTCGAAATGCGACGATGATAACACAGTAGCGTCCTCTAACTCTGTTGAATTCGGATTTTAAAATATTTACACGCCTGATCAACGATAGAATGAAGCCCACTTTAAAAAAAAGTTTTAGGATCATATCATGCACACCCGGCCACCGGAAGAACAATGGCACACGTTTTGGCGGAATACAGGGACCTCTCCCACTTAACATGGATTACTAAAAGTCAGCTCTCAGTCGTCTTTTTGGATTTCGAAAAAGCTTACGACAGAATCAGCCACACGTACTTACTACATACGATGCGCAACATGGGGTACAACGAACAGGTCGTTAGTATTATACGGAAGTCCATTGGACACACACAGTCCAAATTCAAAATAAACGGTCAGTTAACCGAAGCTGTGAAGATTAAGCGAGGGGTGCGGCAAGGATGCCCTCTCTCCTCAACACTGTAGAGTTTGTGACACTTGCGGGGAGTGACACTTGCGCGGAAACGGAATGTGTAGACACTTGCGCGGAGACCCGGACGCTGCAGGTAGTGAACAGGGTGTCCAGAAGTAGGGATACACCACCCCTACTCCTCGCCCTCCAGCCGCTACCTGTGCCGTATTCAGGGAAAGGCCCACCGAGCGAGGTGGAGCAGTAGTAATGGCCCGGAGATATCACAGCATCATTCAACAGGGAGATAACACGTCATACAAATATCCCTCGATTTACAATACAGCACCATGTGAAGAGGAATGTGATGAAATCGGAATTGAGCGCAACCGTTACTAACTACAATTTCGGATCTACTGCATTTTGAGTCAGAATTCGCATCTATATTCGCATTTATCGCAAATGCGAATTTTTCCTGTCCCTAGTAATACCTCTAAAAATAAACAGCTGATCAAGGCACTAAAAGCAAGGGCAGATCTTTGGGTGTATTACTACAAATAACTAAAACACAATTTGATCGTGGAATTATATACAATCTCATTATAAAGGTTTTTTGTAGGTGGTTTTGAGCAGCTTTTAAATATGTTAGGAATAGCATTATGAAATATAGACAGCTACACCTCATGTTTATTATGAGATATCGATTACGGCTAATTTCAGGTAATCTTCAAGTCTCAAACAACAGGTGATACTTATGCATTTTTCCAGTGGCACTCATAACATTTAACTGTTTACACATGAGGTCTAACGTTGTTAATCGCGTTAGCGATGAAAACAGAACCCAGAATCTTTGCGTCTAAATGATACATATATTGGTGTGATGTTTTATTTCGAAAGAACAGATATCACACCAATACATATATAGCTCTCGGTAAAGTGGAACGGTAGCACAGCACAGCCAACTGGGAACGCAGGAGAAGCGCAAACAACGTTTTCTCCTCAGAGGTATGATTAGGTTCGACGTAGACTTCTACAACATACAGTCTACACGGCGAAGATTACACCAAAAAATTTAACGTTTCGGCTACTTTGGCGATAGCAACCAAATTTTAAAATCGTGTCTACTATGTAAAGATGTAGCAACACAAAACGCTTCAAGTCCAAAACTTCACTGATTTTCGAGTTCTGAATTTTTAATATGTTTTTAATGTTATTACAGAAGAAACAAATTTGGGACTCACACTACAATTTTCATATGGCAGAATTTGTAGGTACATTCACAAGACATAAGTCAACGGTTGTGTGCATTCATCTTATGAGAAATATCAATCATTTGTTTTCAGTGTTTACTTCAAATTTCTCTTTTAAGTTTCTTTAATTATTAGTACTTAAATGTGGTTATGAAATAAATAAATTACGTGTATATGTGTAGTCTTATGCGGCCAAACTACTTAGATCATTGGTCGCTAGACTTACACACTACTTAATCTTACTTAAAATAACTTAGGCAACGTACAAACAAACATACCTATGTCCGAGGAAGGACTCCAACCTCCGACCGGACCGGCCGCGCAATTTGTGACACAAATTACATGTTTGATAATATTAATGCATAGCAGTATGAAATCACGTCAAGACTACTTCCTGCAAAAATTTCGACAAAAAAAAGTTGGCACTGAGTTTAGAAAAACAAAATTCTGGTATATTGGATTTTAACATTTTATCAAAAATTAAATGTTACTACAAGAGATGCAGCCATTCAAATTTACGGGCACCATAACTTATTCCTTTCCTGAATAAATGAGCTGCTTTTTATAGTTGCAACACCTTTTTCTTGAATGTTCTGAATATAAATCTTCACACAGTCTTCTTGAGGAGGAGAGTGATACGGATATCTGATTGTAAACCACTGCCTATTGCCTTAGACAAAAAAAAAAAAAAAAAAAAAAAAAAAAAAAAAGAAAAAAAAAAAATCAAATGTTCAAATGTTTGTTAAGCTTATGGGACTTAACTACGGGGTCATCAGTCCCTAAACTTACAAACTACTTATGAATTACTTACGAACTAGGACGGCACAAATATCCATGCCCGAGGGGGGATTCGAACCCCCGACCGTAGTGGCCGTGCAGACCGTGACTGGAGCGCCTCAGTCTCCTCGGCAACCGCGGCCGGCTTACCTTAGACCTTTTTGACTGTACTGAACAGTAGTTCCGCGTGTTCCGTAATTTATATTTATACAGTTAACAGGCAATGTAATTTATAACCAACTATTGGCTGCCAATTTCGCTTCATTTTTCCTGGAAGTCTTGCAACTTGTTTCTTCCTTTTGTTTTATGCCAAGTTCGGAGTAAAAATGGTTCTATATGACGGTGATGGAAAATATAATTTATCTTTAGCATTTTTCGGTGTGTGACATTCCCTTACACATTCCGTATTTCATATATTTCTTAGATGTATTTGTAATTCGAATACAGCCAAATACTCATTGACTTATTATTAAGGTTTTTTAATTGAAGGTTTAAGGTTGCATCTCCTATTTTTAAAGAGATGGAAGTTGCGTCAATTACATCAACGTATCTGTGCAGGATGCCTAATATATTTATTGCTTGTGCAGGTGTCTTGATATGCTTAGTGTTCTGAATAATATGCTTTTAGGAGGTATGTCTGTGGAAAGTCATAGTCTTGTAGTAGCAGAGACTAACTGTCCAAACATTATCACTATTAAAATACCTTTTTGTTTACAGGAGGAACACTCAACCGATTAATATGTAGTTAGAACAAGTTACTATATTGCTCTTCAGCTTGCAAAGGGTTGTGCAATTTCACTGATTTTCGTGTTATGTTGACAGTGTGGAAACTTGACAACAGCAGTGCTAGACTTCTTGGTGTGCCTGTACCCAGGAAAAGCGATTAGCTGCCCCAAGGGCCCCGGGTTCCGCGCAAGTGTCACTCCGCGCAAGTGTTCCAACCCCACACTGTACGCACTCGCCATCGAACCGCTCCTTAAGGGGTTCCACGCCAAACTACAAGGTCTCCGGACTTTAAATAGCAGAACAGTGTGTCATGCGTACGCGGATGATGTGAGCGTGGTCGTCAACAACCCACAAGAACTCGATATAGCACGGCAGCTTGTAGAAAAATATATTAGTGCTAGTGGTGCAAAACTCAACATGGAAAAGTCTAGAATATTGATGTTAGGCCCTCAGACAAACACGGAACAACCAAGGTGGCTGCAGGAAACCAAGGAGAGGACACAACTAGGGCTGAAAATCACAGCCAATCCACTGCATATGAGCAACCTCAATTGGACGCAGAAGTTGAATAGTTTGCGATTCTCGATTAAGGAACACAATGTCCGATCGTTGGATCGTTTCCAGAGAGCGGATTTTGTCAACACCTACGTATTTAGTAAAGTATACCATACAGCTGCAGTGTTACCAATACCCCCTAAAATAGCGGACCGAATTTTAGCGATTGCTTGTTGGTTTATTTGGAGGGGGAACATTTTTAAACCTCCCTTTGCGACCGCAACGTTACCACGCCTACAAGGAGGGCTCGGTGTGAAAAACATTCACGCCCAGTGCACGGCCATCTTCATACATGCAACAATGAAGATGTTGCAAAGCAACCTGAACACGATCACGAACCGACTTTTCGCATGTCTAGATCCTGGTGACAAAAGGCCTCCGGTGAATGTAGGTGGAATAAATAGCAGTCTGGCCTACGTTCGCAATTATTATTTAGAATTAAGTTACGTCGACGCAGACTGTAAGGGACTAACAACAAAAAACCTGTATACTGAAATTACAAAAATGCAGCCACCGCATCCAATCCAGTCGAAACACCAGGGGCTTCAGTGGAAGAACATATGGAAAAATATTCAGAATCCCGTGCTTCCGTCTCACGTTCGAGCTGTCTGGTACGAGGTTGTCAACAACGCCATCGCTACAGGAGAAAAACTATATAACATCAAACTCCGTCCGACTCCATATTGCAATGCATGTCTTCTCGTTGACTCCCTCGCGCATAAGTTCACTTGTAGGGATCAAACGGAGATATGGACCTGGACAAGGAAAAAGTTGTCTCTCATAACACGACCTAGTACGATGAATATCACGACTACGCACATTTTGCACCCAGACTGGAAATTCTTTCCTAACGCCAAAAATAACAGTTACGCCTGGCTCATTGGATATTATGTGCGCTACAGCATCAACTATAAAAAGAAATCCTTACCTGACTTTTTACAGTTGTTATCAACGGAACATCATAAGTTACTAAGTCGACCCAGATACAAAGATTTGTTTCAAAGATTCCTCATTGTACTGTTATCGGCTTGAAGTGACAGTACGTTCAACTACGACATGCGACGAAATGCGAAAAACATTATTATTATTGTTTTTTTTTTCCTTTTTAACTCATTATTTTCTTACTTATTTATTATGTTTCTGTTCTACTTCAGTTTGGCACTTATAACTGGAATCAAATAAAGCAGTGACGATAAGGAAAGTGTCACAAGTCTTACAAAACCAAGAAGGAAGATAAAAAGACATGCTTTCCGTTTACCTAAATTTAAAATCATAACGTTTTTCGAAAACAATCAAAGGAGAAATATTATTCAACGAAAGCCTCACAGAAGAAGGCGTTTCAAACGTACTATAGAAGAAAACTTTGATTTACATAAAGGCAATGAAGCCTGCGCCAAAGAAGGCGACTTATGGTGAGCGTAAGGCCGGGCTGAAGGGTTGGAAAGGAGCCCCGAATGAAAAAAAAAAAAAAAAAAAAAAAAAAAAAAAAAAAAAAAAAAAAAAACCGGTTAAGACGTCTGCCTGGTAAGCATGGAGGTCCGGGTTCGATTCCCGGCCGCACCACAAATTTTAATTCAATGCTTCATATCTATCAATAATGTCTTAAACATTTTTTTGTTGAACTTCAGCTGTCTGAGCGTGCCAGTCATAGACGTTCATATTTCGTTTCTTGTCAAATTCAAATATGGCTGCTATGATGTATTACAAGAAAACGAAAAGAATATACGTTGCGATTGTGTCCCATATTAGCCTATTACATAGCGTATTGACATAAATTTCAGATCAAGAGGTAAGGAAGCAATTCTTTGTCACGTAATAACTGATGGGAATTCGTTTGCCAAATTTAAACGTGGCGGACTATACGGAAACCGTCTTTAATATAAGCTAGTTCACAAGTAGTTTGTAAGTTTAGGGACTGATGACCCTGTAATTAAGTCCCTTGAGCTTAACAAATATTGGAACAAGAAGGCAGTGGAGAACAACAAGATCAGCGGCCGGTTTGAAATGTAGAAGTGTAACGGCGGCCACAATGTATTCATACATTTCGTGATGTGTCCAAATTTGTTAAAGTGCGCCTATCTCCGTGGTATCGGGGCTGTTGCTGCAGCCTTATTTAAGGTTTTTGACCGGTTCCCTAAACCCAGTGCTACCTTGAAATGTAGAGGCTGGCACACTTTGTCGCGAAATCCTTTGACAGCTGACCGATTCTGAAGATGCTCCAAAGAGGTGAAACGCGTTAAAGAAAAATAAATCATTGCAACCAAGACTGTGTTTTATTAGAAGTTATATTTTATTGGTTGCTTTACCAGACGACCTGGTAGAGTGTAAGATATTTTACGTTTTTTGATTTGTGTATATAGTCAAAGAGGCCTAATGTGACTCGTGCGATACACTTTCCGATCGTACACACACGAAATATTTTGTCACGTGTCCCCAAAAGGTGACCGCCCTCTTTTCTCTTGAGATGTTGGAGTACCTTGTAATTGTGCGGGAGGCGGTGTTGTCCATTTCGTTGTCCATTGCAAACAGCTATACAGTGGAAGCTGCATTCGAAAGTTCATCTTTGCGGGCAAAAAATAAATCATAAATGTTGTGTATATATATTTTAAGAGTCATAGCATTACAAGATGTCCTCCTTATCTTACAGAACGTTTGCATTAGACTATGTATTGGTGGAGATGTTTCTATCGCCAGGGAAAGATCATATCCTGTAAGAAATATAACGAATAAGTATAACTAACTTATTAAAAAGAAAACTACGTTAACACAGGTAGTGTTGCTCACTAATACCGATATCCCACTGAAGGTTCGGAATCTCTCGTTGGAATATATGAGGCGTGTTTTTTAAGTAAGTTCCGTTTTGAAATTAAAAAAAAGCCGTGTTAAGATATCTCAATAATTTTATGCGCAATGGGTACCTACATCTGTTGTCTACGCACGGACGCCATTACAGTCTGATTCTTCCTTGTTTACTTTGTGTAATGAGTGTTTAAGATGCCTCCGATAATCGTGACTCCCGCCGACTGTGAAGTACGGGCTGCTATAAGATTTCTTAGTGCTAAAGACCTAAAAGCGATCGATATTCTTCGTGAGATCTGTGCCGTTTACGGAGAAAACATTATGAGTGATGAAATGGTAAGAAAGTGGGTGAGAGCATTTAAAGATGGCCGCACAAATGTGCATGATGAACAACGGAGTGGGCGTCCTTCGGTCGTTAATGAAATTTTGGTGCAGGAAGTGGACAGATGAGTCTCGATTTCAGTTGGTAATAGCTGTGACGATCGCAGCACAGATGATGTGAAATACAGAATGGCAGTTGGAAGATAAAAGCGTTTTTGATAGAAATTTGTTAATATAGAATATTAATTTAAGTGTTAGGAATGAAGGCATTTGTGTAAAGTGTTGCATTTACGGTAGTGAAACATGGACGATAAGTAGTTCAGACCTGAAGAGGATAGAAGCTTTTGAAATGTGATGCTACAGACGAATGCTGAAGATTAGGTGGGAACTAATGAGGAGGTACTGGACAGAATTGAGGAAAAGAGAAATTTCTGGCGTACCTGGACTAAAAGAAGGGATCGATTGGTAGGACACATTCTTAGACATCAAGGAATTGTGAATTTAGTGTTGGAGGGAAGTGTGTGGGATAAAAATCGCAGAGAGAGACCAAGGGACGAATACAGTAAGCATGTTCAGATTGAAGGGGATTGCAGTTGTTATGAGGAGATGAAGAGGCTTATTCAGGTTAGAGTATGGGGGAGCGCTGCATAAAACCAGTCTCCGGATTGTAGACCACAACAACAACAACAACTACAACAGTTCAAATGTTTGTAAATCTATCGGACCAAATTGCGTGGTCATCAGTTCGTAGCTTACAAACTACTTAAACTAAGGTAATCTAACCTAAGAACAAACACACCCAGGCCCCAGGGAGGACTCGAACCTCCGACGGCGAGCAACCGCGTGCTCCGCAGCGAGGCGCCTTAGACCGCTTGGCTACTCCACCGCTGCACTACAATATGAGCTAATAGAATGGACCCAAGTTGTCAAAAAGGCGCTGTTCAAGTTGGTGGCGGCTACATAACGTTGTGGGCTTTTTTTCAGCTATTCGTGGACTTTCCAAGCAACTTTAGAATTTTAATGAATGACAAGGCGCCATGCTTAAAGAACACTCCGGATGATTCCAGCGAATGATGTGGCTATCCAGATCGACCGACGTGACTACCATCGAACATCTATTTCTAGAGGGATATATATAAAACAGCAGTAATAATACAAAAGTTTATACGCATGTGGCAGACAGTGGCGATGAATGGAGCAGCGGCAGCTTACAGCTTACGTGTTTGCAGCGAACATGCGAGTTTGCTTTAAACGCCTGTAGAGGGCAATCTCTAAACTTGCCGCCGATTTTAATGGTTATGTCTAAACTTTCGCATAATTTTTAATACTCAGCCAGCTGTTTTATTTGGCAGCTAATTATACACTGCTCACAACAATTAGCGGATCAGGTGAAACATCATACACAATGTACATATGGTAACATATGTTATTCAGATATTGGCTACAATTGTAATTTGTGTGTGATACATTACAATATTTTGCTGTCTCAACTATTCATTTGAGGTTTACATGGCGTTTACTCGGAGCGAGGCAACATGAAGCTACCATAATAGTGAAAAAGTTATTCTCGTTGTTCCCCAATACCGTGTGTGATCACCTGGGTCGGCCAGTATAGTTGTAGATCTGCGTGGAATGGACAGAATGAGGTTATCAATCAGCTCTTGAACGATATTTGGCCATTCTTCCATGAGTGCAATATCAAGCTCTGCTTCGGTTGTGGGAGGTTGTGGTCTGACTGCAATGCATTTGCCAAATGCATCCCAGACATGCTCAATCGGGTTTAAGTTCGTGAACAAGATGGCCTCTCTGTTCGTTCAGTTCCCTCAGATTCCAACATGTTGTCCACCAATGCAGCTGTGTGGGACGAGCGTTATTGTCCACCAGAAGGAACCTATCTCCTATAGAACCAGCGTAGGGCACAACGAATGGTTAATGGATCTCATCTCTATACCTCTGAGCAATCAGAGCGCTGTTCTGAACGACATTCCTACCCACACCGTTCGTTCACCACCATGATATTGTGATGTTTCCTGAACATATGCAAGATTTTTCCAAGTTCCACGTTCTCTCCAGATGAGGGAGATTGAGTTTATGACACTTGCCCAGAGAGGGAATGTGTTGACACTTGTCCGGAGCCCCGGACTCTATAGGTAGCGGTCAGGGTGTTCCACAAGTAGGGCATACCGGTCTGTCCGCCGCAGGTACATCTACAGGCTCGCTCGCCTTCTGGGATTGTGAGAACGGTAAAATGAAACGGGCCGAGTTCTTACGTTGCACAGTACGGCACGGCAGACTGAAAGCGTTGGAGAAACGTTCATAATTAGGTTCGGTGTAATCTTATAAACAAAAATACAGTATATGTAGTGAAGTGTTTAAGAGGAGACCACCAAAAATTTAACAATTATTCTACTTTGGCGATAGCAAAAACATATAGAAATCGTGTATACTATATAAAGATGTAGTAACCCCAAGGTTTTAAGTCCCTAACATAAGTTTTCGAGTTTTGAATTTTTAATTTGTTGTAATGGTATAATAAAAAACCAACTTTTGGTAATTTCAAATAACAGATTTTGTAGATACATTCACAAGACATCTTTAGTTCAACAGTTCTGTGCATTCATCTTATTAGATATATTCATCATATGTTTCCAGGTTTATTTCAAATTTCAGACGTAATTTTCTTTAATTATTGGTACTTAAATTTGATCATAAAATAAACATGTCATGTGTTTGATAATATTAATGCAGAGAAGTATGCAAACATATAAAAACTAATTCTTACAAATATTTAATTCAGATTGGTTAATACTGATGTTAAAAAAAGTTTGCGCCGATTAAAAAAATATATAAACGGATTTTAACATTTTATTTAAAAGAAATGAATGTTCTTGCAACACGTAAACCCATTAAAATTTATCGGCATCATAAAGTTCCTTCCTATAGCATATGTGAGGCCAATTCTCGTAATTTCAACACCAGGGTAGCCTTTTTCTTGAAATATCTGAGTGAAAAATCTACTCACAGACTTCTTGAAGTGGAGCAGTGGCAGGTGTATCTGATTGTAAGCCACTGTCTGTTTTCTTAGAACATTTTGATTGTACTGAACAGGAGTACAGTTTATTCCCAAATTTATATTTACACAATCAACAGGCAAAGTAATTGATGTGTTACGATTGGCTGTGAATTGATTCGCTTCAGTTTTCCTGGAAATCTTGCAACTTGTTCTCCCTGGTCGAGTTTATGCCTAGTTCGGGGTAAATATGATTCCGTTTGATGGTGACAGAAATCAGAAATTATCTTTGGCCCCTTTCGATGTGCCAGATACCCTTACACAGTCCGTATTTGAAACATTTCACAGACACATCGGTATTTCAAATACGGCCAAATCCTTTCGGGATCAAAGAGTAAACACTCCAAATATGTAAAACTATTTTTTTCTTTAATTGAAGTTGTAGGGTGGAATCTTCCGGTAAAATCGAGAGTAGCTGTTTTTAAAGCAAGACGGTCGGGTTAGACACATCACCATATCTGTACAGGATGCCTAATAAGTTTATTCTATGCTTAGTGTTCTAAATAAATGATTTTAAGAGGTACCGGTATGACTCAAAAAAGTCGTCATTAACGTATCAATAACATTTTTGTTTACAGGAGGATCACTCAATGAATTTGTAGTTAGATCAAGTTATATTGCTCTTTAGCTAGCACTGGATTGTGCAGTTTTACTGATTTTCGTGTTATGATGACAGTGTGGAAACTTACCCACGGCTACAACTTATAGAACTACAGCGTGAAGTTAGTGTGTTTAGTTTCATAGCAAAATTAGTCCGGTATACTTCTGTTTCCTCAGTGTAAATTTGCAGCTACCATTATGTCGACATTCAGACTTGCATCTACGTGCTGCTTTTTTTTTACACAAAGAAGAGAACACAAAAGTTCACTGGCAGATTTCAACGTAAGAGCTTGTCTTCGAATTAGCATTACTGGAAAAGTTGTATCATTGTTCCTCGGAAAGGAAAATAAATGGTATCGGTATTCCTTGACTTTTGTGTTTTTATGTTCAATGTTTAAATAAAATGATACATAAATTTATCAATTTAAATTCCGTGCAATAACGCTGGAAGAATCATAAGAACTACCATGTTTCGTACTTGGATACCACATGATTTTTGCATCATCAAAATATTAGAAGAGAGTATTAATTTTATCGTCCGTTCTCATTATGTTGCATTTCATTGACAGTTCCCATTAGTACAACACTCTTCAAAATAAATGTGCCACGAAACACGTTAGTGAGCCACGTTGAAGCGATCCACGGTTGCTTGCGGCTGTGGTGTAAATGGCAGCCATCTTGCAGGAGCTGCTGTGCTGAACTGCTGGACTTCTTGGTTTGCCTGTACGTTCGAAAAGTCGGTTACCGGGCCTAGAGCCCTGTCTCCGTGCAAGTGTTACTCCATCAAAATGTCACTTCGTGCAAGTGTTCCAACCCATTGATGTTACCCGTGGAAGACCTGGCCTTGCCTTCTTTTAATGGTTTCTGCTATCTGAAATCGTGTCAAGGTCCTGGAAATTACACTTTGGGACATTCAAAGAGCTACAGCCACCTTCCTCTGTGTCTGTGCCGCTTTCAATTTTCCTGTGGCTCTCCACGCCATAGTTTCGGAAGTCACATTGTTATTGCATTGCACTACCTACTCACTACACTATCTGAACCCAACTGCTTGTGCAATTCGTTTGGTAGCGTAAACACAGGTCAACACCATCCGCCTCTGCAGCAACGCTCTGTTGTCACCACTATCTCGGTAGCCGTAATGTTGTTGTCTCCAGTCTCCACTCCATCGAACCGACAGAAAGACGTCGAACTATATTAGTTCATTCTGCCGATGACAACACTTCAGGACCTAGATGTTTCAGCTGATCCCCTAATTGTTTTGACCAGCGTATGATATTAGCAAACTTTACAAGTAATTTTGATTCATTGTATGTATTTCATATTAATTAATACTTCTTACATAGTACGTGTATGACTGATCAGTTCTGATATTACGTGATGGGTGGTGGTTGGAGCAGCTGGTATTTAACTGGTAGCACCACTATCCTCACCAGCAATTGACGATTCTGCAGTTCGCTCCATCCTCCACCACCGCCTGCCATCATAGGTAGAAACTTTTATTATTATTTTTTAATGATATTTTAGAGATTCCTCAAGAATATATGTACTGTTATTATAGATTTAAATTTTTGTGTTGTATTTAAAAGTTCAAATGTTTGTACAGCTATGGACCAAATAGACGCTAAGCACAACACACGCCCCCAAGCCTGAGGGAGGACTCGAACCTCCGACGGGGGGCAGACGGACACTCCGGTGCAAAGCGCCTTAAGATGCATGTCCACTAGCAAGTAAACTTCCTCAAGTCGAATGCAGAAACTACTACTGCAAGTTTTTTGACGTGAAACACCCGCTGCAAGTCGACTTCCCCAAGTTTCATCAGCCTGCCACGAAGCAGTTTCCGCAAGTCAGTGGATACTGTCCCGTACGACTTGTAGCAGTCACTTCCCGAGCTTGCCAGTTGCTGAAAGTTTTTATTCGACTTTCACAAATTTTAGTGTTGTGTTTACGAAACGAAAGTGTCAGTAACAGTGATGATAATCGTATGGAATTGCGAGATAGCGCAGCTGTTGATACGGTAATCTGAGTGTTTCCCAGAATTGCAGGATACAAAACACGCGGACTTCAAAATCAAAATAAGAAAACAGATTGCTCTAGTAAATATTGCGGCAGATTTCTGAACAACAGACGCCGAAATAAGAAAAAAATATATAATTTGCACACGCAATATAGACAAGAATCAAACAAAATGAGAAAACGAAAAAGTGGACAAAGTGCAAAATAATTTTCTACTTAGCAGCTGGGAGTATTTCGAGTCAACGAAATTTGTTTCCTCTGATTTTAGATCATTCAATAATGTTTCTTGAGAACTTAAACATGTAAGTCTCTGCACCCATTTCTTCACCCAAAGCCCCCTTTTTCTCTTGAACTTTTGTTCGTCACACTTTTTTCTTTAACAATAATAAATGTTGTTATAGTAATAAATGCTGTTATTTTTGTGTATGACATTATAAACTTACTTATCTCACATTGTGAGTCTGGTGAAAACACTACTGCAGGTAATTGCAGCAAATTACTTGCTTAAGCGAATTGGAGAACAAAAACTTTAGAGTGTTTTTGTTCTAATGTAAACACATCGGTAAGTACTAGGAGAAGTTACTTGCGGACGTTACTTGTTAGAGGACACACTAGCATTTAGAATGCACGGCCACTCCCGCACGGCTCTGTTGTATTGGAGTGATTTTTGTATGAAGATGGTCAAAAAGGCATTCGACGCGGTGCCACACTGCTAGCTGCTAACGAAGATACGAGCTTATGGAATAGGTTCACAGATTTGTGACTGGCTGGAAGACTTCCTAAGTAATAGAACGCAGTACGTTGTTCTCGACGGCGCGTGTCCATCAGAGACGAGTGTATCGTCAGGCGTGCCCCGGGGGAGTGTGACAGGACCGCTATTATTTTCTATCTATATAAATGATCTGATGGACAGAGTAAGTTGTAATTTGCGGCTGTTTGCTGATGATGCTGTGGTGTATGGGAGGGTGTCGTCTGTAACTGACTGTAATAGCTTACAGGATGACTTAGACAAAATTTCTAGTTGGTGCGAAGAATGGCAGCTAGCTCTCAAAGTAGAAAAATTTAGGGGGATGCGCATGAGTAGGAAAACCAATCCCATGATGTTCGAATACAGCATTAGTAGTGAGCTTCTTGATGCTGTCGCGTCGTTCAAATATCTAGGCGTAACATTGCAGAGCGATATGAAATGGAACGAACATGTAAGGACAGTTGTGAGTAAGGCGGACAGCCGACTTCGGTTTATTGGGAGAATTTTGGGAAGATGTACTTCATACGTAAAGGAGACCACGTATAAAACGCTTGTACGACCACGTCTTGAATATTGCTCAAGTGTTTGGGACCCGCAGCAGATCAGTTTAAAGGAAGACATAGAATCAGTTCAGAGGCGAGCAGCTATGTTTGTTACTGGTAGGTTCGACCAATGCGCGAGTCTCACGGAAATGCTCCGGGAACTCAATTGGGGATCGCTGGAGGAAAGACGACGTTCTTTTCGTGAATTTCTGTTGAGGAAATTTAGAGGGCCGGAATCTGAAGCTGAGTGTAGTACGATCTTGCTGCCACATAGTTATATTTCGCGTAGTGATCACAATGACAAGAGAAATTAGGGCTCGTACGGAGGCATATAGGTAATCTTTGTTCCTCGTTCTATTTGGAATGGGATAGGAAAGGAAATACAGTGGTGCAGTGTACTCTCCGCCACGCACCTTACGGTGGATTGCGAAGTATGTATGTAGATGTAGAAACCCGTTACAAAATCAAATTATAAATCTGTGATATGGACTGTTTTAATTTCTATCGTAATATTATGATTTTGAACATGGCCAGTCTGTAACAGCAAATGTTTTAACGTAATGCAATGTATGAGAATTGAGCCCCACAAGTTGCTTTAAAATAATTGACATCTAGATAAAGTTGAAATATTTTAAAGCAACTTATGGCACTGAATTCTCATACTATACATTATCTTAATATTACATCAAGGTCGCCGTTAAGCTCCAAAATGCTTTAGAAAATTACAGAATTGTTAAGTGCATGCCATGTCCACGTTGAGTTCCTGCGCTTGACGAGGCAAAAGCTGCTCTTGCATGATGGATTGTTTTGTTCTCGGCGAAGCTGACAGCGAGCTGTGGTCGTTTAGCGGTGTCTCGTAGCATTGTGAAAGCAGGGCGGGGGAAGGGGACGCATGCAGCAGGTGGCTTGCCTCACCTGTTGCGTACCCCAGAGCACAGACAAATATTCTGTGCTCAGAGGCAGTAAGAGTCGTCGGCTCTCTCTATAGTCGAGCCGCCGAAAGAACGACTCTGACAGCTAGCGGCTATGTTGCCAATACTCCTACGTGGCTGTTTGTTGGTACGCCGTGTCGGTCGCCGGCATACGAATATCACGTCCGAAAATTTTGGGACCATTGGTATGTACTAATAAAGCGTGAACGAACGAGAACAATCACGAAGTAATGAAAAACACTCTTTTTCAGTTAAAAAGAAAAGGTTTAGAAATATATGTCGAGTTAAAGCTTCATATGTTCCAGTATTCCATTAAATATAATGTATCATTTAGTCTTTAGCCAAAGTTCGCTAGTTGAAGAATGTTGTTTATATATTTCATCTTCTATAACTATTTTCCCCACCCACATGAACCACAGACATTGCCGAGGTGGGGTGGCTTGCGTGCCTCAACAATGCAGATAGCCGTACCGTAGGTGCAACCACAGCGGAGGGGTATCTGTGGAGAGGCCAGACAAACGTGTGGTTCCTGAAGAGGGGCAGCAGCCTTTTCAGTAGTTACAGGGGCAACAGTCTGGATGATTGACTGAGCTGGCCTTGTAACATCAGCTAATGTAGCTTTGCCACACAGCTACTGCGAACAGCTGAAAGCAAGGGGAAACTACAGCCGTTACTTTTCCCGAGGACATGCAGCTCTACTGTATGGAAATATGATGATGGAATCCTCTCGGGTAAAATATTCCGGAGGTAAAATAGTCCCCCATTCGGATCTCCGGGCGGGGACTACTCAGGAGGATGTTGTCATCAGGAAAGACAATACTGGCATTCTACGGATCGGAGCGTGGAATGTTAGATCCCTTAACCGGGTAGGAAAATTAGAAAATTTAAAAAGGGAAATGGGTAGGTTAAGGTTAGATATAGTGGGGATTAGTGAAGTTCGGTGGCAGGATGAAAAGGATTTCTGGTCAGGCGAGTACAGGATTATAAATACAAAATCAGTTGGGGGTATCACAGGAGTAGGTCTGATAATGAATAAGAAAATAGGAATGCGGGTAAACTACTATGAGCAGCACAGTGATCGCATTATCATTGTCAAGACAGATACGAAGCCAACACCAACAACAGTAGTACAGGTTTATATGCCAACTAGCTCTGCCGATGATGAGGAGATCGAAGAAATATATGAGGAGCTAAAGGAAATTATTCAGACAGTTAAGGGAGAGGAAAACTTAATTGTGATGGGAGACTGGAATTCGGTAGTAGGGAAAGGAAGAGAAGGAAAAATAGAAGGTGAATATGGACTGGGCAGAAGGAATGAAAGAGGAAGTCGCCTGGTAGAATTTTGCACGGAACATGATTTAATCGTAACAAACACGTGGTTTAAGAATCACAAAAGAAGGTTGTATACGTGGAAGAGACCAGGAGACACCAGAAGGTATGATAGATTTTATAATGGTAAAACATAGATTCCGGAACCAGGTGATAAACTGTAAGACGTACCCAGGGTCAGATATAGACTCTGACCATAACTTGTTAGTCATGAACTGTAGGCTGAAACTGAAAAAACTGCAGAAAGGTAGGAAAGTAAGGAGATGGGACTTAGATAAATTGAAGGAACGTGAAGTTCTGGAGAAATTCAGGGGGAGATTTAGGCATCAACTGACAGAAACAGGGGGAAATAAAACAGTAGAAGAGGAATGGGTAGCATTGAGAGATGAAATAGTGAAGGCAGCAGAGGACAAAATAGGTAGAAAGGCAAGACCTACAAAAAATCCTTGGATATCACAGGAAATACTAAATTTAATTGATGAAAGGAGAAAATATAAAAATGCAGTAAATGAAACAGGAAAAATGGAGTACAGACGACTAAGAAATGAGATTGACAGGAAGTGCAAAATGGCTAAGCAGGAGTGGTTAGAAGCCAAATGCAAATCTGTAGAAGAATGTATAAGAAGGGGAAAAGTAGATACCGCCTACAGGAAAATAAAAGAGACATTTGGGGACAAGAAAAGCAACTCTAGGAATATCAAGAACTCAGATGGGAAACCAGTTCTCAGCAAAGAAGGGAAAGCTGAAAGGTGGAAAGAGTATATAGAGGGGCTCTACCAAGGAAATGAACTTAGAGACGATGTTGTAGGAAGGGAAGAGGAAGTAGATCAAGATGAAATAGGAGATACTATACTGAGAGATGAAAGACCTAGGTCGGAACAAGGCCCCAGGAGTAGATGACATACCCTCAGAGCTACTAAAGTCTCTGGGAGAGCCAGCCATGACAAAACTATTTGAACTGGTGTGTAGGATGTATGAGACAGGCGAAATACCCTCAGACTTTAAGAAAAATGTAATAATCCCCATTCCAAAGAAAGCAGGCGCAGACACGTGTGAAAATTACAGAACCATCAGTTTGATAAGTCATGGTTGCAAAATTTTAACACGAATTATCTACAGGAGAATGGAAAAGCTGGTAGAAGCTGACCTCGGAGAAGATCAGTTTCGATTCAGGAGGAACGTAGGAACCCGGGAGGCAATACTCACTTTACGTATTATCTTAGAAGATAGATTACGGAAAGGCAAACCTACATTTTTAGCTTTTGTATATTTGGAGAAAGCTTTTGACAAAGTTGACTGGAATACACTGTTTCAAATTCTGAAGTCAGCAGGAGTAAAATACAGGGAAAGGAGAGTTATTTACAACTTGTACAAAAGCCAGACCGCAGTTATTAGACTCGAAGGGCATGAAAGGGAAGCATCAGTTGGGAAGGGAGTAAGACAGGGTTGTAGCCTTTCTCCAATGTTGTTCAATTTGTACATTGAGCAAGCTATAAAGGAAAGCAAGGAGAAATTTGGTGAGGGAATTAAAGTTCAGGGGGAAGAATTAAAAACATTGCGTTTTGCCGACGACATAGTAATTCTGTCAGATTCAGCAAAGGACCTAGAAGAGCAATTGAACGGAATGGACAGTGTTCTGAAAGGTGCTTATAAGATGAACATTAACAAGAGCAAAACTAGGGTAATGGAGTGCAGTCTAAGAAAATCGGGTGATTCTGAAGGAATTAGATTAGGTAACGAAGTAATAAAGGAAGTAAATGAATTTTGTTACTTGGGCAGTAAAATAACAAATGATGGTCGCAGTACAGAGGACGTAAAATGCAGAATTGCAATGGGAAGAAAAGCATTTTTGAAAAAGAGAAATTTGCTAACATCGAATATTAATTTAAGTGTAAGGAAGTCTTTTCTGAAGGCATTTGTGTGGAGTGTTGCCTTGTATGGGAGTGAAACATGGACGATAAGCGGTGCGGACAGGAAGAGGATAGAGGCTTTTGAAATGTGGTGCTACAAAAGAATGCTGAAGATTAGGTGGGTAGATCGCTTAACTAATGAAGAGGTACTGAACAGAATTGGTGAGAAAAGAAATTTTTGGCATACCCTGACTAAAAGAAGGGATCGCTTGGTAGGACACATTCTTAGACATCGAGGAATCGTAAATTTGGCATTGGAGGGAAGTGTGTGGGGTAAAAATCGCAGAGGGAGACCAAGAGACGCGTATAGTAAACAGATTCACGTGGATGTGGGTTGTCGTTCGTATGAGGAGATGAAAAGGCTTGCTCAGGATAGGGTTTTGTGGAGAGCTGCATCAAACCAGTCTCCGGACTGAAGACCATAACAACAACAACAACTATTTTCCACAGACTCGCTGTTATTACTCGGACACTGTATTGTGGCAGTGTGCCGAGAGGGTAAACAAATAAGTACTACCACTTTACAAGTAGTAAAACCGTCACTTCCAGTGAAATGATTTGTCTTCTTACATAAAAAGAGTTTTTGTCTCATTCGTTTATGGTCGCTGTTGACTGCCATAGTAATAGTGTCTGAGTAATAATATCAGATCATTTTCGACAGCTAGTCTATTGGTCACAGAAGTAGAGATAAAATAACGTAATTTTTCAGTAAATGATCTTTGGTTTACATTAAAAATCAGTCGCGGCCAGCATCATGTGCAATGCACCGCTGCTACTGCTACTACCGTCCCCTAATCTTATTATTAATTCTTCTACCCGTTGTTCTAGTGGACCTTCTCGTTCCCATGCCTTTTCTAAGATGTGCCACGTATGTGTGACAACATTGTTCCATTTTGTGGGAGTAATACGGCCCAATGCTTCACGAACTAATAATTCTACTTTTGTTAATGAAAAACGTTTATTTCTGCAACGTACGATTTCACCTGAGCCCACACGAGTTCTAATGCATTGAAATGGCAATGATATGGCGGAAGGCTCAACACTCTATGACCACTTTCTTCAGGAATTGTATCAATTTCATAAATGATTTTTCGGCTTTTGTTTTTGTAACACAACGAGACAAACGATGAACACGTGACAGATGCTTTGCAGCGACTGAAGCACGCCACACTGTGCGACCTTGGGTGGCAGGGTGGCAACGCGGCACCGTTACCCCGGCAACGTTTACGAATTCCAGAGCTCAGGTTGGTGGTTGAGTATCCCTCCCACCGTCTGCGGCCCACGTGCGCGAACTGTCAGGGTCGTTCTTTCGGCGGCCCGACTATAGCTCTCGATTAGTCTTGTGTAGTTCGCGAACGAACTAGTTTGGAAGAGCGCTCCCACAGGCGAACTACGCGAACTAGTTCGCAGATCCCTCGCCTCTTAATTCGTCGGCTCCTTTTCCGAAGACTGACGGGTAACAGCGAGAGGGCGCAGAATCGGGTGATTCCCTTCTGCCAGTTGCCGTCATTTCGAGCTGAGATGCAGCTCAGCTATAGTTTTAGTAGCGGTAGCAAAATCAAAAAAGAGCGGACGAACTAAAAAGAGCGACCTACTTCGCGGCCGAGCTGCGAACTAAAAGGAGAGCTACCGGTCGCGATCTAAAATATGCGCGATCGGTCGCGAACTAAAACATGCGTTACCAGTCGCGAGCTATTATGCCAAATGTATCTCGCTTCGTAGTTTGTTGGATTCTTTCCCGAAGACCAATGGGCAATAGCGAGAGGGCGCGCAGCAGAATTAAAAATCACGTGTTTGCCTTCTGCTGATGAGAGCCATTTCGAGGTTAGCGTCTACTTGCTAGATTACATAGACGACCACCAGAAAGAATCATCTCGATCGCTCGTCTTGACAACGACTGTCGCCAAGGGGACCTCCTAATGCCCTCCATGGCTATGGTCGTGGGTGTGGCCATAAATTCGACTGCCTAGCTTACAACATGCCTGGTAGAAATTTATTTTCATCAAGAGAGGAGAAAATGGTAACTGGCCGAGAGCAAGTTTTCATATACGATGTTAACACTGTATAGTTGGAAATTCCTAACAGTCTCTCAGCACAATTTTCCACCCTCTTATAAACTCCCCCTGCTTTACTCTCACTCTTATTACTAGGGATGTATGCACTTATAGTCCTATTTGCACTAGGTAACGCATGTTGCAAGAGGGGCTGTAGGTTTCACCAATTCTTCAGACTGGTGAAACAAAGTTCTTTTGTTTATTACTGATCTTAGATCTCGAGGTAGATAATGCCCCACGCAGGTTCAGCACACAGGTCGCAGATTCTTGATGTCTGAAGCTAAAATGCTGTGAAAATGATTTAAGGGCTCTAACTACGATTTTATTCATAATACACGGGATGACTGTAGATTTTAAACTTATTCTTCCAACGTTTGCACACGGTCAGCGAAATCCACAAATCTAAGCGGTACATTGAACGATATTCAACTTACAATAAATACTAGTGCCATGATGATAAATGTACACGTTCTGTAATGGGACAAGGTGCTACATGTTGACTGTTCGGAAGTCGGCACTGGACTGTGCTCGGCCAGGCGTGGCTAGGAGTTGCTGCCTCTGTCTTTTTGCCGCCAAACGAACCTTCTAGATTCGTCGCTAGTATTTTGTTTATATAATTTACAATGAACAAAGTACCAAATGGGTTCAAATGAAAGCTTATTAACAGAAAAGTGATACATTGAAATTACGCTATTATCTAATGTTTACTTTCTTAAATATTAATAAACGAAATGTAGGAATGGTAGCACCGGGAGGGTAGGCGGCAGCCTATCAGATGACTATGCTACGCTGCCATGTTTTCTCACGGTCCATACACGATCTGTGCCATCTGTTATGCTTTTCCCACCCTTTCCAGCGAATGCATCAAGCTACTTTGCCTACAGCCAGCCAGGTATTTCGCTTCTATAAAATTTACAAGTCCAAACTAAGATATGAAAACTCTAAATACTATTATTCAAGTAATAAAGATATAAAATCAGACTTGTCACAAGCTCATATTATTTTTCCTCCCAATCGCCCTAATTTTGTACCAGTTCCATAATTCTCATCGGACGAAAGGAAGACCACGCACAGCCTTCATTGTGGGTGGAATTCCTTTACCAGGGAAGCTATTTCAGATTGCTATGTTCTGGCCCAAAGTCATTTTTTTCGAACTCTCATGAAATCGTCTTCTAGACTAGCATCTAGAGCATCTTTCCCATACTTTACTCGGCATAAGAGTACATCCTTACGCTAAAAAGCGTACCGGTTGCGTAAATTTCATTCTTGGGTTGGGTTGTTTGGTTGGGATAGGGGGAATAAACTACTGCGGTTATCAGTCCCCCGGTGGGGAGGGGAAGGAGTAAGGATAGGAAACGATGGGAGGGGGAAAGGAAATGCACTCCGGGAAGTAAAGGAGGAAGGAAGACTGCATTAGCTCGGGGACCCGTGCTCACCACGCACGTATTCACGAAAGAACCGTGAACCCCCTGGGGGGTATAGTTTTTGGCCAGGATCCGTCGCCACTAAGAGTACCTTTATCATAAGGAAATAAAGTTTACCTAATATAGTAACAACACAATAAATACCTTACATGGAAAAGTTTACACAGGCGAAAAGGAAAGTGAAATGACCAGTACTTACATTAAAAAAAAAAAAAAAAAAAAAAAAAAAAAACATGACGTCAGAATTAAGTGTTACGAGCAGGGTTGCTCAAGCTCAATGACATACACTATGTTACATTTTACTTCATTCAACATGAGCAACCCTGCTCGTAATACTTTATTTTGACGTAATATTTGTTATGTAAGTACTCGTCATTTTACTCTTCTTTTCGCCTGTGTAAAACTTTTCCATGCAAGGTATTTATTATGTTATCATTTCCATTTTAGTTAAACTTTTTTATCTTCTGATGGAGTTACCCTTAGTGGTAACGAAACCTAGTCAATAACCATAAAATTTACACAACCGGTTGGCTGTATTACGTAGTTGCTGTTATTTATCCAAGTTTAAAATAGTTTATTAAAATAGATAAAGATATTAGCACTTTGATTTTAGCTCTACTTGACATGTGTAGCCTTACCAAGCACCACATTACGTCGGAAGCAGATAATGCATCGTTTTCTGCACTAGGAGATTATGATGGTTCTTATCGGTTGGCTAATATAGCTTTTCTTATCACTTTAGATATTAGGGTCACTTGACGTATTGCTACAAACATTTCCTACCCTCACCACCTTACATTTTTTCCTTCACACCAACATAAACTTGCATTTCTTTCGGCGAATGAAGAGTTGACTAGCGGCACCTACCAAAACTCTTCGGCTCAGATAGTAGGTTGCCATACTACCATTGGCCTCAGTTAGTTCACGCCAGATCTCCTTATTTTAGACATCCCCTCCAACCATCTAGTGGCTCCACTGTCTTCATGCCAAGCAAGTGTCTGATCACCAGAACAACAACACGCACCTAGAACACTTGAAAATGCTTACCAGAATTACATGTTTATGCATTGAAACACACTTTTGAATTCTTAGAGGATTACCGTGTCAAAAAAGATAATTTTGTGAAGTACAACTGTTCATTGATTCCCGAATTCAGAAATGTTAAACAACATTAAACAATACGTTGCTTGCAGTGGCCATTTGAGCAGCAGCTGAAAATTATGTATTTCACTGTAATGTTTTTAAAGGAAACGCCTTTTGCTACTGCGAATGAAGGGTTTTCATTCGCGGTAGCAAAGAGGCGTTTCCTGGGCCGACTATATCGTGGATTAACAACTTCTAAAAATTGTTTAATCATTAAGGAGCATTCTCAATGGTAATTTTCTTGTCGCAATAATAGCTATTCACTGTAAAGTGTTGTCTTCTGCCAGGACTTTTAGCGACTTCATTCCATCTAGTGCTGCAAAAGACCTGCTACCACAGGAAACTTACTAGCTCTTATAAGCCAATATATCACTCTACGACCATAACCCACTATAAACAGACTAGGAAAAGAACTACTTGTCCCGTGTACATTGTCGTATCTTGCGGTCTCAAAGACACGGTCAGGAATGAATGTTACAATAGGAACTTGTTCTGCTGACAAGGGAAGGACTTCAAGACTAAGTTTCAGTTTTTAAAGATTGCTTGTGTTCGAACAAAAACTGAGAGACTGTAAGATATTTTGCTTCACATGTTACCGAGTAGATTCAGTATTAATCGGATCGAAAGTTAACTGTAAAGTGTGCATTTTTCATCGCCATGTAAGTTATCTGAAAACGGCTGTTTTCTGAGAAGGAAAGAAACTGTTTACGACAGTCGTTTTTACATGCATTTAGGTAAACATGTTTCAGCGAAAGCGGCACTAGCCTTCTGGACATGACAAGAATATAGGGTAACCCAGAAATGCTCACCATCCAATTTCCCTAAACCAGCAGACACGATTCCATAAATATGTCAAAATTCCGCACACAATGAATAACGAATTAGTAGGCCAAGCCATAATAGTTAATACTTGACTGACTTTAACTTATTTCCTGTTGCTTTCTTTGGAGCATAGGAACTTGAAGAAATTCCTTCACACAGTACGGTTCCTGTCTATCCTCTTCAGGTCTTATCAAATTCGGGGATTTTCTTTTCGACCGTCCTCCTCCAGGTCGTCTTTGGTCGACCTCGCTTTCTGATGACAAATCCATAGTAAATCTCTGAGTAAATCCAGAGACCAGAAGAATCGGGGGAGCCCTTCTGAACAAAAACAAGAGTTGCAGTAGCCGTGTGTGTGTCAAACACGGAATCTCTACTCATGAACGAGGTTTCTCGGTGTTAGACTACGGTGAAGCATGCTTAGCTTACTGCGTGTTAAAGTGACATTCGTAAAAATTTCTTTTCTTTATTTCTAAGAAAATCTCCGTTTTCGGAGAACTTGCGTATTAGTAAATCAGTTCGAGTGGACATCTCTGAAAAGGGCAATCATCAATGTTCGAAAGACAAACATAGATACAAGAAAGGTAGCTAGCGAAGAAAGCATAGGTAACAGAAGAGACATTTTAGCTATTCGACGAAAGAAGAATATACATAAACGTTCATGGATATTCGGAAATGCAGTTACATGTGTCACTTAGGTATAAAATAAATAGGAAGTGCAGGGAGGTTGAGGCGAAAAGGATGCAGGAAAAAGTGAAGAAATTGAAAAAGGTATGATCGTCGATGGAACTGACTCAGCATACATAAAAGGTAAAACAACCTTCGGTAAAATTAAAATCAAGGGTGGTAACATTAACCTTTCGTTTTTAAGTTATTTCTGTTTGAAAACAGTAGGTAGGGATATTTCACGCCTATGTAAATTCTGTTGGTGCCCATGTGATGATTTTTCACTATTGCCCGCCACGTCAGTCTGCCACCGACTGCCTGTAGAGTAAACAACCTGCTGTGGAGTCTGCTGGACCACAGTGCTACATTAACGTGAGTTTTGTAAGTTGTAAGTTTTTGTTTACTTGTGAGTTACATCAGTTTGTACCAACAAAATGGTAGGTAATTTACGTGATAGGCCAGACTTAATTCGAGCTTTTGTTAGAAGAAAGTGATTAAGAAGATCCAGAAAGCCTATTTGGTGATGATACTGATTCTGATCCAGATTTCATCCTTGAATATGAGGATTTAGACGATGAACTGGCTGATAGTGAACCTAATGATGTGCTGAATAGTGCTGAGCCTCATGAAATAGAAAATGAAGCAAGCCTGAAGAAGATGATAACAGTGAAAATGAGGAATGGCAACGAAAAAGACATCTGATTCGGGGGAGGACAAAAAGACGCCATATATTTGGTCCACCAAAGAGCCGGAAAGGCGTGGAAGTGGCTTCTGTTTGAAAATGTGATGCTAGAAGATCAAACCCTGCGGACTGATGAAGAAATAGACAAACATTGTAAGGCAGTGGTATCACCGGAATACAAGTAAAAACGAAATGATTGCGTCAATGGGCTTTTGTATCTGGCTGATGTGAACAAAAATTAAAAAAAAAAAAAAAATAGAAGAACTATGGTAAAATGAGTTAAGATTTTCTATTTACAGAGCTACTATGTCCTTAACTTGAGATCGCTTTTTTAAATACCTGCTTGAGCAACGGCTATCAACTGGGGGAGAGGCAGCTACATTCCAGCTTCATTTCAGTTATAAATGAGAAAACCGTTGCACGTAATGTCGAAAATTCCGTCATATGACGCGGGGCAAAAACTTCAGACCGGGAGCAAAAACGTTAGATCATGGTTTCAAACCGCAACTCGGCAGCGATAGGGAGACGCCATTTTGATCCGGGAGACGCACAGTCTTTGTTATCTATGGTCTGTACCACAGAGTAGGAACTCTCTGGTGTGACTATTGTGTTCTGTCTTCTCTAGGAGGTGCTGGTTCTACTAATGTTATCAACATCAAGCTAGGATGTCACGTGATATCATTATATAAGTACGCGAACTTGAAAATTGAAGTGCCGATTTTCTCCGATAATTTTATCAGGAGGCCAATGAAACTTATACAATTCTAAAGATGGTTTGCTGTAGATGTGCACAATACAATAATTATTAGTGTACGTAGCCGTTGGGAGTGGTAAAACGGAGTAGATCTTTTTAAAGCTATAGCTCAGATCACGATCAGTGGCCGTGCAGTATTCCCCTCTCTATAAAATGCATGGTCTGGGGGGGCTTGAAGAGAGTCTGGGGGGGGGGGAGGGGCTACAGCATGGTCTGGGGGAGTTCGTGGAGGGTCTGTGGGGGCTGCAGTCCGACGCCCCCCTCCCCCTCTGGATACGCCACTGATCACGATTTAAAATCTCCATCTCTAATAAAAAGTGAACGTCAAAAATTGACCTAGGGATGATCGATATTAGAAAAACATCGATGGTAACACCAATGTTCAATTCAAAGAAATCGATGTACGGTGAGCATCGAAAGGAAAACGTCCGGGAATATGGGCATTGATCTCAATTATTATCACTGGATAGATGGTTAGGACCTGTGAAAATCGTGACGGTCTATTATAGTTATGTTGGCAACTCTGTACGTATAGGTCATGTTGTTGTTATGGCCCTTTTAGTTTTTTACTTTGAAAATATGAACGATTGATTACTTTAATAAATACATAATAGTGAACTTCGATAAACTTATAGTGTAGAAAAGTCAAGGGAAAGAGTGTAGAGCTCAGATCCATATGTGAGTTTTATTTTTATTCAGAACTAGTGTTGCTATCACATTTCATTGAATAAATTAATTGCACTGCTGTAGACGGTATTTCTCGTGTTCAGTTTTATATTTGACTTTTATCTATACCGTTTTCCGTTTGAACTCAGGGTCTAGATATGCACGCTGTGGGGAAAAATCATGCTTCTATCATAGCCTCGAATCTGTCGTTGTTAACCTTTATTTATTTGTGTATTATTATGCATTAAATGCAATGTGGGAGAAACACTAGATCTGCATCAAAATATAACTTAAGGGTACGTTTCACACAACTCGTGTTTTTTTCTACTGTTTCGTTGCAGTAAGACGGTTAATTCCATGCCTCGAAAATTTTGTAAATAGCATTCAAATTTTCAGAACAGATAGTGCCCATTGTATATGAGTTAGTTTCTACGACAACAACTACTAGAAAAGATTAGAAATTTCAGAATGTTATCACTCCCATGAACCACAGACATTGCCGAGGTGGGGTGGCTTGCGTGCCTCAGCGATACAGATAGCCGTACCGTAGGTGCAACCACAGCGGAGGGGTATCTGTGGAGAGGCCAGACAAACGTGTGGTTCCTGAAGAAGGGCAGCAGCCTTTTCAGTAGTTACAGGGGCAACAGTCTGGATGATTGACTGAGCTGGCCTTGTAACATCAGCTAATGTGGCTGTGCCACACAGCTACTGCGAACGGCTGAAAGCAAGGGGAAACTACAGCCGTTACTTTTCCCGAGGACATGCAGCTCTACTGTATGAACATATGATGATGGCATCCTCTCGGGTAAAATATTCCGGAGGTAAAATAGTCCCCCATTCGGATCTCCGGGCGGGGACTACTCAGGAGGATGTGATCATCAGGAAAGACAATACTGGCATTCTACGGGTCGGAGCGTGGAATGTTAGATCCCTTAATAGAGTAGGAAAATTAGAAAATTTAAAAAGGGAAATGGATAGGTTGAAGTTAGATATAGTGGGGATTAGTGAAGTTCGGTGGCAGGATGAACAGGATTTCTGGTCAGGTGAGTCCAGAATTATAAATACAAAATCAGTTGGGGATATCACAGGAGTCGGACTGATAATGAATAAGAAAATAGGAATGCGGGTAAACTACTATGAGCAGCACAGTGATCGCATTATCATTGTCAAGATAGATACGAAGCCAACACCGACCACAGTAGTACAGGTTTATATGCCAACTAGCTCTGCCGATGATGAGGAAATCGAAGAAATATATCAGGAGCTAAAGGAAATTATTCAGACAATTAAGGGAGGGGAAAACTTAATTGTTATGGGAGACTGGAATTCGGTAGTAGGACAAGGAAGGGAAGGGAAGATAGTAGGTGAATATGGTCTGGGCAAAAGGAATGAAAGAGGAAGCCGCCTGGTAGAATTTTGCACAGAACATAATTTAGTTATAACAAACACCTGGTTCAAGAATCACAAAAGACGGTTGTATACGTGGAAGAGACCAGGAGACACCGGGAGATACCAGATAGATTTTATAATGGTAAGACATAGATTTCGGAACCAGGTTTTACAGTGTAGGACATACCCAGGGGCAGATATAGACTCTGACCATAACTTGTTGGTTATGAACTGTAGGCTGAAACTGAAGAAACTACAAAAAGGTAGGAAAATAAGGAGATGGGACCTGGATAAATTGAAGGAACCTGGGTTCTTAAGAATTTCAGAGGGAGCTTTAGGTAATAATTGACAGAAACAGGAGAAAATAAAACAGTAGAAGAGGAATGGGTAAAATTGAGAGATGAAATAGTGAAGGTAGCAGAGGACAAAATAGGTAGGAGGGCAAGACCTACAAAAAATCCTTGGATATCACAAGAGATACTAAATTTAATCGATGAAAGGAGAAAATATAAAAATGCAGTAAACGAAACAGGCAAAATGGAGTACAGACGACTAAGAAATGAAATTGACAGGAAGTGCAAAATGGCTAAGCAGGAGTGGCTAGAAGGCAAATGCAAGGATGTAGAAGAATGTATAAATAGGGGAAAAATAGATACAGCCTACAGGAAAATAAAAGAAACATTTGGAGATACGAAAAACAGCTCTATGAATATCAAAGACAATGATGGGAAACCAGTTCTCAGCAAAGAAGGGAAAGCTGAAAGGTGGAAAGAGTATATAGAGGGGCTCTACAAAGGAAATGAACTTCGAGACAATATTGTAGGAAGGGAAGAGGATGTAGATGAAGATGAAATAGGAGATACTGTACTGAGAGAAGAATTTGACAGAGCCCTGAAAGACCTAAGTCGAAACAAGGCTTCTGGAGTAGATGATATTCCCTCAGAGCTTCTGAAGTCTCTGGGAGAACCAGCCATGACAAACCTGTTTCACCTGGTGTGTAAGATGTATGAGACAGGCGAAGTACCCTCAGACTTTAAGAAAAATGTTATTATCCCCATTCCAAAGAAAGCAGGTGCAGACAGGTGTGAAAACTACAGAACCATCAGTTTAATAAGTCATGGTTGCAAAATATTAACACGAATTATATACAGAAGGATGGAAAAACTGGTAGAAGCCGACCTCGGGGAAGATCAGTTTGGGTTCAGGAGAAATGTAGGAACTCGGGAGGCAATACTCACTTTACGGCTTATCCTAGAAGATAGATTAAGAAAAGGCAAACCTACATTTCTAGCTTTTGTAGATTTGGAGAAGGCTTTTGACATTGTTGATTGGAATAAACTCTTTCAAGTCTTGAAGCAAGCAGGAGTAAAATATAGGGAACGTAAGGTTATTTACAACTTGTACAAAAACCAGACAGCGGTTGTCCGAGTTGAAGGGCATGAAAGGGATGCAGTGGTTGGAAAGGGAGTAAGACAGGGTTGTAGTCTTTCTCCATTGTTATTCAATTTGTACATTGAGCAAGCTATAAAGGAAAGCAAGGAGAAATTTGGAGAAGGAATTAAAGTTCAGGGTGAAGAATTAAAAGCATTGCGTTTTTCCGACGACATAGTAATTCTGTCAGATACAGCAAAGGACCTGGAAGAACAATTGAACGGAATGGACAGTGTGCTGAAAGGTGCATATAAAATGAACATTAACAAGAGCAAAACTAGGGTAATGGAGTGCAGCGTAAGAAAATCAGGTGATGCTGAAGGAATTAGATTAGGTAACGAAACAATAAAGGAGGTAGATGAGTTTTGTTACTTGGGCAGTAAAATAACAAATGATGTTCGCAGTACAGAGGATATAAAATGCAGAATGGCAATGGGTAGAAAGGCATTTTTGAAAAAGAGAAATTTGTTAACATCGAATATTGATTTAAGCCTAAGGAAGTCCTTTCTGAAGGCATTTGTATGGAGTGTTGCCTTGTATGGGAGTGAGGCATGGACGATAAACAGTGCGGACAGGAAGAGGATTGAGACTTTTGAACTATGGTGCTACAGAAGAATGCTGAAAATTAGGTGGGTGGATCGCGTAACTAATGAGGAGGTACTGAACAGAATTGGAGAGAAAAGAAATTTCTGGCATACCTTGACTAAAAGAAGGGACAGATTGGTAGGACACATTCTTAGACATCAAGGAATTGTGAATTTAGCGTTGGAGGGAAGTGTGTGGGGAAAAAATCGCAGGGGAAGACCAAGAGATGGATACAGTAAGCAGATTCAGACAGATGTAGGTTGTCGCTCTTATGTGGAGATGAAGAGGCTTGCTCAGGATAGGGTATTGTGGAGAGCTGCATCAAACCAGTCTCCGGACTGAAGACCACAACAACAACAACAACATTATTATTGTAAGAACATAATACTGACAATTGGGTTGAGTGCAACAGCTATACATAATACACGGTACTAACTGCAGATAATCTTTGAACTCACTGGGTTTGAGTGTCGAAACAAACTCCTCGGCAGAACGACAGACATTACTAGACTGGCACTACCCATTACAGTGTTATTGCTCTTCCTGTCACTTTAATCAATGTATCAACAATTATTTGTGTACGGATATAACAGTCGTAAGAAGTAGGAATAAACTGATAAAATTTCGCCACATTCAGAGTTTTGACGTAAAGGATAAATATTACTTATGGCGGTGGGGTAGTGTGCAGGTGTCGGCAACGAAATGTTCGTATTATGAGGGATACGTACAAAAACCTGTCAACAACAAAGCAGGAACAGAATTAATTATTTACATCATGGTCAACACGAAAGATTATGCTCCTAATTCTACGTGACTGGTATCCGAAGTGTCTCAATCGTCAGTCGCTGCCAACTTCAGCACACTGCGCCACCACTGCCATAAGTAAAATTCAGTGTACTAGACAAACTTGATGATATTTGTGTAATACTAATTCTCCAATCCGCATCTTCCTTGTATTATGAAGTTCACAAACTGATGCGGAACACAACACTAACTTATTGATATTTTTTATATTGATTCACCAAAGGTGAAGAATAACAATGTAATCGGCTTTCCAAATACTGTTACATCAAACCAAACGCAACCAAACCAAGCCAAAAAGACAGGGACTGGATTTTCAGAATATCCGTGTCTGATGTAAAAAAGATTTAAAGAAAAGGACTACTTACAAAAAGAAATGATATCCTGTCAAAAAACATAAAATGTACAAAATGTAAGTCTCGCGACGAATTCCTTCCACTATAAAAAGTCGTGAGATATTATGGGAAACCAAGTCGGAATATAAATTATTTTTATACGGCGATGTGTAATTGCCCAAGCATTATATTACGGTGAGGTTGCTAAGTTATTATATGTATTATAGAACTAAGGATGTATCTAATATAGTCGCTATAAATGTTGGTAGACAACAAATAAGTTGTAGATAACAAATATGTGGTTCTATGAGCACTAACTAAAAGACCGACTTGGTTTCCCCGGCAACACACACTAAGACTTAAAAAAAAACTATATGCACATGTGAGTGTACTTCAGTCTTATGCGATTATGTTCGGTTACATAATAGAATGTAAATTAGTGTTATGTCATTATGACGATGTGCAATTGCCAGATCGTTGTATGATTTATTCTTATATCATTACATTATGGTGCGATTGCCAAGTCATTATATTTGTTATAGGAAAAAGGATGTATAATGTTGATATAGTCACTACAGATTTTGGTAGATAACTAATTTGATAAAAATGATGACAAGGTGTTTGATAGGTGGTTCCCTGAACAATAACCAAAATAACCGACTTGGTTTCCCATAAGATCTCACGACTTTTTATGGTGGACGGAATTCGTCGCGATACTTGCATTTTTGTACATTTTATGTTTTTTACAGGATACCTATTTGTTTGGGGTGTATATTTACAGTTGTAAACGCTACGTAGCAAAATAACATAGTGCTTTTAAATAGGGTCTACACTACTGGACATTAAAATTACTACACCAAGAAGAAATGCAGATGATAAACGGGTATTTATTGGACAAATATATTATACTAGAACTGACATGTGATGATAACATTTTCACGCAATATGGGTGCATGGATCCTGAGAAATCAGTACCCAGAACACCCACCACTGGCCGTAATAACGGCCTTGATACGCCTGGGCGTTGAGTCAAACAGAGCTTGGATGGCGTGTACAGCCCATGCAGCTTCAACACGATATCACAGTTCATCAAGAGTAGTGACTGGCGTATTGTGACGAGCCAGTTGCTCGGCCACCATTGACCAGACGTTTTCAATTGGTGAGATAGCTGGAGAATGTGCTGACTAGGGCAGCAGTCGAACATTTTCCGTACCCAGAAAGGCACGTACAGGACCTACAACATGCGGTAGTGCATTATCCTGCTGAAATGTAGGGTTTCGCAGGGATCGAATGAAGGGTAGAGCCACGGGTCGTAGCACATCTGAAATGTAACGGCCATTGTTCAAAGTGCCGTCGATGCGAACAAGAAGTGAGCGAGACGTATAACCAATGGCATCCCATACCATCACGCCAGGTGATACGCCAGTATGGCAACGACGAATTCACGCTTCCAATGTGCGTTCACCGCGATGTCGCCAAACACAAAAACAAAAAAACAAAAATGTTTGTATAGCTTATGGGACTTAACTACGGGGTCATCAATCTCTAAACTTACAAACTACTTATGAACTAACTAATACTAAGGACGGCACAAATATCCATGCCCGAGGGGGGATTCGAACCCCCGACCGTAGTGGCCGTGCAGACAGTGACTGGAGCGCCTCAATCCCTCGGCCACCGCGGCCGGCTCGCCAAACACGAATGAGACCATCATGACGCTGTAAACAGAACCTGGATTCATACGAAAAATGACGTTTAGCCAGGTTCGTCGTTGCGTACACCATCGCAGGCGCTCCTGTCTGTGATGCAGCGTCAAGGGTAACCGCAGCCATGGTCTCCGAGCTGATAGTCCATGCTGCTGCAAACGTCGTCGAACTGTTCGTGCAGATGGTTGTTGTCTTGTAAACGTGCCTATCTTTTGACTCAGGGGTGGAGACGTGACTGCACGATCCGTTACAGCCATGCGGATATGATGCCTGTCTCTCGACTGCTACTGATACGAGGCCGTTGGGATCCAGCACGGCGTTCCGTATTGCCCTCCTGAACCCACCGATTCCATATTCTGTTAACAGTCATTGGCTCGCGACCAACACGAACAACAGTGTTGCGATACGATAAACCGCAATCGCGATAGGCTACAATCTGACCTTTATCAAAGTCGGAAACGTGATGGTACGCATTTCTCCACCTTACACGAGGCATCACAACAACGTTTCACCAGGCAACGCCAGTCAACTGCTGATTGTGTATGGGAAATCGGTTGGTAACTTTGCTCATGTCAGCACGTTGTAGGTGTCGACACCGGCGCCAACCTTTTGTGAATGCTCTGAAAACTACTAATTTGCCTATCACAGCATCTTCTTCCAGTCTGTTAAATGTCGCGTCTGTAGCACGTCATCTTTGTGGTGTAGCACTTTTAATGGTTAGGAGTGTATTCAGGTTCTCTAAAAAATATTATTTGTCAAATAAACGCCACACGACTTTTTGTACATTAAAGGAATTTCTAATGTGCAATCATTTTCCCTACTGATAAAATACTTCGTCACCGACATCTATTGATTGCTAAAAAGTGAATTCAAATGGAGTATTGAAGGAAAAGCTAACAATGTTGCGCTGGTAATTCTCTAAAAATAGAAGAGCTCAGAAAGCGCACCAAATTCTCTGCAAGGCCTCTTCTCGGATAACACAGAGCGTTTTATGGAGTTAACAAGTGTTTGTTTACAAGTACCGCTTTTCAGCGGTTGAGCTGATGTCACACGCCGAAATAAAAGTCAGTTCATCTTTTTTCTACAGGCCACTTCTGAAAGTGGACAGTCCTGTCTTACTCTCCATCCTCAAGAAATTGAACGGCAAAGTATATATTTAAAAAAAAATGTAATTAGGACGCGGGGCCGTAAGAAACAGCTAGTAAGCAAGGAATAGACAACTGTTTAGAAGACCAAGGCGAGTAATAGCTCGAGATTCGGAAAAATTTGCGACATTATGCAGACTGTGACAAAGGAAATATCAAGAATAAAGAGAATAAATGGAGGGAGGTTGTTTAAATGTTGCATCCAGTAAATCAATGGACGACCACATCTTGAAAGCTAACTATTAGGTAGGGACTTGGAGCAAAAGCAGTTCATACAGTAATATTATAGAGAAATGATAAACCGAAAAAGAAGAGAGAAATGTGTACACAAGGTACTTGGCCGAAAATGAAACATCAAACATATTGGTTCCACAAGGCCATGTTACTAGGGTGAAAATGTCCAGAATTATCATAAAAGTCTAAGTTACAAAAGGGAAGATAAGCAGGTGAATTGATGAAAGAAAGATCATGGAAGAGAGGTAAATAAGTGTACGCTAATCAAAATGTAAGAGCATAAAGGCAGAGAATCATACAGATGTTTAGAGTGGTCGCTGAGGGAAAGTAGCAGGATAATGAATACATTAGGGAGAAAAATAATAAAAAAAAAATAGTCATTTCAAGCGCATTTCGACCGCATTGATTTCCACACTTAGAAAATGTATCAAGAAACGTGCCCTGAATCCTCAAATAATTACAAGATAATCAGCAAAATATTTCATACTTTCATTAGAGGCTCCATCACAGACTGGTGAATTAGTAGTGAAATGAATAATTTTTTAATCTCATTAGGGGGATGTATTTTTGAAGCTGATGCATGTTGGTGGCAAAACAACGACTTTCTAAACTACATCTACATAAATATTCTGCAAGTCACCTTGAAGTGCATGGCAGAGGGTTCATCGGACCGCTTTTGTGATGTTTCTCTACACTTCGATTCTCTAATAGCTCGCGGACAAAGGAACACCTAAATCTTTCCGTTTTTGATCTGACTTCTCTTATTTTCATGATGATGTCTGCCTATGTAGGTGGGTGCTAACAAAATATGTTCGCATTCGGAAGAGTAAGTGGTGACAGAAATTCCGCAAATATTCGTCGCAACATATAACTCCATTCTTTTAATGATTTCTACCCCAACTCGTACGTCATTTCTGTGACACTCTCCCCCCTATATCGCGATAGTACAAAACGAGCTGCCCTTCGCTGTACTTTCTCTAAATCGTCCAAATCGTGGGCATCACATAATGCACAGTAATACTTCAAAATAGGACGCACAAGTGTAGTGAAGGCAATTTCTTTAGTAGAACTGTTGCATATTCTAAGTGTTCTGCCAATGAACGTAGTCTTTGGTTCGCTTTCCCTACAATATTTTCTATGTGTTCTTTCCAATTTAAGTTGTTTGTAATAGTTACTCGTAGGTATTTAGTTGAATTTACGGCCTGTAGTTTTAACTGATTTATCGTGCAAATGAAGTTTAACGGGTTCCTTTTAGTGGTCATATAGATTACTTCACGGTTCTCATTATTAAGTATCAGTTTCCATTTTTTGCACCATGCAGATATCTAAATCATTTTGCAGTTGCTTTAGATCTTGTGGTGACATTACTAGCCGACGATAAGTGACTGCATCATCCGCGAACAGTCTAAGAGAACTACTCAGATTGTCTCCTAAATCGTTTATAAAAATAAGGAACAGTAGGGGCCCTATGACACTTCCCTGGGGATCGCCAATGTCACTTCAGTTTTACTCAATGACTTTCCGTCAATTACAACGTACTGTGTCCTGTCAGACAGGAAATCATGAATCCAGTCGCGCCATTGTGACGGGATTCCAAAAGCACGCATTTTGATTAGAAGACGCTTATGAGACACAGTGTCTACAGCCTTCTGGGAATCTAGAAACGAAAACTACTTGACATCCCTTATTGATAGCACTCATCACATCATGTGAGTAAAGAGCTAACTGTGTTTCACAAGAACGATACTTTCTGAATCCGTGCTGACTATGGGTCAATAGGTCGTTTTATTCGAGGTATTTCATAATATTTGAGGAAAGTTTATGTTCTAAGACCCTCCTGCAAACCGACATCAATGATATAGGCCTGTAATTTTGCGGATTACTCCAATTGCCTTTCTTGAATATTGACGTAACCTGTGCAACTTCCCAGTCTTTGGATACGGAACGTTCACTGAGAGAAAGGTTGTATATGATAACTAGGTATGTGGTTAGTCTGCATCTGATTATATTGCTGGACAGAGTGTGTATTATTTCTCTTCCAGAAACTTACATACAGCCGTTATGACTATATTACTTTTGAATACGCAAAGGAATCTACGACGCCGCCAGCTGCCAGTGGGCATCGGAGTAAAGCAATAGGAGGTGAAAATTTGTGCCGAGCAGGGATTCGTATCCGGGACCAAATGTTTGTAAACCTATTGGAGCAAACTGCTATGGTCATAAGTCCGTAGACTTACAAACTACTTAAACTAAATTACACTAAGGACAAGGCACACACACAGCCATGCCTAAGAGAGGACTCGAATCGCCGACGGAAGCTGCCGCACAGTCCGTAGCATGATGCCTTAGACCACGAGGCTATTCCCGCGCGGCCATACACGAGACCTCTTTTTTTATATTTTTGATTTTCTAAAATGTTTAAATGTTTGTGAAGCTTATGGGACTTAACTGCTGGGTCATCAGTCCTTAAACTTACAAACTACATATTGCGAGGGTGAAGGTCGGGGTGAGAGTTTAAAATTGAGAAAGTTTAATTTTTAAAACTCACAACCACCAACTGCGAACCAAATTCCTAAACATGCAAAAACACTGGAACTGTGATTGCGACTGTTTGACTCGTTTTCTAGGGGATGATATCACACGTTCGCAGCTTTCCTTCCCTGCATATGATTAACAAAACAAATTCATAATAAAATCAAGTTCATGAGAGAAAGGGGTGTACTAACTACTATTTTTGAAAACACGTGAAAGTTCACTTTATGTTGTTTATTTCACAATAATAGAACCCTGTGGCTGATACGCCTGTACGTCGACACATTTATCAAATAAAGTTATAGCTCGTGAGCCCCCAGACAAAAATGAATATTTGTCGCAAATTGTTTTCACACCATGTGGCCGTCTCAAACACCGTTTATGTTTGTGCCTATGCGACGACACGTGTTACATTAACAAATCACAGTCACTTTAATTCAATGCGATGCACACCTTGTTCCACCGGCTAAATATTCACAAACACACAGTAGCACTCGATTCAACTTGGTGCAGTCTACGACGAGCAAAACACGCGGCGATTGCCACACACAAATCTATAACCTCCACCTCGAGGTCCACATGCCGACTGATGCAGAGCGACGCCGCCCGGCCAGCTCCCCACGTGCTCCGGAGTCGTCACTTCCTGCCCTCGTTCGCGCGCCAAAAGCTCAACTGCCGGGATTTTTTCCCCTACGTCATCAACTTCCCCATGTGAACTGTTCTAACCGATTTGCCAACGTACAGCGCTCAGCCAATACATTTCTAAAACTTTACTTAAAATCAAAATAATTACACTACACATTAAACAAATTTCTTCTTAGGTTCTTATATTGGTATAAACATCCTTTGTACTATTTATCATAATCGTGCAATTTCTTATATCACAGATAAGTGATTTAACTGAATACTTCAAAATAAAATACACAAGATTCATTGAAAATAAAACGAGAAATAGTTAATATATTATTTTTATAAACAAACATTGCCATGCTAGTTGTGTAACTGTCTTGTCTTCGTTGGTAATTTATTACTTTTCATTGTCAATTAAACATATTACGCCAGATGTGACTATATCAGCTAATGTATTGTTTATTTATCAACAGGCTATTTTGTAATGAGGGCCTTAAAGGTTCCTAACTGCATCGTATTACTTCAAATGCCAGTAGTATTAGATTATTTTATTTCACGCTGTGCACTGCACTGTGCCTGGCACTCGCCATTGTCCCTCTCTCCCCTCACCGGAAACGAACTGGAAAATCCTAAGCTGGAACAAGCCACCAACGTTGGCCTGCTCGCTGGCTTCCTGTCAGCTACAAGCACACAACAAATCTCAACGTGGAGAATTTCTACCTATGGCCTAACTATAAATGTTGTCACCCAACTGTGTACATACATTGCTACCATAATTAATAAGATTAAAATTGTGTAACATTGCACGGTAATCTTACAATATGAACTAGCTTATACTAAAGACAGCACAAACGTCCATGCCCGAGGATGTACTCGAACCCCCGACGGGGAACGGCCACGCGCATCGCAGTATAGCGCCTCGATACTGTCGGCCGCTACGCCCAACACCACCTAGTGTCTCTGGGTGGTGTTGCTCCGCCGCGACCTTGTTTTTCCCTCTCCTTCACGTAGTTCGGTCCTTCCCGGACGTGGGAGTGTGTTTTTTCTATGTCCATATCCGAGCTGCCAGCTCGGTTTATTATTATTGATTTATTTTTTATTATAGAGGACGGCTGGCCCTCTGTCCGAACGCAGTGAATTATACCACGCCACTGCTCTTACTAGGCAGTCAAGTAATGACCCCTGCGCCACTGGGGACACAGCGAGAACCGCGGCCGTACAAGCTGCCCCTGCTCGCCTCCCACCAGACGCAAATTCTCAACATAAGGCTCCTATAAGTACGAACTAACGCAACCGCCATTTTCATTCTCGTGGCTCGTAAGTTAAACACACTGTGGTGCTATAGGATTTGCTTCACGGCACTTTAAATCAAATGTTTGTTAAGCTTATGGGACTTAACTACGGGGTCATCAGTCCCTAAACTTACAAACTACTTATAAACTACTTACGAACTAGGACGGCACAAATATCCATGCCCGAGGGGGAATTCGAACCCCCGACCGTAGTGGCCGTGCAGACCGTGACAGGAGCGCCTCAGTCTCCTCGGCCACCGCGGCCGGCCACCGCGGCCGGCCACGGCACTTTAGCACGACATCACGGGTGGCTGTGTTGCCATAAACTGCTCAAATTATTCCAGAGGTGGCTACAGAACGTTTACTTTCCCGAAAGATTTTAAGAGAAGAAAATGTCAGTGCAAAAACAGGGGAACCCGGACCGAGCCCACAGTTATGGATTGTAAGTAAATAGTTATTATTATGACTTGGAACAATATTTAATAGTAAAAATCGTCTGTGATATTTGAACTTACGTTTTTGTTTAGCTCTTCTGAAAGTACTACCTCTTAACAGAGAAGCTGCCAGTAGGGAATTAGCAGCCGCAAAATATCATATTACAGCAAAGCATCCCAGAACATACTGTTTTTAGAGTACAATGTGTGTCTTATATAGTATATTGAGAAATGTAACAGTAATGAGCAAAAAGCAGTCACAAAATAGACACATTTGTACTCTTAAAATATACTATATAAGAAATACACCTCAGCAAAAAGTTTTATACTCACAATGCACAAACTGTTGAAGATACTTCTGTTATGTTATTGCGAGAAAGTATTACAACACTAAAACGTACTGTGCTGATACAGGCAACTACCGTCCAGGTAGAAATAGACGTTGGCCAAGCACATTGCATTATCCAACCTGTTGTACTTGGAGACTCGGTCGAACCCTTTTAGCCATTTGTTGGGGTCCTGTCAGGCGTCTCCAGAGAACACCAAAGGGTGTCTGATGTGCAGCTGGCTTACCGCTGGTTTCGTGTCCATGGTTCTTCTGATGATACGGACTTTTGGTTAGGATGTACAAGGTAAATCCCTTGTATTCCGGTTCCAGTCCGTGTAAGCGACGGCTTTTACGTTGCCTAATCGGAGCCACGACGATGCAGCTGTTGCACAGGATACCCGGCGCCTCCACTAACGGAACAGCCCAGCAATGGTGTGAAAACAACGAAGACAAGTTGAATGACTGGGAGACGTTCCAGGCGGAACTTAAGAAGATGTTTGGAGACCGTCAGCGACAAATCCGCTCGGCGAAAGAAGAACTGAAGAACCGGGGACCTTCAGCACCGCAGTCGGTGACGCTATCCCCTGCGCCACGCCGGCAGTCGGTTTACATAGTGTCTCGCGGCATTGCTCCCTCTCCTGGAAAAACAGCGACACGCTGTTAGTTTCTCTTTGGAGCCAGCTGCAATGTCTTGGATCTTGACCTTGTCATGGGTCCTCTGTATGGCAGTTCTGAAGAATCCTTCCTTTCTCCATGATTATCGACGACAGACGTTCCTGTCGTGACCTCATCAGTAAGATAGCGCCCTTAGAGCCCTTGAACAGGAAGCCATTGTCGCCTATCTGCTCTTCAGGATCGTAGTAAGGCTTCATGCGCAATACGTGAACGTTGTCTCTTTGTTTTTGTCGTTTTAATGACGGCTCAAGATCCTCAACTTCGTATGTGACGTCTGACAGGCGGCGTATGACACGATAGGGACAAAAGTATCGCTTCAATAACTTTTCTGATAGTCCAACTTTCCGTACAGGGGTAAAAATCCATACCATATCTCCTGGGCTGTACAGAACAGGTCGGTGCTTTCGTTATACCGCTGACGGTCCTTCTCCTGCGCGCCCAGTGTCCGTATGCGAGCCAGCTGTCTTGCTTCTTCGACCCTGGTGATGAGCTGTTCAACATATTCATCCTGATTGTCGTCCGGTTGGAAAGGGAACAGCGTATCCATTGTCGAGACGACACGGCCATGGAGCAGGAAAAACGGCGTGATGACTGTGGTTTCTTGTCCTGCGGTATTGTCAGCAAATGTCACGACTGGCAGTATTGTGTCCCAATCCTTCTGCTCAACATCGACGTACATCGACAGCAAATCGGCTAACGTCTTATTAAAACGTTCTGTAAGACCATTTGTCTGAGGATGGTATGCAGTTGTCATTCTGTGGACAATGTTGCAACGTGACATTACCTCTGATACTAGTTTTGACTGGAATACTTTTCCACGATCAGATATCATCACACGTGGTGCTCCATGCTTCAGAATAATGTCTTCTACAAGAAATTTTGCGATCTCTGGAGCTTCTGCAGTCGGCACAGGTTTGGTGACAGCGTAGCGTGTGAGGTAGTCAGTACAGACTATTATCCATCGGTTCCCGGTTGTCAACTTCGGAAACCTCCCTAAAAGATCGATCCCAACTCGCTGGAATGGAGCTGCTGCATGTGGAATAGGTACGAGATGCCCTGGAGGTAATTGCGGCACATGCTTCCGTCGCTGGCACTCTTTACAGTGACTCACATAGTGCTTGACAGATCGGTAGAGACCCTTCCAGTAATACCCGCGTAAACAATGTCACGTTGAAATGGAAGCAGGCTTGACTTCGAAGGTAGGGTTGTCAACTGAACACAGCACTTACACTTAAAGCAAGTTTATTGCGAACTGAAAGTACACGCAGTACTGACTGCATCTCGGGCAGAGTGCTCTGCTATTTAAACACAGACAGAATGTACCAGAAATTAGAAGAATAGTTAACATAAGAAACAAGTAGAAATTACAAGTGAACATAAGAAACGTGTCGAACATTCTGGAAATGTTAATTGCAAAGAAATAAATTTTTGCCCGTGAATGGGATTGGACCGGGACCTTCAGCACCGTAGTAGGTGACGCTATCCCCTGCGCCAGGCCGGCAGTCGATTTACGTGGGGTCTCGTGGCAATAGTTATATTCTGTAGCTATACTATCCACTTTATAAATCTCTTAAAAGCGTTCTTGTCATACTTTCACACGAAATGCAGTGATCGGCTCATTGTTATGTTTTTATAATACAGTGGATTTCTTCTATTGTCTGAAACTAATTTACAATTAAAACTAGGCTATTTCTTCTATATCTAAACCACCAAATCCACCTATGTTGTTGACGAATAAAATCACGCGCCCCAGGATGGGAAAGTTTTCATTGTTTATGACGTGATATCGTATGCGGTTATTGCAACCATAGCAAATGATTCCTGACCGTAAAGAATTTTTGTTACCAAATTTGGTTGAAATCGGTCCATTAATTTAGGAGCAGATGTAGAATATTATCGCATGATGCGGCCTTTTTTCACGACTGTCACTGTTTATGATGTCATATCTCCTTGCGTATGTGTCGTAGGTTCTTCTTACCCCGGCAGCGACTGTTGCCTGATAGTAAGGAACATGTGTACCAAGTCTGGTTGAAATCGTCCAGTAGTTAAAAGGAGATGTGTAATATACATACATACACACACACACATATACAGCCTATTTTATAAGATGTGTAGATTCACTATCGTGAATAAACTTGTGACGCTGAAAATCATATTTTCAGTAGTACGAAGCATACGGTCATTACATAGAAATAATGGCTGTTGCTCCATAAGGTTTAGTAACTTCCCTCTACCTTGGTCAAAAAAGAAGATATGGTATCATCCTGTGAAGGCATGGTTGAAAAGGGCAAATGAAGGATCCAAATTGAAAGATTTACTGGAGGGTGGACTACCACCTCTTCCCGGTTTACAAGTTGCTTCCTCGACCTGTTCAGAGAACAAGCATGTCAATGCCTCACTGTCAGACTCAGCGCCGCGTGGGACTAGCCGAGCGGTCTGGAGCGCCACTTACGCATCGCGCGGCCTCCCCCGTCGGTGGTTCGAATCCACCCTCGGGCATATATGTGTGTGTGTGTGTGTCTTGTCCTCAGGTTAGTTTAACTTAGTTGAAGTAGTTTGTAAGTCTAGGGACTTATGGCCAAGGTAATTTAGTCCCTTAGAATCACAAACATTTGAACATTTTTTTTTAACATCAGACTCAGCAATGTGGGAAATAGCTATTTGCACAATTAATGAATTCGCATTTCTGCCTGTAGCACTCGAATACCTCCACCCTCAAAATTCCGCAAGAGTATCAAAATCAGCCGGCCCTTGTGGCTCTCATTTGCTAGAAACTTCTCCCGTGTGATTGCAGCATTTGTATCTCCACCAAAATTGATATCCGATTAAGAACATGGTGTCTTTAAACGACGAGATCTTTCAGAAGACAGTTCTCATTTGTGAAGCATCACTTGGGAAGCCATCTGATTTCAGATCCATAGTGCTTCCTCAAATAGGTTTCGTATTTCATACAAATGTCTGCAAACTTTTCTTTGATGTGCCAAACAACCTTATGGATCAGGTGACCGCCATACACCAGAAATCTTTTTATTTTGGTACTTCATTGTGTTGGAGAGCTGTGAATGCACCATAGATACATTATTTTGGTTCCTTATTGAGACCGTTTTCTGTGAAGAACTGCGTGGAGCATGGAGAAAGTTCAAATGAAAAACAGAACTTCAAGTCCTTATCAGATAGCTTGATAACACAGAGTATGTGAAACAATATTAATTAGTTTGTGGTAGAAATCCTCTTCCTTCCTATCTTGAGAGCAGCCTTGAGTGTTTATGATATGTCAGTCGAGGGAGATGCATAGATACCTCTACATCTGACATCTGAAGGAAGGTCATATTTATGTCTTCCTATTGGAAATTTAATTTCATTGAATAGCTTTGCCTTAAAAAATAGAATTACTTTCTTTTTCTAGTGTGTGAAAGCTTAATATTGCCTAAAACTAAAAAAATCTAGGCACTTTTCTAACAAGCATTTTTCATAGCTCTTTTTTTTTTTTTTTTTTTTTTTTTTTTTTTTTTTTTTTTTTTTTTTTTTTACGTAATCGTTTTGATTATAGATGTCGGAGCCGACTTCTTAGTCAAGTTGGTGACCGAAATTTGACAACTGATTGCGGCCAAACGGCTGCACTGATTTTGACATTTAGGTAAGTAATTCCACGCAAAATGGAACGCTCTTTCATTCTCATAAATGATTTTCGCTAGAAGATTCCGAGTAATAGCGGAAAAATCTGTGAAAGCGGTTTTGGCCGCATAAAGTTGTCATGAACAATATAGACAAGATAAAAAAAATTAAATCTTGTACCTCATTTTTTGCAAGCAAAGAGCCTTGTGAGGCCGTTACTGGACTAAGAGCTATTTATAAAATTTCGATAGGCCACTATCTCCTCCGAATGCGAAAATATGCTGTTAACTTTCTCCAGCAAATGGAAGATCTCGGACATTAACTACTTATTACAAATGTGAGCCATAATTTATTCGCTTACAACAAGGAAAATAAGCCAAAGAATCTTCTTGTATCAATTACACTTTACGGTCCAGAATGTGTTGTCGCAAACTGGTGTTATAGTTTTACACAACCATACCGACACTTGTCATATCGAGGGATCAACTTTTGTATCCCTGGGTCGGAGGACACTGCCGTATATGAATGGCACGGGTAAGTGACATTCGCAAAAAAAAAAAAAAAAAAAAAAAAAAAAAAAAAAAAAAAAAAAAAAAAAAAAAAAAAAAACCTTACTGCAGGCGTTGTGAAGAAAGTTCAAATGAAAAACAGAACTTCAAGTCCTTATCAGATAGCTTGATAACACAGAGTGTGTGAAACAGAGTTAATTAGTTTGTGGTAGAAATCCTCTTCCTTCCTATCTTGAGAGCAGCCTTGAGTGTTTATGATATGTCAGTCGAGGGAGATGCATAGATACCTCTACATCTGGCACTTGAAGGAAGGACAGATTTATGTCTTCCTATTGGAAATTTAATTTCATTGAATGGCTTTGCCTTAAAAAATAGAATTACTTTCGTTTTCTAGTGTATGAAAGTTTAATATTACCTTTAAAATAAAAAAAAAAAAAAAATAAAAAAAAAAAAAAAAAAAAAAAAGGACTGCTTACTGCAGGCGTTGTGTTGCTCCATGACAATGGTCGCCACCATAGGGCGCACAGCCCTGTTTTGCAGAAGTTCGGCTGGAGGCTGTTTGATCATCCAGCATACAGTCTTGATCTTTCTCCCATCGATTTCTTTCTTTTGCTGCACTCTAGATATTCACGGCCAGCGTTCTGACAACGTCGGAGACCTGAAAACGACTGCACACGCTGGTTCCATTCACAGGAGGCAGATTTCTACGACAAAGGAATGCAAAAGTTGATCCCACGATATGACAAGTGCCTCGATTTTCTTGTGACTTTGTCGAAAAATAGCTCAAACACTGCTGTAGCTAATATAATTACGTAGGCTTCCGCGGCCAGAGTGAGATGACATAAAAGTTTTCTGGGTATTGTACCGCGTCATGATGTATGACTTTTATGTCAACTGCTGTAGCTGTTGTCAATAAACTTAAATTGCATTGCACGAACTGTTATCTGGTTTCGCTGAACGAGTAAGTGTGATGTGTGAAAGTAAGACACCATGAATGAATGGTACGGTTAACTATGTCTGCAGGGACGTGCACAGTTTCCTCTTTTGGCGGGGAGCCACGCGGGAGTAGCCGAGTCGTCTGGAGCGCCACGTTACGGATCGCAAGACCTCCCGCGTCGGAAGTTCGAATCCTCCCTCGGGAATGGATTTGTGTGTTGTCCTTAGGTTAGTATAACTTAGTTTAAGTAGTTTGTAAGTCTAGGGACTTGTGACCAAAGTAGTTTGGTTCCATAGAATTACAAACATTTGAACATTTCTTTTTGGCGGGGAAAGGGGTTCAGTTCTGCACCAGTACAAGATCAGTATAAAAAATATAAATGTTTTGCCTTTGAATAAGGTCGAGTTGAGTAAGCGATTGGATTAACTATACGCCCCTGGGCTGGAAATCATTAAAAGAAAGGTGTTATTGCCGGCCGCGGTGGCCGAGGGGACTGAGGCGCTTCAGTCACGGTCTGCACGGCCACTACGGTCGGGGTTTCGAATCCCCCCTCGGGCATGGATATTTGTGCCGTTCTAGTTCGTAAGTAGTTCATAAGTAGTTTGTAAGTTTAGGGACTGATGACCCCCTAGTTAAGTCCCACAAGCTGTACAAACATTTGAACATTTGAAAGATGTTATTCGTTGCGGCGAATTTCACCAACTTTCTCTTACGAATGCAAACATATTTTGTTAGCACCTCCCTGCATAGGGAGACATGATAATCATAATAAAATAAGAGGAATCAGATCAAAAACGGAAAGATTTAAGCGTTTCCTTTTTCCCTGCGTGCTATTAGAGAATGAAATGTTAGAGAAATATCATAAAAGGCTCATTCCACATGAAATGAGCCAAATTGCCATTTTTTTAAAATCACAAAAGTAAAGGTTTAGGCATGTGAGTGCACTAACAAAATATGAAATTTAATGATTTGATACTCATTTTTATTTTATTCAAGCTATTTATCTATTAATTGCCATCCCAAGGATTGTAGTTGAACAAACACTATGAACACCATAAAACTTAGTTATATTGGCTGTACTGATTTGCTGTCTGTAAGTCAGTTGCTGCAACAATAAATAGCTTGTTATGTAACAACAGGCTTCCTTGATATCCTACACTGACTAATTTTGCAGGTAAGCTTTCTTTTGATTTTATTTCTCTTTTTGAAATTGACAGGGATCACTGTCAAGCTCGTGACAAAAAAAGAAGATAAAGTTTCCTTCTTGCCTGAACAAGTACTTCATAATTATTTATATTCTGGGAAAGTAAGGTTAAGGAAATATATTAACTCCCAGTGAAAATGACAAGATATCAAGTCTTTCAGGAGATCCGTAAATCCAGAAAACAGCTGAAATTTTCTGATGTTTATTCAGATTCTGAAGAGTCTAATGCTGAAGACATACAAACAACACCAGGAAATAAAATAAATTCAACCACAAATTTCACAGAAATTAAAGCAGGAACGTTCTAAACAGAGCTTCAAAGTGAGAGGGGAAATGGACAGAATTTTTTTATATTTAGATTATCCATTACGGATAATTTTTTTGTTGTTTGTCAATCAGACTGTGTGTCATGTTTTTAAAGCCATGCGAGAAAGGAAAGAAACTTTTGTGCTAATGAAAATGACATTTCAGTTGTTTCTTTACAAAAGAATGTTGTTAAAGTCCTGAATCCTCCTGCAATTCAAATGAAAGGAAATAGAGTTTTATTATTATTTTTGGGAGAAAGTTATTTAAATGTGTATGTCAGTGTATATTTCTTTATGTTGTTAAGTATTCAATCCTTTATTTGTTTCAACATACATTAATTTAAATTCTCCATATTGTGCAATATGGTGAAGTTTAGGTTATTTCATTGAAAAATGAATTGTTTATAAAATTTATATTAAAGATTTGAGTTTTTGTTAATTTAACAAAAACACCACTTTAATTAAGCATTGTGCTTTTTTTGTACTGCCAAAAACTTGGTTTTAATCAATTATTACCTTTAATTCTCTGAAATGTTCAGAGATATTTGTACGTGTCACACCCGTGACAAAATTATGTCAGACCCGTGACAGCAAAAATTATGCAGGTATTATCAAAATAATTTTATGGTCTTTCTGATACTTTCATGGCTAATAAAGTGAGTTTTCAGCATTAGACAGTTATTAACTGGTTTACATACAATCATATAATTCACAGATTTTTCCCTGTAAAGGTCAAAGTGTAAGGTTGTACTTCTGAATTTTGTCACGCCCGTGACGCATGGATTTTGGTTAATAATATAGGTTTTAATCTTTTACCAAAAAAAATATATTCAGATTGAATAATACAATCAATTTCCTTTTAAATGATATATACTGAAAGAGAAATTATGATATGGGATATTTTTAAATTATTTTACTGCTGATCTCAACGTGTCTATTTGTCACACCCGTGACTATGGAATCAGCCAAAAGCGGTTCGATGAACCCTTTGCCATGCACTTCAGTGTGATTTGCAGAGTATTTATTATTTCAGAAAGCCAAGGGGAGGAGGTGGCGGCGGTTGAAAATTTCTCACAGATGACAAAATCCTTGAAATCGGCCTGACAGTACACTCAGTGATTTTAGCATGTGAGTTCCCTGTAGATGGATTTATAATAAACTCAAACTACCAACTGCCCGAACCTAGCGACTGCATCCCTCCAAAATCTTCCACACACACATGGATCGCCTACCATTTCTTCAAATTTCCACCTCTCGTTCCCACTGAACACGATCCTGTTGTTTCCCCTCCAATATCTAATCCTTGGTGTTCTGTTTCCTTTAACACTTAAGAGTGCCATGCCCGTCATATTACGTTGCTGTCGTTTGTTCGAAGATTGCCGCGCCCGTAATATTACGTTCTCTGTGTCTTTGCAAGAACTGCCGCGCCCGTAATATTACGGACGGCTGTTCTCAAACGAATTCTAGCTTTCGCGTGCATCATTATCCGTACGGCAGTAATCAGAAGGGAGGCAAACCCTTGTAGTAGACATATCTGCCACTAGGAGGCGCCATTGTGTTAGTTGACTGTTAGACGTCAGGGCGAGCGTAAGACGCAACATGTCAAGCAGTAGGCCTTTGCGCGACGCCGAGACACTCAGTTGACAAAGAAAAACATTTCTACCAGCCAGTTTATTATTGCGGTATGCAAAGACTTGTCATCACCATGGGCCGCCGGCTTTCAGCCTGGTACAAGTTGTGCTGCGCTTTCACGACTGGATGGAACACATTTCCTGGAGAGAATACCCATTCCATCAGGGAAGAAGAAGGCACAAAAGACTTGTAGAGTGTGCTCAGAGAGTGGCAAGAAAGAAGCTTGAGTCGCTAGAAGGTAGGATACTTCATTCCAGTGTGCAGTATGCAAAGTGGGGTTTTGTGTCCAGCCCTGCTTCCAGCTATACCACTCAAAAAAGAACTATTTGCACTAAAAGCCGTTTGCTGATGTTTAATATTCATGATATTTGCATGTAATCACATAAACATTACCATGTTTATTAATAAATAGTTTATAATACGAAAAAACAATTTTTTACCTACCCGAAAACAGCGTTTCTTGTTTTGATTGTTGTGATGAAGGTTTACAAAGCAGGGAAGTGTACGGGTCAAGTATTTGAAGAGGAAATAATATGGTTTATTCTAGACCAAGAAAAATTTAGTAATGATTATTCCTGAATCTGTACCAACAGGACGAAATACTGTAAAAATGGCCGGCACTGGGGGAAGGAGACTAAGAAAATGGGCTGGCACTGGGGGAAGTCGGTTCGCATATATGACTGGCACTCAAAGTGTTAAAGGATTGACGCTCGCGTGCTATCTGCGATGTAATAGTCGCTTGTCACTGTCGCGCCAAACAGTGGCTGCATCAGGTTCTTCACCGAGAGTGTGGACTGCAGCCAGCCTGCGTCAAGGACGCCACTATCTCATGACGTCATGAGCGCCGGAGTGAAACGGGGCGGGGTTTGCACCAGATGTTTACCATCGACATCATAAACAATCTGCCCGGCTCCATGACTCTCTGCACTGCTTATGCGTGCGGCGTTACATCAACTCTAGCCGGAGAGATACCAATACTCGTAGTTACTACATCTACATCTACATGCATACTCCGCAATTCACCGTAAGGTGCGTGGCGGAGGGTACACTGTACCACTACTAGGCATTTCCTTTCCTATTCCACTCCCAAATTGAACGAGGAAAAAAAGAATGCCTATATCCCTCCGTACGAGCCCTAATTTCTCTTATCTTGTGTTTGTGATCTTTACGCGAAATGTAAGTAGGTGGCAGCAAGATCGAACTACACTCAGCTTCAAATTCCGGCCCTCTAAATTTACTCAACAGAAATTCACGAAAAGAACGTCGTCTTTCTTCCAGCGATCCCCAATTGAGTTGCCGGAGCATTTCCGTGACACTCGCGCATTGGTCGAACCTACCGGTAACAAATCTAGCTGCTCGTCTCTGAACCGCCTCTATGTCTTCCTTTAAACTGATCTGCTGCGGGTCCCAAACACTTGAGCAATACTCAAGACGTGGTCGTACAAGCGTTTTATATGCGGTCTCCTTTACAGGTGAAGTACATCTTCCCAAAATTCTCTCAATAAACCGAAGTCGGCTGTCCGCCCTACTCACAACTGTCCTTACATGGCGTTCCATTTCATATCGCTCTGCAGTGTTACGCCTAGATATTTGAACGACGCGACAGCATCAAGAAGCTCACTACCAATGCTGTATTCGAACATTATGGGATTGTTTTTTTCTACTCATGCGCATCACCTTACATTTTTCCACATTGAGAGCTAGCTGCCAATCTTCGCACCAACTAGAAATTTTGTCCAAGTCATCCTGTATGCTATTACAGTCAGTTAAAGACGACATCCTCCCATACACCACAGCATCATCAGCAAACAGCCGCATATTACAACTTACTCTGTCCGTCAGATCATTTATATAGATAGAAAATAATAGCGGTCCTATCACACTCCCCTGGGGCACGCCTGACGATACACTCGTCTCTGATGAACACTCGCCGTCGAGAACAACGTACTGCGTTCTATTACTTAGGAAGTCTTCCAGCCAGTCACTAATCTGTGAACCTATTCCGTAAGCTCGTATCTTCGTTAGCAGTCTGCAGTGTGGCACCGCGTCGAACGCCTTTTTGAAGTCGAGAAAAACACAATCCGCCTGTTGCCCTTCGTCCATGGCTCGCAAGATGTCATGTGAGAAAAGGGCAAGCTGAGTTTTACGTGAACGATGTTTCCTAAACCCGTGCTGATTCATGGAAAGAAGCTTTTCTGTTTCAAGGAAATTTACTATATTCGAACTGAGAATATGCTCCAAAATTTTACATGAAACTGATGTCAACGATATTGGCCTGTAATTGTGTGGGTCAGTTCTCTTTCCTTTCTTATAAACGGGAGTCACCTGCGCTTTTTTCCAATCACTAGGAACTTTGCGCTGAATTAAAGATTCGCGATAAATGCAAGCTAAGTAGGGGGCCAACGCTGCAGAATAGTCTTTGTAAAACCGAACTGGTATTCTATCCGGACCAGCAGACTTTTTCGTATTTAGCTCTCTCAGCTGCTTCTCTACACCGGAAATACCTGTTGCTATGTCCCCCATTTCGGAATTTGTACGTTGATCAAATGATGGTACATTTGTGCGGTCCTCCTGCGTGAAAGATTTCTTAAAGGTTAAATTTAGAACTTCAGCTTTCCGTTTGATTTCTTCTATTACTGCCCCGGAATGATCAACGAGTGACTGGACAGTGGGCTTTGATCCGCTTATCGATTTTACATAGGACCAGAATTTTTTCGGATTCTCGGAAAGATCTTTTGGTAAGGTATGGCGGTGATAATTATTGTATGCTTCGCGCATCGATCTTTTTATAGACGCACGAATCTCTACTAGCCTTTGCCTGTCATCATTTGCGTGTTCTTTTTTGAATCGAGAGTGCAACAGCCTTTGCTTTCTCAGCAGCTTTCTAACATTATTATTATACCAAGGTGGATCTTTTCCATCCTTAATCGTGTTTACTGGCACATATTTCTCTAACCCTTTATTAACAATGCACTTAAATGTAGTACACAATTCCTCTACATCCATAGTCCCGCATAGAAACATGCTCATCCAGTGTGTATTTTCAGAATCCAAATTATTTGTTTTTACTCCTTGGGGCCTGCAGCATTATCAAGATTATATAGCGAAATAGGTTTTAAAATGGTCTAAATTTGCTGCTAGGTTGAGATGTTATTTTTATTTTATGTTCACAGGAAGGAAGCTTGGAGTTTAACGTCCCGTCGACTGCGTGGTCATTAGAGACGGAGCTTACGCTCGGAGTATTTGGGTAAGGATGTGGAACGAAATCGGCCGTGCCCATTCAAAGGAACCATCCCGGCATTTGCCTGGAGTGATTTAGGGAAATCACGGAAAACCTAAATCTGGATGGCTGCAAATGGATTTGAACCATCATCCTTCCGAATGCGAGTCCAGTGTGTTACCAATGCGCCACCTCGCTCGCTTTTTTTTTCACAACAGACTGTTTAGGCTTACATTATTGCCATTTACAAGTGACCTGCGGATATATAATTATTTTTACATAGCACCTAAGTATTTAAAATTACAGAGCTTATTCTGTATGTGTAACAAATTAATTAGTTACTTACGTCTGGTTGAATGACACACATACATATATCATCATTATAAACTGTCTTATATCCATCAACATGTTTTGAATTTATAAATTGATGTTATTAAATTATATTTGACAGTTTTGAAAGTTCTCGCATTGCTATGACATTTGTTTACAGATGATATTTCGATGGTAACAAAGATGGTATTTATATTAATATTCGTTGTTATAGCGATCTTTGGTGGCTGCTTTACGTTAAGCTGAATTATTTTGTAATTTACACATATATAATCGTGATAAAATCATTAAAATATGACTGTCAGTAATGTTAAATAACTACATCCGTATGTCTATGTTATTTCTAAATTACAGTATAATATTCTCGTATTTTTCGCTTTATAATATAGCAGCGTTATTATTTGTTTGGGTTGCTGCCAAGGAGGTTAGATTCTAACCTCCTTGGTTGCTGCATTGATTTCTATACTTCCTGGAGCCGGCCGCGATGGCGGCGGGGACTGAGGCGCTCCAGTCACGGTCTGCACGGCCACTACGGTCGGGAGTTCAAATCCCCCCTCGGGCATGGATATTTGTGCCGTCCTTAGTCTTAGTTAGTTCATAAGTAGTTTTTAAGTTTAGGGACTGATGTCCCCGTAGTTAAGTCCCATAACCTATACAAACATTTGAACATTTATACTACCTGGATGTTGAACTTCGCCGCGGCGGAGTGGCCGAGCCTTTTGAGGCGCTATGCTCTGATACGCGAGGCCCTTCCCCGTCAGGGGTTCGAATCCTCCATCGGGCATGGATGTTTGTGTCGTTTTTAGTGTAAGGTAGTTTATCAGTAGTTTGTAAGTTTAGGGAGTGATAACCCCTCAGTTAAGTCCCGTAAGCTTAACAAACATTTTTTTTGTTGAACTTTAGCTATCTAAGCGTGCCAGTCAGAGACGTTCATATTTCGTTTGTCGCCAAATTCAAATATGGCTGCTATGATGTATAACAAGAAAACGAAAAGAATGTACGTTGCTATTACATAGCGTACTCACATTAATTTCAGATCAAAAGGTAAGCGTGATTTTCCTAAATCACTCCAGGCAAATGCCGGGATGGTTCCTTACAAAGGGTACGGCCGATTTTCTTCTCCCATCCTTAACCAAACATCCGAGCGAGAGCTCCGTCTCTAATGACCAAGCTGTCGACGGGAGGTTAAACCCTAATATTCCTTCCTCCTCCAAGAGGTAAGCAAGCAATACTTTTTCACGTAATAACTGATGGAAATTCGTTTGCCAAATTAAAACATGACGGCCAATACGAAAACGCTGCAGTTCTATGCTCAGACATAAGAATTATACATCCAGTTTGTAAATAAATGACTATGTTGTTGTTTTATTTAAGTTCAAATGTTTGTAAATCTATGGGACTTAACAACTTTTCTTATTAGTCCCTAGGCTTGCAAACTGCTTAGACTAAGTTAAACTAATCTAAGGATAAAACACACACACACACACACACACACACACACACACACACACACACACACACATATGCCCCAGGGAGGACTCGAACCTCCGACGGCAAGTAAGCGCGCGCTCCGCAGCAAGGCGCTTTAGACCGCTCGGCTACTCCACCGCGGCTTACCTTTGGAATTTAGCCTTTTTCGTTTATGAGTATCTCAACAGAGTTTTTAAGTTAGTGTTGTTTAACTGAAGCACTAGATGCACTGAAAAGCTGGTATTCAGCGTATTCCCAAACATTCTGAACAAGCTCGTATTGAAGGAGTATGTCCCCACTGGATATGTGACGCACTTATAAACAGGTCATGGTTGATATAATAATTATCTCCATCAAAAGTAGTAACACAGCAATCTGTAAAAGTGGAGAGGAAGCTTTCTACTGATCGCATTTTCATTTGCACCCGTTTCCAGAGACGGCGATCTGCTAACAACTGCATGTGACAAAAACTTGTTGACCAGAGTTAACATGATTGCTCCTCGAATAACTGTACAAACAAGTCCTCAGTTAAGTAGCCTACTTGTTATGCTGTGTTATCAGAGTAAGAGCACTGCCATCTCGGGGCATTCATAAATTAACAGAAACCACAATGAATTTCACAGTGTACATTCCCTACACCTACAAGATGGACGTATTTTACTCAGTTACACTCTGTATATCTGAGTTAACGCGCAACTTGTGACGGTAATTTACTCCGTTAAGTCAAATGAAAGTGCAAGACGAAGTGCAACTCAAAATACGCTAAAATACCAACAATCCTCAGACTAAACGCAAGGAATGTGATTTTCTTGGTGTAGGAACAGCCCAGTAATGCGTCGTTGTGTGTCTCTTCTCTTCCATACGGCGTCGCCATCTGCGAGGTGTTTATAGGACAACTCTTCAGCAGTAAACATGTCCATACTATAGTCTTACTAAAAATAATTAGACAGCTCACAGGCGCTAGCATAGCAATCCCATACCTAAAGTCGGGGAATAACAAACATATGATAAAACAGCACATACACCTTCACTTAAGAGATGCAAATACGTTCACAAGAAGTTTGTCCACCCCCATGAACCACAGACATTGCCGAGGTTGGGTGGCTTGCGTGCCTCAACGATGCAGATAGCCATACCGTAAGTGCAACCACAGCGGATGGGTATCTGTGGAGAGGCCAGACAAACGTGTGGTTCCTGAAGAGGGGCAGCAGCCTTTTCAGTAGTTACAGGGGCAACAGTCTGGATGATTGACAGAGCTGGCCTTGTAACATCAGCTAATGTGGCTTTTCCACACAGTTACTGCGAACGGCTGAAAGCAAACTCCGATGTTATTCAATTTGTACATCGAGCAGGCGGTGAAGGAAAGCAAGGAAAAATTTGGAATAGGGATTAAAGTTCAGGGTGAAGAAATAAAAACATTTCGTTTTGCTGATGACATTGTAATTCTGTCAGAGACAGCAAAGGACCTGGAAGAGCAGTTGAATGGAATGGACAGTGTGTTGAAGAGAGCGTATAAAATTAACATTAACAAGAGCAAAACAAAAATAATGGAATGCGGTCTTAGAAAATCAGGCGATTCTGAAGGAATTAGATTAAGTAACGAAACAATGAAGGTGGTAGATGAGTTTTGTTACTTGGGTAGTAAAATAAAATGCGATTGTCGCAGTACAGAGGATATAAAATGCAGAATGGCAATGGGAAGAAAAGCATTTTTGAAAAAGAGAAATTTGCTAACATCGAATATTAATTTAAGGGTAAGGAAGGCTTTTCTGAAGGCAGTGGAGTGTTGCCTTGTATGGGAGTGAAACGTGGACGATAAACAGTGCTGACAGGAAGAGGAATGAGGCTTTTGAAATGTTGTGCTACAGAAGAATGCTGAAGATTAGGTGGGTAGATCGCATAACTAATGAAGAGGTACTGAACAGAATTGGTGAGAAAAGGAATTTTTGGCATACCCTGACTAAAAGAAGGGATCGCTTGGTAGGACACATTTTAGACATCGGGGAATCGTAACTTTAGCATTGGAGGGAAGTGTGTGGGGTAAAAATCGCAGAGGGAGACCAAGAGACGCGTATAGTAAGCAGATTCAAGTGGATGTGTGTTGTCGTTCTTATGAGGAGATGAAAAGGCTTGCTCAGGATAGAGTAGGGTGGAGAACTGCATCAAACCAGTCTCCGGACTGAAGACCATAACAACAACAAGAAGTTTGTATCCATATTGTTGGAAATAAGGTGAAATCGAATTTGTTAGTTGAAGCTATATTATAGATTACAAGCTAGATGAAGAAAATTAAGATAAATTTATTGTGTGGAAAGAAAGACAGATAAAATTGTTGAAAAAATAGAGGCTGAAAAACTGCAAAAGAGGCAAGTAAATTACGTCAGTAAGTATAAAGTGTGACCGAAAGTTAAAAACTAAGTGATACAATCTTACAATCTGCTAGAGTGTAAGTTTCAATGAACTATATTTAATCGATATGAGGAAATAATGTGAGATCTTGACGCATGTTTTCTTCTATCCTGACAAATGAACCCTACATTTCTTGTTCAAATGTTTGTTAAGCTTATGGGGTCATCAGTCCCTAAACTTACAAACTACTTATGAACTACTTACGAACTAGGACGGCACAAATATCCATGCCCGAGGGGGATTCGAACCCCCGACCGTAGTGGCCGTGCAGACCGTGACTGAAGCGCCTCAGTCCCCTCGGCCACCGCGGCCGGCTGTGCAGTAAAATCCAATTATTTTCTTCTTCGGTTTACTTTTATTGTTTCTCATATCCTTCAAACAATAGGCGCAGTATACATGTTCTCCATGAAAACTACGTTGACACTCGGCGTTTTGGAAGAGGGCACTTGCGAAATTGAAGGTACAGTATCTCTCGTCAGTCAGTGTGCCGAGTGTGTTTACGCTTTACGCAGACAGTATACGTCCCTTCGAATGGCGGCCTTCAATTCGGAAACAGTTGCCCCAACTCTCTGCTACGGCGTGGGAGGGGCTTGGTCAATACTGCTGCGCGACATAGGCAACAAACCCGAGAAGAAGTGTTCAGTGGTAAATACCAACATAAAGGTGAACGGTAAATTATTACTATTGTCAACTATAACTACTACCTGGACACTACATTGTGGCAGAGAACCGCGAGCGTAAATAAAGAAGAACTCTAGCCTTTAGACGTAGAGCTTTCCAAACTGGGTGTCGTGACACCCTGGGGTGTCGCGTAGTAGTATCAAGGGTGACGCGAGACTAACAAATTTAGACTCTAAACAAAAAAAAAACTTGTCATAAAATAGCACAAAATATCCTTCTCTTCATACTACCCCGAAGACTCGCCTGCAGCTAATCATCCTTCTCTTCTTTCAGTGCACCACAGATCACGTATTAAACTAATGATCGGTGCACATTAATTGCGTGCTCAGCCGTTAGGCGGCAGCTCTGCTTCAGCAGCAGTAGACGTAGTCTGCTTTCCTTCTCAAAAATCTGCACCTGAGCGTTTTTTAATGGATTTATCAAATCCACGTCACCATCGGTACCGTTTCTTACAATTAAATGTCAATCAATGACACAGTGTCTGTAAAAGCTATCACAGACTGTAAAAGCAGTCACAATAGTCCACTGACTAAAGGTATTCAGTAGCGATGTTTAGTATGGATAGGGTTACCATACGTCCTCTTTTTCCCGGACATGTCCTCTTTTTGAGGCAAGAAAATGTGTGCGGCCGGAATTTATAAAATTCTACAAAATGTCCTCTTTTTTGCGTTCCGAGAAAGAAAATTTATTTTTGTGTCATTGACGACAACATGTTCATTCTCACTGCAGTTCCAAACTGTTCGCAACTATTACGCGCATACACAGAGTGAAATTGCCGTTCACAATTTCGTACTCCGGATGGGTCTGACAGTTGCCAACGATTCGGATCTTCACTGCGAAGGAACCCGGTTGTCTACCCTGTATTCAACCATTGCATTCTGTCTTCTGCCAGGGCCGGCGCAAGGCACGTGTGAAACGTGCGACCGCACGGGGCAGCACCTTCCGAGGGGCGGCAAATCTGCCGCCCCCACTTTTTAAGGATAAACTCAACATTAATGCACAAGAGGGGATTCGAAACCAAATCTCGGAGAGAGCTGCTTCGGAAATGGTGGCTTGGCGCCTCGACTACCTGCCGGCCGCCCCTGTTGAACAACGGGAGGGAGGCGTTCTGATTTCTTTCTCACCAATGTAGCAGCACCTTCGTGGTTACGGCAGAAGAAAAGATACGGCGATACACGCCACTATTCTTATGAGTGGAGCGCTGCCTGTCTGTTACGCGCCGTGCGTTTACTCACAACTAATTTTGCAGAAGTCGAAATCTAATTTGGATATTCGAATGGAATATTCGACACTGCGGTTACATGTTAAGCCTGAAGCAATTTTGCTAAACACTTCAAAGGGAGTTGTCGAGTGTTTTATTCTTCCCGCTTTATGGAAAAAAATCGTTGAACATTACTACATCAAACATATCCAAAAGCTACAATGACTAGAAGTATACCGAATGGGTAAATACTCTGCGAGTAATTACAAGGGATAAAGACATTGGTTCTAAGCCTGGCATAAGTTGGGTTTCGACGCATTTTTTTCAAAATTTTTTCTATCCGTTTCTGAGTGATAGTCGGACGTTTTGGTTTTTGAGCCATGAAAAACCTGTCTGCGCCTGCATGAACAACAATTAAATTCTGACCGGCACTTTTGTCTGACAATACTACTCGCACACTATCACTTTTCCAACATTTATTTACTGTATACAGTTCAACGTTGAATACACTATCTGTTAACAACGATTGAAAAATGTTTATTTACGTTAATTGTAAGTTCATGCCGCGCGAGATTAGCCGAGCGGTCTAAGGCGCTGCAGTCATAGACTGTGCAGCTAGCCCCGCAGAGGTTCGAGTCCTCTCTCGGACATGGGTGTTTGTATTTGTCCTTATGATAATTTAGGTTGAATAGTGTGTAAGCTTAGGGACTGATGACATTAGCAGTGAAGACCCGCAAGATTTCATACGTATTTGAATATTTTCGTAAATTCACAAGGCTTATTAAAATTAGCTAGATATCTTCAGTCAGGTTTGACTCCATTTTTGAGCTAGGGCCCAGCAACTGTTTTGTACGAATCTGTAGAGAATATCACCAATCAGTCGCAATTTTTGTTTTTATTTCCCAGATCTACATAGATTTCGTGCACAGTGTGGCTATTCTCAATGTTTTATGTTTACATCTATACCGCCATGCTGAACGTAACTGTCAATATGACGGTTTAGATGTAAGCACATATTAAAAGCTTTGAGACTGGCCACCCAGTAGCCGAAATATAGGTAGATCTGAAAATTAAAAACAAAAATTGCGATTGTTCAAATTTTTGTATAGCTTATGGGACTTAACTACGGGGTCATCAGTCCCTAAACTTACGATCTACTTGTGAACTGCCTTATGCTAAAGACAGAACAAACATTCATGCCCGAGGGGGGATTCGAACCCCCGACCGCAGCGTCCGTGCAGACCGTGACTGGCATGTCGCAGACCGCTCTGCCACTGCGGCCGGCAATAGGGTATTTTCCTGTGTTAAAAATATGGTTCGAATTGTTGTTATTCTGAATGATTATAACATTCAGACAGCATTTTTGCTCATAATTCTTACAAAACATCTGTTATTTTTACGTAATTAAAGCTTAAAAATCATCAAATTTCACGATTAGATCACGTGATCGAAAACGCCCCGTTATTGGCTGAAGTACTGGTGACGTCATAGAACACCTACAGCGCGGCAACTAGAAGTCGGAGCTGTATTATTGTACGCGTTGCCTCCATTTCGCAGCTTTACGTTCAGTTTTTTCGTGATCTAAACGCGTTTACAGTTTTCATGCCACAATGGAAGATGGTTATGTGAAGGCTGACAGCGGAAACCTCCCTAAAGTTGATGCAATTATGGTGTCTTCATTCTTTAAAAACAATCCAAATTTTTACGTGCCAGAAATAAGAAACGTGAAAACTGCATTATAAGTAACACATACCTACATTTTAAAGCTAATTATTTCGAGAAATATTTTATGCCATTGGAAAAAAGTACCCTATTTGTTGATGTCAGCAGACTTAATCTGAAGTCACCATATTATGCAATAAAGGGTGAAATTTTATCTTCTATCCAAGCGGCCTTGAGTGATTATGTTGGCAACATCAACAACAAGATGGAAAATCTTTGTCCAGATGTTCAGACAACCTAGAATGACTAGTGTATCGTACAGACCATGAAGTAAATAAATATTGCTGTTCCTGCTCTATGATTTTTGTATGTACCCTTGTCCGTTCAGTAAAAGTAACTGCCCTCGTAAATCATAGGTTTCGCGACAAAATATTTACGCTGTCACGCGATTTGCTAATGGCGACGTCTCATGATTCTCGCTATTCAGCATCTGTTGCCAACATAGTCACAGGAAGCCGCCGGGATAGTTAGTAAAATTTAACCCAGTAAAGCACGCAGTTAAGGGAGTAATTTAATTTAACTACTTCAATACTGGTGCAAAGTGAAACATCAAAATCTGTAAAATACAGCAAAATGCCTTGTGTATAGTTATACAATATATCTATATTCTAGAACAGGGACAGTGGGTTGCGTCGGTGGTGTTTTCATATCGCTCGTAGGTTGGCAACGCACATTTCGCGTAGCCAAAGGCATGTCACTTTCACGTAAACATTGCGAACGAGACACGATGGAATAAATTTATAGCGCCGAAATTACAGCGCTTTTTTAGTTTGCTGTTTTTGTGTGTGAATGTTTGCGATTGTGTGTAAACTTTCTGCCATGCAAATCAGTATTTTCATTACATATTCAAGATTTGGTTTGATATGAATGTGTCACTACTTTTGATACTACAAGCTAATCCATTTACATTTACTCGTCCACATACGAAGCCCCATGCTTTAATTTAAAAAAACCGCTAAGCAGTTGAAACGTTATTTACTTGCAATGAAAATTGCTTGGTAGAGTCCTGTGCAAAAGAAAAGGCTTACGTTATTTTATCTAAGATCTATTGGTGATAAAATTGCACTTACTGGAGATAAATAATCAGTGCTATACTTTTATAGTGGGCTGCAACAATATTCATGTTGTTCTTTTATCAAATATATTAGGAAACGGCTTTAATTACACATAAGTCGTAGGCGTGTAACATTATGAAGTTTTACTTCACAAATGTAAACATCAGGTGATTATCCTACACATAATACTACTTTACACCTTTGCAGAAAAAGAGAATGATACTAAACAGTTTAGTTTACCAATGGAATAATATTGTTTACTTAGATCAAAATGATCCTCACAGAAATACACACATGAAGTAGCCGCTATTTCATTTGGATCTCTTCGCGCCAGTGTCAGCCACTTTTTTGCGTATCTTCTCATTTTTTGGTACTTGCAAGAACAATTTTTCTGGAGTCTTGACAGATGTATTAGTACAGTACGGAACTAAGCAATATTTGTAGGTCATTATGCAAACGTTAACGCCCAAACACGAGGCCTCGGCCCAAACAATATAAAGTATTTGTTCATCTTACGAGAGCAGCAGCAGCGGCGTGTTGTATGACGTCACAGGCATCATGTGACGCCAATGTAGCGTTTTAGCGGGCGTTCAAATTATCTGAATTTCATTTCATTTAAAAAAAAAAAAAAGTACTGAAATTCACGAGGTAAAAAAGCATGTTCGGACCATAATATGACATAATTAACAATTTAAAACGATTTCCAGAAAACAGTCAAATACCCTATTGCGATTGATTACTGACATTTCCTACAGACTTGTTTAAATAAAATTCAACAAACCATTTGAAAAACAGAAAAAAAACTGGGGGGGGGGGGGGGGGCGTCAATTTAGCAGCTCGCACGGGGCGGCACTTGGGCTTGCGCCGGCCCTGCTTCTGCATTACGTTCTATGGCGTTGCTTTTGATATACTTTGTGGTTTAGGTTAAAGTTGTATCTGTGTTCCTGATCGTAGGTAGCCTTTTGCTTCAAAATAAATTGCGAACTTAAATATAACATAATACCGAAGAGAAAGTCAGTGTTAAATATGTGCTCCTGGAGGAATACAAATCATTCAAGAGAATGATCAGACGAATGTAAGAATGATACATTGTGCTCCTATCAGCTTTGTAATTTTATAATTTTTTTAAAAAGATTATCAAAGAAAACAGAACATACCAGCAGCTGAAGTGTGGTGCGCATATTTAAATCAGTCATCTAGTGTTGTTTGTTATTCTGAACTGCTGAAAATTGTAGACTTGTTTTTTTTTTCTGTAACTAGTCATGATGCCGACACAGAACCTGTGTTTTCTCTTGTGAACACACAGTGTACAAAAGACAGGAATAGATTTAAAATATACTGTAATTATAATGTATGTGTTAGTATAATTTTAAACATTTGAAATGCCTTGTTAAAAACACAAAAAGCTCTTCAGAGATTTTGTCGCCCACAAAATATAGTTGGTTCAAAAATGAATATGACAAGAATGAGACAATTGAGAGTAGTGATGAGGAATAAACTGTCAAGGTTCATAATATTTCGTTTCCCAACAACCACACAGGATTACTGTTTTAGTTTGTAGTAGTGTTACGTGGTTCATTAATAAAATTGTTAATCACATTATGTTAAAGATAAAGTGTCCTCTTTTTTATATGAACTGTCCTCTTTTTTGGTTACGAACATATGGTTACCCTAAGTATGGAGTATGGTCGGGTGATTAAAGGAGAGTAGTATTTTAAATGCAGTGATCGTTGATACGAACCCTGGTATGCGTTAATATTTTTTTCTCTCAGTTTCCTGTATGTAACAGATTCTGGGACCAGAATAACATTCATATTGTTACTTGTCACAAATATTTATCCATTTTTCCGCTTATGTCGGGACTTCCAAGGTCGTGGTGAAGCAAGAACCTAACAATAAAACTTAAATAATAATTCATCACTTGTCATAAATACATCCTCATTATTTCTGAAAATAATGTTATAATATTGAACTGAAAGGGAACAGCCACTGTGCTTTCTAAATCAGAAATCCGAGCAGCTAATTTCCAGATGCCATTTTCAGTCGATCCAGCAAAACCGTATCTGGCATTGACATGTACACACGACAGCGAAAAACGTTGTCCGAAATTAAGTTTTCGTGTTTCGGAAGTTGGGTCGCATGTAGTAGAAGCAAGTATTACTGTGTAAGTTAGGCATTGTTGTACAACTCCGTAGTTCCTAATGTTTGCTTTTCTTGCGATGAGTGTAGGTAATTGTTGCAGTCAGGATCAACTTTAAACATTTCAATGCGTACGAGGATTTCAGTTTCATTTACAAACTACATTTAAGGGATACTTTATTTCCGTTCTCCCCCCCCCCCCCTCCCGCTAGAACCATCTAAATTCTACCATATGTATTTATATTAGTGAAAGGGTGTCGCGCAAAACTGTAAACTATAAAAGGGTGTCGCCATAAGGGAAAGTTTGGAAAGTGCTGCTTTAGAGGGGAGAGGAGTTGGGGACAAGGCCCGCGTTCCTCTGTCACATGGGAAAACTCCTCAGCGTTTGCGGTGGGATGACGCAGCACATAACGCGCCACTGAACACAGATTGAAAGTAAAGTAAATAAAGAGAGAAGTAAGGGGTGATCCTGACAGTTTTCCGCCAAATGGAAGGTGTGTGGAATAAAAATGGAAAGGAGGGACTCTGATAATTACGCATTATTTACATTTAATTAACAATGATTTATCACAAGCCTGCAGACTTTGATCACAAGCTTATTATCATGAACTAGAGTACAATATTGGCCCTGTAATGAGCAGGATGATCTGATCCACTGCGTTTTACAAATGTGGCTGCTGCTGCTGCTGCTGCTGCTGCCAGTTCCAAAATCCAAATTCCAAAATATGTGACTGGATTGATTTTGATTGATTTTTTTTTTCCAGGGAAGCCAAAACAGTTTTGGTCCAACCCGCCACTGCTCGCACCAAAACTAAGTTTATTGTGCGGTATCGCTCCCTGTATTTCTATTAAAGCCAACCAATACCCTTGAACAGTGCAAGGAGTCCCTTTACCAGTTCTTTATTAGACACAATTTCTTCGGGTCTGGTTGTCCCAAATATTCTGTGCCTTTTATTCTCCAATGCAATGCATTCGAAGATTAGATGTGGTGCAGTTTCATCACCGTCATCACAGATCCTACATTTAGGGTCCTCTTCTGTTATTCCCATTGTACGTAGGTGTTTTTTGAAATTCCCATGGCCTGTCAGCAATCCAACCATGAGTCTAATCTCTCTCCTGTTCAGACCCAGGATTGCAGAGCTTCTTTTAAAACATGGCTTTGGCATCATTACCTTGCCATGTTTTTGTTGATGGACTTTGGTCCAATATTCTACGTGCTGTCTTCTGAGCCAGTTACGTAGCTCCAATTTGATCATTGCCTTGGTGATTGTCAGGACAGGTTCCGGTCCAATAAATGGAGTCTCTGCCCCCATCCTGGCTAATCTGTCGGCATGTTCGTTGCCACTGATCCCCGAGTGGCCAGGGACCCACAATAGGTTTACTCTATTGCTTTCCCCTAGCTCCACCAGAACCCTGTGACATTCTGCAACAATTTTAGACCTTGTTGCAGGAGCTGCCAGTGATCTCAGGGCTGCCTGGCTGTCTGAATAGATATAGATGCTACGATCTTTGTAGCACCTACACAAATTCTCCTCCACACACGCCCTGATGGCAGTGATTTCGGCCTGGAATACTGAGGACAGTTTTCCTAGAGATATGACGCCCTCCAGTCTTGGCTGCACCCCATATACCCCGGTCTGTGAGTGGATACTAACTTATGAATGATATTCTCGATAACACATAGGTGTACAAATTGACTATTTATTTTGACGGATCAATGTCCGTATTATGAAATCACGAGGAAAACAAATATATTGATTACAGTATTAAGTTGACCTACAACAAGTAATAATAAACACTAATGATTACTTCATCCTACTACTGATTAAAAAAAATTATGACATTTTTCCCAGCCCACTGAGCGGCAAGGCAATCCTATTCCTGTGATATTCGATCTTTGTAAACGTTTCACAAACAGGAGTTGAAATGGTGTTGGCCTCGAATATTCAGTGCAGGACTCAAATTAACAACACTTTTTTGAAAGGTTAAAGACCCATCGCAATTCCTTTCTGTGACAGGCGTGAGCAGGTTGTACGTTACCCAACGTGCTATGGCGACGAGATCTCGGTGAACAGCTGTGGAATTGCGCCTGACTGCTGACTGCTGAAAGATTCACGACCACGAAACAATGTCTTGCTCCGAATAATTGGAAGCTGTAACTACCGAGAAACCAGTCACTGCGTCCTGGCTGTTCGCAGTACCAACGATCTCAAACAGTTCTGCAAAGTCTGTGTCACATCAGTCTGCATATACTGGTATACGTAAATTATTGAAGACCAAAGGTGACTCTAGAACGATGAGCAATTTGTAATTAGAGCATCGGTGCTCCTAATAAGGCAGACTGACCGGATGCTCGCTTAACTAGAACTCTGAGCACAAGTTCAACCTTCAGAGCAAGTTCCGAAGTTTACACCAAGAATACAAGTTAAGGAAATGAGTGTCCTTCGCACCCAGAGCGGTAGTAGAAGCTACTTCTTCTCTACTAGGAGCCAAAGAAGCAACTCCCACGTCCTCACTCCTTGGAGGCAAAGTGTGAAGTCTCCCTTTCCTGTTCACACCACCTCTCTTTCTCTCTCTAGCGTCTTCATCTACATAGATACTGTGCAACTCACATTGAAGTGCGTGGCAGAGCGTTCATCGAACCACTTTTATATATTTCTCTATAGTTCCATTCTCTAATACCATGTGGGAAAAAGGAACATCTAAATCTTTCTGTTTTAGATCTGATTTCTCTTATTTTATTACAATGATCATGTCTAAAAAATGTTCAAATGTTTGTAGAGCTTATGGGACTTAAATACGGGGTCATCAGTCCCTAAACTTACAAACTACTTATGAACTAAAGACAGCACAAACATGCATGCCCGAGGGGGAATTCGAACCCCCGACTGGGAATGGCCTCGCACATAGTAGTTAGTATAGCGCCTCAATGCGCTCTGCCGCTCCGACGCTGCGATCGTGTCTTCCTATGTGGGTGGGTGCTAACAATATATCGTCGCATTCTGAAGAGAAAGTTGGTAAAAGAAATTACGCAAATAGATCTCGCCGCAACAAATAACGCCATTCTTTTAATAATTTCCACACCAACTCGTGCATCATTTCCGTGACATTCTCTCCCTATATCGCGATGATACAAATCGAGCTGCCCTTCTCTGAATTTCCTCTAAATAGTCTGTCAATTCCACAATGCGCAGCAATACTCCAAAGTAGGAGTAGAACAGGTGTAGGCAGGTTCTTTAGTAGAACTGTTGCATCTTCTGTGTGTTCTGTCAGCGAAAGGTAGTCTTTCGTTCGCGTTCCCTACAATATTTTCTATGTGTTCTTTCCAGTTTAAGTTGTTCGTAATCGTTACTCCTGGGTATTTAGTAGAATTGACGGCCTGTAGGTCTGACTGATTTATCACGTAACTGAAGTTTAACGGTTTTCTTTTGCTGGTCATACGGATGACCTCACATTTAACATTATTAAGGGTCAATTGCTAATTTTTGCAGTAGGCAGATATCTTAGCTAAATCATGTTGCAGTTGCTTTTGATCTTCTAGAGACTTTATAAAAATAGGGAACAGTAGGAGCCCTATAACACTTCCCTGAGAAACGCCAGATATCACTTCTGTTCTACTCGATGACTTTCCGTCAAATACAACGTATTGTGTCCTTTCTGACATGAAATCACGAATCCAATGGCCCAACTGTGGCGATATTCCATAAGCCCGCAATTTGATTAGTGTTTTTCCCTCAGCGACTTCTAATTTTCATCTTTATGAGATATAGGTTCCCTTGGAATTTCAGAATTTGATTGGAAGACACTTATGAGGTACAGTGTCAAAAGCCTTCCGGAAATCTAGAAATATGGAATCTATTTGACACCCCTTATTGATAGGACTCATCGCATGTGAGTAAAGAGCTAGCTGTGTTTCACAAGAACGATACTTTCTGAATCCGTGTTGACTATGGGACTATACCTCTTCGAGGATGTTTGACGAAAGTATATATTCGAAAATCCTGCTGAAAAACGGACGTCAATGATATAGGCCTGTAATTTTGCGGATCACTCCTATTACCTTTCTTGAATATTGGAGTGATCTGTGCAACTTGAAACCAATGATCTACCAGATTCCGAGCGCCGACCAGTGAAAAGACGACTTCGGAAGATTAATATCTTAAACTGTCAAAAATTACGGCTAGAGCCAATATGAGACCTCCACGCTCGGCTCCTCCCTTGATTTGCAGTTTTCCATTCCATGTCTCTGCAAGCTGGATCACTGTAGTTGGAATATGGAACAAAAAAAAAAACAAAAAAAAAAAAAAAAAAAAAAACAGCATGCCCTGTCCTCCCTCGGCGTCCCATGTCCCGGCACTAGATGCCAGCACCATAGGGTGCTCTGTTTCAAAAAATACTTGTCCGATTTCTCCTCGTAAAAGAGCCGGAGGGACCGCTGCAGCATCTTTCTATGCCTATAAACACGGTCCTTCCAGACATTTTACACAATGCAAGCGTCATCGTCCACCCCTCGGGAATGTTGGTGAAAAGCTTTACAAACGCTATTCAACTAGATAACGCACCCGACTGTTTGTAAGGGCAGATAAAAGTTTACAGAATGGTGGACCTGCCCCCGACCAGTGAGGTGTGCAGGACCCCGTTGCTTACAGAGGCGAAGCGAGCAGGTAATGCCTTGAATGGGCGCCCCAGCTTTCTCCCCACTGACTTCTACGAAAGGTTCACCTTCCTCCACCGACACGGTCACGCTTCTCTTCAGCTGAAATGAAACAATTATAGAAATTAAATCGAGTGAACTCGAGAAATAATCTGATAGATTGACAGTCATTTCTCAAGATCATGCACAAAAACAGAAAGACATTAGCGGCCTTTACACGGGCGCGCCTGCCCGTCCGCTCCTGCCGGCCGGCAGGAACGCCGGCGGAACCGCGGCGCGCCGCGTGGAGCGGCGGAGGGCAGCCCAGCAGGGGGCGCCGCGCAGGAGCGGCCCGCCTGGCGTTTCGGGCGAGTCCGAAAGATCTGCGTGGCGCGGCGGCAGGCCAGCGGGTCGCAGCTGCAGGGAGACCGTGTCCGTGCTATCGCTGCGGCTGGGATGTGCGTGCCACTTGTAATCAACCGAAAGAAATCAAAGCGCCGTGTTTGGGTGAAAGAATACAGCCACCGCTACAGTCATTTGCCTTTAATTACTGAACTGCGCGATAATTTCCCCGATGATTTTAAAAACTATTTGAGGATTGATTCTGCCTCGTTTAACATTTTTCTGGATTTGATTAAGCACATAATTACCGAGACAGATACAGTGATGTAAAAAGCATTCCAGCAGAAGAACGCCAACAGCGACACTCAGGTTATCTCATGCTCTGAATGTCGTAGAGAATGCTTTCGCCATTATTTCTTCGCGGTTTCGAGAGTTAAAGACAACTATTTATATGAAACCAGAAAAAATATGTTACGTTGTTTTGGCTATCTGTGTTTTGCATAATTTTATGTGCAGAAACAGTCATGGCTATCTATCATCATCAGCTGTGGATACAGAGATCTTCTTACTGCGCTTAGCACATTGGCGACAAACAACGGAACTACAAAGTTTGCAAAATATGTTGTATATACAAGTCCAAAGAAAAATGATAAAGTGAATAGAGAGGTATACAAGAAATATTTTGTTTCAGAAAGAAGTGTGTCTTGGCAATACGAATTGTTGAAATTAGGAAGAGCCTAAGAATTTTTATTTAGATGTTTATTAATTAACTACTGTAGTCTCACAACGTATATTTTTGCCTTCCTTTGTTACATCTGTGATTACGTCTTTGAAAAATAAAACAATTTAACTCTAAACTGTTCATTTCCTTCGGTACGTTGCTGCTTCTCAATTACAAAAACCTCTTCTGCGGCGATACTGTCATCGAGATGCTCTTCATTTACAGCACACTTATCGGCGTCACCCACATGTCTTTCATATTCTCCATCCATATTCGATATGCTTGACGACATAAGCCCCTGATCCGTTATGAATGTTAGGTCATAATACCATAGATTGGCCACATAAACTTCATCACTCGACCTACCAGATCGATTGCTGCCCAAAACCTTTTTTCATTTCTTTTCGGAAAGAACCATGTAAACCTTGAATTTTTTTTTCAACAAATTCCCTATCAGCATTATGAAAAATTGGTTTGCATAAAGTTACCACTATATAGTACGCCTCGTTTTTTAGGTTTTTATTTGTGTATTCCTTACTGTGAATTCGCCACAAAGAAGGCTGTTGCCGGTATAAGTCAATAAATTCACACAGGGATTCCTTCGTCCAACAGCGCGAGTCTGCCACGGTTCTGGACTGCAGGCGCGGCCGTCTAAAGCTGTAGTGCAAGCGCGGCCGTGTAAACGTGAGGACGTTACGCGTGCCGGTTCTGCGCGAGGGACGCAGTGGCCGAATCCCCCTGGGACCGGCTCAGCCCGGGTCGCTACCTGCGCGGCGCGGCGCGGCACAAATCGGGCCGGCAGAACTGTCCGTGTAAAGGCCGCTATTGTCTGAAAAAAAAGAAAATACATGAAAAGAAATTAGAAACATATAATGGTCGAAGTGTTTGATATACGACATCATGCATAGTATAACTGCGTAGGCTTCCGCGGCCGGAGTCAGATGACATAAAAGTTTTATGGGTATTGTACCACGTCATGGTGTAAGAAGGCTATTACTTTAATAACCGACATTTCGGCCGTTACAGTGACCTTCTTGTGGGTATACTGATGTAAGGTGGTTGTTACTATATTTTATCATTGCTGTCAACTAGACATTACGTCATAATTTTTAAAATCAATGATGTTATTGGTGGTTTTCGGCGGAAGAATGGAAACTTTATTTTGATAGGACGCTGAGGTGGAAGGAGTGAGGGTTAGCCGTTGCCTGTTGGTTCTTGCTTAGTGAGACATGGTTGGTGGTCATCGGCGAATGAGGTGAGGGCTTCCGTTTCTCTCCTGCTGGGCAGTGGCAATGCGCATTCGCGAACATGAACACTACATTCGATTAGGCTAACACAATAAATCTGCAGTAGCCGAACACCAGCAAGATTGCAGCAAAATGATAAAATTTAACGATACCAGAATACTCACTAAGCAATCAGGGATAAGGGAAGCCATCGAAAATTTAAAACCTCCTAATAACATGAACAGGCTTGCCCCCTCCTGGCTACCAGCCATCAGAGCGAATAGGCCGCACTGACAACACAACACGCAAGCGTCACAAGTACGCAACTGCCGCCGCGCGAGAGAGAAACGGAAGCCCTCATCTCATTCGCCGATGACCACCAATCATGTCTCGCTAAGGAAGAAGCAATAGGCAAAAGCTAACCCCCACTCCTTCCACTTCAGCGTCCTATCAAAATAAAGTTTCCATTCTTCAGCCAAAAACCACCAATAACATCGTCGATTTTAAAAATTATGACGTAATGTCTAGATGACAGCTATGATAAACTATAGTAACAACCAGCTCACATCAGTATACCCACAAGAAGGCCACTGTAACGTTGGCCGAAACGTCGGTTATTAAAGTAATAGCCTTCTTACATAATGAGACGGTACAACACCCAGAAAACGTTTATGTCATCAAGCTGTGTTAGGGCTGTGGGGTTGTGGTTCTGTAGTGATGCTGCAGATCTGCTATGCTGAGGTTGGATTGTTACTTTTGGTTTTTCACACAATTATCAACTGTTCGTTCGCTCATTGACAGCTCCGTTCTGTTTTTGTAGCCTTGGAAAGTGTCATATTGTACATAAGTCAAATGGTAAATATATACAACTGTCGCAAATAAATGTGATGATAGTGAGAGCAGACGATACCTTTCACAGAAATGAAAACAATAAATAATAAATATAATCAACTTCGCTCTCCGAAATTTCAGAACGTGTTCTGATTAGCTTGGATACTTGCAGAATCCGATGGTGTATATGTCAAATACTTCAAAAACGTTAAAACATACGTTTTGACATCGCACAGGGAGAAGCGTATAGTTGTCAAAATGTTGCGCTCATTTGTTGCACTCATGTGAGAAATTGTAATGTTTTTGTCATTTCTTTGGTGGTATCACTTTCACACGAACGCAAAAATCGGACAAGGAGACATATCTCACTCACTCACCAGGTGTACAAGTTAAATGCGCCGACAAGCGATTGTGTATGATCAGACGCGTTTTCCAGTGGACGATTCGGCTGTCGTCTTGTCATGAAACATTTGCAGCGCACATTCAAAAGCCACTCCCTTTCCACTACTACTTGAACACTTGCGCGGCACACACTTTACAACACAACACAAAACTGAATACAATGAACACACACTTCAGACAAAGGACGAACAGTTGATAATTTGTGAAAACAAAAAATTAAAATATACAGCACAATGGAGTGTTGAACATGAATCTCCAGCCTCGTAGTCTAACAAGACGACCACATAACGAAAATGACATGGGTTTTGACGCTTCCTCCGTGTTACACACCATATGCTTGAACAGCCCAGTGTTTACATTATTCTTCTATTTTGGCAGTTCCTTACATCTTCTTCCCGTTTCACGTTTGATCTGTGTTCAGTTTTTGACACCGCCAACTTGCCACTAAATCTGACATGGGTGTGATGGTGAGTTTCCTTTACAGTGCTTTTCTTTTTCTTTATTGTTATTTCAGGACCCATGAATAAATTACACAAGTAGACTCGCAGCGGGGTTGGAACACTTGCGCGGACTGACACTTGCGCGGAGTGACACTTGCGCGGAACCCGGGGCTCTTGGGGCGGCTAATGCCTTTTCCTGGGTACAGGCACACCAACAAGTCTAGCACTGATGTTGTCAAGTGTCCACACTGTCAACACAACACGAAACTCAGTGAGATTGCACAAACCTTTGCGAGCTGCAGAGCACTATAGTAACTTGTTATAACTACATATTAATCCGTTGAGTGTTCCTCCTGTAAACAAAAAGGTATTTTAATAGTGATAATGTTTGGAGAGTTAGTCTCTGCTACTACAAGACGATGACTTTCCACAGTCATACCTCCTAAAAGCATATTATTCAGAACACTAAGCATATCAAGACACCTGCGCAAGCAATAAATTTATTAGGCATCCTGCACAGATACGTTGATGTAATTGACCGCTATGTAGTTAACCCCACTATCACGCAACTTCCATCTCTTTAAAAATAGCTTCTATGCTTTTTAATAGGAGATGCAACCTTAAACCTTCAATTAAAAGACGTTACTAATAAGTCAATGAGTATTTTACATACTTAAAGCGTTTATTCGTAGACCCCAAAACGATTTGGCTGTATTCGAATTACAAATACATCTAAGAAATATATGAAATACGGAATGTGTAAGGGAATGTCACACACCGAAAAATGCTAAAGATAAAATCTATTTTCTATCACCGTCATATAGAACCATTTTTACTCCGAACTTGTCATAAACCAACAGGGAGAAACAAGTTGCAAGACTTCCAGAAAAAATGAAGCGAAATTGGCAGCCAATAGTTGGTTATAAATTACATTGCCTGTTAACTGTATAAATATAAATTACGGAATACGCGGAACTACTGTTCAGCACAGTCAAAAAGGTCTAAGGTTATAGGCAGTGGTTTACAATCAGATATCCGCATCACTCTCCTCCTCAAGAAGTCTGTGTGAAGATTTATATTCAGAACATTCAAGAAAAAGGTGTTTAAACTATAAGAAGCAGCTCATTTACTCAGGAAGGGGAAACGTTTTGGTGCCCGTAAATTTGAATGGCTGTATCTCTTGTAGTAACATTCATTTTTTGATAAAATGTTAAAATCCAATATACCAGAATTTTGTTTTTCTAAACTCAGTGCCAACTTTTTTTTTGTGGAAATTTTTGCAGGAAGTAGTCTTGACGTGATTTCATACTTCTATCCATTAATATTATCAAACATGTAATTTGTGTCACAAATTGCGCGGCCGGCCCGGTCGGAGGTTCGAGTCCTTCCTCGGACATAGGTATGTTTGTTTGTACTTTGCCTAAGTTATTTTAAGTAAGATTAAGTAGTGTGTAAGTCTAGCGACCAATGACCTAAGTGGTTTGGCCGCATAAGACTACACATATACACGTAATTTATTTATTTCATAACCACATTTAAGTACTAATAATTAAAGAAACTTAAAAGAGAAATTTGAAATAAACACTGAAAACAAATGATTGATATTTCTCATAAGATGAATGCACACAACCGTTGACTTACGTCTTGTGAATGTACCTACAAATTCTGCCATATGAAAATTGTAGTGTGAGTCCCAAATATGTTTTTTCTGTAATAACATTAAAAACATATTAAAAATTCAGAACTCGAAAATCAGTGAAGTTTTGGACTTGAAGAGTTTTGTGTTGCTACATTTTTACATAGTAGACACGATTTTAAAATTTGGTTGCTATCGCCAAAGGAGACGAAACATTAAATTTTTTGGTGTAATCTTCGCCGTGTAGACTGTATGTTGTAGAAGTCTACGTCGAACCTAATCATACCTCTGAGGAGAGAACGTTGTTTGCACTTCTGCGTTTCCAGTCGGCAGTGCTGTGCTATGTAACGACATCGTACCGTTCCATTTTACCGAGAGCTATATATGTATTGGTGTGATGTCTGTTCTTTCGAAATAAGACATCACACCAATATATGTATCATTTAGACGCAAAGATTCTGGGTTCTGTTTTCATCGCTAACGCGATTAACAACGTTAGACCTCGTGTGTAAACAGTTAAAGGTTATGAGTGCCATTGGAAAAATGCATAAGTAACACCTGTTGTTTGAGACTTGAAGATGACCTGAAATTAGCCGAAATCGATATCTCATAATAAACATAAGGTGTAGCTGTCTATATTTCATAATGCTATTCCTAACATATTTAAAAGCTGCTCACAACCACCTACAAAAAACCTTTATAATGTGATTGTATATAATTCCACGATCAAATTGTGTTTTAGTTATTTGTAGTAATACACCCAAAGATCTGCCCTTGCTTTTAGTGCCTTGATCAGCTGTTTATTTTTAGAGGTATTACTAGGGACAGGAAAAATTCGCATTTGCGATAAATGCGAATATAGATGCGAATTCTGACTCAAAATGCAGTAAATCCGAAATTGTAGTTAGCAACGGTTGCGCTCAATTCCGATTTCATCACATTCCTCTTCACATGGTGCTGTATTGTAAATCGAGTGATATTTGTATGACGTGTTATCTCCCTGTTGAATGAGGCTGTGATATCTCCGGGCGAGTTTGTGACACTTGCGGGGAGTGACACTTGCGCGGAAAGGGAATGTGTAGACACTTGCGCGGAGACCCGGACGCTGCAGGTAGTGAACAGGGTGTTCCAGAAGTAGGGATACACCACCCCTACTCCTCGCCCTCCAGCCGCTACCTGTGCCGTATTCATTGAAAGGCCCACCGAGCGAGGTGGAGCAGTAGTAACGGCCCGGAGATATCACAGCCTCATTCAACAGGGAGACAACACGTCATACAAATATCACTCGATTTACAATACAGCACCATGTGAAGAGGAATGTGATGAAATCGGAATTGAGCGCAACCGTCGCTAACTACAATTTCGGATTTACTGCATTTTGAGTCAGAATTCGCATCTATATTCGCATTTATCGCAAATGCGAATTTTTCCTGTCCCTAGTAATACCTCTAAAAATAAACAGCTGATCAAGGCACTAAAAGCAAGGGCAGATCTTTGGGTGTATTACTACAAATAACTAAAACACTATTTGATCATGGAATTATATACAACCTCATTATAAAGGTTTTTGTAGATGGTTTTGAACAGATTTTAAATATGTTAGGAATAGCATTATGAAATATAGACAGCTACACCTTATATTTATTATGATATATCGATTTCGGCTAATTTCAGGTCATCTTCAAGTCTCAAACAACAGGTGTTACTTATGCATTTTTCTAGTGGCACTCATAACCTTTAACTGTTTACACACGAGGTCTAACGTTGTTAGTCGCGTTAACGATGAAAACAGAACCCAGAATCTTTGCGTCTAAATGATACATATATTGGTGTGATGTCTTATTTCGAAAGAACAGACATCACACGAATATATATATAGCTCTCGGTAAAGTGGAACGGTACGATGTCGTTACGTAGCACAGCACAGCCGACTGGAAACGCAGGAGAAGTGCAAACAACGTTCTCTCCTCAGAGGTATGATTAGGTTCGACGTAGACTTCTACAACATACAGTCTACACGGCGAAGATTACACCAAAAAATTTAACGTTTCGTCTACTTTGGCGATAGCAACCAAATTTTAAAATCGTGTCTACTATGTAAAAATGTAGCAACACAAAACTCTTCAAGTCCAAAACTTCACTGATTTTCGAGTTCTGAATTTTTAATATGTTTTTAATGTTATTACAGAAAAAACATATTTGGGACTCACACTACAATTTTCATATGGCAGAATTTGTAGGTACATTCACAAGACATAAGTCATTTGTTTTCAGTGTTTACTTCAAATTTCTCTTTTAAGTTTCTTTAATTATTAGTACTTAAATGTGGTTATGAAATAAATAAATTACGTGTATATGTGTAGTCTTATGCGGCCAAACTACTTAGATCATTGGTCGCTAGACTTACACACTACTTAATCTTACTTAAAATAACTTAGGCAAAGTACAAACAAACATACCTATGTCCGAGGAAGGACTCGAACCTCCGACCGGACCGGCCGCGCAATTTGTGACACAAATTACATGTTTGATAATATTAATGCATAGAAGTATGAAATCACGTCAAGACTACTTCCTGCAAAAATTTCGACAAAATAAAGTTGGCACTGAGTTTAGAAAAACAAAATTCTGGTATATTGGATTTTAACATTTTATCAAAAATTAAATGTTACTACAAGAGATACAGCCATTCAAATTTACGGGCACCATAACGTTTTCCCTTCCTGAGTAAATGAGCTGCTTCTTATAGTTTCAACACCTTTTTCTTGAATGTTCTGAATATAAATCTTCACACAGACTTCTTGAGGAGGAGAGCGATACGGATATCTGATTGTAAACCACTGCCTATTACCTTAGACCTTTTTGACTGTACTGAACAGTAGTTCCGCGTATTCCGTAATTTATATTTATACAGTTAACAGGCAATGTAATTTATAACCAACTATTGGCTGTCAATTTCGCTTAATTTTTCCTGGAAGTCTTGCAACTTGTTTCTCCCTGTTGGTTTATGCCAAGTTCGGAGTAAAAATGGTTCTATATGACGGTGATGGAAAGTAGAATTTATCTTTAGCATTTTTCGGTGTGTGACATTCCCTTACACATTCCGTATTTCATATATTTCTTAGATGTATTTGTAATTCGAATACAGCCAAATCGTTTTGGGGTCTACGAATAAACGCTTTAAGTATGTAAAATACTCATTGACTTATTATTAACGTTTTTTAATTGAAGGTTTAAGGTTGCATCTCCTATTAAGAAGCATAGTAGCTATTTTTAAAGAGTTGGAAGTTGCGTGATAGTGGGGTTAACTACATAGCGGTCAATTACATCAACGTATCTGTGCAGGATGCCTAATATATTTATTGCTTGCGCAGGTGTCTTGATATGCTTAGTGTTCTGAATAATATGCTTTTAGGAGGTATGACTGTGGAAAGTCATAGTCTTGTAGTAGCAGAGACTAACTCTCCAAACATTATCACTATTAAAATACCTTTTTGTTTACAGGAGGAACACTCAACGGATTAATATGTAGTTAGGACAAGTTACTATATTGCTCTTCAGCTTGCTAAGGGTTGTGCAATTTCACTGATTTTCGTGTTATGTTGACAGTGTGGAAACTTGACAACAGCAGTGCTAGACTTCTTGGTATGCTTGTACCCAGGAAAAGCCTTTAGCCGCCCCAAGGGTCCCGGGTTCCGCGCAAGTGTCACTCCGCGCAAGTGTCACTCCGCGCAAGTGTTCCAACCCCCTCCGGGCCGTTACTACTGCTCCACCTCGCTCGGTGGGCCTTTCCCTGAATACGGCACAGATAGCGGCTGGAGGGCGAGGAGTAGGGGTGGTGTATCCCTACTTCTGGAACACCCTGTTCACTACCTGCAGCGTCCGGGTCTCCCCGCAAGTGTCTACACATTCCCTTTCCGCGCAAGTGTCACTCCCCGCAAGTGTCACAAACTTGGCAGGCAGCAGCCTCCTACGCTGCTCTTCAGTCATGTGGTTTTTATATAATGGATATGAAGACATGAGAAATAGTAATATAGAATTTAAAATGGGAGAACATTGAAAGTTAGACATGGAGCAATGTTGGAGCTTCCAAATATTGCAAAACAGTTAAAACACATGTAGTTTGATAGATAAAAGTCTGTGTCACTTAAAACACTCATTGTCACTGATCACTGTACACGACGAAGACAAAAACTGGCGATTGTAACACTTGTCTGGTACTCAGATGCACTATTAAAACACACTTAATGAGTATATACACAACACTGGACGAAGCACTGAGTGAAAATACTGCCAGATGGGCGGACCCCACAGGGGAAGGGAGGGTGTAGGAGGTCGGAAGTGCGGGAGGAGGGGAAAGAATGGGGAGGGAGTGTAGGGACCACGAGGGAGGGGATGCAGATACTAGCACCGGTATTTAAATTCTTCCAGCTTCCCCTCATTGAGCAGTAAACACAACACGCAGAAGAAGACCACTTGAAACAGTGGCCGAAATGTCGTTGGATTTTGATATATTGACCATGGGATCCAATGTCCAGAAGTATTTTTCAGGCATTTACCTATTCCGTGACATGACATGACATCTACCAGTAACTTCAGCAACCACAGAACGAAACATCTCCTCACTAGAAAATGTAACGTACAGTGTCCGAGTAATTCCGGGGGTGATATGAAAGAAGAATGTTTCCGAACAAGATACAAAACGCATACCATCTACATTGGCACTATTGTATTGATATTTTCTGTGAATTACAGATACAAAAGGTAAAAACGGGTAAGAAATCAAATCAAATGCTGTTAGTCTTGTCACAAGTCACCAGTAACCACGATTCCTTATACTAGGAACGGGCTGAATTGTGACTTTACGCTATCACTGATTCCTGCTAATTTTGCCCTTCGGTATTGCAATTTTTGAATGCGAATCACAGCACACAAATTCACAACTTGCACTTTAAAACACGATTTAACACCATAAACGATACGATTTCCGAGGTTTTCTCGGCGCGATTGATTAATAGTGAGCTTTTGGGTGTTGTGCCGAGTTATATTTCTGATTACGACTGCTGGAGTGGTCCTCGAAATGTGCAGAAGTGGAAACAACTCGGCGGAACACCTGACAAAACACTATTAATCACAGTTGATACTACATGGTGATTAGTTGCCAGTGGCAACTAACACGCGCTGGAACGTGCTAATTGGTATTTCTGGCCAGGTGAATGGTGACACATTCTCGTGCGGAAGCAGTAGTGTATTTAACGACCTATCTTTGAAGTCCTGTACGATTTGAAAGGTTTAATATATGGCTGGCCAGCCAAATTGCAACACCCAGAAGAAAGCATCCAGGTGAGGTGAAACGTGCGACGAGACATGAATTTAATTAGCATCTTTGTGCAGGCGCTATTATAGTGGGAACAAACGGCCGTGTAGAGTACTGGAATTTTTTCGGGCAGTTGTTTCGTGTAAACAAATTCAGTATATAAAAAATTCAAATGTTTGTAAATCTTAGGAACTTAACTACATTGGTCATCAGTCCCTAGGCTTACAAACTAACTTAAAGTAACTAATGCTGAGGACAACACAAACACCCATGCCCGAGGGAGGACTTGAAGCCCGACATCGAACGGCCGCGCGTACCCCAGCGGGGCGCTTCAGAGCGCACGGCTATTCTGCCGCGGCAATATGTAAGACAGCTAGCATATTTCGACCAATATTTGGAGTGCGAAAGAGGGAGAATAGTTGGCTGTAGCGATTGGTTATCCTTCAAAGAAACCAAACATCTGTGACACAGATCTGTAATCGCTAGATGCAGTAGGGAATGACGAACCAACGTGGCCGGTTGCACCCATCTCGTTGCTCCACCTATCGGACATATTATGCCTATGGCAGTGTTGGATCGCTCTCCCACGTCACGAATCGTATAACAACAAATTCGGTTTGTTATGCAAGAGCTATAACGAACGTACCAGTGTTTTGATTCTTGAAGTTTTCCCGGAGGACATAATATTCCATCATCTTTCTTTCCCTTGTTTCACAGGGCTCAGGTAGTGTCTGATGCTGACAGCCTGCAGGATGAACTCCTGCACCTGGAGGCAGTTTAAAAAAAATGGCTATTCGCAACATCAGATTAAGAAAGCCTTGCAAATGAAAACACCAGAAAAATCAAGGAGAAAGATGAAGGAGAAAGGGAAGTGAAATCTACAGCCTTTCTCCCATACGTGGGTAATGTTTCTTCAAAAATAGCCAGAATCACGTAGAAACATAAAGTGGATGTGATGTTCCGCCCACCAGCTAAGACCTCAGCTCTTCTGGGATCTGTCAAAGATGATCTGTTATTGCGAAAAGCGGGGATTTATGAAATCCCTTGTGAGTGTGGAAAACGTTACATTGGTTAAACCACGCGCACTGTACAGGAACGATGCGTTGAGCACCAGCGGTATACACACCTTCTTCAGTCCAACAAGTCTGCAATAGCCGAACATTGTATTTCTACTGGCCATCCCATGAATTACAAAGAAGTAAAGATTTTTACCACAGCTTCTACTTTCTGGGACTCATTTGTAAAGGAAGCTGAACACATACAACTGGCGGACAACCTGTTAAATCGTGACGACGGATTTCATCTTGACAATGCATGGAAGCCACTTATATCACGCCTTCATGCTGAAAGAATGTCTGCGTCTTCACTTCCGACTGATTTTACCACTTTTAATGATTAATTATTCATTTGTAAGCATTGTGGATACGTAACAGCTCTGTTTATGTTTGCACTCAGCGCTCACATGTTTATCTTTGAAGTATGTATTCATCTATGACTAGCGCAGCAGTTACGAATGTGATATCTTCGAGCATGCGCAGTCTGATCATCAGTAGCTTTGCATCACGTGATTTACCGTATGAATAGGCACGCGCAGACGCTGAGAACTCAGTCTTGGACTCGCCTTGAAGATGGCTCTAAGGTTTGCAGCCGAAATATCGGACGAAGAATTGTCGCTGTCCCGGGTGCACTCCCGAAAGATGATGGAATATGTACCAGTGTTTGTTCGCAGCAGATTTTACTATTCCCAAGGCACACATTGCTGCGGGTACGCGTATCACTGAACCTACACAGATCCAAATAATTAGGGGGTCAGTATAGATATCTAGGTTCTGAAATATCGTCATCGGCGGAATGAACTAAAATGGTCCGATGCATTTCTGTGGGTTCTGCATTATGGCAACCGAGATCGTGATAATAACAGAACGTTGCTGTAAAGGGGATTGGTGTTGACTTGGGTTTACCAAACGAATTACACAAGCAGTTGGGTTCATGTAGTGTTGTGAACAGGTAGTGCAATGCAACAACAGCGTGACTTACCCGAAGCTATGGCATGGAGAGCCATAGGAAGGTTGGAAACGCGACACAAAGAGGAAGGTGGCTGCAGCTATTTGAGTGTCCTAAAGTGTAATTTCCAGGACCTGCACGCGATTTCAAGACAACAGGAACTGTTAAAAGAAGGCAAGGCAAGGTCGTCCAAGGGTAACATCAACAAGAGATGACCGTTATCTCCGGTCAACAGGAGACAGGAGACTGAATGCAACTCATCTGCAACGCACCCTCCAGGCAGTAATAGGATAATCAATATCAACACAGTCCGAAATCGCCTATGCGCCTAAACGACAGCGTTTAGCCCACATAAACTGCACGGAGGAACATTCGGGATTGCAGTCGTAACGAATGGCGCCGGGTTCTCTTCTCAGATAAGTAAAGATTTGGTGTTCAGTCGGACAATCGTCGTTCCCTCATCTGGAGAGATCGTGGAATTCGTAACAATTCTGCTTATGTGCAGAAACATCACGTTGTTGGACGAATGATGGGCGCAGGAGTCAGTATTGACGGACGTACGGACCTCAATGTAGTTCAGAATGGCACTTTGACTGCTCAGATGTAATAGAGGCGAGATCCTTCGACCTTTTGTTGTGCTCTAGGCTGGTGCCTTAGGAGATGGGTTCCTTCTGATGAACGATAACGATTGTCGCACTGCACTGATGAACAACACGTTGGAAGCTGAGGGAGAACAGAATGGTCAGCCTGTACACCGGACGCGAACCAGATTGAGTATGTCTGGGATGCTCTTGGAAGACGCATTGCTGTTAGACCAGTACTTCTCACAACGGTTGCAGAGTTGGAAATTGCAGTCACGGAAGAATGGCCAAACATCCCTCAAGAGCTGTCTCATAACCTCATAATGCCCATGTCACGCAAGTGCACCTTCCAAGGTGATCACAGAGCATAGTAGAGGGCAACGAGAATGACTTTCACTATCATGGTAGCTTCATGGCACTTCACTCTAAGTAAACGCCCTGTAAACCTCAAGAAAAGATTTGAGACAGTAAAATATCGTACTATCACACACAAATTACAACTGTAACAAATCTAATATATAAAGCAGTGTGTCCGTATATTTGTACGTGTTGCATACAAATCTACAGTTTTGTTCCAATCTTTTTGAAATTTTGTACACGTAAGCTTCAATCCACTAGGACGGTGGCCGTAAGCGTAAGAATCACATACGATATATAGTTCACGAGATATGACGTCATAAACAATGAGATGCACGGAAAACTGCTGCCATAAGGGACAAGCTTAACCACTGGACCGATTTCAACCAAATTTGGTACACATATTCCTTACGTGAGATAACATCTTCTGTAGGAGTACGAACCACATACGACACTTGGTTCAGGAGATACAACGTCATAAACAATATAGTTGCAAGAAACTGCCACATAATGCGACGAGACGTTATTCACACACTGTATGAGAATGACAGTACTTAGCGACTTGCAATCAACTTTAAACATCATTTCAAACCTTTATTAAACTTTTTCTCGCTGGTAGCCATAGTAAAATGATGAAAGGAAAAAAGTTTCTCGCTTACTACTTTTCCGCCGTTTATGGGGTAAAACTACGGCATTCGGTATGACATTACAATTTATAATTTCTACACTACAAATTTTAGCCGCAGGAAATTTTATAGGCAATGTATACACATATCGTTGAATGTGCCTCCGAAATTGTAGCACAGTGCGACCTGTAGTTCATGAGGTATGAGCACATAAAACAGTAACGTTCATAGAAAACCTCCATATCACGCACCAAGTAGTAATCTATTACTTCTTTAACATCAATTGTATTCCCAAGAAATTTTATAGACATGCAGCACTTATGCAAATGAATACATACCTGAAAAAATATACAATTGTATCACATATAACTGAATAAATATGAGATCGTGCGAATTTTATATATCATTTGTGTTTTGACTTCTATCTTTCTTTGTTTGAATAATGCGCTTATAATTTTGTACATTATCCAAGATAGCGTTATTTCTTATATGTTCTCCGATAAAGATAACACTACCGGCCGCGGTGGCCGAGAGGACTGAGGCGCTCCAGTCACGGTTTGCACGGTCACTACGGTCGGGGGTTCGAATCCGCCCTCGGGCATGGAAATTTGTGCCGTCCTTAGTATAAGGTAGTTGATAAGTAGCTTGTAAGTTTAGGGACTGATGACCCCGTAGTTAAGTCCTATAAGCTTAACAAACATTTGAACATTTGAAAGATAACATATTTTTAGAAAAAAGAAGATGGACAGAGTAAGAAGGGTAGAAGTACTAACTCCAGACAGGAATAAATAAAAAAATACCCGGGCAACGCCGGGTTTTCAGCTAGTTAATGAATAAAATACATTACCATACATATTTTGTGTATGATATCTCACCTGATCCCCTGCAGTGTACATCGAAGGCATTTGCGCCGGCAATGGTGCGATGGACGACGGATATGGACAACGTGGAACGACAGTGTCTTTACCAACCAATTCTGATTGCATCTGCAACACAACGATGGTTATATGAGGACACCATGATGGGACACTGTTGAAGTGTTGCCTATTGGTCCATATTGCATGCGGTATCATGTTTTGTGGTGGTACTGGATTTCACTCTCGCATCCCTTACCTCGTACCAAATTGTTCAAATGTTTGTTAAGCTTATGGGACTTAACGACAGGGTCATCAGTCCCTAAACTTACAAACTACTTATGAACTACTTACGAACTAGGACGGCATAAATATCCATGCCCGAGGGGGGATTCGAACCCCCGACCGTAGTGACCGTGCAGACCGTGACTGAAGCGCCTCAGTCACCTCGGCCACCGCGGCCGGCTACCTCGTACCCATTGCCGGTACACTTACCAGCCAGCTTTACATCTCTGAAGTGTTGAAACCTGTTGTCCTTCCATATCTTCGAAGCCTGCCAAAGCGACGTCCACATCGCAACTTCCCGCGACCACAGTTGTCCGCAGTGTTGAAGTTTTCATCGTCACCCCAGCAGTGCATGCTGCCTTGGCCTCCCTGTCCTTCCGATCTCTGCTCTAACGAAAACGTCCGATCGATGATGGAACAACTGGCCCAGGATACAGCATTCGGATTACGGCAGATTAGCTTCGGCGATATGTGGAAAATGCATGGATTGTTATACCCGAACAGTACATCCAGATCATATTTGATTAAATGCCGAGGCGTGCAGCAGTGGTTATAGCCAGCAGTAACGGAAATACTCAGTACTGTTGGATATTGAATGCAAACTACTTTGGGCTTTAGCGATCTGTAATGGACGTTTCAGAGATTTTATATATTTGTACTCTCTGACTTTTATGCATTCTATTATTAGTGTCTTAGGTGTAAATAAAGTTACGTTTGTCTGATATACGTTTTGGCTGTTAAATTTTTTTATCATTAATTGCATAATAACCATACAGAATTTCTTTCATTGTAGCAGAGCCTGGTTGTATTTTATGGTTACCGTTGCAACAGTAAATGATAAAAATTCTCAGTTGGTCAAACAACGTAACTTCAGCTATCAGCTAAGTGACGGAAACGGCGTGTTGTTTTTTCCCTGTATTTAATTCAAGAAGATGTCAGGTTCTCATCAAAATCAGTTTCACATTGAGAAACTTACCGGGCGTGATAATTATGCTAGTTGGAAGTTCTCAGTACAAGCATATTTAGAACATGATGAGCTCTGGGACTGTGTTTGCGGTACCAATACTACTCCGAAGAAAGAAATTAAGGCAAGATCGAGGCTCATTTTATTATTAGATCCCATCAATTACGTGCACATAAAAAATTCACCTACAGCTAAGGAGGTCTGGGAAAAACTGGAGCAAGCTTTCGATGACAATGGTTTATACAGACGAGTTGCATTACTGAAAGACCTTATTACCACTACTTTGGAATCGTCTAAAAATGAAGAAGATTATGTGAACAAAATCATGTCAACCGCTCATAAATTAAGGAACATTAAATTTGTAGTCAATGATGAGTGGCTAGGGACGCTAATGTTGGCTGGTTTGCCTGAATCTTACAAACCAATGATAATGGGAATTGAAAGCTCTGGAATAAAAATCAGTGCAGAACTTATAAAAACAAAGCTTTTACAAGAAGTAACAGATCCGGAGAGTTCAGCATTTTTCACAGGAAAAAGACATGTTCAAGGAAAACAGGTGTATAATCATAACGCAGTGAAGTACATCAGGGGGCCACGGTGCTTCAGTTGCAATAAATACGGCCACATTGCTAAGCAGTGCCGCATGTCAAGGAAAAAGACGGCAAATAAATCAGAAGAAGATATAACTTTTGTCGCTGGTTTTACTGCTTCTTCACAATTGATGGATCCAGACGTGTGGTATGTTGACTCAGGTGCATCTATGCACATGACAAATCGAAATGTTTGGATGTATGATGTACGAAGTCCAGCGATACCTACTTCAACAGGTGCCATCAAGACACCGCTTCCTGTGAAAAGTATGGGAAGTGTCCATTTGATATTGAAAGGTAACGACAACAGAAGAATTCAGATAAGAGACGTATTATATGTTCCTAAACTTGCTGCTAACCTTCTGTCTGTCAGTGCTATGGTCAAAAACGGATGCCAAGTAAATTTTAGGCATGATGGGTGTGATATATATAACAAAGAGGGGAATTTTGGGTGTTCAGCGACATTGATAAACAATTTATATGTATTAAACACACGCAGAGAAGTGAATGCTAATTTAAGTTTCCATCAGAATTTAAATTCCGTTATCCTATGGCATCGCCGTATGGGTCATTTGAATTTTAATGATGTAAATAAGCTACCAGATTGTGCAAAAGGTGTTAGTTTGTCTCCTACCGGTAGTTATGGACCTGTTACATGCACAACGTGTCTTGAAGCTAAGCAAACCAGACTGCCTTTTAATAATACTGGTTCTAGAGCTTCACAACCATTACAGATCATTCACAGTGACATATGTGGTCCTATGGAAACTGCGTCATTGGGAGGTATGAAATATTTTCTTACTTTCATAGATGATTATTCCAGAAATGTTTACGTGTATTTTTTAAAAGACAAACTCAGTATATTGGGAGCTTTCAAGCCTTACAAAAACCTAGTAGAAAATGAACTAGATAAGAAAATAAAAGTCATTCGCACAGACAATGGCAAAGAGTACTGTAACAAAAATTTCGAAGATTACTTGAACGAAAATGGTATTAAGCATCAAACAACTACTCCCTACTCTTCTCAGCAGAATGGTCTCGCAGAGCGTATGAACAGAACGCTAGTGGAAAGGGCAAAGTGTATGTTATTTGATGCTGCTTTACCTAAACAATTCTGGGCAGAGGCAACAGCGACAGCTGCTTATATTATTAACAGATCACCTGCCAAAGCGATTGGTGGAAGGACGCCTTTGGAGCTGTGGACAGGTAGGAAACCTGATTTATCACATATGCGAATTTTTGGCTCAGAAGTTATGACTTTGATTCCCAAAGAAAAACGGCAAAAATGGGATTCAAAGTCCAGAAAGCTTATATTTGTTGTCTATTGTGATTCTTCCAAAGGGTATCGTCTGATTGATCTTGACACTTACAACATCATCAAGAGTAGAGACGTTCTATTTTTAGAAAATGTGTTAAGCTGTGATAAACTTTACTTACATCATGCTTCTGCGAGAAGCATAAACCCATCTGAAGATATTAATAACAAGACAGAAGAAGAGAATATAGAAGAAATGCAGGGAGAATGTAACTGATTACAATGAAGTCTACTCACCAGTTGTAAGGTACACATCGGTTGGTTATCTGTTTGCTATGGCTGCTAAATACGACTTAGACGTTGATCAGATGGATGCAGTTAGTGCATTTCTGCAGGGAGACATCGACACTGAAATTTATATGTCACAACCGACTAAGATATGAGATTGACAGCAAGTGCAAAATGGCTAAGCAGGAGTGGCTAGAAGGCAAATGCAAAGATGTAGAAGAATGTATAAATAGGGGAAAAATAGATACAGCCTACAGGAAAATAAAAGAAACATTTGGGGACAAGAAAAGCAACTCTGTGAATATCAAGAACACTGATGGAAAACCAGTTCTCAGCAAAGAAGGGAAAGCTGAAAGGTGGAAAGAGTATATAGAGGGGCTCTACAGAGGAAATGAACTTCGAGACAATATTGTAGGAAGGGAAGAGGATGTAGATGAAGATGAAATAGGAGATACTGTACTGAGAGAAGAATTTGACAGAGCCCTGAAAGACCTAAGTCGAAACAAGGCCCCTGGAGTAGATGATTTTCCCTCAGAGCTACTGAAGTCTCTGGGAGAACCAGCCATGACAAAACTGTTTCACCTGGTGTGTAAGATGTATGAGACAGGCGAAGTACCCTCAGACTTTAAGAAAAATGTTATAATCCCCATTCCAAAGAAAGCAGGTGCAGACAGGTATGAAAACTACAGAACCATCAGTTTAATAAGTCATGGTTGCAAAATATTAACACGAATTATATACAGAAGGATGGAAAAGCTGGTGGAAGCCGACCTCGGGGAAGATCAGTTTGGGTTCAGGAGAAATGTAGGAACACGGGAGGCAATACTCACTTTACGGCTTATCCCAGAAGATAGATTAAGAAAAGGCAAACCTACATTTCTAGCTTTTGTAGATTTGGAGAAGGGTTTTGACAATGTTGATTGGAATAAAATCTTTCAAGTTCTGAAGCAAGCAGGAGTAAAATATAAGGAGCGTAAGGTTATTTACAACTTGTACAAAAACCAGACAGCTGTTGTCAGAGTTGAAGGGCATGAAAGGGATGCAGTGGTTGGAAAGGGAGTAAGACAGGGTTGTAGTCTTTCTCTATTGTTATTCAATTTGTACATTAAGCAAGCTATAAAGGAAAGCAAGGAGAAATTTGGAGAAGGAATTAAAGTTCAGGGTGAAGAATTAAAAACATTGTGTTTTGCCAACGACATAGTAATTCTGTCACATACAGCAAAGGACCTGGAAGAGCAATTGAATGGAATGGACAGTGTGCTGAAAGGTGCATATAAGATGAATATTAACAAGAGCAAAACTAGGGTAATGGAGTGCAGTGTAAGAAAATCAGGTGATGCTGAAGGAATTAGATTGGGAAACGAAGCAATAAAGGAGGTACATGAGTTTTGTTACTTCGGCAGTAAAATAACAAATGATGGTCGCAGTACAGAGGATATAAAATGCAGATTGGCAATGGGTAGAAAAGCGTTCTTGAAAAAGAGAAATTTGTTAACATCCAATATTGATTTAAACCTAAGGAAGTCCTTTCTGAAGGCATTTGTATGGAGTGTTGCCTTGTATGGGAGTGAGACATGGACGATAAACAGTGCGGCAGGAAGAGGATTGAGGCTTTTGAAATATGGTGCTACAGAAGAATGCTGAAGATTAGGTGGGTAGATCGTGTAACTAATGAGGAGGTACTGAACAGAATTGGGGTGAAAAGAAATTTCTGGCATACCTTGACTAAAAGAAGAGATAGATTGGTAGGACACATTTTTAGACATAAAGGAATTGTGAATTTAGCGTTGGAGGGAAGTGTGTGGGGTAAAAATCGCAGAGGAAGACCAAGAGATGGATGCAGTAAGCAGATTCAGACAGATGTAGGTTGCCGTTCTTATGTGGAAATGAAGAGGCTTGCTCAGGATAGGGTTTTGTGGAGAGCTGCATCAAACCAGTCTCCGGACTGAAGACCACAACAACAACCGGAGATGTACTCAGAAGGCAACCAAGTTTGTTTATTACATAAATCGCTATATGGATTGAAGCAGGCTAGCCGACAGTGGAATCTAAAACTGAATCATATACTGCTTGAGATAGGACTAAAAAGATCAAGAATAGATCCCTGTATATATTACTCTGTTGATAAATCAGTTATGTTATTCCTTACAGTGTGGGTGGATGACATACTAATTTTTGCTAGTCATCAGCAATACAAACTAGAAATTAAAGAAAAACTAAAAGAAAAATTTTGCATGAAAGAAACAATGTATTGGCATGAACATAACTAGAAATCGTGAAACAGGTTTGATTAAGCTAGATCAAAAGAAGTACATTAATGAATTATTGAATGTCTTCGGAATGATAAACTGCAAACCTGTTCGAACTCCCATTGAAGTGAATGTAAAATTTGATGAAAATATTACTGAAAATAGTAAAAATAGACAAGCAATCGGATGTCTGCTGTATCTTGCACAAGTAACAAGACCGGATACCTCGTATGCTGTAAACAAGTTAAGTCAGTACTGCAACGATCCACAGACTAAACACTGGCTTGGTGTGAAACGAGTATTCAGATATCTTCAGGGAACTAAGGATATGAAACTATGTTTCAGAAAAGAAAACGTCACAGAAATAACCGGATACTGTGATGCAGATTGGGCCAATGATCCTACAGATAGAAGATCCTGTACTGGATATGTGTTTTTATTCCAGAATGGCAGTATTGCCTGGAATTCATGCAAACAGCGGACTGTTGCGCTTTCTACAGCGTAGGCAGAATATATGGCGATGACGGCAGCTTCACAGGAAGCTTTGTGGCTTCAGCAACTGCAAACTGAACTCGGTAAACAAGAAAATAATGCGTTGGTTATACACTGTGACAATCAAAGTGCAATAAAGTTGGCCGCTACAGATTGTTATCATTCAAAGACGAAACACATTGACATTCGTCTGCATTTTCTCAGAGACAACGTACGGATAAAGAAGATAAAATTTGTGTTTTTGAAAGGATGTGAGATGGCAGCTGACATTTTAACTAAAGGAACAATGTATGACAAACATTTGTACTGTGTAAATAAAATGGGTTTGCATTCTGGTGGGGATGTTGGATATTGAATGCAAACTACTTTGGGCTTTAGCGATCTGTAATGGACATTTCAGAGATTTTATATATTTGTACTCTCTGACTTTTATGCATTCTATTATTAGTGTCTTTGGTGTAAATAAAGTTACGTTTGTCTGATATACGTTTTGCCAGTTAAAATTTTTTTTTATCATTAATTGCATAATAACCATACAGGATTTCTTTCAAGTACTGATTTCATCATATTCCTCACTTCGCATTGGGCTGTATTTTCAATCAAGTGAACTCTGTACAGCGTCTTATCTCCCATATAAATCTGGCCGTGTTGGGTTTCGGTTGCCCATCGGTGTAAATAACTGTGAAATACTACGTCAATGCATAATGAAAGTTCCATTCTACACTTATTAATGCCATCAATACCCCTACATTTTCTGCGAAATAGTTCTTGATGAACACTTAGTTACCTGTGACGAGACGAAAGTGAAAAGAGTAGTAAGTATAGATATTAATAGTTGACAACCTGTATATTCTTTAACAAGGGATCAGCGCCTACTCGTGTTCACCGATTACGTCCCAACTTATGATACACGCAGAGCTTCGCCAGAAATGAAAATAAGAAAAGTCGCCCCTCTAGATTGCCAAGAATTTAGAAATAAAAAACGCATTTTTGGCTCGGATTTGCTGAGCAAGAGTTATTTATATTCACATTTCCTCACACCTGTTTGCGCAGCCGAAAGAGCAGAGCACCGTAATGGGAAGCTCATAGGTTCGTATCCAAGTATGGAAACTATTTATTTTATTTTCAGTTATTTTTTATCGACTTTGCAAGCAATATTAAATAATTCTCAATATATTGTATTTATTAATGCTGCAATAAAATAAAAGTAAGGGAAGGAAAATTTCCATGAAGGAATTGCAAGGCGTTCACGAGTACTTCGTATGTAAAAATACATACTTTTATTATTTTACAGGTGATTTACTCATCCTACAGCGGAATTTATCGTAAAAACAGGATTACCTTAATTTTCTCGGCATCTGAAACTTTGCTTATATTCATTAAGAGTTCTCTTTACTCGCACAGTTTAGCAACAAATCAAGCGCGAGGGTCGCTGGTGATGTACAATGGAATGGAATTTATTTACGTCTTCTTAAAATGTCATTTTTTTCTGTTTTTTCTGCAGTAAGAACAGTTTTGAAGTTTTTTGATCCAATTCCTTTATCTAACGAGTGCATTTGGGAGAAAAAACTCTCGGCGTATAGTTTTGAATAGTTTTCCCATCTCCAGACTCAGTTAACAGAATAACTGGGTTTTATCACATCAGTTACAATATAAAGAACAAAGTGTCATTTCTTGTAAAAATAAAAACAGAAAATAATACAAAGCCCATAAGGACTCGATTTAAGAATCCCGCAACTACTGCGGAGTGGCCGAGCGTTCTAACACGTCTTACTACGAAGCACGCGACTGCCCGTCGTCGGAGGTTCGAGTCCTCCCTAGGGCATGGGTGTGTGCGTTGTCTTTAGGTTAATTTAAGTTAGTTTCAATAGTTTTTAAGCCTAGGAACTGATGACCAAAGACGTTAAGTCCCATAGATTTGCTGTTGTTGTTATGGTCTTCAGTCCGGAGACTGGTTTGATGCAGCTCTCCACCCTACTCTATTCTGAGCAAGCCTTTTCATCTCCTCATAAGAACGGCAACCCACATCCACTTGAATCTGCTTACTATACGCGGCTCTTGGTCTCCCTCTGCGATTTTTACCCCACACACTTCCCTCCAATGCTAAATTTACTATTCCTCAGTGTCTAAGAATGTGTCCTACCAAGCGATCCCTTCTTTTAGTCAGGGTATGCCAAAAATTCCTTTTCTCACCAATTCTGTTCAGTACCTCTTCATTAGTTATGCGATCTACCCACCTAATCTTCAGCATTCTTCTGTAGCACCACATTTCAAAAGGCTCTATTCTCTTCCTGTCCGCACAGCTTATCGTCCATGTTTCACTTCCGTACAAGGCAACACTCCACACAATTGCCTTCAGAAAAGACTTCCTTACACTTAAATGAATATTCGATGTTAGCAAATTTCTCTTTTTCAAAAATGCTTTTCTTCCCATTGCCATTCTGCATTTTATATCCTCTGTACTGCGACCATCGCATGTTATTTTACTACCCAAGTAACAAAACTCATCTACCACCTTCATTGTTTCGTTACCTAATCGAATTCTTTCAGCATCGCCTGATTTTCTATGACCGCATTCCATTATTTTTGTTTTGCTCTTGTTAATGTTCATTTTATATGTTCTCTTCAACACACTGTCCATTCCATTCAACTGCACTTCCAGGTCCTTTGCTGTCTCTGACAGAATTACAATATCATCAGCAAAACGCAATGTTTTTATTTCTTCCCCCTGAACTTTAATCCCTATTCCAAATTTTTCCTTGCTTTCCTTCACCGCCTGCTCAATGTACAAATTGAATAACATGGGAAGAAGGCTGCAACCCTGTCTTACTCCCTTCCCAACTGATGCTTCCTTTTCATGCCCTTCGAGTCTAATAACTACGGTCTGGCTTTTGTACAAGTTGTAAATAACTCTCCTTACCCTATATTTTACCCCTGCTGACTTCAGAATTTGAAAGAGTGTATTCCAGTCAACATTATCAAATGCTTACTCCAAATCTACAAAAGCTAAAAATGTAGGTTTACATTTCTTTAATCTATCTTCTAAGATAAGACGTAAAGTGAGCATGGCCTCCCGGTTTCCTACGTTCCTCCTGAATCCAAACTGATCTTCCCCGAGGTCAGCTTCTACCAGCTTTCCCATTCTCCTGTAGATAATACGTGTTTAAATTTTGCAGCCATGACTTCTCAAACTGATGGTTCTGTAATTTTCACACCTGTCTGCGCCTGATTTCCTTGGAATGGGGATTATTACATTTTTCTTAAAGTCTGAGGGCATTTCGCCTGTCTCATACATCCTACACACCAGTTCAAATAGTCTTGTCATGGCTGGCTCTCCCAGAGACTTTAGTAGCTCTGAGGGTATGTCATCTACTCCTGGGGCCTTGTACCGACCTAGGTCTTTCAAGGCTCTGTCAAATTCATCTCTCAGTATAGTATCTCCTATTTCATCTTGATCTACTTCCTCTTCCCTTCCTACAACATCGTCTCTAAGTTCATTTCCTTTGTAGAGCTGCTCTATGTATTCTTTCCACCTTTTAGCTTTCCCTACTTTGCTGAGAACTAGTTTTCCATCTGAGTTCTTTATATTCATACAGCTCCTTTTCTTGTCTCCAAATATTTCTTTTATTTCCCTGTAGGCAGTATCTATTCTTACCCTATTTATACATTCTTCTACTGACTTGCATTTGTCTTCTAGCCATTCCTGCTTAGCTATTTTATACTTCCTGTGAATCTCATTCCTTTCCTTCAGTTTATCTAAGTCCCATCTCCTTATTTTCCTACCTTTCTGCAGTTTTTTTGAGTTTCAGCCTACAGTTCATGACTAACAAGTTATGGTCAGAGTCTATATCTGCCCCTGGGTATGTCTTACATTTTAAAACCTGGTTCCGAAATCTATGTCTTACCATTATAAAATCTATCTGATACCTTCCGGTGTCTCCTGGTCTCTTCCACGTATACAACCTTCTTTTGTGATTCTTAAATCACGTGTTTGTTACGATTAAATCATGTTCTGTGCAAAATTCTACCAGGCGACTTCCTCTTTCATTCCTCCTGCCCAGTCCATATTCACCTACTATTTTTCCTTCTCTTCCTTTTCCTACTACCGGATTCCAATCTCCCATCACAATTAAGTTTTCCTCTCCCTTAACTGTCTGAATAATTTCCTTTAGCTCCTCATATATTTCTTCGGTCTCCTCATCACAGGCAGAGCTAGTTGGCATATAAACCTGTACTACTGTTGTCAGTGTTGGCTTCGTATCTATCTTGACAATGATAATGCGATCACTGTGCTGCTCATAGTAGTTTACCCGCATTTCTATTTTCTTATTCATTATCAGTCCTACTCCTGTGAAACCCCCAACTGATTTTGTACTTATAATCCTGTACTCACCTGACCAGAAATCCTGTTCATCCTGCCACCGAACTTCACTAATCCCCCCTATATCTAACTTCAACCTATCCATTTCCCTTTTAAATTTTCTAATTTTCCTACCCAATTAAGGGATCTGACATTCCACGCTCTGATCCGTAGAATACCAGTATTGTCTTTCCTGATGACAACATCCTCCCCAGTAGTCCCGGCCCGGAGATCCGAATGGGGGACTATTTTACCTCCGGAATATTTTACCCGAGAGGATTCCATCATCATATGTTCATACAGTACAGCTGCATGTCCTCGGGAAAAGTAACGGCTGTAGTTTCCCCTTGCTTTCAGCCATTCGCAGTAACTGTGTGGCAAAGCCACATTAGCTGATGTTACATGGCCAGCTCAGTCAATCATCCAGACTGTTGCCCATGTAACTACTGAAAAGGCTGCTGACCCTCTTCAGGAACCACACGTTTGTCTGGCCTCTCCACAGATACCCCTCCGCTGTGGTTGCACCTACGGTACGGCTATCTGTATCGTTGAGGCACGCAAGCCACCCCACCTCCGCAACGTCTGTGGTTCATGGGGGTGGCATAGATTTGCAAATATTAGAAATGATGTCCTCCGATTTTGTATTCTTCCCACTGCACCTTCTGCTACTTGAAACGTACGCTAAGATAGGTAACTCATGCGTCGCCCTGTATGCCGGTCGTGCAGTCCGTGAGAAATGACGTTTCATCCGGTCCCAAACGTGCTCAATGGATAACAGATCTGGGGATCGTGCTGGCCAGGGTAGTTGACGTACACCTACACAAGGACATAAAAGCATTTACTTTAGTTCAAAAAGAGGTCCACTACTCAGGAACACACATCTTCAAAAATATACTAGTAACTAAAAAAATTTAGCTACATATAAAGATCAGTTTAAGAGAAGCCTAAAAAGACTTCCTTAGGGCCAACTCCTTCTACTCCACTGACGAATTTCTAAACAGAACAAAATGACGTATATATCTGCACTCATATTAGCAGCTAGTAAAAAATTAAAATAAAATAAAATAAATCGACACGTTTCACATCCACAAGGATCTTCTCAACATGAAGCTATGGAACGAACAACTCATCTAATTTAATCTTGAAAAGCACGTTGGGTGATACTGGATACAGGTGGACCTGCATTATCCTGTTGGGATAGGATATTGCCTTGTTGCTGTATGAACGGTTGCAAACAGGTTGAATGATGGTTTCAATCAAAAGTTACTGCGCAATGTTGCCTCGAGGATCACAAGAGGAGAACGGCCAGTGTAGGATATGACTCCCCACACCATGATGCTGGTTGTGGACCCCGTGTGGCTCTGTCATATAGACTCCGGATTTTCCTGCTCCCGCTCACGACGGCATACACGCGTACGACCATCACTGGCACTGAGGCAAAAGCGACTCTCATCACTGAAGACGACACGTCTCCATTCGTCCTTTCATAAACGCCTATCTCGACACCATTGGAGGCAGGGTCAACGATGTTGGGGCGTGAGCAGAAGACGCCCAACGGGAGGCATGATCGTTCCTCATAGTGTAGGTAGCCGAATCCTACACTGGCCGTTCTCCTCAGGTGACTGTTGAGGGAACACTGCAGAGTGCACAATATTTGAAACCTTGATTCAACTCGTCCTGCTACCGTTCATGCACCAAGAAGGTGATATGCTTTTCCAACAAGACAGTGCACGGCCACATGTATCCCCTATCACCCAAGATACTCTTCAAGGTCAACTACCCTGGCCAGCAAGATTCCCAAATCTGTCCCCAATAGAACATGTTTCGGATGGGATGAAACGTCATGTTGCGTGGACTCCACGACTGGCACGAAATCTGACCCGGCTGAAATTGCATGGCAGGCCATCCTTCAAAACTACTTTCGGCACCTCTACGATCTTCTCCATGTAATAACTGCCGCTTACATTACTGCAAAAAGAGGATATACTCGGTACTAGAGTCGACACTGCACATGGTCTGAAGACAGTACTCACGCGCGTATAGCTCTGTGTTCGTGTGTTGCACACATCCTCAAGAATGTATCAGTAAAATTTCCCACTGCAGGGTTGACGAATTCTTTTTTGTAGGGTAGTTTAATGTAATATTGTGTAATGTTAAGAAACATTTTGGTTAGGAGGTACAGTTTCCTATAGACTCAAGATACAGATTAAAAAGTGAATTTTAAGTGCCCTCCTTCACCCACCATCGAACAAGTTTAGTGATACATTGTTCATGCAGGAGCATAGCCAGGCTTTTGGTCTGTAGGGGTGGTGGAGGGCTCAAGTCTTAAAAATATTGTATCGTAGAATCAAATGGCCAACGGCCGTGTCACAGTGTATGCACCGGTTCCCGTTAGATCACTGAAGTTAAGCACTGTTGGGCTTGGCTAGCACTTGGATGGGTTACCGTCCGGGTCTTCCGAGTGCTGTTGGCAAGCGGGGTGCACTCAGCCCATGTGAGGCCAACTGAGGAGCTACTTGATTGAGAAGTAGCGCTCCAGTCACGAAGACTGACATCACGGTCGGGAGTGCGGGGCGCTGACGAAGCCTTCGGGCAGAGGATGACACGGCGGGCGGTCATTATCCTGAGGCCTGTCGGACGGAGAATCAAATGTTTGTTAACCTACTGGACCCAACTACTACAGTCATCAGTCCCTAGACTTTTAAACTACCTTACACTAAGGAACTCGAACCCCCAGCAGAACTGTATGGTAGAGTACGCATCAAAATTTTCTTGGTTGAGGAACGGTATTTTCTTAACCCCTTTGTTTGTCATTTTATTGTGGTGAGTGCTAAAGCAATGTCACGTTTGTCTCTCTACTTCTTATCTTTCTCTTTGAAAAATACGTCTCTTGGGGAGGGGGGGGGGGGGGCAGCCCGGTAGCTCCCCAACGCCCCTGGCCATGCCACTTATTTCCTGGCACTCCCTCCTACAACTGTTTAACAATTTGCGACTCTGTGGTTTTTTCCCCTAATTTTCTTTCGTTGGCTGCAATATTCCTTTCCTAAAACCATTGGCTGGTTTCCAGCTGTAGCTCCTTTATATATTAAAGGAGCTATATATATATATATATATATATATATATATATATATATATATATATATATATATATATATATAATCAGAGCTGGGCACCCTTAATTAAAAAGAACTTCGTTAAACATTAAAGCGTTACTCTGCAGATATTTTAACGGAAGTTAACGTTAATCGCAACAGTATTGTGCAGCCACGAAGAATTTATATATTTATGCTGTTATATTATTGAAATTAACAATTAAAGAAAAATGTATTACCCTACCTGATACTTATAAAAAATGCTTTGATACACAATTTTAAATAGGGCTTGAAATATAAATAAAAACTAGTATTGTGTGGCTGCTCTATCGTGTTAGTCGGCCGTGAGCTTAAACAAATGATGCCTAATCACAATTTATAGTGTAAAATAGCCTCTGCAAGAGTCATTTGCTTTGAGGGAAAAGTCTTTTGCTCTTTTAAATGATTTGTCTCCTTGTATAAAAGGAAGAGTGTCATTTTTTTTTACGCTGGCGTCCAGCTGCCACGATATATTGTCCCATTAATATCTAAATCTTAATTTTTTCTAATAATTATTTAGCAATAAAATACAATTTATAGCAGACTCAAAATATATAATTTCAATGATTGTTATTTGCCATAAGATGTTTATTTTCTTTAATAAACATTAGCATATTAAAATACTAGACTCACAGAGAGGCGCGTTTGGGTGTCAAAATACACATGTATCTTCTTCGAGACTCAGATCACTTCCACTGGCGAAAGCTGCACTTAACGCAAACTTAACAAGCAACAACCTAATGCCGGCGAGTACAGACCACTGACACGGGATGTTAAACCCTTAATCTGTCTTCCTTCCTAGACTCACTTAGCGTAGGTATACGCAGAGTTGCGGTTTTCCTTCAAGTTGGAGCAGGTTTACGGCAAGTTGTGGGTTTCCCCTGGGTCCCCATTTCCGCTGTTCGGGCACAGACAATTATATACAGACAGGAAACCTCTATAAGGGCCCAGTCACACGCTCAGGGGTGCGGGGTGGGGGGTGCTGAAACAGTTCCGTAAGATGTCCCATGATGGCGCTGCGGTCAGAAGCAGCTCTTTAAACTGGCCAGAGCCACAGACAAATATATACAGACGGGAAACCTCCGTAAGGGCCCGGTCCTACGCTCAGGGGTGCGGGAAGGGAAGGTTCCGTAAGATGTCCTATGATGGCGCTGCGGTCAGAAGCAGCCCTTTAAACTGGCCAGAGCAGGCCGCAGGTAGCGGCTGTCCCCACCACCACCTCCCCTCAAACGCCAGCAAGCCGGACATAGCCGTGGCCTCGTGGCAGGCAGCACAAGTTCTCCCCTCAGTCTCCCCTCCACGCTACCCTCTGACGTGCGAGAGGCACCCTAAGCCAGCGATCCGCCTGACACCTGCTAGCATCTTACGGAACTACGAGGGGAGTGTAGGACAGTGGTTTAGGGGTGGCTACTCCTCTGCATATGTTACTCTGTGCCAGAGCAGGCGGTAGGTAGCGGCTGTCCCCACCACCAGCTCCCCTCAAACGCCGGCATACCAGACACAGCCATGGCCTCGTGGCAGGCGACACGAGCTCTCCCCTCAGCCTCCCCTCCACGCTACCCTCTGATGTACGAGAGGCACCCTCAGAAGCGCCTCTAGTGTGGTCTACCAGTACTAAGCCGGGGAACCGCCTGACATCTGCTAGCATCTTACGGAACTACGATGGGAGCGTAGGACATTGGTTTAGGGGGAGGGGGGGTTTCTTCTCTGTATATGTTACTATGTGGTTCGGGTCTTGGCGGAACTATTCAGATCAACCGCGCACTTTCAAGGAGTGAATCAACCCAGACTGGGCATATCCGCATACAGAAGGGACCTGCGCTAAAATGAGCATAATTTAACCGGCAAGACTTTTGTCATAAGAAGTGGGTACAAAAATAACAGATTAACAACGGACGTAAATTAACAGAAGTTAAAGAGTCCGTTAACGTATTTTAAAATTACAAGTTAATCCGTTTCTCAAAAAGTTAACTTCGTTAATTAACGGTAAACACATTAACGGACTTGTGCCCAGCTCTGTATATAATAGGTAGTTATTACCCGTACCCCTTCTTCTGCAGAGTGCGGTTCCAGCCTTTGGACTGGTAGTGGCTGAGTTAAATGAATTATACTACTTAATTTGGAATTTATCATTATGACCCAGATAGTGCAAACGTCCTTCCAGAAAGACGACAATGGCGGCTCAGTTTTTCATTCTTGTAGTCACGAATTCGCGTGCAGTATCGTAGTTCATTTCTTTGAATCGTCTGCTTCCACTGCAGATCAAATTTAGCTTGTACTGTTGATTGTGAAGAGGTTGGATATGGCTGCGTAGTTGAAGTTCATATAGATGATACTGAAGACCAGGGGCGTAGCTATGTCACCAAGGGCCCCGGGGCAAAAATGACATTGGGCCCTTCTTTACACTAATACTGTACAGATGCAAAACTATTTCATCATCATCTCCTTACCGCCCACTGGAAGACATAATAAGGCAAACCTAAATACTATTAAGTAAATTATTGTCACGCTGCAGATAATATTTAATCGTACTCTCTAATATAAGTGTGAAAGTTTGTTTGTTATGCTTTCACGCAAAAATTACTAGGTGATTTGGATGAAATTTTGCAGAGGGATAGAGATAGAGTTGGACCTGGGTAGGACATACAGATGAAAATGCCCCATGCGATATTTTTCGTCAGCGGTGACAGCAGGCGGACTGTTGTCAGTGCCGACAACTCACTCTGGCTAAACTACTGCGCTGTTGGCTCATTTCGTTGACAACCCAGTCAAAGAAGGAAGTATATATGTATACGTTGTTGGCTCATTTCGTTGACAGCTCAGTCAAAGAAGGAAAATAGGGGAAATATTCGTGTAGGATGGTTTCATCAACAGTAAGTTGCCGGATTTTGTTTCATGAAACACTTTTGATTGAGCCGTGCCCCTACCAGGCTTCTTGAAGTATATGTTAGTGTCTGGCCAGGAAAAACTAACAATTAAAATAACTAAGTCGATACCTTCGCTTATTATCGTGACAGTGAGGTAGAGGGCAGTGTCTTGATGCACAATTCGCTATTGAGACAAAGTAATTATTACATGAAACTTATGATTCGTGAATGTAGTGCTGAATTCTCACCATTACCTTAAAACACAGTGAAGTTGATTGTTATTCACATAGAAGAACTGAGCAGAATGCGGCGGAGAGTATAGTATTATGAACGTAAATTGAAGAGCGAAAAGTTCTTATGCTATGGGAAGGGCGCCGTTCCCAGAAAAAAGTCACAGAATTCCGAATCCATTTCCCGCCTCCCATTGCAAGGTAGTGTGTAGAAAGGTATTTAGATTCCGTTCGGTATTCCTTTCAGTATTAACGCATTTGTGGAAAAAAAACCATGCCTGTTTCCTGGCGCAACGCATTTTGTGGAAACTGCGCACTCTCCAGGTCTGTCTGCGCAGTACGTCATCTGTGATTTATGAGGTGCTCTGTGGAAGTGTCGGTATAACTTTGAAACACCTTGTAATTTCCTTTTGCCACGTAATGGGGTAGACAGAGTGGGGGCTCGCTTTCTCGCAATTCGGTTTGCAGGCGCACAAAGAACGGCAATGCCGTATCATTCCAGCGGTCCCAATACTGTTCTACTGTACTTAAATATGCTGTATACATTTAATATTTTGTCTTAGTCCATTCTGTTTAACAATAACTATTTTAACATATTGGCTGCCAAAGATATACTTGGGGTAGGCCAACCGACCCCCGGGAATCATTTTTTTTTTTTTTTTTTTTTTTTTTTTTTTTTTTCCATATTCCATACTACTTTGCTTGAAGTAAGCTATTTAAGTACAAATAAGTTAAAAATATTGCAATTTAGTACCTTAGTTCATGTTTTTTTTGTGTGCATTACATATGACTCACATGGCGGCAGAGTAAAGTTCCAGGTGTGTCATTTGCTATGTCGCTAATAATTTTGGGTTCCTCCTGTAACTATTTCATTGCACTACATTATTTGCGTACAGTTCCATTATTGTTTTTCTTCATTGTTACAGTGTTCATTCAGTGTTGTTTGCTCCGTAACAGTGATATTGTAGCAGGAGAAAGTGTCTCGTAGAAGTTATGTAGATGAACAAAGGCATGTACATAAGTTTTTAGATCAAGTTATGGACATAAATAAAGAAGATGAAGATATATTTCATTCTATTCCATGATGGTGGTGGTGGCGGCTGGTGCAGCAACAGTGTTGAATAATTAAAAAATGCTCAGTCTCTGTTGCAATATTGCAACAGAGACTGAGCATTTCTTAATTAAGATGAAGATACTACTGAAATGGAAAAATAAGAGGAATGTGTTTATGCTGAGTACTGTTCATGGAGAGGAAGAAGCTGAAGTTCAAACCAAGAGGGGCACAAAAAAAAACAGCAATGATAACTTACTGTAATCAGTCATTTATAGATTTCTCTCACCAAATGAAGTCCTATACTGTCTAAGGCGGGGTGTGAAGTGGTACAGGAAGCTTGCAGTTGAACTGAACTGTTGACACGGTAAGCACTGGTAAATGCTCTTGTGATTTACCGATACATCAATAAGAAGATCATCTCAGTCACAGAATTCAAAGAGATAGTGACTTTGAGACTACGCCATACAGAAGATGTCGATGCCCCTGAGAAATCTCTCACCGTAGCCACCGAGCTGCCTGCAGATTGTGCTCTTGTGAACATGGGACCAGCAAGTCATAGGTGTACAGATGCTACGAAAAATTTAAGAATGAATTTGGACGAGAGCAAGCTGTCAAGAAATGCAAACTACATGGAAATGTAAGAAATTGTGACTCATATTTTTGCGAAGAGTGTTTCTGCATAAAGCACATTGCATGCAGGTGTTAGAGATACAAAGTGGAATTGCCCAATTTTTTCAGTCTGTTTCGCTGTTGTTGCATTAGAGTTGGAGAATTTAATTAAAACTCTGTGATATACAATCTACTGTATAAGTTATATGTGACACCAAATAATAAATTATAAAAAAAGGAAACTCCAATATGACTGGACCATGTGAGTTGTATATAATTTACGATTGCAAGTGTCAATAACTACTCTTGAGCTCTCGAAAACTGGAGACCACGAACATGATTTGTTACTGGGGCCATAGCATACTGTAACACCAAGTCACAGCACGCTACTTTGAGCTACAACTGCACCACGGAGCGTTAAATGGAAAAATGTCCGTGCGTTGTATTTACTTAACGTGGCCCGAAGAGAAGACTTCATGTGACTTATATTTAACTCACGTGGCAGTCAGTGTGTTAAAACATAGTTTTCTAAAAGTTGAGAATTTTTCTATTTCTTGTAACACGAATACTATTAGTCCTTGAGAAAAATTCATGATTATTTTTCGCGCCTCACTGTGTATCGCGAACTTAGTGAGGCGTTTTTCAAGTCTTGGGGATTTCGTTTGTCTTTCCTCACGCACCAAAGTCAGAATGAAAGAATAGCTACTGGAGTAATACAATGCTTCACACTGTTAGACTGCAGATGTTGGCAAAGATATGATTTCTGATCGGTAATTATCTGTAAGCGTTTTCGTGACTGCAGTACATTATAGTAATAATATAGGTACACAATTAAAAAGTAGTAAATTTTATTTTAACAATTACTTTACAATCTTTTCCTGGCTTTGGTTTTTGGAAAATCATCAATAAAGTCTGTTAAATCTAGACTTGATGCAGCCTTGTTTTCGGTTGCTATGAGTGCCGAATGTCCGAGTCGAGTTTGAGCCATACTGTACCTCTGATGCGTTTCGATAATTTTAATTTGCTGAACTACCTTTCGGCTGTTGCAGAAGAATAAAACTGCGGTAAATACTTCCGTAACATCATATTCTAATGATGCATATTCTGTTATAATTTCCTTACACAATTGACGGACTTTCCATGTTAGTGTCAATTTCGGCAGGAGAAATTAAAAGTCGAAATTCCTTCATTCAACAAAAATATTATACACAGTATAACGTCCGAAGTAATTTGGGGACATGGATATTCGGAAAACCGTTTTATTCGGATATTCGAACTGTACACTTCTATTTGCCAATAAGAAGTACTGTACAGTAAATGTATTTATGCAGTATTTGGAGGATCGCGATTCTTCACATTGCACGCCGCAACACTTGGAAGACGCAGCTGTTGCTGTGAGCAGCTTTGACGCTGCCACTACTTCTGCCGACTGAAGTGTGCCGATTGTTGGACACATCAACTGGCAGCGCGTCTTGTGAAGGCCCAATTAGGAGCATTGTTCCGCTAGCCAGTGGCCCAGTGCGGCTACTGTGGGAAACTTGGTCTAAGGGGAAGAGGATACGATGAACGGTAGGGTGGGAGGGTAAAAAAAATTAAATAAAAAATTCGACGCTCTACTGTAACTTTTTTTCGATCGTCGCTCACGAAGGTTGAGGGGCCCCTGGAGCTCGGGGGCCCCGGGGCACTGCCCCGCCTAGCCCTATGATAGCTACGCCACTGCTGAAGACTTCCTCGTAGATGAGTATGTATTTCTTGAACATTGTTTAACTTTTGGGACATTTATATCTATATATTTTACCTTAAATGTTGTTTTAATAATGATGAAAATTTTAAAACATTCACTTTGATATCCCTCCAGAAGGATGGACAATATTGCAAAACTAATGGCGTGATAGTGAAAAAATCACTTATAACGTTTTTGTGCAGTCATATTAACCTAATTGACACATTTTGAAAATAAATTAAAACCAAAAATAATTCCACGCTATCTGGGTTAAGAATTGTTTCAGTTATGTGGCAGTACACATGAATGTTCCAGAATTCCGATTCATCTCAAACTTACTTTCCCTGGAGTGTTGTTTGTCAATCAATAATAGAGCCCTAACCAGACAGTGAGTATTTTCGTGTGAGTAGCGATAGTAAAAGCAACCATACGCAAGATAACGGTAATGACTGGGCAAACAAGCAGCAGATACAGATAACTACAATACACATTTCTGTGGATAAGTGATAAAATGTAATTCGTCTGGAGCTAAGACGTTATAGAAACGATTGTGACACGAGTTGCAATTTTTATAGCCGTTGCGACAAATATAGTTTCATAGTTACATCATTGACACAATATCAGATACGGTAATCCGAAACATTGTGGTAAGATCCGGTAATATCTGGCAGTAATTTAAACAAGCACTTTAACCGTTATCATTGACAGAGAGGAGAGCCCACTAGTTTTGATGTAAGTAAGGGCAACACATTTTCCCCATATAAGTGATTTAGAGATTTTGATGACATTATATTTTATGTAATTTTAATTCATTTTATCAGATCCTTCTTTGATAGTTTTGCAGGTATTTCAAGCCAGAAAAATTAACGCCCTCTTTCATTTTCGTAACTGAATTCTGAGAAGGGGCACTTTACCCACTAGCACTTATAGCTGACAGAGGATGTTCATGAGTGTGGCAGGTGGCAATGCGAGGCAAATGTTACAGCTACACAAATAAATTAAAAATCATACTAAGGTATTTTAAGATACCATACAATGCTGCTGTACAATGTAAGAATGCTTCATCTTCACGTTCGCCTGCATATCAGAGTGGGTTATGTTGATATTTATTCTCCAGACGGGAAAATTTAGCCGTCGCCAGTCTGAAGACAAATGGTAGCTTATAAACTGTTATAAACTGTAGACATAAGTACTGTATGATCTTAATTGACTGTGTTTTATAACCCATTCCTGACTGAAGCTTTTTTTTTTTTTTTTTTTTTTTTTTTTTTTTTTTTTTTTTTTTATTAGTGAAACCCCGATTCCATGAAGAATCGACTTCTGATGTATAGAAGGGCTTCAAACTTCTGATTACCTTACAAAATTTTTTTTAAATATTTGACTCTAAGGATATAACCAAGGAAAAATTTGGAAATGGTTTAAAAAATGTGTTTGAAGGTTGTGTGAAGTCACTAAGTGTTCTCATTATCAATCACTGGATGAATTAAAGATTATTTTCGCTCTGTTATAGGCAACACTAGTTTTTGTCGTATCTCCTAAACTATGATTGGGACCATGGTATAGTTTTGGAGGTAGATCCAGTGATAACATTTGAATAATCCGTCAATAATTACTCCAGTTACTGAAAAGCGTTGTGGGCAAAAAATACTCTGGTATCGTTGAAAGGTGAGTGCGAGTATTAGTTGAAGGCAGGTTGTGTGAAAATCAGTGTGGGTTTAGGCCTATTAGAGGCTGTCAGAAACAGATCTTTAGCTTACGGCAGATAATGGAGAAGTGGAATGAGCGGGACATGGAATTGTAAGGGGACTGATGACCACGTAGCTTAGTTTCCTATAAAAATACCAACAACAAGGGAATTATAGCTATGATTTATAGATCTAGAAAAGGCTTATAATGTATTCTTAGGAGGAAGCTATTGTCAGTTCTACAAGATTATGGAATAGGAGGCAAACTTTTGCGGGCAATTTAAAGATCTTCACGTAGATTTCTCAGGCAGCAGTTAGAGTTCACGATAGATTGAGTTCATGGTTCAAGATAGTTCAGGGCCAAAGCAAGGATGTAACCTTTCACCATTGTTATTCATACTATTTATGGATCACATGTTGAAAACACTAGACTGGCAGCGTGAGATTAAAATAGATGAAAACAAAATAAGCAGTCTCGCTTATGGGGACAACTTAGTTGTGATGGCAGATTCAACAGAGGTGTAAGAGTTACGATATGAACATCAGCATCTCAAAAATGAAACTAAAGTCTGTGGGAAAGAGATTTAAACTGACTGCTAAATAGGAAGAACAAAGTTAGAACAGGTGGACAGTTTCAAGTACTTAGGGTGTATTTTTTCATAGGATGCAAATAGTGAAAGAATGTGAATCAAGATGTAGCAACGCTAATGCAGTGAGTGCTCAGCTACGATCTACTCTCTTCTGCAAGAAAGAAGTCAGTACCAAAACTAAGTTAGCAGTGCACCGCTCTACCTTTCGACCAACTTTACTGTATGGGAGTGAAAGCTGGGTGGATAAAGGTTACCTTATTAATAAGATTCAGGTTCCATAGGGGGAAATAGCAAAGATAGTTGCAGGTACTAACAGATGGGAACAATAACAGAACGGTATCCACAATGAGGAAAAATAAATAAATAAATGTACTGGGGATTGACACCATAAATGAAGCAGTTAAAACGAACAGGCTGAGATGGTGGGGTCGTGTTACACGCATGGGAGAAGCAAAGTTATTAAGAGAAGTTGCTGGAGGGGTTGTCTAGCGGCAAGTGCCGGTGCCTGGAACTAGAACTCTCAGTAGCGTCGTTGAATGGCGTTTCCGGACATTGGTTTCTATGTTCATTTTGTTCCTCAAGACGCCTTCTACATCCCCTAGAAGTTTGTTGATGTAATTGTGTAATTCTGAAACACACTGGCGTATGTAATACATACCCATCTCAGTGTTCGATGTCGATTTACTGCCTGAAATATGCGCAGGACGAAGAGAGAGATTTTATTTTATTTTATTTTGTTGTTGTTGCTGGAATGTCGCAAAGCCCGAGACGCGAATTTCGCTTCACACCGTATACACCGAGAAGTAATGGCGGAAATAAAAGGATTAAAAAAGTCAAGGTGAAAGGATATCTACAATAAGATTCGCTGGCGATATTGGCATCCTCAATAAAAGTCAAGAAAACCTGCAGGTTCTATTGAACAGAATGAATTGCGTAATGAGTACAGAATATGGATTGAAAGTAAACCACAAAAAGACAAAAGTAGTGAGTAGTAATATTAATGTAAGTATCGAGAAACGTAACATCAAAACTAGTGATCACGACACAGACGAAGTTGAGGATTTATGTTACCTTGGGAGCAAAATAACCCCTGCCGGACGAAGCAAGGATGACGTAAAACGTAGACTAGCGCGTGGAAAGAGCGCATTCATGGCCAAGAGAGGTCTACTGGTATCTAACCTTGGCCTTAAAGTGAAATTTATGAGAATGTACGTTTAAAGCACACCTTTGTATGGAAGTGAAATAGGGACAGTGGTAAAACAGAAAGACAAGATAACCGATTTGTCTGAGATGCGGTGCTCCTGGAGAAAGTTGAAAACTTGGTGGACTGACAAGATAAGGGATGAGGAAGTGCTCCGTAGAATTGGCGAAGAAAGGAATATATGGAAAAGTGACAAGAAGTAGGGATAGCAAATGGGTTAAAACATTAGTGATAATGTCCATTGTAACACGGAACTGCAGAGGTAAAAGTTGCAGGTGAAAACAAAGATCGGAATGCATCCACAAAAGAATTGAAGATATATGGTGTAAGTGATTCGTGAAGTGAAATGAATATGTTAGCACAGAAAAAGATTTCAGGAGAGGACTGAACAGGTGCATTCCAGTAATGACGGTTCCGATTTTATTCTTGGGACTGACTACTGTTAGAAACATGTGGTTTGTTTTAAAACACACGCGTACTCATTGTGAATGCTTGATAAAGATGGCAGCACTGCACGCTACATAAAACTGCAGTGGCAGCGGAGATAGTTAGGATTGTTATTGGTGCTTGAAAATAAGGAAGTTCTCAATATAAGAACAGCGGGTTATCATTCGTTATTTTCCACTTGCGCGGTGTGCCACCTATTGAAATACATCACCATTTGAATGAGACATAATCTGATGTTGTCACGGATGTGATCAATGTGCGTTCATGGGTGCTACAGTTCAGAGAAAGGTGTGAAAACACAAGATTAGATTAGATTAATACTTGTTCCATAGATCATGAATACAACACTTTGTAATGATGTGGAACGTGTCAGTTAAATGAAATGTCTATACATAATATTACATGACACCCAATATTTGAATATTTTATTTTATTTATTTATTTTTATTTTCTATTTTTTTATTTATCTCGAAATTCATCTAATGTGTAGAAGGAATTGCCATTCAGAAATTCTCTTAATTTATTTTTAAATGCTAATTGGCTATCTGTCAGAATTTTGATACTACTTGGTAAGTGACCAAAGACTTTTGTGGCAGAATAGTTAACCCCTTTCTGTGACAGAGCTAAATTTAACTTTGAATAGTGTAGGTCCCCTTTCTCCTAGTGTTGTAGCTATGCACACTGCTATTACATTTGAATTCAGTTGGAGTGTTAATAACAAATTTCATAAGTGAACATATAGTGTGAAGCTACTGTGAAGATTCCTAGATCCTTAAATAAATGTCTGCAGGATGATCTTGGGTGGGCTCCAGGTTATACATAGCTGTGTCTGAAATATAGGTAACATATCAAAATTTTATTTAAATTTGAGATGAGAATGATATCTTACGTGGTTCTTGAGATATTCGCCAGTGCACAATAGCAATAGGCTCTAAAACACCCCATGCAAAACTGTGACTTCTGAGATATCGTATCTTGGAGAATTAATTATTCAAATGTTGTGTGTACATTATTTAGATGTTTTCCTAGAAACTCCATTTCCTGTTTCCAAAAATATGTATTCTTTATCACTATACAACAGAAAAATCATAACTTTTGGTATCAAAAGAATCAGGGACTGTGGAGATTGGTGAATCTACACTTCTATTAATGGTAAATCATTAAAATTTTTACAATACATCTTAATACGATGATCCCAGGAAGCCTTTAAAGTGTTTTCCATAATACTCTCCAGCAACGAGATCCATAGAATCAAAATTACCGTACATATGCACGACAAATTATCATGTATTATTATATTTTGCCTAACGGTCTCCCTTTCATCCCATAACCTTTTCCTTTGTTACTACTTTCTAAAACATCCCTCTATCAATATTTCCTTCTCTCTTGTATTTTCCTTCTTCTCAATCCTTTGTAACTGTCACATTCCGACTTCCGAGCCAACAATCCCGACAGCTTTCAACAGATTCCCATCTAACCCATCCGGCCTCCCAACAGCCTGTCTGACATCATAATCGAGCGATTGAAGAAAAACTGTTTTGCAGTATCGCCGAAGGGCTGTGTAACACACCGCCTCCGAAGTTGGCATTTATGTGCGATCTGTGCACGTAATCCTGCAAGAGGATCTCAAAATGCAAGAGGTGTGTTCCAAGAGGGTGCTGTGAATCCGATGGATGATCTCAAGACTGCGCGCGTGGCATGTTGCCAGGCTATGTCGACGGTGATGACGGCATGAATGGGACTTTTTTCTAATAGATTGTGACAACGAATGAGACATGGTGCCGTTTTTCAATCCTGAAACGAAGCGCCATTCTGGTTAATTGTATCGGCGATTTTTCAGTGGGTAAAGCAGACTCCTAAAGAAGTGTCTACAGCGGCTATGGAATTATGGAAACGTGTTAGTGAAAAATGTTTACGGCTGCAGGGAGATTACCTCGAGAAGTACCAGAAGCTTCACGGTTTGCCTGTGAATAGTTTGTGAGAAAAAAAGCTAGAAGTGTTACAACTCTAATGCACCACATAGCACCGAGCCGCATCAAACCAGATGTTACTGACTGTTGTTCCGAAAGCTGAGATTGGGGCCATAGCAACAGGGTCTGGTCTGTTAGCCGAACTGTCGCGTGTCGTAGGGATCCTGAGCGCCGGTTTACTCTAGCCAGAGCCGACCGTGAACCCTGGTGTTTCATAACGTGTTATCTGCTGCATTGCGGTAGCCTCCAGGTGCTCTAGACGCTCGCGGTTCACTGATAACGGTCCCGCCATAATGATGCCGGAAACCATCATCGTTAAACAGCCAATAACATATTTCCTTATCAAGCTGTTTGCGAGTCACGAAAAACAGATTTATCAAATTATGAACAGTACATATACATTCAAAGCAGAATGAAAAATGCTTCTTTCATAGCACAGCAAAAGAAGAAAATGTTCTGGCAAAAGTCAAAGACGCCTTTGGCAGCTTGAAAAACATTTAAAGAAAAAAAAACCCTTGTTGTATTCACGCATATGTAAAGTAACACGATTCATTTCCTTTGTAGGAATCAACATGGTTTCCGAAAGCAACGCTCGTGTAAATCCCAGTCCGCGCTATTCATCGACGAGATGCAGAAGATGCAATGTTTCCGCAAGGCGTTCGATATCGTTCCGCGCGGTAGCCAGATGAACAAAGTGCGAGTATACGGAATGTCAGACCAACCGTGTGACCGGATTGAGGCTTTTCCAGCTAACAGACCACAGCATGTTATTCTCAACAGGGAAAGTCTTCAGACGTAAAAGTGATATCAGGTGTATCCCAGGGGAGTGTTATAGGACCGTTGCTATTCACAAAATGATCTGGTAGGTATAATGTCAGAAGTTCAATGAAGCTTTTTGCGGATGATGCTGTAGTTTATCGAGAAGTCGCAACGCTGGAAGAGGGTAGCGAAATGCAGGACGCGCAGCATCGAAGCACGGTGCAGGGAATGTCAACAGATGACAGCAGCAAAGCGGGCAATTAATTGATATCTTTTGCGAAAGGAATTAATCATTCGCACAATTTGCGTGGGTCCCAGCCCCGCTTCGTCGTTCAACAGGAACGTAATAAATGTAGCTTGATTTTAAACAGCCACATCTTGATAACTGATTATGACTATTGGATGAAAAAAAAAATGTATGTTTACTTCATCCATTTATCTTATCTATCTTGTTGCAAAGTTTAAATTGATTTGTACGAGTTTAATGTGCAAAGGAAACGTCTTTCAAGAAGCTAAAAAGAAAATTTTAAACAACATAAAGTATTAAAATACTCTTTTGCACATAAAATCCGAATGGTGAACATAAAAATGGTGATATTAGTTTAGCATTAATTTCAACCCAACCGACATTTTTTGCAGCAGGAAGTAACCAATTATCAGATTTACCGGCGTCCACATTTATTAATCGACTCAATTAAAATGACTCCGATTATTTGACTAATTAAATACTTATTTCCTTTCCTCCACCACCAGCCATATCACCCCCAACACTACTCTCTTTTTACTGACAGGTAATAGCTCACACTTTGAGTCATGCCGTCATCAGGAATCTTGACCCACAACCTATCGATCCCTAAATCCATCCCATCCTCCTTTTCAGGAACGTCTCATACATGAGCATACTTTAAATAGAGATCCAATTACTATCAAACGTAGCGCATATCTGAATATTTGGCAGAGGAGTTATAGACTGTTTGCATACCGCAAACCCCCACCATATCCTCACCCTCCAGTGGTCCCCTACAGTTGCTGGCCGCGCTGCATCGAAGTGCTTCCAGCCTGTGACTGACTCTGTTTTGCATTATCAGTAATGACAACTGTTGAGGATGAGCAGCACATTCCGGGCAGCAGGTGACTGCCCAGCTGTGCCTGACTCTCCCTCTCTCTGCCAAACCTGTCTTTCCCGCCTGTATTTATACGACGAGATTGACCCCGTCGGCCTGTTTCACAAGTGTGGCATAGCTGATCATTGCTACATGTGACCGGTTTCTCACTTCCGATCGTGTACGTGCCAGTCACTTGTTCCTTTAAGCAATACAGCTGTCTGGCTGTTACGCATTACGGCACCCTCGCCGATCCACTTGCGTGACTCGAAGTTTCGCCGAGCCACTCCACTTTATTTGCAGAAATCATAAATGTGCTTGTCCCATTCTGCTTTAAGTCACATGCCTGCTTTCAACACAGCATCTCTTCCATGTTCAACTTCTGCATCAAAGTTCACTCGCTACTTGCCAACTTTTTCATTTAAATTGCTTATATTCTCCCTACCTCCTACAGGTTATACAAATACCAGTAGCTTAAAAATGTAACTAAACTGAGAGACACACTATTTAAGCAACTTTGTTGCTATCTCATCACAGCCACTAGACTGTAATTTTTTATTTTATGGCTTTTATGGTGAAATTACTTTAACTCATGCTTCTGTATTTATTTGTAGTGACTGGTGTGAGATATTCCATAGCAGCATCTACTGAACTGACAACCTCATCTTTCAGAAAAAGTTAAAATGTTTATTGACATATTTAATTCAGCTATAACTAACCACTATGAATTCTAATTATTCAGGAGTTAATTGTACATCATAAGAAAAAAATTATAAGTTTGGCATTCAACTGAATTATTATTTCAAACAAATAAATTATCCAAGTTTGATGCTAATGCATATTCTTAAAGATCCTGCAGTGACACACATCGGGCAGGAGATCTTACTTAAATGGCACATAGTGGATGAGTCATGCATGGTACAATGATATCCCAACTCAAAGTGGGCATTAGTAGAAGCAGAATGCCAGGTAGATAAATGACAATTAGCACAGTAACACCAGTTTGAGTGGGGCCTAATTTGTGGCATGAAAACTGCAGGCTGCTCAACATACTGTGTGGCTTTCCAAGTCTAATGTTGAATAGTAGATCAAATGAAGCCAGCAGTAGTGGACACAAGACTGTACCAACATGTAACACACTGGTACCAGGTTTGGAATGACCGGGAAGAGACAAGGTGAGAGGATCAAAGGATCTTGCAGCAAGCTATCAAGGATCCTACAGTGCATCACTCCACATTACAAGCAAACATACAAATGATGGTTGTTCCACAAACCATTACCAGATACCTTGTGGATGCAAATTTATGATCTAATGTCAAGCATTGGTTGAGTGATGTGAACACAGCTCTTGTTAATGTTTTAATTAACTTATTCTCAAGACTAATACGGACATTTTTATAAAACATAAAATATATGGATCCATGGTGCATTTGGATTATAGTATGAGTGAGGAAAGTATGCAAACACACACAAAAAATCCCTTTGATTGTCAATACATCAAAGATATTTCCATTAAACTGTCTGCATTTTATTGTCAGAGAAACAGATACTGATTACTATGTAATCAATCATGAGCAAAGTCTACGTGAAGTTATGTATCAAATCATGCTATTGGCTAACCTGTTTCATGAAGCTGGTTCCATACATCACCAGATCTCTCATCGAAGTTTCAAATGCATCTTAGACTGCAGATCTGTCTGCCATGCTATTGACATATTCTACAAGAGTGACCTGGCATGAGTGTTCTCACTGAAGTTGGCAATAAGAGCGACTTTTTGAGGTGTGCCACCTTGGATAAAGCCCACTTCTCTTTTGCACTCATGTTGTCGTTGCACATTTGTGACAACTGTAAAATCTGATTTTTACTCTGCAGTGTTCTTATTTGAGAATTTAGGCTACCATTCAGTGGTATTTCCTATCTTAAAATTCTGTGGTGCATTATTTCACATGTTCCTTCTAAAGATCCAGCGAATCAGAGTCTATATGTTATTTTCATTTGTAAGTTTGTATGAGCTCTTGCCAAGTGGTTGGCTTTTGACACTCATCAAAGTGAGCTACTATCTACTTCCTTCTGAAATTCATAAGTCTTTGGAAACTTTTCTAATCAGCTGGTGGCAGTTGGGTACTGCTGCAAAACCAGTGTCCATATTTACCAGATACTGACCACAGACAAAGAAATTTGTGATCTGTTTATGGTCCTTGAGCTACAAAATATACCCTATCATCCATAAAACCTTGCCAAAAAATTCTCTATGAAACTATCTTGTACTGACAATGTTTTAAAATTACTCTTTTTATTAATGACTTTGGAAAACATTGTTTTGTATTAGGAAGAAGGCAAACTGGTATATGATTCAATATGAAATACCACTCAAGTTCAGAAAAATGTTTTTACACTTTATTTTATAACAAGGTAACCAGTTTTGATCTATGTTACGCTCATCGTCAGACCAATTTGTCTCATGCTGATGCCAAGTCAATGACTGTGCGGTGACTCATGCCACTCCATCATTTTGGCATCAATGTGAGACAGTCAGCCTGAGGATAATCTTAATATAGAACAAAACTTTTTACAAAATAAAGTGTATAAACTTTTTTGCAAACTTGGCTGACATTTTGATATTGAACTGTCTTCATTCTCATTAATGAAATTTGCAACTACTATGTTCTCTGCCCTTCTATTTGTACCATCCACTAAACTTGTTACTTTGGTCACGGACATATAAGTATGCCAGAGGCAGCCTTGCGAATGGGCGAAGTGATACAGTGGCAAACACTAGACTCGCATTCGGGAGGAAGATGCTTCAAATCCACATTCCAGCCATCCACATTTAGGTGTTCCGTGGTTTCCCTAAATCATTCCAGGCAAATGGCAAGATGCTTCCTTTCAAAGGGTGTGGCTTATTTCCTTACCCAACGATCCAAGCACAAGCTCCATCAATAATGACCTCGCTGTCAATGGGACGTTAAACTCTAAGCTTGCTTGCAGCCTGATGAAAGGTACAGTTCCACCCAAGATGTCACTTGGTAACCACTCATACAGTTGGCATAATAGTCATGAGCAGAAGGGAGACACCATAGCGTGCAATAGCCAGCCCTCTCTAAGTGTGACATGTGGAATCTTAATGGGCTAGCATTATGTTGATGTCATTCTTCCACTCCATGTGAGACCTTTCGTAGATAGTTTACCAGAGGCACTTTTCCAGAGTCATGTTTGAGCTCTTCCATGGCTGGCCGTCTCCCTGAACTAGTCTGCTATAGAGAATGTGTAGGGCCAGATGATGCCATGTTACTTATGCGTGATTTGTAGGTAGCTGTTAAGCGATTTCTGGGGCCACTGTGCTTCAGGACATAATCAGATATCTATTTAACTCTTGCGAGACTGTGTTGTAGTATATATTGCAACAAACACATTACTGATGTTACACCGTATTTGTTTAGTTCAATTTGGGATCAAGTTAGTCTCTCAGCTGTACACTACTTTTAATAAATTTTATTTTGATCCAATGCTCCCTTCTTGGTGTGCTATCTTCTGTGTTACTAGGTGTACTTACATTTTCTGGGACTATAACATGACTTGAGGAAGGTAAATTGACAACAGGCTGTGTCTGGTGTCTTGTACATGCACACTGCACCTCATGTTGCCCCTTCTGATTTCAAGTACACATTTCTCTGAAAGTATAATATGACATTCAGAGGAATACACTTAGTTTTATGGCATTGACCACGCCATACATCAAATGTTAGTATCCCAACTGGAACTGTCTTAATCAGAGTTGAGGTCACTTATCCACCTGGAGGTCTCAGTCTACAGCTCCCCTAAACACACTCACCCTCCCCCTGATCTGGCCCTGCTAAGAGTCCACACATAGGCCTAATCAGAGCTGAAAGTAGTGGAAGATGGAGCTAGAGACTGACAGCAATGGAGTACCAAATGCAGTAAATTTCTTCTTCATCGTGCTTGGCTGATCTTCCTTTTTATTTTGTTTTTCAGTTTTTCTTTTCATAAATGTCTTATTGCATGATCTTTCTTTTCATCTGTAGTATATTTTTTTTCTTTTGTTCTCTACTGTAAGCACTGAAAGATTCTTTCAATACTATAAATGATAATGTTTTACATAACAAAACTGTAACACTTAAACCAAAATACCTATGATATGAAGGACTGATTACTGCACTTCTTCGATGAATGGATATGTGTTGAACATTGGGTATCAAAACTTGTTTCAAATCAAATATGAATAAATTACATTTCTGAAGTGTAGGTCAATAAATAAAAAGTTTAATTTTTTAAATATCAGAGCTACCATTATTCTATAAAATGTGTACCATCCACTAAATTGGTTGTTATAATGATTTCTATATTTAACAAGTTTTTTATTAGTTCACTTTCTTGTCTGTCTGATCAGTACAAATTTTGCTGTTTATTTAAATTCACTTTCCAGTGAGCTGTATACTTGAAACTTTCAGCAAAGCTTAGAACTAGATGATAATACATCGAGTTTCTTATCTGGTGTGTGCAGGAGGGTACTTTGCAGGTCACTCCTGTTTCCCTCATTTTCATGTGCTAGTAGCGAATGTTTCGTTGTAATTTAGGATGATTGCTGCTAAGTCTACTTCTGAGTTCGAATCTCTAATTTTTACATACAAGTTCGTCTTATGGTATATGTAAGAGGAAGCCATAACTTGGTTGAAACGGGTTGCGAGAAACTCAAATAAACCGGACATTTGTAGTCTCTTGAAAATATTTAACAACTATTGAAAAATTTCATCAAGAAAAAAAAAAGCAGAATAAAAACTTTGTGATGCAACACGCTTTTAAAATGGACTTACTTCTATGCACTGCACAGACTAGCTCCATGCTTAGGGGTAGTACAGAAACCTGAAAATTTGTGCTTGTCAATTGTTAATAGCTAAGACATTGTTTGCAAAATTAAAAATGATAAACGTAGGCCGCAGTAAAACCTTCATTGATGAAAAATCAGACAGTAGTTCATATCATTTGGAGTGCGAGCCACGTTTTCGTTTTAAATTTTTTCAAGTACGGCATATTAAATTGCGGTACTTACTAAACCTCACAAGCACACATTTTCTATACTATCTGTTTTGGATGGGGTCTGATAAACGATTTTATTCCTTTTACTCCATTTTAAAAAACGTATTACCGGTATATTAAAACAATGTTAAACATATGATTACTGCGTGCTATGTGTAAGTCGCAAATCTGCAATGTCGTCCTAATGGATGCACTATATTTTTCAATGTTACTTCGTTATTACATGAAAGCTTAAAAAGTTATTTATTTCAGAAAAAATTCGCATGTTGCATTAAAATAGCGCAATTTATTTGCTGTTGAAGATATCAAAACACAGTAATGATCAGACTTTCGGCTGATCATTGCGATGCCGGATTGAAAACAGTAAATTCCAAGATGCATATATCGAGTAATGCTACTATGCCCACTGAAAATTCGAGCACCGCACAATCGTGGACCGAAAGTTAAACCGAGGTCAAATTCATTTATGGCAATTGAATTATGTTCCCCTTTACCAGCGTCACTTTGCTCGGGACGCTCAAACACTGCGCCACTATCCACCCCGCTGTACAAAGTATCATTACGCCTTCCCAAATACATAAAATCTGTCTGCTTCGGCGTATGCGCACGCAGTGCGCGACGTTCACCTGAAGTGAAAGGAAGATGGCACAGTTCTGCGGCGGGGGCGTAACGACTGTAATTAATTTGGGTAGACTGTGCCTTAAACAAGGATGGAAACCAGGTAAATTCTACGCAGCTGATATTTTTAATGTTTTTCTTATACAAATATATAGGTAAACCTCAGGAGGAAAAATAAGCAGAAACTGCATTTTCAAGTCATTTTCACATTTATTAATGCTCTCTTTGTACAGATCATGCGCACTGTTTTTAACATGTAGATCGATCGAACATTAGTTTTAGTTCCGGCTTAGTTGTCCAGCAACGCGATAATTCATCGTGTTCATACGAAGTTTTTATCTAGTAAAGTGCCGATGCAGTTGCAGTTAACGTACCGGTACCAATTTTTAAGAAATCTTTTTTTATTCTTTGAGTTACGTTAGCTCATTCAACAAACATTGTATTAAAAGAAAAGTTAAATCACACGTTTCATGGAACAACGTTTTTTACTTTATTTTGTTTCTGGATTCCAGTATAAATAGAAATTAAAGGGAAGAAGGTTTTATTCTACCTCCATGCACATGATTTTTCAAGCAGATTTTAAGACCTTAAAAATAAAATAATATTCCCTCCATTGTTGTATTTATCATTGCATTAATTATAAAAGGTTGTTGACACTATCACCAGTAACTTAGATTATTGTAGTTTCAAAATTGTTTGGGGAATTTTGCAAATAGCAATTCCAACAAATCACAGTGTATCTAGCTTTGCCATATTGTACTGATTGTGGGATAATCATAGTATTCTGCTCTCCTTAGATAATTATCCTACAAAAATGACTGTTTTGGCAAGACCACAAAGCTTGCATTATGGCAATCAAAATTTACATTATGAGTGTAACAATTTTCACTGTTGTATTACATGTACTTGTAGCAGACTTTGAGTTTTGCACCAATTCTCTTTCAAGATAGGCCTATGCATCATTTAATTACTGCTCCATTATTTAGTTCCTTTAGTTTTCTTCTTCTTTTCTTAACTTCAGTGAAACTGGGCATTGCAAAATTTTCTTCTTCACAGGATTTTTGATCATCTCCTTAATTCATTTTTGGTTATTGCTTGTAATTGAGAATTGTAAAGAATCAGCACATATGTGAAATGAGTAGATATATCTCCAAAACATAAGTTGTAGTATTTGTTGGTGTTTCTGTAGGATCTATCAACAAATAATTAGAATCCACTCTAATAAGTCCATCCACTTATGGTACTTACAGTTGTCTCATTCTCTGAATCTGCATAAAAAATTCCTTTGCATTTACCATACTGTCATTAATATTATTTAACATCTATTTTCCAGAATTAATCAAGCAGGCATTTGTAGTTACAAATTTGTACACTTCAGAAATGAGCCATTAATAGACTCTCTTGCAGAATCCCTATTACATACCAAGCAATGATTTGTTGTCATTATTCATCACATAGTATATTTATTTCATGTAGCTACTCATTCAACAAAGTGATATTTAAAATTGCCCTATGGAAAAAAATTATAATTTGTGCATCCACCATTTACAGCTGCTCACTTAGATGAAACACACTGTAAGTTGTTGCCATGCTGCAGGAAAAAAAAACATATCAAATAAAGAATGCCCACTTTGTCTTTCACAGGGTACTTACCGGTAGGTAGCTGCTTAAATATTTCGAACAAATTGGCACACGGGAAAGAAACGTACTTCAATTTGTAGCCCTTACATTTTTAATGTCCACAATGAGGAGGAAATATAAACATTAAGAAATGCAGATCATTAATGGCAAATACAGCAGCACTTTTGTTAAGGACTCATATGAATGAGTAGGGAAGTCTTATAAATAGTTCTCAGACATTGATCTAGTTTATGTTGTTTCAATTCCACATTATTTCCTCTAGGTAGTTCCTTTAAATTTGTTGCAAAAGAACCTGTCAGCATCAATTCTGCTGTGGTATATCGGCAGTTGATATTACAGTTTTTTAATAAGACAATGTAGAAATTGAAACTTCCTGGCAGATTAAAATTGTGTGCCGGAACCGGGACTCAAACCTGGGACCTTTGCCTTTCGCGGGCAAACACTCATGATGCCGTCTCACAACTATACTTCCACCAGTACCTCACCTCCTACTTTCCAAACTTCACAGAAGCTCTCCTGCGAAACATGCAAGACTAGCACTCCTGGAAGAAATGATATGATGGAAACGGCTTAGCCACAATTTTAATCTGCCAGGAAGTTTCATATCAGCCCACACTCTGCTGCAGAGTGAAAAAGTTTCATTCTGTAATATAGAAATTATTCGTCATAGTCTCACAATGTATTGTAAATTCAACTAGTATGCCGGGAAAGTCTAATATTCACAGCAGGATGGATAAAGTTGTAGTAACACAGATTTGAAATGTACCTTCTAGTCATATTATTTATGGCCTTGCTCTGTAAGGTCGAGCTGTGTCTATCCTCACCTCACCTCTGTGACACAAACTTCCTGCCCTCCTTCCCCCCCCCCCCGGTCCCACCTCCTCTACGCCCTCGCCGCAGAGCATGATTCGGAATGTGGTAGCCAGAGATGACAGTTGTGTATGTGAAAGCTCTATTTTCTGAAGAAGACTAATGTCAGCTTAAGCGTGTGCGTGTGTGTGTGTGTGTGTGTGTGTGTGTGTGTGTGTTTTATGTGCCTGTTGCAACTCGTCATACATATTTATATTGTTGAATTACAACCTGGACTTTCCAACAATATTAGATTTTACTTATAACATGTACTCAGTCCACACACTACATTTTCTGTCCTCTACCTTTTCCTAAACCTTGTGACAATTTGGCAATTTTAAATATTGCCCAACAGTTAAAGTCTGTGTCTTTCTCATATGTTGCCTCCAAATTCCTTTGATGATTATCACATTCTCTCTCTCTCTCTCTCTCTCTCTCTCTCTCTCTCTCTCTCTCGTCATTTAATCTTCTTTCCTCCTCTGATCTTAGAAGTACTCCTTCATTAACAATTATCTTAGTCTGTTTCTTATTTGCCATATTCTTCCAGAATCACATTTGAAACTGTATATTTTTGAGAGTCTGTGTTTCACTGCCGTATAATGAATCTCCTACAAGCAGTTGATAATATAACTTAAGTGTTTTATATTTTGATTAATTGCTATGATGGACGTTCTGTTTAACCTACATTTTAAATAACTTCATTACATAGTAGAATTTTGTACGACCAGATGTGGTCAAATAGCCCATTGAAACTGGTCGTAAGTAAATTAAGTGAACATATAGCAATCTTGTCATTTTACTTTTGAAGATAATTAATCTCTGCAGATAACCTCCATCCTGCAGTGTTAAGTGATGTCGAGTAATTATTTTGTTCAAGCAGACCAAAAGCATACACACAAAAATGCAGTTTGACAAAGCTGTTAAGAGAACTAACTATAAATACAGTTGCCTGTTAATAACTTTAGACAGTTGAGACTAGCATCACAGTGACATTGTTATTTTGACATTAGTATTCTTATTTGTGATATCACATCACTTATGTTTTCATAGGTTCCATTTGCCAAAAAAATTATGTAAGAAATGCTTCAAGCCTAGTTGTTGGAGAACCTGATGGACCAAGTGTAAAAGCTTCCGTTCCTGGTCCAAAGTCAAAGCAGCTATTGGAAGAACTAAATGCTATTCAGGTATTTTTACATTTATACAATATCGTATTTTTCTTCAAAAGTTTTTGGTGTGATTTAAATCCTACTCTACACATTCCCATAACTTGTGCATTGGATTGTAATTTTATTGTACAGTGTGTCACTGTTTATTTATTCATAAAAACTCGAGATTGTTTAACTTACCCAAAGCACAGGCTTGTTGACACATACAAAAACACAAATAAAAACAAAGACATACACAAAGATTCAAGCTTTCACAACCATTGGTTGCTTCATCAGGAAAAGATGAAGGAAAAGGGGGGAGGGGAGGGAGGGAAGGATGTGGGTTTTAAGGGAGCGGATGAGGAGTCGTTCCAATCCTGGGAGTGGAAGGACTTACCTTAAGGGGGAAAAAAGGAAAGGAAAATAAAGCACCCACACATACACACACACACACAAAGGCAGACTTTGTAGAAAGCAAAGAAGTTGGACAGAGATACCAGTTGAGGCAGAGGCTCTGTCCAGAGAACTGAGGCAAAGATGTTGTAGAATGTTGTGTGGGAATTTCAAACTAACGAAGGTTGAGACCTGGTGGGCAATGGGAAGAGAGAATATGCTGAAGGGCAAGTTCCCCTCTCTGGAGTTCTAAAAGATTGGTGTCGTTGGGAAGTATTCAGATAACCTGGACGGTGTTGCTGGCTATGCACCAAGGCATGTTTAGCCACAGGGTTATCCTCATTACCAACAAACACTGTCTGCCTGTGACTGTTCCTGCGAATGGACAGTTTGTTGCTGGTCATTCCCACCTAGAACACTTCACAGTGCAGGCATGTCAGTTGGTGCTATCGCAAGTGGCTCTGCTCTTGGTCGTTTACACGTTCCGGGTTACTGGACTGGAGTAAGTGGTGGCGGAAGGGTGCATAGGGCAGGTTTTACAATGGGGGCAGTTACGTGGGTAGGAGCCGAAGAGTAGGGAAGGTAGTTTGGGGATTTCATAGGGATGGTCTAGGAGGTTACAAAGGTTAGGTGGGTGGCAGAAAGACACTCTCAGAGTGCGAAGGATGTCATGAAGGATGGATCTCATTTCGGGGCAGAATTTAAGGAATTCGAATCCTTGCTGGAGAGACACATTCATAGTCCAATCCAGTCCCAGAAAGTATTTGGTGACAAGAGATTCACTTTTAGGGTTCTTCTGGGAAAGATTTTGGATTTGGGGGAATGAGGAAGTGGCCCTGGCAATTTGCTTTTATACCAGATCAGGAGGATAGCTGCGGGATGTGAAAACTTTATTAGGTTATTGGTGTACTGGTTCAGATATTCGGGACTGGAGCAGACTGGTTTTCCAGGAAGACCTAAACTGTAGGGATGGGAATGTTTGCTGTGGAATGGATGGCAGCTGTCATAATGCAGGTAATGTTGTTTATTGGTAGGTTTGATGTGGATGGATGTGTGAAATTAGCCATTGGACAGATGGAGGTCGACATCGAGGAAAGTGGCATGGGATTTAGAATAGGACCAGGTGAATTTGATGGGACCAAAGGAGTTGAGGTTGGAGAGTAAGTTCTGGAGTTGTTCTTCACTGTGAGTCAGATCATGAAGATGTCATCAATGAATCTGTACCAAACTTTGGGTTGACAGGCTTGGGTATCCAAGAAGGCTTCCTCTAAGCATCCAATAAATAAGTTTGTGTATGAGGGGACCATCCTCATTCCCATGGATGTACCCTTAGTTGTTGGTATGTCTGTCCCTCAAGGTGAAGAAATTATGGGTTAGGATGAAGCTGGCTAGGGTAATAAGGAAAGAAGTTTTAGGTAGGGTTGCAGGAGGTCAGCGTGAAAGAAATACTCCATCGCAGTGAGGCCCTGGGCATGCGGGATGTTTGTGTATAAAGAAGTAGCATCAATGGTTGGTTAAGGATTTCAGGTAGTGGAGAAAGTGGTTGGTGTCTTTGATTAAGGATGGGAGACTGCACACGTTGGGTTGAAGGTGTTGATCTATGTAGGCAGAGCTTTGTTCTGTGGGGGCTTGGTAACCAGCCACAATGGTCCGGCCTGGATAATTAGGTTTTCTTATTAATTTTTTTATGTTATTATTTGTCATCCTCTGTTAAATTGGTCATGATGGATGTTAAGTGAATTTTTTGCAGGGTTGTCAATCTCTACTGCTGTCAAAAGTGAATGTTACTGTACCAACTGCACAATAGTGACATGAATTATTTACAGAAGAATGGAAAACTAGTACAAACCAATCTTGGAGAATATCTGTTTGGGTTATAGAAAAATGTGGAAATATGTGAGGGTGTTACCTTAGATGATAACAAAATCTTTGTTTATAGTATCTGTTTGACAGTGTTGATTGGACTACTGCCTGAAATTTTAAAGATAACAGGGCTATAAGTAGGTAGTGGCAGGTTATTTACATTCGCACGCATAGACTGAATGGTCTGCATTGGTTGTTTCTACTTCTAAATATAAATTTTCATTGATTTAGCTTTAAAAATGCATTTATAATAAAGTATTTTGATGCAACTTGCCGCCACCTATTGCACCATTGATGGCAGAATTCAAAACATCCTATAGCACATTAAAAAAAAAAAAAAAAAAAATTCTAACCATGGTTCCAAAATCCAAATTTTTACATTTCTAACATCAAAATAGTCTTAGTAGCTCCCTTAAAATTTTCCCTTATTTCACCCATTTAATGGTTGAATTTCCAAAAATATCGAAACATGTCTTTTTAAAATTCCAATCAAAAATCTAAATCTGAAGTTTTGTATTTCTTGCATCAATAATGCCTTGATAGCAATGCATTTTCAGAAAACTGTTCATCTCCTATTTCACCCTGTTAGGCATGGGAATATTGGGGAAATTGCTGATGCCTACAGTGTAAGATAAACAATGTGTACAAATTTCAAGTTTCTATTGTGTATAGACGCACTTTCCAGCGCCGTTTTCCGTCTTTTAGAAACAGATCTAGAACATGAAATTTCTTTCTTACGCTTTGGCATCTTTCTTGGTAGTTTTACTTTCCACACTGCAATATGCACCTTTTTCTTTATTCATACACTTGTTCCAGAAAAACAACTGAAAAATGTGCATCATATTTCACTGTATATAACGTCTTTGCTATTATAGTGTCAAGTCATCGCTGGTCTTCAATTCAGATTTTATATAAGCTGACGACTTTCAACTTGCTACATCTTTCACCCTGTTATAGCTATTGACACGAAACTGCTATGGTGTACAATGGGATACTTTATACTACAACACAGAGAGATTTTTGTCTCCATTGTGTAGTTTTTGTTGAAGAGTAAAATATTGACATCCATGCATAGAATTTGATGTAAGTCGGTAACTTTCAACTTCCATATCTTCCAACCTGGACAAATTGAAAGAACCAGAGGTGGTTGAGAGTTTCACAGGGAGCATTAGGCAAGAATTGGCTGAAACTGGGGAAAGTAATACAGTAAAAGAAGAATGAGTAGCTCTGAGAGATAGGGTAGTGAAGGCAGCAGAGGCCCATGGAGGCAAAGGACAAGGTCTAATAGAAATCCCTGGATAACACAGGATATACTGAACTTAATTGACGAGAGAAGAAAATATAAAAATTCAGCAAGTGAAACAGGAAAAAGGGAGTACAAACGTCTGAAAAATGAGATTGACAGGAAGTGCAGACTGGCTAAGCAGGAGTGTCTATAGGACAAATGCAGAACTGTAGAAGAATGCATAACTAGGGGAAAGATATGATACCGCCTAGAGGAAAATAAGAGATATTTGGAGACAAGAAAAGCAGCTGTATGAATATCAAGAACTCAGACGGAAAACCAGTACTGAGCAAAGAAGGGAAGACTGAACTGTGGAAAGAATATATAGAGGGCCTATACAAGGGAAATAAACTTTAAGGCAGTATTCTAGAAATGGAAGACTAAGTGGAGGAAGATGAGATAGGAGATATGATACTGCGAGAAGAATTTGACAGAGCGCTAAAGGACTTGAGTCGAAACAAAGCCCCTGGAGTAGATGATATTCCGTCTGAACTGCTGATATCGTTAGGAGAGCCAGTCATGGAAAAAAATGTTCAACTTGGTATGCAAGATGTATGGGACAGGGGAAATAGCCTCCGACTTAAAGAAAAATATTGTAATTCCAATTCCAAAGAAAGCAAGTGCAGACAAGTGCGAAAATTACAGAACCATCAGTTTAATAAGTCATGGTTGCAAAATACTAACGCGAATTATTTACAGACGAATGGAAAAACTTGTGGAATCAAACCTCGGGGAAGATCAGTTTGGATTTAGGAGAAAGGTAGGAACACTGGAGGCAATACTCACATTACGACTTATCTTAGAAAATAGGCTAAGGAAAGGGAAACCTATGTTTTTAGCGTTTGTCGATTTGGAGAAAGCGTTTGACAATGTCGACTGGAATACTCTCTTCCAAATTCTGAAGGGATCAGGGGTAAAATATAGGGAGCGAAGAGTTATATTCAACCTATACAAAAACCAGACAGCAGTTATTAGTCGAAGGGCAAGAAAGGGACGCAGAGGTTGGGAAGGGAGTAAGACAGGGTTGTAGCCTTTCCCCAATGTTGTTCAATCTCTACATTGAGTAGGCAGTGAAGGAATGGAAGGACAAATTTGGAGAGGGTATTAAAGTGCAGGGAGAAGAAATAAAAACATTGCGGTTTGCCGATGACATAGTAATTCTGTCAGAGACCGCAAAAGGTCTGGAAGAGCAATTGAATGGGATGGACAGTGTCTTGAAAGGAATATATAAGATGAACATTAACAAGAGTAAAACAAAGGTAATGGAATGCAATGTCAGAAAATCAGGTGATGCAGAAGGAATTAGATGAGGTAATGAGACAATAAAAGTAGTAGATGAATTTTGTTATTTGGGTAGCAAGATAACTTCTGATGGCCAAAGTAAAGAAGATATAAAATGCAGAATGGCTTTGGCAAGAAAAGCGTTTCTAAAGAAGCGAAACTTGTTAACATACATTATTAATTTAAATGATAGGAAGTCCTTTCTGAAAGCATTTGTCTGGAGTGTAGCATTGTATGGGAGTGAAACATGGACGATAAGGAGTTCAGATAAAAAGATGATAGAAGCTTTTGAAATGTGGTGCTAGAGACAAATTATGATAATTAGATGGGTAGATCATGTAACTAATGAGGAGGTGCTTAACCGAATCGGGGAGAAAAGGAGTTTCTGGGATATCCTGTCTAAGAGAATGGATAGACTGGTTGGACACATTCTGAGACATCAAGGAATTGTCAATTTAGCATGAGAAGGAAGTGTATGGGGCAAAAATCGTAGAGGGAGACTGAGGGATGAATACATTAAGCAGATTCAAAAGGATGTAGGTTGCCGTACATTTTCTCATATGAAAAGGCTTGCACAGGACAGGGTAGCGTGGAGAGCTGCAGCAAACCAATCTGCGGACTGAAGACGACAACAACAACAACAACAACAACATCTTGCACCCTCTTATCATTATCAACCCTCTACCACCATGGTGCACAATGGGAGACAGATACCTACCACCACATACAAGCACTAGTTTGGGCTGCAGAGTGAAATATAGGCAATAAAACCTCAATTTTTACATAGATTAATGTGAGATATGAGTGGCGACATATTTGTGGTATTTGGTTAAGGGATTTATGATGTTATAGAGGGCATGTCTGCCTGGTAAATGCCCTGAAATATTGTTCATGGCCGGTTTATATGTATATTTATTTTATAGAGGGAAACTTTTCTGGTAGGAAAATATGTATAAAAAAAAAAAAAAAAAAAGATCATTTAACTTACACAAAGCACAGCCTCATTGACAGATACACAAAAACACATACAAAAATTAAAGCTTTTGCAACCGTTTGTTGCTTCATCAGGAAAAGAGGAAGGAGGAGGGGAAAAAGGGAAGGATGCGTTTTAAGGGAGTGGATGAAGAGTCATTCCAATCCAGAAAGTGGAAGGACTTACCTTAGGGGGGGGGGGGGAAGTAAAGGTAAACGTGTGCACACACGAGCGCGCGCACGCGCGCGCCCACACACGCGCGCGCACACACACACACACACACACACCAAGGCAGACATTTTGTGAAACTTGTTTACAAAGTGGAAAAACACACACACATTCTTATTGTCTGACTGAATACCATTTGTGATTGTCTGCCTTTATCTTTACCTCCATCATTCATCGTGCAACTACCAAAGTAAATGTCAAGTAGTAGCAGCCAACACATAAAATGCACTATAAACAAGCCACGTGGTGAAGTAGCACAGTACTGTTCCCGATAACAAGATACAACATGACAAGTCAGAGCAATTGCCTGTGATATGTCGCCTACATTGGTGGTGTGCCTCATGGGTCACAGATGTGTCCATTGGGCTTATTTCATAAATGTCTCATTTTATTATAGCTAGCATACTAAACTTTTGGCTGCTTTTCAGTGTTTTCCGAATTTGCTGCACTAAGTGGAAATTATTGTGCTCAGATAGTTTTAGGCACCGAAAGCTGGCTAAATTATGATGTGGCAAGTTCAGAAATATTTAGCGAGGTGTGGACTGTATATCTGAAAGACAGAGCGGATGCAATTGGAGAGGGAGTGTTCATTGCCGTGGGCAAAGGTATTGTTTCTATTGAAGTCAAGGTTGGGAGTAACTGTGAAGTTACGTAGGCATGTATAACAGGCCTAAGAAAAGTAAATACTTGGGTGTTCTTTACCCTCCCCCCCCCCCCCTGCACTAGTGCTGCTGTTGCAGTTTTAGAGTCATTCAAAGAAAGTCTGCTCCAGGTAGTATGTAGATATCCGGATCATGCAATATTATATTAGTCGGGGGAGACTTCAACCTAAAGAGTATAGATTGGGACCTCTCTAGTTCATTTCAGGCGGTACTGACAAGAACCCTTTGAGCTATTTTTGGACACATTCTGTGAAAACTGTCTTGAGCAGTTAAACCTGAACCCACAGGCAATGAAAATATTTTAGACCTTATAGCTACAAACAGGCCTGACCTTATTAATGATAGCGTGTAGAGACAGGACTTAGTGATCATGATATCGCCATAGCGTCAATGGTGAACAAAGTTAGTAAACCAATAAAGAAGGCAAGGAGTGTGTTTTTGTTAGGAAGAGCCAATAAGCAATTGTTTGAATTACACTTAGAGAATGATTGGACAAAGTCTAGTTCCAGTACAATAGATGTAGAGGAATTGTGGACTAAATTTAAATGCATTGTAAATAAAGGGTTAGAAAAATATGGGCCTGTAAAGTCGATTAACGATGGAAAAAGATCCACCGTGGTATAATAGTGTTAGAAAGCCACTGAGAAAGCAAAGGCTGTTGCACTCTCGGTTCAAAAAATAACACTCAAATGAGAACAGGAAAATGTTAGTAGAGTTTCGTGCGTCTATAAAAAGATAGATGCGCAAAGCATACAATAATTACCACAGCCATGCCTTAGCAAAAGATCTTTTTCAAGAACCCATAAAAATTCTGGTCCTATGTAAAATTGATAAGAGGGTCAAAGCCCGCTATCCAGTCACTCATTGAACATTCTGGGACAGTAATAGAAGAAACCAAATGGAAAGCTATAGTTCTAAATTTAACCTTTAGGAAAACTTTCATGTAAGAGGACCACACAAATGTGCCATCATTTGATCAATGTGAAATGGAGGACATAGTAATAGGTATTTCCGGTGTAGAGCAGCAGCTGAGAAAGCTAAATACAAAAATCTCCTGGTCTGGGTGGAATACCAGTTTGGTTTTACAAAGAGTATTCTGCGGCATTGGCCCCTTACTGAGCTTGCATTTATCGTGAATCTTTAATTAAGCGCAAAGTTTCTAGTGATTGGAAAAAAGCGCAGTTGACTCCCGTTTATAAGACAGGAAAGAGAACTGACCCACATAATTACAGACCAATATCGTTGACATCGGTTTCCTGTAGAATTTTGGAGCATATTCTTAGTTTGAATATAGTAAATTTCTTTGAGATGGAAAAAAACTTCTTTCTATGAATCAGCACGGGTTTAGGAAACATTGTTCATGTGAAACTCGGCTTACCCTGTCTCACATGACATCTTGCGAGCCATGGATGAAGGACAACAGGCAGATGGTTTTTTTTTTTTTTTTTTTACATGGTGCCGCACTGCAGACTACTAACGAAGATACGAGCATATGGAATAGGTTCACAGATTTGACTAGCTGGTATTCTTCCTAAGTAATAGAAAGCAGTGCATTGTTCTCGATGGTGAGTGTTCATCAGAGGCGAGTATGTCATCAGGCCTGCCCCAGGGGAGTGTGATAGGACCGCTATTATTTTCCATCTGTATTAATGATCTGATGGACAGATTAACTTGTAATTTGCGGCTGTTTGCTGATGATACTGTGGTGTATGGGAGGGTGTCATCTTTAATTGACTGTATTAGCATATGGGATGACTTAGACAAAATTTCTAGTTGGTGCGAAGAATGGCAGCTAGCTCTCAATGTAGAAAAATGTAAGGTAATGCACGTGAGTAGGAAAAACAATGCCATAATGTTCGAATACAGTATTAGTAGGGAGCTTCTAGATGCAGTTGATTGTTCAAATATCTAGGCATAATATTGCAGAGCAATATGAAATGGAACAAACGTGTAAGTACAAATGTGAGTAAGGCAGACAGCTGACTTCGGTTTATTGGGAGAATTTTGGGAAGATGTACTTCATCTGTAAAGGAGACCCCGTATAAAACGCTTGTACGACCACGTCTTGAGTTTTGCTAAAGTGTTTGGGACCCACAGCAGATCAGTTTAAAGGAAGACATAGAAGCAGTTCAGAGGCGAGCAGCTAGATTCAGTACTGGTAGGTTCGACCAATGCGCGAGTGTCATGGAAATGCTCTGGGAACTCAAGTGGGCATCTCTGGTGGAAAGACTGCGTTCTATTTGAGAAATTCTGTTGAGGAAATTTAGAGGGCTTGAATTTGAAGCTGAGTGTAGAACGATCTTTCTGCCATCTACTTATATTTCGCATAATGATCACAAAGACAAGATAAGAGAAATTAGAGCTCATATGGAGGCATATAGGCATTATTTTTTTTTCCTCATTCTATTTGGGAGTGGAATAGGAAAGGAAATGCCTAGTAGTGGTATAGTGTACCCTCTGCCACGCACCTTACGGTGGATTGCAGAGTATGTATGTAGATGTAAGAATTAAAACCGAGAGTTATCAGGCCCTCATTTATACAGTGAGTGAACTTTATAGTAAAATTATGCAAAACTGTTGTCACTTTTTTGTAAACACTGAGGTACATTGCTTATGTGTAATTGTTAGTGCCTCACTTGGATTAGGTACTTTCTTATTCTGTTTTTTGTTTATTTATTGTCCAGAATAGTATAAAACATTGACAGCAGAAGGGGATGCACATGTGTATCCACATATTGCATATGTTTATTTGCCTGTTATATATTAGCCGGCCGCGGTGGCCGAGGAGACTGAGGCGCTTCAGTCACGGTCTACACGGCCACTACGGTCGGGGGTTCGAATCCCCCCTCGGGCATGGATGTTTGTGCCGTCCTAGTTCGTAAGTAGTTCATAAGTAGTTTGTAAGTTTAGGGACTGATGACCCCGTAGTTAAGTCCCATAAGCTTTACAAACAGTTGAACAGTTGTTATATATTAAAAAGAGTACCTGCACTGAATTTATTGTTGCTACCTTTTTCTTTCCGCAGCAATCTGGTTCAGTACAAATTTTTGTTGATTATGACCGCTCCATTGGTAATTATATAGCTGATGTTGATGGAAATGTTCTGCTTGATGTCTACACTCAAATATCATCACTGCCTCTAGGCTACAATCATCCAGATCTTTTGAAATTACTTGATAATCCTTTTAATGTGGTAAGTTATCAAATTTTATAACCCTTAATAAATTACTGAAGAATGACTAGTGAATTTTTCCTTTTTTCATATGTGAAAATATCCATTCCAGGCAGAAAGAGGAAAAATGCAGGTGGTGTGAGAAGAGCCAGGCCACTTGGTGAGGACACTGTGTAGGGGCTAGTTGTGTTTTTACCTCATTGTCAAGCTGTAACTGTTAAATGGTTAGAATTTTTGTTTAGCGCACTTCTCAAGTTACAGGATTTGCTCCTTAGTATGGTTTATTGAATTTGCTGTTTTCATTTAATGTTCATAATATGATGGTTGTGGGTTTAACAGTAGATCCTCAGCTCTGTAGATACCTGAGCAAATACTATTTCGCACAGTTTAAGTTTTGGTTTCCACAACTTAATGCCATTTATAAGTACTAGCATTATTATTCTACTTGCATATTTAAATTACCATAATTTAGATTTTGACTGGTTTTTAAAATAGGATAATTAATAACAGAGGTAGGAATGAAACTTTCACTCTGCAGTGGAGTGTGCACTGATATGAAACTTCCTGGCAGATTAAAATTGTGTGCCGGAGCCGGGACCCAAACCTTGTACCTTTTGCCTTTCGTGGGCAACTAGGAGGCGAGGTACTGACAGAATTGAAGTTGTGGTGCGGCACCGTGAGTCGTGTTGGGATAGCTTAGTGGTAGAGCGGTTGCTCGTGAAAGGCAAAGATCCCAGTTCAGGCGCACAATTTTAATCTGCCAGGGAGTTTCAACAGAGATAGGATCATAAAATACTAAAGTCTAATGGTAACTGTAGCACACAAATTTGCTGAAAAAGGTGTAGATGACCCTTTTGTTGCCAATATCACCTCATCATTGCTTTGTGCTGAAGTAATTTTTTTCCCCTCAAGTATGCAGAAATTGAAAAGGTCACACTATTGTTAATTAGGACAATTAGGGTTTAATATCCTGTCAGTTATTAATGGGGTACCAGGAGTGTAATACTGAAAATACAGGTAGTGCCGTATGTACAACAATATGCAGAATACACTTTACTTTGAACTATGAAATTGAGAGCCCTAACCCTAGGATCAAATTAATTGAGAGTATAAAGAAAGGAAATATTGCATAGCTACCCAGCATCAGGGTAAAAGTTCAATCTGAAACAGAATCAAATATAAATCAGTAAATTACATTGATAGTTAAAGTGAAAGTGTATGTTAATGTGATTGAGGAAAATGGGTACTTTCACAAACTTTAACACATGTGAACTGGATATTTAGAGTTTGGGATGATACAGTGCAAAATGTGCACCAACAGTCTGTTATTTTTACAGTTTGTGTTTTATTTATTTACTTTTTCCAGAAAGCAATTGTCAATCGACCTGCACTTGGAGTATTCCCTGGATCTGATTGGCCAAAAAAAGTGAAAAATACTCTTCTTGATGTAAGTATTACTAGTCCAACAATTAACTCTCACTGAGAAATATTTTTATTGAATTTCGTAGAGAAATTTTAATATTTTACTCTTTATGTTGTAACTCTCTCTCTCTCTCTCTCTCTCTCTCTCTCTCTCTCTCTCTCTGTATTAAGTTTAACAGGATAGCATTAGTGATGCACATTTGAGTTCGATGATTTACAGAATGTCAGAACTCGACAACCATTTCTCATCCTTAAGAAGCCTTAGGATTAGTTACTGTGGATTGCTGTGTCTCATTTGCTTTCCTAGCACATGCTGTAATGACAGTAGTCCAAACCTGAAGTGCAGTACCTCCTCCATGGGGCTCACTGCTCTGTTGTGGTGAGTATGTGCATGGTGAGCACGGGGCCCCAGACTTTGAGGCACTCCTTCCTTTCCGTGCTACACAACGCTTCTCCTACTGTCCTGTTCCCCTCTCTTGGTGACCGCGTTGTGTGCATCCTTCGGGGAAACGAAGTTCTAATTTTTTTTGGTTTGAGCTCTTCTCTCACCTCTATATTTGCCTCCGCATCAGTGTTTGAGGCTGACAGGATATTAAACCCTCCCTGTACACACCTGAAGGCCACCCATACGGGTGACTGGGTAATGCGTAAGTCCCAACCCCGGGCTGGCATATAGGATGCATGCGTACCCCTTGGTGAAGGCCAGGACCGGGAAGGGGCAATTGCCTGCTCTGATACCTTCCCAATTCGCCGATTGGTCCCTCCGTCTGTAGATCATGAGGTGCGAATAATCACCCAAGGTGGGTGTACTTCTGTTGGGGGCCCCCAGCAGGAAGTAGCGTGCGATCGGAGACACTGGCAATCGTGGGGGATACATCCGTGATGGTTTCTCACAGATAAAGGAAATGCAAAGAGTCTCACGAAGTTAGACATACTGGACAATAGTGTACCTGAACAGATGACTTTACCATTGACACCTAAGTTCCTAGTGGTTACCCCTAATGAGGAAGGACAATCCTTTTCGTCGATAAACCCATTTATAATTCAGAAAGGGGTTGACGCCATTGCTGGCCCAGCTAAATCCTGCACTCGTCTGCGTAATGGGACACTACTATTGGAAATAGAAAGTGGCTCCCAGGCGCAACGGTTGCTCAAGGCTAATTTGCTCCATAGCTACGTGGTTCGTATTGAGCTTCATCCACCCCTCAAATATTTCCGAGGGGTAGTCTATTCAGCCGGTTTGGACGGTCTGACTGAGGATGAATTAAAGAACTATCTGGCAGCGCAAGGCGTCATTGCAGTGCACCGAGTGATGAAAAAGGAGAACAACGTTTCAGTCCCCACTTGTACAGTATTCTTGACCTTCGACTGAGTGGCTCTCCTGCCGAAAATCAAGGCAGGATATGAGGTAGTCACAGTACGACCTTATATCCCTAACCCTACTTGGTGTTACCAGTGCCATCGCTTTAATCATACAAGTCAGTCGTGCAAGAACCCGGTAACATGTGTCACCTGTGGTAAAGATGCACATGGGGGGAAATGTCCACCACTGTCCCATCATTGTGTAAATTGTAATGGGAATCATTCTGCCTCCTTCCGGGAATGTCCCATATTTGCTGATGAACGGGCCATACAGGAAATATGAGTCAAGGAAAAAGTTCCTCTACAAGTTGCAAGCAAGATGTACGCTAGTCGTGAGCCTAATACCCCACCACGTGGTAACTACAATACTGTAGTCGTCAAACAGTCTACATCGACAACGGCATCAAGTTCAACGAAAAGTGTGAATACCTCTTCCAAATCTTCATCTTCAGCTGTGAAACCACAGATCGAGACACTTAAATTTGAGACAGAGTATTTGCACGAGGATTTCCTCCGCACCCCTTCCAAAACATCTGAGTCTACAAAGAAACTTGACCAGGGCTCCAAGAAGTCTAGTAAGGGGAAAACTCCCCCCCCCCCCTTCTACCTCACAAAGCAGCACTGGCATCCTGTGGAAGCCTATAGTCTCTCCAGGTGCATCAGCCAAAGATGGGGCTGCCAACCGCCCTTGCGCGGCTGCTGTGGTCACCTCTGAGAACATGGAGCAAGACCCTCCCATCTCGGACATCACCAGTTGCAAACATTTGCATTGTGGCCTGCTGCCTTCATTGGGCTGACGTCCACCTCTAGATCATTTTATCCTACTATGGATAGTCTTCAATCAAACGTTCGTGGTATCCGGTCAAATTGGGCAGAACTGCAACTTCTTACACGAACATTTCATCCAATTATCTTCTCTTTACAGGAGACCAAATTGCTCCCTGGTACTCTAATTACTTTTCCAAGCTACACTGCCATTTGCACTGATCTTCCTCCTATGGCAGGAATTACAGCCCATGGGGGCGTAATGTTGCTCATTCGAGATGATGTACACAGTACACCCGTCCCTTTGTGTTCTCCACTACAAGCTGTTGCTGTCCGGATAAACCTTCCTGGATTTATCTTCACACTGTGCAATATTTGCACTCCTTTCTCCTTTCCAGTCACTAGATCTGATGTTCTAGATCTTATTGACCATCCCCACGACCATGTCCACAGGGCTCCCTCCTGGCAGATACACTGAACCACCTTCAGCTCATCTGCCTTAACTCTGGCGACCCAACTTATCTTTCGGACTCCACAAACACTTTCAGGCATATAGATCTATCTATCTGCACTGCTCAGCTGGCACGGCATCTTGAATGGTCTGTTCTCTCAGACACACATTCGAGCGATCATTTTCCACGTGTAATTCACCTAATGACACCTGGCACCTTTGAGCATCCACACCGGTGGCAGATAACCAAAGCAAATTGGGAGCTCTATTCGTCACTGGCGGAGTTTGGTACTCATCAATTTCCCAGTATAGACGACAAAGTGGAACACCTTACCACAGTCATTCTCACTGCCGCGTAATGTTCCATACCCTGTAAGACCACCCAAGCACGTCGTCCCCTTATTTCGTGGTGGACTGCGGAATGCCTTGACACTCTGCGAGCACGGCTACGTGCCTCAGAACCTTTAAACAATGACCCACACTTAACAACTGCATACAATACAAACGGCTGTGGACCTATTATCGTTGTCTCTTTCGCGACTGTAAATGTGCCAGTTGGTGCTCATTTACAAGCTCTTTTAATAGGTCTACCCCTTCCTCTATTGTTTGGGGTAACCTCAGAAAAATTTCAGGCACTATGGCTCATTCCCATTCTCCGATTCCCGGTCTCTGTGTCGCAACTGACACCATCGTCGACCCTCTACAAATAGCCAACGCTCTTTGTCGACATTTTGCAGACATCTCTGGTTCTTCTCACTACAATGACACTTTCCTCACTAGGAAACGGACAGTGGAGGCGACTCCATTGCCCTTTACCTCTCAGAACCATTAACGCTACAATGCCGTGTTTACTGTGCAAAAGCTCCACCAAGCACTCTCATCTTTGCGGTCCTCCGCTCCAGAACCATATGGCATTCACATAGCGATGTTGCAACACCTTTCACCTACGGGCTTGCACTTCCTATTGGCCACCTACAACCACATATGGATAGAAGGCACATTTCCGCGATGCTGGTGTGAAGCCCTTGTCATTCCCATACCAAAGCCTGGGAAGGACAAAGTTCTCCCTTCTAGCTACCACCCCATTTCCCTCACCAGTAGTGTATACAAGGTGATGGAATGCATTATTCATGGGCTCCTGGTGTGGTGGCTTGAAACATGACATCTCCTTTCTAATGTCCAATGTGGGTTTCACAAGCACCGTTCTGCGGTGGATCATCTTGTCGCCCTATCTACGTGAGTAATGAATAACTGTTTACGGAAGCACCAGACAGTAGCGGTGGTCTTTGATTTGGAAAAAGCATAAGACACCTGCTGGAGGATGGGCATCCTCTGCACTCTGCATTTGGGGTTTTCGGAGTCGTCGGCCAATTTTTATCCAGGAATTTTTAACAGACTGTGTGTTTAAAGTGCGTGTTGGTTCAGTTTTATTGAGCACTTTTATTCAGGAGGACGGGATTCCCCAGGGTTCAGTCCTGAGCGTTGTTGTATTTACTGTGGCAATCAATTATATAGCTGATCATCTACCACCGGGAGTGTCTGTGTCCCTCTTTGTCGACGACTTTGCAATCTACAGCAGCTCTGAGCAAATGGGGTCTCCTGGAGCGGTGCCTTGACACTCTCCACATGTGGAGTATGGACACTGGCTTTCAATTCTCAGCTGACAAGACAGTTTGCATGAACTTCTGGCAGCGGAAGGAGTTCCTTCCCCCATCCCTTTGCCTAGGCCCCATAGTACTTTCGTTTGTGGAGACCACGACATTCTTGGGACTTGTTTTTGACAGGAAGCTATGTTGGTCTCCCAATATATCTGGTTTGGCAGCACTCTGTACCCGCTCTCTCTTGTAAAAATCAAGCTGCATTTCCAGAATTTCTGGATTATCCATCAACTTTTGGCGGGCCTGTCAAATTTTGTATGTTCCTTTTTAATATGCCTCCATTTTTTTGTGTTAAATATATTTACATTTTTTGCCAAGTTTTGTGCTTTTTGGAACCATGTTCATGGAGGGGGAAAAAGATGATGTAATTGACATAAATTGATGCTGGCATGGCTTTCACCTTCAAACATAGTGTTTCAGACTAAATTTCAATCTTTTTTTGTATAAGATGACCTTGGATTTTGGGGCCTTTTTTTTATGATTCAGCAATCATCTTACCTGCGGAAATATATGGTACATTATATTTTAACCTCTCTTTATACTATGCTAATTGTCAATAAGCACCTGTAGTATTATAATAGGTAGCAACTCACCATAAAGACTATTACTGAGCTACAAAAAAGGCACAATCAGGTTCACACACTTAAATTTTTGGTGATAGCCTCATCAGAAAAGGGAAAGGGAAAAGGAAATGATGAGGGTTTTAAGGGAGTGGATAAGGAGTCATTCCAATCCCGGGACAGGAAAGACTTACCTTGGGGGGGGGGGGGGGGGAAAGGAGGGTAAACAAATACACACACACACACACACACACACACACATTTACACAGACGCAAGTACACTTAGGCAGACATACTGTAGAACTGTAGAAAGCAAAGAAGTTAGAAGTTAGACAGAGATGCCACTTGAGGCAGAGGCTCTGTCCAGAGAACCAAGGCAAAGATGTTAAGATGGTGGGTGGGAATTCGAATTTAGCGGAGGTTGAGACCACGTGGGCAACGGGAAGAGAGAATATGCTGAAGGGCTAGTTCCCATCTCCGGAGTTCTGAAGGATTGGTGTTGGTGGGAAGTATCCAGATAACCCAGACGGTATAACACTGTGCCAAGATGTGCTGGTCGTGCCCCAAGGCGTGTTTAGCCACAGGGTGATCCTCATTACCAACAACACTGTCTGCCTGTGACCATTCGTGCGAATGGACAGTTTGTTGCTGGTCATTCCCACATAGAACGCTTCACAGTGCATGTACATGAACTACGAAAATGGAAGTAAGCAAATTTTAATTCCCCGCATTTTAACAAGTTTCTTTGAAGTCCCTTGAAAAGTGGGGGCTCTATTGTATTTTCCTGTTCCAGATGAACTGGTCTGACACTCTCTCTGACAAATCACTTGCTGTGGAGGTACAGCATCTTTTGATGCATGGCTCGCATTGTTAGTGGATTGTGATTACGCAGCTCACTCATACCTTTAGACATTGGTGTACCCTGGAAAGTGGCTTGTGCTCCTTAAATCATTTTACTTGTATGAAAAAAAATGATATTAAATTTCCTAGTGTTCTTCTCTGATCCTTAATCAAATGAAGTTACTCCTATGATGCATAAGTTATCAAAGTGTAGATGCACTGAGGTCAGAGGCAAATCTAAGTGGTGATCTGCCCTCTATTTCAGCTGAGAAAAAGGGAAGTGTAACAAGAGTTTTAAACCTTTAATGCATAGGGTAGCTGATCAGCAACAGACCTTTTTTTTTTCATTATCTCTCATACTGATCAACATTCTACCACAAATTCATTTGTAGCTGCTTATATACATAGTGTTATATGTACTAGTAGCTCAACCTAGAAATTATACATTGCAGAGAGCTACTGAATAATTTAGACAGCTGCATTGAGTTACTCCAAACATGTGTTTGTTTACATTATTATTTCTCTTTTGCCACTTAAAAGTAGTCACACATACTACTGTTGCATTATGAGTTACTTTCTGAAAAGATGAAAGGCATAATAGTGACATTTACTACATCGGGTATGAACTTTTTTGTTGCTAGTAGTGCATAATAATTTTAAGGAATTCTTTTTTCCAATATTTTTCTCAGTATATATGTACTACACATTAATTGTGGTAGGTTTTATAGCATCAAATAGTCGTGCAGTAAATGGTTAAAATTTTGTGATTTGTCTGGACTCTGGCCTAAGTGTGTAGGCTGTAGGTTCTAGTATGTTGATGAGTGGGTGACTCGTCCTTCTTATTCCTGTGATCTCCTAGTGAAGGTCTTCTGCTCAGTTGTTTAAACTATTTCTGCCACTTTATCCTTAAGAAAGTGGACTTGCAATGCAATGCAATAAGCATTTTCTATCTTAGTTTTGATGCGAACTTAGTTTTTCTCCTTTTACAGAAGAGCCCCATTTTTAAGTTTTTCAAGGAACTTCAAGAAAATTTAAAATGCAGGAAACATATAATGTGGGAAATAATGTTTTAAATGGTAAAATATGCTTACTGGATCACCCTTGCATTATCGTATTTTTTTGTGATCCATGTACATAATAAGCATAAAAATACTTGTCGGGAAGTTTATTATATAATAAAGGTTATCCGAATTTTGTAATACTTTAAGCACTGGGCGGAACTGGTAACTTTATAGGAAGTATACATTTTTGATGTAATTTCGTCCATCGTAATCGACTTTGTCAGCAAGACTGTAACTGGCATTCATTATTTACGTAGCGAGACTCCATAAGTTCCATACTTTTTGTATTTTTAGATGTTCCACATGACGATATGCTACTGTGCGAAGAGTAAATATACCTGAAGAAACAGATTTATACCTAATGACCTGTGAGCAAATATTTCTGTAAAGTTCCACTCATATTAAAAAATCGGCTAAGATGCCCACTCTTTTCATTGGAAGCTCCCATGTGTGCAAAATAATTTGGTGTGAATCTAACCGAAAAATATTGCCACACTATTACATGGTAAGAAACCATGATACAATTGTGCTGCCACCACCGACGATGATGGCGACAACAATAACAAATGTTTAATATTCCCCACTCTTTCCCATTGGCTTTAAACTTTAAATACAATGTGTCGTGCCAAAAATTCAAACAGAGCACTGGAAGCAAATTTTATCTGCTACAACTAATGGCTGTAATTTTACTAGCATTATGTTTATTTGAATATTTAACTACTGTTCTTATGCTTGCAGATTAATATATATTCATTTGAATACATTACTTAAAAATTGCCTGATTCCTTGGTTTAATAGAAGCTTTGTATTCGTTATAGGTTGCCCCCAAGGGACTGTCTAATGTTACTACAATGATGTGTGGTTCATGTTCAAATGAAAATGCATTCAAGAGCATCTTCATCTGGTATCGCAAAATTCAGAGAGGTGAAAATATAGATTTCTCAGAAGATGAAAAATCGTCTTGCATGATAAATCAAGCTCCTGGCTCTCCACCTCTGAGCATTCTGTCATTCAAAGGTTTGTGGAATTTGAACGCTTCTCCTATATCTTAGAAAATGTAACAGTAGCATCCTTTGGAAACACTTTTCTGTGGTTACAGTTTAAGAGAGATCAATTCTGTAGATATACCGAAAGTAAAGCCATGCAAGTATTCTGTATAAGATTGTATGGAAACTTTTCATTGTTACAGACATTCATAGACTTATTTCACAAATAAGTACATGGATTACATTGCTGTTGTATTTTGTTCGAGATTGGAACCTTAGGTGAAAAGTCTAATAGCAGTTTGATGAATCCTCGCTGGCCGCGGTGGCCGAGGAGACTGAGGCACTCCAGTCACGGTCTGCACGGCCACTATGGTCGGGGGTTCGAATCCCCCCTCGGGCATGGATATTTGTGCTGTCCTAGTTCGTAAGTAGTTCATAAGTAGTTTGTAAGTTTAGGGACTGATGACCCAGTAGTTAAGTCCCATAAGCTTAACAAACATTTGAACATTTTTTGATGAATCCACTGGCAGCCACTTAAATGTGAGTTGCAGAGTAGCTATGTAGCTGTAGAATTCTGAACTGTACAAAGTAAGTTTTTTGCTCTGATGAAACCTGCTTCAGATGTTCAATTTTCCTCTAAACATTTTTCTATTCATACTGCAAGATGTCATGTTTATCATGCCAATACTGGCATTACTTCCCTGAATTCCTGTTGATAATTGCTAGACCAATTTTTACAATTTTAATAATTTTCTCTATATCATATTGCTGTGCCTCTTCTGACAGAACGGATGGTGTAGTGGTTAGCATAGCTTGCGGTCCCCAATTCAAATTTTGCCGTGGGCAGAAAAATTTCTCTCTTTGTATTTACTGTTTCTATAATGTTCTACATGTTTCTTATGTTTGATGTACTTGTAAGTTCCAGAAAATTCTTTCTATGTATAAATAGTGGAGCACTCGAAGCAGGAGTTAGTCTGTACTGAGTGTACGCTTGTGTTAGCAATAAACATGTTGTAAGTGTAAAGTGTCGTGATCTATTAACGACTAGCCTTTGAATTCCATACCACCTGCAGTTTTCAATGTGACAATATTTAATGATGACAAAATCATTTATCTTGCACAAGTGTTTCAAGAATTTGGAGTCATCGCCTCGGTTGCACAGTGGTAGAGTGCCAGACTACAAATCCAAAGGTCGCGGGTTCGATACCCGCCAGGTCCTATGATTTTTATCTGTTACTTTCCACTTCTTTCACCTCTGGCAGTATTGCTTATGTGAAAAATATCGAGTAGCACCGTGGTTCGGAACCCACGTTAAACTGTAGGTCCCCCTATAACTGGCTGGGTGAGTCAATTAGAAGGTCGGAGGAAGGCAACGGCAAACCACCTCCAAACAGGACCATGCCTAGTAAAGCACAGTTGTGTTCAAACCAATCTTCGGATTGTTGACTGCTTTACCTTTTTTTTTACCTATAGCTTTGATGGGTTATCTGAATCAGAAAATGTTCCTGGATGCATGTTTTAAAGTTGTTGAACACAATATTTACACCATTGCTGTAAGCTGACGAGGAATTTTTGTATGAATTGTAGAACACTTTGGCCTTCTGTGGAGATGTTCAGTTTGTAGCATCTGGAGATATCTTGTGCTGACACTCTTCCCAGCAGAGACTTTAATCTTCCATAGATGCCTAAACTGGTTACTCTCAACCATTTAATTTCTACAGGCAATCAATGAGATTATCAAAGCTTATCCAATGACCTCAGAATTTATTAACAGGAACAGTTTCATACTTTCCAAACTAGAAATCAAAATTTGTTGTTTCTTGGGCTCAAATACATCTACCAATGTTCTGAAAAGACCAGACATTTAATCCTTCAGAATTGATGGGTACTGTCTTGCTCCAGCAGTCACTGCAAGTGGAAGAAAACTGTTCACCAAGCTGTCTAGAGAGGCCCATAGACAGCAACATCAAGAGATTGGAGTAAATGGGTTGCATTCGGTGGAAGACAAATTAATTTGATTTCATCACACTCCTGCCTCTCGCTGAGTCTGTAGTATGGGAAGTTGTGCAGTCTCTTCCCGCCCCGCAAATGTCCTGTATATCTCGATGAACGAGCTATCCAGGAAATTGGAATGAAAGAAAAAGTACCAACACCTGTAGCCAGCAAAATGTACACTAGTCGCAAACCCAGTGTACGACCTTCTGGCTCTTACAGCTCCATTGTTACCACAACTAGACAAGTGAAGGAAATGGCTACACAGGCATATGACCTATAGTTATAGTTCAGTGCTACAGTCCCACAACAGTGGTATCTCCATCCACACAGGGTGTACACTGCCCTACCAAACCTCCACTTGCAACACCAAAATCACAGGCCCAGCAAATGGAGAACCAAAAATCAAAAAGGATTACTCCCATGATGACTTTTTGTTCACACCTACCCAATAACTATCTGGTTCTTCATCTGTGACCCATCTGAATTCGAAGAAATAAAATAAAGGGAAAAGATCTTCCCCTTCTCCTCCTCGACGTTCATTCTTGACAATGTCATCTAGCGATTCCCTGCCCCAGTCTCCCTCCGTGTCACTGGGGCATTCCACAATTGGTCAATCAGGAGGCCACCACAAGGCAGATTCTGATATTGCAGTGGAACTAGTTATTGCAGTGGAACTATAGGACCAAGCTCCTCTAGACATAAACCCTTGCATCTGTGAGCATACACACAGTGGTAGTAAACAGTCACTTGGATGACTGCTGCTCTTCTGATCCATCTCAGTGATGACAATTCTCCAATGGGACATTCACAGTATCTGGTTTAATAGGACTGAACTGCAGCTTCTCATGACATCCTATTTGCCTACAATTTTCTGCCTCCAAGAAGCAAAATTAAATCCTCAATCATTTTAACTTTCCACACTTTGTCTGTTTTGACCTTCCCCCCACAGCAGGGATCCCGGCTCATGGAGGCGTTATGCTGCTGATACGAGATGATATCCATTGTTGCACTATTCCCCTACATACATAACTCCAAGCTGTTGCTGTCAGTCTTTCTCTTCCTGGTTTTAACTTTTTCTTGTGCAGCATCTATAGATTCTTGTTGCCCACTGTGGTGAGGGCAGACTTTCTGCACCTGATTGATTAGATTTCCCCTCCTTTTCTGCTGGTAGGTGACTTTAATGCCCACCATCCCGTTTGGGGCTCTCCACCCCCCCTGTCAGAGAGGCACACTCCTGGATAGCTTTAACCACCTTAACCTCATTTGTCTCAATACTGTAGAACCAAGCTTTCTTTCAGATTCCATGCACACGGGGTCCCACTTGCACATTGCAATCTCTCCTCAATCTGCCTGATGTTTTGAGTGGACTGTTCTCTGATACACACTCAAGCAACTACTTCTCATGTGTCATTATTCTGATAGCACCTAATCCATCCATGCAACTGGCAACTTTCCAAAGCTGACTGGCAGCTTTATTCTTCATTGGTGACTTTAATTAATTAATTAATTAATTAATACCAGTTCTCCAGTATTGATGAGCAGGTAGACTATCTTATTGCTACAATCCTCACTGTTGCAGAATGTTGCATCCCTTCATTGCTGTGATGTACCCCCATCACCTGGTGGACTGAGGCATGCCGTGATGTGCTCAGAGCTGGCAGAACGCCCTCTGTGTCTTAAAACGCCATCCCACATTGGAGTTTTGTATCCAGTATAGAAGACTGCATGCACAGTGTCACTGCCTCTTTAGAGACTGTAAACAGGCTAGTTGGCTTGTATTTGCCAGCTCTTTCAAGTTCTACTACCTCTTCAGTTATTTGAGGACAAACCTCTGGTTATTTTCCAGGGCATCGGCAAACACTCAGATTCCCGGCCTGACTGTGGCAAATGAAGTCATAGTGGACCCCGTAGACACCTTACATTCTGTGTTGCCATTTTGCTGAGATTTCCAGTTCCACACCCTATCCTACTGCTTTCCTTCTTCCTGAATGGCTGGTAGAAGTGAGGTGTCATCTTTCTCTTCTCTGAATGGTGAATGCTATAACACTAAGTTTACTACGAGGGAGTTACATCGTGCACTCTCCTCATCTCAACACTCCTCTCCGACTGAATGTCATTCATCATTGTATGAGAAAATACTGAACGGCAAATAAAGATTCTTATTCTTATTCATGTTCAGATGTTAAGACACCTTTCTCCTGTCTTTTCTTCTTTGAACCTATAACCAAATCCGGTCAGACGGCATGTTTCCTAGCCACTGGTGTGAAGCCATTCCCATATCTAAGTCTGGGAAAGACAAACATCTTCCTTCCAGCTACTGTCCAGTTTCCCTCACCAGTAGCATCTGCAAAGTCATGGAATGAATGATTAATGGTCAGTTGGTATGGTGGCTGGAATCACGCAGTCTCCTTATCAATGCCCAATGTCGTTTTCGCAGGCCCCTTGTTGCAGTTGACCACCTTGTCACCCTTTCACTCCATACTATGAACAACTTTTGTAGTTTAGTATCTCTAAATAGTATATAGTAATCTTTCATTTTATCTCTCAGTTCAATAATTTCAGAAGGTAGATTCTCGGATTTATGGTTTACATCTTTATTTACTTTTACTAAAGGACAAGTTTCATTTAAGGTGTTGCTGAATACCTTATAGAAATAAGGCATTCCCTAATGTCACCTTAAGTTTACTGTAATTAAATTTTATTTTATATAACAGTATCATTTTCAGTTGCATCTACATCAATTTCCATAGTAAGGGCTCTGTGGTCACAGAATGTGGTTTTGTAACGTGTTTACATTAACTTTTTCTTTGCTAAGTTTCTTTCATTTGCTTAAAGTTATAACACTGTAATAAGTCCATATAATGCAAGTAATTAACACTATTATTATTATTTAATGAGTCTATGTTGATGTCTCCTACAAACAGTGTTTTTTGTACATTGTTGTCCCTTCCAGCAAATCCTCTAGATGATTTAGGAACTCTTCTATATTACTTCCAGGTGACATACACAGTGCTGCTATAATCTGGCTGTTGTTTCCAAACTTTAGGTTTACTGTTGCAACCTCAAATACCATTTCAGTACTCAGATTGTCAATCCATTTCACTTTTTCACATTTTACATCATTTCTAGTATAAATGCCTACCCCTCCACTTCTGTGTGTGTTTCTTTCTGCAGTACAAGTTTATAAGTTTGTAATTTGTTATCCTGTCTCCACATACTTCCTCTTCCTTGCATCCTAGTTCACTCGCTAGGAAGAGACGTGGCTTAGTTTCATTTAAGTACACACTCAGCTGCTCTGTTTCATTAGTTACATACTGGATATTTTGGTATGCAGGGCTTAATTTATGACGCTTTCCTAAAAAAAAATACTTTGTGACTGACAATTCTGTATAATTCATCTTTTTCTTTGATAATTTCAAATATTTTGTCACACAAGAATTTTTTGCCTTCAAAATTTAGGTGCATGCCATGTCTGGTATGTAGGCTTTTATTCAGTTTGCCTCTATCTGAATTACCACTGTCATATTCGTGGGAAATCCTCCTTAGTTGTTATGCGTACCGGTTGTCATCTACGCAAGGTAATCCACGTTGTATTGTGAATTTCAAGGTTTAGTATGCAGCTGGTCCGTCTTCCCTACTACTTAAGAGTTTACTTTTGGTTTCTCCTATGGCAGTTTGACTATAGACTTCCAGTCACACTCTTGATGGGTGTGGGTCATTCATCTCCCTGGTTTCGTCACAAAGTATCTTTTAACTTGCACTCCATTCACTGCCCGAAGAGGTTACCTCAGGTTCAGTGTATAACAGCCAGTTCCTGCCCTTTGCACATAGTTTGGGGAAAATTTCTTTGTCTACACTGATGGTTCAAAGCCCGACGATGGAGTTGGGTGTGTCTTTGTACTCGGTGATGATTCTTTCCAATATCATCTTCTTGACTAGTGTTCAATCTGTACTGGAGGTTTCTTTGCCCTCTATCAAGAGACACAAGCTCTCTAATAGTGTTTTCTGCTCAAATTTTGTGAGTGATCTCCAGAGCCTTTGATTGCTGTACACAGTACACTCCATAGTACAAAGAATCCAGGCATGCCTTCACTCCATCACTGCCCGTGGAATCAATGTGGAGTTCCTGTGGGTTTCTGGTCACATCAGTGTGTTGGGGAATGAGATGGCAGATACTGCTGAAAAAGGATGCAGCCCTCCTCCCTTGTTTGATACCTAATCATTACCCTTGGATGATTTTCATGCCAGTGTCTCTGGCCGAGTGGTCTTCCGTTGAAGGGAACAAACTCAAGGACTTTAAACCTATTCTGCTGCTTGGTTGCCCTCTTCTCAGCCTTGTCATCATGAGGTCATTCTCTCCCGGTTAAGTATGAGAGACTGTCGTTTCAGCCACCACTACTTACTAAGTGACGACCTTGCTCCTATTTGTTGTCACTGTTATCAACAATTGACTGTAGGCCACCTTCTGATTGAATGCTCATTCTTTAACAGTCTGCATGTCATCTGCTACTATATCAGCCAACTCAGATAAAAAACAGTCTGTAGGCTGTGTTTTTTTATCAGCAAAGGAAATGTAACGTTCCCCAGTTGGGGAGTCCAGCCATTTTCTTACAGTACTAAGAAACCTATGTTGGGATGGCTTTGTTCTTACCTGTTCCTTTTACAACATTGAGTGGCTGCAAAGAGCCTTTTCCTTGTATTTCCCTTTGCCTTTGCATAGCCCATGATTTTAATTACTTTCTGACATGGACACTTATGACCACAGTAGTTATATGCCCTAAAACCACAAAAAATAAAAATAATAAAACATAAGCTTAAAATTAATGGTTTGGATTATTCTTGTTGTACAATAGTCCAATTTTCGAATGAGTGAAATATGACTAGGGCTCGGTGACAATTTGAGCACACGTCATGGTTTTCAATGGGAATGGCTACTTTCCAGAGCCGCTTTTCTTTGAATGGGGATGTTGTTACATCTTCAATCGCTATCACAGTCAGTAGAAGTGAATATTATTGAGTGTTTTTTCCTTGTGATCCTTACGAAAGAAGGGTGTATGGTTTCCACTAGTTTACAGGAGGATTGGTATAACAGTGCCTTCAAAATCATGCAAGACCCATAGTTAATCACTTTGTCAAAAAATAATAGGTATGATAATGTGTTTGAGATGGTTCCATATTTTATGCACCCTCCCTCCCCCTCTGTTCTTACATGCATTTTAATTCACCGAAAATTATAGGAATAAAAACTTCTAGAGTATATATACTCACAACTATTCACAGGTTTCACTGGATATACACCATTTTTATTTCTTAGGTTGTAAGCTCAGTAATAAAACATCCATTGGTATTATGTTCAGTTTCCTCAAAAGCAATTGATAGCATATCCATGTGAATCTATATGTTCCTTTTCAGAGTATGACCCCCACCCCTCACCATACTATTTCTAGTTTTAGCTTTTTGTATTAATTTAGTTCTATCAATCTTCAGACAATCCAGTGTGACTGTAAATTGATAACTCGTAAAATATTGAGAATTATGGACAAATGAAAACTACAAATTAGAAATATTCAAACATCTTGACTGTCCAATTGAACAGGCACCATATCTGAAGGGTGTTACCCCAAGAGTGTACAAAAATTTAATGGGACATACAGAATGCTGCACTGACCAATTTGAGGTAGGGAATGTGGGGTCATGGCAGCCAGCATAAGGAGATAATGAAGTAAACTTGTCTACTACTTTGTTTTCTAGCTTATTTAAAAATAACATGCATACAGTTTTACAGTACTGTGCTGTTGATTTAGTTGTACATTCTTTATTACCTGCAGGAAACAAAGATGGTGAGAAACCATAACAATGTTATATTTTCTGGTCACTGGATTGGAAGGGGAGGTCCTATATCATGGCCTACAGTGTCACCTGACCTAAAGCTCATTGATTATTTCTTAAGAGGATATCTAAAGTCACTTGTATATGACATCATAGTGGATACAAAGATGGAATTAGCTGTCACAATTTTAGCTGCTTGTGATGTGATTCAAAACACCAGGGATATATGTCAGCAAGTGTCAGAATCTTGTTTGCCAATGTTGTACTTGCATTGAGATTGACGGCTATCAGTTCAGGAGGTTTTTAAAATCCCGTGCAAATGGTATGTTCATTCTGTAGTGATGGTATTTGCAGTTAACTGTAACTAATGTAAGTAAATAATAATAATAATAATAATAATAAATTCACAGTAATGTGATAGACATACAATCTCCTTAAGGTGTCAACAGCAGAGGATAGATAACAACTTACTGCTGACAGACACGAAAAATACACAATTACATTCACACAACTTAAATTTTCGGCTATGACCTTCATCAGAAAAAGAAACACATACATTCACACAATCACTCGGACAACTATAAACACACAACCACCATGTCGGGCCACTCCAGTGCCACAAGCATCCAAACTATAAGTGAGGTGGGGAGTGTAGGGGGAACGATATCAGGTAAGGGTGCGGATGGAAAGTTCCCTGCCTCAAATTGTTCAGTGGGTCCTTTTCTATGACCTGTTAAATGTTTGCACTCTCTTATGGAAACACATTGTATAATCAAATAAAACTGTATGATCCATTGTAAAAGCAGTAGAAAGCCATTAAAAGTTTGTTGAAAATATTCATTTTTTGATTAATAATGGGTAAGGGTAGAAGCAAATATTAAGAACCTGTTTATAATCAAAAGTGTAGGCCTACATGCAAAGAAACAGTATTACCAGAGTAAGTCATTTGTTTCTTTTCAGTGAGGATAATGACAGGTGCAAAGAAGGGAAGCAGATGGCAGTAAATTTTAATCAACTGTTAAACCATTAAAAAAATATATACATATGCATTACACCCACCTTCTACTATAGTCTGTTTTACATATTCTGGTCTTGATCTGCCCGTAAAATTTTTCTCACCTGCTGTTCCTTCCAGCACCCAGTTTACTAGTCTTAGATGCTATAGCAGATGTCACATCAGCCTTTCTTTGTACTGTACACACATTTTAAAAAAATTACTGGCTGTATTTTAGGACTGTATTGGGTCATGCAGTTTCTCATCAAACAATATCCAGTTAAAACAGTACTATAAAAATCTATGTAATTATGATTTAAATTAAGTTGTGTTTAGTCAAGTTGCTGCTCATTGTGTAAATAAGTCTCTCTCTCTCTCTCTCTCTCTCTCTGAACCATAATTTTAAGCGTGCTTAAAGTAGATTACAGTTGGTGTAGCACCTCAAACTCCATTCTCACCTACTTCAGTCTTTCTGTCAGTTGCTCAATTTCCTGCCTCTAATTGCTTTGAGGTCTTCCTCCATATTTTCACACCACCTTTTTGCTGAAACTTCCTCTTCTCCCGCTCTCATCAGACTTAAAATAAACACTTTCTGAATACTCAGTTTCTGGCATTTTTTGTACATGGTGAAACCATTGGATTCTCTCTTTCTAGAATAATCATCGGTCCAAAAGTGCATATGGTTCTATATTTGATCTTATTCTCCTTGATGTAGGTGGTTGACAATTAATGTCATTAGCATAACTGACTAATCTTATTTATGGATTATCTAGTTTATGTTTTAAGTTGCCATGAATTTTGATAACCTCAAAGAATTTAATAATACAGTTACAGTACCTATCATTTTATTGTATTAATTCTCATGTCTGAACATTTTCTACAGGTGCATTTCATGGACGCACTCTTGGTGCACTTTCTACCACACATTCAAAATATATTCATAAAATTGATGTCCCAGCATTTGACTGGCCAATTGCATCATTTCCAGAGTACAAATATCCTTTAGAAGAACACAAGTCAGAAAATGAAGCTGAAGACAGAAGATGTCTGGCTGAGGTAAAAATATTGATAATCAAATTAATACTGTATTAGAAATAGCAATAATAGAAGACAGATATAACTCGTCATAAAGACGATTGCCAAGCTGCAGACATACATAAAATAGACACTCGCATTCACACAACTTAAACTTTTGGCCATTGCCTTGATCATAAAAAGAAATGCATTTGTTCACATACTCATTCATACGTTACTGAAGCACTCATGACCACCATCTCTGGCCACTCCAAGAGTAAGTTACATATTCATGCTTGTTCAGGGAAGTAACTGTAAATTACCAGACAATTAATATGTTTTGACAAAATTATTCACAATTGTGATTTTTTTTTTTTTTTTTTAACAGCTACACTGTATTAAGTGTAGATGTTTTACCAAATGGTGACATGTGAAAATTTGTGCCGGGCTGGGACTCTAACACGGGCTTCCCGCTTTTTGTGAGCGGCCGCCTTAACCACTAGGCTACCCGAACACTACTCCAGGACTGACCCAAACTTCCATATGCCACACTATGTATATGAGAGTCAATTACATTCATCCCTTAGCTCTCGCAGCCTGTACTGTATCCCCACATTAGGGAGAATGAAAACGAGACCTTACCCTATGTTGTTGTCATTGCCTCATTTTGTCATTTCTAATATTCCATTCATGATGACAAATTAGTGGTCTAATAATTTTGACAAAATTATTCGCAATTGTGATTTTAATAATAGAAATGCCAAAGCAAAGCAATGACAACAACATAGGGTAATGCCACGTTGTTTTCATTCTCCCTGGTGCGGGAATACAGTACAGGCTGAGAGTGCTAAGGGATGAATGTAGCTGTCTCACACATACGTAGTCAGTGTGGCAAATGGAAGTTTGTGTCAGTCCTGGAGTCGTGTTCAGGTAGCTTAGTAGTTAAGGTGACTGCTCGTGAAAAGTGGGGAAACCCGGGTTTGAGTCCTGGCCCAGCACAAATTTTCGTATATCACCATTTGCTAAAACATCTATGCCTAATGCAGTGTAGCTGTTAAAAAATCGCAATTGCAAATAATTTCGTCAAAATTATTAGACCACTGTAATTTGTCACCATGAATGGAACAATAAATGTGTGTTTTGAATTATGTTGCTGATGTTGGTCTCTTAACAATGTTCCTTGCCATTCTCAAATTTATACTTTTACCTCTCTGCTATTGTGAAGCCTCCACAACAGGAAACACGTTACACAGTTTAGCTTGTTGCTGTCCAATGAAGAACATTCTGGCAGAATATTATTAGTTTAGAAGCAAACAAGACAAATCTCAGAACAGTAGGACCATTGAGTCACTGTAAAGTCATTGATGGTTTTGTAATGGGGAGTGTAATGATTGTTGTTGTGTTGAGGGAGAAAGCGATAGTAAGTGCAAGGGAAATTAGGGAGCAATAGCTGTCAGCTTGGAGGGAAGCAACAGGTATGTAGGAAAGAGTTACAGGAGGGAGAAAACTCAGCTGCACGGGATAGAAATGCGATGCACATGCAATTGAACTGGTGGGTTCATGCAGAGCATGATGATGACATGGTGTGGCTGCACTGGATTAGTTGAGACTGAGGCCATAGACTTGCAGGACATACTGCAAGAATAACTCCTATGCATGTAGTTCAGAAAATATCCTGGAGGGAAGGATCCAGAAGAGACAGGTTTATGAAGCAACCATTGACCAAGAACATATAGTCCTCAGCAGCACATTCTGCCTCTAGGTGGTTGACACTGCTCTTGGTCATTGTTTAATGTTGACCCATTCATTCTTGTCAACAGGTGGTGGGAGGTCATGTTCAAACAGTTATGTGCATGAATTGCACTTGAATTCCTATTCTGTTAATCCCTTCTCTATGCATGCAAACATCTTCCATTTCGGTGATCTTGCAGCTGCCAAGCAATAATTCTCCCAATGTTCTTCTCTGCTTCAAACCCACTACTTTATTTCCACATATATCTAAGTAGGTACATCCTCTTTTCTTCTTTAAGAATAAAAATAAAAACAATTCAACTGTATGACCATGGGCCATCAATACTACTTGCAGAAAAAAATATACATAATGTATTTCAATGTCAACATGGTAATAAGTTGGAAAAATAAATAATTAATCAATAAAATGAAAAAAATATTTCAATCAAATGGTTCTTTCAAAATTAGTGTAACCACACTGTGCATTTGGCAGTCAGCTAGTGCACTTGTTATGTACACTTACAAGGATGGTGCCATTTCAATCAAGCTACTGTGGCTGAGAAAATTCAGAATCAATTCACTTCACCTGTGTTAAGCTCATAACAGCTGTTCACACCTTCAGATAGATGCCAAAGCGACTTGTTAAATATAAATATTATTGGTGATACTCATCTGTGCACTAGTTAATGTGTGAAGGTTTCTTCTTCATTCCAGTCTGAATTGAAGGTGCATAAAAGCTCACTGCTTCATTGAAAATTTCTTATGCTTACTCTGACTGTGAAATTTTAATTCAGGGATTAAATACACAAAACAACATAACATAATAAACAAAATTCTCAAACATTCCAGGGGTGAGAACTCAACTGCCTGACATAAGGTTAACTTCTTAGATCAGCAGAAATTAAAGTTTTGATTTACAATTAAAAATTATTACATTACAATCTGTTTCTTATCTGCTTACATTGTCAGGCAGCAACAAGCACTACACATTATTTCTGTAAAATGTGCTGATAATAAATTATTACTGGTGCTTTGTGTAACAAATGTTTTGTGAATTAACAGGTTGAAGACCTTATCACTCAATATAATAAACGTGGGAACAATGTAGCAGGAATAATAATTGAACCAATACAAGCAGAAGGCGGAGACAATGCTGCATCTCCAGAATTCTTTCAGCAATTGCAGAGAATCTGTAAAAAGGTTGGTATTTGGGTAGCTTATAGAGAAGTATGAAAAATCTGAAAATTATGTAAATGTATCGAATCTGATATGTTTAGTGATGGAAAAACATTTTCTTGAGTAAATGTAGATGATAAGTCATTCTGCACTTATACATGCACATCCGTAAAGTATTGGTGGTGGTGGTGGTGGTGGTGGTGGTGGTGGTGGTGGTTGTTGTTGTTGTTCCTGACCTATATTGTGAACATTTTGCTTGTAATAAAAATAGGAAAACATTGATCCAATGGAAATAAGAGGTTGACTTTAAATATTTTGAAAGTGAACAGATGTAATGTTTACTTGTGTTTTACTGAAGAGAGAATTCCATGAAAAAGTGAAAATTTTGTTAAGTTTGTCACACTTAATGTATAAAAAATTGAAACAGTTTGTGTTACCAAACCTTTACTATAGACTTTCAGGTATATGTGTTTTTCCTTTACTATAGACTTTCAGGTATATGTGTTTTTATTTTGTGTGTGTTAATACTTCAGTGTAAATTGTGCAAATGTTACATTCACAACCAAGGAATGCTTCTGAGATAAGTGATCAGTTTTTAGTTTTGAAGAAAAATTGTACATATGGTGGCTAGTTTAAATGTACTGTCTTTGGATACTTATTGTAGGGTGCTTCTCCAGTATGTTGTACAAAGCTTTGAGTTAGCTGCATGCTCCAACATGCACACAGGAAATAACACCATGAAAATGATAATAATGAGTCAACACTAGATATAGCATATGTGAGATATTATTTACATGTTATAACATTCTATTTGGTGTCAGACCTATTGTTTAACAGGTGATATGAAAATATTATGATGGAAAAGTGGTGTAGTTTAGAGAGAGGAAGACTTTTGTTTCACTATAAATTATTTGTGATGATGATGTTTAAGCAAAAATATAAATGAAGATTGGAATATATTTTTATTTATTATTATTATTATTATTATTTATTTCCTCTCTGATGTTACAAATGTGGATGAAGCTTCATGTGGGGGTATGAGAAATATTTGGTTCAGAGCCCTTTTGAGTTAATGTGAAGAGTTCAGAAAAATTGTTGTTGTTGTTATCAGTCCAGAGAATGGTTTCATGCAACTCTCCACCCTACTCTATCCTGAGCAAACCTCTTCATCTCCTCATAATCATATAAGACCCAAGGATGTAGGTGATGTGATATTAATATAGAGAGGGATGTTTAAGATAAAAAATACATACAGTAATTCATTACAATAATAATAATAATAATAATAATAATAATAATAATAATAATAATGTTGTTGTTGTTGTTGTTGTTGTTGTTGTTGTTGTTGTTGTTGTTGTTTTCAAAAATTTTGTACCGACATAATTCTCTGTTTTGGGCCTTGATTACAAATTTTTATGATCTGCACCATTTCCAAGTAACATGCCTTTGAAAGAAATGACATAATATCATCACAGGATCATATAAAATCATAGCTTCACATATAAAAACATGAATATCAACACCTTGTCAACAAGTCTTTCTTGTTGCTATTGTAAGTGTACTGGAAGGTTACCAACTGCTGGTGTTGCCAATTGTAGAAACATGGAACTACAACAGGTTGTGCACATTACCACAGTCCATCCATGATTGTGTGATGCAGGCCCGAACTTCGTAGCTTGAATTTTCTTAGATCATATTCCATTACCCTTGTTTTGCTCTTGTTAATGTTCACCTTAGACGCTCCTTTCAACAAGCTGTCCATTTTGTTAAATGGCTGTTCCAAGTCCCATGCTGTCTGTCTCTTGTAGCACAAAGAATGTGTGTGTATTAAAATATTCTACAGATCTTCACTCTCTGATGTGATGGAGGTGTCTTTGGCAAATTGTCTGAAATTGGGCCTTGTTGATTTAGAGAAGGCATGAAATTGGCAATGTGAAATGAGACTTAAGATACTGCTTAGGAAACATACATTAATACTGCCAAGAGGATTTGTGTAATATACTGCTCAAAATAATTAGGGGATCGCGTGAGGTATCATACCCAGTATGTATACATATAGTCACATTGTTGTTGCACTGCTCTACCTGCTTGTATAATTCATTCGATAGAGTAAACGCAAGTCAACACCAATGCCCTCTGCAGCAACTTTCTGTTATTACCACTATCTCGGTTGCTGTAATGCTGTGGCCTCCATTCCTAGAACTTACAGAAAGACAATACTTCAGAACCTAGATATCTCAACTGTTCCTCTACTTGCTTTGACCAGTGTATAAAAAAACTAAATTAAATTTAGAAGTAAAACTAATGTATTGTTTATTACTTTTTATGAACTCTGGCTATAGTCTAATCAGAATAATGATACTTCCAATATGTTTGCCCACTTTAATTCATAGTGTAACATGTTACCACCTGCCAAATAGCAAAGTCAAATTTAAAAGCAAATCTAAAAATAATGATTTTATTTATTTAAGTATTTCACTGTGCTGTTTTTAAAGAAAATGCCTTTTGCTACTGCAAATGAAGGGTTTTTATTTTTATAATTCACCCATATGTGTTTCACCTTTGTCACAAGGCAGCATCAGTGGATGTCCTGAAATATTTACTTGTTTCTGTTTACACATAAAGGTTAGGTTTTTTTTGCACATGTACAAAACATTTCGTTTCTGATTCAAAACCTTCCGTTGTTTGCTATAAAATGTACTTGCTACTCCATATCAGTCTCTTTCTGGCAACCAAGTCGAAAGGTTCCACTGTTTTCTGAAAACTTCGCATTTTTCTGGTCCCACTGTCATCTGCTGCCATACTGTGTCCACTGTAGTTTGTTTTGTAGTGTTGCCAAACAAACTACAGTGGACATAGTATGGCAGCAGATGGCAGAGGAACCAGAAAAATGTGAAGTTTTTCAGAAAACAGTGGAACCTTTCGACCTGGTTGCTGGAAAGAGACTGATATGGAGTAGCAAGTGCTGTAAGTACACCATTTTATAGCAAACAACAAACTGTTTTGAATCAGAAACAATAGTTTTGTACATATGTAATAAATAAATAAATAAATAAAAAAGCCCTAACGTTTGTGTAAACAGAAACATGTAAATGTTTCAGGACACCCACTGATGATGCCTTCTGACAAAGGCAAAATGCGTATGGGTGAATTATAAATATAAAATCCCTTCATTTGCAGTAGCAAAAGGCATTTTCTTTAAAAACAGTACAGTGAAATACGTAATATTCAGCTGCTGCTCAAATGGCCACTACAAACAACGTATTAAATAAAATAAAGTGGCTAACTTTTGTTTATAAGTGAATAAATATGAAAACACACACATTCAGTCTGACATACTGAGTTTGTAAATTTTTTGCAGTCATACATCAAGAAATAAAACGAAACATATCCAGGTATTGACTAAATATCAATTTGCCTTCAGAATAATAAAAATAAAGGCACTAGAATTATACAAATGAAAAGGAATACTCCTGGCTATTTGTCAATAAAATTTGTACCAAATTTTAAGAAATTAAAACTTGAACAACATTGGCTAATTGAAGTACTTGGAAGGAGCTGACCTAAATAAGAAAGGAACAGGAGACAGAAGAAAATAAAGAAGAAGAAAAACTTCAGAGAAATCAGTTTTAAGAAGATACAAAATGAAGTGAACAATAGAAGAGAGAAAAGGAAAAAGTGAATAGATGGAGCACTGGAGGAAACATTGCCAATTTACTCGCTCAAATGGAGTACTGAGTTGCCATGTAATGAAAGAAGGAAGATAGCAGAGATGAAAGTCTGACATTGTGCTTTACAAGGAAAAATCTAATGTCATGGAGAAAGAATTTGGGTTCAATGTGGAAGCTTTTTTTGCGAATTAGGATGAAATGTTGGAGGATATAAGTAATATGAACAAATGTTAGGCTAGCAGGCTAATAATAATAATAAAACATAATAATACAGTGTACTCCTGATAATTCGCAATAATTAATGCTTCAGCTACCTCGAACTATCGAAAACTGCAGAGTAACCGAAGTGTAGATGGCGCTGTAAAATTACGTGACTTTCGTGCACTTCAATCGGCAGGTAATGGTTTAAATAATCGAAGTAGCACTACTGGACAGTGTACGACACAAATAAGCCCTGAAAACAGCTCGTTTTTTGGAGATCTTTAACGCAGTGTAGCACAAAGACAAAATATTTTCGTAATATGGAAGTAGAAAAAAGAAATTCGTGAAATATGGTGCAAGAGCCAAGTAAACTCTGAAAGTGAAGTTACACATTGCGACGTTCTTTTTTCAACAAATGGAAGTGGAGGGCACGTGATGTTGTTAACCCATCTGAGGACAGAGTTCCAGTACAACATTACAAGGCATTGAAGGCAACACATCGGAAAATACATTACATGAGAGTTGAGACACATTTCGGCGTGGAACAGGAATGAACTGTGCCCTTGTCTGCTCAGTAAAAGTAATTGCCCTCGTAAAAGGAAGATTTGGAATAATTTGATTACTGTTTCGTACAGACCATAAAATAAATAATGCTGTTCTGTTCTATGGTTGACAGGTTCTCCACTCAGTAAAGTAGTTACTATCGTAAAACAAGACATCTCGTAACAAAACGTTTTCGTTACTGTGAAGACATACACAGAGGAGATGGTAACGCTTTACATTATCAAAGTACTGCAGTACATCCAGGCAGTGTATGACACGGCGGATTTCGTATTTTCTCTTCCATACTAAGAATGTTTGGAGGATAAATGGAACATAGCATTAAAGATATTTCCAAATCATGCGTTTTAAGACAAGGTACGTCATGAAAAAGTACCCAGAAGTGCTACTTTTATAATGTAAAATAGTGGGGATTAGTGAAGTTCGGTGGCAGGATGAACAGGATTTCTGGTCAGATGAGTACAGGATTATAAATACAAAATCAATAGGGGGTATCACAGGAGTAGGACTGATAATGAATAAGAAAATAGGAATGCGGGTAAACTACTATGAGCAGCACAGTGATCGCATTATCATTGTCAAGATAGATACGAAGCCAACACCGACAACAGTAGTACAGGTTTATATGCCAACTAGCTCTGCCGATGATGAGGAGATTGAAGAAATATATGAGGAGCTAAAGGAAATTATTCAGACAGTTAAGGGAGAGGAAAACTTAATTGTGATGGGAGACTGGAATTCGGTAGTAGGAAAAGGAAGAGAAGGAAAAATAATAGGTGAATATGGGCTGGGCAGGAGGAATGAAAGAGGAAGTCACCTGGTAGAATTTTGCACGGAACATGATTTAATCGTAACAAACACGTGGTTTAAGAATCACAAAAGAAGGTTGTATACATGGAAGAGACCAGGAGACACCGGAAGGTATCAGATAGATTTTATAATGGTAAGACATAGGTACCGGAACCAGGTTATAAACTGCAGGACATACCCAGGGGCAGATACAGACTCTGACCATAACTTGTTAGTCATGAACTGTAGGTTGAAGCTGAAAAAACTGCAGAAAGGTAAGAAAATAAGGAGATGGGACTTGGATAAATTGAAGGAAAGTGAAGTTCTTGAGAATTTCAGAGGGAGATTCAGGCAACAATTGACAGAAACAGGGGGAAATAAAACAGTAGAAGAGGAATGGGTAGCATTGAGAGATGAAATAGTGAAGGCAGCAGAGGACAAAATAGGTAGAAAGGCAAGACCTACAAAAAATCCTTGGATATCACAGGAAATACTACAGTTAATTGATGAAAGGAGAAAATATAAAAATGCAGTAAATGAAACAGGCAAAATGGAGTACAGATGACTAAAAAATGAGATTGACAGGAAGTGCAAAATGGCTAAGCAGGAGTGGCTAGAAGCCAAATGCAAATCTTTAGAAGAATGTATAGCAAGGGGAAAAGTAGATACCGCTTACAGGAAAGTAAACGAGACATTTGGGGACAAGAAAAGCAACTCTACGAATATCAAGAACTCAGTTGGGAAACCAGTTCTCAGCAAAGAAGGGAAAGGTGGAAAGAGTACATAGAGCAGCTCTACAAAGGAAATGAACTTAGAGACGATGTTGTAGGAAGGGAAGAGGAGGTAGATCAAGATGAAAAAGGAGATACTATACTGAGAGATGAATTTGACAGAGCCAAGGCCCCAGGTGTAGATGACATACCCTCAGAGCTACTAATGTCTCTGGGAGAGCCAGCCATGACAAGACTATTTGAACTGGTGTGTAGGATGTATGAGACAGGCGAAATGCCCTCAGACTTTAAGAAAAATGTAATAATTCCCATTCCAAAGAAATCAGGCGCAGACAGGTGTGAAAATTACAGAACCATCAGTTTGATAAGTCATGGTTGCAAAATTTTAACACGTATTATCTACAGGAGAATGGAAAAGCTGGTAGAAGCTGACCTCTGGGAAGATCAGTTTGGATTCAGGAGGAACATAGGAATCCGGGAGGCAATACTCACTTTACGTCTTATCTTAGAAGATAGATTAAGGAAAGGCAAACCTACATTTTTAGCTTTTGTAGATTTGGAGAAAGCATTTGACAATGTTGACTGGAATACACTCTTTCAAATTCTGTAGTCAGCAGGGGTAAAATACAGGGAAAGGAGAGTTATTTACAACTTGTACAAAAGCCAGACCGCAGTTATTAGACTCAAAGGGCATGAAAGGGAAGCATCAGTTGGGAAGGGAGTAAGACAGGGTTGTTGCCTTTCTCCAATGTTATTCAATTTGTACATCGAGCAGGTGGTAAAGGAAAGCAAAGAAAAATTTGGAATAGGGATTAAAATTCAGGGGGAAGAAATAAAAACATTGCGTTTTGCTGATGACATTGTAATTCTGTCAGAGACAGCAAAGGACCTGGAAGAGCAGTTGAATGGAATGGACAGCGTGTTGAAGAGAGCTTATAAAATGAACATTAACAAGAGCAAAACAAAAATAATGGAATGCGGTCTTAGAAAATCAGGCGATGCTGAAGGAATTAGATTAGGTAACGAAACAATGAAGGTGGCAGATGAGTTTTGTTATTTGGGTAGTAAAATAACATGCGATGGTCGCAGTACAGAGGATATAAAATGCAGAGTGGCAATGGGAAGAAAAGCATTTTTGAAAAAGAGATATTTGCTAACACCGAATATTAATTTAAGTGTAAGGAAGTCTTTTCTGAAGGCATTTGTGTGGAGTGTTGCCTTGTACGGGAGTGAAACATGGACGATAAGCAGTGCGGACAGGAAGAGAATAGAGGCTTTTGAAATGTGGTGCTACAGAAGAATGCTGAAGATTAGGTGGGTAGATCGCATAACCAAGAAGTACTGAACAGAATTGGTGAGAAAATGAATTTTTGGCATACCCTGAGTAAAAGACGGGATCGCTTGATAGGACACATTCTTAGACATTGGGGAATCGTAAATTTAGCATTGGAGGGAAGTGTGTGGGGTAAAAATCGCAGAGGGAGACCAAGAGACGCTTATAGTAAGCAGATTCAAGTGAATGTGGGTTGCCGTTCTTATGAGGAGATGAAAAGGCTTGCTCAGGATCGAGTAGGGTGGAGAGCTGCATCAAACCAGTCTCCGGACTGAGGACCATAACAACAACAACACAATGTAATAATAAATCCTTTGGTTATGAAATGATGGATTAATGATTATGATCAGTCTCATGTTTTAAATTATTGACAGAGGAATTGAAATAAAGTATTCTACAATTTAGCAAGTAAGTTTACGCAAGATGGATGAACAGAGGGTGACCCAGTTGGGTGAAAGTGGAGATAACAAAGTCTTGAAAAGACTGGAGAAAAGAGAACTATAAATGTTAGACAGACAAAGTAGAAACTTAATCTGAGAACCAAGGTGGTATGAAATGTTAAATTATGACACTTGAAAGAAAAGTGAGGAAATAAATCTTTAGAAAACTCTTACCCTGTGGAACTTAAATTATGTTGGCAGGCAAGTATAAAAACATATCAGATTATCAAGGATGTTGGGAGTAGTAGATTGCTGAAATAATAATAAATATGTTAAATTGTGGAACATAGTGCTACTCACCTCGTTTTCGAAGCTAACTTATCTTCTGTGATCAAAAAAACACTAAATTTTTTGACATGTTTAATTTTGGAAAATCACATTTTTATGAAAAATACAACAACCCTTCTTCCCCCTCCCGAGAATTAAAATTTTTCTTAAAACTTACTTGTTCATTTTTTAGCTATGATTACTTTCTCATTGAATGTCACTTAATATTTTATTACCACAAATCTCTCAATGTGAAAAGATACAATTCCAGTTGTTAGAGTACAATCTTCATTTCTTTCAGTATGGCTGTGCATTTTTTGTGGATGAAGTACAAACAGGAGGTGGTCCTACAGGCAAAATGTGGTGCCATGAACATTTCAATTTGGATTCCCCACCTGACATTGTGAGTTTCAGCAAAAAGATGCAACTTGGAGGGTATTACATGAAAGAAGAGTTCAGGCAAGTAATAAAATAGTATTTCTTCATGTGTTACAAAATGTGGTCTTTGGTCTATCATGGTGAAAAAAATATTATTTAAGGAAAGTATATAATTGCACGTTTACTGTGAGAGAAATTCCAGACAGTAGTAAAATTCGTCTCGGTTGCACAGTTGCAGAGTGCCAGACTACAAATCCAAAGGTCGCGGGTTTGATTCCCGCCACCTCCTGGGATTTTTATCTGTCACTTTCCACTTCTTTCACCTCTGGCAGTATTGCTCATGTGAAAAGTACCGAGTAGCACCGTGGTTCGGAACCCACGTTAAACTGTAGGTCCCCCTATAACTGGCTGGGTAAGTCAGTTCGAAGGTCGCAGGAAGGCAGTGGCATACCACTTCCAAACAGGACCGTGCCTAGTAAAGCACTGTGGTGTTCAAACCAATCTTCGGATTGTTGACTGCTTTACCTTTTAGTAAAATTCTAAGAGAATGGTTGTCAAATATAAACCTGTACATGATACAGCCCATTCCTTCTTATTTAATGTGATGTATATCTGATTTTCTTTTCTTTCAATAATAATATTTCATTTCTTTGGCTGTCTGCCTTTACTTTTAATTGTAAGCTGTTAACAACTTGCAGCAATACTCCCGGTGTACTCCTACTTATTATTTAGAAATCATAAAGTATGGATATAGAAAAGACGGTCACATTCAAATACAATGAATTTTCAACCGCAGCTGTCATCAGAAAAAAAGAAACCAAACATTCGCACAACTTGTGCAGATGTGATAGCCGTATCGCGTCGCTACATCCCAATAGTAAATGGAGACAGGAGGAAGAAAGTTGTAGGGCAAGGGTAGAGATTAGAACATGTTGCGCTGCTTGGGAGAGCATAAGACAGTGTTCATATTGCCGGCTGTGCCAGGACAAACCAAGCTGAGCAGAGACATTAAACACATTAATTTCAATTGCAGTGTTCATACTGCTTGCCAGGCCAAGATGGCTCTGCTTGAGCCGGCTCACACCGAGCCTATGACTTTCGGAATGTTTGATACTGAGGGTGTAAGCCAATTGGGCTACAGTGTTGCTTCTACAGCACAAGTATCACACATGTCCTGGCTACTTTCAACCGAACTGAAGCCTTTTTGCATAATAGTGTGATGGTTTTTTTTCCCAGATACTCATATGAAAATATGTTTATATGTTTTGTTTATTTTTTTTCTTGTATTACTGTTAATTCTATAATATTAGTAAAAAAAATTCAGAAATGTTTTTAGTTGTTCACTTAAGAAAAAAATGTCCTGAATGTCAGTCGAAATTCATGGGACGAGTCCATTACAACCTATTTCTTATTTGTGCTTAAACTTAAATGTGAGAAAATAAGTAATAAAATAACAAAATCAATTAACTGTTACCTGGCTCGAAGTAGACTGCAATGAGCAAGCTTTGGTCACCACTGAGTTTTCATCAGTCTGCCACCGACAGTGGGTGGGAATCACTTGTTGCTGGAGACAAACTCACCAAGAACGATAAAAACAAAACACAACATGAAACCTTTACTGACCTGTCCTGCAGTGTCTGAGGCTGAACTAAATCTGCGCATTTTCCTTTCAGTTAAAGTAGAAAAATCTAAACAAAATTACCATGGAAATAGTCATTTGTCATATGATGATTCAGCAAAATGTTCATAGAAATGCCGTTCCTCTAACAGCTTCCTAACAAAATAAATAAACAAAAATCCTGAGAGTGTTCTGGAGCTGTTTGAAAGTGGAATTGGGTTGAAATATAGTACAGCATGCCCCACATAAACCAGTACACCTCACATATACCCATCGCCATGACTTGCAGCATCCCTTATAAGGAGGTAACTGAGTGGTTTTTAATGATACTTTTATCTAATCTTTTTTACTGAGTTAATTCTTACCTTAATCTCGAGCGTTAGGGATACTGCTTTTGTCGAACACGCTATCTACAATTACTTTCACCTTGTACATTTTCTGAGAGCTAAAAAAGTGAAAATTAGAAAGATGACTATATTATGTATTAGCCAACTTAGGCTTAGATGCACCTAAAAATTTAAGTATATTTTTCAGCTTTTTATCATCTCCAATCAGATAGCCATTAAGTACTCCGGAAAATTTTCAGTCCCTCAATGGCCAAGTCAGATTTTACATTAATTTATTGTTCTCTTCTAGTTCCAAACACAAAATATATACAGTAAAACCCCGATTTAACGAACCCGCATTTAAGGAAAACCCACTTTTAACTAATATTTTTGTTGGTCCCGACGAAACTCCTGCTCTTAAGGAACAAACCTGAAACATTCTGCAAATTAAAATTTTGTTTTTACACAATTCCTAACTGTGAGCAAGTTAATTTGTTTTGTGTCATCCACGCAATTAGGAATTTGTGTTTATGTGACGTCGGTTATCGATTCTTTAAGTCAATGCATATTGAACATCTTTGCAGCGATTCCGGTACAAGCAACCGTAATTGATTTTTTCCGTCAATAGGTTATCGGATCAAATACCAGTGCAGCAATAACGGAAAAAGCATTTGATGAAGCAGCAAGCTATTTTCCTCTTCCATGTGTTATGGTCAAGTGGTCTGATGTCTGTTGAAAATTACATAGTGCGAGCTGTGAAGTGTTATATTGTGCTATTTTCATTTCGGATTCACTTTTTCAGAATTGTAGGCTATATACGTAGAAAACTTCAGAATGGAGAGAAGTTGTCGACCATCCATGCTGTCGAAGAATATCGTAACATTAGGCTGTGTGATAATGACAAAGAATGCGATTTTTCATTGCCTTTGTTGTGTGACTTTTAGAAACAGGGACCATTGTTATATGCCAAATCTAGTGGTACGTTTGGTTGCAAAAAGACAAATATTCATGTGACAAAGTTCAGTTTTATTTATTAGATGTTTTGAAGGAGTGCAAATTAGATAGTTGCATTCCTGTAAAAGAAGAGAAGGGGGGGGGGGGAGTTCGAAAATCGCCCTTGGTGTGGAAAATGCAGTTCTTTGAACTGCTAAGAAAATTTAATAATCTCACGTTTCAGAGTTTAAGTGCAAAGAGTGGAACTGTTAATACTGAAACTGAACCACTTGAGAAAGCATTATGTTACCCCTAAATATATAATACGAAAATTAAAACAAAGACGGGTGGTTTAAAAAGCAGATTAACTATTGGTGGTCGATTGAAGTGTTACAGTGCAATGATGACCCGCAGTGAAGACATGTAAACAGCTCGTTTCCTAGTTATGAAGCATTAACACATCGCTAAGGACTGACACACATGGGCAGCAAGTCATTGTTTCCAGTTATTACAAATTATGAAATATGTTGTTCTATCATATCTCCAAAAATCAAAATTTTTAACTGCTTACTTTCATCAAAATTGAGTGAGGAGCGGTATGAAACTAAAAACTTGTGCGGAATGAAAAGTAGACATTTTCTTTTTTCGCAAGCAATACAAAGTTTTTAAAGAAAAAATATGTTGATTAAACAATGTGCGTTGGTCTTCTGTACTGTCAACATGTTTTTACAATGTGAAAATCTGAAAGTGTGTTTTCCAGTGGCGGACTAAGGGATAGGGGGCAGACCACCCCCTGACTGTCATCCTAGAGGTCCTCAGAATCTCAAAAATAACTTTTTTTGTAGTTACTCATGTATTTCCAAGAGGACAGGTGGGGGTGTCTTATTTTGTTTTCCCGCCATCTTGGACCTCCGACAGTATTATCCCACCACTGATATTGTCCCCCTTTTTTCGTCTCAACCTGGCCTGGTGCGTAGTGTGAATACACAGGCTGGCGGTGTATGCCGACTAGGTGCCAGCTGGCTTGGCACATCCCAGCTCGGTGTGAATACAGCCTAAGTGTACTGATGGGTGAAAATGTGAGATGCCACTTGGAATGCAGTAAAGAGTGGTGGGAGGAGTGAAAAAGGTTGGTACAAAGGAAGGGGTGGGGGGAGGAAAGTGGTGGCACACAGCTGGGAAAGAGACATAAATTAGGTGGCAGTATCGCATGGGGATGTGGGAGGAACATTAGATGTGGAGTCTACAGAGTATACATTACTTCAGATTGATTCAGATTGAGGCCAGAATGAGGATAAGTCCTGTATGTGCAGTTCAGAAGTGCTGTTGGTGAAGGGGGTAACAGATGGCCTGAGTTTTAAAGCAGCTGTTGAAATCGAGCATGTTACACTCAGCTGCATGCAGTCAATCGTGATTTTGGCCGCTATTTGACAGTGGCCGTTTATTCTGATGGTCACCTAGTTGGTAGTCATACCAATGTAGAAAGCTGTGCAATGGTTACAGCAGAGTTGCCATATAACATAGCTGGTTTCACAGGTGGTCTAGCCACTTATGATGTAAAATAAGGATGTGACCGGTCTGAAATAGGAAGTGTTGGATGGATGGATTGGAAAAGTATTGCATTGGGGTCTTCCAGAACATATAATTCTTGCAATAAGGGGTTGTGATTGGGAGTAGTAAAGGAATTGACTAGGATGCTGTGTAGGATGGGATCAAAAGAATCTTGGGGAGGGTGTCTCTAATTTCAGGCCATGATGACTAATAATCAAAGCCCTGACAAAGGCTGTGTTTCAGTTGTTGCAATCTGGAGTGGTACTAGGTGAGGCCTTCAGCATATTGGGGAAAGGGAGTTCTCATCACTAAAAACATACCATCTGCAGGTGGGAAGTCCATGTGGGAGACAGTTTTATTTTTTAAACTGGAGTGGATAACAGCTGTCAAAGTTCTGTTACTGTTAGCAATTAGTAGGTTTAATGTGTGGCTGGAGCCATCAGTGAGATAGAATTTAACATGCAGATGCTGGCATGCTGGGTTGAGAAGGACCAAGTTAAACAAATTAAACTGATGGCAAAGGAGAAATTGTGGCTGTAAAGGATTGAGGATAGTGTTTCCCAGCCCTGAGTCTAAATCCAGAAAATATCATCAATAAATCTGAACCAGACCTAGGGATTTGGGTGTCTAGGAAGTATGTATATTGTTCATAAATGGGTTGGCATAGTAGGGTGCCATATGGGTGCCTGTAGATGTGCCTTGGGTTCAAGTGTATATTTTTCCTTCAAAGGAAAAGTAATTGTTTGTTGGGATGTAATTGGTAAGGGTTATGAGGTATTAGACTTACTATGAAACAAAATGGCGAAGGTAACAGTGTATAAGGAAGTGGCATCAATAGTGAGGAGTAAGGATCCAGGAGGTAAAGGGATGTGGATGGTAGAGATTCAGTGAAGTGGTATCTTGGATGTGGGAGGCTAGATTTCGTTCCATTGGTTTAAGGTGCTGATCAGTGAAAGCCAAAATTCTTTCAGTGAGAGCACAGTAACCAACCACAATAGGACATACAGGATAATTAGTTTTATGGATTTTAGCCACCTCACTATGGCTCTGTCAACACCTTTGCCCTTGTTAAATCTACTAATTACCTGCAGTAACTGCACTTTGACTCGTGCCATCCACTCCATATCAAAAAATCCCTACCATACAGCCTTGCCACCTGTGGATTGTGAATTTGCAATATGTTACTTACCCAATATACTGAAGGCCTCACAGAGACCTTCACAGACAGACATTATTCTCCTGACCTAGTTGCAAACAATTTCCTGGCTGTATCTCAGCACACCACCATTCCTCCCACCAGCCTCAAAGGAGCATCCCTCTTGCCTCCCAATACCACTCTGGACCAGAATAGATAAACCAAATACTTTGTCAGGACTTATCTGTCATCATGCCCTGAAATGAGAGATAACCTACCCAACGTCCTTAAAAGCCCATCGTAAAGTGGTGTTCCATTGCCCACCAAACCTCCCCAACATCCTGATCCATCAATCCTATGGCCCCTCCCAGAAACTCTCCCCTGAATCCATCTCCCTCCTCACCCCAGCAGCACCCCGCACACCCACCTTTTACATGCTCCCCAAAATCCACAAACCTAATAATCCTGGACGCCCTATTGTGGCTGGTTACTGTGCGCCTACCGAACGAATTTCAGCCCTAGTTGACCAACACCTCCAACCTATTGTCCAAAATCTACCTTCCCACATCAAGGATACCAACCACTTCCTTCACCGACTCTCCACCATTCCCACCCCTTTGCCTCCTGGATCTTTACTTGTCACAGTGGATGCCACCTCCCTATACACCAACATCCCACATGCCCATGGCCTTGCCGCTCTGGAACACTACCTCTCCCAACGTCCCTCTGAACGCAAGCCTGATACCTCATTCCTCATAACCCTTACCAATTTCATCCTACTTAACAACTACTTTTCCTTTGAGGGGAAAGTTTACCATCAAATCCAAGGCACAGCCATGGGCACCCGCATGGCACCCTCCTATGCCAACCTGTTCATGGGCCGTCTGGAGGAATCCTTCCTAGCATCCCAAAACCTCAAGCCTCTGGCCTGGTTCCGGTTCATTGATGATATTTTCATGATTTGGACTCACGGCCAGGACACCCTATCCTCCTTTCTTCAGAACCTCAATTCCTTCTCTCCCATCCACTTCACCTGGTCTTCCTCAACCAACCATGCCACATTCCTGGATGTCAACCTCCACCTCACTGATGGCTCCATCCACACTTCCGTCCATATTAAACCTACCAACCACCAACAGTACCTACATTTTGACAGTTGCCATCCCTTCCACGTCAAAAAATCCCTCCCTTACAGCCTGGCCACCCGTGGACGGCATATCTGCAGTGACAAGAATTCCCTTTCTGAATATGCTGAAGGTCTCACAAAGGCCTTCACAAACAGAAACTACCCCACAGACCTAGTCCGCAAACAAATCTCCCGTGCCATATCCTCACACACCCCAAATCCTCTCCCTAACACTAGTAACCATCCACAAAAGAGCGCTCCCCTTGTCACCCAGTACTACCCTGGTCTCGAACAACTAAATTCCATCCTTCGCCAAGGTTTTGATTTTCTATCCTCATGCCCTGAAATGAGAGACATCCTGCCCAAGATCCTTCCCACCCCTCCTAAAGTGGTGTTCCGTCACCCTCCCAACCTTCACAACATCCTAGTTCATCCTTATGCCACCCCGAAACCCAGCTCACTGCCACAGGGATCATATCCTTGTGGAAGACCCCGCTGCAAGACCTGTCCAATCCACCCACCCAGCACTTCCTATTCCAGTCCTGTCACAGGCTTATCCTACCCTATCAGAGGCCGGGCCACTTGTGAAAGCAGCCACGTAATTTACCAACTGTGCTGCAAGCACTGTACAGCTTTCTATATTGGCATGACCACCAACCAGCTGTCCATTAGGATGAATGGCCACCGCCAAACTGTGGCCAAAAACAAGGTGGACCACCCTGTGGCACAGCATGCAGCGGAGCACATGCTTGATTTCAATGGCTGCTTCACAACCCGGGCCATCTGGATCCTCCCATCCACCACCAGCTTTTCTGGACTGCACAGATGGGAGTTATCCCTACAATACATTCTCCGATCCCGAAATCAACCAGGCCTCAACCTACGATAATTATTTTATTTTATTTCCCCCCCCCCCCCCCCCCATACCTTACAGTTCCTACCTCTGTATCCCAAACCTCGCCTGATTTGAGTGGTGTGTGAATGTGTGATCGTGTGTGTGTGTATGTGTGTGTGTGTGTGTGTGTGTGTGTGTGTGTGTGTGTGTGTGTGTGTATGTGGTCTTGTGCACTTGCAGTGTACATGAATTATTTTACTTTATTTTATTTTCTCCCCTCACCCGCCTCCCCACTCCATTCCTAAGCTGCATCTCGTTATTCCCATCTAACCCATCCCCACCACCGTGACGTAACCTTTCTATCCCCTCCCCCTCCCCTCCCCTCCCGTCCCCGATTCGCTGCAGAGCGTGATTCGAAGTGTGGCAGTCGGAGGTGATGGTTGTATGACTGTGTTGTGTGCCTGTGTGATTGCGTGAGTGCTCTATTTCTGAAGAAGGCCATGGCCGATAGCTGAATGTGTTGTATGTGTGTGTCTTTTGTATGTGCCTGTCGCAGCTCGTCGCCACGTCTTTGCGGTGAGTAGTAAACTGTCCTCACTATATTATTTATTCCAACCTGGACTTTCCATTATTATATATCCTATACCATTTCCAATCCATATGGAGGACCCTGATGCAAGGCCTGCCCAGTTCACTTACCTAGCACTTCCTATTCCAATCCCAACACAGATTTATCCCCATCAGAGGCAGTACTCCCTGTGAAAGCAACTATGTGCTTTTCCAACTCTGCTGCGCACAGCCTTTTACATTGGTACAACAACATGCCAGCTACCTGTCATGATTTATTTCATATATGATATCCAAGACATCACTTTACAATTGTTGTTGTTATGGTCTTCAGTCCGGAGACTGGTTTGATGCAACTCTCCACCCTACTCTATCCTGAGCGAGCCTCTTCATCTCCTCATAAGAACGGCACCCACATCCATTTGAATCTGCTTACTATATGCGTCTCATGGTCTCCCTCTGCGATTTTTACCCCACACACTTCCCTCCAAAGCTAAATTTACGATTCCCCGATGTCTAAGAATGTGTCCCACCAACCCTTTCTACAAAAATCCACATGATCGTACGAGTTTGGATTTTCTTCTTTGCTCTGACCTCCGTCTTCCAATCTGCACCCAATCAACATGAAATGATTGTACAGGCGAAGAGTAGAGCCTGCATGATCACTGAATGCTCATTGGAAGTATACCAAAAGACTGGGGTAGGGGCAAAAGAAAGTGTATACATATATATTTGGACCCACACAATCATATGGGTTAGGATGAAAAGGGAAAAAATGCATGTCAGCATGCACATGCACGTACAACCATGTAAAATCACATAGAGAAAGCAAGACTATGCAAAAATACTCACACAGATAAATATAAATGGGATAGGGGATGGGTGGGTAGGGGTAGATGGAAAAGATAATGAGTGTCTGTGGTTTTCACACATTGACTGCCGTGATGACATCAGAGGCACGCCAGAGCCACTTGCTATGGCCGCCACTGGCCACACGGCAGCCATCATGTTAAAAAATGGAAGAAAAGAAAGTGGCAGGGGAGGTTAATAATTATAATAATTCATGTGACACCCATTAGTGTTGGAGGGAAAAATTATGAATAAATAAATAACAGAAATTAAATATGCAAGGAAGAGGGAGGAAACACGTCAATAGGAATAAATTAATGCTACATGAACAATCCATGCTGTTGCACAGCCTTGTGTGTGAGCAGACTGGACCATGGTTCAGAAGTTGGATCGAATGTAGTTTCAAAGGTGGTAAAAAACACATGGAAAGCAAGAAAAACAAATGTGAACTGATTGAAGAAATGTAAAGAGAACCATAACGAAGTGTGGGGGGAAACTGGATCTAGGAGGGAAGAAAGGCCGTTCAGCACAATCTAACATGGTAAGTCCAGGTTGGAATGTCAATAATTTGTAGGTAGATGGCAACCCAATGTAAAGACAACTGCTTAGCCACAAACAGGCCCATAGTACATTCACACAAATTTTCAGCCACATCAGAAAAAGAGCATACACATATTCACACGACAACTCACAACTCGTATACACAAGTGCCATCTCCAGAACACTAAAGTCCAACCTTGCTTTGTCAGTAAATGGAAAGTGGGGGAGGGGGGGGCAAGGGTGGTGAGGGAATGTTGTTTGTTGACTGGCAGAGCATAAAGGTTCTGACAGTTGGTAATGTGAGGGGCAGCTTGGAACACAGTAAATGGAGGTGGTTAGGGAGTGAAAGGGGGAAGTGCAGAGGAGGTGGAGGAGGGAGAGAGAGAGAGAGAGAGATAGAGAGAGAGAGAGAGAGAGAGAGAGAGAGAGAGAGAGATAGCATGCAGGTAGGAGAGAGAGAAATGAATTGGAAGGAGGTGTATGCAGAGGGAGGCTGGGATGATTAATCTTGGCCGTAGGGATGATATAGGTTATCTTAGGTTGAGGTTAGGATGGTTGCAAAATCATAGAAAGTGATAAAGACAACACTTATCTATGCAGTTCAGAAGAGCTGATGATGGAGGGGTGGATCCAGATGGCCCAGGTTAAGCAGTCTGGAGAAGTGATGAAATGCCTGCCCATGAAAGCTTTTGACAGACCATCATATTGGGCAAGGGATTTCCAAATGAAGCAAATACACTGTTCCTCAGTGGTAAGCTGTATGGGAGGGATATTTTTTGTGATATGGATGGCAGCTTCCCTTCCATATAGTCTTGTCATCCATTGACGTATTTGCAATGATGAAAACTCCCTTACCCAATATCCTGAATGCTGTCTGTGTAAGCCTTTGTAAGACAATGACCTCCTTGGAACCAGTCCGCGAACAGATTTCCCCTGCCTTATCCCCACAAAACCACCAATCCTCCCTCTAACCCCCCCCCCCTCCCCCAATAACAAGTCATAAAGGAGCACCCTTTTTTCACTCAATATGATCACTAGTGGAACAACTGAACCACATTCTCCTTCAGGGCTTTGATTATCTATCATCGTGCACGAAAATGAGACATTGTACCAAAAATCCTTCCGACCTCTCCTAAAGTTGTATTCCTTTGACAATTTCAGGTGGCAGAGAGGAACTAGATTGTTTTCCTGAATCAATTTTACCATGGAGGAGGCAGACAGAAAACTGAATTTTCTTGACGTGTCAGTTTTCAAAAAATGGGAATGGCAGCTAGGGCCATACAGTTTATTGAACGCCCACATACTCAGACCATTATCTACACCGGGATTCAAACCACCAACCACAATGAAAGTGGGGGATAATTAAGACTTTGGCAGATAGGGCAAGGAACATCTGCAAATGGGAACTATTCAATGTGGAATTAAAACAGCTGACTGACGCTTTACTCAAGAATAGCTATTCATCCACAGAGATAAGGTGAGCATTGAGACCGCCATGCAGATGGGTTCGAAACATTGGGTTTTAATAACAAATCCGCAAGACCACAGCATTATAGCCCAGCAAATTTTAACAATATTACTTTGTACTCCAAGACGACTGGGGTGAAATGTAGATCCGTTACTGAAGATATAGCCCAGCAAATTTTAACAATATTACTTTGTTTGTTCTCAAAGACGACTGAGGTGAAATGTAGATCCATTACTGAAGATGACCCTACCCACAAAATTATCATCAGTATGTAACAACATATTGTTTGCAAAGTAAGCATGTGCACGTAATCTGTAGTAGGTTTCAGAGCTTGTAACAACTGATAACAATTGCAAACAATAAGAACATAGTTGTAAACATCTACATTAAATTTTCCACTTAGACCTCATTGGAATTTCCAATTCATGACCTGCCCTCTGAATTGATTTATTGGTGCTACACTTGGGAAAAAGTCTTTTACTTGTTTCACATGTTCTTCAATCATGCTTGGTAGTCAGCTACTATTCCCTTTGCAAAGACATCCTGTGTCTTCAAACTGATGTTAACCATCTATGGATCTTGTTATCACTTGGAGAAGTACAAATGAACTTAATACAGAACTTATACTGCAATCCAATTACAGATTCAGTCTTTGCAAACTCTAACACTCAAAAAGCTTTCTGTTCCCCAGTTGTCATCTTAGCTACTAGTGCTTCTAAGGGAAGACGAAAGAATCACTGTGTGTGCACAAAGCACAGATGCTTCAGGCACAGACTATTTGAGTTAGTCTTTCATTAGATGTATAATTTATAATGTTTAGGCACAGGTGTGGACAAATGTGCTAATATGGGGGGAGACACCCATGAACATTCAGCCTGCTTGTCCACAGGCACTGCCAGCAGCGAGTTCCCCCTCTTACTCAATATGAACATTGCTCAACTGCTGGCATGAGCATGAGAAGATGGGTCCATTCACTTCACATCATTACAACAGTGTTATCGGTGTTGAAGCCGGTTTGGTGAAAAAGGTAGGACAAAATTAGTCAGAAGGAAAAGAAAGTGAAATATTCTACAAGAACCTTCCTTGAGAAGTTGCCACAGCTGTTTAGGTTAGCTCCTAGAGTCTGCAGGTTTGGAACTATATGTTTGAATGTGTTTAATATATAAAATGAAATCAATTAAACTGAAGGTCATGTGTAATCTTCTTTAAGCTTACTGGAGCAATGTATTGATGACCAGTAATCACACTGCAAACATTGAGATGCTTAAAAAAAAAAAAAAAAAAAAAATCCACACATTTAAACAAAATTGGAGACTGATGAAAACACACATTTGTTTCTATTTCACAAGGTCCCCTTATTGCTCTCCCCTCACCCCTCCCTATCCTTCCGTCCCTTCTCCCTCCACCCCCCTCCCAGTACAGTTTCTCGATTATTTATTTCTTTATTTATTGTCTTCAGAGGAAAAATTGTTTAATGTATTGGTACTTAATACTGTATGTTTTCAATTTTTTAATAGGCCTTCACAACCATACAGAATATTTAATACATGGATGGGTGACCCTGGTAAACTACTGCTACTTCAAGGAGTTCTTTCAGTTATGAAGAGAGATTCACTTCTCTCAGTTGTTCAGAAATCAGGAGAAAAACTCCTCAATGGATTATATGATCTGCAGAAAGAATTTCCTGCTTTGCTCTCTGCAGCAAGAGGACGAGGGACATTTCTTGCTATCAGTTGCTCCTCAACAAAGATACGTGATGACTTGGTAAACAGGTTAAAACAGAAAGGTAATTACACAATTTACAGTATTTGGTAATAAGTAGAGATCATTGTCTCATAAATTTGCTGTTTGAGACTTTCCCAATGTAATAATTAATTGTAAGGTGTGTGTGTGTGTGTGTGTGTGTGTGTGTGTGTGTGTGTGTGTGTGTGAGAGACAGAGAGAGAGAGAGAGAGAGACTCGCCCAACGATGATTAGCACTGCTTTGGTCAAATGTATTGCAGTTTCTGGGACACCACCTAATGCAGTTCTCGAGAGTAGTTCAACATAACATAATTGAAGTTGATTTTCATTTTATACATACATTATTATAATGACTGTTTATGCTGTTGGTTATTAACTAGTAGATACTAAACTTCATACTTGTAACAAAAAATCAGTAGTATACACAAGACTACAAAACGTATCAGTAAGCTACGTAGTCTTAAAGTAGCCTAAATTAAAGGAATAAGTGTCTGTAATATATAACAACAATGGAAGTTCCAGTAAGAAATGTTAATAATAATATGTAGATAGGGAATAACTCACCGTAAAGACCATGAGCCACCAACACACAAATAAGACACACAAACACACACACAATTCTAAATTTTCAGCCACGGTCTTCCTCAGAAAGTGTGTTCATCCACATAATCACTCGGGCACACTCATCCACATACGTCAGCCATCTCTGGCCGCCCAACATAGTCTGACTCATGGAAGCGGAAGGGATGGGAGGGGAAGGGAACGGAGGGGGGGGGGGGGGAGTGAAGATGGAAGATAAGGGTGGGGATACAAGAAGACGCGATGTCAGGCAGAATAAAAATAGAAAACGGATGACTTACCCAAAGCACAGGCCTGTCTACAGACACAAATAAAATCACACACATACAGCTTTCGCCACTGCTGGTAGCTTCTTCACGAAAAGAGAAATGGAGGAGAGGAGAAAGGAAAGGATACGGATTTTAAGGAAGTGGAAAAGGAGTCATTCCAATCCCAGGACCGGAAGGTCTTAACTTACGGGAATAAAAGGTAAGGCAAACGACCGTGCACGCGCACGCACACACACGCACACACACAAACGTTAGCTTTCACAGCCTAGCTGCTTCTTCAGGCAGAAGAGAAGGAGAGGGAAAAGGAAATGAGAGTTTTAAGGGAGTGGGTAAGGAGCCATTCCAATCCCGGGACAGGAAAGACTTACCTTGGGGGGGGGGGGGGGGGGAGAGGAAGGTAAACAAATACACACCCACCCATACATATACACACACACACCTAGGCAGAACTTCTTTGCTTTCTTCAGTGTGTCTGCCTAGGTGTGTTTGCGTTTGTGTATATGTGTGGGTGTATTCGTTTACCCTCCTTTTTTTCCCCCCAAGGTGTGTGTGTGTGTGTGTGTGTGTGTGTGTGTGTGTGTGTGTGTGTGTGTTTCCTGTATATCTTCCCTGTTAATAAGAAACATTTTAGATACCCCCCCCCCCCTCCCAGCATCATTCATTTGACTTCTCTTTACAGCTTGATCTATCCTATTTGGTTATATATATCATCTTTTGCATCTCTGACTTCCATAATCCTCTATCATCATGACCTAGGTCATTAATTACCTTCCCATTCTCTCCTACCTGATGAATGAACCTCGTTCCAAAAGCTTGACCTATTTTTTTCATCTTTTTTCTTTCTGTGTGACATCAGCGGTACAAAGGAAGGGGGAAAGGAAACGGGGGGGAAAGGAAGGGGGTGAGAAATGAGTAATGGATAAGTGAGTTGAGGATGTAGGAGGGGAAGAGGTTTGTGTAGATTTATGCCAGGAGGATGTTGGAGGGCAAGTTCCCATCTCTGTAGCTCTGAGGGACTGATGGGTGGTGTGACACGTGCCCAGGTCCCTGGAATCATGCTGGAGGGCATGCTCTCCTATAGAATATTAGGCGTCCCACAGGCAAACAGTCCGTCTGTGACCATTCATCCACTCAGCCAATTTCTTGGTGATTATACCAACATAAAAGGCCACACAGTGGACACATTCAGTTGGTAAATGACCTGGCTTGAATAGGGTACATTTTTCCTGTGGTGAGGCTGGAGTTTGTGGTTGTAGGAGGATGCATTGGATAAGTTTTGCAGCAGGATTGGTTACAGGGGTAGGAATCATTAGGTAGTTAGGGTGGTTTTGGGTTGTTGTAAGGTTGGACGAGGTTGTTGTGGAAGTTGCGAGGACAGCGGAAGGCTACTCTGGGTAGTGTGGGAAGAAAACTTAGGAGTGATGATCTCATTTCATAGCATAACTTGAGAAAGTCATAGCCCTGACGGAGCAATTTGTTGAGGCATTCCAGTTCGGGATGTTTCTGGGTGATCAAGGGTTGGGAACATAGTTGCCGGAAGGGGAGGAATGGACTGTTCGGGAGGTCTGCTTGTGGAAGAGTCTGTAGGGTAGTTGTGGGACAGGAGAGCATTGGATAAGTTATTGTTATAGGTGGTGAGGGATTTGTTACTGGAGCAGATACGTTTCCCATGGATGCCTAGGCTGTAGGGAATGGGTCATTTAATATGGAAGGGATGGCAGCTATCAGTCGAGGTATTGTTGCTTGTTTGTGAGTGGATGTGGGACTCAACAAGGTGAAGGTCAACATCCAGGAAGATTGTTTGCATTTTGGAGAAGGACCAGGCGAATTTTAGAATGGAGAAGGAGTTAAGGTCTGAAGGGTTTCTTCACAGTGAGTCCAGACCACAAACGTATCATCTGTGAATCTATAGCAAACCAGGGGGTGCAACTTCTGTGTCTTAAGGAATGCTTCTTCCATGTGGCCCGTGAAGAGGTTGGCATAGGCAGGGGTCATCCTGGTTCCTGTAACTGTCAACCTGATTTGTTTGTAGGTCTGGCCCTCAGAGGTGAAGTAATTATGGGTGAGGATGAAATTTGCAACTATGACAAGGAATGAAGTTTTTGGGAGGCTTTCAGGTGGGCATTAGGAAAGATAGAGTTCCAGGGCTGATAGACCATGGGTGTGGAGGAGGATGTTGATGTAAAGGAATGTGGCATCTATGGTGACAAGGAAGCTTTCAGGTAGGAGGGGCATAGGGATGGGTTTGAGGCGTTCCAGAAAGTGGTTCATGTCTTTGATGTTGGATGGGAGCAGTTCTCTCCTACCTGATGAAGGAACCCTTTTCCAAAAGCTTGTCCTATTTTTTCATCCTTCTTCTTTCTTTGTGTGACTGTCGGCAGTAGGGAACTCACACTAAAAAAATAAACAATAATAATAATTCATTTGAAGGGAATTTATACAATCAAATATGTGGCTCAGTCTTGAGCACCCACATGGCATTCTTCTATGCCTATCTATTTATGAGCTGCCTGTAAGTAATCTTCATAGTGTTACTAAATCCCAAACCTCATATGGCTCCTCTTCCATCCACTTAATTCGGCTTATTAACCCCTAAATGCCATCTTCCCAGATGTTAAGCTGCATCCCTCTGAAGGTCCTGTCCACAATTCTCTGCTCATTGAATACACCATCCACCAACAGTACTTGCATTTTGACAGTCTGTATCCATTCCATACTGAAAAATCCTTCCCATACAGCCTGGCACCTGTGAACAGTATATTTGTGTTAATGACAATTCACTTACTCAATATGCTCACTCTATTTCTTACATATGCCATTACCAGTAAGCGATATCCAAAAGGCTAGTCCTCAGATTTCCCGTGCTGCATATGCACACTCCCAGTTTTCCCTCTACCTCCACTAACTAGCTACAAAAGAGTGCCCCCCCCCCTTGTCATCTTCTTCCACGCCGGACTGAAATAACGAAGACACAGTCTTCCTCAACATTCAGATTTTATTTCATCATGCTCCAAAATGAGAGATCCTCCCCACCCCTCCTAGAGGGTAGTGTTCCATTGTCCACCCAACCCCACGACATTCTAGACCATCCCTATGCCAGCCAACCTTGGCCTCCTGCTACTGTGATCATATCCTGGCAGAAGACCCCTTTGCAAGACCTGCCAAACCCACCTACCTAGCACTTCCTATTTCAGTCCCATCACAGGCTTATCCTAAACCATTAGAGGCTGTGGTGCCTGTGAAAGTAACCATTTGATTTATCAACTCTGCTGCACACACACAGCAAAACTTTTTATATTGGCATGACTATTAACCAGCTGTCCATTACAATGAATGGCCATTCCAAAAACTGTTGCCAAAGCAAGGTAGACCACCCCTTCGAACAACATGCAGCTGAGCAAAACGTGGTGGATTTCAATGGCTAGTTCACAACCCGAGCCATCTGAATCCTAAGTAGTAGTAGGATTATGATATTAAATTTCGAATTTCATTTTTTAATAATGGAAAGTCCAAGGTAGAATTCAACAATATAATGAGGACCATTTCAACTAATTTTTTATCTGCCTGCTGCAGTTCTTTGTATGTCTTTGTGGTGAGTTATAAATTGTCCTCATATTGTTGATCCCCCCCCCCCCCCTTTTCTGTCATTAGTTTCAACACCAGACTAATCTAGGGGCTAAATGGAAGGTTTCTAAACACATGGCCACAGCTTCCAGCTAGTTAGGTTGCACTGACTCTTGTTAACTTTAGCTTTAATTTGTTTTATTTATTTATTTTTTGCTCAACAGGAATACAATCTGGTGGATGTGGAGAGAATAGTATTCGTCTGCGACCAGCTCTTATATTCCAGACCCACCATGCTGATATTTTTCTGGACCGTTTCCGTCAAGTTCTACGTGAAACTAAGTAAACTCAATTTCACAAATCTACATTGGGACCTAACTTAAAGAATCTAACAATGTGGATTTTCTATAAAAAGTTGTTTGAATTTTCAGAAATTCTTACATAAGCACTAATTCATATAGTTATTGCTAAGAAGCAAAGAATTGTAACAGATTACTTCATTGAAAAAAGAAGAAGAAAGTGATTAAAATAGTTGCTAATAATTTTTCCTGATTAACTTTATTAGTAACCATTTTAATCAATCGCTGTTAGTGTATATTAAGTTAATTTAACTGTATCTACTGCTACAAAAACTTTAACAATTTTTATTCATTTATTTTTAAATGTTTCATACTTGATACTTCACCAGTGTGATGGTGTGGCTATATTGCAGATATTTTATCAGGATTTTATGACTATGAGATAGATTTTAACTTTTGTAAGAGAGCTGTGTTCAGTCTTACATAAAACCTGTTGAATACACCAATGAAAGTAACCAATACAGTGCAAAGAAAAAATTCTGTAAATGTTGCAACATACTTCTAAATATTGCTTACACAGAGATGGTCTAAAGTTCAGGGATAGTTTTAAATTGACTTCTTGGTTATTGCTGAGTTTTATTTGTGTAAATAACATTCTGCAGTTTAAAGACTGGAACTTGCATTTACTAAATTAGCCCTTCTTTGTTTTTGTCTTGCACAAAAATCCTGGTATTAATGCATTTTTTTTTCTTTATTTAAATTTGTTCTATGTCCTATCATGTGTTCTATGTATGTATGTATACAGAAAGGTGATAATGGTAAGATCATGAAGAGCCTCAAGACATTCTGAAATAAAAGTTTTATGTATTTCAAAAAGAGTGCCATAAAATGGTTTAGACTTTGCAATGATGTTCCAGATGTTGATATTATGGAGATACAAACCATTTAGATAATGAAGTTGTAGGGAAGGCTGAATGGAAAAAGTACAAAATTTAAAGTTTTTTTTTTTTTTTTTTTTTTTTTTTTTTTTAATTCCCATAGTGCACTTAACCTTTTGGTTACTGCTGATTTTACTTTCTCTCCTCCTTCTCCCTCCTTTCTTTTTAAACAATTGCCATAGACACATTATTTGCTTCTTCATGTGAAATAAAAGAAAATAAATTGTTCAGGCTATAAATAGTATGTAACTATAGTCTGCTTCATGTAGGAAGGTGCCCCAGTTTTCAGCCGTTCTGTGCATCCTTCTCCGTTACTGCACTGGTAGCCAATAATTCATTGCCTAGGCATGTGGTGGGCTGAGAGTTATGAAGGCTCCATTGTTGCCATTTGGCTGTAGCGCCTCCCCATCATGCGTCTCCTATTGTCCACCTCTATGTGCAGAAGCAACTTCCTACATGACGTGTACAAACAGTAATAAGACAACTGTTACTCGAGAAGTGCTAAGTCATGTGGCACATTTAATTTGCCTCGGGGGGGGGGGGGGGGGGGGAGGAGAGAGAGAGAGAGAGAGAGAGAGAGAGAGGAGCGCTTTGCACAGGTAATTGTTTAGTGCCATATAGGAAATTTATTACCCCTGACTATTGTAGTTCTGATAGCCAGGGGATTTTATTACTCTCTGTTGTGGTATTATAGTCTGTCAAAACATGTTATAATAATTATTAGAACTGACAAATCATATGCAGACTGCATGAAACAATTAATGAAGTTGTCATATATGTATTCTAGTGATTGATTGTATATTTTATGATGCTAAGTAAATTAAGAACTGCAACGTTTATGTTAAGGTAGCTACATTATAAAGGACTGAATTTATTTTGACTGCACTTTTTGTATAATTGTTAATTTAAGAAATATTATATTGTTAGCTTAATGAGTCCTCATTGTCAAGTCAGTAAACTGAATATGAAACGCTTGTGTTCATCATGTCTTCCAAGTGTATCCATATATTTATATGATACAGTGTCATGATTGTAGATTTAATAAAGAAATTTATAAATAAAGGACACATTTTCTGGTAAATTATTTCATAAATTACTTTAACCATAATTTTATTATGTTTGTTCCAAATATATGTCTAGCCAAACTATACCGTTCTGTATAGTTTTCTTAGAGTTGATATTTTATTGGTAAAGAGCTCACATGAAAAGTTCCCATACCTTGCTGCAATCTGTTTTCCATAATTCCCATATTTAAACTCAATATTTAACTATCTTTTTGCCTACCATGTTGTAGGCTTATTATTTACTTCCAACTCTTTAACGATTATTTCTTTGTTCTAAATTTTCTTTTAACTCCTTGACCAACCGGTTTTTTGTACTGCTATCAGTTCTCTCCACTCCACTACCTACTAAAGCTTTGCATCGGGAAAGTATGGCCAGCTTGCCAGAGTCGGCCGTGCTGGGCCTGTTCCACTGCTGATTAGCCATTGACAACAACAATATTCCGAGCACTTTTGAGAAAACTAATTGATGCAAAAATTTAATTTTTTCACACCTTACAGTGTGATATTTTTGCTCGATAATGATCTGCCTTTCTATTTGTTATTCCTTACAGTTACTGTGCTAAATCAAATTAAGTAAACCACTGCAGAAACTTTTGGAGAGTTTACAGATGGAAAAATCGCATTGTGTAGACTTTTCGTATGGTTGATTTTAGCACATACAAAGCTGTAAACGAAATGTAGGTAAGACATCAAAATTTTATTTAAGGTTGAGTGCAGAATGATAACTCTTTTCATTCTTGAGATATAGGATGTTTATCAAATGGACAGACGCGGGAAATGCATGCAATTCTGTCCATGTGGACTTGCTGTTTATATGTAGTTCTTGTCACACGATTTTAAGAAAGCTGTCTGGTTTGTGGCTCCAACTATAGAGTTCAACTATAAATGCAGACTGTCCTGTAGCGTAGGCCAATATTCAAACAGGCCGAGAACCTCTCCTCATCACAGCAAAGTATAAATTAAAGAAACAATTGAGATAACGGTCAAGTTTTTGATGAGTATTTTCTTACATATTATGTACTTAAAACTACTACAGAAAGTGCAAGGGGGTACCCACTACATTACTCCTACCAAAAGTGGAGAAATTAAAAGTGCCTATATAATACTAAGTACATTTGCCTGTCTAATATTTTTCTTGCTTCAATCCTTTATTTCCTGTAATAATACACCAACCATATATACACAAATGAGTAAAACTTTCTTCAGGAACTGTATATTAATTTCATATCTAAATGAGAATCTGTTGAGTTTACTCAGTTATCAGTCAAAAGTTTTGTGTTTTCAACAATTATTTGAAAATAAAACAGACGACATGTGAATAATTTAACCTCACGACATAATGCAGGAATTTTTTGTCACAAATTTACTACAGTTAAAAACATGTAGGTATCTGCTGTGTGATCCAATTGACAGTGAATCTTTAATCTAGTAATTTTCAGTATGAATTAAAAGTACCACAGCACAGAACCAAGGGTCTCTTTTGGGCTCCTAGTTTTCTCTGACAATTTTCATCAGTCTGACTCTTCTTCCTGCATTTCGGAATTCAAATGAAAGTACTATAATGTTTACCATCCTTCTTGTCTTGTAAAAAAAAAACCACCATAAAGTACAAAAAATGCTTTATTCAAATCTAAGCATACAAATATTGACAAGACTTCTTATGGCAGGGAAGCAACGTATAGCACCAACATGGCAGAAAAAATCATGTGACTGGATTTCAGCCAATCACTAGTTGCAGAAGGCGGCAGGTGGTGTGGAAAAGGATGGCCATACTTTTCCTGTACAGAGCTGTAGTCCCTACCCCTCCTTATGTAATTTTTCATATGCTCTGAGGGACTTCCTTGCAGCACCTTGTTTCCTGATTTGTTTCAGCATACATTTCTAAAATAAATTTAATGTTGGATCGTAAGTTACCAACAATTTAAAGCTTTTGACAGCAGCAATGTACATTAGGGTAAATAACTACATTTCATTTTATTTAATTTGTCTCATGATAGATTACACTTGATGATTTGACCATCAAACGGTGTTATTTCAAACTGTTCTGAGGTTAATTTCACCATTGAATAGATTGTGTTCAGGGGTACTTGAATCCTTGAAAACTGGGAATTACCAGAAAATTATCACGTTCCTAAAAGAACATTCAAGACATTTCATGAACGTGGTGTGCATTATGTGGAAGGGGCATTATAGTGCCAATCCAGTTCTTGAATTTGATCATAAACTTTGCCATGGCGACGCTACCACTATCCTAACAATTGAGGTCATCTGCAGGGCAATCTACACTGTGAAACAAAAGCATCAATGGCAAAATAGGCAAGACTGTCACAGAGCTTTCTGACAATGGATTTATTATAACAATTTACTTTATTTGTACTGCTATTGATAAACAATAAAGTAGATATTTTCTTATCACATTAAAATTGGATATTTTTGTTTAGTTATTTATTGGTTTTTTACCTTAGGCATTTTTCTTATTTTGTCCCAAGATGACAGAACAATTCATTCCCATTAACTTCCCTCGACACAATAATATATCCCATCCACAGCAAGGGAATATCCCACACACTCGCCCCTCCCCCATCCCTCTGCAACTAAATTAATGCACTTTATATATTCGTCAAAATCTTTCCAGTTGACCCACATGGTATATTGCGTTGGAGACTGAAAAAGAGAGTAAGCCACACTGTAAGTATAGAGGTAATAAAAATTTGTTTGCAATTAAAGTGTCAAAATAACACGTTAACCAGACACATAGTTCATAGTACATTGGTCCTTTAGAATTTGTGCCGTAAACAGTATGATTTGTGACTACCAAACATCACGCAGAAAATCATTATAACTTAAAATCCTTTGAAAACAAGTAGAAGTTTTCTATATTACCAGGCTTTTTACAGCAATGGTTTGCTCAAATCAAGATGGACATAATTGACATCACTTACGTCAATAGAGCTCCTTACGGGATGAGTCACCATATGGCATTCTAAAATAATTATATCCTAGTAAAAATGTGTACTAATAAAATAATAGATGAGGAAACAGAAATAACTTTGTACCTTTGTACTTCTATAAACTAATAATTGAATGGGCTTTTGTTAAAGGGGGCTGCAGAATAGCCTTGCACACTAAGGCGCCCAGCTGTGGAGCTCATGGCCATTTGCCGTCTGAGGTTTGTTTGAGTCCTCTGTCGGGCATGGGTGTTTGTGTTGTCCTTAGCATAAGCTGTTTTGTTAGTGTAAATAGTTTGTAAGCTTAGGAACTAATGACCACTGCAGTTAAGTCCTTTAGATCTACAAATATTTGATTTTGTTAAAAGGGTAAATGTGATATTATTGTCAAATTTGTTTTAATCAACTATGCATGTTCAAATGATTTCTTCTGACATAACAGATCCTGCGAAGTGTTCCGCAGTTGCAGAGTTGGAAATCGGGAAATCCGAAAATGTAGTAAATACCCTATATGATCAAAAGTATCACGACACATAGCTGAAACTTACTTAAAAGTTTGTGGCACCCTCCATCGATAATGATGGAATTGAATATGGTGTTGGCCCACCCATAGCCTTGATGGCAGCTTCCACCCTCGCAGGCATACTTTTAATCAGGTGCTGCAAGGCTTCTTGGGGAATGGCAACCCATTCTTCACAGAATGCTGCACTGAGAAGAGGTATTGATGTAGGCATGTGAGGCCTGGCATGAAGTTGGTGTTCCAAAACATCCCAGAGGTGTTCTATAGGATTCAAGTGGGATCTCTGTGTAGGACAGTCCATTACAGGGATGTTATTGTCGTGTAACTACTCCGCTACAGGCTGTGCATTACAAACAGGTTCTTGATCGTGTTGAAAGATGCATTCGCCATTTTCGATTTGCTCTGCAACAGTGGGAAGCAAGTAGGTGCTTAAAACAACAATGTAGGCCTGTGGTGTGATAGTGCCATGCCAAGAAACAATGGGTGCAAGCCTTCTCCGTAAAAAGCACAACCACACCATAACACCACTGCCTCCTCTTGACACTAAACACGCTGGTAGATGATGTTCACCCGACATTCACCATACCCACACCCTGCCATTGGATTGCCATATTGTGTACCATGATTCATCACTCCACACAATGTTTTTGAACTGTTCAGTTGTCGAATGTTGATGCCTCGCTTGGTGTAAGGAGCATAATTTGGCATTGACCTGCATGATGTGTGGCTTATGGGCAGCCGTTTGTCCATGAAATCCAAGTTTTCTCACCTCCTACCTAACCGGCATAGCACCTGGAGTGGACCCTGATGCAGCTTGGAATTCCTGTGCAATGGTCAGGATAGATGTCTGCCTATTACACTATACGGCCCTCTTAAACTGTTGGTGGTCTCTGTCAGTCGACAGACGAGGTCGGCCTAAATGCTTTGATGCTGTACGTGTCCTTTCACATTCCCACTTCAGTATCATATCAGAAACAATGGAACTAGGGATGTTTAGGAGAGTGGAAATCTCTCATACAGACACTGAGTAAGTGACACCTAATCACCTGTCTATGTTGAAAGTCCACGAGTTCCGTGGAGCATCACATTCTTTTCCTCACGATGCCTCACTACTGAGATTGCTGATATGCAGTACCTTGCAGTAGGTGGCAGCACAATGCACATAATATGAAAAATGTTTGTTTTTGGTGGTGTCCGGATACTTTTAATCATATAGTGTATTTCAGTAAAGATATTGAAGAGGGATTATAGGAGAAGTATGTGTAAACTGTAAGAAGTAATTGGCTTTCTCTTCCTTCTTATTTCATGATTAACATATCACTACTAAGAGTTACTATTGATTAACTTTTATATGTACATCAGATAAGTCATTGTTTTTTTCCTGTGCATGATGCACTAATGATGTCAACAAAAAGGACCATAGAGATTTTTTTTTTAATTATTTGAGTAGTATTCAAACCAATTTGGAAGAAATTCCACTCTTCAGTAACAACTGTATTCGGGGGGGGGGGGGGGGGGGGAGAATTGCATGTCTAGACAAGATCAACATTCTTTAAACTCTCATCTACAGACCAGTTCAATTAATGAAAATTTCGTGCTAGTCACCAAGAATGTTCCTCTTGGTAACTCCTACCACACTAACATTATTTTCTAATATTGTGATTCTCTGTCTTGATGATTTTATGTACATCAATTCTGGAGTCGTACAACCAAATTTTTTTAGAAACAGCCATAGAGCCTTCACACAGTTTGATCACGGCACTGAACCACGTCCATTTCATATCTTTCTTTGGCAGTTGGTAGATCAAAAAGTGACAGCATTAGTGCTGTTGACAATGAAGACTTAAATCGTTCTGATTGTTGCAGCCATTAAAAAAACTGTACAACAGTTCTATTTACGAAAAGAAATCACGAGAAAAGTAATGATATCAAAAATATGACATGAAAAAGTTACACCACTGGTGCTACCTGCATTCACTTTCACTTCTATTTCCGTCGTAGTCAGTTCTCTAAAAATTTATGATGTTGCAAACATTTTTCTGCCTTTGGTGCTACTGTAAGAATGCAGACAGAATTTATCACATTCAAATTAGCTAAGTGACTCATTTAAGTTTTAGAAGTCTGTACTGTGAACTGAATTATTATAGAACGCCAGTATCATTTAGCATGCAACAATGACAGATATGAAGGCTTAATAAACATAATCATGTAGTTTCCTTGCAATTTCTGCATTTAATCAGACATTCCATCTGGGTATAATGTCCAACAAGTTAATTTTTTTTTTCTGTAGTCAAAGATACTTTTTAACTAAATAAGTGTGTTAAGAAAACATCTGTGTGCTGTATCAGGACATTTTATAATGGGTAATAGATTTGGACACTGTTTCACTGTTTCAAACTAATGTTTCGATACGCAGAACTGGTTCAGTGTTTAAGGGTGATGGCGTTATCTTTGCCAAGAATATTCGTCGGCTGAAGCCTGTCTGCCATCTTGGTCAGTTGTGGAATGCTATTTCTCCATTAAAATTCTGCGTGAAGTAAACCCTGTATTGCCATGTCTACTCCTTTAGAAGGAGATTTTTTTTTTTTTTTGGGGGCATCTACTTTTGGCTGGTTACTAAAATGCAAAATCTCCTTTTTTAATATCTGCAAAAATCTACTTAATTTTTTAGGGTTATTCACAGTCGATAAGGAATGCAGTCAGTCATCTTCATTATTACAGTGGAGTGCTTTTCATTTGGTCTCTCACGAGAAACACACTGTGTAGTACCTCTATGCGTTGAGAAATGAAAGGGGATTTCCATAAGAGTCACAGGCAAGTCGCTCTTGCTATACGGACATTGTGACGTAGAGGTTTGTTTTAGGTAAGGCTAAGTACCAGCTGACGCATCCGCCATTTTTATTCCCATAGCTTGTAAGTTAATCATACTGCAGTGCTATAGGATTTGCGTCACAGCACTTTAGCATGACATTATGGGTGCTTGTGTTGCCATAAACTGCTCAAATCATTCCAGTGGTCCCTAGAGATTCTGAGAGAAGACAAAAATGGATCATTAACTGTAGGTGAAAAAACTGGGAATCCGAACCAAGCACACAGTTATGTATTGTAAGTAAATATTATTTATTATTATGACTTGAAGCAAGATTTAACAGTAAAAATCGTCTGTGATATTCAAACACAAGTTTTTGTTTAGCTTTTTTGAAGGTCTACCTCTTAACAGAGGAGCTGCCTGTAGGCAGTTAGCAGCCGCAGAATACAATAACACAGCAAAACATCCCGGAACAAACAGTTTTTTGAGCACAATATGTGTGTCTTAAATAGTATATTGAGAAATAAACCACATCAAAAAGTTTTGTACCGACATTGCACAAATTGTTTAAGATACTTCTATTCTGTTATTGCAAGAAAGTATTACAAACACTAAAATGGAAAATATAAATATACTGGGCAAAAAGTTTAGTTACAGCTGTGACAGCATACTGTGCTGATACAGGCAACTACCATTAAATGCTATTTGTGGTATTTCAAAATTTTAGCGTCATAAGTTGCTGTTTGCAATTTGAAAGAATAGTACCTGATATTTTATCACAAAATACACCCTCAATTCAATTTCTTATTAGTAAATGCCAATATTGAGCTTATCTATAAGAGACTATAATATAACTAACACAGAATACTGGGTAAATTTTACATACAAAAACTTGTCAACCTTAGAGAAGCAATAGAATTATTTATTTATTTCATGGTCAACACAAAGGATTATTCCCCTCATTTTATATGACTGCTTTTCAAGTAGCATTCAACGGTTGTTGCCTACATCGGTACTGTGTTCTTCTATGACCGTAAACTTTACATCCTGTACACTAATATTGTTGTCGTGTTGCAATGGAAGCAGGCTTGACTTCGAAGGCAACTGAACACAGCACTTATACTCGAAGCACAAGTAGAATTTACAAGTGAACATAAGAGAGATGTAGAACATTCTGGAATTGTTAATTACAAAGAAATAAATTTTTGCCGGTGGGCGGGATTGAACACGCGACCTTCAGCACTGCAGTCCGTGACGCTATCCCCTGCGCCACGCCGGCAGTCGATGTTCGTAGTCTCTCGCAGCATTGCTCCCTCTCATGGAGAAACAGTGACCCGCTGTTATAATCCCTGTGGAGCCAGCTGCAATGTCCTGGATCTTGACCATGTCATGGGTCCTCTGTATGACAGTTAATGAGACTCCTTCCCTTCTCTACGATTATCGATGACAGACGTTCCTGTCGTGGCTTCATCAGGAACATTACTGTCCTTAGAGTCCTTGAACAAGAAGCCATTGTCATCTACCTGCTCTTCAGGATTGTAGTAAGGCTTCATGCGCAGGACGTGAACAATGTCTCTTTGTTTTTGACATTTCGACAACAGCCCATAATTCTCAACTTCGTATGTGACATCTGACAAGCGGCTTATGACACGATACGGACCAAAGTATCACTTCAATAACTTTCCTGACAGTCCAACCTTCCGTACAGAGATAAAAATCCATACCAGCTCTCTTGGGCTGTACACAACAGGTCGGTGCTTGTCGTTATATCGCTGACGGTCCTTCTCCTGGGCATCCAGTGTCCATATGCGAGCCAGCAGTCTTGCTTCTTCAACCCTGGTGATGAGCTGTTTAACATAGTCATCCTGAGTGTCGTCTGGTGGGAATGGGACAGCGTATCCATTGTCGTCTCAGCTTCACAGCTATGGAGCAGGAAAGACGGAGTGAAGCCTGTGGTGTCTTGTCTTACGGTATTGTAAGCAAATGTCATGACTGGCAGAATTGTATCCCAATCCTTCTGCTCAACATCGACAGCATGTCGGCTAACGTCTTGTTAAAACGTTCCGTAAGACCATTTGTCTGAGGATGGTATGCAGTTGTCATTCTGCTCAACATCGACAGCATGTCGGCTAACGTCTTGTTAAAACGTTCCGTAAGACCATTTGTCTGAGGATGGTATGCAGTTGTCATTCTGTGGACAATGTCGCACTGTGACATAACCTCTGATACTAGTTTTGACTGGAATACTTTTCCATGATCAGATATCCTGACACGTGGTGCTCCATGCTTCAAAATAACGTCTTCTACAAGGAATTTTGCGATCTCTGGAGCTTCTGCAGTCGGCACAGGTTTGGTGACAGCGTAGCGTGTGAGGTGTTCAGTACAGACTGTTATCCAACGTTTACCGGTTGTTGACTTCGGGAACCTCACTAAAAGATCGATCCCAACTCGGTGGATGGAGCTGCTGCCAGCGGAATCGGTACGAGATGCCCTGGAGGTAATTGCGGCACATGCTTCCGTCGCTGGCACTCTTTACAGTGACTCACATAGTGCTTGACAGATCTGTAGAGACCTTTCCAGTAATACCTGCGTCTGATTCTGTCTAGGGTCTTCACGAATCCCAGATGACCGGATATTGGAGCATCGTGGAAATATTTGAGAATAGGTGGCTGTAGATGAGCTGGAACAACCAGTAGCCATTTGGTGCCCAGTGGATCGTAGTTGCTCTTGTACAATGTTCCGTTTATAAGTTGGAACTCTCCATTTGTCGGTTCTCCTTTCTCCAAGGCCAGTAACGTTTTTAATAGTTCTGGATCTTCCCTCTGTTCAGCTGTAACGTCATCTAATTCAGTGAGTGCTGAAATTTCATTAATGTTGTTGTGTTCCACTAATGGATTCCTCGAAAGGCAGTCGGCATCCTTGTGTTTGCGCCCGTTCTTGAATACCACTGTGACATCGTACTCTTGGAGTCTTAGTGCCCATCTTGCTAGTCGACCTCATGAATCCTTCAAGCTAGTCAGCCAACACAAAGAATGGTGGTCTGTCACGACGGTGAGTGGTTTGCCGAATAAATACGGCCGGAACTTGTTGATAGCCCAGATAACTGCGAGACATTCTTTTTCAGTTGTAGAGTAGTTTATCTCGGAGTTTGAGAGTACTTTTGACGCATAGGCCATCACTTTTTCAGCACCTTCCTGAACTTGTACAAGCACTGCACCAATCCCATAACCACTGGCGTCTGTGTGAAGTTCCGTTTCTGCACTCTCGTCGTACAAAGCTAGAACTGGTGTGGAAGATAGAGCCTCCTTAAGTGCCCGGAAAGCTCTTTCTTTTGTCTCATCCCAGTAAAACTTGGCGTCTCCCTGCAGAAGTTCTTGTAATGGACGTACCTTGTTACAAAATCCTTTTATGAAACGTCGGTAGTACGAGAACAGCCCGAGAAAACTTCTCACATCACGTATGTGCTGAGGAGTTGGAAATTTTGTGACTGCCCTTACTTTATCTGGATCAGGACGGACACCATCTCCGTTGACTAGGTCCCCCAGGATTTTTATCTCTTTGGCGACGAAGAGGCACTCCTTTGGATTGAGGTAGAGACCTGCTGTCTGAACACATTTCAACACAGTTGACAAGTGACTCAGATGTTCTTCAAATGTTTTCGAGAAAACGACAATGTCATCTAAATAGCAGAGACACGTCGTCCACTTAAGGTGTCGAAATAAGTTGTCCATCATGCATTTGAATGTGGCTGGAGCGTTACATAATCCAAATGGCATTACTTTAAATTCATAGAGGCCGTCAGGTGTAATAAAAGCCGTCTTCTCCCTGTCAGCTTCGTCAACCTCGATTTGCCAGTAACCTGTCTGCGTGTCCATAGTTGAAAAGTATGTAGCTCCTTTCAAGCGGTCTAAGGTGTCGTCAATGCGCGGCAATGGGTAGACATCTTTCTTTGTGATTCTGTTCAGCCGCCGATAGTCGACACAGAATCGCCACGTGCCAGCCTTCTTCTTTACGAGGACCACCGGAGACGACCGAGGACTCTCTGAAGGTTGGATAAAGTCGTCTCGTAACACCTTCTCCACTTCCTCCCGAATTATCCGTCTTTCAGCTGGCGACACTCTATATGAACGCTGGCTAACTGGCGGATGATCCCCAGTATTAATACGGTGCTTTATCGTGGGACGTTTCGTCTGAATTTTCCCCTGCTAAGGTGTGAATGTACTTGTTCATAAAAATTAAAACCATTCAGTATTTTTCGAGATATATCGATTTTTTTTGAAAAATAGTGCTTCTCGAAAATTGGCTACAGTTGCTTAGGGGATCGACCTAGAGTTCCGGTTATTGGTCTGTTTTCTTCGTGAAGAGTTGTAATATCATGCAGTTAAATATTTTCAGATTTCGTTAAGTATAAGTATCAACGGATAACTTTAAAAAAGTTTTTTGGGCCTGTTTACTTCACCTTTTATGTTATGGAGAAATATGTTGCTGACATTTCTGCACAGATTTTAAAAATAATAATGTTACTCTACGATCATCTGGAACTGAAATAAATATTTGTGTTTTTTGAACAAATCTAGTGCATGTAATTAGCATTATACAGCAACGTGATTCATGGAGGTTAATACTGAATACTTGTACTAGTAGGAAAAATATTTGGATCTGTTGCATTGTTTTCTACAATTACTAACCGATTGTTATAGTGAAGCATGCAAGTCCTATTGCCTGAGCTAGAGCAGGCAAGCGGCCGTTGGTGAGGGGGGGGGGGGGGGGGGAGCAGTGATAGTATACAGATCAATGGGCGGGAGAGACTGGCGCTTGTTCTCTTTGGTCTAAACAAGGCGGTTGAATCTAAACAGTGATCTCTATCTCTCTGATATAGTTTTGGAAACAGTTTTGTTTTCTTTGGCAAAAAACAGCGCCATACAATTTTTAATTTTTGTTTGTTTTTATACAAAAAATAAAATAAGTCTATAGCGGACTACTTAGTCTAGTAACGGCGTCACAAAAAATGGGCTTTTTGCTTGCACAAAAGAATAGAAAATTTTATTTTTTATCCTAATACATGTATGGTTTTCTAGCTCCCTACGCCCCGAACAGCTTTCTGTAGCCAAAAAAACTGCAAAATGTTGGCTGTTTCTACAGATTTCCGCCTATTACTCGGAAACTATGCATGCTACCGAAGATGTTCTCCTAACCAAAATAGCTGCGCGAGTGTAGCTGAGCGGTCTGGAGCGCCACAACGCAGATTGCGCGGCCTCCTGTGTCGGAGGTTCGAATCCTCCCTTGGGCATGGATGTTTGTTTTGTCTTTAATATAAGTTAGTTCATAAGTAGTTTGTAAGTTTAGGGACTGATGACCCTGCAGTTAAGTCCCATAAGCTTTACAAACATTTGAATAACCAAAATAAAAGAACATTGAATTTTGCTTGGACTGGCCTATTCATATGTCAAAATCCGTACAGTCATTTGACCGCAATCAGTTTTCAGAGGGGGGACTGATGACCATTGCAGTTTTGTCCCCCTTAAACAACCAACAACAACAACAAGTTTTCAGAGTTCAGTTATTTTTACCGACTTCGAAAAACGGCTACTCCAAATAAAAAATGTCAAGTTATTAAAATTGTGAAACATGAAATTTCATCTCAGAAAAGTGCCAAAGTTTTTATATTTAGTCAATATTAAAGGTTCATATACTTAAAAAACAAAGTACCTTGTTCATTTGAAGAAGAAGAAGAAAAAAAAATTATATCACACAAATGTAAATACTTATTGACCATTAATATGTGCTTTGGTTTTCCTTTTAGCACTCGAATATTACCATTTAAGACATGAATAAAAATACATAGGAAACATATTTCGACATTAGGGCGCCATCTCCTCACAAAAATTTCATTTAATAGAATACGACTGAAATAAAAATAAACAACAAGGGAATCCAATTGCCGGCCGCGGTGGCCGAGGGGACTGAGGCGCTCCAGTCACGGTCTGCACGGCCACTACGGTCGGGGGTTTGAATCCCCACTCGGGCATGGATATTTGTGCCGTCCTTAGTGTTAGCTAGTTCATAAGTAGTTTGTAAGTTTAGGGACTGATGACCCCATAGTTAAGTCCCATAAGCTATACAAACATTTGGAAATCCAATTACTTTGGTTTTCAAGTATATGAATGAAGGCTTAATATTGCCAAAAACTAACAGACTAGGTTGGGAAAATCACTGAACTTTGAAAACTGATTGCGATCAAATGGTTGTACGGAATTTGACGTTTCAATAGGTCATTCCAGGCAAAATTTATGCTCTTTTATTTTGGTGAGGATAACATCTTCAGCAGGATACATAGTTTCCGAGTAATAGGCTAAAATCTTATAAAGTGTCAAAATTTCGCATACTTTTGGCCAAAGAAAGTTGCTCCGAAAATTTTGAAAGACGAAAACTTGGATTCTACATACTCTCAACCATATACACAAGCTAAAAAAATATCGTCTTCCTCATTTTTTGCAAGGAAAAGCCCATTTTTATAACACCGTTACTGGACTATGCAGTCCGCTCTAGACTGTTTTTTATACAAATAAATGAAATGTATGGCGCTGTTTCCCAAAGGAATCAAAAATGTTTCCAAAATACATCACAGATTTTTCGCGCCGTTTACAATGCTCTCAACGAGAACAATCGCCAGTCTTTCCCGCCCCCTCCCCCCTTTCCCTTTCCCAACGGCCGCTCGCCCGCTCTAGCGCCAGTGATCTCTATACAAACTGGATGTATAACTCTGGTGTCTGAGCATAGAACTGCAGCGTGCCTGCACATTCATATGTTTTGCACACGATTTCGCATTGTCCGTCATGTTTAAATTTGGCAAACGAGTTTCCATCAGTTATTACGTAACAAAGAATTGCTTACCTCTTCATTTGGAATTTAATTAATTATTCGATGTAGTAAGCTGATATGGGAGTGGAATCGAAACATATTTTCTTCACTTTCTCTTGTAATGCGTCTTAGTGGACATGTTTGAATTTGGCAAGAAACTAGATATGAATATCTATGGCTGGCATGCTAAGACAATTGAAGTTCAACCACAGTCTAACAAATACAGTCGCGACACTCACTGCTGTAAAAGTTGTTACCAACTGACAGTTACTGCTACACTAGCGCTCCTAGCGGTGGACAAGCTGCCGAAAGAGTGAAGTTTGTTTATGATTATTTGTGTGCGTAATTAACGTAATAGTTAGTATAATTTTTGTGTTACAAGCATTAGTAATATATCAAGAGACATACATAATACGGAAATTAACGTAAAAACAGTCGAACTTAACTGATTCAGTGGTATAACGAAGAACTTCGTCATGAAGCAATACCTACGAATATGTGTATATTTGCAGCTTATTCCGCTGAAAGTTACTAGAATATAAACGTAATAGAACATAAATTTCTATTTTGGTCTGTTCGTTACTATGACAAAGAGTTTTTTGACACGTATCATTGTGGTATGGGGTCTAATGATTCGCACATTTTTAGGCTTCACTCGTCTTTATTATAAGCGCATATTCTTTTGAGTGTTATTACTTTAGCTTAAGTAGACAATGTCTTGAAGATTCTTGCCGTTTGTGGTTCAGCTGCAGCAACAATTGTGGAATTCGGTTCTTCTTTGTTGAATAGGGTTTGTTTGCTTTTTCACTTTTCTTGTCACGTTTCTGATGGTTTCCTTCAGCTACAGTTGTGGTGGCTGATTTGGTATGTTAAATACTGTAGTTATTGCATTCTACATTCGTTTCCTACGTTCCACCCTCACCGATTTCACTGGAATTGGAATGGAGAAACGTTAACGTTCTTGAGAGGAAAAAACACGTCTTTCTGCCAAACGGTGGGTATTCTGTGTTTCTTATCCATTTTTCTATTTTTAATAGTACATTAAATTATTCAGTGTAACCCTGTAGGTTACTAGATAACAGTAAATAAACTGTGCCGCAATGTAGCGTTTCCAACCTTGTCAGGGATCTTATGAAACCTAAGAAAGACAAAGGTGGAGCAATTTTTAAGTTATTACCTGTTTTTTTATACTACATACGTTCCCTAATGTAAAAAATACATTAAAATGAATATAAATGATACTATTCGCACTCATCCACTACCGTATTCATTGCAGTAGCTTGCCCTCCGCTTGGAGCGCTGCTGTCGTAGTGTATAACAAAAATCCGCGGAAGTGTCGTGACTGTATATGTTAGACTGTGGTTCAACATCCAGATAGTATAGAGATCAATGCACTGCGCGCTTACTTGCTTCACTTCAACAATCGGTTAGTAATTGTAGAAAACAATGCAACAGATACAAATATTTTTTTCTTACTAGTACAAGTATTCAATATTAAGCTCCATGGAGGACGTCACTGTGCAATGTTAATCACATCCACTAGATTTTTTTCAAAAAACTAATATTTCAGCTCCATAAAGTTGTCGAGAAACATTAATAGTTTTAAAATGAAGAAATGTTAGCAACGTATTTCTATAATAGTTCCTTTCATAACATAAAAAAATAGTCGGTTGAATAAAAACAAGCCCAAAAAAGTGCAAGTTTTTGTCATTGTTTGATAATTATAATTAACGAAATCCAAAAAATTATTCAATAGCATGATATTACAACTCTCCACGAAGAAATCTGTCCAAAAACCATAACAGTAGGTCGATTCCCTAACCAACACTAGCCAAATATCGAGAAGCCCTTAAAATCCATATATCATGAAAAATACTGAATGGTCTTAATTTTTGCGAACAAGTACTTTTTTTATTTGCTTCGTGCCATACTTAATTATAAGTGTGGAAATGTGAATGTTGACGAGTTATAAGGAATCTATTACAAGTTATTAAGCGTTTTTTTCGAAATATCACGAAACGCAATGAAATTCAATATTCTATACGCTAATGTTTTTTGTTTTCAGGAAATAATTATTGCACCTATTTCTCCCTAATGCTTGGACTATAAATGGACTTTGAGGCCTGAAGATAAAAGATTTCGACACACCACCGGAGGGATTCTGTATAAGAGACTCCTGGTGTCCTGACAAAAGCACCCAGTGACATTTGCACCCAGTGACATTAGCACCCAGTTCTGATTGAGGGGCGGCCCGCTAATCTCCCCGTCCGGTCTCGGTAGGTAGAAGAGCCGAGGGTTGTGAGGTCGCATTGACATGGGCCGTACCACAGACAAATATATACCCGTACTTTATGGCTATGCGTGGCCGCAATAGCATTGCTGCAATTAATAATGGAAGCGAGCCTAAAGAACAACCAAGACATATTTAATGAGATTTGTGACCTTGAAAAAGTCTTCGATAATGTAAGGTGCTGGACGATGTTCGCAATTCTGAGAAAAATAGGAGTAAGCTTGTAGGGAAAGGCGGAAAATAGGAATGTATAGGAACGAAATCGATAAAATAAGCGTCGAAAGTCAAGAAGGAAATGCTCAGATTAAAAAGGGGGTAAGAAAAGGTTGTGGACTGTCGCCATCACTGTTCTACTTGCACAATGAAGAGACCTAATGTAGAAAATAAAGAAGATGTTCAAGGCTCTGATAAAAGTTATGGGTAAAAGGATATCAGTGATAAGATTTGCTGATGACATTGCTATCATCTGTGAAAGTGAAGGAAAATTACAGGGTCTGTTGAATAAAATGAAAAGACTAATGAGCACAGACCATGGACTGCAGGTAAAGCAAGGAAAGATGAAAGTCATAAGAAGTAACAGAAATAAAAGTAGCGAGAAAATAACATCCGAATTGGTGATCACAATGTAGTGCTCTAGCCGACCGCGATGGCCGAGTGGTCTGCGGCGTGCCAGTCACGGTCATCACGGCCGCTGCGGTCGGGGGGGGGGGGTTCGAAAGCCCCCTTGGGCATGGATGTTTGTGTTGTCTTTAGTATAAGCTAGTTCATAAGTAGTTTGTAAGTTTAGGGATTGATGACCCCTTAGATAAGCTCTACAAACATTTGAATTTGATCACAATGTACACCAAGCCAAGGAATTCTGCTACCTTTGCAGTAAACTAACTCACGACGTTAGAAGCAAGAGGGACATAAAAAGTACACTAGCACAAGCAATAAGGGCATTCACGGGAAAGAGAAATCTACTGCTGTCAAACATCGCCGTGGACTTTAGGCAGAAATTTGGCAGAACATAAGATTGCAGCACAACATCAGTGGCGTAGCTATCATAGGGCTAGGCGGGGCAGTGCCCCGGGGCCACCGAGCTCAAGGGGCCTTCGGCCTACGTGAGCGACGTTCGAATAAGTTACAGTAGATCCTTGAACACTTTCATGTCCCTCAATTACTTCGTATAATCTAAGTTCTACTGTATATAATAATTTAGTTGAATGAAGGTTTTCCGACTTTGAACTGTTTGAACCCTGACCAACAAACCTCAAACGCACGAAGTGATATCCAAAAATTATTCGCACCCCAGAATATAAACATAACAACGTCCTTTGCTTGTCCGCTAAGACGTGGACCCTGCCATCGTCAGTGTATTGTCGGTTGAAGTCGGAGTTGCCGTGCCTGCCAATCTTTGCGAAATAACCATGAATGGTGCTGAATTACTAGCAGTGTGTTTGACAGTAGACAGTGTGACCACATTTGAATATGAAGTCTCTACAAGGTATTATTACAGAACAGTATTATTATGGTAAATCAACTGTTTGATAATAATAGATCCCAGAGTAGTGCTGTAACCAATTGCACTCTGAAATTCGTGCTAGAAGAAGAGAAAATATGCTTACTTTGTCACCATAGTAAATTGTGCATTCAAGACACTACCCTGTACCCCACTGTCACTATAATAAGCGAAGATGTCAACTTGGTTATTTTACTTATTACTTTTTCCTGGCCAGACATTAATATATACATCATGAAGCCTGATAGGGCACGGCTCAAACCAAAGTATTCCGTCAAACAAGATCCGGCAACTTTCTTTTCTGAAACCATCCTACACGAATATTTCCCCTGTTTTCTTTATTTGGGCTAACAACGAAATTAGGCTGATCGGTACGGAAGCAGGAGTTAGGGACAGTGAGATATCGGTACTGACAATACTCCGCCTGCTGTCACCGTGGACTTCACTGTTTCCGGTTTGCTTCGCGGCAGGGGGCCATGTTTTTATGGTTAAGTGATACTTCTTCTTTGTTTAATTTTTACTAGCTTATGCTTGCGACTTCATTCACCAAGTATGGAGCAACTTCGGCAACTATCCCATGAGGTCGCTTATCTTTATGTCCTACCCAGGTACGAATCTATCCCTCTGCAAAATTTCATTCAAATCCGCCCAGTAACTTTTGCGTGAAAGCATAACAAACAAACCAACTTTCACAGTTATAATTATATTTGAGAGTACAATTAAATATTATCTGCTGAGTGACACATAATTTACTTAATAGTATTTAGGTTTGCCTTATTATGTCTTCCAGTGGGCGGTAAGGAGCTGTTGATTAAGTAATTTTGTGTTGTTTTCGTTTAAAGAGGGCCCCAATGTCATTTTTGCCCCGGGGCCCTTGGTGACGTAGCTACGCCGCTGCACAACATAGTATGTAACTTGGACCGTTCTGAAATGAAAACAGAAGAGAATTTAAGCATTTGATACGTAGTTAATGGAGTCGTACAAAAATCACGTAATTTTTTTGTAGATACTGCTGTTAAGTTTATGTTTTAAAGCCATAAATGCCGGCCGCGGTGGCTGAGGGGACTGAGGCGCTCCAGTCACGGTCTGCACGGCCACTACGGTCGGGGGTTCGAATCCCCCCTCGGGCACGGATATCTGTGCCGTCTTTAGTATTAGATAGTTCATAAGTAGTTTGTAAGCTTAGGGACTGATGACGCCGTAGTTAAGACCCATAAGCTATACAAACATTTGAACATTTGATTTGAAAGCCATAAATGCTTTGGTATGTATGAATTTTCGGCATTTGCCCAAGCATTTATTCAAGGCATTTGCCCCAACTTGCAAATGTCGACGCATTTTACATCACTAGGGGAAAAACAGAATGGAAATATAAAGCAAATAATTGAGGATGTAGGTTGCAATGGTACTCTGAAATGAAACGGTTGGCTAAGAATTTGGTGGCAGGTTGCATCAAAGCAGTCAAAAGACTGACGACTAGGGATGCAAACGATAAATCTACGTTTTGAAAACATCGACGTTTTGCCCCAAGACATCGATGTTAACAGCTATGGTTTGAACATCGATATATCGCCTATGTATCGGCGATAGAAGTCGAAAACTATCATACCGTTAAATTCTGGTTGTAAGCCTTTTTACTGTATATTATAAGGATGTTCTACAGTATTGTATGTTACGTTTATAAAACAAAGGAAGAAACAAATATTTGGGTTTTATTTCCGAAAAACTGATAAATTTCGAATGTGAGGTTACGTTACAGGAAAAAAAAAAAAAATAAAAAATAAATAAATAAATAAATAAATTAACATATTCACAGAATATATGACAACTGCGAATGGGCAAAGCTGAAAATGTGTACCCATCAGGCACAAATACACAAATTGCACGAACCGAACACTACGATCTTCAGAATTGTACTGACAGCAGTCATCCGCTGATGTGGACAAGGACCTCGGGACTGCAGGCATATTGAGTCAAGAGAGCGTTTCCGGTGAGCGAAGACTGGGCGGCGTGGTATTACCGCGAAAACAGGCACGGCTTAGGGAGGGTACGGGCTGCAGGTAGGTCGTGACGTAGTAAACAAGTAGTTTCCAGTCAGACTGGGTGCAAATGTCACAGATTTGGGGTTGGGTGCAAATATCACTGGGTGCTTTTGTCATATACCGAGACTCCTCACAGTAGACTTAACTCCCAAGTTTTGACAGCATAGTGAAGCCACCCAAAACGCCGCCCCTCAAATTTGCTGCCTCGACAAAAGGCCGGAATGTCCGGACCTAGACTATACGGTGAAACAATGCAGAGGTCGCCAACGAACTCCAGCGAGAATTATCGAGGCAAGAACCCATCTCTTTGATTTCTGTAATCGAGAAATATGCCTTCTCTTTTCACACAGCAGTCGAGATCCTAATACGAAAACGAATTGCTTGCACGTTCCCCGCTGAATTCTCTCTTAAAACAACGTACTCTATCAATTCTTCTCCTGGACACCTATCATACGCGCAGGACACCAACCACACCTTTCGATTTCAGAGCCTAATGGGTGAAACTTCGTCGATTTTAGACGTGATTAGTGCCAAACGAGTCGTACAACAACGCGGTGGATGTAGTTCTCCACACAAAAAGATCACACAAAACTATAATTCGATGAACATCATGGTTTCTTACTAAGAAATGATTTCTCTGATCTGTGGCTCGAATTACCTGAAAAATAAAGGGATAGAGGTGGGTCTATTGTGAGTTGTAAGTTTTCGAAGCTCTGTACTTTTTTTTCGTGTTGCAGGAGGTAACGTATAATCGTTCTTCCTTCTGCGGAATGACACTTTTTTGCCTCTCGGTAGTACATAGAGTTTACGTGGAAAACATACAATGTCTGGTTGCGTTTCTCTATAAAGTGACATTGGCAGATACGGTTTACGTAATAAGACCTGAATAATGTTCTGTCTTCTCTGTGTGTGTGGTGCTTATTTTTATTTTTTTTTTTTTTTTCCACACAGTGTGGAGCGATCATTAACTTCTTTTGAGAAAATATATTCGATGGTTGGTTCTATTCTATGGTTAGTAAAGTATCTACCCCTAACTAGTGGATCCTATATTCTATATCTATCGACTCGGTACTTTCAAAACGTCGTTGGATAAGTTACAGTACAGCTGTAGCGTGTGTACTGTGGGATCAAGCGATAGGGGTTCATTTGATCTGTGTCTCTACTTACAAGGAAAGTATTTGGGGTCGAACAAACATATCTGTATGAACGTTTGGATACAGTATCTCTACGTGCACCTCAATGTGCTGGTGGGTGTCGTTTTTATGCAAAACTTTGCAATCATGCTCTAGATAGCACTGTAGATGTAACGCCATACGTATGTAGATATCTGAACTGTAACTTATGTAATAATCGGCGTACATGTTCTCTAGCGTATTGTCATCAAGAGCCGTGATGATAATTGCAACTTTAACCTTCTTCTCGGGAGACTGTTGGTATTCACTGCCACTGCTTCCATCGCCTCTTCCCGCACTTACCGTAGCACTACCGCTAGCAATGAGTTCTTCGTCATTATCATCCCTATGTGTTAGTGTTACAACAGTATCTAACTTATGCTCATATTTCTGTTCCATAACAGATACGAGAAAGCATGCGAATGATTCATCTTCTACACTAATACCAACTTCACGAAGAATGGTTCTTCATAACTTCATCTCAACCAATCGCAATACTTTAGCAGGACTGATTATCAATCGCCGCTCCATCTGACGCTTCGCCACACAAATGTCACAAAACGCAACTTCCGAGGCACACTGCACTGTCCCTACTGGCGAACCGACAGGTCAAAGTGCAGTGTGACAAGGCACACGCAGAGGCCTCTAACAGACGACTGCAGAGTTTTGCAGATGCGGGAGTGTCACTAGTGCAATAAGGGATTTTTACATTATCTCTCGTACGAATTTTATGTATATGTGTTTGTTCGAGCCCAAGTACTTTCCTTGTTAGTCAAAATGTATGGGGTTGTGGCGTAGTGAAAATTTCGACGCTCTGGGCTTCATACGAGTTGTAAGATATAGACTTTTTATTTAGTAAGTCTGTGATACGGACATTCTAGACGGATGAAAACATTTCCTTTCCAGTGTACAGCCGCAAAGTTTTGCTGCCTGTTGGGAAGTATAAACAGTTAGGGGACACGATCGTACATACTGTCGATTACACGTGTATCTGACACGATATCTGAGAGGAAAACAGTTATCTTCCAGTATCGCAGTCAGTTGTAACAACACGTGTGCTTTGAGTGCAACGTGAAGGGACCTTCGCAAACGGATTTTAGAAACTGGTTTGCATTTTCGCCACAGCGTTTTAAACTATTCATGACTGACACATTTCTTTTCTTACAGTGTCAGAGAACGAAGACAGTAATAAGAATTGAGATGCTGCAGTTCGTGAATATTGTCGGATGTCATTGACACATTCGAATGGAAAATGTGCATGCGTAACATTGAATCAATTAAATTACAAGACAGGGAGCAAATTATCGACATTAGCCACTACTTAAAGTAACCATCACACAACTGCAAGTTGATAAATGTCTAGTGGGTGCTACTCCGGCACACTTGCTGGAGTCACGCTACAACACAAAACAAGACAAAACAGATCCTGTTCTAAACACTTTGTTATTAAGTGCTAAGGATTACAGTCCACCATGATGTTTGAGGCTATCACGTGACGGTTTCCGCCCACCGCCTCTGTCGTGCTATAACGACGACAATAGTTTGGCATGACAGATTGCTGATGGTATTTTCGAGAGTGAAGATACCGTTCTATATGTCATTTCCAATTGTTCTCTTTCGGTTGATGTTGCAACTAAGATATCAGCATAAATTTAACATAAGCCAGCTGTGTTACCACGCATTACAGTTTCCCTCAGAGAAATGGTATTGCTGTAATAAGTTATCGGACATAGATTATCCCTTCCAACAAAAGTTCTCTCTGTACCCAAAGAAAAATAAGCACTAGAGTTGCAGGATATAGTGGTCATGAATTTTATAAAAACGAATATTACAAATGCACCAGTAAGAACAGCAAATGTAACCAAAACTACCAATGTGGACAAGTAATTGTGAACATCCACAGCTGCATGTAACTCAAAATGTTCAAATTGTTTGTAAAGCTTATGGGACTTAACTACAGGTCATCAGTCCCTAAACTTACAAACTACTTATGAACTAGCTAATCCTAAGGACGGCACAAATATCCATGCCCGAGGGGGGATTCGAACCCCCGACCGTAGAGGGCCTTGCATACCGTGACTGGAGCGGCTCAGTCCCCTCGGCCACCGCGGCCGGCTGCATGTAACTGATCCATAGCCCATGTCTTATTAAAATACCTAATGGTAGGAATTTGACCCCATATTGGGCCATTATAATACGAGATACGATTATGTCAAGAACCAAACTATGTGCGAGGCCGTTCCCCGTCGGTGGTTCGAAACCCCCCTTGGGCTTGGATGTTTATGCTGTTTTTGGTATATGGTAGTTCATAAGTAGTTTGTAAGTTTCGGGATTGATGACAACGCAGTTAAGCCCCATAAGCTTAACAAACATTTGAACATTTTTTTATGCTAAAAGATAAGCTTATTTATTATAATTCAGCAGATGGCCAACTATTGATCAGCGAACGACAGTTTGATTACTGCCCCTTTTTTTTATTTTTTCTTCTATTTTGAAATATGACTCATGACGTTCCTCACGTAAAAAAATAAATAAATGAAATAAATAAAATGCACATTATAATTGGATAATAATATGTATCTGAAACATTGTGAGGAAATAATTGTTGTCCGTCACAGTCTTATTCTGTAACCATGAAACTATATTGATAATATGAAACATGGGCAACAGAGAATTGTGTTGCATCAAATGAATTTCTTTAAGCTATCGTATCCACCCCTTAATTATATTTTATGCCGTATATTTCAATAACTACGAAAAATCTATGTTTTTAGTATAAGCAACATTAGGAATATTAAATCACTGTGACATTCAATTCCTTGGTGATTTAATCTAATCCAGTTTCACTCCAGACGGTAGTAAGAGTTCAAGAATTCCGAATAACGACGAGCCCGGTGTTCGCCTCTTGACATCCCCAGAGGTTAAGGAGATCGTTTGGTGTGAGTTCGTTACTGGCAAGTGTCGAACACCTGACGTTTCGCATACTAACGATACGGACATAGTCGTATCCAACGACTGTCCTAACTAACGATAAATCCGTCAACGCGCTCCTCGGCGAGAACAAATTCACAACTCAATAATTTCGGCAATAGCGCATACTGGCGACGCCAGAAACAGAACAAGTCGACGTCCTCTCTCGGACGGTACACAACTCACTAAATCGGCGATCACGCACATCCGCGTGGCCACAAACACAAGCTCTCCTTACCCAGGAGTAACTAGGACAAAACACCAACTACGACAGCAAAGGACATATCTCGACCATGTACTATGATGCTGCACCAAAACGATTTATAAGGAACCACGTGTCTAAGATCTCTTTTCACACGGATACTTACTACACTCAAAACTAAACATCTGAATGCTCAGAATAAGACAGTTTCTGACTGATTATCTCAGGAGGAAAGAAACAGGGTTGTTACTAATTGGAAAATAAAATATTGTTTCTACTTGAATCGACCAGATGTACAAAAATGAAATATTCGACCTAAGAAATTAAGAATGAACAAAACGTAACAGAAAATGCGACAGAACCTATATTCCAACGTGGGCGCCCAAATCCGATATCTGCAAATTCGGCATGATTTTCTGTTCCTAGCAAAGGAGTAACACAAATAGAGCAAAAGCCAAAGAGCCACAAAACACATTGACACAGTACAACCATTTATATACGTACAAAATCATTGTTATAGACACAAACAAAAGAACAGCAATATAACTCACGAACTAATTAAATTAGCTTATAATGAGACACATTCTATTCTAAAAAGCAATAAAAACATCGCGCTTTCTCCGGTTATTTCTGCGGGTGTTTGGCGCGCGGTTTCCGCAGGTGCTGACCGTCAATTTCGGTTTCCGCCGGTATTATTGTTCCCATGCTCGGGATTTAGTGGCCGAATTTCTACCATTTCTACACCTCTTTCCCGCGTTGGACTGCCTGATCTTCTCTCTTGCCAATTTCTATTTCGATCTTCTTTGTGTTTATTTTGTTGACCAAACCACTGTTGATTTTGTGGTTCATACTACTGTTGCTTTTGTGATGGGCCCCCGCTTCTGTCTTCTTGGATTCCATTCCAACGACGCCCATCGTTCCTTCTATCAAGCCAGATTGCTTGTGGCGCGTAGTTTTGCCTGGGCTGTTGATTGTAATACTCCTGTGAACGGTACTTTCCTCCGCCAAGCCTTCCCTCATTGTTCCCGGCACGCGAAGGATGGTCTCGGACTTTATTTTCTTTCCGATTCCAACAATGTCCTTCGGTAACAAACTCTGCTTCCCGAAATGCGGCCATAAATTTTTCGAGTGTTCCTTTACACCTTCCTATTAGGGAACGTTGCTACTCGATAGGCAGTTTGATGAAACAAAGCCTCATGATCTCTTTGTCATCACATGACCGATCTAAAAACCTATTCTTCTTGATAATAGACTCCAGAAACTTCGCAGGACTTCTAAATACTGAAGTTTCCAGGACTTTTCCTAACACAATCTCTTCTTTTATGCGCTCTTGCGCCTCTTCCGATCAGTACGTGGCCAGGAACGTCCAACGAAATTGCTCTTAGGATTGGGAAGTTTCCGCATTCGATCTCATGTGCTCCGCAACATTTTCCTGTATGTGCCCACAGATAAATTCCAGTCGATACCGAAGTGGCCATGCTCCTGGTAATACGTTGTCAAATTGTGCGATAAATGACTTAGGGTGAAGCGCGTTGTTTGATTCCTTGTATACCTGAAATTCTGAACCGACAAAAAATGTTTTAGGTCGAACGAGCCGTAACAATCCCCCTCGTTTCTGTCATCATCTTCCGCCTGCAGTCTTATCGAACCCGTTCGAACCCGTTGCGCTGCGTGTTCTACTCATTGTCCCCTGTGATTCTTGGAGACCGTTTTGCGTCCTCCTTATTTGCTGCAATTATTTTCCCGCTCATATTCCGGGGGTTGAGGTGACAATGACGGCCCGCTGGCAGGAAAACAATCCTGTCTGGACGCTGTATGCCGTTCACTTTCAATCGCTGTATTCTATCTACCGGTTCACTTACGGCTTCCGTGTTGCGGGTATTATCTTGAACAAAAACGCAAGTTATAGGCGAACCAATGGCTCTGTTGCGTGATTCGTGTCTGCTTCCGTTATTTCGCTAATTTCCTGCTGTTTCTTATATCTCCCTCGTCTTCTCTGGTTTCTTGCACGATACGATTTCCTTGTTCTCGTAACGAATCAACAACTTTCTTGACGCTACAGATCTCGACACATGACTTCTTGGCATCACATTGGGCTATTGACGCAACTTTCCTCGCACCAATAGCTTCCAGCCGAGCCACGCGAGCATCTTTCTTCGATTCTAAAGCCGTTTCCGTAGCTTCTGTCGACGTTTTCTTTAAAGTTTCGACATCCTTTCTTATTCCTGCAATCTCAGACTTTACTGCTTCCAACTTTGTCCCTACCTCATAGTCCAGTCAATGAGTGCTCAAAAGAGGGGTGTAGAGTGCATGGAATATGCGAGAATTTTTGACTTCAGGACTTCGTTAGGGATAGTTAGGAGGTGAACATACTAAAAGTCCCCGTCCCTTGGGGGTGAGCTAAAGCGGGGAGGAGAATGAAAAGGTACCATTTTTTTGTTTTTTGGCTTATAGCTCGAAAACGGTCCGCTCTAGCAAGAAAACGTTCCAAATAAAAATGAAAGATAATTAAATTTGCTATAAAATTGTTTCGATACATCAACTTCGAATTCCTAACGCTTTTCGAGATATATGTTATTGAAAATTGACAATTTCGAAAAAAAAAAAATCATTTTTACCTCACTAATTTTGTCAAACATTTACTTCTAGTGACTCACTCGATCGTTTCTCAGAAAATTTGTCAGAAAGAAACTTATAGAGCATTAAATTTCCTTCAATTCAAATGTTCAAATGTTTGTAAAGCTTATGGGACTTAACTACGGGGTCATCAGTCCCTAAACTTACAAACTACTTGCGAACTAGGACGGCACAAATATCCATGCCCGAGGGGGGATTCGAGCCCCCGACCGTAGTGGCCGTGCAGACCGTGACTGAAGCGCCTTAGTCTCCTCGGCCACCGCGGCCGGCCTCCTTCAATTTGATACGCACATTTGCTACCTTATCTTCAACCAATCAGAAGTTACATCGTTTATAAGATGTGCGCTCAGTTCCGATGTCCTTCAAGAAATGAGTGTTTTGAGGGGCTGTGACGTTTTTATTTTATGAAACATGCTAGCATGGTAAATAACAACACTTTAACAATGACAAGAAGGTAACTGCAATTGAAACAGAACACGTTTTTATAATTGTAGCTTTTATGATATTATGAATGATACAATTAAAATATTAACAAGCAACTGATAGTGAATCGAAATGAAAAAAAAAAAAAAAAAAAAAAAAAAAAAGCTGCATTCAACGCATTTCTTCGTTTCTCTGAGGCGGAGGAGTCGAAGCCCATTTATTGTCGCGTACAGGAACACGTCATCAAGGTCGGCGGTACCTAACGCCCCACGGCGAACATCGAAGGCCTGTAACTGGCTTGTTGCAAGACACCGCACTGTGGAGTGGAATAGTGTGTTCTCACTCAGTTCTTACTTCAGTTCACTTCAAAAGTTCGCCAGGCGTAGAGAAAGTGTGTGTGTCGGTATTGTGTGTCGACTTTTAGTGATATTTTTTATTTATTTATGAAAATGTTGACTGTGTACTGCGCACAATGGTTACTTGGTGTTCTGTATGTGATGAAACAATAGCTGAGCCAGGTGTTGGTGTTTCCACAGTGACAAAAAGGAATACTTTCACTCATCAAAGCAAGTAGAGAAAGGGGATATATCAAGGGCTCATCTTTAGAAGGTTTGGTCATTCTTCTGATTCATACTGAATGTCGAAAGAACTGCATCAGGCCGCAATCCATCAAGGCTCATTTAAAGAGACAGGCACTCTCATCGTCCTCTCAAGCACCGCAGCATGCAACTTTGAGATCCAAAAAACCGAAATTCGATGACAATTTTTTTTTTTTTTTTTTTTTTTTTTTTTTTGTGCCGAAAGTGTTGACGGCGTGTAAAAGAAGCCCAAGGAGAGACGCAGGAAGGTATTTTCAGTTACTAATGTAAGTAAAGAACGCAGAGAACTGACATACAAGTGAGAAGTATGGATGCTCCTCGAGCTAGGCATGATTTAGGCTATGTATCGTGATGAATGTCGGTTGGACTTTTAAAACTGTTCAGATGTTTGTTAAGCTTATGGGACTTAACTACGGCCGGCCGCGATGGCCGAGGGGACTGAGACGCTCCAGTCACGGTCTGCACGGCCACTACGGTCGGGGGTTCGAATCCCCCCTTGGGCATGGATATTTGTGCCGTCCTAGTTCGTAAGTAGTTCATAAGTAGTTTGTAAGTTTAGGGACTGATGACCCGTAGTTAAGTCCCATAAGCTGTACAAACATTTGAACATTTGATTTGAACTTAACTACGGGGTCATCAGTCCCTAAACTTACAAACTACTTATTAACTACCTTATACTAAAGACGGCACAAATATCCATGGCCGAGGGGGGATTCGAACCCCCGACCGTAGTGGCCGTGCAGACCGTGCCTGGAGCGCCTCAGTCTCCTCGGCCACCGCGGCCGGCGGTTGGACTTTGTAAGGCCGTTGTACCAGAAACTCTCAACATCTACGTCTGAAGCTTCAAACACAGTGGAAGAAGTTAGTGTCTTACTGGGGGGGGGATAGTGGCTGTCAGTTCACTGTAAACGAAATTACGGGTGTTATTACTTGGAGGAAACCTGAGTGGAGAACTATCAGAACAGAACTGTTGAAGAGGTATGGGGATCGCATAATCGTGATCGCAGTCTCCAAGAGATTTAAGGTTCGAATAATTTGTTTTAGGGACACTGGATGCAAATTGATAACGAAGATCTGGTATGACAACAAGGAAAAGGATGAGAAAGAAGAGCGACTCAGGATTGTCGAGAAAACTGCTGAGATATTCAAAGTGAAGTATACTATTATAACACATATCCGCCAAGAGATGCCTTCTTGAAGGATGCAGATTCTCTCTCTCAATCCCTCCAAACCTTTCTTGAGGAGGTCATGTTAAAAAAATTAGAAAAATGAGGAATCAAGGAGGAAGTGCGTTGCTATTGGACATATCACATCAGTTGTCAGGCCACAAACCTTATCACCAATATTGACAGGTATGATTCATAATATTATAATAAAAGCTATAATTATAAAAAGATGTTCTGTTTCAATTGCAGTTACCTTCATGTCATTTTTAAAGTGTTGTTATTTACCATGCTAGCACGTTTCATAAGATAAAAACGTCAGAGCCACTCAAAACACTCATTTCTTGAAGGACATCGGAACTGAGCGCACATCTTATAAATGATGTAACTTCTGAATGGCTGAAGATAAGGTAGCAAATGTGCATATCAAATTCAAGTACATTTAATGCTCTACAAGTTTCTTTCTGACAAATTTCCTAAGAAACGATCGAGTGATTCACCAGAGGTAAATGTTTGTCAAAATTAGTGAGGTAAAAATGATTCTTTCCGTAATTGTCGATTTTCAATAACTTATATCTCGAAAAGCGTTAGGATTTCGACGTTTATGTATCGAAACAATTTTATAGAAAATTCTATTATCATTCATTTTTATTTGGAACGTTTTCTTCCTAAAGCGGACCGTTTTCGAGATATAAGCGAAAAACCAAAACATGGTACCTTTTCATTCCCCTCCCCGCTTTAGCTCACACCCCAGAAGCAGGGACTTTTATAGTATGTTCACCTCCTAACTCTCCCTAACAAAGTCCTGAAGTAAAAAAATTCTCGCATATTCCATGCACTCTACAATGCATTTATTGACTGGACCACATGTATATGTCAGTTATTCTTTTGGACAAGTTCTGTCGTTTGTTGTAACTGTTGTCTACTGTCCTCCGCCTGTTGTTGCATGAATTGCATTAGGTCGGCTAATTGTGGACCTTCCCGTGTTCGCTCTGGCATGGGGGATCGTGATCTGTTACGGTGAGCTGTGCTACGCGACTAAAACGCACCGTCATCACTTTTGACGTACCGTATGGTCATGTTTCTGTCACCGTGCGGCAAGAGAAGAATTCTTCCTCGCATTCGCAGTTTTCGTTTCAGAAACCTCGCGATCCATGACCTCCTGCTCTGATTCTCTTGCAACGTCCCATGACTGTTCTGTCTCATTCATTGCTGATGAGAGAATTTCTGACTCGCTCATATTACTTATGTTAACGAGATTATCTTCACACTTTAACAATTGCGCCCTATTCCTAGTTAACATTAAACTATCTTTGACAACCCGTGGTTTACTTTCAGACTGCCTTGAACAAATTTTGTTAATCATACATATCTTTAAATATTCAACCAGTGGCGTGAATAAACATGAACCTTCCCAGAAAAATTTACAATAGCCTTAGGTACCGTCGAACAATACATTTATCCATACATTTCACTATGACAAATTTATCGCCCATCCAAAATTCATCTCACCGCTGTGTTCATCGCCGTTCATTCAATGCTGAGATGGCGCAGAAACCACCGACATTCAGGATAATGACAAGGAAAACACCAAAACACATAAATACAGTGACACAAAAGCCACTAATACACACAAAAAAATTGTTGAATGAAAATATGGTTATTCTGCTACTAAGCACAGCGTATTAATTGTTGTTGTTGTTGTGGTCTTCGGTCCGGAGACTGGTTTGATGCAGCTCTCCACAATACGCTATCCTGAGCAAGCCTCTTCAGCTCCACATAAGAACGGCAACCTACATCTGTCTGAATCTGCCTACTGTATCCAACTCTTGGCCTTCCTCCGCGGTTATTACCCCACACACTTCCATCCAACGCTAAATTCACAATTACTTGATGTCTAAGAATGTGTCCTAGCAATCGATCCCTTCTTTTAGTTAAGGATACCAGAAATTCCTTTTCTCCCCAATTCTGTTCAGTACCTCCTCATTAGTTACGCGATCCACCCACCTAATCTTCAGCATTCTACTGTAGCACCACATTTCTAAAGCCTCTATCCTCTTTCAGTCCGCACTGTTTATCGTCTATGTTTCACTCCCATACAAGGCAACACTCCATACAAATGCCTTCAGAAAGGACTTCCTTAGGTTTAAATCAATATTCGATGTTAACAAATTTCTCTTTTTCAAGAACGGTTTTCTACCCATTGCCATTCTGCATTTTATATCCTCTGTACTGCGACCATCATTTGTTGATTTTACTGCCCAAGTAACAAAACTCATCTACCTCCTTTATTGTTTTTTACCTAATCTAATTCCTTCAGCATCACCTGATTTTCTTGGACTGCACTCCATTACCCTTGCTTTGCTCTTGTTAATGTTCATCTTATATGCACCATTCAGCACACTGTCCATTCCGTTCAACTGTTCTTCCAGGTCCTTTGCTGTCTCTGACAAAATTACTATGTCATAGGCAAAACGCAATGTTTTTAATTCTTTACCCTGAACTTTAATTCCTTCTCCAAATTTATCCTTGCGTTCCTTTATAGCTTGCTCAATGTACAAATTGAATAACATTGGAGAAAGGCTACAACCCTGTCTCACTCCCTTCCCAACGACTGCATCCCTTTCATGCACATCAACTCTGACAACAGCTGTCTAGTTTTTGTACAAATTGTAAATAACCTTACGCTCCCTATATTTTACTCCTGCTTTCTTCAGAACTTCTTCTAGGATAAGCCGTAAAGTGAGTATTGCCTCCCGTGTTCCTATACGTCTTCTGAACCCAAACTGATCTTCCCCGACGTCGGACTCTACCAGCTTTTCCATCCTTCTATAAATTTGTGTTGGAATTTTGCAACCATGACTTATTAAACTGATGGTTCTGTAGTTTTCACGCCTGTCTGCGCCTGCTTTCTTTCGAAACGGGATTATTACATTTTTCTTAAAGTCTGAGGGTACTTCGCCTGTTTCATACATCTTACAAACCAGGTGAAACAGTTTTGTGATTGTTGGCTCTCCCAGAGACTTCAGTAGCTCTGAGGGAATGTCATCTACTACAGGGGCCTTGTTTCGATTTAGCTCTTTCAGTGCTCTGTCAAATTCATCTCTCAGTATAGTATCTCCTATTTCATCCTCATCTACATCTCCCCTTCCTACAATATTGCCTCTAAGTTCATTTCCTTTGTAGAGCCTCTCTATATACTCTTTCCACCTTTCAGCATTCCCTTCTTTTTTGGAACTGGCTTTCTATCTGTGTTCTTGATATTCATAGAGCTGTTTTTCTTATCTCCAAATATCTCTTTTATTTTCCTGTATGCTGTATCTATTTTTCCCCTATTTATACATTCTTCTACATCCTTGCATTTGCCTTCTAGCCACTCCTGCTTAGCCATTTTACACTTCCTGTCAATCTCATTTATTAGTAGTCTGTACTCCATTTTGCCTGTTTCATTTACTGCATTTTTATATTTTCTCCTTTCATCGATTAAATTTAGTATGTCTTGTGATATCCAAGAATTTTTTGTAGGTCTTGCCTTCCTACCTATTTTGTCCTCTGCTGCCTTCACTATTTCATCTCTCAGTGCTACCCATTCCTCCTCTATTGTTTTATTTTTCCCCCGTTTCTGTCAATTGTTGCCTAAAGCTCCCTCTGAAAATCTCAAGGACTTCAGGTTCCTTCAGTTTACCCAGGTCCCATCTCCTTATTTTCCTACCTTTCTGCAGTTTTTTCAGTTTCAGTCAACAATTCATGACAAATAATTTATGGTCAGAGATTATATCTGCCCTTCGTTATGTCTTACAGTTTAAAACCTGGTTCCGAAATCTATGTCTTTCCATTATAAAATCTATCTGGTATCTCCCGGTGCCTCCTGGTCGCTTCCACATATACAACCTTCTTTCATGATTATTAAACCAAGTGTTCGTTATGACTAAATTATGTTCCATACAAGATTCTACCAGGCGGCTTCCTCTTTCATTCCTTTTGCCCAGACCATATTCACCTACTATCTTCCCATCCCTTCCTTGTCCTACTACCGAATTCCAGTCTCCCATAACAATTAAGTTTTACTCTCCCTTAATTGTCTGAATAATTTCCTTTAGCTCCTCATATATTTCTTCGATCTCCACATCATCGGCAGAGCTAGTTGGCATATAAATCTGTACTACTGTAGTCGGTGTTAGATTCGTATCTATCTTGGCTACGATAATGCGATCACCATGTTGTTCATAGTAGTTACCCCGCATTCCTATTTTCTTACTCATTATCAGACCTACTCCTGTAATACCCCTAACTGATTTTGTATTTATAATCCTGTACTCCCCTGACCAGAAATCCTGTTCCTCTTTCCTCCGAACTTCACTAATCCCCACGATATCTAACTTCAACCTATCCATTTCTGTTTTAAATTTTCTAACTTTCCTACCCGATTAAGGGATCTAACATTTTATGCTCCGATCCATAGAATGCCAGTGTTGTCTTTCCTGATGATCACATCTTCCTGAGTAGTCCCCTCCTGGAGATCCGAATGGGGAACTATTTTACCTCCGGAATATTTTACCCGAGAGGATGCCATCGTCATATGTTCATACAGTAGAGCTGCATGTCCTTGGGCAAAGTAACGGCTGTAGTTTCCCCTTGCTTTCAGCCGTTCACAGTAACTGTGTGGCAAAGCCACATTAGCTGATGTTACAAGGCCAGCTCAGTCAATCATCCCTTCTGCTGCCCCTGTAATTACTGAAAAGGCTGCTGCCCCTCTTCAGGAACCATCCGTTTGTCTGGCCTCTCCACAGATACCCCTTCGCTGTGGTTGCACCTACAGTACGACTATCTGTATTGTTGAGGCATGCAAGCCACCCCACCTCGGCAATGTCTGTGGCTCATGGAAGTGGGCGTATTAATTAATGAACACAAAATTTATGAATTTGTAATGGCCAAATAACTCAAGGATAGCTTTATCTGTCCCATCACAGAAGAAGTGCGGAAACGTCATCTATGGCAGGGCCCGCCAAATGAAAGGTATATTTGTGGTGGGTGTGTTGGAAATACAGGTAAGGTAGGGGGAGAAAGGACGGTATGCAAATGGTTTGTTCACTTGATATTAAAGGATAGGCGTGGTTGACCATCGAACATTTAATTAATTTATCCTCTACTATCCACCTAATGAAAAACCCATCCAAAATTGTGTAAAGGGGGATTAACTAATTTGAATGACTTGAGTCAAGAAATTTGTTTTGACTCGTCATATTCTCCGAAGTCAAATGAACGTCAGATTTGAAAGCAAGATACACGTATTGATCACAGAACAAATTATACGAATTTACAAAACAATAGACTATAAACACTCCTACAGCAAGTGACTGGTAAGTCGAAGAAAATTGTATTTAATTCTCAACACTTGTGAGAACTCACATTTAACTGTGGCGTAATCGAGAGGAATATTCCGATACCAGATTTTTGTGAATTTAACTGACGTTTTCAACAGTCAGAAACTTGAATACCCCTTGAAACATTGACAAATGCACGCGATACTGTACCAAAACTGTGCTGGCTGGCGATGTCGGAAACACAACAGGTGGACGGCGGCTGTGTGCGTCGATAGCTGCAAGTCGCGGACCCGGAGATAATTCAGCTTCGCATTCCAGAAGCGGTATTTAACTAATATCAGCCAACTTCGACCCCGGCGGATCTCAGTGCCCACGATCTCACTCGTTCGGCTATGTCGTGCCACTACAGACAATTTACATGTGAAACACGAATGTACTGTAGGCAGATGTGACACCAGAACTGTGACAATCGCAATTAGCGCATCGGTGCGTCTAATACCAGGCAGGCTGACCTTACTCTCGGCTTGCCAATACTCAGCGCTATTAGCACAAGTTTTGGAGCAACTCCGAAAGTTTTACCACAAACTCTAAGTATAGCTGGTCGACGACAAGTATAAACTGAGAGCAGAAGAGAAGCGTCTGCTCTCCTTGTCTGCTAAAATACCAGTCTTTTCTCTCCACTTCTAAAATCCCTGTCTCCTCTCTGCAAAGCCTCCAGGTTCCGCCTATCTCTACTGAAACGCCAATCCACAGCTAGGCGGCAATGAACGGCCAATCACGGCTTGCGTTCGGGAGTCGGACAGCCGAACCCCTTACTACAAAACAGCAGCCAATGGCCAGCTCTCCCGCGCTTCCACCAGCCGTGCCGCGCTCTATGTCCAGCATTCTCACGGTAGCGGCTGATGGCCTTCAGGCACCTCCGAAGACAGGCGAGCAAGTTGTTCCTAGCAAACGGCCAACTTCCTTGCTATTGTATAATTGCGGCGCCCGCCAGCTTGGCGCCAGAGACGTACAATGTCCTAGCGGGTGCCACCCTGGCGTTCGCCTACTCGGCGCCAGACGTCTCAGCTCTCCCTTCACAAAGCACCGTACACTGCCCGTGGAGACGTATTGCTCCAGACGCTCCCGCCTAGACGACGCCAGCGTCGGTGGCGCCAGCCAGATACTTGGAAGGCACACGCCTCAGTGTTACCTGCTGTGGCCTTCGGCCGTAAGGCGTCTTCCGGGAACCGCTCACCCTCCGAATAACAGAGCCACCCTCGTACTCGCTACCGGTCGGCGTTAGCTCTGAATGCGTGTTTTTCCCCCCTGCTACAGGCCTCACACAACCAAGTAACAGAATATTTCTCTTTCGTCACAAGTTATTAAATCGATAACCTACGAATAATCTTCGATAACCTACGAATAATCTTCATGGTTGCAAAATACTAACGCGAATTATTTACAGACGAATGGAAAAACTTGTGGAATCCGACCTCGGGGAAGGTCAGTTTGGATTTAGAAAAAATGTAGGAACACGGGAGACAATACTCACTTTACGACTTATCTTAGAAGATAGGCTAAGGAAAGGCAAACCTACGTTTTTAGCATTTGACGATGTCGACTGGAATACACTCTTCCAAATTCTGAAGGTATCAGGGGTAAAATATAGGGAGCGAAGAGTTATATTCAACCTACACAAAAACCAGACAGCGGTTATTAGAGTCGAAGGGCAAGAAAGGGACGCAGAGGTTGGGAAGGTAGTTAGACAGGGTTGTAGCCTTTCCCCAATGTTGTTCAATTTGTACATTGAGCAAGCACTAAAGGAATGGAAGGAGAAATGTGGAGAGGGCATTAAAGTGCAGGGAGAAGAAATAAAATGATTGCGGTTTGCCGATGACATAGTAATTCTCTCAGAGACCGCAAAAGATCTGGAAGAGCAATTGAATGGCATGGACATTGTCTTGAAAGGAAGATATAAGATGAACATTAACAAGAGTAAAACGAAGGTAATGGAATGGAATGTCAGAAAATCAGGCGATGCTGAAGGAGTTAGATTAGGTAATGAGACAATAAAAGTAGTAGATGAATTTTGTTATTTGGGTAGCAAGATAACTTCTGATGGCCGAAGTAAAAAAGATATAAAATGCAGAATGGCTATGGGGAGAAAAGCGTTTCTAGAGAAGCGAAACTTGTTAACATCCGATATTAATTTAAATGTTAGGAAGTCCTTTCTGAAAGCATTTGTCTGGAGTGTAGCATTGTATGGGAGTGAAACGTGGACGATAAGGAGTTCAGATAAAAAGATGATAGAAGCTTTTGAAATGTGGTGCTAGAGACGAATGATGAAAATTAGATGGGTAGATCACGTAACTAATGAGGAGGTGCTTAACCGAATCGGTGAGAAAAGGACTTTCTGGCATGTCCTGACTAAGAGAAGAGATAGATTGGTTGGCCACATTCTGAGACATCAAGGAATTGTCAGCGTAGCAGTAGAAGGAAGTGTGTGGGGTAAAAATCGTAGAGGGAGACCGAGGGACGAATATAGTAAGCAGATTCAAAAGGATGTATGTTGCCGAACGTATTCTCAGATGAAGAGACTTGCACAGGACAGGGTAGAGTGGAGAGCTGCATCAAACCAGTCTGTGGACTGAAGACCACGACAACAAAAACGAATAATCTAATAAAATTAACAAGGTTGCGTTGTCCTTTTACTGTTGGAAAGCAACGTGGCAGTACTTCAAATGTTCAAATATTTGTGTAGTCTATGGGACTTAACTACGGGGTCATCAGTCCCTAAACTTACAAACTACATAAGAACTACTTACGAACTAGGACGGCACAAATATCCATGCCCGAGGGGGGATTCGAACCCCCGACCGTAGTGGCCGTGCAGACCGTGACTGGAGCGCCTCAGTCCCCTCGGCCACCGCGGCCGGCCGTGGCAGTACTGAAATCTCTCTTAGTTGTCTCGTCATTTTTGTGCTTCTCTTTGGAGGTTATGCACCTGACATCGAAATCAATAAAAATAATTTCAACGTCTAATATTATAAAGAAACATGTTTTCTCCTCCTAACGTTCTCCGTATAACCACTGGAGAGTTCACAAAAATGTGAATCGATCCTTGTGAATTAGTGTCTGTTTTAAGACAGATTATTGATTGATGATGTTAGAGGTCGGTGTATCTGTGCATTATTATACGTGACTACGCTCTGTTGCTTCAATCTAATTACAGAAAAACGAGTAAGTCTCATTGCGATATACTTTAAGATGTACCGTTCCTCGGCGACCGCGCAAGCTGTAGTCACTTTCCAGCCTGCTGACTGATCTCGTCGCCTAGTATTCTTACCACTGATTGCATGACTGAATCTTGGCAACACCGCAGAATATGTTTGGCTACTCTGTTCCCGACGAGTTACGTCCTGGTTGGCACTGTTTTTTTAGTCTCATGATTTCACTTCGTTATTCGTGTAATTTCCATTGAATAATCTGCCTCGTCTTTAACTCGCAGGGTGACATAAGCCTATTAGTTCCTATTTTTCGGTCAAAAACCTCGTTGCACGCGTAAATTTAATCTAACCTCGTCTCTTAAGTTACGATTTATCTGTGCTAGTGAATAATGATGTTCTAAGGAAACGGTAAACTACAGTGTTCCCCGCCAGCTATGAGGTAATGTCGTCGCCTTCCAAACTGAGGTGTTTTTGGTGTTGTAGAAACCAACAGGATCCTGGTTAAAGATACTCCCAACGCAAGTTTGACGTGTGTTTTTGTCCTAAAATAAATTTTCTTCGAGGTTGTTCGACTAGAAGAAGGAAATCTGAACATTTGACGGCATATGATCGAAAAAATGCGCGAGAGAGGGATGATTTACAAAATAGACCATTTGATGTTTTGTTTGTGAAACCAGAAGAAACCGACATACTGTAGCAGTATCATGCGAAGCAGTTTTGTAAGTCTCTTGCAGTGCAACTCAACTGAGTCTCATTTATTTGCAACACATAGCAAATGCGACGGTCATAATCGTGGCGTCGTGTTCACAGTGCTCAGTGCATAGTCTGAGGCACCATACGCAAAATATTATCTTCTCCTATGCTTTACTCGAGTATAAATTTTCTTTAACGCTCAGTCAGTAATTTATGTCAGCATGAAGGCATCATAACTCGTCACTAGTAAAATCAGTGGATAGAAATGTTCAGTGAGCGAAGTAGTGACGTTTTATAAAAATACAACACCAGCACTCCTTTGCTTTTTTAATTCGAGCATGCACAACACCTTAATGGATTCTTGGACTTTTTCTCGTGAATGCAAATGTCTCACGACGGACAGTCGGTCGCAGTTCATCGCATATGTAAGTTATCGTGACTTTTTTAATGTGGAAAATCTGTCATGCCATATCAGTCTTTCTCGAAACAAGAGAACTATATTCCGTGTTTTTCCGTCAAGCAACACACTGTACAAATGTTGCGAGAGGCCTCCAATACCTTCACCCTTCTATCAAACCGGTAGTGAGCACCATGCTGTAAATATTATATGTTTTTCCTTTTGCACGTCTACTTTACGACGCTAAGGCAATGTTAATATGTTTGAAGTAAAAAAATCCAATACGTAACAAGTGCTGGAACTTCAGGTAAGGAAATAACAGCCGATAAATACATTAACAGAAGCGCGGGACGTGCAGCAGCGGTGGCGTGTGCCCCTGTGCCCGCTGAAGGGCAAGAGGACTTCCAGCAGTCCAAGGCGCCTAGCTGCGGAGCGCGCCGCGGCTCGCCTTCAGAGGTTCGAGTCCTCCCTCCGGCATGGGTGCATTTGTTGTCCTTAGCATAAGTTAGTGTAAGTAGTTTGTAAGCCTAGGAACAACTGGAACTCTTTGGGATATCCAGAATCACACACTAAAATAGTGAGTGAGGTAAATATAGGAAAGGTTGGGGAAATGCCAGTCGACTATATTATAACCCCATACTGCGTCAACAAGCCTTTCAATAAAACAATTGGAAGTAGGGAGCAGTGGGAGGAAATAGTTCGACACCGTACGGGGGATATTGTCTGGTTCACTGACAGGTCGAAATCAGACCAAGGCGTTGGGGCCGGGGTATACGGGGTGCAGCCAAGACTTGAGGGCGTCATCTCTCTAGGGAAACTGGCCTCAGCATTCCAGGCCGAAATCACTGCCATCTATATCTATTCAGACAGCCAGGCAGCCCTGAGATCACTGGCAGCTCCGGCAGCCGGCCGCGGTGGCCGAGGAGACTGAGGCGCTCCAGTCACGGTCTGCACGGCCACTACGGTCGGGGGTTCGAATTCCCCCTCGGGCATGGATATTTGTGCCGTCCTTAATATTAGCTAGTTCATAAGTAGTTTGTAAGTTTAGGGACTGATGACCACGTAGTTAAGTCCCATAAGCTCTACAAACATTTGAACATTTTTAGCTCCTGCAACAAGATCTAAAATTGTTTCGGAATGTCACAGGTTCTGGTGGAGCTAGGGGAAAGCAATACGGTAAACCTATTGTGGGTCCCTGGCCACTCGGGGATCAGTGGCAACGAACATGCCGACAGATTAGCCAGGATGGGGGCAGAGACTCCATTTATTGGACCGGAACCTGTCCTGACAATCACCAAGGCAATGATCAAATTGGAGCTACGTGACTGGCTCAGAAGACAGCACATAGAATATTGGATCAAAGTCTATCAACAAAAACATGGCAACGTAATGATGCCAAAGCCACGTTTTAAATGAAGCTCTGCAATCCTGGGCCTGAACAGGAGACACCTACATACAATGGGAATAACGGAAAAGGACCCTAAATGTAGGATCTGTGATGTCGGTGATGAAACTGCATCACATCTAACTTCGAATGCGTTGAATTGGAGAGTAAAAGGCACAGAACATTTGGGACAACCAGACCCGAAGAAATTGTGTCTAATAAAGAACTGGTAAAGGGACTCCTTGCACTGTTCAAGGGCATTGGTTGGCTTTACTAGATATACAGGGAGCGATACCGCACAATAAACTTAGTTTCGGTGCGGGCAGTGGCGGGTTGGACCAAGACTGTTTTGGCTTCCCTGAGAAAATCTATCAATCAATCAATCAAGCCTAGGGACTGATAACCAAAGTAGTTAAGTCCCATAGATTTACAAACATTTAAACACTTGAACTCCCAACAGTAAACAGTTCTATCTTGACGCAGCTATGAGCTCTCCTGTGGAATTATTTCTGGAAGTTTTTGATGTTACTGCTGGGTTAGAAAGCGAAGCGAAATACATTTGATGTTCCCTCAAATTGATAACTTAGACAGCCGAAATACAGAATGAAACTTTTACTCTGCAGCGGAGTGTGCGCTGATATGAAACTTCCTGGCAGATTAAAATTGTGTGCCGGAACCGGGCCTCGAATCTGGGACCTTTGCGTTTCGCGGGCAAGCGCTCTGCCGACTGAGCTATCCCGACACGACTCACGATGCCGCCTCACAACTTTACTTCCGCCAGTACCTCGCCTCCTACTTGCCAAACTTCACAGAAGCTCTCCTGCGAACCATGCAAGACTAGCACTCCTGGAAGAAAGGATATGGTGGAGACATGGTTTAGCGACAGCCTAACGGACGTTTCCAGAATGAATGAAAACATTCTGGAATGAAGCCGCAGCCTACAGGATGAATGAAATCATTCTGGAAACATCCCTTAAGCTGTGGCTGAGCCATGTCTCCACCACATCCTTTCTTCCAGGAGTGCTAGTCTTGCATGTTTCGCAGGAGTGCTTCTGTGAAGTTTGAAAAGTAGGAGGCGAGGTACTGGTGGAAGTAAAGTTGTGAGGCGGCATCGTGAATCATGTCGGGATTGCTTGCTCAGTCTGTAGAGCGCTTGCCCCTGAAAGGCAAAGGTCCCAGGTTCGAGTCCCGGTTCCGGCACACAATTTTAATCTGTCAGGAAGTTTCAGCCGAAATACAGTTATAAATATGTTGATCGAAGGTGAGTTTTTTCCAGGTTAGATCTATGCTTTGCGGTCGTTGGTTCACTTCGTTCTTGGTTGTTCGTTGTTTATTTGTCTCACCTTTTTTGTAACAGATGACGGTTAACCTCCTCACCGGGCGGGCTGAGCCACTGCACCCGGAAAGGTGGATTCGAGCTTATTAGTTCGTGTATAAAGGGCGCGACGTTTAGCAGGAGACCACGTTTCTTCTCGAGTAGCGGACTACACTTCCTCCAGATACTTGTTATAGGAGAGCGAAAGGAATGAAAATCAAAGGATGGGCGATGAAACCGGTAGTTTAAATGAAAACATTTTCATAGTTCTCGGGAGAATGATAAAGAGGAAAAGGAAAAAAGGGAGATGAGTTACAGAGAAGAATTAGAATTTCAAATTAAACTGCTTGATTTCTTGAGTCTCTTTAGAAGGATGGATCAAAAATGAAAGTGAGACCGGAGTAAAAGAAACAACAAATGTTCATATGTTTGTAATGCTATGGGACCAAACTGCAGTGATCATCAATCCCCAGACTTACAATCTACTTTATCTTTTGCTAAAGACAACATAGACCCCCATGCCCGTAGGAGAGCTCGAACCTCCGCAGCAGGAGCCTTAGAGCGCACGGCCACTCCCACGTGGAAAGGGAGAGAAAGAGATAAGGAACAAAAAATTGAAGATGAGTCAATAATAATGTTTTACACATTTTAGGGTGGATGCCGGTGTTACCGGTGTAGGGGAAGAGAGAGAGAAATTTCATATAACGAAAAGTAGTCCTCGTTGATTCATTACAATTACTGTACGAAGGCAGAAAAATGAAATATAAATGCCATTTAAAACCTCTGCCGGTAATTAAACTTCTTTTAACTGGAAAAGTGACTAAAGGAAAATACGGAAAATATTACATACTTTATTATCTAGTGTTCGGTATATTATGTTGCGAAGTGATCTTCCCCTGGTTGTGATATACAAAAGATCGAGCAAGAGAACAAGTAAAGAATATAAAATTCATTTCTGTACTCTAGTATTTCGTCCAGAATCCTTTATTATTTATCACTTCAGTCATGCGACTGGGCATGAATCTATCAGGTGTTGGACGTAATTGCCACAAGAAGCAACTTTTTTCCAGGCTTCAAGAATGCAGTCGCAATGAGCGTCAACTGTGAACGGCTGATTTCGTGGCCAGTTATCTGATAATGTTCGGGCAACCTCAGCCCACATATGCAGACCGTGGTGGCCAGTCCACAGCGTCGAGGCCCACGTTCGACAACTGAACGAACACTGAACGAAAGCCGTCTTACGGACAGGTGAATCATCCTGCAGCCACAATTCTCCATCGCCTTACAGCAGTCTTGCTGAAGGCAGCATAACATTATTCATCGTATGAACGCACTGCTTGTCATCAAGGTTTCCCTCAATCGTGTGAAGTACTCCTGCTCCTCTTGCAGAAATCCATCCCCAACAGGAAACCGGTAGCCGCCCGCTTCTTCTTTTCGTCGTTAGATATTTTTCACAATGTCTTGTCCATCGCGGGCAGTGTACTACCCTTGGACGGTCATTGCTCGTGGAAAGTCACCTTCTCATCAGTAAAATAGCGTTTATCCACGCCGTGTGCAAATGGAATTTTGCGAATGTCAGTCGGTATAAAAATATTCCTTTCTGAATTCCTGTTTTGTAGCGTATCTTTGTGCGTGCAGTCCAGATTCCCTCAGCCTTCGACGAACTGGGTTGCTGGAACCAAGGAAACTGGTCTGTCGACGCAGCTGTTTCGCGTTCAAAGAGGGAACCTCTCTGGTATTACGCACAAGCTCTTCATCCTACTGGTGTGTGCTCAGTCTCTTCCTATCTGAGCCAGAAGTTCTGACGGTAGTACCTCGTTCGACTTAATTTTTTTACAATCTCTTTGCAGTAGTAGGTGGCACAACATAACCTGCTGACGGCATCTCTAACTGATAAATGGCCTTCTTCAATCAGAGCGACAACTCTGTGTCGCACAGACCGCTCCCAGTGAGCCACTGCAACGACCGTGGTGTGTTTGCTGCTTGCCGGTCTTACGCTAACACATCAGGAGGATGTAACCGTATTACCATCAAACCGAACGCCAGTGGCGACAGACTTGACACCACACCTCTGCTCGTAAGCATATGTGGCTTCAGCCTGTGGGCCTTGCGTAGGCCAACACAGAATGACGATTTTAGGTTGGTCGTGCGTTCGAATCCAGCCCATGAGATGGATTATTTTGTCTTGATTTGCGTTCGTACAGTATATATGTGTGTCTATGTGTCCAGGAACAAAAATTTGATAACTACTTCTTAACAAACTGCTTAAAAATAATAGCTATTTGTGCTATAAAGTAGCTAAATGGCAGTTGTTGGCGGCTATAATACTCATGTATCAGATTGTGATTTCTTTAAAAGATATCATTATACGGGAACGTGAAGACGAAAATTTGAATACCGGTTTTTAAAATTAATCGTAAAAGGAGGCCAATGTAAGTTACGTAATTCGAAATGTGACTTTCAACAGATATGACGAAAACACAAAAATTATATATATATATACAAAGCCGTTAAGAGTGATAAGCGGAAGTAAATGCTTTCATATCTGTAAGTCTGATGTCTTTCGTATTACATATTTAATAAAAAGTGATCGTCGACAAATAAAGTGCTACCAACTTCCTGCCTTGTGTGCCGATCTGGCACTATGTAAAAAACGCCACACAAAAGTAACAACGTTTTGTGACATCACATACTAGGGGCGTTGAAGTTTAAATAACTCATTTTCATAACTGCTAGGTCGAAAAATTTTTAATCAGAGTATTCTAATAACGAAATATTATCGTAGTTATTTCTTTTAGCCGCGACGGAGCGGCTGAGCGCATTGAGGTGCTATGTTCCGATGCGCGAGGCCGTTCCCCGTCGGGGGTTCGAATCCCCCCTCGGGCATGGATGCTTGTGCTGTCTTTAGTATAAGTTAGTTCATAAGTAGTTTGTAAGTTTAGGGACTTATGGCCCCGCAGTTAAGTCCCATACGCTTTACAAACATTTTTTTATTTCGTTTACTTTTCTGTAAGAGTAACTTTGTGGTCATTGTCTGCCTTTGCCGCAAAATTGTATGTTCATAATTTTTAATTTATTGATTTTCAATGGCCATGATGAGGTAAAGAGGAAATGATCAGAGAGGGAGGGAGTAGGAGATGAACAGAGATGTGAGTTGGATTGAGGAAGGAGGTGAAGGAGGAGTTGATGACGAGGAAGCATCGATCAAAGACATAAAAAAGGGGATTCGAAAAACAGTCTAACCTGAATTTCTATGTGGAAAACGGACAAAAAGATTGGCAATCCACTTGTTCTGTCGGAACATTCTGTCTCGCTCATCATTTCACAAAGCCTCAGGAATGCAATGCTGGTACATATCGATATGATTGAGTTCGGCGAGTGTTTGTTGGCAAGAACTCGTTCATTTACTTTTCCATTCTTTTTGTGTGAGACTAAGCCACAATGAAGCGTGTTCGGGTTTAGCTAGTGTACCTAAATAGACAGACGTCTGTTTGGCAAACCTCCTGACGCTCTCGACGTGTCCAATGCACAAGTTGACGACAGGATATTAAACCCTTATCCTTCTTCCTTCCTTTGATGAAAATGGAACTGAGGCAGTGAGACGGATGTTGCCAGTTGGAATTTGGCCTAAGTTTGAGCCACTGTAATACACATGTGTCTAACAAAGAATTCTCAAGCAAACGGAAAAAAGAATCTTGACGTTTCGTAATTCCGATACACCTACACCGAGTGTTTTAGATAGGAATGATCATGAACGATAGTGTGATCAACTATGACACTTATTGATCGCCTTCTCATTGCAAAAGAAATCGAGTTGTTTACGGGAAAATGCAATAATGGGATTTTTGCTATGAATAATAATTGGAAAATAATGGATCTTACTGTTTTTGGGGTGTGCGGGCATTGATCCTATTGATGCACTGTTAATTGATTCTTTCGCAGGCAGAAATTAATTCTAGGCCGTAATCCCATGTGATGGTAGTATGGGGTTGTCCATAATCAGCCTATCGATAGTCTTTGCAAATTATTTTATCATATTTACATCTTTGTGGTGATGTATTCTTACAAACGCGTTAGGGGCAAAACTGTAACACTGTGCAGTCGTAGACTAGAACCTCAGCACCAACTATTGCTATTTCAGCTTATTTCCGTCTTCATCGTGCTACACAATGAATAAATCTTCAACATTCAATATGAAACTGGAATATAAGTAAGATAACTTCGAGTAAGGAAATAACAGTTGTTAAATTCACTCATGCCGCCATGCCGCTGTCACCTTTTCGAACAGCTCCTGAATGTCGTAGGGCGAGGAAACTCTGAACGTAAACAGTTCTATCTAGACGCTGCCAGGGCTCTCTTGTGAAATTATTTCTGGACGTTTTTCTATTACTGACAGTTTATGGAGTGAAACGTATTAAATTTACGGCATGAGAATTTCAGACGAAATTCCTACATCATGAAAAGAAACTATATAGAAAGCAATAATAATACTATAGTTGGATTAGAAATTAGTATAAGATATCATGCATTTCGTGACTATGGGTAGTTCAGTAAAAATACCTGAATTACAGTACAGCATACCTGTTATAAAGTAAGGCCTGGGCCATGCCAGCTATAACATCATTCTCATACAATATTTCACAATTTGCGTGTACAGTATCCGAAATTCCACCGTCTTAGTCTTTTCCGAGACTCGGTAGATAGCTTCGAATACAACAATGTCTGCCTCAATTTACACTCCCATACCGGTTATGCCACTAGTATTGGAGATGACAGTAGTCTCTTTGAGCACCTCAGTACACACACTTTCGGAAGGTTATGTTTATATGGACGAATTCATGAAAACAACTTGTTATAGAAATTGGTATTTCAATTTTTGTCAAGATGTAAGGGCAAATATTGAGTTCCAATAAGAATATCCGGTAAAAGTTACGTACTGGACACCCCAACTGCTTAAATCGGAATATGTGCTCTAAATATATGTAATATGCACCAAAATGCCAGGAAAAATGTTTGTATCGTATGGAACAATATTTACATGATGTTTGATAATTTTATTAATTTCTAATCGAAATTATCTTAAATATGGAGCAAATGTTGGCAATGACAGGTATCTCCAAAACATAGAAATCGTCTAACCAATAAGAAAGGCCACGCAGGTGTATCCGAGCGGTCTGGAGGGCCAAGTTGCTGACACATTCACCTGCGCTCAGGCCTATATTTATCGTTGGCCACGCATATCGCAGGAACAAGGCAAATGATGAAAGAAGCAACATTAAATTCAGATTTCACTACCCACCCTAATGTTTATCATCAGTCGTCTTGTCACATAACGGTACCTATTAGATAACTGTGTACACCCAAAAGAGAGAAGCTGCAAGAGTTGGGTTTCTACAATGATTTCAGTATCTACATAGAATAGAGTTGTGGCACAAATGGAGGTAGTGCAAAATCGGCCTAAGAATCTTGTTCAAATCATATAATTTGCCTGCACACAAAAAACATAATTTTCAAAATATAGACAGATTTGTATTGCATCCACCTTATTTCGCATGATGGTGTTTGGAAATAAACGTGTTCTTAATTGGAATGAAAATGGGAAAGAGTGTATTCAAATTTATGCTAAAGGGATGAAATGGTTGGACTTTCAAAGGTCCCAGGTTCGAGTCCCAGCTCTGGCACAGAATTTTAATCTGCCAGGAAGTTTCATATCACCGCACACTCTGATGCAGAGTGAAAGTTTCATTCTGGGAACATCCCTTAGGCTGTGGCCAAGCCATGTCTCCACCAAATCCTTTCTGCCAGGAGTGCTAGTCTTGTAAGGTTCGCAGGAGAGCTTCTGTGAAGTTTGGAAAGTAGGAGGCGAGGTACTGGTGGAAGTAAAGTTGTGAGGCGGCATCGTGAGACGTGTCGGGATAGCTCAATCGGTGGAGCGCTTGTCCGCGAAAGGCAAAGGTCCCAGGTTCCAGCACACAATTTTAATCTACCAGGAAGTTTCATATCAGCGCACATTCCGCTGCAGAGTGAAAGTTTCATTCTTCTGTATGTTGCTCTTCACAAAACTTTTTTGTTCTAAATTTTTCACATTGAGGAAACGTTTGACATATATTGCAACTCCTCTCAACATTATATCTCTGCTTACATGGCTGCTAATTTGTGCCCACTGAGATTTACCTTTTCCATATCCATGACAATGTGATGACAGACAGTCATAGTACATCTATTACATTCTCATTTTCTATATCTTCTAAACAGACCCAATCTCATCAACGTTATTCTTTAATCCCCCAATATTTTGATAAAATAAATTAACATCATTGTTTTACTTTTTTGGATATCTTGAAATGTTTAACATCTTTAGTACCTGCCTGGCTGAGCTTATCACTGGAGACTGATCTTAACCTAAAAATGAGTTCTACTATTAGTTGTAGTTCCTTGCCCCTTTAGATTTCCTGCTGATGAAATGAAGTAAGATATGACAGTTTTGCTCATAGCCGATGGGTGGTACCCGACACGAAAATTGACTCGAATGTTGTACATCAGGTCACAGAACAATATTGTCAAAGTGTATTCACACTGTCCGTCACATCAACTTCTATTCACACTGTCCGTCACGTCAATTTGCTTAGCCCAATACTGTTCAGTGAAAGTTAGGTTATGAGTTACAGTCCGTGATGTAAAAAGTCGTAATACACTATTGCAATTGAGAAACTAAAGGTACAGCCAAACTTTCAGGAAACATTCCTCACACACAAAGAAAGAAAATATGTTATGTGGCCATGTGTCCAGAAACGCTTAATTTTCATGTTAGAGCTCTTTTTATTACTTCTCTTCAAATCACATTAATCATGGAATGGAAACACACAGCAACAGAACGTACCAGCGTGTTCTCAAACACTTTATTACAGGAAATGTTCAAAATGTCCTCCTTTAGCGAGGATACAGGCATCCACACTCCATCGCATGGAATCCCTGATGCGCTTATGCAGCCCTGGAGAATGGCGTATTGTATCACAGCCGTCCACGAAGAGTCTCTACATTTGGCACCGGGGTTGTGTAGACAAGAGCTTTCAAATGCCCCCATAAATGAAAGTCAAGAGGGTTGAGGTCAGGTGAGCGTGGATGCCATGGAATTGGTCCGCCTCTACCAATCCATCGGTCACCAAATCTGTGGTTGAGAAGTGTATGAACACGTCGACTGAAATGTGCAGGAGCTCCATCATGCATGAACCACATGTTGTGTCGTACTTGTAAAGGCACATGTTCTAGCAACACAGGTAGAGTATCCCGTATGAAATCATGATGACGTGCACCAGTGAGTGTAGGTGGAAGAACATGAGGCCCAATCAAGACATCACCAACAATTCCTGCCCTAACGTTCACAGAAACGTGGTTGCACAATTGCGTGCGGATTCTCGTCAACCCACATATGTAGATTGCGAAAATTTACAATTTGATCACGTTGGAATGAAGCCTCATCCGTACTAAAATGAGCTCTAACATGGAAATTAACCGTTTTCAGACACATGTCCAAATAACTTATTTTCTTTCTTTGTGTGTGAGAAATGTTTCCTGAAAGTTTGGCCATACCTTTTTGCAGCACCCTGTATATATAAACACAACAAACAATTTTTGTAAGGGAATAAATAGAGCCTGTTTATCAGTTATGTTTTTTCCTCTTACATTGTTAATAATGTCATAAACGATTTTGTCTGTGCTGATATGTTCCACTTAAAATATTACAGTATTTTATGAAAATTGCTTAATCAACTTAAATCTTATTCACGTATTGTACAGTGCCAATCAGCCTTTTCTATTACTCTTTTGCGATACCTAAGCCGCAGCAGAATAGCTGTGCGCACTAAGGCATCTAGCTGCACTGCCTCCGGCGGTGCGCCATCGGAGGTTCGAGTCCTCCCTGGGCATGGGTATGTGTGTGGTTCTTAGCATATGACCGTATTTCCACAGGCATGAATTTCTTACATAAGCATTCCCCCCACCACCACCAATCGCGACAGTCAACATATGCATGGAAACACCAAACTTGCACACTGTCATGTCATCTTATGTGTAAAGGGTCCACACGCTACGATTTGTCTGCGCACACCTCGCAAATCGTTGCGTGTGGACAGCACATATGCGCAGATATGAGATGTACGCAAACCTAGAAGTTGGAGTTGGGGGTTTGAGCAAAATTGCTCAAATCTGTGGGTTCAAATCACATCTGTGCAGACAAGTTGGAACGTGTGGACAGGAGATCGCTGCAAATCTGTCTCAGTGTATACTTATTTCGTGTGTTTACTATGTTGAAAGTGGATGAAAATGGCTGAGAACAGAAAATTCCGACTGGGAAACAAAGTTAGCCGCAGCCTATTGGCTACATATATAATACTAGCTTATATGCCCGTGCTTCGCAACGGTTGTTAAAGAAGGGCCTGTGCGTATCATGGCTTTTTAGGGTTCCGGAACTCAGTCAGTTTTAAACTATTCAACCCCACTTTCATTCCCTTGATGTGTGAAATTCCAAAAATACCTAAATACTTTCTTTTTCTTGTTCAATTGGCCAACAGGCCAAATATTAATTTCCGTAGCTCTACCCTGAAAATCGTCGCAAAAGTAACGTATTTTCAAGAAGAATATTTGATCCTCTGTTTGACCCTCTTAGTTGTTGAATTTTTACAAACACTGAAACACGCATTTTTTAAATCCTGACCAAGAGTCTACATCGGAAATTCCAACCAATTATACAAATATCATTTTTTGTAATTCTGGGTTCACAATTGGCTTATTAGCAACGTATTTTAAAAAATGTTTCATCCCCTATTTCACCCCCTAATTGATTAATTTTCTGAAAATACCGAAACACGTGTCTTTTTAATTCTGACCAAGAAAACATATACCAATTTTTGTGGTTGTAGCTTCAAAATTGCCTTATTAGCAAAAGATTTTCGAAAAACATCCCCTCTCCAATTTAACCCTCTTGATGGTTGAATTTCCAAAAATACCGAAATAAGTATTTTTTAAATTCTAACGAACAATACAAATACCAATTTTTGTAGCTATAGCTTCAAAATTGTCTTGACAACAATGTGTTTTCGAAAAGAATTTTTGATCTCCTCTTTTACCCCCTTAGTTGTTGAATTTCCAAAAATACCAAAACACGTGTCTTTTTAATCCTGATCAAGAGTCCATATCCTAAGTTTCGTAGTTATACCTCGAAATTTGAGTTAACAGCAACATATTTTTGAAAATCAATTTTTGCATTCCGTATTTCACCCCCTTATTAGTCTAATTTCCAAAGATACCGAAACACATGTCTTTTAAATTTGAACCCCGAATCCAAATCCGAAAATTTGTAATTTTAACTTCAAAATTGCCTAAATAGCAACAGTTTTTCGAAAAACACCCACTCTCCAATTTAACCCCCTTGATGGTTGAATTTCCAAAAATACCGAAACACGTGTTTTTAAAATCATAACGAACAATACAAATACCAATTTTTGTAGCTATAGCTTCAAAATTGTTTTTGACAACAATGCGATTTCGAAAAGAATTTTTGATCCCCTCTTTTACCCCCTTAGTTTTCGAATTTCCAAAAATACCAAAACACGTCTCTTTTTAATCCTGATCAAGAGTCCATATCCTTAGTTTCGTAGTTATACCTCGAAATTTGAGTTAACAGCAACATTTTTTGAAAATCACTTTTTTGCGTCACCTATTTTACCCCCATATTTGTCGAATTTCAAAAAATTCCGAAACACGAGTCTTTTAAATTCGAAACCTGAATTAAAATCCGAAGTTTTGTAGTTGTAGCTTCAAAATTGCCTAAATAGTTACGTATTTTCAAAAAAACGTTTCATCCCCTATTTCACCCCCCTATTGGACGGAATTTCGAAAAATCGCTTCTTAAATGACGCCTACAGAGTAAGATCAACAGCCTCCCCAAATTTCAAGTTTGTATCTTCAATGGTTTGGGCTGGGCGATGATGAGTCAGTCAGTCAGTCAATCTGTCAGTCAGTCAATCGGGACACTTCCTTTTATATATAGAGATAAAGTGAAGTAGGCGTACAGTGTTTCAAACATATCTAAAACTCTGACAATTGTATTTGTATCTTGTTAGAAGGTAGGCCTACTTTAGCTGCGTTCATGAAATCATTCTTCTGGGCAGCGTAAATAGCTTCACAAGTGTTAGGATGATTTACCTCAATGCTTGTTTAGAAATTGCTGTTGAAAATTCGAGGTCTTTGTAGGTCCTTCCTGTGACCAGGAATCTCAATTTTACTGTCAGCCAATCATGTGGAGAAATATATCTCTTCATACAAGTGTCTTTACGTATTATGCGAGGAGTTATCAGTGTCAAAAAATAACTATAAGTTTCCACATACATTCGCAAATAATTACGCCAGTCATCGGGTTTGCACTCCAACTCACGATGTAGAATCACGTGTGACAACTGCCTTCTTTTAAGCAGCAAATGCCTGGACCATTTCTGTTTATTCTGGTTGGTTTGCACTTTTTTGCAATACACGTTGCAAATAGTGTCCCTAAAAAGATTTACTCTATCACTGACAAAAATAAACTTCGTGAAAAAGCTTATCGTATTCGTTTGCCAGTCAGATTGCAGTCTGTACTCTCTGTACTACCTAGTTTCTTTTTTCACAGGAAGATGTCGGGCGCGAGAATTTGCAGCGATGTGAACATTCGTCCACACCATGAAGGTAAAAAGGTCCACACGCAACGATTGGTGTGCACAGACATTTACGCAGATCGTTGCGTGTGGATCCGGCTTTAACTCTCTTGCACAATGTCTCTTCCCCCACTATCGCTTACGAGCTTCCTCAACTGGCGATAGGTGGATCTTTTTTCATTCTGATCTTGCTCGCTCGACAGAATGGAACACGGATCTAGAACTAATGTTTGTGTATGTATATGAAGAGTTTGCGTCACACCAAAATAACGACTTCTGTCTTTAGCTAACTAAATGAATACTTCGTAAAGTGACAAAATTTCCATAAACTATGCCACAGGAACATCAATTTAGAATTGGGCTGCTTCTTACAAACTCATTTGATGTGACAAAACGAATTTGAAAACATTGACATTGTTAGCTTGCTAACGTTCATAGTATTGCATAACAGTTAATATAGTAAAGGTATATTCTGTTTCAGTGTAGGCCTAATAATAATGCATCATTGTCTTAAACACTTTGATCAAATGAACATTTATTTTTGGAGATTTAAATGTAGGCCTACTCTCATCATCATAAAAATCTTACGTGAATACAATACGGTTCAAATTGCCATTAACATTGTGTAAGGACTGTTCTGTAGAGTAGATCCAAGATTGCTTACAAAATTAAGTAATGAATCGGTATTTTATGGCAGTTGTTACCAGAAATTAATTAGACAAGTCCTTGAAAGATGACTATTGAGACTTTCCACTTCATACTGGCGCTGGTAGTACCGATATAAAGGTTATTTTCTAATCTATCTTCTGTTAATTGTAGGCAAAATAGGGTAAAATTGGTGTTTTTCAGAATGTATGTACTGCAGTATCTCCAGTAGCCACATGATCTTATAAATTAATACAAACTGGCATGGTATTTCACATACATGTTTTAATTTTTGTATGCTATAGGAAATATGACTCAAAATGTTTCTAAAATTGGGTTGAATTTCAAGGTAGCTGTGATACTGTGCTTTGTTGGCAGAAAAATGTTTTTACGAGTGTAGTTTACTGATTACAGAAGGGTAAATACAAGAGCCTGCACACCATAAAGCAGGAATATCATTAATTAATTATTTCATTGTCAAAACAAAAGATTTTTTCCCCTCATTCTTATTGTGGCAGTTTTCAAACAGCAATTTCCTTGATTTTCGCTGATATTACAAAAATTCCATTCACCATTCATTTTACCGCCCCCAAACACTTCCTTCGAAATTCCCACTTCTATTGCCAGCATTAGTGCATCTCTTTTTCTCTTCGTCAACTTCTGTATAATCTTACAGCTAAAAGGTGTACAATTCCCACACAAAAATTTTCATTAGGGGCATATTGAATGTTGCGTAAATAGCGTTTCGTTCATCAGCATGTGGAAACGTTAAAGCCGCCCACACACGGAACGGGATAGCTAACGTTGAAGTGCCACTCTCAGAGATTTCTGACGTCACATCCTGCTTTTTCCTGTTGAGGATTCATTTTCTCCCGTGAAATGCAGAATAAGTTCTGCGATATTTCGGTAACGTGCCACGTTGAGTCGGACCAATAGGAAGTAAGAACACTGTATACATCATGTTCGACCTTTCCCGCTTCAGTTCGGTTCATTTATCTACTTCTAGCAACATGGCACTGTGTGGAGTAACAAATGTGTGTTTTAATTGAAGTTGAAGCTATGGAGGAAGAACAGTGCTTATATAATAAATAGAAAAACAATAGAAATATTGAAATAAGGCCGGTATTACACTATCAAATTATTTGTCAAAGAATTGGACAAAGAAAAATTGGACGTAGTGTAATGCGAACATCGTCCAATATTTCATCCAATCTCGGCCTCGGCCTAGATTTGATCAAAGAAATCGCTCGTCTTCTGTTTCCTGCAGTGAGAAATGTGACCGCTTGGAGCGCTAGTAGTATACAGCTTCCTTACCACTACAGCTGTTTTATTTGGAGGTTAAATATCTGACATTACTTGGACATAACGTTCATATTCGTAAACATGGCTAGTAGTGGAATGTTTGTGTAGTGTTTTCTAGCAACAACAAAATTTTAAAAATCAGATGGGGCGTTGTATAACAGGTGACAAGGCCAATTCACACTGTCCGTCACGTCAATTCGCGTAGTCCAATACTCCGCGGCAAAAGTGAGGTTGAGTTACAATCCGTGATGTAAAAAAGTCATTATATACTATCGGAATTTAAGTAATACCCCTAAATCTTAATACAGCCGAAGCAGATTTTAGATTGTATGATTTTGGTAATGTGGTGTGCTAAGTTCTGGGAAATGAAACAACTTTCAAAACATCAACATATGTTTGCAAGCGAATCTATGAACATATAAATACGTCAGCCAATTTTTGTAAGGAAATAAATAGAGCCTATTTACTTTATCAGCAATGTTTCTCCCCTTACATTGTTAATAACGTCATAAACAATTTAGATTATTCTCTTTGTCAGTGCTCACATTTTCCATTTAAAACTTTATTTAATGAAACTTGCTTTATCAACTTAACAATCTTATTCGTATACACTGTTTGAGTCAGCCTTTTTGTTACTTTATTGCAAACTGTGAAGGATGAAGAGCGACAAAATAATTAGCAGTGAACGGCCTGGCTGTTCTGCCGACGGAATAAAAAAGAAAAATCCTCCCGGTCCCGTAACAAATTTTATTTATCTCGCTCTGACACCCACGGTTTCATCCAAGTGCGTTTCCTTTTCTTTTTTCCCTCCTTCTCTTCTAAATGCAGACACAACGCAACTGTAGTATAAACAATAGCTGAGCATTACACCGCCATTTTGAAGCAAATTTGACAAAATATTGGATGATAGTGTAATACCCCCTTTTGCGTTTCATCCAATTTCTTTGTCAAAAAATATGACCAATATTTCATCCAAAGTTTTCGTCCAATTTTTTGTCCAATAATTTGATAGTGTAATACCGGCCTTAAGATGAACCATCGAAGAAACATCTAATGATAATGTTTCACGTAAATAGCACTTCCAGACAATGTAGGACACAAAACCACCCTGAAAATGCCTGTTTTATTGAAGTTCTTGAATTCTATGTAGCGTCAGGAGAGATTTTCTTTTTTCATAATAATTAAGTACAATTCGGTGAAATACGGGGGGAGAGACTAGCTAAGTGTAAAAGTGAAGTTAAGATTTGCGATGTTCTTTTGTTAATCAATGAAGCCGAAGGAAGTGAGTCTGTTTACAGAGAGAGAGAGAGAGAGAGAGAGAGAGAGAAAAGCTTTAAAACAAGTGCGACGTCAATCTTCATATTACAGTTTATTTCAGTATTGCTATTTGTATTGTTTTTCTATTTAGAATCTCCCCGTCCGAAACCTCTTAATTCCCGTTAAATTCTTTTACTTGTTTTTTTTCTTGTTTTCGCTAACATTTATATTTGTGTAGCTATTTATTTCATGTTGTTATCAACGCCACATTACATTCACATTGAAATATGAATGTCAGTTATCATCATGACGTTGTTCCTGATATCATCGGTGAAAGCAGATGGCGGTATCAGAAGATCAAGTATTGCGTATGAATGGTTCTCCTGCCAGAGCCTCTGAATCCACTCCCGTACCCATAATCATCTACGGGAATTTCTCCTCATCTTCGACAGTAGCTAATAACGCCAAAACAGTTAATTGAGTAGGATCCATTTTAAACACGGACTCATCTACGTGTGTGCTTTGCACTCCAAATAATAGGGTGTATCCAGGACGGACTGCTGTGGAGGGGGGGGGGGGCGTCGGTGAAAGAATTCTCATCGCCAGCTAAACTCTGGCTCAATAGAAAGACTCTAGTACCGGACACCCATTTTTACCCACGCCAAATAAAACAAAGTTTCACAGTTTTGAAAACTCAGTGCAGTGATTGCAAACTTGCTTCGGATTCTAAGAAAATAAATAAAAAATAAAATGGAACTCATGGGGGAGGGGAGGGCGAACGACCTATGGTCTTAGCAGGCGATGATTGCGCGCTGAAAACTGTTGCTAGAGAGCTCTGAAAGCCCAAATCAAGGTAAGCAGCTTGTCCAGTCTGCCGACGAAGTTGTGCCTCATAGCTTCGTGTTTTCCGTTCCCGCGCACGTTAACAGTCTCATTTCGTGTGCTGATGGCTTAACATGTATATAGGGAATGGTGGTGGGACCATACATCTGTAAGAAATTCATGTTTGTGGAAACCTAGCATAAGTTACTTTAAGTAGGTTGTAAGTTTCGTGACCGATGACCACTGCAGTTAGGTGCCACAACTTTAAAAACGTTTAAACTTTTATTTTGAGATACCTGGCCCATTTTTCGGTTTCATGTATCTCAATGTAAAAATATCTATGTCGTAATGAAAAGTTTGTAATTTATCTCTAAAACGAAACGTAATAATAAATTAGAGATTAAGTGCACACAGTAGCGTGTAATCCATGTAATTGCCTGCTACATCATTAGTGTGCTTGAAGAAAATTGGTTATCTTCCGATGTTAGCAGTCAACCGACCATCAAAACTTATTTCCCTAGGAAGCTTGAAGTGATGTGAAGGACAGTGTGACTTGGCCTCTACAGGGACAATTAAAAACTTAATTCTTATTATAGGTTCGGTTTTGTTATTTTTTTCTACTTCGTTGAATAATGTTTTTTTGGCTGTCCGTACTATTTTATTCCATAAATAATTTATAACTTTATACTATGAATTTTTTTCGATGAGGTTTATCGCCAGTGTCATATTTTATTTTTCCCGACGTTGTAGGTCAAAAATCTTGTAAAAATTTTTTAGGTCTTCATCCAGCGATTATCTTTGAACTTTCTGGATTCAACAGAAGCGGCCATATTCGTCTGTTTAAACAGAAAGTGTATTGTACGCAAAGGATTTTTGTTGGGAAACACCCCTGTAATAGAAGAGTTTAACGCTTGGTAAGGTTAGATGTAGAATTTTATGGACATAAGCTGTAACTTACAAAAAAATTGGTCACTAATATTAATGTATCTTGGAAAGGGTGAGGCTTGTATACAAGTGTCAACATGAATGTATAGTATTGGCAGTTGGTTTTAACTGTATTGTACGGTGCGATTTTATTCACGCTATATAACACGTATGATTTACTGAATTAGACAAAATGTTAAACGTAAAGTGCTCGCTTTAGAAAACCAGAGCATTTACGATTTTTCATTTGTGCTGCTCAGATATTTTAAATGGGATAGATCTATGTCGATTGATATTACAGTTGGGGGCATTGCATGTCAACTGTTATTAGCTCATATTTTGATACTTGCAGTGCGTCATATTTGACACGTGAGTCGAGAGAGCGTACAAGAGTATTTAGTATGTAGGGAAAAAGCCAATCTAAAGAAATGATTGACTGTATAGTCACATTTTGAAATAATGTTTCTCTCTGTTTGGTCCAGTTTGTCACTGAAAAAAATTGCAGAACGATCTTGTTTATATTGTACACTAATTCATTTTCAGATCACTTGGTTCGGTGCGGAAATGTCGGGGATCGCCATAGCACGTCTAGCCGAGGAGCGTAAAGCCTGGAGGAAGGACCACCCATTTGTAAGGATTCACTTATTTTCCTGTTTGAAGCTCATTTGAGGAATAGAGTTTCAACGAAATTGTTTTGTTTAGGGCTTTGTAGCTCGACCAGTAAAGAATGCAGACGGAAGCTTGAATCTGATGAGTTGGGAATGCTCCATTCCTGGAAAGAAAGGGGTAAGAAAAGAGTCCTAATATACTGCTTCTATAGATATTAAAAGAATTGTTTGAAAAAAATGTTAAACTTTGTTACAGACACCGTGGGAAGGCGGACAATATAAACTTAGAATGATCTTCAAGGATGATTATCCTTCTAGCCCCCCAAAGTGCAAATTTGAACCACCATTGTTTCATCCTAATGTTTATCCTTCAGGTATGTATCATACACGCTGATGCAATTGACATTGTCATTTCGTCTGTCTTTACCCACATACAGGTAAGTTTATGTGAAGCAACTATTAAGACTCAGGAATAAGTTAACATAACCATTCTGAAATCTTGGTTGTGCTGAAACTGATCTCTAACATTGCTGAGGTTTACATTAAGTTGGAAAGATGAATGCCAGATCAAAACTGGTAACAAATTTGGGTAATTTCCAAGAATGTTTTCAATTAAAGTAGCTCAGCTTGAAATGATATATATCGAATGTGCAACTCAAAATTATGGATTTCTTGATGCACGAGATGACATAGGAATGTTTACATAATAATTAATTTGACGGTTGGTAATGTAAAGCTTAACTGGTGTGAATATTTTTACAATGCAATTGATACATTTGTAGGAAATAGCTCAATGTTTTTGACAAATTTCGCTGTAAATATCATAGCTCCATATGTCACTAATTAAATTTGAAGCTGTGGTAGGGTAATACGTATCTACATAACATTTTCACAAATTTTACTGTTTGTAAATGTCACTTCTAGGTACTTTTTCATAACATTCTTTGTCTTCAAATGCATGTTTTGGAAAGACCTTTAATGCAATGTTTCATTTTCCCTCCAAATTTTTGTAGCAAGTCAGATCAAATACCAAATCCGTCTATTACGTTTACGCAACACGATGTTTCTTTGTTACGCTAACTGAGCACAGGCTACTTGATGTAGTCAGCCAAGCACACTGTAATAGCATTATCAACCAATAGTACCGGTAGTCATTCAATAATACTTTACTGCCACAGCAGCATGTAAATACGAATGGTTATTGTTAAAGTTAAAATATGCACATTGTACAGTAAGAAACAAAGTAATGTCTTCACATGCTATGCCCACATATTTCTGTGCAATTCTGTGATTGCAGTAAAAGATAGATCTGTCATCCCGTGAGATTTTTTATTTATTTATTTTGGAAATGGTTGAAGTTTATCAAATTTATGGTTTTTCAAAGGCAGTGTTACATAAAGAAAGGTGATTTACTAACCGGACTAGGGTACATCGAGAACATGTCAACCATAGAGCAGGAACAACGTTAATTTCTGCAAATTTTTCACTAATTCCGAGGGCACTTTTACATTGGGACTGAAATTGCAGTAGGCGAACATTTGTGATGAGAAAACCTGTAAATCTCACTGCTGCTGCCATGCGTGCATACAGCAGCGAGATTTAAAAGTTTTCTCGTCACGAATGTTCGCCAATATTTTTTTCTGAATGTCAGAAAAAAATTATTAATCGATAATTGAAAATGCATACAATTATATCCTCGCAATATCTGAAAGAAACAAATGAAGAGAATAACAGATTTTAACTACATGGTTCATAGTTGGAAAAATGGTGTGCAATGGGTGTGTTCTAGACGAGCTTGCTTTTTATTGATTGAAGAAGGAAGACATGTGCCGGCCGCGGTGGCCGAGGTGACTGAGGCGCTCCAGTCACGATCAGCACGGCCACTACGGTCGGGGGTTCGAATCCCCCCTCGGGCATGGATATTTGTGCCGTCCTAGTTCGTAAGTAGTTCATAAGTAGTTTGTAAGTTTAGGGACTGATGGCCCCGTAGTCGAGTCCCATAAGCTTAACAAACATTTGAACATTTTTTTTTGAAGACATGTGGGTACGGCTCATGGAGCATGGGGTACTCCTAACTTTGGTGGACTGCCCACAATCTCATGCCCCTTGTGAGCTTCGGCCTGAGCTGGAGACATTTCAGTGCTGGAGGACACGAAGGGTGTATAAGGGTAGTTGCATGGTCAATGTGCAGTGCACATTCAGGCACAGTGCCCTGAATGGTATTTAGTTTGCTAACTCCAGATTGACGGTCAGAAAAATCTCAGATTTCTGTGCCATGTGGATCTCCACATCCTATCCAAAAGACTTATCTCAAATTTCGGCTTGTCTATGCATACAGTCGTCGATTGGTCTTTGGTGTAGTGTGTATCAAATGGGCGATTAACAATTCTCAACAGGTAGGGGGACCAGGAGTCGTCGTTGAAATAGAAGAGGCGAAATTTGGGAAAAGGAAATATAATGAAGGTCGAAGAATCATCAGAAATTAGGTGTTCGATGGAATTCAGCGAGGGTCAAAAAGTGTTTCCTTGTGCTTGTTGAAGACCACGGAAACCTTGTTTAGAGTCATAAAAGAAGATTCTCCCTGGGACAATGATCATTAGTGACCGCTTTAGTTCATACAACACTCTAAAGTCCTGAAGGTTTTCAGTATCTTAGGGTGAACCATAGTTTGAACTTTGTAGACCTGAAAGATCGTTCCATACACACCCAGAAAGTAGAGAGAATGTGGCGATATCAGAGGTGCCATCCCACACGATATGGCAGAAAGGCCGTTCATTTCATAGGTTATCTGGCTGAGTACATGTTCCGTCGAGCACATCGCTCAAAAGAAATATTGCATCACTTTTTCGTTCAGGTGTGTAAAATTTACCCTACAGAAGGAACTGTAATGCAATAATTGTTTCGAAGAATGCTGCAAGCAGGACAAGCGACTAAAATTACGTGCCCTTCAGTAAAATTCACCACCAGCTTGAACACGTATGTGATAACATCTCTTAGTCTATTACTATACCATTTGCATGACTTGTACAGAAATCTTACTTCGTTCCTTATCCTCAGCGAAATTTGTTCTGCTGTGTTTTGATCAACCGAGTACGGTTCATATGATCTGCTCGAACTCTGCTTTCCGCTGGGCTACACAGGCTCGGCTTCATTGGGTGACGAAAGAACATCGCGATGCGTAACTTCTTCCCTAGACTCATGCACCATATTTCACCATTTTCGTAATTATACCTCACTATTACGAAGAAAAAAAACACTCCTGATGCAAATCACATTAAAGAACTTCAATAAACAAGCAGTTTTCAGTGCGATTGTCATACTCTATCCGGAAGTGACCTTTATATACAGTAAAATGTTACCACATTTTCGTAAAAAATTGTTGATGTTCGTGATTATATAAATTGTAATGTGGAATAGGTATGTTTTATGTATCCATGCAGTATATATTTCTGAGATTAGCGAGGACAAAAGATCAAAAATTTTATCTGTATAAATAAATGAAAACTATAGGCAAGTCTTCCATAGCACAACAAATCCCCCACAGAATAGTACTTTCAGAACGTCTTTAAATGGATGACAGTTTCACTTTTCCTTTGTGTTGCTTTGTGTATGAAGTCTTTTGAATCGTAGTGCATAAAAAGAAAACTTTGTCACGTGACCGCCAACAAAACGCGTATCTAGCCATGTAATAGATTGTTTTGCATTTGTTATATATCATTTCAGACCAAGCTACTTCGATTTAAAGCAATCTTGGAAATTACCCAAATTTGATGGTAGTGATGCCTAATTTTTATTACTGTGAAATATTAAAGGTAAGCAGTCAACAATCTGAAGATTGAACACCACAGTGCTTTATTAGGCATGGTCCTGTTTGGAGGTGGTATGCCGTTGCCTTCCTCCGACCTTCGAACTGACTTATCCAGCCAGTTATGGGAGGACCTACAGTTTAATGTGGGTTCCGAACCACGGTGCTACTCGGTATTTTTCACATGAGCAATACTGCCAGAGGTGGAAGAAGTGTAAAGTGACAGATAAAAATCCTAGGACCTGACGGGGATCGAACCCGCGACCTTTGGATTTGTAGTCTGGCACTCTCTCTGTGCAACCGAGGCGCAAAGAAACAAATTATGCAAATCTACATCTACATACATACTCCGCAATTCACCGTAAGGTGCGTGGCGGAGGGTACACTGTACCACTACTAGGCATTTCCTTTCCTATTCCACTCCCAAATTGAACAAGGAAAAAAAGAATGCCTATATGCCTCCGTACGAGCCCTAATTTCTCTTATCCTGTCTTTGTGATCTTTACGCGAAATGTAAGTAGGCGGCAGCAAGATCGTACTACACTCAGCTTCAAATTCCGGCCCTCTAAATGTACTTAACAGAAATTCGCGAAAAGAACGTCGTCTTTCTTCCAGCGATCCCCAATTGAGTTGCCGGAGCATTTCCGTGACACTCGCGCATTGGTCGAACCTACCGGTAACAAATCTAGCTGCTCGGCTCTGAACCGCCTCTATGTCTTCCTTCAAACCGATCTGCTGCGGGTCCCAAATACTTGAGCAATACTCAAGACGTGGTCGTACAAGCGTTTTATACGCGGTCTCCTTTACAGGTGAAGTACATCTTCCAAAAATTCTCCCAATAAACTGAAGTCGGCTGTCTGCCTTACTCAAAACTGTCCTTACATGCTCGTTCCATTTCATATCGCTCTGCAATGTTACGCCTAGATATTTGAACGACGCGACCTCATCAAGAAGCTCACTACTGATGCTGTATTTGAACATTATAGGATTGTTTTTTCTACTCGTGCGCATCACCTTACATTTTTCTACATTGAGAGCTAGCTGCCATTCTTCGCACCAACTAGAAATTTTGTCTAAGTCAACCTGTATGCTATTACAGTCAGTTACAGACGACACCCTCCCATACACCACAGAATCACAGCAATGGTGAAGAGACTGATGTGACATGAAATATATTGAACAATAAGGGGGGGGGGGGCAGTGGCAATATGTAACAAGATTATCAGAGCTGGCCACAGTATAACAAAGCACTTCCCATATGCAAAGTTTAGGGTAGTGGGTCAGGGCATATCAAAATGTTTGGATAAGAGCAGTTGGGACTGTGCAAAAGTGAGGCACATTTTCAGAGTTCTCGTGGTTTGAATTGATTGAAAAATTCCTAAGACAGTCTCTAAAAGTGTCTGTACTAAAAGTCTCATTTGATCAATGACATCAGCATGGCAGAAACCATTATTTCATATATACCTATGTAACATAAGAAACAGGTTAACCATATGTAACTTCATGGTTTGGTACATGACATGCTAAATAAAAGCCCAAAAAATGTTACCCCAAAATCCATATAATCACAATAAGCAAAATTTAAAAAAATGAAAAATACATGGAATTGATCACTCCATTTTTCATATATACTTCTAATGAAGATGCTGGTACCAATTCAGCACAAAATAGTACTTATGAGGATTATTAATATACTCACCAGACAAGGGTACATCACGAACCTGTCAACCATAGAGTAAGAACAGTGTTATTTATTTCATGGTAGACACACAAGATTATTTTCTTAATTCTGGCACCTTTTCTGTTCACCATGAATTAAATAAGTACTGCTGTTCTTGCTCTATGGCTGACAGTTTTTTTTTATGTACCCTTGTCCAGTGAGTAAATTACCCAATCATATGCTACACATATATAGTAGATTGTTCATTACATCACTGTCACAATCGTTCTGTGTCTGAGAGGAAGGCCTGATTTAAATGCAGCAACATATGACCCCCATTCATTCCCTTCCCTGGCCACCCCATGGGAGGAACATAGGGCCCGTCAACAAGGTGAGACTTGCGCCATTAAATACCTTGTCTGTAGCAGGACAGAGGGAGAATCCTTTCAATCGAAGCCATTATTTTTTTTGTGGAGCACCTTGAGGCTAAGTATGGAGAGGTCGAGGGCATGTCTAAAATGAGATCAGGGACAGTCCTCATAACGTCATCCCCAGCAGTCACGGGCACTGCTTGCCTGTGACAAGCTGGGTGGTGTTCCCATGACAATAACACCTTACAAGAGTTTAAACATGGTCCAAGGTATTATTCCATAAAGACCTCCTTTTGCAATCTGATGATGAACTACGAGCAAACCTACAGTGGCGAGACATTTTTATCCGGCATATTTTTAGGGGTCCGAAAGAGAACAATGTTGTCACCAGTGCCTTCATCTTGGCTTTCGAGGGTGATTTTTTTGTGTCCCAGCCTCGTCGTAGGTGTCGGTGGCCGAGTGGAACGAGACCGACACAGTAACAAAGACAGCACGCCGGTGCAGGTATGGAGGGGAGCAGCCAGAAACTACAAACACTAGAGTAAATTAGAAAGAGATATATATTGCACAGAATGTAACAATACTTAACTTTTACATAGTACTGCAGAATGTTGATACATAGCTGTTAGAGGCCTGCCTAGTGCCTGTACGATAACAAAGTCTTCACTGGTGCCTATCTGATTACGAAGGTCCTAACTGGTTGCTATCTCAGTCCGAAGTGACCGGTGTCTTTCCGTGGTGGCCACGAGCGGGGTTGCAGCAGAGGGCGCTCGTGGCTGTCATCGTGAGAACGCCGCGCCGTGCGTGCATGGCGGCGCGCGGCAAAAGTAGGTGGCGCGCACTTTGTACTTGTGCGACACCACAGATTTATTGCCCGGGAAGGTCAAAGTGATGATTTACCGGTGTGACGTTAAGCCTTACATTCCTCCCCCTATGCATTGTTTAAAGTGCTGGTGGTTAGGGCACATGTCCGTCCAGTGTGATGCCAATCCAACCTGCCGGGAATGTGGACGTGCACCTCATCCCGACCTCCCATGTGCCTCTCCTCCGGACTGCGTCAACTGCAACCATCACCACGCGCCCTGCTTGTCACATTGCACAGTTTTGCACAGAGAGGAAAATCGTGAAATATAATACCTTGGAAAGGCTGTCATACTCAGAGGCTAAAAAAGAAGAGCTTGAAACTCCATCTCGTAAACATGATCACCTCTTATGCTACAGCTGCTTCGTTGTCACTATCTAAGACGCCAGGACCACTAACTGTTCAGCCAGTTGCGGGGGGCCTACAGGCCCTACCACCCCCCACCCCCCAGATGGTTGGGGGAACCTCTTCCTTTGTTGTTCCCAAAACTCGAACTTTGGGAGAAATTCTCCCCCAAACACCAGGGACATTGGTCCCCCCCCCCCCCCCCCCCCCAGCCAGAGAAGCAGCAGCCTCCTCTGGCTCCTCTCGCAAGGAAGGGCTCACTTGCATCCCATCCTTCCTCAGCTTTCTCTGCTGGAAAAGCGGACCCCGGCGAGTGGCAGACAGTGCCAACGAAGGCCGGTCGTTGGGCTTAGAGGTCATCCTCTGTCCCAGAGACTGAGTCAACGAAGCCCACCAAACGTGAGAAGCCGAAGGAGCAGCAAGAGACACAGAGAAAGAAAAGTAGTGAAAAGACAGAGACCACAGTAGTTCCTGCACTACCGCCGCATACCTCCGCCTCTAACAAAGAGGTGGAGATTCCAGCTTCCCCTGCGGACATGAATCTCGACGGTATTGCAGAAACAATGGACATTGATCCAACAGCCTCAGCAGCAGTGAAAGCAACTGGTCCGGAGGTATAAAAGCTGTCCTTAGTACTTCGTCTTCCCAGATCATCCTCCAGTGGAATTGCAGTGGTTTTTTCTGACACCTGGCTGAACTACGGCAACTTTTAAGCACCACCCTGTTTTCTGCATTGCCCTCCAGGAGACTTTGTTCCCGGTAATGCGGACCCCTGTCATTTGTGGGTACAGGGGATACTACAAAAGTCACGGTGTTTATCGTAGGGTGTTGGGTAGAGTCTGCGTCTACATTCTTAACTCTGTTTATAGTTAATCCGTGCCCCTTCAGACACCTTTAGAAGCTGTGTCCATCAGAGTAAGGATACCACATAATGTAACTATCTGCAGCTTCTATCTCCCACCAGGTGGTGTTGTACCACCAAACATAGTAGCTGCACTGATATCCCAACTTCCAACGCCATTTTTACTATTCTTACTATTGGGTGATTTTAACGCCCATAACCCCTTGGGGGGGCAGGGGGTGGTTCAATAGCCAGTGGCCATGGCAGAGATGTCGCGACCTTAATATCCCAGCTCAATCAGTGGCCCCTACGCACTTCAGTGTGGCGCAAGGCACTTTCTCGGCTATTGAGTTGTCGGTTTGCAGCCCTGGCCTCTTACCATCTTTCAACTGGAGATCACACGACGATTTGTGTGGAAGTGACCATTTTCCTATCTTTCTGTCACTACCCCATCGTCAATGCCCAGGACCTCTCCTCAATTGGCTTTAAATATGGCCAACTGGCATGACTTTCGTTCTGCTACCACTCTTGAACTTCTTAATGATACGATCGACGTAGTGGTGGAGAATGCCACTAAGACGATTGTATCTACTGCTGAGCACGCAATCCCCTGTTCATCCGGATGCTCCCGGAGAAAGACATTGCCTTGGTGGTCATCGGAAGTTGCGGACGCCATCAGAGACCTTAGGTGTGCTCTTCAGCCCCGTAAGCGCCACCCATCGCTCAATAATCTAATCGCGTTTAAACGGCTCAGAGTTCGTGCTCGGCAGATAATACAGAGGCACAAACAGGAATGTTGGGAGAGGTACATCTCCACCATATGGTAGCATACCTGCCCTCCCGAAGTCTGGACAAAGATCAGACGTCTGTATGGATACCAGAACCAGACAGTAATTCCTGGAATCTCTGTACACAGAGCTGTCTGTATGGATCACAGCGCCATCGCAGAGGCTTTTGCCAAGCACTACAATCGTGCTCCTGCTTCCCAAAATTATTCGCCTTCCTTCCGCACGCAAACCCCTTTCATTCACAACACGCCACCCTGAGGAGTATAATGCTCCGTTCAGTGAGTGCGAGTTTCTCAGTGCCCTTGCACACTGCCCCAGGGCCCGACAGAATCCACAATCAGATGAAGCATCTATCTGATGCTTCTAAGAGACATGTTCTAGCCTTATTTAATCGGATCTGGAGCAGAGGTGTCTTTCCGTCGTGGTGGCGAGAGAGTACCATAGTTCCGGTGCTTAAGCCAGGTAAAAACCCACTAGACATGGACAGTTATTGGCCAATCAGCCTTACAAATGTCCTCTGTAAACTGATTGAACGCATGGTAAGTCGGAGGTTGTGTTGGGTGTTTGAATCCCAGTGCCTGCTGGCTCCATGCCGAGGTTGTTTCCGTCAGGGGCGCTTGGTCTTGGATAACCTGGTCCATCTTGAGTCTGCCATTCAGACAGCCTTTCTCGATATCAGCACTTGGTTGCTGTCTTTTTTTATTTATCAAAGGCATATGACATGACCTGGCGACGCCACATCCTTACCACCTTACCTGGCTTCGGACTTACGGGCTCACTCCCACTTTTTATCCAAAAAATTTTAACTGTACGTATATTTCAGTTACCGGTCGGGGCGTTCCATAGCACCTTACAAACTCGGGAGAATGGGTTCCCCTAGGGCTCGGTATTAAGTGTCCCTCTGTTTTTAGTTGCCATTAATAGCCTAGCAGCAGCAGTCGGGTCGTCAGTTTCACCTTCATTGTATGCTGACTTCTGCATATATTTTAGCTCTTCTAGCATGTGCGTTGCTGAACGCCAGCTGCAGAGCGCCATACGCAAGGCGCAGGCATGGGCCCTCTCCTATGGGTTTCAATTCTCGGCTGACAAGATGTGCGTTATGCACTTGTGTCAGCTTCGGACGGTCCACCCACATCCGGAGCGTCATATTATTGACCAGCTACTCACTCTAGTAGACATTCACTGTTTCTTAGGACTAGAATTTGATGATTGCCTAATATGGATACCACATATTCACCAGCTTAAGCAGAAGTGCTGGTGGCACCTCAACGTCCTCTGGCACCTTAGCAGTACCACTTAGGGCTCAGATCGTAGTACCCTGCTGCGCTGTTACAAAGCCCTTGTTCTGTCATGTCTGTACTATGGGAGTGTAGTATATGGTTCCACAGGCTCTCGGCGCTACAACGTCTGGATCCTATACACCACTGCGGCGTTAGACTCGCGACAGGGGCTTTCAGAACAAGCCCTGTGGACAGTCTCCTTGTGGACGTGCCGCCTCTGCGAATCAGGTGCCAACAACTGCTGGCAAATTACGCAGTCAAAGTGTATTGTATACCTACTTATCCTAGCTACTGTGTCCTTTTTCCAAACAGAGTACTCCAGATAGCAGAACGGCGACTTTGCGGGCAATTCCTGTCAATTCTAGATGGGTACCAGGACTCCACAGTAATCTTCACTGATGGCTCAAGGGCGGATGGTTATGTTGGCTTTGCATATACACATGCCAGACATAAGGAACTGCATTTCCTGCCGGATGGCTGCAGTATATTCACTGCTGAGCTGGTAGCCAACCTTTGTGCAGTCGATCACATTCGTTCCTGCTCTGGTAGTCTTTCCTCATATGCAGTGACTCCCTATGCAGTCTACAGGCCCTTGATCAGTGCTTCCCTTGCCATCCCTTAAGGCCACCCAAGAATCCCTATGACATCAATTGCTGTGGGCAGTCAGTAGTATTTGTCTGGACACCAGGGCACATTGGGACAGCTGGAAACAAGATGGCCAACAGGTTAGCAAAAGAGGCTACCCATAAATCAATCCTGGATATAAGTATCCAAGCTCCTGACATCCGTTCGCTGTTACATAGTCACGTTCTTGGTCTGTGGAGTACAGAATGGTGTACACTATAGATGCCTAACAAATTGCGACTAACAAAGGAGATAACCAACGTGTGGAGGTCCTCTATGCGGAATCTTAACAGGGACTCTGTCGTCCTCTTCCAACTCCGCATCGGCCATGCTTGGCTTACGCACGGTCACCTTCTCTGTTGCGAGGATCCTCCTCACTGTCGATGTGGTGCGCCTTTGACAGTCGCCCACATCTTACTCAAATGCCCAACCTCCACCCCTCAGAGGTGGACTTTTAATCTTCCTGACTCCTTACAACTTGTTTCAGGTGACAATGCCTCTGTGGCTGATTCTGTTTTAACTTTTATTCGTAACTGTGCATTCTAAAATTCCATCTAATGTTGTTCAGTATGCTTAATATTATTAGGCAGGTGATTTTAATGTGTTGCAGAGTGGCTGGACATTCTATTTTTTTGCCTGAACCCCCAGCCTGGACACTCTGGTCTTCTCTTTTAAACCCTTTTAGTTGATTCATTGATTTCTGACATTTTCCATCTATGGTTTGATGTAGTTTAACACGTTATGTCCTATTTTAACGGTCTATTATGTTGTCTCTGTGATTGGAAAAAGGGACTGATGACCATAGTAGTTTGGTCCCTTTCAAACCCCAACCCAGCCAACCAACTTAAAGACAAATCACAAAATTTTAAAACTTTCCTGGCATCCACCTCCTCACCTCTACCCTCTGTGTAATATTGCACTCAAAATGTGACATACTGTAATCTTCAGGCCAAGGCATCACAGATCAGGGACTCCTCTTGTCAGAGTAAGAAGCCATGGCTAAACAGAGAAGCCAGATTTGGAGACGGGTAACTGCTATATCATCATTCCTGAAGAGGCTGGCACGAGGATCACCATGGATGGATAGTGGGCTTAAGCAACCTCAGCTTGTCACTGAGAACCATTTCTCTTCTCACAACTGCACAGACCGCAGCTGCAAAAAAGAAATGGAGTCCTCTGATGAAATAGGGCACTGTGTCACATCAGGTACTCTGCAAGCCTTTTGGCATTCCAGTTGACTTCATTACCCCAAATTCCCACATGCAAAACGAAACTACCTTCACATGATGGAGGAATGACAGTTTGTCTTATATATGTTGAAGGAACATTTCAGCTGCATATAAATCTTGCAATGAGTGCAGTGCTGTGCCTTCAGGATACGAAGTTAAGCTTTCTTCTTGTTCCCCCCCCCCCCTCCCCCCTGCTCTTGTTGATCATCTTATTTCCCTTAAAGACATTGTACATTGTGTTAAATTGTTCTTCCACTTCCCCTGCTGTCTATGAAAGAATTACAATGTTATTGGCAGACTGCAAAGTTTATTTCTTTTTTGCAAGCTTAAATTTCTTCCTGCATTCCTTCACAGTCTGGTCGATGTACAGAAACTTTTGAGAAAGGCTTCAACCCGGTCTTAACCCCATTACCAGCCATTGCGTCTCCTTTATGCCTGTCGACTCATAGCTGCTGTCTGGTTTTTGTACAAGTTGTATATAACTTTCTGTTCCATGTGTTTAACCCCTGATAGCTTCAGAATTTGAAACTGTATTCCAGTCAGCATAGTCAAAAGCTCTCCCCAAATCTACAAAAGCTAACATTGTAAGTTTGCCTTTCCTTAACCTATCTGAGAATTGCTTTGTGTGTTCCTGCTTAGCCGGTCTGAAAAATGAGGTTGACAGGAAGTACAGAAGTCTGTACTCCCTTTTGTCTGCTTTACTTGCTGCATTTTTATATTCTCCCTCTTCACCAACTTAGTTGAGTATCTCCTGTATTATCCAGGGATTTTTATTAAGCCTTGTCCTTCTACATACATGATACATTGTGGACTTATCTACTGTCTCTTATAGCTACCCATTCTTCTTCTACTGTATTACTTGTCCCCCTTTGTTAGCCCTTGCCGAATGCTTCCTCTGAAACTTGACAACCCCTGGTTCCTTCACATTATCCAGGTTTCATCTCCTTACTTTTCTGTTTTTCTAGTTTTTAAGTTTTAATCTGCAGCTTGTATTTAGTAAGATATGGTTAGTCGATATCTGCATTTGGGTATGTCTTTTTTGAAAACTTGTCTTAACATTATAAAGACAATTTAGTACATTCCAGTGTCTTCTGATCTCTTGCATGTGTACAACCTTCATGTATTGTGATTAAACCAAGTGTTTGTGATGATTAAATTGCGCTCTGCACAAAATTCTAGCAGACAACCTCTTTCCTTTTCCTATTACTGTTTCATTCACCAATCACAATCATGTTGCCATCTCCCTTTATTGCCTCAACAATTTATCTCCTCATAAATTTCTTCTCTCCTCCTTATTGGCAGAGCTAGTTGGCATATAAATTTGTACTGTTGTGGTCAGTGTAGGCTTTGACTAGCTTTGCTATGATAATGTTCACTGTGCTGTTCATTGTAACTTACCTGCATTCCTATTTTCTTCTACATCATTAAATCTACATCTGTCTGCCCCCTCCTCCCCTCAAATTGACCATGTATTTTTAAACCTGCAATTGCCTGACCAGAAATCCTGTACATCCTGCCACCAGACTTTGCTAAACCCTACCGTATTTTAATTTCAACCTCTCCATTCCTATTATCAAATATTCTAACTTGCCTAATCAATTAAGGGATAGGACTTTCCTCACTCTGATCTGTAGAATGCCTGTTTTTTCTTGTTGACACTCTCCTGTGTAGTCCCTGCCTAGAGATCTGAATGAGGTACTGTTTCACCACTGGAATATTTTAACCTATGATGTCTTTTTGAAACATTAAGAAACAGACTGAAAAGTCACACACACACACACACACACACACACACACACACACACACACAAAATGTAATCTGACTCCACGTCTCCTAAATCCCTGCAATATGGGAGCCATTTATCAAGGAGGTTGAACCTTCTTCCTCTCTGACAGGTTTGGGAGCCCATAGCAGGAGGGGGTTACCTTTAGTACAAGATGTTTGACCCAGTTGAAGTTCAGTCTTGGGGTGAGTTGAGTGTTCCAGAATTACATCAAGCTCCACAGGCTCCGGAGCTGAATCTCGAAACACATAAAGTGTACTGACATCAACATGGTCTGTTAGTTTTCACATGAGACTTCTTTCTCACTTTAGAATGCTGTTTTGAGTGCTTCAATACTTGCTGCTATAGCCACACTAGTCTTTTGAATGGGTGTCAGCATTGAAGATGACAGTTCTCCAGTGTCAGTATCACTACATCTTTCCACCATTGTCAGGGGCGTACAGGAGCTGAACAGCTGCCGCATTGCAGTGCTGTTTCTAGTGAATACTATTTAGGTAGGTGGAGCAACTTCTTAAGGGCTGCCGCAAGAGGTGGTAAATGATGATGGTTGCATGGCCTTACATATCTTTTTGGCATCGCTATGCAATATGCATTTCATAATCTTTATCTCCTGAATCTTACATTCAAGGCTTGCGGTTCAAATGCTATTCCAAACGGAGTGGTCTCCAGAGAAATTTTACGCACTTAACAGAAGATGAACAAATGTTTACATGGGTGGCCTGTGCACATTGCCTGCATGTCACTTCTCCATTACACTCCCAATTACACATTGGGGATGTTGGTGTAGAGGTAGATGGCATCAGCTGTGATGAGCATGGTACCAGATGGTAAAGGAACAGGAAGTGTGGAGTCAGTGAAGGAAATAATTGGTGTCTTTTTAAATATGAGGGTAGGTTGTAATAGGTTAAACACATTAATTTGTTCATGAGAGTAGGGATTCTCTATGAGGATGCCATAACTAGGTTACAATGGGACATTCAGGGTGGTTGGGTTTGTAGACTTCAGAGAGTATGAAGGGGTGTGAGGTGAGACTGCAGGAAGTAGTCCTGGATCTGAGGATTTGAGGAGGTATAACTTTAGGGCAACCACAGTTGAAAGATTTCATATTATAAAGAACAGGTCTGCTGTGACTTAAAATCCTCTATTGAAGGACACACAATTTGTTTTGCAATTTTAAAATTGCACGCTTGGGTGTGATTTCAAATTAAATAGATCTGATATATGAAATCGGATGGAACTCACTACAACATTTTTTCTCTTCTTTTTAAAAAAAAGTCTCCCCAAAGAGAATGCATCCACAATTAAAACCATTTTGGCAAAATCTGAAGCCATCGCCATGGTTTGGGGGGACACTGTTGTTAACGGTATCCACCTGAGGATGAAAGTTTTAATTTCAAATGTGGCCATGTATCTTTTAGTAAAGGATTTTGTCACAGTGGACTTGTTTGGATTTTTGTAATGGGATCATTGTGGCAGAGTACATAAGTTGAAGAATTTGGCATGGCAGAGACCCTATTTCTCATGGTTTAGAACCACAGTGGTGGAGCCATTGTCAGCAGGTAAGATCATAAGCCCCCAGCACTGTGGTTCTAGACGTCAAGGAATTTGTGGTAGTGTCTCAGCCAACTCTCAGATTATTCCTCTGCGCTCTCTCTCTCTCTCTCTCTCTCTCTCTCTCTCTCTCTCTCTCTCTCTCTCTCTCTCTCTCTCTCTCTCTCTCTGCATGCTCCTTAAAATTCACAACCCAATCAACTTAGACATCCCATTGTGGCCAGTTATGGTGCCCCCACTGAGGTACTTTGCCTTTGTGGACCACCACCTTCAGCCTATTACCCACAATCTACTCACATATATAAAAGATAACCATTTCCTCCACTGACTCACCACTGTGCCTGTTCCTTTACCTCATGCTACAGTGTTCCTCTTGTTTGATTACTCAAGGGTTTTGGGCTCTCATACATTGCAGAAAGTTTAATTATCCTCGACTGTGTCTTAATGACAGTTGTATCAAATTAATGTTGAGCATTCAGTGACTCAGTGACACCCTAAGGATGCTGAAGCTGCTGAGTAATGAGGGCATACAGTCATGTTTTGCTGCTCTATCACCAGGTGTACTCACTAATCATATATGTCCAAACCATTCAGGCCATATGTGAATCTTGGCAATTGTAATCAATAGTATAGTAATAAGGACAGTTTACAACTCGCCGCAAAGATGTGGCAACGAGCTGTGACAGGCCGGAGGTGAGAGTTGTATGACTGTTGTGTGCCTTTGTGATCGTGTGACTCTTCTATTTTCTTGAGGCGGCCATGGCCGATAGATGAATGTATGTGCCTGTCGCAGCTTGTCGCCATGTCTTTGTGGTGAGTTGTAAACTGTCCTTATTATTGGCAATTGTACTGACATACATTAGGCAAGAAAGCCTGTGTTTAAAATACTGAGTAGATGAAGGTATTGTTTCAAAACTAGGATGTCTACTAACATGTATCATGTTGGAAACCCTCACCCTTTTAAGGATATGCCTCTGCCATTTCACAGCTTCATGTTTAAGGGGCAGTGGAGGTAATGACAAATAAAGGTTTGATTTTGTCATAAAACATCAGTCCACTGACTGGCCAGATAATTTTGACTTATAGTTGTAATGAACTCTACAAATTTCAGTTCATTGTTGTTGGATGTAGAAAGTGGCAATAATACACAATCTTGCAGCATAGGAATTTATCATTTGTGATAGATCTGGAAAAATGAAGATTTATGACTTGCAAATAAAAAACCTACAAGGATGTTATTGGCAGTTGAGCTGTAGTGTGTCATTGAAATATTCTTGTTCTCATTAAGATGTCTTGTATTTTTCTGTTTCAGGAACAGTTTGCCTTTCTCTTCTTGATGAGGATAAGGACTGGCGACCAGCAATAACAATCAAACAGATATTGTTGGGAATTCAGGACTTGTTAAATGAACCAAATATAAAGGATCCTGCTCAGGCGGAAGCATATACAATATACTGGTAAGAATATACCTCTGGCTTAATTATACATTAATTTGTAAATAACTTTGAGGAAAGTTTGTCTCTGGTGAGTAGCAACATAATTTTTAACTTGGTAGTTCAGAGAAAATTAAGAAGTTTCATTAAAGCAACCAGATTGTATGATAAACTAGGTATGTTTAAATTGAGTTTGTACTGGAATGGTAATATTGCACACTCTATCTAGATGTGTTATTGATATTTCAAGTGTGGAATAATATACTAACATCTAACAGAAAATGTCAGTATAGCGGACTTAAAATTTCAGTATGACTCTTTGAAATGTTTGTGCTCCACATGACGCCCTGGGCAAATATTGTAACTTTCAATTACTTATACCCTCACAATTATTGTAACTTTCCTAATTCCATTGAAGTCAGACATTCAGGCCAAATGTGAATCTAGGCAATTGAAGTAATACATTAGGCAGGGAAGCCAGTGTTTATATGCAAGACCCTTAATTTTGAAAATTTTAAAGTTTTTTTGCTGATGTCCTAAGTAGCCATTACAAAAACATGTGTATTATGTTTAGAGATTTTTAAACGTGTTGAACAGATCTGTAATATAATTTTTCTATGGCATCTGCTATCAAATACCATCTGTTTATTACCGAGTTTTGTCTTCTAAGCGCCTAAGTGAGTTGTCGGTGTTGATAGCTCTAAAATTCTCTGAAATCAACCTAAGATATTAATTACATTGTAAAATACCATTGCCTGATGAGTTAAGCATCCACAATAATCAGGGCCTGAAAAAAAAAAATTACTGGTACACAATATCTGCTCGTGTATAATGTTCAGTTCTCTGATAGAGCAGCCACCAGATCGTATTTTCTGTAAAGTGACTATATCAGGCCTGATAGGGTAGGTCTACATGTGATGTGAAGTTAGTGATGGATGGATGGATGCCACAAAGCTGTTTCTTACTCAGGAAAATATGAACACCTGACTAGAATTAGAAATGTCAGATTGGGTCTCCATTTAGCTTGTTGATCAAATTTTTTGCAGTATTTAGATTTATATACACTTAAATGTCTGAATTTGTCATAACTAATTGACCCCTACAACATTATGTGCTGTTGGTTTGAGATCAGCAACAGCTTCTTGTGCAGTTGCATTACAAATAACTGTTTCTGGAATAGGGCAGTGGCCAGGAAACTTGGACAGGTGATAAATATCATTGTTTTCAAAAATCAGTCATGTAATGTTCTTGATCATCTTGAGTGAGAGGGTGACTTGGAGATGTAGGTCTTGCTTATCAAGTATTCTGAACCTGGCCAGCAGTGTTGTTGGAGTCATAGGTGGGGAGCAGCCATGGGTAGTAAGTTCAGGGGTACATGTCCTGAGTTACCTTTAAAGTGACAGTATTGTACTTTGGAAAACAGGGCTATGCTAGCCCATACACATGGTTTCTCTCTGACCTGTGGGTGATGTTGAAGTACTCTTTTGGCCAGTAAGATGAGACATCTGTCCGTAATAAAAGTATGGGATCAAATGGAACATAAACTACATCAAAGATATCACATTTGCAGCCATATTGTATTAGGACAGTGATTTTGACACCCATATAAATTAAATAACCATATGCATCCAAGCCAGAAAGGGATAAATGAGACTTGCAAGTAGGCTGATAATGTGAAATTTTAATCACTGAAATATCATACCCATACATGCAAATTCTCCCACAAAGAAATTTCAGTGAATTATAGAATCTGGGAAAGGTACACTTGCAGTTTGTACTTTTTGTGATCTTTCCGTATCACATCATGAAATAAGTTATGTATCATTTAGCCTATCACGTTTGGCTGCCAAAAAAGATAAAATATGCCATCAAGGTTGAGGATTATTTCAAGGACATTTGCTGTTTTGTGCAAAGTAGCATAAATAGGAGCTAATGTATTTTCAACAATGAAAATTTTGAAGCATGTGTACAGCCTTGCTTTCTGTGAACAAATGTTTATTCCAGTTAGGAAAGCCTTTGACCAGCTCGCTTAATTCGAGCAAGTGTTTTTATAGCCATTATACTGTATAGTGTTGCAAGATCATGGAAAAAAGCTAAATCAGTTGTCTTAACCCTCTCTTTACCCGTGTTGCTTAAAAGCAACATTGTCTTTTCATTTGTTTGCACGTATTCTTAAATGTAGCAATCACTGTTTTCTGCTATTCACTGTAATTCCCAAGTCAGTAGTAATTGTTCTTGACAATGAATGACAAGAACTCACCAGCAGATAGCAGAAAACAATTATTAAGAACGATGATTTTTTGCGATCCTTGTTGAAATTCGGTAAAGAAAGGGTTAATGTTTACACTAAAATGATCCAGACTTTTTTTTAAAGAGGTTGGTAGGTATGCATACCCTGTCAGCTCATGAAGTTGCACCTTCTGGGTGCTTAACTTTTGACAGGCATTTTATTTATACTTCGACTTAAAATTGTTCCATGTTGTTATGTCTGAGCACTCAGTAATTAAAAAATTGTTTCAGCACTATAAAATAAAATACATTAAACTTTAAATTTCAGCCAAAATCGTTTGGAGTATGAGAAGAGAGTCCGTGCCCAAGCTCGTGCAATGACTTCACAGGAGTGAGTTGGTTACTTCAATCAAGAGTTGCTACAGATTAAGAAAGACTGATTTATTTCCAGTTATATTGAAATGCAACTATTAAGGAACTTGTGCACTCTATTATTTTGACTTTTAAACAACTTTCATGAGCTGTATTTAAAATTTAATCTTTTTTTCTGTATGTATTTGTATATGAAATAAATTTGTGTTGTCTGTAAAATGCTTAAAGTGTAAGTGGCTAATTGGCATTAAATCTTTTATAATAGGGTTGAATTGTTAGTTAAGAAGCCAGATGTTAATAGAGCAATTCAAATAATTTTATCAATTGTAGAATGCTTGTTTGACGTACTGCACAGGATGGTCTTATCAGTTGACTAATTGGAATAAAATGCAGCTTTTTGGTTATTTGTGCAAGGAAGTGAGAATTGGAGAAAATGTGAATGGGTTTTGACCCAAAATTTGTACAGTTAAATTACTTTTAATTATTTGATTTTCTGTATTTATTTTGACTTTCATGCTATCAGTATTAAAGTTTTTAAATGTAGAAATAGATTGAAAATGTATTGCATCACAGTGCTCTAATCCCCAGATGCTACATTCTGAAACTACCTACTCATATTTCCTTACTAAAATGCAGTTAAATAAGTCTTTACTTCTTGAGCCAGACTCATATGCTAGACTTATTCAGTCAGGCTGTCTGGTGAAAACAAGAATTTAAAAAATCTAATTATATAAGATAAATATTGTTAAAACTAGATAGAATGGCTGGCCAGTACTTATCTTTGTGCTGTGTTGCCGATAGTAACACAAATGAAGAAACAGAAAAAAGGGGACAAAAAGGACAAGCTTTTGGAATACAGTTCCTTCATCAGGTGGGAAAGAAGGGAAGAAGAAAGGATGGGAACGGACATTGTTGTCTATATTCCTTCTGTAACATCTTGAAATTAACTATCCTTCCATATATAGCCTACAGTCCATTCCCATCCTTTCTTCTTCCCTTCTCTCCCACCTGATGAAGGAACTGTGTTCCGAAAGCTTGTCCTTTCTGTTCCCTTTTTTTCTGTTTCTTCATTTGTGTTACTATCGATGGTACAGCACAAAGGTAAGTACTGGCCATCCATTCTATCTCGTTTCAACAATACTTATTATCTCTGAGGAGAATTTTCATCATTAATTATATAAGATCAAGATTGTAATACTGAGGATAGCTTGCAAACAACTGCAGAGATGTTTGTTGAATTGACCTGCAGATTCAAAAACTTACAACTTGTAGTGTGCCATGTACTTTAGCCTTTGCTAAACACCACACAATTGTTTTATTTTGATATATCTTTAATTCTTGCAGGTTCTGTAAAAGATTGTATGAATACGACTCCCTCTTAAGGAATACGAGCCATGATGGAGTAGCAGACAGGTCTAAGGCACCTCGCTGTGGAGTGCACGGTTGCTCGCCATTGGAGGTTCGAGTCATCTCTGGGGGCATGTGTTTGTGTGTTATCCTTAGGTTGGTTTACCTTAATTTAAGCAGTTCATAAGCTACAGACTGATGACAAAGCAGTTTGGTCTGATAGCTTAAACATTTGAACATTTTAAGGAATAAGACTCCGTCTCAAGGGGAGGCAGAAGGCAACTGGGCTCAAAAATTCTATTTTTAGATTTTAGCATATTTGAAATGCCTGGTATTTCCTGCGTCAAACAGTTTTTGTTTTTATGTAAATCCGACAATTTCTTCTTGAGTTATGATGATTTTTCAGACGCTCTGTGCAATCTGGCCATGCCTTCCATTTTACGCCATGCGGAGAAAATACACACAGAATTCTTTTACCCCTTGTATATTATTTCATGCGTCTATTTTTATCGCTTCAATGTTTCCTACCCTGTATCTATTTATCGTGTTTATTTTTTTGAACGTTATTGGTTGAACTTGGTGAAGTTTGTTGTGAGTGAAGTGCGTCTTGATTTGTATTTTCGTTGGTCCCCGATGGTAAATTGTGCATTGGGCATGTCCAGAAGAGAATAAGGGTCCAGGTTAAGAGGATTATTAAAAGTGTAGATGTTCTTAGCAAACTCTTTGCCCAAATGTCCGTTACACATATGACCACAAACATTCCTTACCTGCAGCAGTAATGAAATTAAACCTATATTTAGAGACCTTTGCAAAGATACCTTGTTGAAATGTCTTCATGGGAAAACCCAAAATTTAAATGAATGTATTTTGTCATTTGGATCCGGTTACCAAAAACTGTATTTGTTCAGTGGTGTTTATGATGCTATTTTATGCTTCAATGATGGTGTAACTAGAAAATTGAATTTTTTTGAATTATTGGGCACACAATCTAGTGGAAATACTGCAAAATCCTTGATGCAAATAGAGAATCTGCAAAGCTGATATTGCTAATTTAAAATGCACAAAAGAAGCAAGACAGAAAAGTGGGACCAAGAGATCAGTATGATTAGATGATGCCCAATATGGTGCAGGAAAATATTAGTGGTAAATAATTCTCATCAATAACGACAAGAATTGCAATTTTAAGCTTTAAATTGAATTTTCTCAAAACAATATTTCTTATGTTAAGCAATGGGTTTACTGCCGGATGTTTGTGTAGCTCTGGCACAATATTTTGGCCGTGTAACTCGCTGCCTTCTTCAGGTGCTACCTGAGACTGATTCCTTGGAGGATCGTGTCCAGTATTTATGCCCAGAAGGAGCTGGGCGCTTTGCAGTCTGTGCGCACCTGGTGCTGCTAGTAAGCTGTTGTCGCTTCCCTGGTGCTCTGTTGGATGTCCGTGCCCAGCTCAGCTGCCATCTCTCGGCCCTGCCCTGCCTTTGGCACTCCGTTCGCATCTGCACCTGCCTTGCACAGCTCCTGAAGTGTTGACACTTCCGAGGTGTTCCAACAGACGTTCGCACCCGGTTCGTGCATCATTTGTAGTTGTGGCAGGTACCTGGGGCCCATCCTGCGTCAGGCGCTCGATTCGCGGTCCGTGCCTGTCTGGCGCTGCTCACTATACGTTTAGTTTCCTGTTGCTCCAACCAACGTCCGCACCCAGCTTGTCAACCACCTGTAGTCTGTGGCCCGTCCTGTGTCGGGCACTCCGCTCGCGGTCTGCGTCCGTCTGGTGCTGTTCTGCAGTGTCTTCGCTTCTTGAGGGGTTTCTAGGCTTCTTTCATTGGGCTCTTATAAGTTCGAGCTGGACACCACGCCGAACCGAGCTGGTAACTGCTGTCTCGGTTTATTAGATTGTCTGTGACCTTTATCTCAAGCTGATTTAGTCACCTGTCTGAGTCTGGTGGGCCTCTGATGTTCTTTGCACCTTACGTCTACTATCCTGGTAGTCCGGCCGATGTATGACATGCCACACTGGCATGGTATGTTGTAAATGACTGGTTTGCGTAGCCCTAGGTCATCCTTCACACTCTCCAGCATTGTCTCAATCTTGGAGGTGGGCTCTGGATGTCTGGAGGAGTAACCACTTCTGCTGAAAACCAGTTGATGTTCCATCTCAGAATCCAGACTTCCCCGATCTGACAGCTTGAGCTCTCTGCGCTAGTGTTCTGGGCTCCATTCTTCTGTAGCGGGTGGTGGCACCTGCTGGCTTGAAGTTATAAGTTCGATGGTGCCCTGCCCTTGTTAAAGAATGTACTGACCTCAACATATTTTCATTATGGGGGTCAATTTTATTAGCAAACGGAACGAGTGGCAATGGGCAGCCCCTTATTCACCTGTGGTAGCCAACCTTTTCATAGAAAGGTTCAAAGAGGAGGCACTTGCATCAACCGCTTACCAGCCTAAGTGTTTTTTTTAGGTATGTCGATGAGACATTTGTCATCATGGCATGGCCACATGGCAGAAAGAAGCTAGATGACTTTCTGGGACATCTAAACTCACACCACCAGAGTATAAAATTCACAATGGAACTAGAGAAGGATGGACAGCTCTCATTCCAGGATGTCCTGGTCAAGAGGAAGGCAGATGGCACTCTAGGGCACAATGTGTATTGCAAGCCCACCCACTCTGACATTCTGTTGAAATGTCATAAACAGCATATTCTGCCAACCCTCAAAGATTGGGACAATGCTGGGGAGTGTGAAGGATGACTTGGGGCTACTCAAACCAGGCATTTACAACATGCCATGCCAGTGTGGCATGTCACATCGGCCAGACTACCGGGACAGTGGACGTAAGGTGCAAAGAACATCAGAGGCACACCAGACTTAGACAGGTGACCAAATCAGCTAAAGCGGAGGACTGTCTGGAGTTCAGTCATCGAACTACACCAACACCAAAATTGTGACACACATGCCTAGACTGTGGGATAGTGTCATAAAGGAAGCCATCGAGATAAAGGTCACAGACAATCTAATAAACAGACAGCGGTTACCAGCTCAGTTCGGTGTGGAGTCCGGCTCTGGATCGTATAAGAGCCCAACGAAAGGAGCCTAGAAACCCCTCAAGAAGCGAAGACACTGCAGGAACAGTGCCAGACGAATGCGGACTGCAAGTGGAATGCCTGGAGCAGGACAGGCCTCAGACAGCTGCCACGACCACAGACGGTGAAGAAGCCAGGCGCGGACATTAGTTGGAGCACCAGGGAAGTCTCAGTACTTCAGGAGAAGTGCAAGGCGGGCACGGACCGTGAATGGAGTGCCCAAAGTGGGACCGGACTGAGAGCTCTCACGGACACGGATGGCAGCTGAGCCGGGTGCGGATGTCTGACAGAGCACCAGGGAAGTGACAAAAGATTACTAGCAGTGCCAGGTAGTCTCGGACCGCAAACAAAGCGCCCAGCTCCTTCTGGGCATAAATACTGGACACGATCCTCTAAATCAGTCTTGGGTAGCACCTGAAGAAGGCAGCGAGTTACGCGACCGAAATATTGTGCCAGAGCGACACAAACATCCGGCAGTAAACCTGTTTACTCAACATGTCAAGTGTTTGCTGGGAAAGCCTCAAGAGATACATCAGAAGACTATGGGGAGATGTACCTCAACATCAAGAAGCTGGATTGGCTACGACAGAGGAAGGGGAGGATGCTGAGTTCCCTCAGGTTCCTACTGAGATGCCGAGGAGGAGGCTGTAGTTCCAGCTTTTGCCAGGTTCATACATCATGTCAACACCAGAGTAGCGAACAGAATTCAACAACGCGCCAGCCTTGTGCTGGTAAGAGAAATAGTGCATGATATGTGCCATCGCCTAGATGTCATGTCCAGGGACTTGCTGCAGCTCCACGTTTCCATAGCAGCTACCCTGACCAGAGAAGATTGGGATAAGGTAGACGGTGCCTCCTGGTCTTTGGCCGAATGCACCGTGAAGAAATATACAGCATGTCAACAGGCCAAATTTGAATGTGTCCACAAGAAGTCACAACATGATGGGGACACACGGGTGGTGAACAACCGGAGTGACAAACAGCTTGATGAGTTGTTGTTGTTGAGTGTTTTAAAGGGGGCTAAAAGGCTAGGTTATCAGTCCCCTGTTCCTAGCCAAGGGCGAATATCTGTTACTGAGCATGTAAGAAGCATGCCACGTCTAATGCACGAGACGTTCAAGGTGAGAATGTGTGCTAAGACAACAACATTTAAAGGAAAAAATCACTAAAGCAGTGGACCAAAGAGACAATAACACTAAAATAGCACAGCAGAAGATTCTGACTGATCACAAAGATAATATAGGATGAGCCAGCCATAGTGCACACACTAAAATTCCAGTCATCGACAGGATGAATGTAAAAACAGATTAAAACCGGTTAAATGGCGGGTGCCTGAAATATCAGGTTTAGGGACCCACTATTAAATCACATGATAAAAACCAGCAGTGCGAATAAAATCTAAAACACGTTTGACCATAGCAGCATCGTCTCCTAACATAAAAGAAAGCGCATCTGGTAGATTAAAAGATTGTCGCAAGGCAACTAAAAGTAGACAGTCCACCAGAATGTGGACCACTGTCAAGGGGGCGCCACAGTCTCACTATGGTGCGTACTCCTGCCGAAGGTGGCCATGGGTGGCCGATTCGTAGGCGACAAGAGAACAACCGATTCCCTATGAGATGACTGCACTGAGGACTTACAAGCGACCGTAGATAGCTTCACTGCATGAAGCTTGTTGGGTTGAGCAGAGTTAGCCCACTCGGAATCCAACAGGCCAAAGATCTTCCGATGGAACTCCAGTTGGAGATCGCTCTCTGGAAGAACAATAGCCAATGGACTGGAGAAAGCAGCCTGCTTAGCCAGCTGATCCACACGTTCGTTTCCAGGGATGCTGATGTGGCCTGTGGTCCAAACAAATACCACAGAGCGACCAGACCGAACAAACCTGGAAACATACTCCTGTATGGATTGCACCAAAGGATGTTTTGGGAAACATTTGGCGAGGACTTGTAGGCCACTCAGAGAGTCAGAAGAGATGACCAGAGACTCCCCAGGGCACCCTCTGAGAAGTTCAAGTGCCCGGTAGAGGGCAACCAGTTCCGCAGTGAACACGCTACTTCCACAGGGCAGTGAATGCTGTTCGATATGCTCACCATGGATGTTTGCATAGCCAGTACGGCCGTTGACCACAGAAGCATCCGTGTACACGACTTCCGCGCCATAGAACAACTAAAAAACCGCCTGAAACTGGTGATGAAGACTCAGTGGCGCGCCAAGTCCAGCTGAGGCTGTGGACATGAAAGAGACCAAGGAGCGGTATGGTAAGGCCAGTGAAAAGTAGGAGGAATAGGAAGGGACTCGAGACAACAGGACGGATCAAACACGGACCGCGATCGGAAGATGGGAGTGCAGCAGCTGGAAAAAGAAGCCTGCGATTCGGGTGGTGCGGTATTGCATGAACATGTGCAGCATAGGAGGATAACAGCTGCTGCTGGCGAAATTGCAGGGGAAAGACTCCAGCTTCAGCAAGTAGGCTTGCCACTGGACTTGTCTGAAAGGCCCATGTCGCTAAACGGATGCCACTGTGGAGTACTGGATCCAAGACCTGTAATGCAGATGGGGCTGTAGTCTAAGCGTGATTGAATTAGTGCTATGTAGAGCTGCAAAAGACTCGTACGGGCAGCTCCCCAAGTAGTGTGGCTGAGGCAGCGTAGAATATTGAGGTACCGCACGCACTTCTGCTTCAGCTGGCGAAGATGGGGCATCCAAGTGAGCCGGCTGTTGAAGAGCATGCCAAGAAATTGGTGAGTCTCTTCAACACGAAGAAGTTCATCATATAAATATAGCTCTGGGTCCAAATGGACAACTCTATGGCGGCAGAAGTGCATAACCCGTGTTTTCGATGGAGAAAACTGGAACCCATGGGTTGAGGCCCACGACTGTGCCTTTCGAATGGCTCCCTGTAGACGCCTTTCAGCTACCCCAATGCTAGTGCTGAAGTACAGGCAGACTTCATCAGCGAATAAAGAGGAGGAAACCGATGACCCCACTGCCATTGATGGCAATTAAAAATAGGGGTACACTAAGGACAGAACCCTCATTCTCCTGGACGCGAGAGGAGCTGAAGGAAGTACCAACCCGTACCCAAAAAGATCGGAAGGAAAGAAATTTTTGAAGAAAAAGTGGGAGCGGACCACTCAAACCCCAACCGTGCAGTGTAGCCAGAATGTGGTGGCGCCAAGTGGTATCGTACGCCTTTCTGAGGTCAAAAAAGATGGCAACAAGATTCTCACGCCTGATAAATGCCTTATGAATGGCAGACTCCAGGGCCACTAAGTTATCAACAGTGGAGCGGCCGTGATGGAAACTCCACTGATTTTGGGACAACAGACCTCTATGTTCAAGTATCCACAAAAGCTGCCGGCTCACCATACGTTCGAATAGCTTGCACAGAATGTTGGTGAGGCTAATTGGGTGGTAACTATCAGCCACCTATGGATCAGCACCAGGTTTGATCACCGGAATAATGATGCTTTCTCGCCATTGTGACGGGAAAGCCCCCTCCGCCCATAAACGGTTAAACAGGGCGAGAAGCTTGTGTTGAAACTCCACGGAAAGATGCCGGATGACTGGCCGTGCATCCTGTCTGGTCCTGGAGAGGTATCGAGGCATGCGGCAAGGGCAGTTTCGAATTCCTATTCACTGAAAGTGGAGTTGGACAATTCGGCTCGACTCGTGTTAAAGGACAGCCGTCGCTGTTCAACCCACTCTTTCAGTGCATGGAAGTCGACAATTGTATTCGGATGTTGCAGAGGTGCGAGCATAATGCTCGGCCATTTGTCCTGCGATGGAACTCGGGTCGGTGCATAGGATACCCTGGATGTGTAGGCTGGGAATCGCTGCCGGTGGACGATATCCAAATAGGCGCCTAACCTGGGATCACACCCGAGATGCAGAGGCGCGACGGCCGAAGCTGGCGACATACGTTTCCCAACAGTCCCGTTTACCCTGCCGGATGAGCTATCGAGCGCGGGCCCAGAGCCATTTAAAAGTTGTTAGGTTTTCTACTGTGGGGTGTCGACGATGCTGCCGGAGCACCCGACGACGATCCCTAATGGCCTCAGCAATTTCCGGCGTCCACCAGGGCACAGACTTACGCCGTGGGGAGCCAGAAGTGGTGGGAATGGTTGATTCAGCGGCTGAAACTATCCTACTGGTTGCCTGGTGAACCGCCATGTCCACGTCAGTTGGCAGAGGAACAGGAACCTTAGCAGCTGAGGTGTAGTGTTGCCATCAGCTTGACGGAGAGACCATCGAGATGGGGAGCCCGCAGGTTGAAAATCCAGGAGCGACATGACAGGAAAATGGTCGCTGTTGCAAATGTCATCCTGGACCCTCCACTGGAAATGCGGGAGCTGACTCGGGGTACAAACAGAGAGATCTATTGCTGAATATGTGCCTCGTGCCACGCAAAAATGTGTGGTTGCACCAGTGTTTAACAGGCAGACATCTTACTGCGATAAAAGCGTCTATGTCCCTACCGCGGCCTGTTGTCTGCGCTCCACCCCACAAGGGATGGTGGGCATTGAAGTCCCCCAGAATCAGAAATGGTGGGGGAAGTTGTGCCACCAGGGTAGCAAGGTCAGTAAATGAAATCATCTCATCTGGAGGAAGGTAAAGCGAACAGATCGTCAGTTCCTGCATAGCCCGGATTCGAACAGCCACCGCCTCAAGAGTCGTGTGTAGAGGCACAGCGGCACTGGGGTCAGTGGCAAGGACATATCTACATCTACATGGGATACTCTGCAAATCACATTTAAGTGCCTGGCAGAGGGTTCATCGAACCACAATTATACTATTTATCTCCCATTCCATTCTCGAATAGCGCGCGGGAAGAAAGAACACCTGAATCTCTCTGTTCGAGCTCTGATTTCTCGTATTTTATTCTGATGATCATTTCTACCTATGTAAGTGGGAGTCAACAATATATTTTCGCATTCGGAGGAGAATGTTGGCGATTGGAGTTTCGCAAGTAACCCACGCCTCAGCGATAAGCGCCGTTGTTGTAATGATTCCCATCCCAGATCCTGTATCATTTCCGTAACGCTGTCTCCCCTGTATCGTGACAATACGAAACGAGCTGCCCTTCTTTGGACACTTTCGATGTCCTCCGTCAAACCCACCTGATAAGGATCCCACACTGGGCTGCAATACTCCAAAAATGGACGGACAAGCGCAGTGTTTGCAGTTTCTTTAGTAGTTCTGTTGCATCTTTTAAGGATTCTGCCAATAAAACGCAGTCTCTGGTTCGCCTTTCCCACGATATTATCTACGTGTTCTTTCCAGTTCAAGTCTGAAGTAATAGTGATTCCTAGGTATTTTGTGGAGTTTACGGCGTTCACATTTGATTGATTTATGTTGTAAACAAAGTTTAACGGATTTCTTTTCGTACTCATGTGGACGACTTCACACTTCTCATTATTTAGAGTCAATTGCCAATTTTTACACCATACTGATATCTTATTCAGATCGTTCTGCAGTTGGTTTTGATCTTCAGATGATTTTACTAGACGGTAAATGACGGCGTCATCTGCAAACAACCTAAGAGAGCTACTTAGATTTTCCCCTAAATCGTTTATGTAAATAAGGAATAGCAGAGGACCAATAACACTACCTTGTGGAACGCCCGATATCACCTCTGTTTTAGTCGATGCCTTACCATCGATTACTACGAACTGTGTCCTCTCTGACAAGAAATCCCCTATCCAATTGCAAATTTGGGGCGATATGCCATAACCACGCAATTTGATTAAAAGCCGTTTGTGAGGTACGGTGTCAAAAGCTTTCTGGAAATCAAGAAATACGGAATCGATTTGCGAACCTTTGTCGATAGCACCCATCACTTCGTGTGAATATAGAGCTAGTTGTGTTTCGCATGAACGATATTTTCTAAATCCGTGTTGACCTTGGGTCAATAGATCGTTCTGTTCGAGATAATTCATAATATTTGAATACAGGATATGTTCCAAAACCCTGCTGCAAATTGACGTCAATGAAATAGGCCTGTAGTTTAGTGGGTTACTCCTACTGCCTTTCTTGAATATAGGTGTGACCTGTGCAACTTTCCAATCTTTTGGTACAGATCCTTCTATGAGAGAGCGGTTGTATATGACTGTTAAGTAAGGAGCTATCGCTTCAGCATAATCAGATAGAAATCTAATGGGTATACAATCCGGACCAGAAGACTTGTTCTTATTAAGTGATTTTAGTTGCTGCACTACTCCGATGATATATACTTCTATGTTACTCATTACGGCATCTGTTCGTAATTCGAAATCTGGTATATTGGTTTCGTCTTCTTTAGTGAATGAGTTTCTAAAAGCTAAGTTTAGTAACTCTGCTTTAGTAGCGCTGTCATCGGCAGGATCGCCATTACTATCACGTAGTGAAGGTATTGTTTGTGACTTTCCCCGAGTATATTTAACATATGACCAAAATCTCTTTGGGTTTTCAGTCAAATTACGGGAAAGAGTTTCGTTGTGATAAATGTTGTAGGCATCTCGCATTGAAATCCTCGCTAAATTTCGAGTTTCTGAGTACAATCGCAAATCCTGGGGATTTCGTGTTCGTTTAAATTTAGTATGCCTTTTCCTTTGCTTTTGCAACAGTGTCCTAACCTGTTTTGTGTACCAAGGGGGATCGCCTCCTTCTTTTATTAATTTATTAGGTATAAAACTTTCAATTGCTGTCGATACCACTTCTTTGAATTTGAGCCACATCTGGTCTACACCTACGTTTAGTGTTAGAAACGAGTGGAAGCTGTCTTTCAAGAAGCAATGTATTTTGTTTCTATCTGCTTTTCTGAACAAATATACTTTGCGTTTATTTTTGGTAACTTTGGGACTTTCGATATTCAATTTCGCTACTACAGCTCTGTGTTCACTAATACCTGTATCCGTTTTGATGCTCATTATGAGCTCAGGATTATTTGTTGCTAAGAGATCAAGTGTGTTTTCACATCCATTTACAATTCTAGTTGGCTCATGAACTAATTGTTCGAAGTAATTCTCAGAGAATGCGTTGAGTACAATTTCGGACGATGTTTTATGCCTACCTCCTGATTTGAAAATATAATTTCGCCAACAGATCGAGGGTAAATTAAAATCACCACCTACTATTATCGTGTGAGTCGGGTACGTTTTTGTAATTAGACTCAGGTTTTCTTTGAACCTTTCTGCTATTGTATCGTCAGAGTCGGGAGGCCGGTAAAAGGAACCGATTATTAACTTCTTACTATTTTCGGGTACAACCTCTACCCATAATAGCTCGCACGAACTATCAACTTCAACTTCGCTACATGAAATACTACTTTTGACGGCGACAAACACGCCACCACCTATTTTGTTTAATCTATCCTTTCTGAATACCGTTAGATCTTTTGAAAATACTTCTTCTGAACTTATTTCCGGCTTGAGCCAACTTTCGCTGCCTATAATGATGTGTGTTTCGGTGCTTTCTATTAACGCTTGCAGTTCTGGAACTTTCCCGACACAGCTACGACAATTTACAACTGTTATACCGATAGTTTCCGGATCTACATTTCTCCTGTGATCCACCTGAACCCTTTGAGATTGCCCATTTTCTATTTCCCCGAAGCTCTTTATCCTAAAAAAACCGCCCAGTCCACGCCACACAGCCCCCGCTACCCGTGTAGCCGCTTCCTGCGTGTAGTGGACTCCTGACCTATTCAGCGGAACCCGGAAACCCACCACCCGATGGCGCAAGTCAAGGAATCTGCAGCCTACACCGTCGCAGAACCGTCTGAGCCTCTGATTCAGACCCTCCACTCGGCTCTGTATCAGAGGTCCACAGTCGGTCCTGTCAACTATGCTGCAGATGGTGAGCTCTGCTTTCATCTTGCAAGCAAGACTGACAGTCTTTACCACTTCAGTTAGCCGTTCGAAACCTGAGAGGATTTCTTCAGATCCGAAACGACACACATCATTGGTACCGACGTGAGCCACCACCTGCAGTTGGTTGCACCCCGTACCCTTCATGGCATCCGGGAGGACCCGTTCCACATCTGGAATGACTCCACCCGGTATGCACACGGAGTGCACGTTGGCCTTCTTCCCCTCCTTGGCAGCCATCTCTCCAAGGGGCTCCATCACCCGCCTAACGTTGGAGCTCCCAACTACAAGTAAACCCACCCTCTGTGAAAGCCCGGATCTTGCAGGCTGGGTGGTGACAGGGTGAGAGACACCATCCGACTCAGGAACGTCGTCCTGAGCAGACAGCGCCTCAAACCTGTTCGCAAGACGAACCGGGGAGGCCTCACGATCGGTCCCCCGGTACGTCTTGCGCCTCCTGCCACGCACTGGAGCAACCTCCCACGCAACCACGAGTGGGATGTCTGCCTCACTGCTAGCAGTTTCAGGGCATGTCGCTGCCGCAGGCCGATCGGTGGAGACGACGGGAGTCCGTTCGGTCCCCACCGCCGGCCAACAACAACGACGCCCATCGATCGCAGCTTCCAACTGTGCAACCGAGGTTAACACAGCTTGAAGCTGGGAGCGAAGTGTCACCAGCTCAGACTGCATCCGCACACAGCAGTCACAGTCCCTATTCATGATTACAGTGCCAACAAAAACAAAAACTACAGTCGCGATGCGTTCAAAGGAAAACTAAACTGTTCGTTAGACCGCTGATGTGAATCCAATACGCACGACAGCTCAGTATAACTTTACAAATTGAGACGAGAAAGTGTAGACGAAAATCAAAATACTATATGTCGCTTCTAATCAGAAAACAAAGACAGACGACTGTCAAGACGCGATTCACACGGCGGAATAACACACTAACCAGATATTTAACGCGAATATGAATCAAACAAAAACGCGAGCACACAATAAATTTAATGCACTCAAGGGAAAACGCACTGAAAAGTAAAAATATGTAGCTTCTAGAGAGAAGCCGGTTACACTTACAACTGATAAATTACTGCTACGCTACTGGAGAGGTGTGCTCTGGACGACGTCCGCTGGGCGACTGACATAGATACAGACACCTCCAGAGACCCTGTCATATGAGACGATTTTTGTAATAGCTCCGATGCCCACAAAGGGCTGGGGTCCTATTAGCAGGAAACCAGGTTTCCTGCAGGGCTACACAAGATGCTGGGAAGCGCCACAACAATTGCTGTAACTCTAGCAGATGGCGGAAAAAGCCGCCATAGTTCCACTGGAGGATCAGAGAGCCTCCTGGTCGCTGGGACATGCTGAATTTGGCGGTGCAGTAGGGGTTGCAGTATCTTCCGCCGTCGCCGATTTCTGAGGCAGAGCCTCAACGTCCATGACTTCTGAAGACTCGGCAATTGCCAAGTCTTTGGGGGACGCGAGGATCTCTATCTCGTCCTCAGGAGAAGAGGTGGAGGGGGGTGGTGGCAAGATGGCCAGCAGGGTATCCTTCTCCTTGGGTGGTTTCTTGTCTTTCTTCTTCTTTGTTTCCTGCTTCTCTTTAGGCTTCTCATGCTGGGAGGGCGCTGCCAGCTCAGTCCCCAGGACTGAGGAGCGGTGTGGAGCCCTGTGACCAGCTTGCAGTACTTTCTGCCATCCACTGGCATCCGCTGATTCAGCGGGAGAAACCTTAGAGGGAAGGGATCCAAGCGGCCCCTTTCTAGCGTGAGGAGCCAGAGCAGGCTGTTGTGACCAGACCAATGTCCCCTTTGGCTTGGTTGTTACCACTCCCAAAGCAGGGTCTTTGGGCGATGGAATTTGAGGTGCCCCCAGTGGTTAAGGGGGCAGAGGTGGATGATTGGGCCTGGGAGCCCACTAGGACCAACTGTACAGGTGGTAATTCTATAGATGAAGATGTGGCTGCAGCAAAGGATGTTGTCATGCTGATGGGATGCAGTTTCTCGTACTTCCTCTTTGCCTCCGAGTAAGACAGCCTATCCAGGGTGTTATATTCCATGCTCTTCCTCTCCTTATGCAGAACAGAGCAGGTGGGCGAACAAGGGGAGTGGTGGTGTCCATAGTTCACACAAAATGGAGGAGGTGCACAAGGGACGTTAGGGTGTCCCGCACATCCACACTCTCGACAGTTGAAGTTGGCAGTGCACCTGGAGGACATGTGCCCAAACCTCCAGCACTTAAAACAGTGCATAGGGGGAGTAATGTAGGTCTTCACGTCAATCCGGTAAATCATCACCTTGACCTCAGGTAATGTGTCGCCCTCGAAGGCCAAGATGAATGCACTGGTAGTGACCCTGTTGTCCTTTGGACCCCTATGCACTCGTCGTATAAAATGAACTCCTCTCTGCTCCAAGTTCTTACGAAGCTCGTCATTGGGCTGCAACAGAAGATCTTTATGCAATATAATACCCTGTACCATGTTGAGGCTCTTATGAGGAGTGATTGTTACAGGAACTTCACCCAGCTTGTCACAGGCAAGCAATGCTCGTGACTGGGTTGGGGATGACGTCGTAATAATGACCGAGCCAGATCGCATCTTCGACATGCCCTCCACCTCGCCGAATTTATCCTCAATGTTTTCAACAAAAAACAGGGGCTTTGTGTTGGTAAACGATTCACCATCAGTCCGGGAACATACTAAGTATTGGGGGGCATACGTCTCACCTCGATTTGTCGCCCTACATTCCTCCCATGGCGTTGCCAAGGCAGGGAACGACTGAGGGTCATATTTCTCAGCATTGAAGTCGACCTACCACGCTTTGAGATGCTGTTTTCGCGACCAGCTACGCTTTTATAAGCTCATTTCATCTTGGTCCCACGAGCAGCTAGGGAACTAAAGGTCCACCCAGGCAGAGCCCCGCTTGCCTGGGTAAGCCTTATACAACTGAGGTGCAGCAGGTTCCTCAGAGGTTGCTCGCTAGCGGCTGTTCAACCTCAACAGCCCTGCATCTCCTCGGCATGTAGCACACCTTGAGATTGAGTTTTTTTTTATAGAGGTCTGTACCGTCCTCATGACCCGGGCGATTAAGCCAAGATCCCCGGGCTCTGAAACGTACAACGTTCCATCGTCGTGCCGAACGATGGTCATTGAAGCACGCACAGAGCTTATGGTGTAGTGGACTGTTGGCGCAACACAGCTCAGGACCCCGGGTATGCCAAGCTTGTACTCAGCAAATTAATGCTGAGCCCCTGAGGGGAAACAGCTCGATGAGGCCACCACAAAAGTACTCAGCAGGAGCCTCAAATTCGCAGTAACTCCGAGAAGCGTTCCAGTTTCAGCCTTCATCAGTGCAGTGGAGCAAGTCGCCAACACTCTGCCCCCCAGTGTGTGTGTGAAGAGATCTGCAGGGTACTCACCAGGACAAAGCCACCCAGGTCCAACATCTCAAGTGAAGAGAGGGTGGAACTCAGGCAGCTACGGGAGGATGACAGCATTGTAGTTCTACCGGCTGATAAGGGTAACTCCCCTGTCATCTTGAACAAGTTGGAGTATGATATGAAGCTACAACTCCTGCAGGACACTGCATACAAACCACTAGATGGTGACCCCACAGATGAAGTTGACAAGAAGACCTAGACACTGCTGAAGGAGTCAGGTTTACCAAAGCAGGTCTTCAAGAAGCTTCATGCCAAAACACCTGTACCACCCAGACTGAGTTCTGGGGTCCACAAGAAGGGGTCCCTCTTCGACCTATTGTCCACAACATTGGTGCAGTGACGTACCCCACTGCACAATACCTAAAGAAGATACTATCACCATATGTGGGTAAATGTGCACACCAAAATCGGAACTCGGAGGTCTTCCTACGACAGCTAAGGGAGCTGCATACCGTGGACTCTGACATCATGGTCAGTTTCGATGTGGTGTCGCTCTTCACACGAGTGCCACTCACTGATTCACTCAGTCTCATTGGAATGAAGTGTCATGGTACCCTGCTTGACTTGTTCATGCATAATCTGACCTCAACATATTTTCTTTATGGGTGTCAATTTTATGAACAAACAGAAGGAGTGGCAATGAGCATCCCTTTATCACTTGTGGTAGCCAACCTTTTCATGGAAAGGTTCGAAGAGGAGGCACTCGCATCAGCCGCTTACCAGCCCAAGTGCTTTGTTAGGTATGTTGCTGATACATTTGCCATCTGGCCCCATGGCAGAAAGAAGCTAGATGACTTTCTGGAACATCTAAACTCACACCACCTGAGTATAAAATTCAAAATGGAGCTAGAGAAGGATGGACAGCTCCCATTCCTAGATATCCTGATCAAGAGGAAGGCAGATGACATTCTAGGGCACAGTGTGTATCGCAAGCCCATCGACACTGACTTATATCTTCAAGCCAGCAGGTGCCACCACCCAGTACAGAAGAATGGAGTCCAGAACACTAGTGCACCGAGCTCGAGCTCTCTCGGATTCGGAAAGTCTGGGTACTGAGATGGAACATCTACAACTGGTGTTCAGCAGAAATAGTTACTCCCCCACAGACATCCAGAGGGCACTTTGTGCTACCAGCAAGCCATAGTGTACAAAAGAGGAGGCAAAAAAGGTGGCATACCTGCCATATGCTGGACCTATCTCTGCAAAGATCAGCAGAATTCTGTTGAAATGACATAAAGAGCATATTCTGCCCACCCTCCAATATTGGGACAATGCTGGGGAGTGTGAAGGATGACCTGGTGTTACACAAACCAGGAATTTACAACATACCAGGACAGTGGACGTAAGATGCAAAGAACATCAGAGGCACACCACACTCAGACAGGTGACTAAATCAGCTATAGCGGAGCACTGTCTATAGTTCGGTCACTCGATGGACCACAGCAAGACCAAAATTGAGATACATGCGCTTAAACTGTGGAATAGTGTCATAAAGGAAGCAATCGAGATAAAGGTCACAGACAATCTAATAAGCCGAGACAGCGGTTACCAGCTCAGTTCCACGTGGAGTCGGGGTCTGGAACTTATAAGAGCCCAAAGAAAGGAGCCTAGAAACCCCTCAAGAAGCGAAGACACTGCAGGAACACCGCCAGACGGACGCACACTGCGAGTGGAACGCCTGGAGCAGGATGTTAGAAAGCTACTGAGAAAGCAAAGACTGTTGCACTCTCGATTCAAAAAAGAACATGCAAATGATGACAGGCAAAAGTTAGTATAGATTCGTGCGTCTATAAAAAGATCGATGCGTGAAGCATACAATAATTACCACAGCCATGCCTTAGCAAAAGATCTTTCCAAGAACCCAAAAAAATTCTGGTCCTATGTAAAATCGATAAGTGGGTCAAAGCCCACTGTCCGGTCACTCATTGATTATTCGGGGGCAGTAATAGACGAAAGCAAACGGAAAGCTGAAGTTCTAAATTTAAACTTTAAGAAATCTTTCACGCAGGAGGACCATACAAATGTACCATAATTTGATCAATGTACTAATTCCAAAATGGAGGACGTAGTAGTAGGTATTTTCAGTGTAGAGAAGCAGCTGAGAGAGCTAAATATGAAAAAGTCTGCTGGTCCGGATGGAGTACCAATTCGGTTTTACAAAGAGTATTCTGCGACATTGGCCCCCTACTTAGCTTGCATTTATCGCGAATCTTTAATTCAGCGCAAAGTTCCTAGTGATTGGAAAAAAGTGCAGGTGACTCCCGTTTATAAGAAAGGAAAGAGAACTGACCCACAAAATTACAGGCCAATATCGTTGACATCAGTTTCTCAATTCGAATGTAGTAAATTTCCTTGAAACGGAAAGGCTTCTTTCTGTGAATCAGAACGGGTTTAGGAAACATCGTTCATCTGAGACTCAGCTTGCCCTTTTCTCACACATCATCTTGTGAGCAATGGATGAAGGGCAATAGGCGGATTGTGTTTTTCTCGACTTCAAAGAGGCGTTCGACGTGGTTCCACACGGCAGACTGCTAACGAAGATACGAGCTTATGGAATAGGTTCACAGATTTGTGACTGGCTGGAAGACTTCCTAAGTAACAGAACACAGTACGTTCTTCTCGATGGCCAGAGACAAGTGTATCGTCAGGCGTGCCCCAGGGGAGTGTGATAGGACCGCTATTATTTTCTATTATATAAATGATCTGATGGACAGATTAACTTGTAATTTAAGGCTGTTTGCTGGTGATGCTGTGGTGTATGGGAGGGTGTCGTCTTTAACTGACTGTAATAGCATACAGGATGACTTAGACAAAATTTCTAGTTGGTGTGAAGAATGGCAGCTAGCTCTCAATGTAGAAAAATGTAAGGTGATGCGCATGAGTAGAAAAAACAATCCCATAATGTTCGAATACAGCATTAGTAGTGAGCTTGTTGATGATGTCGCGTCGTTCAAATACCTAGGCGTAACATTGCAGAGCAATATGAAATGGAACAAACATGTAAGGACAGTTGTGAGTAAGGCAGACTGCTGACTTCAGTTTATTGGGAGAAATTTGGGAAGATGTATTTCATCTGTAAAGGAGACCGTGTATAAAACGCTTGTACGAGCATGTCTTGAGTATTGCCCAAGTGTTTGGGACCCGCAGCAGATTAGTTTAAAGGAAGACATAGAAGCAGTTCAGAGGCGAGCAGCTAGGTTTGTTACTGGTAGGTTCGACCAATGTGCGAGTGTCACGAAATGCTCCGGCAACTCAATTGGGGATCGGTGGATGAAAGACGACGTTCGTTACGTGAAATTCTGTTGAGGAAATTTATAGGGCCGGAATTTGAAGCTGTGTGTAGTACGATCTTGCTGCCGCCTACTTACAATTTGCATAATGATCACAAAGACAAGATAAGAGAAATTAGAGCTCGTACGGAGGCATGTAGGCATTCTTTTTTTTCCCTTGTTCTATTTGGGAGTGGAATAGGAAAGGAAATGCCTAGTAGTGGTACAGTGTACCCTCCGCCACGCATCTTACGGTGGATTGTAGAGTATGTGTGTATGTATATGGGCCTCAGACAGCTGCCACAACCACAGATGGACTAGCCAGGCGCGGACGTCCGTTGGAACACCAGGGAAGTGTCAACACTTCAGGAGCAGTGCAAGGTGGGCGCAGACCGCGAACCGAGCGCCCAAGGCGGGACAGGCCTGAAAGAGCTCAAATGGACACAGATGGCAGCCGACCCAGGCGCGGACGTCCGACAGAGCACCAGGGAAGCGATAACAGCTTACTAGCAGCGCCAAGTGGGCGCAGACCACAAACAAAGCGCCCAGCTGCTTCTGAGCATAAATACTGGACACGATCATCCAAGAAATCAGTCTTAGGTAGCAACTGAAGAAGGCTGCGAATTACGCGTCCGAAGTATTGTGCCAGAGCGACACAAGCATCCGGCAGTAAACCTGTTTACTCAACAAGTCAAGTGTTAGTCGGGAAAGCCTCAAGAGATACATTTTTTTACTTTCAGGCACCATTAATTGATAAACTGATGGTGTTAGGAAAATGAAATTCGGTCTTTTTGTACTGAGGATGGTAATAAATCATTACAAGTAAATTGCGAACCAAAAAACAATCAACTGTTTTATAATAATGTACTAAAAAGTTAAATTTTACTGATGAAAGAATAAAAAAAATTTTCTTCAAAACCACTTGTTATTATGTTCATTTTACTTGTAAATTGAGACATAAATGTTACAGTGCCGCGAGACACCACGTAAACTGACTGCTGATGTGGCGCAGGGGATAGCGTCACTGACTGCAGTGCTGAAAGTCGCTGGTTCAATCCCGCCCACCGACAAAAATTTCTTTCTTTGTAATTAACAATCCCAGAATATTCTACATCTTTCTTATGTTAACTGTTCTTCTAATTTCTGGTACATTCTGTTTGTGTATAAAAATCGGAGCACTCTACCCGAGAGGCAGTTAGTGCTGCGTGTATGTTAATTTCGTAATAATCCTGTGTTCAGTTGCCTTCGAAGTCAAGCCTGCTTCAATTTCAACGTGACATTGTTTGGTGGAACTGCGGGGTATCCTGTGCAACAGCTGCATCACCATGCCTCTGAATATGCAACGTAAAAGCTGTCACTTACACGGACTAGAACCAGAATATAAGGGATATACCAAGTACATCCTTCCGAAAGTCCTTATTATCAGAACAGTGAATATGAAACAGGCGGTAAGCCAGCTACACATCAGACACCTGTCGGTGTTCTCTGGAGACACTGGACAGGACCCCAACAAATGTCTAAAAAGGTTCGACCGAGTCTCCAAGTACAACAGGTGGGATCACACAATGTGCTAGGCCAACATTTATTTCTACCTGGACGGAACAGCCAAGCAATGGTTCGAAAACAACGAAGAGAAGCTGAATGACTGGGAAACGTTCCAGACTGAACTCAAGGAGACGTTGGGTTTACTGCCAGCGACAAATACGCTCAGCGGAAGAACAACTGAAGAACCGGGCCCAATGACATGGTGAGCCGACACAGTCGATCATGCAGAATGTTTTCGCCCTGTGTAACATAGTGAATCCAAATATGACAGGCCGACAAAATCACGAACCTGATGAAGGGTATAGCAGAAGACTTGTACCAAACCCTTCTGATAAAAGACGTCGCTACGACAGAAAAGTTCATCAAGTGGTGCCAGCATATTGAAGAGATGCGACAAAGGAGGGCTGGACGAAAGTGGTATGACAGATTCCCCATTGTAGTCCCTATGGCCGTTTTGCAAGACCTGCATGACTTCGCTTACCTCATACTGTCACATTGAAATGAAAGCAGGCTTGACTTCGAAGGCAACTGAACACAGCACTTATACTGAAAGCTGGTTTATTACGAACTCAACATACACGCAGCACTAACTGCCTCTCGGGCAGAGTGCTCTGCTATTTATACACAGACAGAATTTACCAGAAATTAGAACAGTTAACATAAGGATCAAGTAGAACTTAAAAGTGAACATAAAAAAGAAGTAGAACGTTCTGGAATTGTTAATTACAAAGAAATAAATATTTGTCGGTGGACGGGATTGAACCAGCGACCTTCAGCACCGCAGTCCATGACGCTATCCCCTGTGCCACGGTTGCAGTCAGTGTACGTGGTCTCTCGCAGCATTGCTCCCTCTCTTGGAAAAACAGCGACCCGCTGTTATGTTCCCGGTGGAACCAGCGGCAATGTCCTGGATTTTGATCTTGTCATGGGTCCTCTGTATGACAGTTCAAGGGAATCCTTCCCATCTCCACCATTATCGATGACAGACGTTCCTGTTGTGGCTTCATCAGTAACATTACCGTCCTTAGAGTCCTTGAACAAGAAGCCATTGTCGTCTACCTGCTCTTCAGGATCGTAATAAGACTTCGTGCACAGGACGTGAACTGTCTCTCTCCGTTTTTTTCGTTTCGACGACGGCCCATAATCCTCAACTTTGTATGTGACGTCTGACAGGCAGCGTATGACACGATACGGACCAAAGTATCGCTTCAATAACTTTTGTGACAGTCCAACCTTCCGTACAGGGGAGTAAAGCCTGTGGTGTCTTGTCTTGCAGTATTGTAAGCAAATGTCACAACTGGCAGAATTGTATCCCAATCCTGCTCAAAATCGACGTACATTGACAGCATATCGGCTAACGTCTTGTTAAAACGTTCTGTAAGACCATTTGTCTGAGGATGGTATGCAGTTGTCATTCTGTGGACAATGTCACACCGTGACATTACCTCTGATACTCTGGAATACTTTTCCACGATCAGACATCATGACACGTGGTGCTCCATGCTTCAAAATAATGTCTTCTACAAGGAATTTTGCGATCTCTGGAGCATCTGCAGTTGTCACAGGTTTGGTGACGGCATAACACGTGAGGTAGTCAGTGCAGACTATTATCCATCGGTTACCGGTCGTCGACTTCGGGAACCTCCCTAAAAGATCGATCCAAACTCGGTGGAATGGGGCTTCTGCCAGCGGAATCTGTACGAGATGCTCTGGCGGTAATTCCGGCGCATGCTTCCGTCGCTGGCACTCTTTACAGTGACTCACATAGCGCTTGACAGATTGGTAGAAACCTTTCCAGTAATACCTGCGTCTGATTCTGTCTAGGATCTTCACGAATCCCAGATGACCGGATATTGGAGCATCGTGGAAATATTTGAGAATAGCTGGCTGGAGATGAGCTGGAACGACCAGTAGCCGTTTGGAGCCCAGTGGATCGTAGTTGCTCTTATACAATGTTCCGTTTATAAGTTGGACCTCTCCATTGGTCGGTTCTCCTTTCTCCAGGGCCTCTATCGTATTTAATAGTACTGGAACTTTCCTCTCTTCAGCTGTAACGGCCGGCCGCGATGGGCGAGGGGACTGAGGCGCTTCAGTCACGGTCTGCACGGCCACTACGGTCGGGGGTTCGAATCCCCCCTCGGGCATGGATATTTGTGCCGTCCTAGTTCGTAAGTAGTTCATAAGTAGTTTGTAAGTTTAGGGACTGATGACCCTGTAGTTAAGTCCCATAAACTTTACAAACATTTGAACATTTGAGCTGTAACGTCATCTAACTCAGTGAGGGCAAAAATTTAATTCATGCTGTTGTGTTCCACTAATGGAATCCTCGAAAGGCATTCGACAACCTTTTGTTTGCGCCCGTTCTTGCATACCACTGTAACGTCGTACTCTTGGAGTCTTAGTGCCCATCTTGCTAGTCGACCTGAAGGATCCTTCAAGCTAGTCGGCAAACACAAAGAATGGTGGTCTGTCACGACGATGAATGGTTTGCCGAATAAATACGGCCGGTACTTGTTGCTAGCCCAGACAACTGCGAGGCATTCTATTTCAGTTGTAGAGTAGTTTATCTCGGACTTTGAGAGTACTCTTGATGCATAGGCTATCACTTTTTCAGCACCTTCCTGAACTTGTACAAGCACTGCACCAATTCCATAACCACTGGCGTCTGAGTGAAGTTCCGTTTCTGCATTCTCGTCGTACAAGGCTAAAACTGGTGTAGAAGTTACAGCCTCCGTAAGTGCCTAGAAAGCTCTTTCTTTTGTCTCATCCCAGTAAAACTTGGCGTCTCCCTGCAGAAGTTCTTGTAATGGACGTGCCTTGTTATAAAATCCTTTTATGAAACGTCGGTAGTATGAGCACAGCCCGAGAAAACTTCTCACATCATGAATGTGCTGAGGAGTTGGAAATTCTGTGACTGCCGTGGATCAGGACGGACACTATCTCCATTGATGAGGTGCCCCAGGATTTTTATCTCTTTGGCGACAAAGAGGCACTTCTTTGGATTGAGGCAGAGTCCTACAGCCTGAACACACTTCAACACAGTTGACAGGCGACTCAAATGTTCTTCATATTTTTTCGAGAAAATTACATAATCCAAATGGCATTACTTTGAATTCACAGAGGCCATCAAGTGTAATAAAAGCCGTCTTCTACCTGTCAGCTTTGTCAACCTCGATTTGCCAGTAACCTGCATGTTCATAGCTGAGAAGTATGTAGCTCCTTTCAAGCAGTCTAAGGTGTCGTCCATGCACGGCAGTGGGTAGACATCTTTCTTTGTGATTCTGTTCAGCTGTTCAACACAGAATCGTCACGTGCCATCCTTCTTCTTTAAGAGGACCACCGGAGACGACCAAGGACTCTCCGAAGATTGAATAATGCCATCTCGCAACATCTTCTCTTCATCCTCCCGAATTATCCGTCTTTCACCTGACGACACTCTATACGAACGCTGGCTAATTGGCGGATGATCCCCAGTATTGATACGGTGCTTTATCGTGGGCCGTTTCGTCAGACTTTTCCCCTGCTGAGGTGTGAATGCACCGATAATTGGCGTAGTGTACCTAACACCCTTTTGCATTGTTCCTTGGTCAGTCCAGGTCCTATTGGCAGTTCCATGTTTGTTTCCTCCGACGTGTTGTCTGTACTAACAGCAGGACATGGGTCTTCATTGATGACATTGAGCCTGCTGCGTTGGCCGAGGGGACTGAGGCGCTCCAGTCAGGGTCTGCACGGCCACTACGGTCGGGGGGTTCGAATCCCCCCCTCAGGCATGGATATTTGTGCCGTCCTTAGTCTTAAGTAGTTCATAAGTAGTTTGTAAGCTTAGGGACTAATGACCCCGTAGTTAAGTCCCATAAGTTCAACAAACATTTGAATATTTTTTTTCATGACATTGAGTTCACCGTCCTGGATTGGTTCCGCTGTCCCAATACACATTCCCTTGGGGATAAGTTGTGACTGCTCATGACAATTTATGATCCAAATCTCTCCTTGACCACCGGTAATGCTTATGACAGCCGCTGGTATGTAAATTTCTTTTGTGAGCCTGATAAACTTTCTACTATCAACAAGCACCTCACACTTTAATTGCTCACTTGTGTTTGTGACTGTAACTCTTCTCATCGTCAACGGAAAATAACTTCCCAGAAAATTCTGTATTATGTGTACCCAAGAGAACAACTTCTTCAATTTGCTGCTCAGATCTTCCACAGTCAGTGATAGCTAAGGATGCCTGAAGGAAGTCCTATCGAGGATGACATTGTGACTACATTCTGTTAACACGACAAATTCACGCATCTGGGTAGTGTTGTTGATGGTTATTCTTACGACACAATTTCCTGCTGGCTGGATGTACTTTCCATTCGCAACTTTCATCACAGTTGCCCCCATATCACAGGACATTGTCTTCTTTAGTGTGCGGCGGTAATTATCCGACAATACAGAGAAAGACGCTCCTGAATCTACAAGTGCCCAGACAGGTTGGCCGTCGATTATGATGTCGATGAGATTTCCCGACATCTTAGCGACTGTCGTACTTGGAGGATTTTCATCTGCGGCGGCCTCACCTCCTCACTTAGTTTTCCTAGGCGCGGCGGCTAGGCGAACGGCTGGTACCTCTGTACGGCGACGGCGAACGGTAGCGGCGCGTAGGGGAGCGATCTCGTCGAGGGTACGGCGATGGGCTTCTTCCCGTAGATCGACTGACTCATCAGCAGGTGATTGCCTGGGATAGAACTGTTCTGATGGCTGACGTCTTGCGGCAAAATAATCATCGAATACTAGCCTCCTCTCTCCGCAGTAGCGTCTGACATGTCCAGGGCGCCCACAGTGGAAACACAGTGGTGTGTTGTCTTCTGTCCTCCAGACATCGGTTCTTCTGCGGGGCATCATAGTTACTGGGAGAGTTGGTTGTGGTCGCGTCGGCCATTCCATGGGCTGCCGTTTGGTGGCGCCATTCTTCACGTTGGGTGCGATTGGCGGGGCGACAGGAGCTAATGTCTTCCTCTACGACGTATGCTCCTTCGTGACTTACAGGGCTTACATCCATGGCCATATTCTGATGCTCCCTCGGTCTAACAGTCCCGGTTGCCATAAATTGTTGTAATTCTTCTCTCACGATTTGTCGGATGAGAGAACCCATGTCCTGCTGGTCTTCCACAACGGCCATAGGGACTACAGTTGGGAGTCTGTCATACTTCTTGCGTCCAACCCTCCTTTGTTGCATCTCTTCAATACGCTGGCACCACTTGATGAATTCTTCTGTCATAGCAACATCTTTTATCAGAAGAGCTTGGTATATGTCTTCTGCAATACCCTTCATCAGGTGCGTGATTTTGTCCGCCTCAGTCATGTACGGATTGACTATTTTACACAGGACCAAAACATTCTGTATGTACGATTGTATTGGCTCACCATGTCGTTGGGTCCGGATCTTCAGTTGTTCTTCTGCCAAACGGATTTGTCACTGGCTGTCTCCAAACGTCTTCTTCAGTTCCTCCTGGAATGTCTCCCAGTTTGTCTTTGTTGTTCTCAAACCATTGCTGGGCTGTTCCGTCCAGGTATAAATAAACGTTATCAAGCACATTGTATGATCTCATCTGTTATACTTGGCGACTCGGTCATATCCTTTAAGCCATTTGTTGGGATCCTGTCCAGCGTCTCCAGAGAACACCGTCGGGTGTCTGATGTGCAACTGGCTTACTGATGGCTCGTGTCCATGGTTCGTCTGATGATACGGACTTTCGGAAGGATGTACTCGGTATATCCCTTGTATTCCGGTTCTAGCGATGGCTTTTACGTTGTCTAATTGGAGCCACTGTGATGCAGCTGTTGTACAGGATACCCGGCACCTGCACCAAACAATGTCATGTTGAAATGGAAGCAGGCTTGACTTCGAAGGCAACTGAACAGAGCACTTAATACTGAAAGCTGGATTATTATGAACTCAACATACACGCATCACTAACTGCATCTCGGGCAGAGTGCTCTGCTATTTATACACAGACAGAATTTACCAGAAATTAGAATAGTTAACATAAGAAACATGTAGAACTTACAAGTGAACATAAGAAAGATGTAAAACATTCTGGAATTGTTAATTACAAAGAAATAAATTTTGCCGTAGCGCGGGATTGAGCCGGCGACCTTCAGCACCGCAGTCCGTGACGCTATCCCCATGCCATGGCGGCAGTTGGTGTACGTGGTCTCTCGCGGCAATATGACAAATTGTGAGAGAGGAATTACGACAGTTTATGGCAGCCGGGACTATTATACCGAGCGAGCATCAGATGATGGCCATGGATGTAAGCCCTGTAAGTGACGAGGGTGCCGACGCCACTGAGAAAGAGGTGTTCAGGCAATAGCTCCTGTCTGCCCCACCAGTTGCACCCGACGTGAAGAATGGCAGCGCCCTACTATGACTTACACTGCAGCCACCAAATGGCAGCCCATGAACCTGACGATGAGGCGATAACTTACTCCCCCGGCAACTATGATGCCCCGCAGAAGAACAGACGTCTGGCGGACAGAAGACAACACACCACTGTGTTTCCACTGTGGGTGACCTGGACATGTACGCTACTGCAGAGAGAGAAGGTGAGTATTCGACGATCATTTTGCCGCAAGACGTCAGCCATCAGAGCAGTTCTATCCCAGGCAATCACCTGCTGATGAGTTCAGACGACCTATCGGAAGAAGCTCATCACCATACCCTAGACGAGGTTGCTCACCTATGTGCCGCAGCCATTCACCATCCGCTACCGTAGCCGTCGCGCCCAGTGAAGTGAACATCTACTCAGGTGAGGCCACCACAGATGAAAATCCCCCATGGACGACATTCGCTAAGATGTCGGGAATTCTCATCGACGTCCAACCTGTCCGGGCACTTGTTGATTCCGGAGCCTCTTTTTCTGTATTGCCAGATAATAACCGCCGCACACTAAAGAAGACAATGTCCTGTGATACGGGGCAACTGTGCTGAAGGTTGCAAATGGAAAGTACGACCAGCCAGCAGGAACTTGTGTCGCAAGAATAACCATCAACAACACTACCCAGGTGCGTGAATTTGTCGTGTTAACAGAATGTAGTCACAATGTCATACTCGGATGGGACTTCCTTCAGGCATCCCTAGCTATCATTGACTGTGGAAGATCTGAGCAGCAAATAGAAGAAGTTGTTCTGTTGGGTACACATAATACAGAATTTTCTAGGAAGTTATTTGCCGTTGATGATGAGAAGAGTTGCAGTCAGAAACACAAGTGAGCAATTAAACTGTGAAGTGCTTGTTTGAGGAGAGATTTGGATCACTAATTTATACAAGCAATCGCAACTTATCCTCAAAGGAATGTGTATTGGGACAGCTGAAACAATCCAGGACGATGAGCTCAACGTCATCAACAAAGACCCATGCTCTGCTATTAGTACAGACAACACGCTGGAGGAAACAAATGTGGAACTGCCAGTAGGGCCCGAACTGAGCAAGGAATGACACCAGTGGGTGTTAGCTTTACCACGTAAATTTTTGGGTGCATTCACACCTCAGCAGGGGAAAAGGCAGACGAAACGGCCCATGATAAGGCATCGTATCAATACTGGGGATCATCCACCAATTAGCCAGCGTTCGTATAGAGTGACGCCAGCTGTAAGACGGATAATTCGGGAGGAAGTGGAGAAGATATTGCACAATGACACTATTCAACCTTCGGAGAGTCCTTGGTCGTCTCCGGTGATCCTTGTAAAGAAGAAGGGTGGCTCTTGGCGATACTGTGGCGACTATCGGCGGCTGCACAAAAACACAAAGAAATATGTCTACCCACTTCTCAACTATGGACATGCAGACAGGTTACTGGCAAATCAAGGTTGACGAAGCTAACAGGGAGAAACGGCTTTTATTACACCTGACGGCCACTATGAATCAATGTAAAGCGATTTGGATTATGTAATGCTCCGGCTACATTCAAATGCATAATGGACAACTTGCTTCGACACCTTAAGTGGACGACGTGTCTTTGCTATTTTTAGATGACATTGTCGTTTTCTCGAAAACATTTGAAGATCATCTGAGTCGCCTGTCAACTGTGATGAAGTGTGTTCAGGCTGCAGGCATTCTAGGCACTTAAGGAGGCTGTAACTTCCACACCAGTTTTAGCCTTGTACGACGAGAATGCAGAAACGGAACTTCACTCAGACGCCAGTGGTTATGGAATTGGTGCAGTGCTTGTACAAGTTCAGGAAGGTGCTGAAAAAGTGATAGCTTATGCATTAAGAGTATTCTCAAAGTCTGAGATAAACTACTCTACAACTGAAAAAGAACGCCTCGCAGTTATCTGGGCTATCAACAAGTTCCGGCCGTATTTATTCGACAAACCATCCATCGTCGTGACAGACCACCATTCTTTGTGTTGGCTGACTAGCTTGAAAGATCCTTCAGGCCGACTAGCAAGATGAGCACTAAGACTCCAAGAGTACGACGTTACAGTGGTATTCAAGAACGGGCGCAAACACAAGGATGCCGAATGCCTTTCGAGTAATCCATTCGTGGAACACAACAGCATGAATGAAACGTCAGCCCTCACTGAATTAGATGGCGTTACAGCTAAACAGAGGGAAGATCCAGCACTATTAGAAACCATAGAGGCCTTGGAGAAAGGAGAACCGACCAATGGAGAGTTCCTGCTTATAAACAGAACATTGTATAAGAGCAATTATGATCCACTTGGCCCCAAATGGCTAAAGGTCGTTCCAGCTCATCTCCAGCCAGCTATTCTCAAATATTTGCACGATTCTCCAACATCCGGTCATCTGGGATTCGTGAAGACCCTAGACAGAATCAGACGTAGGTATTACTGGAAAGGTCTCTACCAATCTGTCACGCACTATGGGAGTCACTGTAAAGAGTGCCAGTGACGGAAGCATGTGCAGCAATTACCTACAGGACACCTCGAATCGCTTCCGCTGGTAGCAGTTCCATTCCACCGAGTTGGAATCGATCTTTTAGGGAGATTCCCAAAGTCGACAACGTGTAACCGATGGATAATAGTCTGCACTGACTACCTCACACGCTAAGCTGTAACTAAACCTGTGCCGACTGCAGGAGCTCCTTGTAGGAGACATTATTTTGAAACATGGAGCACCACGTGTCATGATATCTGATCGTGGAAAAGTATTTCAGTCAAAACTAGTATCAGAGGTAACATCACGTTGTGACATTGTCCACAGAATGACAACTGCATACCATCCTCAGACAAATGGTCTTCTGGAACATTTTAACAAGACGTTAGTCGATATGCTGTTGATGTATGTCGATGTTGAGCAGAAGGATTGGGATACAATTCTGCCAGTCGTGACATTTGCTTACAATACCACAAGACAAGACACCACAGATTTCACGCCATATTTCCTGCTGCATGGTCGTGAAGCTGAGACAACAATGGATACGCTGTTCTCGTACCAACTGGACGACACTCAGGATGACTATGTCAAACAGCTCATCACTAGGGTCGAAGAAGCAAGACAGTTGGCTCACATACGGACACTGGACGCCCAGGAGAAGGACTGTCAGCGGTATAACGACAGGCACTGACCTGTTGTGCACAGCCCAGGAGATCTGGTATGGATTTTTACCCCTGTATGGAAGGTTGGACTGTCAGAAAAGTTATTGAAGTGATATTTTGGTTCGTATCGTGTCATACGCCGCCTGTCAGACGTCACATACGAAGTTGAGGATTATGAGCCGTCATCGAAACGACAAAAACGAAAAGACATTGTTCACGTCCTGTACATGAAGCCTTACCACGATCCTGAAGAGCAGGTAGGTGACAATGGATTCTTGTTCAAGGACTCTAAGGACGGTAATGTTACTGATGAAGCCATGACAGAAACGTCTGTTGTCAATAATCGTGGAGAAGCGAAGGCTTCTCTTGAACTTTCATACAGAGGACCCATGACAAGGTCAAGATCCAGGACATTGTAGCTGGCTCCACAGGGAACATATAAGCGGGTCGCTGTTTTTCCAGGGGAGGGAGCAATGCTGCAAGACAGTACGTAAACTGACTGCCGGCGTGGCGCAGGGGATAGTTGCAGTGCTGAAGGTCGTTGGTTCAATCCCACCCACCGGCAAAAATTTATTTTTTTGTAATTAACAATTCCAGAAAGTTTACATCTTTCTTATGTACATTTGTAAATTCTACTTGTTTCTTATGTTCACTGTTCTTCTAATTTCTGGTACATTCTGTCTGTGTTAAAATCGCAGATCACTCTGCCCGAGAGGCAGTTAGTGCTGTGTGTATGTTAAGTTCGTAGTAAAGCTGCTTTCAGTAGAATTGCTGTGTTCAGTTGCCTTCGAAGTCAAGCCTGCTTCCATTTCAATGCGACAATATATATGCAGTAAAAATTTCATTGTTTTATCACTTATAGGAGGATAAATCAATTATCATCCGCAATTTAGTTATAAAATTTTATTGTAATAAAATACGAAACTTACAAGAACATCATTTTCCAGCATAGTCTCCTTGCTTTTCAATGCACTTCGTCCATCATTCTACAAGCTTCCTTATGCCCTCATAAAAGAAGGTTTTCGGTTGAGCTGCGAGCCAGGAATGCACCGCTTCCTTCACTGCTTCGTCCGAGTCAAATGGATGGCCCTTTATTGCCTGTTTGAGTGGACCAAACAAGTGATAGTCAGAAGGCGCAAGATCGGCACTATATGGAGGATGATCCAGTACTTTGAATTTGAGTTTCTGGAGCGTTTCAGCAGTGTGGACAGCAGTGTGCCCTGCAACTACACAACACCTTCTGACAGCAATCCTCGGTGCTTGCTTCGAATTGCAGGCTTTAGCCTTTCAGTAAGCATCTCACTGTAACGTACACAGTTTATTGTGGTGCCCCTTTCACCATAATGTTCCAGTACAGAACCTCGTGCATCCCAAAAAACTGTAAGCATCAGTTTTCCTGCGGACGGTTGGGTCTGAAACATTTTCTTGCACGGCGGAATTGTATGTTTCCATTCCATACATTGCTGTTTACTCTCCGGCTCGTAATAATGAATCCATGTTTCGTCACCAGTAATGATTCTGTCTAAGAAGTTGTCCCCTTCGTTACCATAGCGATCCAAATGTTTTTTTGCAGATGTCGAGGCGCATTTGCTTATGCAACTGTGTGAGTTGTTTTGGGACCCATCTTGCACAAACTTTACAAAAGCCAAGTCTGTTGTGAATAATTTCGTAGGCAGAACCATGACTAATTTGAAGACAATGAGCCACTTCATCAATAGTTAATAGTTTTCACGTGATCGCTCAATGGTTTCTTCATTTGTGGCGGTAAACGGTCGCCCGGCTCCTTCATCGTGCTTAACACTTGTGCGACCATTTCGGAATTTTTCAATTCGCTCGTACACACTTCGTTGTGGCAAAACACTGCACCCGTACTGTACTGAAAGTCTTCTATGAATTTCGGTCCCTGATACAGCTTCCGCCCACAAAAAACGTATCACTGAACGTTGCTCTTTGGTGCAAATCGACAGCGGAGCAGCTATAATTAACAGCACGGCAGCGACAGCGAAACTAACGTAGCAGCTAGAAAATTGCAAAGATATAACAAATAAACAAAGCATGCGTCACCAATGTAAAACGACAGTACTACCAATATGAACAAAAATATAACTAAATTGCGGATAATAATCGACTTAACCTCGTAGTTCCTTTGAAAAGTGTACCTATTCAAAGGGTAAAATAGCATTGGCAGAATAGGGATAAAAATTGCCTTCCGTCTCCTCTTAAGGAAAATGAGTCCCTCTTTAAGGAATACGACTTCCTCTTAAGGAATCTTACGAAGCAGTGCCCAGTAGGAGTAATTAAATAGTCTGCTTTTAAATCTGACTTCTAAATTTTTTATTGCATGTTTGAGGATGACTGAATGTTTGCCTTTATATATAAATAGGTTGAGGTTGGCGGATATCTGCAGTATTTCTTACATTGCAGATAAAAATTGTGAGCGACACGGATATCAGCGTGTTATATGCAGATAAAGAGTGAGGTATCTGCCCAGTACGTCTGTCGAAATGTTAGCTGAAAACTTCAACCCTGTGGACATTCTTGGAATCCTTGCAGGGCCCTAGCAGAGCGGAAGTCTGTTTTCTTCATCCCTCGACCACAGTGGATGTAGCTGTTCCCGAGGGACATGCGCCTAATCAGTTTACGCGATTGTCTCTTATCTGCGGTTTGTCAAGTGTTTCTGGGTGGCAAACCGGCCCGCTGCCCACCAAAGGTGCCATTCCAAATTTCCGCTGCCTTGTTAGCGCTTTGCAGTGACCGAATGACAACGTATATTATAATGAATACAGTGACAGTTCTTAAACTGATCACATCATCAATGGATACTATATCATGTAAAGTGAAAAGAGGTGATATGATATTCACGTGTCGCTGATGCTGCAGTTTTTTTAACCAAATAATTATGTCATATCTCCTGGACTGTGTGTCTTACAGTCATTTAATTATGTCAATAACTGTCACGTAAGTGCAAGCAATATGTTGGCTAAGTTTCATCACAACGAATGAACGGTGCAGACACGCATTAAAAACCAACAAACATTCATTTTATGTAAAGTAGTAAAGATTGACAATAGCATTTTATTGCAACTTTCCTAATCAGATATGGTGCACAGTGAAAGTAACATACTTAGGAAGGTACCCAATGTTAAATTGTATAGGCTGGCTGTAGTTGCAGCCGACATTGCCTCTTTTTTGTTGACTGTTAACAATTAGAAGGCGACAGTTTAAACATTTGAAATTACATGCTTTGCTTTCTGTCACATAACCTTTTGTGCATTAATATGGGGAAAATAGTGGCCGTTTTGTAAAACTGAAAAACGTTTATTTTTTGAATGTAACACAGTAAAATCTCTTATGCTGGTCAGTTTTAACCACTGAAATTTAAGATGATGTCTGTATTAAACAGCTGACGTAGTGCTCTAACACACAGGCTCTGAAGCGCCACTGTGTTTGTCCCGAGCGCCAATGTTTTGGAGTAGGTAAAGAACAGTTACCGTGATCATAGAAATTAAGTTGTCGTGGAAATGATACTCTAACCATAATTATATCATTACATACCATGGTTTTAAATACTATTACCCATTCAAAACTTTAATATCTGCAGATGCGGATAAAGTGCCACTGTTGTAGATATGGGTCATGCGGATAACATTTTTCTTATCCACGCAGACGTCTATTAATAGCCATAGCTACTGAATAAATAAGGTACACAAGCTTCATTTAACCATCAAAGCATTGTATTTCTCTTAAGATACAAAGGCAGTCCAACTTGACTCTTCAGTATTCAGACATAGTGTCCAGAATTTGATGCGTCTACCACAAGATTGTCTACATAGAACATTGTTTGTTTGACACGTGGTCCAAAACGTCCAGTTGGTTGGTTCTTCAAGACACACATATAGCTTAGGCAGCAATGAACCATCCAGACTAATTATGGGCATTATAGTGTATGAATGGGTGAGTGCAGTCGTGGACTGCGCAATTGCCTCAATATGTTTTTCCCCTTTGAATGACGGTGTTCTTTTCACACGCATTTCTTTTTGAATACCTGACTGATCTGCATTGTAAATGTAAGATACACTAGAACTGGAGATCTTATTTTTTGCAGTCGTAAGAAAAGCTTTTATCATTTACGTTTGAGTCACTTCATTTTCTGACCTGTTTCTCGATACAAATTTTGTTATTTTTCGTGCCACAATTTTATGTTATCTTTTGAAGCGACTAATCCAACTTTGAGAAGCTGTAAATTCTTTTGTGCCTATCTCGTTGGCAATCTCTAATGCCCAATCACGCAAAGTTGTATCGCTGACACTCAATGACTGTCGTCTGGCATCGGTAAGTTGCTCAAAAAGTCGCGCATTTATCTCCATCGCAATTTCCAGTCGACTCTTACGGCGTCCAGTGACTTCCTTTTTCCATCTATGAAATTCACGTTCAGAACGGACAAAGCGATACCTACTTTGAACAGTAGTGACACATAGGCATTTCTTACCACTTTCGTTCAACCAATACTTCACCGCGTCGTTTGTCTGATAATGTAATTGTGGTTGCTGGTGTTGCTTTCGGAGATAATAGATGATGGTACATGGCACTATCACTCGAAGAGTCTTCATGTGTGCAACTTTCTTCTGTTTCTCGCTGTCTGTAGATTCACAGTCTGCCGTATCGATTGTTTACATACTCGTCTTGAAGTTTAACTACCACGTCGTACATCACATAGTCTTCACGCGTGTTTTCTGTTGATTGCTTCATTTGACGTCTGTAGTATATCTCCATGGCAAGCAGCAAAACATTTACAGGGTTTGCCATCACCTGTGAGGGGAGATTGAATGATCACCGTAAAGTGGCTTGCGGAGTATAGATGTAGATATACAGAATATCTTTCACATCTCTAACCAGTTTCAGGACGGTATGTTTCGAAATACGTACAAGAAATGAAAAGGAAGTGCATGCCACAGAAACGAATATTCGTTTCCCCTTTCCACCAAAACCGTGCAACGATATTCCTCTTTAGTGAACTCCGCGATAAGACGGTCGCACCTCCCGTCCATGCGCTCAACGCTCACCATAGCAACAGCTCGCGACTCGCCATTTCCAGGGGTGGCCAGCCGTCATCGCAAGCGCCAAGCAGGAAAAACAGCCATTTTAGTGATATTTTTTAGGTGACTTCCTTATGTTAGCAAGTAACATTCTACATACCGACTTTCTTCAATGTTAACTAACAGTGCTAAACAAATCAATACCTGTTTCAGCATGACAAGTCTGACCATTCCCTTGTGAGTGTGATCCCAGGCACACACTGTATCTGGACACTTTTTCCATGGCTTTCAATCTGCAGATGTATTACTACACAGATATTATGAGCATTGAGACTGCTTATTGGCAATGCCACATGAAATGGACATCCGCACACATCCTCTATGAACTTTGGTGAAGTTTTGCAATCATTTAACTAATACTTGACGATATATACAAGATAGATAAGCTTAAGTACTGTGGTATGAGTGGGTAAGTGCACAAATGGTTTAAATCATACCTAACTGGAAGAGTTCAGAAAGTTGATATAATATACAAAAAACAGCCGAGTCCTCAAACTGGGGAACTATCAAGCATGGAGTGCCATAGGGTTCGGTACTGGGACCTTTGCTGTTCTTAATGTATATTAATGATTTGCCTTTCTATATTCATAAAGATGCCAAGCTAGTTCCCTTTGCTGATGATACAAGTATCGCTATCACACCCGAATCACAGGAATTAACTGATGAAATTGTCAATGAAGTATTTCAGAGAATTATTAGGTGGTTCTCTGTAAATGGACTCTCTTTAAATTTTGAAAAAAAAAAAAAAAAAAAAAAACACAGTATATTCAGTTTCACACAATAAATGGCATCACACCATTAATTAATATTGACTTCAACCAGAAATCTATAGCTAAGGTAGAATATTCAAAATTTTTAGGTTTATGCATTGATGAGGGGTTGAATTGGAAGAAACACATTGAAGATCTGCTGAAACGTTTGAGCTCAGCTACTTATGCTATAGGGTGATTGCAAACTTTGGTGATGTACAACTCAGTAAACTAGCATACTATGCCTATTTTCATTCTCTGCTTTCTTATGGCATCAAATTCTGGGGCAATTCATCATTTAGTAAGAAAGTATTCATTGCCCAAAAGCGGGTCATCAGAATAATTGCTGGAGCCCACCCAAGATCATCCTGCAGACATTTATTTAAGGATCGAGGAATCTTCACAGTAGCTTCACAATATATATATATTCACTTATGAAATTTGTTATTAACAATCCAACTGAATTCAAATTTAATAGCAGTGTGCATTGCTACAACACTATGAGAAAGGGTGACCTACACTATTCAAGGTTAAAGAAAGGGGTTAATTATTCTGCCACAAGTCTTTGGTCACTTACCAAGTAGTATCAAAATTCTGACAGATAGCCAACCAGCATTTAAAAATAAATTAAGAGAATTTCTGAATGGCAATTCCTTCTACACATTCGATGAATTTCTAGATAAAAGTTAGTACTTTAGGAAAAAAAAATAAATAAAAAATAAATAAAAAATAAAATAAAATATTTAAATATTGAGTATCATGTAATATTATGTATATTTAACTGACACGTTCCACATCATTACGAAGTGTCGTATTCATGATCTATGGAACAAGTATTAATCTAATCTAATCTAATCTAATCTAATCTAATCACTGGTTTGTCTTCATGCACAAAGTTGCACTGATTGAGCATGAATTTTCGGCGACTTTGAGCTATTATATCTGGAGCAATACTTTGTTAAAATAAATGAAATTTGGCCATCTACTACAAATACATGCATTCTGTTAATAAAGAAAACAATTTTGAGAGCCATATTCAGCCAGAAAATTTTAGGCAAAATTCAGAAAAAAAAATCTCGTAGAAGAATGCGAATTAACACTCGCAAAAAGCAAAACAGAAAACAACGAAGGGCCACAGCAGTAAGTGCAGATGCACGTTCGAAATATGCAGCCGAAACTCGGAACAGCGGTTGAAATGGTGCGGAAATGCAGCTCTGCATCTGGAGACGTCCACAATACACAGGAAGTGGGAGGTCGGCACGTCCGAAAGTGTCAACATCACTGACGGAAAGTCCCAGCCACGCGCCTGGGGGCATCTGCAGCACAAGAGGAAGGACACGGAGCCGCGTCTATAGACGTCCACAGTAGTCAAAGGGTTAAGTATTCTTTTCCAAGAACTCCCTTGCTTCTATATGATTTCATATTCATGGGAGAAAATATAGTCTCTGAATCTCGTACTTGTTAAGTGGGCAGAATCTGTATACACAGTTTTCTTGGAGCAGCAATTGTCTTCCTGTATTTCTAAACTCACAAACAAAGTTTGATGTCTTGTGCTTAATTATAAACATGTAATATAACAATGTCACACTACAACCTTAGCTTTTGACCACAGTGCTCATTAGAAGAAGAACGAACACACACGCACGTGCGCGCAATTGGCCATTGCATGCAGAGTAATGCTCTGCAGTTACATGCGTGCCAAATCTCCTGATTTTTCAATTTATCTCCTGATTTTTAAATTTTTCTCCTGCCTCATTTTTCCACTATTTCTCCCGATACTTTGGTTTTTATACATCCACTCCATCTTCCACGGTAAGGTATGTGTGATGTAGGTTACACAGTACCACCACTCACCACTAAGCATTTTCTTTTCTAGTCCACTCCCAAATAGAATGGGGGGAGGGGTGTGTCTATATGCAAAATGTAATAAGTAGACAGCAGCAAGATCGTTCTGCAGTCAACTTCAAGTTCCTCCCTCTAAATATCTCGAAAAGAACGTCATCTCCCCTCCAACGATTCCCATTTGAGTTCCCAGAGCATTTCTGTGACAATCACACATTGGTCGAACCTACCAGTAATGAACCTAGCTGCTCACCTCTGAAATGCTTCCATGTCATCCTTTAGAGTGATGAAGTGATGTTGCAGGTCCCAAACACTTGAGCAATACTCAGGATGTTGAAATACGAGCTTTTTATATGCAGTCTCCTTTACAGATGAAACACATCTTCCCAAATTCTCCCAATAAACCGAAGTCCACCTATCCTTACATGTTCGTTCCGTTTGAAATTGCTCTCCAGTATTACGCCTACATATTTGAACGTGACTGAATCAAGAAGCTCACTACTAATTCTGTATTTGAACATTATGGGAATGTTTTTCCTACTGATGTGCATCACCTTACCTTCTCTAAATTTAGAGATAGGTGTCCTTCACACCAACTAGAAATTTTGTCTTAGTCATCCTGTATGCTATTACAGTTAATCAATGACAACACACTTCCATACACCAAAGAGGTCACTCCATATTGTCGCGTTGAAATGGGAGTAGGCTTGACTTCGAAGGCAACTAAACACAGCACGTTTATTACGAACTTAACATACACGCAGCACTGACTGCCTCCCGGGCAGAGTGCTCTACTTTTTGTACACAAACAGAATGCACCAGAAATTAGAAGAACAGTTAACATAAGAAACAAGTAGAAGTGAACATAAGAAACATGTAGAACATTCTGGAATTGTTAATTACAAAGAAATAAATTTTTGCCGATGGGCGCGATTGAACTGGTGACCTTTAGCACCACAGTCGGTGACGCTATCCCCTGCGCCACGCCGGCAGTCGGTTTACGTAGTGTCTCGCGGCATTGCTCCCTCTCCTGGAAAGACAGCAACCCGCTGTTATGTTTCCTGTGGAGCCAGCTGCAATGTCCTGGATCTTGACCTTGTCATGGGTCCTCTGTATGGCAGTTCTGGAGAATCCTTCACTTCTGCACGATTATCGATGACAGTCGGTCCTATCGTGGCTTCATCAGTAACATCACCAGCCTTAGAGTCCTTGAACAAGAACCCAATGTTGCCTACCTGCTCTTCAGGATCGCAGTAAGGCTTCATGCGGAGGACGTGAAAAATGTCTCTTCGTTTTTTGTCGTTTCAACGACGGCTCATAATCGTCAACTTTGTATGTGACGTCTGACAGGCGGCGTATAACACGATACGGACCAAAGTGTCACTTCAATAACTTTTCTGACAATCCAACCTTCAGTACAGGGGTAAAAATCCATACCAGATCTCATGGGCTGTTCACAACAGGTCGGTGCTTGTCGTTATACCGCTGACGGCCCTTCTCCTGGGCGTCCAGTGTCCGTATGCGAGCCACCTGCCTTGCTTCTTCGAACCTGGTGATGAGCTGTTTAACATAGTCATCCTGAGTGTCATCCGGTTGGTACGGGAACAGCGTATCCATCGTCGTCTCAGATTCACGGCCATGGAGCAGGAAAAACGGAGTGAAGCCTGTGGTGTCTTGTCTTGCAGTATTGTCAGCAAATGTCACGACTGGCAAAACTGTATCCCAATCCTTCTGCTCAACATCGACGTACATTGACAGCATATCGGCCAACGTCTTGTTAAAACGTTCCGTAAGACCATTTGTCTGAGGATGGTATGCAGTTGTCATTCTGTGGACAATGTCGCAACGTGACGTTACCTCTGATACTAGTTTTGACTGGAATACTTTTCCACGATCAGATATCATGACACATAGTGCTCCATGCTTCAAAATAATGTCTTCTACAAGGAGATTCTGCAGTCGGCACAGGCTTGGTTACAGCGTAGCGTGTGAGGTAGTCAGTTCAGACTATTATCCAATGGTTACCGGTTGTCGACTTTGGAAACCTCCCTAAAAGATCGATTCCAACTCGGTGGATGGAGCTGCTGCCGGCGGAATTGGCACGAAATGCCCTGGAGGTAATTGCGGCACATGCTTCCATCGCTGGCACTCTTTAAACTGACTCACATAGTGCTTGACAGATCGGTAGAGACCTTTGCAGTAATACCTGCGTCTGATTCTGTCTAGGGTCTTCACGAAACCCAGATGATCGGATATTGGAGCATCGTGAAAACATTTGAGAATAGCTGGCTGGAGATGAGCTGGAACAACCAGTAGCCATTTGGGGCCCAGTGGATCGTAGTTGCTCTTATACAATGTTCCGTTTATAAGCAGGAACTCTCCATTGGTCGGTTCTCCTTTCTCCAAGGCCTCTATCGTTTTTAATTGTACTGGATCTTCCCTCTGTTCAGGTGTAACGTCATCTAATTCAGTGAGGGCTGAAATTTCATTAATAATGTTGTGTTCCACTAATGGATTCCTCGAAAGGCATTCGGCATCCTTGTGTTTGCGCCCGTTCTTAAATACGACTGTGACATCGTACTCTTGAAGTCTTAGTGCCTATCTTGCTAGTCGACCTGATGGATCCTTCAAGCTAGTCAACCAACACAAAGAATGGAGGTCTGTCACGACGGTGAATGGTTTGCCGAATAAATACGGCTGGAACTTGTTGATAGTTTATCTCGGACTTTGAGAGTACTCTTGAAGCATAGGCTATCACTTCTTCAGCACCTTCCTGAACTTGTACAAGCACTGCACCAATCCCATAACCACTGGCGTCTTTGTGAAATTCTGGTTCCGCATTCTCGTCTAGCAATGGTGCGGAAGTTAGAGCCTCCTTGTGCATCGTCCCAGTAAAACATGGCGTCTCCCTGCAGAAGTCCTTGTAATGGGCGTGCCTTGTTACAAAATCTATTTATGAAACGTCGGTAGTATGAGCACAGCCCGAGAAAACTTCATATCACAAATGTGCTGAGGAGTTGGAAATTCTGTGACTGCCCTTACTTTGTCTGGATCAGGACGGACATATTCTCCGTTGACTGTGTGCCCCAGGATTTATATCTCTTTGGCGACGAAGAGGCACTTCTTTGGATTGAAGCGGAGTCCAGCAGCCTGAACACACTTCAACACAGTTGACAGGCGATTCAGATGTTCTCCAAATGTTTTCGAGAAAACGACAATGTCATCTAAATAGGAAAGACACGTCGTCCACTTAAGGTGTCGAAGCAAGTTGTCCATCATGTGTTCGAATATGACCGAAGCATTACATAATCCAAATGGCATTACTTCGAATTCATAGAGGCCATCAGGTGTAATACATCTACATACATACTCCGCAATTCACCGTAAGGTGCGTGGCGGAGGGTACACTGTACCACTACTAGGCATTTCCTTTCCTATTCCACTCCCAAATTGAACGAGGAAAAAAAGAATGCCTATATGCCTCCGTACGAGCCCTAATTTCTCTTATCCTGTCTTTGTGATCTTTACGCGAAATGTAAGTAGGCGGCAGCAAAATCGTACTACACTCAGCTTCACATTCCGACCCTCTAAATTTACTTAACAGAAATTCACGAAAAGAACGTCGTCTTTCTTCCAGCGATCCCCAATTGAGTTGCCGGAGCATTTCCGTGACACTCGCGCATTGGTCGAACCTACTGGTAACAAATCTAGCTGCTCGCCTCTGAACCGCCTCTATGTCTTCCTTCAAACCGATCTGCTGCGGGTCCCAAATACTTGAGCAATACTCAAGACGTGGTCGTACAAGCGTTTTATACGCTGTCTCCTTTGCAGCTGAAGTACATCTTCCCAAAATTCTCCCAATAAACCGAAGTCGGCTGTCCGCCTTTCTCACAACTGTCCTTACACGCTCGTTCCATTTCATATCGCACTGCAATGTTACGCCTAGATATTTGAACGACACGACAGCATCAAGAAGCTCAGTACTAATGCTGTATTCGAACATTATGGGATTGTTTTTCCTACTCAAGCGCATCACCTTACATTTTTCTACATTGAGAGCTAGCTGCCATTCTTCACACCAACTAGAAATTTTATCTAAGTCAACCTGTGTGCTATTACAGTCAGTTACAGACGACACCCTCCCATACACCACAGCATCATCAGCAAACAGCCGCAAATTACAACTTACTCTGTCCATCAGATCATTTATATAGATAGAAAATAATAGCGGTCCTATCACACTCCCCTGGGGCACGCCTGGCGATACACTCGTCTCTGATGAACACTCGCCGTCGAGAACAACGTACTGCGTTCCATTACTTAGGAAGTCTTCCAGCCAGTCACAAATATGTGAACCTATTCCATAAGCTCGTATCTTCGTTAGCAGTCTGCAGTGTGGCACCGCGTTAACGCCCTTTTGGAGTCGAGAAAAACACAATCCGCCTGTTGCCCTTCGTCCATGGCTCGCAAGATGTCATGTGAGAAAAGGGCAAGCTGAGTTTCACATGAACGATGTTTCCTAAACCCGTGCTGATTCATGGAAAGAAGCCTTTCCGTTTCAAGGAAATTTACTATATTCGAACTGAGAATATGCTCCATAATTCTACATGAAACTGATGTCAACGATATTGGCCTGTAATTGTACGGGTCAGTTCTCTTTCTTTTCTTATACACGGAAGTTACCTGCGCTTTTTTCCAATCACTAGGAACTTTGCGCTGAATTAAAGATTCGCTATAAATGCACGCTAAGTAGGAGGCCAACGCCGCAGAATAGTCTTTGTAAAACGGAACTGGTATTCCATCCGGACCAGCAGACTTTTTCGTATTTAGCTCTCTCAGCTGCTTCTCTACACCGGAAATACCTATTGCTATGTCCCCCATTTCGGAATTAGTACGTTGATCAAATGATGGTACATTTGTGCGGTCCTCCTGCGTGAAAGATTTCTTAAAGGTTAAATTTAGAACTTCAGCTTTCCGTTTGCTTTCTTCTATTACTGCCCCGGAATGATCAACTAGTGACTGGACAGTGGGCTTTGACCCGCTTATCGATTTTACATAGGACCAGAATTTTTTCGGGTTCTCGGAAAGATCTTTTGCTAAGGTATGGCTGTGATAATTATTGTATGCCGTCTTCTCCCTGTCAGCTTCGTCAATCTCGATTTGCCAGTAACCTGTCAGCATTTCCATAGTTGAGAAGTATGTAGCTTCTTTAAAGCAGTCTAAGGTGTCGTCAATGCGCGGCAGTGGGTAGACATCTTTCTTTGTGATTTTGTTCAGCCGCCGATAGTCGACACAGAACCGCCACGTGCCATCCTTCTTCTTTACAAGGACCACCGAAGACGACCAAGGACTCTCTGAAGGTTGAATAATGTCATTGTGCAACATCTTCTCCACTTCCTCCCGAATTATCCGTCTTTCAGCTGGCGACACTCTATACGAACGCTGGCTAATTGGCGGATGATCTCCAGTATTCAAATTCAAATGTTTGTCAAGCTTACGGGACTTAACTACGGGGTCATCAGTCACTAAACTTACAAACTACTTACGAACTAGGACGGCACAAATATCCATGCCCGAGGGGGGATTCGAACCCCCGACCGTAGAGGCCGTGCAGACCGTGACTGGAGCGCCTCAGTCCCCTCGGCCACCGCGGCCGGCTCTCCAGTATTGATAGGGTGCTTTATCTTGGGCCGTTTCGTCTGACATTTCCCCTGCTGAGGTGTGAATGCACCCGAAAATTGACCTAGTATACCTAAAACTCGCTGGCATTCTTCCTTGTTCAGTCCGGGCCCTATTGGTAGTTCCACGGTTGTTTCCTCCAGCGATGTTATCAGTACTAACAGCAGAGCATGGGTCTTCGTTGATGACATTGAGCTCACCGTCCTGGATTGGTTCGGCTGTCCTGATACACATTTCCTTGGGGATAAGTTGCGACTGCTCGTGACAATTAGTGATCCAAATCTCTCCTTGACCACCGGTAATGGTTATGATAGCCGCTGGTATGTAAATTTCTTTGGTAGGCCTGATAAACTTTTTACTATCAACAAGCACTTCACAGTTTAATCACTCATCTGTGTGACTGCAACTCTTCTCATCGTCAACATTGGGATCGTCACATTGTCAACAGCAAATAACTTCCCAGAAAATTCTGTATTACGTGTATCCGTCGGAACGACTTCTTCAATTTGCAGCTCAGGTCTTCCACAGTCAGTGATAGCTTGGGGTGCCCGAAGGAAGTCCCATCCGAGGATGACATTGTGACTACATTCTGTTAACACGACAAATTCACACGGCTGGGTCCTGTTTTTGATGGTTATTCTTGCGACACAAGTTCCTGCTGGATGGACGTACTTTCCATTTGCGACCTTTAGCCCAGTTGCCCCCGTATCACAGAACATTGTCTTCTTTAGTGTGCGGCGGTAATTATCCGACAATACAGATAAAGACGCTCCTGATCAACAAGTGCCCGGACAGGTTCTCCATCAATTATGACGTGATGAGATTTCCCGACATCTTAGCGACTGTCATCCATGGAGGATTTTCATCTGTGATGGCCTCACGTCCGTAGATGGTCGCCTCTCTTAGTTTTCCTGGTCGCGACGGCTAGGGGAGCGGCTGGTACACTTGACAGCAAAAAAAAGTGGATCACCCCTGAATTCCTAAGTGGAGACCGCACCTGACGCTATGCAACCACCATTGCACAGCTTCGTCGCAGGTCGTCAAATCAGTGCACAGTACAGTTGTTACCTACCCACAATAGGTACTAAGTAAGTCTCCTATTTCTACTTATGGCATTCAGGCAAGGTACAAACCAATACTTTCGTACAACAACAAAAAATGTTCAAATATTTGTAGAGCTTATGGGACTTAACTACGGGGTTATCAGTCCCTAAACTTACAAACTACTTATGAACTACTTAAGACTAAGGACGGCACAAATATCCATGCCCGAAGGGGGAATCGAACCCCCGACCGTAGTGGCCGTGCAGACTGTGACTGGCACGCCGCAGTCAGCTCGGCCACCGCGACCGGCGTACAACAAATATTAGAATAAACGCCATTAGAGATGAGACAGTAACACTTGTAAATTAAATTTAGTTGCAATAAGTGAAAAGTCAGATACGTTTTCACACTTGTTTGGTGACATGATGTTTTTGTTCGTGATCTGAATCTGAACGCACTGTGAAGAAAAAACAGTTGTATGCCTGATCGAGATGCGATTACAGGTCACGCACTTTTTCGTGGCCCCTCTCTGATCGGCGAAATTCGGTTGAGTTCGTGTGTCAACGGAACGTTTATGCTCTCTACCAATCTTACCTCGTAACAGCATTGTACACCGTAGACCTCGTCAATGTATTGTTGATTTGTGCTTCGTATTGATTATTGTCTTCCACTTATTTGCTAAAATAAGTCCACATACCCCGACGACTTCTTTTATAACAAAGAAGGCTGGCGTTGAAAGTGGTGTGAAAAATGTTAATTCTGATTTTTAATCTGTTACGACACTAAAAAGAGGCAGAGACCGTTGTTACACCCGCTTAATAAGTCCCTTCCAAATATTAACATTTCCTAGATATGCGTTCCACTTTTGAGATTATTTTAGATTAGATTATTTATTTGTTCCGTAGATCCATATTGAGGGGATCCTCGTGGATGTGGAACATGTCAAGAAACAAAATTTACAAGTTGAATAACAAGTAATACTAATAATATAAATACATACAATTATAATATAAATACAGATACATAATTTTTTAAGGTTTTTTTTTTTTTTTTTTTTTTTTTTTTTTGCTGATAATATAATAATACTAATACAGTATGAGTGCATGCATCATTTGGTACAATTTAGAAATTCACTAATGGAGTAGAAGGAGTTGGCCACTAGAAAGTCTTTTAGGTTCCTCTTAAACTGATCTTTATTTGTAGCTAAATTTTTTATACTTGATGGTAAATTATTGAAAATGTGTGTTCCTGAGTAGTGGACCCCTTTTTGAACTAAAGTAAGTGCTTTTAAATCCTTGTGTAGATCATTTTTATTTCTAGTATTGTATGTATGAACTGAGCTGTTTGTTGGGAAAAGGGATATATTATTTATGACAAATTTCATTAAGGAATAAATATACTGAGAGGCAGTAGTTAATATACCCAGTTCTTTGAAGAGGCTTCTACAAGACGTCCGTGAATTTACTCCACAAATAATACGTATTACACGTTTTTGGACTCTGAAGACTTTTGACTGACTTGAAGAGTTACCCCAAAATATTATACCATATGACATTAAGGAATGAAAGTAAGCAAAGTATGCAAGCTTTGTTATTTTTATGTCTCCTATGTCTGATAACACTCGTATTGAAAATACAGATTTGTTGAGTCGTTTCTGCAGTTCTGTGGTGTGCTCCTCCCAACTAAGTTTATTATCAAGCTGTAATCCCAGGAATTTAATTCTGTCAACCTCTTCTATCTGCTCTTCTTCATATTTAATGCATATGCTGTCAGGAAATCTCTTACATGTTCTGAACTGCATGTAGTGCGTCTTTTCAAAGTTTAATAACAATGAGTTGGCTTTAAACCATTTATTAATGTTCATGAAAATATCATTAGCAGACTTTTCTATCAATATACTTGACTTACTCTTTATTGCAATACTTGTATCATCTGCAAACAAAACGAACTCTGCTTCTGGTAGTGTAATTGATGAGAGATCATTAATGTACACAAGAAAAAGCAATGGCCCTAAGATGGATCCTTGTGGGACACCACATGTAATTTCTTCCCAACCCGATGATGACTGTTGGCCTAATTCACTAGTCACTTGCACTGACACCCTTTCTATTACTCAAACATTAAAGTGATACTTAATTTCGTGTTCCATCTGAAACGCCTTAACCCCTTACATATTGTTTCTTTTAAAACCTGTAATCTATACGCCGTAAGCTGCCGGCAGTGGGGGAAAGAGGCGGGGCTTGTTCTAACAGCCAATCAGCTATGAGCTGAATGCCAGCTTCAGCTCCCAACATTCTCCGCTCAGGGGCCACGTTTAAGTGCGCGTGATCTCTAGGCATTAATAGACGTAAAACACTGACGTTTTCATTAGTTTCTTAGACCGATGTCTGAACCCAGAAATAAATGATAATCGTAGCACTGCACCAGGAGTTGCATGAAGCTCCTATTGTTGCTGAGAGGTAGCCGCTGAAGATACGTAGTATAGTGCAATTCACAGATGTCATACATCATAAAGTTGTGGAATAGAATACAGTGTATTGATGATTTGTTAACTAAGCACAATCAGATGTCACATATCAAATATGTTCACATATAGCGTTATACTGTTGCCTGAAACGACGATACAATTAATTTTTCCCCGGCAGGGACTCGAACCCTGCACCATTTGCTATTGTATAATAGGAAGGAATACTGCTGATATATTTATTGTTTCTTCCGGGCACTACAACCCTGCACATACCGTCACTCTTGACCTGACACCATGAGGCGTCAACTATCACATTTTCGTTCACCAGTAGTTAGGATCACACCGTTCGTAGAGACTAGGAAGAGGTTTGATATTTTGCGAAAACTTTGTTTAATTTAGTAGCGCATGGACATGTGCAATTTTGATTTGAAACAAGGCAGAGTCCAGCGTTCTTTATTGGAGTTACTGGAGGTGTAGAAGGTATTTTTGTGGCCGTTAAAAACTGTTACCCCCAGCGGGAATCGGACCCATACCTTAGCTATCACAAGTTAACCTCATCCCGGCCTCCAGAGAATTACAAATGCGTTGGCATAATGTTTTGTCATAATGGAGTACTCATTAGACAGTACGACCAGTCAAAGAATTCAGAGGTGTCTGGCCACGGGATGGCCACGTAGTGTGAGGCGCCTTATCGCGGATTTTGCATGATATTATACTACGTTTTAGTATGCTACATTTTGGTATGGCATTCTGTAATAAGCTTATTTAACTATGAGCTCATTATAATAAAGATTGTTGGGTAGCTGTTGCCACGATAACTTGAATATTAGGCATTTTTATAGTTATGAGGAACGTGGATTAGGCGTTAAAACAAATTTGAAATTCGGAGTAACTTCGTTTTGACATTTATTCACCACGTTCAGGAACACAAACAGACTTCGATGAAGGAGGTTTCTGTGATTTACTAGTATGGTCAGTGACAAGGTATCCGATATCTGGCAAGTGTGTCGAGCAATTATTCTTCACGGTGTGGTTGCCTTCAATAGTCATACTGAGGTTAGAAAACAGCAATGTGGATTCTGATACAATGTCGCATCGAAAATGCGATTACATGCGAAGCATAATATCCAACTGGGAAGGACGGGGTAGAACTTCAGTCTCTGCCATTTCAAACCTTGGATACTGGTATTTGTCGGAATAGATGTCCATTTTAATGGCGACAATAGTGCTTGCACGTAAGGTTCAGTTTTCCATTATATCCACGTGCTTTTCGAGAGTCAACGACAGAGAAATAATGAAAGTGATTAAAAAAAAATCTGCCAAGCACTAAATTGTGAAAAGAAGCACGGAGATGCAGATAAATATTTCAAGGGAGGTGTAGCAGGAGGGAGGGCGGGATGTAGGAATGAACAGGAGCGCAGAACTGGAAAATAAAAGAGTGAAATGCTTGCAAAGTACACCTTACTGATATTTCACAGTTTGTTTTAGGGCCGAGAGAAAAGGAACGAATGTTTTACAGAACGAAGGATGGATTATCGGAGATATAAAAGAACACTGCTTCATAGAGAGGACCCATGGACAGTAAAGACAGCAGATATTAAAAGAGACAGTATTGTTTTAACGGAAACCACAATTTTTTTACAGCTTTTTGGGGGAATTGATCAAAAGGACAACTGAGGTTATAATGTAACGGAGGTGACAGAGAGGAAGAGAGAAAGGAGGAAAAATTAACAACGAATAAATACAAGACAAATCGTTTGCATATTTCGTTAAGGACGGAGGGTGTATTAATGGATGGAGGGGAGGAGAGGAGAGAGACGTATTTATAATAAAAAAATTACTTTAACAGCACCCATCTAAACTGATTACTCTCTATGCATGGAGTCTAGGTACAAATGAATAAAAGTAGGATATTGAGTGAAATGAGAAGCATTGAATTAATATTTGTGCCACGGGCGGGAATCGAACCCAGACCTCCATACTTTCTTTAATTCAATGCTTTTCCTTTCACTTACTTTCTTTGACATTCTGACGCGGACAACTGTCTCTAGGTATATAAATTTATAATAAAATAGGATAATAAAGGAACTGTATACTTAAAAAAATCAATTTCAAGGCAGCTCAAAGGAAAAAGAAACTCACATTTTATTTCTTCTTTAGTCTCACTTAGGCGATATTAAAAAATAATAATAAAAAATAAAAATAAAAAACATTTTAAATTAGTAATAATTTATTAAGAATCCCTCATTATTTGTTTCTTTCATAATACATCTCAGCGTATAATCTGTAACGCCGTCAGACCAGCTTCTCTTCAGTAAGTTGATTGCTCGCAGTGAGACGGCCTGATTTGTATTTCGGCTGTCTGCTTTTACTATGATGTCAGGAAGTAAACATTCTGTATTTACGTCAGAGCCCCACTCTGTGCTATGCTGGGGGCTTTTGGGCATCACCGCGACCGCCAGCTTGCTGGCTTCCACCAAGCCTCGCCTTGGCACGAGCTGTGGTTGACCGGCCAGCCCATAGCTCTCGAGCCACGGCTAATACAAGCACAGACCGCAAAATCAGGCTCAAACGTTTCTGCCAACCTACCCAAGTGTGTAGTATTAACTACCACAGCTAGAGCTATTTTGCTATAAAAAGAGCTGCCACTTCATCTTTTTACATTTCATTCAAATATTTAACGAAGTTAAAGAAAAGAATCATGATAAACGCAGCTACCACATAATGTTTCACCTAGATATCAATCATACGACACAGGAAACTATCGTTTCAGCGCTCTGCATTAGATTTAGACACAAGAAAATATGTATTCAACCTAGAAAACTACGTATGTTTTAAAATTAAACAATTCTGGTGGGAACAACACAAATATATATATGTAGTATATCATTCACGTTTTGTGCACTTATAAAGTGTTCTCATTGTCTCTGAAACAATAAGTGCTACGAAACAGAAATACCTTCTGCTGAGACCCTTCATTTACACGATGGTTCTGTTATTCATAGTGAAGTGTTTCGTAATGGGTTCATAGGATCGCTTTAGTTTCTCGACTGTTCCACGCTTATACGAGAGCCGGCCGCGGTGGCCGAGGGGACTGAGGCGCTCCAGTCATGGTCTGCACGGCCACTACGGTCGGGGGTTCGAATCCCCCCTCGGGCATGGATATTTGTGCCATCCTAGTTCGTAAGTAGTTCATAAGTAGTTTGTAAGTTTAGGGACTGATGACCCCGTAGTTAAGTCCAATAGACTATACAAACATTTAAACATTTTTTGCTTATGCGAGGATCGAGAAAAACAAGTGCCAAAAAGGATATATGCGAGTTCTAATTACCATTATATTATTCTTAAAATTCAAATCAAATGTTCGAATGTGTGTGGTATGCTAAACTTACACACTACTTAAACTAACTTATTCTAAGGACATCACACACATACCCATGCCCAAGGGAGGACTCGAACCTCCTACGCAAGCAGCAGCCCGATCCATGACATGGCACCTTAGACTGCGCGGGTACTCTGTGCGGGCTTCTTACAATTGTAACATACTTTGTACGTTAATGAGTACAAAAGCTCTTTGCATTTGTAAGATAAGGTTGGTAAATGAAATCTCATAGAAGAAGCGTGCTACACTGAAAACTCTTTTGTTTTAATATTTTGCTTCCCCACCTCATCACCCTGCCGTCTCCTAATGTTTCTAATTTGTAATTCTATCGGACCAAACTGCGTGGTCATCAGTCCGTAGCTTACTCCTAGGGAGACGTTTTAATCTTCTAATGGTTGTGTCAATAACAGGCGCTTGTTTTATCTTCACCAAAACATGTATATTTCGTAGTTAACTATGTTTTCAATTGTACCCACCAGAAATTTTGTTAGGTGTATAATCCTTAAATTTGTTTTGTTTATCGATTTCTCAAGGACTGACGAAAATTTTTTGGTAATCATGTGGTGAACTATACGCATGTTTATGTTTAGGGTCAATTGTCGAATTTGCACCGTGAAGATATAACTTCAATATCATTTTAAAATTGACCATCCTTTTCTGAGGTGCTTACTAGACAGCAGCATAATCTGCCACAAATATTTCTCAATTCGATATAGCAGTTCGTAGCTCTGTCAGAGAGTGGGTAAAATGTTACTCTCGCTCCAATTTGTAACTGAGAGCTACTGCCTCTTAATCTTTAAAAAGCGTCGACATTTTCATATAGGAAGCGAACAGCTGCAGAGTGAATCGCCTCCTCATTGCCCTTGTGAAGACCGATGCAGATAATTCAGAAAGTAGGGATCGAGAATAGTTGTAGTTGCTATGTGAAATTCATCACCCTTGTCTGTAATCATATATGTGATAAGTAAATGACACATCGGTGTTCAATTTTCAGATATTTTAATTGGAATACCACTAATAAGATAATCTTGAAAGGTTCTTCTATATACATATATGTGTCGTGACTGTTCTTTCGAAAGAACAGACACCACACAAATATACATAATTAAGGAGAAGAAGGGAACAGCTCCAGCCTTCAGCGCAAATGCACACTACGCCTGAACTCTCGAGGTAATCGCCAAAGTGCCACGAGCAGTGAGTGCAAATTGGAAACGGCAACTACGTGAGCAGTGTGAGGAAGTTTGAGTCTTGTGGGTGACGAGGGGGGGAGGGTAGCCCGCGCACCTGCGATGATCGTTGTTTTCCCGCTCGTGCAGTGGTTACCGTAACTGCTCAGATAGCAGTAGGAACTGGACCCGAATTCCGCCTGGGCACAACTGTTCAACTTCCACAATGCGTGCACTCAGTGGTCACAAGTAGCTTGTGTCGGATTATTTCTTTTAATCTAGATTCTTCTCTGTCATTCCAGGAAGCAGTTCAACTATCACCAGACATGATCCACCGTGTTGTCATTTCACTACCATAGTCGTACCAGGCAATGTCTTTCTCGAGTGGTCCAACAACTTAGGAGAACATCTTGTACACACATTATGCATGGCTTAATTACTTCTCCTACGACGTGAGATCGAGCATTGATGCATTTATAGTGAGGGAGACGAATGGAATGTTGCACAGATATATAAAGAAAATAAAAGTAAGCCACTGAGTTACAGATCCACTGTATTGATATCGACATGTAGCAGGACGTTTGAACAAATACGTTTTCCAGCGTTATGAAATATATAGGAAAATTAACATCAAACCGGCAAAGGTTTCTAAAGCTTTACTCTTGTGAGACTTTGGCGATACTATATTTTCATGATCTACTGAACACTCTCAAACTAATTTCATATTTATAGATTGCCAAAACGATTTTTGGTATCTTCAATGCCGCAGTGGAGTGGCAAAGTGCATTGAGGTGCTATGCTCGGATGCGCGAAGCCGCTCCTCAAATGTTCAAATGTTTGTATAGCTTGTGGGACTTAACTACGGGGTCATCAGTCCCTAAACTTACAAACTACTTATGAACTAGCTAATCCTAAGGACGGCACAAATATCCATGCCCGAGGAGGGATTCGAACCCCCTACGGTAGTGGCCGTGTAGACCGTGACTGGAGCGCCTCAGTCCCCTCGGCCACCGCGGCCGGCGGCCGCTCCTTGTCGGGGTTTCGAATGCCCCCCTCGGGCATGGATGTTTGTGTCGTCTTTAGTATAAGGTAGTTCATAAATAGTTTGTAAGTTTAGGGACTGATGACCCCGCAGTTAAGTCCCTTAAGCTTAGCAAAAGAAAAAGAAAAAAAAAAAACTATCTTCAGCCATAATCAACTTCGAACCATATCGCTTTCCTAAGTTGTGCGACTGGACTCGTGATGTCCTATCTGTAAGGTAAGTCGCGGTGGAGTAGCCGAGCGGTCTAAATCATCTCGCTGCGGAGCGCGCGGTTGCTCGCCGTGGAGGTTCAAGTCCTCCCTGGGGCATGGGTGTGTGTGTGTGTTGTACTTAGGTTAGTTTATCTAGGTTTAAGTAGTTTGTAAGCTACGGACTGATGACGACGCAGTTTGGTCCGATAGATTTACAAATATTTGAACATTTTTTTCTGTAAGGTAATAGTTTGCAGTAAGAGACGAGGAGTCATCTAGTGAAAAAGACGTTGCGAGTGTAATTCTTCCAGCAAAGTGAAGTAGACTTCTCCTGATTGGAATATATATTGGAAATATATAATGAGCAATCAGAATATTGCTATTAGATTTGAGGCAGTTAATGCTGCGCACTACTAAACTCAGAAAAGCAAAGTCAATTGCGAAATGAAATTGAATTTGTATCTTCACGGCGCAAATGGCGACAATTGACCTTAAACATCAATATGCATTTGGCTCTGAACATAAGTACTCAGAGTTTCGTCAGCATTCTAGGTATCGATAAGCAAAACAAATTTGAAGGTTATACATATAACGAAATTCCTGGGGGTGCAATTAAAAACAATGTTAACTGTGAATAACACATGTTTTGGCGAAGGTGAAACAGAAGGTCTGTTATTGACACTACCATTAGGAGACTTACACGTCTCCTAAGGAGACTGCCAACCCTACAGTTGTTCCCCCTCTTATGCAGAACTGCTGTGTAGTGTGCAATTATTACCTGATGGAATAGAGGGAGGACGTCGAGAAAGTTGAAAGAATATATCAGATTATAATTCGCACATATGCTATTTGGCACTTGTATTTATTATTATTATTAGTAATAGTAGTAGTATTTCGAGCTTAGTATAAGCGTGGAACAGTCGAGGAACTGAAGCGATTCTATGAACCCATTACGAAACACTTCACTGTGAATAACAGAACAATCGAGTAAATGAAGAGCCCCAGCAGAAGATAATTTCCGTTGTTTAGCACTTATTCTTTACAGACACATTGAAAACACTTTATAAGTACACAAAACGTGAATGATATACTACATGTATACAATTGTGTTGTTGCCACCAGAACTGTTTAATTTTACAACTAGATCTAATGCAGAGCGCTGAAAAGAGAGAATAATTTTCTGTGTTATATGATTGCTATCTATGTGAAACATTATGTGGTACTACATTTATCATGATTCTATTCTTTCACTTCGTTAAATATTTGAATGAAGTATCAAAAGATAACGTGGCTGCTCATTTTATAGCAAAATAGCTCTAGGTGTGGTAGTTTATAATACACGTTAGGGTAGGTTTGCAGAAACTTTTCATACTTCAAGGGTTGAGTCTCGCTGTATTAGCCGTGGCTTGAGAGCTACGGGCAGGCCGGTCAACCACAGCTGGTGCCGAGGCGAGGCTTGGCGGAAACCAGCCAGCTGGCGGTCGCCGTGGCGGGCAATAGCCCCCAGCACGGAATAAGTGGGGCTCTGACGTAAATACAGAATGTTTACTTCCTAGCTTCATAGTGAGAGCGGAAAGCAGAAATACAAATCAGGTCGTCTCACTGTGAGCGATCAACTCGAGATAGAGTCGTCGCATTTACTGAAGAGAAGCTGGTCCAATAGCTTTATAGATTATATGCTGAGATGCATAACGGAAGAAACAAATAATGAGGGATTCTGAATAAATTATTAGTACTTCATTTTTTTTTTTTTTAATCTCATCTCTATTTTCACATTTCGTAAGTGAGAGACTGTGGAAGATCTCTTGGCAACAGAAATAAAATATCTGTTTCTTTTTCCTTTGAGCTCCCTTTAAATTGAAGTTCTTTTTAATATACAGTTCCTTTATTATCCTATTTTTATTATAAATTTATATACCTAGTGACAGTTTTCCGTGTCAATATGGCAAAGACATTGAGTGAAGGGAAAAGTATTGAATTAAAGTAAGTATGGAAGTCTGGGTTCGATTCCCGCCCATGGCACAATTTCTATTTCAACAGTTTTCCGTATCAATATGTCAAAGACATTAAGTGAAGGGAGAAGCATTGAATTTAAGTATGGAGTTCTGGGTTCGATTTCTCCCTGTGGTAGTAATTTTAATTCAATGCTTCTCATTTCACTCAATATCCTATTTTTTATTACATTTATACCCTGCCTCCATGCAGACAGAGTAATCCGTTTAGATGGACGCTGTCAAAGTAATTTTTGTTATTTCAGATACGTCTCTCTCCTCCCCTCCATCCATTAATACACCCTCTGTCCTTCACAAAATACGCAAACGGTCTAGCATTTATTAATATTTAATTCCTCTTCTGTTCTCTCTCTCTCTCACTCGCTGTCGCCGCTCTTGCATCATAACCTCAGTTACCATTCTGGTCGGTTCCCTCACAGTACAGTGATAAAATCTATTGGTTTCCGTTGACAGCATACACTCTCTTTTAATTTATGCTTTCGTTACTGTATATCAGTCCTCTCTACGAGACCGTGTCCTTTCATACCCCCTTACCTATAATAAATTCTTCGTTCTGTGAAATACAGAGCTCTGGTGTTTCGATTGACCTCCTCTGCTTTCATCCTAACAGACTATATCGTTAGACATGGTATATATTTCCCGTTTTAGAACCCGTTTTCTAATGCGTAAACGATGCTCCTTGCTACTTTTAAGATGCGTAATATTTCATTTATTATGGTAAGAGCTGTGTTACATTCTTGAGCGCCGCGCAGAGTAGCTGCGCGGTTTAAGGCATCATGTCTTGAATTGGGCTTCTGGGCATCGGTGGTGCGAGTCCTTCCTCGGTCTTGGGTGTCTGTGTTGTCCTTATGTTAAGATAGTTTAAGTAGTGTGCAGACCGATGACGTTAGCAGTTAAGTCCAATAAGATTTCACACAGATTTTTCATACAAACTTGAGCGAAACGAGACTATAGTTAAATAACCATACAGCAACATGTCATACAAAATCACCACAGAGCATGCTAAAACGTAGTATATTATCATACGCAATGCTACATAATTCTACATACTATATTTAACTTTTTCGTTGTAGTCCTAATGGACAAATCACCTGAGGTCATTAGTCCCTACCTAGCCTTACATGCTACTTTAATTAATTTACGCTAAGGAATACACACACACACACACACACACACACACACACACACACACACACACACACAACTACACATGCCCGAGGAAGGAGTCGAACCTCTGGCTGAAGCGGCCGCAACTCCGCGACAAGACGCCTCAGACCGCGAGGCCAAGAAATTACTGTTACGTAGACAGATACCGCCGAACTATTTTACTTCTCGAACCATGTGTTCTGCACTTCATTTTTACGAAAAACATTATACTACCACATCTGAAAATCGGTAGTTGATCGGGCTGATGCCATCTTTTAATGGCTAAGATATGGTTTGATTCCTGCTGGAGAAACAGTTTTTAACAATCGCAAACATCCCCCTCTCCATCTCCAATAGCGGCAAGTAAGGAATTTAGGACTGTGGCGTCTTTCAAATCACATTACACATGTCCATTCGCTACTGACTAGAACAAAGTTGGATTAGTTTTCGTTTTTTCTTCAAAATGCCAAACCCCTCCAGGTCTCTACGAACGGCGCGATCCTAATTACTAGTAAACGAGATTGGGAGAGTTGTTACCTAGTCATCTGAGGTCAACGCTGACGATAGGCGCGGGGTTGGAGTGCCAGGCAGCACAACGTTATTTATTGCACTACTTCAAAATGTTTGTAAATCTATCGGACTCAACTGCTTGGTTATTAGTCCGTAGCTTACAAACTAACCTAAGGACAACACAAACACCCATGCCTGTAGGGCGAACAGCCGCGCGCACCGCAGCACGGCGCTCCAGTGCGCACGGCTAATCCGCCGCGGCTTGCGCTACTTCTAGCCGAACATATGCACATCCCGCTAATTGTGAGAACAGTAACTATTTCGTCTCTTTGCGTATATATATAAATAGCCAATGGAGCCGGGGTTGGGTCCCTGCCGGGAAAGAAGTCAATTGTATCGTCTTTTCAAGTTCAAATATAGCGCTATCTGTGAATTTATTTAATATCTGACGTGTGATCGTGCTTCGTTAACAATTCATATAGGTAATGCGTTCTATTCCACAATTTTATTACGTTTGACACCTGTGAGTTATATAACTTTAGTGGTTACCTCTCAGAAACAATTTGAACTTCATGGCATTCCTGGTGCAATGCTAAAGTTAACCGGGTTCGAACATTGGCCTTGTAAACCGATACCAATGAAAACGTCAATGTCTTACGTCTCTTCATGCATAATCTAGTCTCGATCAGAAACGCAAGCTTGTTTTGGTCAACAGTGCGTTCAAATTCAGAGCACGAACAAAAACTCATTGTGTCATTGAATAAGTTTGATAAGGTACCCGATTTGTCACTTATTGTAATTAAATTGAATTTATGTTGCTCTCTCGACTCTAATAACTTGTATTCTAATGTTTTTTGAATGATGGTATTGAATTACATGTGGACCGACTGCCATAAGGAGCAATGTTCTCTACTGCTTCTTTGGTACCCATTGTGAATAGTCGAACGACTGTACTCTACAGGGGTTTTGAATGTGGAGTACCTGCAACACAGCTACGTTAGTTGGGTTGCATTCAGCAGTGATCCACTTTTTTTGCTGTCAAGTGTACCTCTGTACGGTTACGGCGAACGGCTGTGATGCGTCGGAGAGCGGCTGGTACCTCCGTACGGCGATGGCGAATGGCTCTGATGCGTCGGGGAGCGACGTCATCTAGGGTTCGGCGATGGGCTTCTTCCCATAGGTCGTCTGAACTCATCAGCAGGTGATTGCCTGGGATAGAACTGTTCTGATGGCTGACGTCTTGCTGCAAAATAATCATCAAATACTTGCCTCCTCTCTCTGCAGTAGTGTATGACATGTCCAGGGCGCCCACAGTGGTGTGTTGTTTTCTGTCCTCCAGACATCTGTTCTTCTACGGGGCGTCATAGTTGCCGGGGAAGTTGGTTGTGGCCGCGTCGGCCGGTTCATGGGCTGCCGTTTGGCGGCTGCAGCGTAAATCATAGCAGGGCAACGCCATTCTTCACGTCGGCTGCGACTGTCGGGGCAGACAGGAGCTATTGCCTGAAATACCTCTTTCCTCAGTGGCATCGGATCCCTCGTGACTTACACAGCTTACATCCATGGCCATGATCTGTTGCTCGCTCGGTCTAATATTCCCGGCTGCCATAAATTGTTGTAATTCTTCTCTCACAATTTGTCGTATGAGAGAAGCGAAGTCATGCTGGTCTTCCACACCGACCATAGGGACTACATTGGGGAGTCTGTCATACTTCTTTCATCCAACCCTCCTTTGTTGCATCTCTTCAATTCGCTGGCACCACTTAATGAACTCTTCTGTCGTAGAGACGTCCTTTATCACAAGAGCTTGGTACATGTCTTCTGCTATACCCTTCATCAGGTACGTGATTTTGTCGGCCTCAGTCATATTCGGATTCACTATGTTACACAGGGTCAAACCATTCTGTATGTACAACTGTGTTGGCTCACCATGTCGTTGGGCCCGGTTCCTTAGTTGTTCTTCTGCCGAGCGGATTTGTCTCCAAACGTCTTCTTTAGTTCCTCCTGGAACGTCTCCCAGTCATTCAACTTGTCTTTGTTTTCAAACCATTGCTGGGCTGTTCCGTCCACGTAGAAGTAAACGTTGGCGAAGCACATCGTATGATCCCACCTGTTGTACTTGGCGACTCAGTCGAACCCTTTAGCCATTTGTTGGGGTGCTGCCCAGCGTCTCGAGAAAACACCAACGGGTGTCTGATGTGCAGCTGGCTTACCACTGGTTTCGTGTCCATGGTTCTTCTGATGATACGGACTTTTGCAAGGATGTACTCGGTAAATCTCTTGTATTCTGGTTCCAGTACGTGTAAGCGACGACTCTTACGTTGCCTAACCGGAGCCACAGTGTTGCAACTGTTGCACAGGCTACCCGACGCCTCCACCAAACAATGTTGTTTCATGAGTACATGCATGGCAAGTGTGGGCCCCTAGCTAATGCAGTCTTCTTTCCTTCCCGGACTGCATTTCATTTCCCTCTCCCATCCTTTCCTATCCTCACTCCTTCCCCTTCCAACTGGGGGACTGATAACCTTAGCAGTTTAGTCCCCCTATCCAAACCCAACCCAACTTGACATTGATCTCAGAGACTTTCACAGTTTTTGTTTCTAATTTTTTTTCTATTGTTATTTGCATGAAACGATTGTGAGAACTTACTTTCCAACAGGTGAAAAAATCTCCTATTTAGATTGTTGTATCTTCAAGAAAAAGAACCAGCAAATCCCTTGTTCAACTACAACAAAGTAACTAAAGGAGATTCCTCAGTTACGTACAACCAATCAGGTGAAGAAGGATTTTTATGTTCTTGTTATCAGATTTAAAAAAGGCTTTATGTTTGTTTTTGTCAATCATTATAACTTGCATTTGACAAAGCAAATTTAATTTTACAATTAAGTGTGTCTCACATCCATTTACTACAAGATCTGCTGTTGCGTACCTTAAAAAAATACCTTCAGTGGTAATACCTTCTTGATGTCAATTATCACAGCAGGAGAAACCATAAGGATGATTGTGATTTGGTTATTGGTAGTTGCACTTTTGAACTTGTGGTTTGTCTCAAGGAGAATGAGGAGGAGTTTTACTCATCTGTAAAAAAAGTTCTTAATTTGATAACATATACCATAAATTCCCACTGAAAAGTGAAATGCTGCAGAGTGCAACAGTTGTGCAGATTAGATATGCTTCCAGCGCACCATGTTCTACACTTTCGTGGAAAAGTTTCCAGTGCTACTGAACGCAGATGCAGGTAAACACCACGAAGCCGTGAATGAATTACAGCCTGTTTTATGCATTTCAAATGTATAATGCACCAGATGAAATATTAATGGCAGAGAGAATTGATACGCAAAGGTCCCAATAGGAAAATTAAGAAGTACTGATGGGAGCCAGTTTGACAGAATCGTTCATATTGTATTAGGTATTCTCACTGTTATATTCAGTTAGGTGACCAAAACAAAGATACATCTACATACATACTCCATAATCCACCGCTAAGTGTGTGGTGGAGGGTACACTGTACCACTACTAGGCATTTCCTTTCCTATTCCATTCCCGAATAGAACAAGGAAAAAAAGAATGCCTTTATGCCCCTGTACGAGCCCTAATTTCCCTTATCTTGCGTTTGTGATCACTACACGAAATATAAGTAGGCGGCAGCAAGATCGTACTACACTCAGCTTCAAATTCCGGCCCTCTAAAGTTCCTCAACAGAAATTCATGAAAAAGACGTCGCCTTTCCTCCAGCGATCCCCAATTGAGTTGCTGTAGCATTTTCCTGACACTTGGGCATTGGTCGAATCTACCAGTAACAAACCTAGCTGCTCGCCTCTGGACTGCTTCTATGTCTTCCTTTAAACTGATCTGCTGTGGGTTCCACAGTTAAGAAAACTTGGAGAGATTGTTGACTCTGAAGGCAAGATTGCAGGGAGAATGCTTTGTGCAAACATTTGTTTAATGATGGAAATTCTCCTCAGAGATGATAAATTATTTTTCAAATGAGGTAGATTGCCTGGCTAGTACTTACCTTTGTGCTGTACCGCCGATAGTGACACAAATGAAGAAAAAGAAAAAAAGGGACGATAAAGGACAATCTTTGGAAAAACAGTTCCTTCTTCAGGTGGGAGAGAAGGGAAGAAAAAAGGATGGGAAAGGAAGGGAATGGTAATTCACGACCTAGGTCATGAGGGTGATGTTTGAGGAGTGTAGAAGTCAGAGATAGTGCATATTAGTACTTCCACACTCCTCAAACAGTACCCTCATGACCTAGGTCATGAATTACCTTTCCCATCCTTTTTTCTTCCCTTCTCTCCCACTTGAAGAAGGAACTGTGTTCCGAAAGCTTGTCCCATTTTTTCTTTTTCTTCATTTGTGTCACTATCGGCGGTACAGCACAAAGGTAAGAACTGGCCAGCCAATCTATCTCATTTGAAAAATAATTTATGCAAACATTTGACAAAGAATTTCTCAAAAAGGCAAAATCTTGAAGGTTTAATAGTTAAATCACTAGGAATGTGTTGTAAAGTGTTTGGCGCTTCAGTTTTTAATGTCTCAAATTTCCAGATTTTTAAAACTGAATTTCTTGATCTTTATGTTCAGAAGGTTAGGCAGGTATGCAGTTATAAAACAGGAGAAGAATAGGAAGGATTGGTATTGGTGGTGGTGGAGCGGCCTTACAGTGCATGTAAAGGCACTAAATGGATGGAAAGCAATGCAGAAAGGGAGGAGGAAGCAGGTTGCCAGTTCTTGCATATGTAGAACATACAAGCAAGAGGTTGTAGGATGGTAGTCATGATAAAAGGTAGGGATGGGAGTGTGATGTGACGCACTCCGAAAATGTCTCAAGCTGGCAGTGCAGAAACGATTCTCAATAAGCAGTGCGTACTGCTTTGCACCAGGTAACTGGGGCAGCAGGCACTGTGGTTGTTTGAATTTACTGCTGACGCCGACAGACAGTGGTGGCAGCTCCCTCTCGTTGTTTTTCAAGTATTAACACACAAAAACAAAAGTCACGGAGCTGGCAGTACTTTGCGGACAATGGAGATAACGTCTGTTGCAACATTGTCTTGGAAAGCTCTGTAATGTAGCAACAAATACAAGCACAATGAGATAATTAAAGTTACATAGGTATACCCACAGATACAAAAGTGCATTCTTCTATTAATGCAAGTCACACAAAATACTCAACTATGTATGTATGTTACCCATTAGAACAAAATTCGGTAAGCCACGGTGGAGTGCCAGAGCTTTCTAAGGCATCTTGCTGCTGAGAGCACGGTTGGTCACAGTCGCAGGTTCGAGTCCTCCCTGGAGCACGGGCGTGTGTGTGTTTGAGGTTAGTTTCAGTAGTTCGTAAGCCTAGGGACTGATGACCAAAGAAGGTAAGTCTCATAGATTTGAAACTCGATAAAAAGGTTGCATGGTACCAGTAACATACTGCCGTATTGGAAACTTTAGTTTGGCTCCGATAAAAAGAACATGTATCAAATTTTAAAATACTTAACTTTTGTGCAGTATGAGAATATAATAACCAGCGATCAGTATAGTAGTTGTAAACTGTGGTAACTGTGTTGAGAATATACCAGAGTGTTAAGCTGAAATCAAGGATGGAAACTGAAAATCTTTATAGGTACGTAACACTGGCTAAAATCGAAGAAACTGTAACCTCTGATGTTTTTATCTTTCTACAATAAGTAAATCTATGTAAAACGTTTTTGGGTGTAATATATTGTAGCATTTCTCTCTCATTTCAGTAAAAATTGCATGCGAAATACATAATTGTTTACAGTAAAAAAGAAGTTTTTGTTTCATGTAAGATACATGTTTTAATAATAGTCATATTACAAGGAAGACTGGCAGCAGTGTTCAGGCTGCTCTTTAGCCAGGCGTTTAACACTAATTGTTAGTATTGACAGATAAATACACAAAAAAAAGAAGTAAAAAGGAGATTTTTTATGTTTCGATAATCTCAATTTCCCCTTCCTGGGGGTCTTTTAAGATATTTTTGTTTTTCTTTATTCTATTTTCAAGTCAGGAGGAGGTAGGCTGGCATTAGCTTAGATATGCTGCTTTCATGAGAGACATTCTGCAACTACTTTCTTTTGTAAGCATGTTTTTGTTTTGAATGACATAAGTGATTCAATTACTAATAGTCCTACGGTTTTTGTCTTTATTCGAAACTGCCGCCGCCCGTCGGTCCGACAAATAGCAGCACTGCTTACGCAGTTTCCTCCGTAAGTGCCATCTGGGCGACCGGTGGACGTGCAGCACGACACTGCCCGCAGTCTACAATGAGCACTCTTGCCTTGAAGTTGCTCGTACCCCTATGTGCACAAGTTGTCTTCGTTCAATAAATGTATTGAAAGTTATAACACTTTTAGTGGCGACGAGGATAGGATTCATATGAAGTTCCATGCAATTACTCGTTGACGGAGTGGCTACGCTCAAACAGTTACTCGCCAGTCTGGTGGAACAGCATTTTGTCAGTGTAAAAAGAAGCCGGATCAAAATTATAGGATGTCGGCAGCAGAGCTAGAAGGGCTCAGTCGCAAGTGCCAATTCATGAAGAATCATATGCACATCAGATGATCAGGGATGCAATTCTATGCTCTGCCCCGGACAGTAGGTCATTATTCCTGTCTTGGATCTTTCTGAAATTGTATCATCTGGCTACAAAGCCAGAGACTGCCGTTTGACGTCGTTAGCGCTCCTGCAATCTTTCAGCATTATTTGGAATAACTACTGGCCACTGTCCCGGGATGTGTAAATTACCAGGACTATATAGTCGTCATAGGTTTCGCTACAGCGGAACACCTCCACAATAGTCACATGCTTTTCTCTGTCTTGCAAGCTACTGGCATCAAATGCAATTTTCAGAAGTCACGGTTTTTTCAATTCTCTGTCATACCTGGGGTTTCAACTTCTCATGAAGGAATTCGGCTGCTTCACGAGGACATTGCTGCAATTGAAGCTGTTCCTCAACCCACCAACGTCAAAGATTTGCAAGCATTTTGGGCACCATAGCATATTATCAAAAGTTTCTGCCTTCTGTAGTGGAGGTTGCCCACCCACTGCACAAATTGTTTCACAAAAATGTTGCATTTCAGTGGTCTGAGGAAAGTGACGCTGCCTTCGCTGGCCTTAAAACTCTTCTGCACACAGCCCTGTGTTTAGCCACTTACCCACCGGGTCAACTGTTAGTTCTTGCCACTGATGCCTCTCAGCATGAAATTGGTGCCTTTATTGCCCATAGATAACAAGACTGATCAGAACGTGTCAGAAACTCTCAACATCTCTCAGCAAAACTACTCTCATATGGAGAAGGATGCTCTCGCTATCGTATACACTGTACAAAAATTCAGTGTTTTCATAAATGGTACAAAATTTAATCTCATTACCGACCACAAACCCCTGGTATCTCTCTTCAGTCCGAGAGCTTCAATACCTCACAAGGACGCTCACAGACTCCAGCGATGGGCATTATTCCTGTCCTGCTTCAATTATGAAATCCATTTCTGACCTACAGTGCAGCACACCAATGCAGATATTCTGCCTCGCCTCCCCAAGGGCCCCGACCCTGTTTTCAATTGAGGCGAGTGTAGCGGTACAGAATATTTCCGTAACATTATGTTACAGTCAATTTTTCGCTGCCAACTCGGTCGAAGTTTATCGCCCGATTTGTTTACAAATATTAAACTTTATCGAAAGAATTATTATAAAATTCTATTCTTATGGTGTATCAATTATTTTTGAAAATTTGTTGCATGTACACTTTTGATGTGAAATGTGCGGGAGTCTTGGCATGATGCGGGGCTAACCAAAATGGCTGCCATGGATGCAAATACATGTTCCAAAGCTGGCTTCTGGGGCTACATTTATGGCTGCTAGGAGTAATCCAGCGGTCACAGAGATCGGGAAAAATTATATTATTGTTAATTATGAGTAGTTGAAGTCTGTCGAGACTACTTAGTGTATCTGTTGGGGAATACTTCAATCAATTTTGGCTAAAACAAAGAGAGTATGTCATCCAGCATTTGGGCCTGGATTTCAGCGTACTGCGCCGCAGGGCATTCGTACTGAGTCGATATACACCTGGAGAGAATTCGGTAATGTGTTGGAGAGAGACTATTTTATAAAAAAAATGCTGATTGTCCTATTGAGGTCTGATCGAGAGAAGTTGTTGTAATATTGTGAAAAAGAGGTAAAAGAAATTATTCAAGGGTTCCTGTGTGCATCATATCGTAATTTGCTGTTGATATGTAGAGTTTTTGTGAGAGTTGCAGTTGTTATTGGTATACTTATGGTTCATATAAAGTAGGGTATTGGTGGAAAGGATCCACAATACTGTCAGTTACTGACAAAGTTTCAGGCTGAGATATATTTATAAAGGTACCTAAACGTTACTGTTTATTCGAGTGGTGCTGGAGTATGTCCACAGGACCCTTGGATTTTGGTAAACTTCAATAAAAGTCTTGAATAGCGACAGAGACTGGTATTCAAAATTTGGACAAAATGATTAGGTAACTCAACTGTGATGTGTGTGTGTACAACAGATTAATTTTATTGCACTGATGGCTTGTAGTTGAATCTTAATATTAAATAAGACCTACTTTGAAAGATAGTTCCATTTAACTGAATTCATCGACATAGGATGCTGCGTAGGTGAAGGATGACTTTAACTGCTCATAATCAGTGCTATTAAATAATAAAGATTGTACTTGAACCATTACAACAAATGCTTCCCCTTTTCTTTCTTCTCAATACTGATGTTAAACCTGCATGATATAGAAATGATTATGTTGTATTGAAGTAGCCATGCTGTTGGTAGAGCTACCATAATTCGTAAGAAATTCTTTTTCTATCATAATTCTTTCTTTTACTGTTCTTTACAAAACCTCATTAGTTGATGCATGCTCAAGTTTAAAAAAATAAATAAATAAAGAAGAAAGACTAATCAAATCAGTCATAAAAAATAAAGAAGAAAGACTAATCAAATCAGTCATCAATTATCCTGATGGAAATATATTTATATATCATAAATAATAAAATATTTCACTGGTTTAGAACTGGATATACTTATTTCATAGAAACTAATATCGGTCATTAGAGCTTTGTCCAGTAAATAAAAGTTCTAGCGATCAATATTCATATTTTTTTTAAATTATTCTACATGCTGAAGAATTTATCTAGATAAAAAGGTGGATCTTTTCTAGCACGAACATGACATATTGGCCACTTGTATTTTATCTAAAAGGAATTTTGATGCAAATGCTGCCAGTAATTATGACGAAGTTTTCAAACACCAGAGATCCTATATTGCCGTAGTTGGAACAGCTACTGGTGTGAAAGTAACATTCATACTTTTCACAAGAGAACACAACTCACTATTTATCTTTGTTTAGTAAACACATCAGATGCATGCAACAACAACAACAACAACAACAACAAAGAACCTGTCTGTAGTGATTGGAATTCTGGTGCAGTAGAATTAGTCTACGGGGCTTGGTATTTTCTGATAAAATAAAAAAAAAATTATTCGCAGTCAGATGTGTACAGGAGGTATAATTTGATAGGAGAGTGATGGCAGTTACACGAGTTTCTTTGTTTTCACGTAGATGAGGCAGAACAACGGGTTGTTGAAGGCTTCCCAAGGTGTCCGCATAGTGGCTGCTACGGTGACTGACCCTGTGCTACACCACGTCTTACACCGCATCACGGATGGTTGACCGGACCAAACTTCCAGGAAGGCGTCTGTTGTGCTTCGGAATTATTTTTCACTACAGTTTCACCTCATGTCTAGGAACAGCATTGTTCTCCTTTCCACCGACGAGGCGTCGCTGAGAGTGGTTATTCCCTCAAATCTCTGGAAGTCCTCCATCATGGCCACTGGGGCGTCTCCCACATCAAGATGCTGGTTCAACACCACGTCTACCGGCTGGGCATTGATGCCGATATCGCCTATATGGTTGCTGCCTGCAAAGCGTGCACCTCCCAGGTGCTGGCTCCGTAGACATCTACATCATCCTGGCCTAATCCTACGCACCCATGGGAGTGTATACTCATAGATTTCTCTGGGTGCTTACTCAGCACATACTGGCTGCTTCCCACAACCCTGGTATCTAACAATGTTCCTCAACTCCTGTCATCTGAATTTTCCACCTTCTGTGCCCACAGAGGCATCAAACATATCACATCTTCTCCATTTCACCCCCAGTTCAATGGGTAAGGTGAACGACTCGTTCGGACATTTAAGAATCAAATTAAAAAAACTGCTTACCTTGGTCCCCACAGGTAAGACACTCACAGATTTCCTGGCATCATACTGTTTCACACCTCAGGGCACACACAGCCCTGCAGAATTAATGTACAGCAGACAGCCACATACACTCCACCTAATCCGACCAACCAGCCACCTGCGACTGCCAGCAAATTTTCAGCAGTTGCTCCAGTATGGGTGCTGGGATATGGCAAATGTCAGAAGTAGACACAGGGCCGCATACTGGAACCCAGGAGACAGTGCCTCTACATGGTACGCACAGCTGCAGGAATCGTTGCACGGCTTATTGACCAACTACAGAAGTGTGTCTCGCCATTGCCAGCCACACCTTCTGCCTTCAAGCAGGGCCTCTTAGACATGGACACTGAGCTGCTTCCAGGAAAGCAGGTGTCCCACGGATACAGCACTGGCAAGCTCACCAACCAGACCCCTTCACGAAGGAGACGAAATACGCATGACACTAGTATTCCCTCCTCTACAACGCACTCAACTGGCGAATCTCGACGAGAATATGTCGCCGATCCTTGGATCAAGATCATATCAAACCCAAGCTGGACACTTCCAACCATATTCCAAAGTATCTCCGAGAGACTTCACTTTAGTCACGGAAGAACACATGGATGTAAGTGCTGTGCAAAGAGTTCCAAAAACGCATTGCACAAAGTGCCGAAGTGCAAAGTGACATATCAGTGCAACAGTTTTGTTGTGTGTAATTACTTTTCATCCAAGTTATTGTGAAAATCAACAAGTGGAAGTAGAAGTGGTTTTTTTAAAGTTTATTTCGTGATCTTACCAGCATTTAATTTGCTTAAACCTCGTGTTCATTGTGATAATTCATTCTCTCTATATCTGTATTTTTTGATATGTTGTTCTTAAAAGGGGGGAGATGTGCTACGGCTGCATCTTATTCAAAACTGCTGCCATCCGTCAGTCCAGCATATGCAGGATCTGCTGCAAGTGCCATCTGGGCGACCAGCGGACGAGACTGCCGGCAGTCTATGACGAGCACTCTTTCCTTCAGTTGCTCATTCCTTTGTGTGTACAAGTTGTCTTTGTTCAATAAATGTATTGAAAGTTATAACACCTTCTTCTTCTTCTTCTTCTACTACTACTACTACTACTACTACTAATTCAGTGCAAATTAATGAGAGCCATATACTTGACACAAATGTGTAAACTACAAATTCTTCCTCGTATGTACCGAAAAAACAGCTTTACAACTTCTCTAGTTCAGTGCTTCCTTGTAGAATAGTTTTGCTCTGCCTCCAGAGAGCACAGCACTGTCGACAACTGCTCCAGAGTGCACAAGAATTTCTCGATAATTTGCCTTAGCGTCATGTGTTTCTTGAGTGTGCTCACAGACCATCCCTAATAAAAAGCCGTGTAATGATTTTAGCAGATTTGATACATCACATGGGTACTTCACTTATAGCCCAGGCTCTGATGGGGTAGGGTAAGCCTGTGACAATGTGAAGGACTAGAATAAAAATTGCCAGGTTGATGGATTGGGACATTCCACACCACTTAGGGGAGGGAGTAATCTTGGGCAGATTATGTCTAATTTATGGAGATGATCACAATCAGTTTTAACAAACAATGTGTTTTAGCTGTTTCAGTCCTGAATGGTATTTGGGGTGTGTGCAGATTTCGCAAGGGTCTAGGTCTCTGATAATGTCTGTCTGGCCTTTGTGAGACCTTCAGCATATTGAGGAAGGAAGTTTCGTTGGTGCAGATACACCACCCACTTTTTGCTAGACTGTAAGGGAGGGGTCTGTCGCTCTCTTCCTTCCTTGATGGATGGGATGGCAACTGTCAATGTGTAGTATTGTTGGAGGTTGGTTAGTAGTTAAATGTGGACAGAAGTGTGTCTGGAGTTATCAGTGAGGTGGAGTTTTAACATCCAGGAATGTTCCCTTCCAAGTTAAAGTTATGAAGGAAGGATGGCAGGGTGTCCTAGCCCTGAGTCCAAATTGTGAAATTATCTTCAGTGAACTTGAACCAGACTGAAGATTTGTAGCCAGAAACAGGGTGCTTGATTTTCAATGCCTGCTTCACATCCTAGGCTATCTGAATCCACTCAACCATCACCAGCATTGGTCAATCCACATGAAGCGGCCCCCTTAATCCTACTCCCAACATTACCACAGCTGAATCCCAAGCCATCCGTGATCTGAAAGCTGACCATTCCATTGTCATTCTCCCAGCCGACAAGGGATCCACAACCGTGGTACTTGATCGGCGGGAGTATGTGGCTGAGGGACTGCGTCAACTTTGACACAACATGACCTACAACGTTTGTCAAGACAATCCTATCCCTGATGTCCAGGCAGAGCTTCAAGAAATCCTCAAAACCTTAGGCCCCCTACAAAACCTTTCACCTGACTCCATCAACCTCATGACCCCACCAACACCCCGCACCCCTACCTTCTACCTATTTCCCAAGATCCACAAACCTAATCATCCCGGCCGCCCCATTGTGGCCAGTTACCAAGCCCCTACAGAATTAATCTCTGCCTACCTTCAACCCATCATGTGCAGTCTCCCATACTTCATCAAAGACACCAACCACTTCCTCAATCACCTGAAATCCTTACCTAGCCTGTTACCTCCAGAAACCATCCTTGTAACCATTGATACCACTTCCTTGTACATAAATATCCCACATGGCCAGGGCCTCGCTGCGATGGAGTATTTCCTTTCATGCCCACCACCCACATCCCTACCTAAAACCTCTTTCCTTAATACCCTAGCCAGCTTCATCCTAACCCACAACTTCTTCACTTTTGAGGGCCAAACATACCAACAATTAAAGGGAACAGCCATGGGAACCAGGATGGCCCCCTCATACGCAAACGTATTTATGGGATGCTTAGAGGAAGCCTTCCTGGATACCCAAGCCTGTCAACCCAAAGTTTGGTATAGATTCATTGACGACATCTGTATGATCTGGACTCACAGTGAAGAAGAACTCCAGAATTTCCTCTTCAACCTCAACTCCTTTGGTCCCATCAAATTCACCTGGTCCTATTCCAAATCCCATGCCACTTTACTTGATGTCGACCTCCATCTGTCCAACGGCCAACTTCACACATCCGTCCACATCAAACCAACCAACAAACAAACAACAGTACCTCCACTATGACAGCTGCCATCCATTCCACATCAAACGTTCCCTTCCCTACAGCTTAGGTCTTCGTGGCAAATGAATCTGCTCCAGTCCCGAATCCCTGAACCAGTACACCAATAACCTAATAACAGCTTTCACATTCCACAGCTATCCTCCTGATCTGGCACAGAAACAAATTTCCAGAGCCACTTCCTCATCCCCCCAAATTCAGAACTCTCCACACAAGAAACCCAGAAGTGCCGCTCTTGTCACCAGATACTTTCCGGGACTGGAGCGGACTCTGAATGTGGCTCTCCAGCAAGGATACGACTTCCTTAAATCCTGCCCCAAAATGAGATCCATCCTTCATGTCATCCTGCCCACTCCACCGAGAGTGTCTTTCCGCCGTCCACCTAACCTCCGTAACCTCCTAGTCCATCCCTATGAAATCCCCAATCCACCTTCCCTACCCTCTGGCTTCTACCCTTGTAACCGCCCCCATTGTAAAACATTCCCTATGCACCCTTCCACCACCACTTACTCCAGTCCTGTAACCTGGAAGGTGTACACGATCAAGGGCAGAGCCACTTGTGATAGCAACCACGTGATTTACCAACTAACATGCCTGCACTGTTAAGCATTCTATGTGGGAATGACCAGCAACAAACTGTCCATTCGCATGAATGGTCACAGGCAGACAGTGTTTGTTGGTAATGAGGATCACGCAGTGGCTAAACACGCTTTGGTGCACGACCAGCACATCTTGGCACAGTGTTACACCGTCCGGCTAATCTGGATACTTCCCACCAACACCAATCTTTTAGACCTCCGGAGATGGGAACTTGCCCTTGAACATATTCTCTCTTCCCGTTGCCCACCTGGTCTCGACCTCCACTAAATTCAAATTCCCACCCACCATCTTCATCATCTTTGCCTCACTTCTGTGGACAGAGCCTCTGCCTCAAGTGGTATCTCTGTCCAACTTCTTTGGTTTCTACAAATGTCTGCCTAGGTGTGTTTGTGTGTGAATATGTGTGAGTGTGTGTGTGTATTTGTTTACCTTCCTTTTTGTCCCCTAAGGTAAGTCCTTCCACTCCCGAAATTGCCAATGGTGGCGAAAGCTCGAATGGTTGTGTGTTTTTGTGTGTGTTTGGTGTTCCTATCGACGAGCCTGTACGTTAGGTAAGTCAAAAATCTTTATTTTATACCATTTTCCCACATGGAAGGTCTCCTTCTATATATATATATATATATATATATATATATATATATATATATATATATATATAGAAGGAGACCTTCCAGGTAGGAAAATGGTATAAAATAAAGATTTTTAAAGATTTTTGACTTACCTAAAGTACAGGCTCGTCGATAGGAACACCAAACACACACAAAAACACACAACCATTCGAGCTTTCGCCACCAGTGGTGGCTTCTTCGGGAAAAAGAGGGAGGAAGGAGAGGAGAAAGGGAAGGATACGGGTTTTAAGGAAGTGGAAAAGGAGCCATTCCAATCCCAGGAGTGGAAGGACTTACCTTAGGGGACAAAAAGGAAGGTAAACAAATACACACACACTCACACATATCCACATCCAAACACACTTAGGCAGACATTTGTAGAAACCAAAGAAGTTGGACAGAGATGCCACTTCAGGCAGAGGCTCTGTCCATAGAACCGAGGCAAAGATGTTAAAGATGGCGGGCGGGAATTAGAATTTAGCGGAGGTTGAGACCAGGCGGGCAACGGGAAGAGAGAATGTGTTGAAGGGCAAGTTCCCATCTCCGGAGTTCTGAAAGATTGGTGTTGGTGGGAAGTATCCAGATAACCCGGACGGTGTAACACTGTGCCAAGATGTGCTGGCCGTGCACCAAGGCATGTTTAGCCACAGGGTGATCCTCATTACCAACAAACACTGTCTGCCTGTGACCGTTCATGCGAATGGACAGTTTGTTGCTGGTCATTCCCACATAGAACGCTTCACAGTGCAGGCATGTCAGTTGGTAAATCACGTGGGTGCTATCGCAAGTGGCTCTGCCCTTGATCGTGTACACCCTCCGGGTTACGGGACTGGAGTAAGTGGTGGTGGAAGGGTGCATAGGGCAGGTTTTACAACGGGGGCGGTTACAAGGGTAGGAGCCAGAGGGTAGGGAAGGTGGTTTGGGGATTTCATATGGATGGACTAGGAGGTTACGGAGGTTAGGTGGGCGGCGGAAAGACACTCTTCTAAATACTTTGAAGTCATTTATTCAACGCATAGTTCTCACTTTTCCATACCATACATTATGTTACCCTACCTGGACCCCATCAAGTTTTACATACATTCCCTCCGCAAGCATGCTTTCATCCTCGCCAGATTACGGTCATACATTTTGTTTATTCAGGCATGTCTAACATTTGGCATAACCCCCAAGGGCCTCACAATAAAAGTTCCCATCTCCGGCTGTAACCCATCCTTTCATAAAGCCCTACACCAATTCCAAACAGAACAATCCACAGCCCTCACCCGCCTAATCCTTAACCTATACATCAACTCCGCCAATGAACATACCTGTCAACTCCTATCCCTAATCAAAATCCTCAACCTTTCCACTTCCGCATCCACACCCACAGTTCAGAACATCCTCCTACAGGCCAACCGCAAATTAGAACAACATGCCACCCTCCACCTCAAAAAACTATCCCAACTCCTTGTCACTCACCTCCGGAAAGGCAATACACTTTCCCTCAACACACACTCCCTCAACAACCACTCCAGTAAACCTCAAGCTCCTCTTATTGCACAGAAACCCAGTCTCTCCCATCTACTCAATCTCCCACTTCCAGCTCCACTCCCCCGCAAACCTTTAAATCCTACTGCACACAATCCGGAACCACGACATCCCAATTCAGTAGTTAACCTCTCCTCTAAACCGCTCTCCCAAACTGAAACCTCTGTCCTATCCAAAGGCCTCACCTTTAGCCCTACTCCCAAATTCAACCAAACAGCCCTTGTCAAAGATTTACTATCCTATACTCGTAGCCTCTGCTGGAGATATCACTTTGCCACGAAGAAAACTAACCCTACTCCTAATGATCCAACTCCACAAGACATGACTCAAATAGAACCTTGCCTGGAACAGTTCCGTCCTCCATCACAGCTAGACCCACCCGCTCTTCCTCAAAATCACCCTCTTCAAACCTTCCAGGAATTCCTTACTTCCAACCTTGCCTCTCAGTCTTTCCTAAAAAACCTTAATCCTACTCCCAACATTACTACAGCTGAATCCCGAGCCATCCGTGATCTGAAAGCTGACTGTTCCATCGTCATTCTCCCAGCCGACAAGGGATCCACAACCGTGGTACTTGATCGGCGGGAGTATGTGGCTGAGGGACTGCGTCAGCTTTCAGACAATACTACCTACAAAGTTTGTCAACACAATCCTATCCCTGATGTCCAGGCAGAGCTTCAAGGAATCCTCAAAACCTTAGGCCCCCTACAAAACCTTTCACCTAACTCCATTAACCTCATGACCCCACCGACACACCGCACCCTCACCTTCTACCTACTCCCCAAGATCCACAAACCCAATCATCCTGGCCGCCCCATTGTGGCCGGTTACCAAGCCCCTACTGAACGAATCTCTGCCTACATAGACCAACACCTTCAACCCATCATGTGCAGTCTCCCATCCTTCATCAAAGATACCAACCACTTCCTCGATCGCCTGAAATCCTTGCCTAGCCAGTTACCTCCAGATACCATCCTTGTAACCATTGATGCCACTTCCTTGTACACAAACATCCCACATGCCCAGGGCCTTGCTGCGATGGAGTATTTCCTTTCACGCCGACCACCCAATTCCCTACCTAAAACCTCTTTCCTTAATACCCTAGCCAGCTTCATCCTAACCCACAACTTCTTCACTTTTGAGGGCCAAACATACCAACAACTAAAGGGAACAGCCATGGGAACCAGGATGGCCCCCTCGTACGCAAACTTATTTATGGGACGCTTAGAGGAAGCCTTCCTGGATACCCAAGCCTGTCAACCCAAAGTTTGGTATAGATTCATTGACGACATCTTTATGATTTGGACTCACAGTGAAGAAGAACTCCAGAATTTCCTCTTCAACCTCAACTCCTTTGGTCCCATCAAATTCACCTG